>JANQAT010000012.1:3966701-5288935 GCA_029490675.1 Cercospora nicotianae | reverse complement strand
GCACAGCCACCGGTCGCCAATCGCTCGCCTCTCGCTCGTGACCCGACATCATGAACAACTCATCGACCATGCGCTGCCGGACGGTCCCCACCAATCCATGAACGACACTGCGAATGTCGTCCATGCTGAATCGAATGTTGCGATACAACACGGTGTCGTTGTCGCCCCAGCCGATCTGACCCTCGCCATGTGTGGAATACCGAATGCTCATCCCGTACATCTTCTGCGTGAAAATGGTGTCCAACGGCACGGGCGATCCTCCAAACCGGGTCATGGTCATGAATCGGTGCACATCATCTTGCACCAACTCGTACACACTGGGCGCCTGCGCTCGCGCATCCCATCGCTGCACACCCCCGTCCATCAACCTCCGCGTCTCTCGACGTCGGGTTCGGAACGCCCGACTGACCACCATGGCACGCACGCATGCGATGATGGCCGCCAACGTCGGCGTGTAATTGATGGCGGGCACCCAGCCCCCATCGGAGCTGTCCAACCCCAACACGGCCAACCCACTCAACACACCATTCTCGTAATCGTTGTCGGCCAACGGATGGTCGAACATGGCAATCCAGAACTGCCTACAGGCGTCCTGCAGCTCGGTCGCGGCATCGCCTGCCTCGGTGCGGCCACGTTCGTCGTCGGATGCATCCGGACCGGGGGCATGTCGATCCGCAAGGTCTCGCACCACCCGCAATGCTTCCTCCTGGAGCGGCGTCAACTGGTATCGGGGTCGGGCCTTGAGCGGTTTCGCACTCGTGCGCCAGATGTAACGCATGATTTTGGTGAACTTGTCACTATACCGGCGTACCGTCTTCACCTGCAACCGAGAGTGGAATGGCCGATCGCTCGTGAGCGCACCCGCTTCTCGACGGTTCACATACATCATCGCGGGTCGGCCTACCTTCTCCACCCGACTGTCTCGGAATGACTGCGATATCATCTGCACAGTGGCGGTACACGCCGCCGCCAATGCACGCTCACTGCGTTCAAACTCGTCGGTATGGGCGCCCGCACCGCCTCCTTCGTTCGAATCCGGGACGAATTCTGGTCGGGTCGTCGCGACCACCCACCTCTTGTGCTTGCCGAGATGCGTCTCCCATCGGGTATGATCGAGCCATGGGTTGGGCTCACATCGACGACGCTTGTGGGGGTGGTCATCGACCTGCATGGCCGCGATTCGTCTTCGCAACTCCTCCAAGCCGGCCTTTCCACTCTGGGCCGGGTCAATCGAACCCCCAGACTCACCACTGCCCTCGTCAGACACACCGCGAACGGCGAAATAGCCACGCCAACCCGCCGTCCGGAACAGCTCCTGGCATGTTTGTCCTTCGACCCAGATCTGGCCAGTGGCCTCTCGCGCCCGACTGCGTGGATTTCCCCCACGCCTCCGCGGATTCACCCAGCCATGTTGCTGTGCACAGTGCTCCGCCATCCACTTTCGCTGCCGACAGACGAAGCCGCACGTACCAGTGCCTGTGTCAGCCATGCACTTCAATCCATCTGGGTATATCGGCAGCCCAGCGATGGCGGGGTCGTTCGGGGATGGATACACGACATCATCATGCTCGGTCGCGAGATCGAGCTCATTCACAACGTCCACGATCATACGAGAATGCTCCTTCGTGATGGACCGATGCTGGTCGCGGACGTGTCGACTAACATGGGCAGGCGCAACGGCATACCGACATCGCCGACAGACGATGACCCGGTGGGATGGTAAGTGATCGAACAACTCCCGAAAGTGCTCCATTACAAAAGGTGAGGCAAGCCAATTGCGATGCAGACCATGCAGACTATGTGCGACAGTGTGGGCCATCTGCAGAGATGAGGCAGTCCCGTACCCCTGAGGTGCCATCCGCGTCTCATTCCCTAGAGTTGACCGGCTCCATGCCATCCTGGCTGGCCCCTTCCACTATGTCATCCGGCAAGCGATGCGTATGGCCAGCGCGAAAGCCTCGTCGACGCTACCAAAGCTAGATCGGAAGACGCGGTGCGCGTGTCGCGTTCGTGTTCCATCGGACCCGCTTGGCGCTTAGTCAGAGATCTCGAACTCTACCCTTCGACCCAACCCTTCCGCCACCCTGTTCCTGTTCCACGCATTGTCTTGCGCCGTCCAACCCGTGTCGCGAGGAACACTCTACACCTACTGACATCGAGGGAAGAGATGACACAATCGAGCCCGGCTGTCGAGGGGAGCCGGACATGCAGGTTGCTCTCTACGAGGCCAAACCCGACGAACCACCTACGCAAGTCGAACGCATCACGAGAGCCGCCAATGGAGATCTCAACGCCCGCCTGGAGCTGATCCTGCCTAAGGACGCCGAAGCCGTCCTGAGCACTGCCGCCCGCCCAGACCATCCGGCCGAGAACATCCTCGCATACCTGACGAATCCCGGGGAGGGCAGGACACCAGCACACGCCTTGAAGGACGTCTTGGATTCCCTCGCCGACAAGACGGAAGACGTTGCGGTGCTGACATCCTTTGTCTGGCGATATGCCCAGGTGCATCGCATCTGGGAGACCCATCCCAACCCAGAGATGCGCTCGGAAATGGCCTTTCTGAGCAACTTGGAGCAGAACCAGCTGGTACAGATCAACATCGTCGCGGGAACGTCTGCGTCTGCCGAGCGGCTGAGGTGCCTCCGCATGATTGAGAGCAGGTGGGGGAAGGGCTGGTTCGAACGTATCCCGCCAGCGATCCGGCCGCCGGTCAAGGAACCTCGCGAGATATCCCGACGCCTGATCACGCTGATCACGGCCAACAGCAGACTCGTCCCCAGCCTGGACGAGACCATCGCGACGTGGACGAAGTCGGTCGAGGCCCGGACGGATGAAGGTCTTCGCCGGCAGCGTCGAACTCGTCTCCCGACGAAACAACACCTCATCTCGCACGATGTCGAAAGCTTAGTGCATGGCAAGAAGGCCGAGGAGTATGGTCGGCGCGTGGTGGAGGCGCATATGCCCGGCCTGAAGGAAGACAGACTGGAGCTCCGGCCGCTTCACCAGCCAGCGCCAGCACCTGCCCAGACCGCTCCTGCACCGAAAGCGAAGCGGAAGCGCACTGGAGGAGCCGGGGCCAGCGCGAAGCGGGTGAGAAAGGGTCCCGCGGTGGCCGAAGACGCGGTGGACGATGCCGAACAGGAGGAGGGTGACGTCGAGAGCGACGAGGACCCGTTCGTCTTGCGGGAGAGTCGCTCCACCGGGGGGAATGTGACGGCCCGGCATTGGCCTTGATCATATCGAAGATGATCACCTACCTCGAGGAATGGAACCAGACGGAGCGTTGTTGCGATCACTGTAAGCTCGAGGCAGACGAGCTGAAGGCGCGTATCCGAGGAATGCGGAACCCCGTGGTCAGGCTGAAGGAGATCACCCTGCACTCGTTCGGTGGAATGCCCGCTTCTTCGCTGCCGATGCATGGCATTTCGCCCGAGAAGCCCACGCCTCGCCGTCGCGCGGTGACCGTGCACGACTCTTCCGACGTAGACTGAATCCACGTAGTTCCTCTCCGCCCTCTCTCTCTCTCTCTCTCCGCTACACTGCTGTCAGCGCGTCTCGCCGGGTCGCAGAGATGTCGGGCAGGGTCTTTCCCGGCTGGGCCTAGCGCGGCGCAAGCGAGGAACTCCGACCTCGTCCCACCCGATACTTCCGCCGACGACAGCGACACCACGCGACGAGATCCCGTCCCGGCGACAACGGGGACGGCGTCGGCGGGGCCCGAATGGGTCTTGCAGAATGTTTGAGCCGGTCGCACGCGGCGGAACGACTACATCTTTGGGTCATGGATGTAGTCGTCTGGCGCAGGCGCGCACCGACGAAATTTGTATGGGCGGTCAAACGCGTAGTCACTACGCGTTTGGGGGATTGGGGATAGGACGCCTGCGAAGCTTTTGGCCCTTGGTCTGAGGCATTCGTCGGCTTGCGGGTCTGCTGCGGGCCTGGGAATGTCAGAAACTGCCGTTGCTGGTAACCGCCGACCGTAGGCGGTGAAAGGTGGTTGAAGTTATTTTCGTTGCCCACGGACGGTGCCTCGAAAGGGCGATCAAACGAGCCCATGATCAGGTTCGAGACGCGCACTGAAGTGGCGCCTGTTACCGCACTTGGTGGTAGACTTGAAGGATTAATAATGTTTCTAGGGCCGCTCTGCTTTCGGTATGTAACCCGGATCAGTGGCTAGTAGCTTTTCGGGACGCTGTTCATTGCTGCTTTAGATGCGCTAGGAACGCGAAAAACATTGCAATTGGTATCTAATATCCTAAGGCAGACCTCTTCGTCTTCCTCGGCCTTAGAGGTTGTAACTTACCGGAATCCCTGCTTAACTACTTCGTTATCGTCTTTAGTAAGATTAATCGTATTGTCGTTAGTAGACTAACAAACTACCTAAGAACAGGACCATAAACTCCACTGATGGGGTTTCTGGTTATTTGCCTATATACCTATATAGTCTACTATAGCAATCGATACCGTCTTCTTAGACGGGCTTCAACCCTAAGATGTCTATTTTGTAGAGAGCTTGGCAAGCGGACAATGTCCGCTTTCGATAGTAGCGAAAGCAACCCGATAGCGCGTAGAGGTTTCTGCGTAGAGTGGGCGACGTTCGACTCTACCCTATCCTAACGACGTATAATAGGCGGTATGCGGTATGCGACGAGCGGTATGCGACGAGCGGTATGCGACGAGCGGTATGCGACGAGCGAACATGCGACGAGCGGTATGCGACGCAGCGAACATGCGACGATATGCGACGAGCGAATATACGACATGCGACGGGCATGCACGCGCGGGATGCGACGAGTTGATGTAGCCAATCAAGCCAAGTAGCGAGGTGCCATGTAGCGAGGTGTCGCCCGGGGCCGGAGGAAGCGCCGCGCCCACCAAACTCCAAGTATCGAGGTCTCACTACTTGGATCCGAAGTGCAGGATAACGTCTAATATACTATAATATATAGATAGACGATAGTAGTAAGTAGCGCGATAGAGGAAAGTAAGAAGATCGATAAAATTAAGCTTAAGCTAGAGATATATACTACCTTAATTGCTACTCCTAGAGAATAAGCGACGAAAGATTATTAAGTAGGTTATTTTAGGCTCTGTTGGAAAGTGCAGTCCAGTTAGACATTCTGAGGGACACTTTGGGGATCAGGATCAGGTGACTTAGGTCATGTGACATTAGGTCACATGACTCAGCTGATGCCCATCTCAGGAGTGAGATGCAACCTATAACCAACTAACACAATCAACTCGGTTGGTTCCTACTTATCGCCTCTACTTCTACTGCGTATTATACTCTACAATACGAGCCTGTCCGACGCCCCGCACGATAGGCTCTAATATATATCGACGACTTTCGTAGTATATTAACTTTATATTACTATATAATAATATCGAAATACTTAGCGACGTCCTTATGTTACGGTTCAGCATTGCACCACCTGAACCCCGACGCGTTACAAAGGATTGGATCTCTCACGTGACGAGAGACCCAGAGAGATCCTCTGGATCTGTGGGATCTGTCGAGAGATCACAGAGAGCAGAGCGAAGAGGACGCCAGGACATGGGGCTATATAGACGACGCTCTTTACCGAGTAGATAGGAGCCTCGTGCTCAACTCAATACAACTCTCTTAGGGTTATGTTACAAACCTTTCAGGACCTTTTCTGATATACCACGAGGACATTACGAGGATCGACACTTCCTAGGCCAACCCCATACCAGATTAGGGTTAGGCTGCCGACGGACAGGCAGGACGTAACAACTTTGAGCACCAAAAGCCGAAGGGAAGCGCTATCGATCAATGTCAAGAAAGACTCAGGACGTTGCCGACACAAGAAGTCCATCACGACAACAGCTATCGACTGGAATCACGGAACGAATGAGCAATATGTCGATTAACGGAAGCGGGAAACAATCGACTCCCACTATGAGCACAGCGGGCTCATACGAGTCAACCCACGCACCTAAGATATCCACGCCGGAGACGTTCGACGGGACTAAGGAGAAGTTGGAGAACTTCCAGCTGCAGGTTCAGCTGTACCTCCACTTTAACGCACACCAGTTTCATAGCGAGGCCGACAAGGTCTTGTATGCCGCATCCTTCCTACGAGGAAGAGCCGCCAGAGGATTCCGAGCATACCTGAAGGACTGGCTCGTCTGCCAGAATTCAGATGATGAACCAGAAACGGAAACCAGAAGAATCTTCCACAGCTACGACAAGTTCGAAGAAAAACTTAATGATCTATACGGGATACCCAACGAAGAGGCACACGCCGATCGCCATATCCGACAACTCCGACAAACCACTTCTGTCGCCGCCTATGCGTCAGAATTCCAAGGATACCAGGCCGATCTCGAGTGGAACGACGCTGCCTATCGTTCGCAGTTTTACCTGGGACTGAAGGATTCAGTCAAGGCCGAATTATCCCGAAACTCCAGCATGACCACGCTCGGTGCAATGATCAAAGCAGCAAAGGAAATCGACGAGAGACTCCAGGAGCTGAGATACGACCGAATCGTACAGCCTGGACACCGGATACCCGCTCGAGGCGGAGGAGGGGGCTTCAAGGCCAGAAGTCAGGACCCTGATTACGGAGATCCAATGGAGTTGGATGCTACCGAACGTACGCGAGGAAGGAAGCTGAAGAGCAAAGGCTTCACCTGCTACGAGTGTGGCGAGGAAGGCCACTACGCGCGGAACTGCAGAAAGAAGAACAAGGTCAGCCGTGAAGTGAATACCATGGCTCGGGCAACAGCATACCGGGAATGCGAGGAAGACTCCTCGAAATCCGACTAATTCGGAGGGACAACCCCGAAGGGCTCATTGAACCGCGGTCTCTTGGTTCGATGACCTAGGCAGAAAGAGATCAGTATAAGGACAACGGACAACGGAAGATGGACAGAACACACTCAGAAGGACCCGAGATGGGGACATTCAGGAACCCCAGAACTCGGAATCGACGTTACCCTCCCAGGTACTCCAGGTACGGGGGCTGAGCATGGGGCCGTCGAGGGGATCAGGAGCGAGGAGAAGACCAGCTTGCTCTAGGGCACGCTCTTCTTCCTCCTCCTCCACCATCTGACGCTCTTCGAGGGAGCGACCCTCCTCGACCTGACGCTCCACGGCGTCGAGCTGCTTGCGAAGACGCATCTCTTTCGCATGAGCCTCCATCTCCTTCTCGAAGGCAGCGGCGCGCTGACGGCCTGCTTCTGCCAGCGCCTCCTTCGCCCGGTTGAGATCGGCCAACAGCTTCTTCCGCTGGTTGCCGAGTCTCTTCCACTCAACTTCGGTCACCTTGGCGTCGCAGCTCCTCGCGTTCCCAAGGTGACAGTGGGAACATTTCCCGGAGGAAATGTGCACGCGACAGACAAGATTCTTTTCCCTACAGCGCGTACACGAACGCATGGTTTCTTCGCCGAGACGGTGAACACGGTTCGCGCGGCGTTTTCGTTTCTTGGTGGGTTCGGCGTCGGTGTCGGGAACGACGATGGGAAGAAGAGAGCGAAGAGAAGACATCTCTGGGGAAGGATGACGAAGGAACCCCACCACCGATAAAGCAAGCTCGGGACGAGCTAAGCCAGAAGGGGGATGGTGTTACGGTTCAGCATTGCACCACCTGAACCCCGACGCGTTACAAAGGATTGGATCTCTCACGTGACGAGAGACCCAGAGAGATCCTCTGGATCTGTGGGATCTGTCGAGAGATCACAGAGAGCAGAGCGAAGAGGACGCCAGGACATGGGGCTATATAGACGACGCTCTTTACCGAGTAGATAGGAGCCTCGTGCTCAACTCAATACAACTCTCTTAGGGTTATGTTACAAACCTTTCAGGACCTTTTCTGATATACCACGAGGACATTACGAGGATCGACACTTCCTAGGCCAACCCCATACCAGATTAGGGTTAGGCTGCCGACGGACAGGCAGGACGTAACACCTTAGCGAGCTAGTTCTCTAAATAGGCGGTAGCTTCTACGAGCTAGAAGAAGTTAAGTAGAGGTCGATCGAAATTTCCTAATTCTTATAATAGACGATTAACTATTTATAAAGCTTTAAGAAGGCGAGTTCCTTCTTTTATAATAAGGCATATACGTAGGCGATAGTAATATCCTTAAGTTTATTCGTACGCGGGGTAAAGCCGATTTATATAAGGCGCTAGAATCGTATATATACGTAGAAGAAGCCCTTCTCGTTAAGCGGAAAGCTATAGAGGTCGCGTATAACTTCCTACTTTGCTTACTAATCGAGACTAGTCTAGTTAGCGATATACTCGTTAATATCGGAGTTAGGCAAAGGCTTACTATACTAGCTACTAATACTTATATACCTACGTATCGTTAAACTTAAGTAAGAACTAGTCTCTTATACTATAACCTAGAAGACGAATATTAGTAAGAACGATAGACGAAGGGCATAGTGCTTACTAATATATAGCGGTAGTACGAGCTCGTAGTTAGCGTTAATACCCTATCTTACCCTTACTTATACGCCTTCGCTTATATTCTAACTAACGCTCCTCGCTATCGACCCGAAAACTTAACGATAACTAGCTTATAGCCTAATAAATAGGCGAAGAGTGCCGCGTACGGCTCGTCTAGTAGTAGTTCGCGGCTGCTGCTCTTCTCTACGACAGAGATTATTAGGTATCTATATTTGCTGCACTCCTAATATCGATACGCATTACCTACTGCGCGTCTGCAAAATCTTGCTTTATTAATATACGCTTAGCATCAAATTGAGCGTCCTAACATTCTAGACAATTTCAACAACACTAGCGCCTTCCAGCCAATTATCTATAGAGCAGAGACTAAGCTGAAGATCTAGATTAAAGGTTCCGGTAGTCTCGATTGGCCTGATTCTGCGTTAGAAGCCATAACGCGCACCGCAAGCCAGTGATACGACTTTTCCGCAATCACCTACGCACCTGATAGCATGCAGGAGAGGGGTCAAGAGCTGGATTCAGAGGTCGAGTACCAGGCAGTGGTGTTGTGGGACTCGGAGGACCTGACGACGGCGCGCCGCATCAAGGCCGTGGAACATGCAGCCAGCTTCATGTCTGAGGTTGTGCCGGACAAGGAGGCCACAACACTGAAAGCAAACCATTTCCTCCGCGAGGGCTACCATGCAGCAAGCTCGCCCGATTTTCGCTGGTCCGCTGCCGAGGTTGACTCTGTCGACTCATTCATCTCCGAGACCCTCACAGAGCAACAGAGTGCGTTTGCAGCCAGCGTGTTGAAGGATGTGCCAGGCCGAGTCGCGAGCCTGCAAGGGTTTCCAGGGAGTGGCAAAACCAAGTCGCTTGCTCACACCATGATGCTATGTGGCGTCAAGGTAGAGATTGTCTCACAACCAAATCGAAGTGTAGATACGCTTTTCGAGGAGGTGGTGACGCGGCCCCATCGGCGTCCTGAGCTTCATCACCTCAAGGATAGGTTGTGTCGCCTGCGCAACGAGCCGGATGAGCTGCAGATGGCCTTGGCCTTGGAGAATGGGCTGCACGCCTTCATCAATACTGCCGAGCGCATCCTGACCACAAAATTGTTCAATCATATCGCGAGAGCCTCAGATGCAGAGCTCGGTCCAAGGACTCACCCGCTGCTCGCTCTTTGAAATCGATCCTCAAACGCTTTCGCACCATCGTCATGGAAGATGCTCCACTGGTTGCCGCCACGACCTTTGTTGCCTACTCAATCGATCGCAGCATGTTTCAGGCACAGGTGCTGATTCTGGACGAGGCCGGCATGGCCACCGAGCCCGACCTCCTCCAAGCCTTTGTCGGTCTTGCTGGGTCGGTGCTCCTCCTCATCCTAGACGGCGACCCAAAACAGCTGAGTCCGGTCGTGCAGTCTGCTACTTCTGGGCAGAATCCATTGGGATCGTTGCTGCAGACCTCTACGATGCAGCGGCTCATCGATGGTTGGGGCCAAGTCATGATGCACGCCCTCACCCGCAACTTCCGTGGCCACGCGTCGACATTTGCAATGGCCAGTACCATCTTTTATGCCGGCAAGATGGTCCCAGGAGGAGACCAAGCCCGCTGGGCCACTCCGTTGGCATCATCCACTCGCAGCATGCTACAGGCTCCAAAACTTCTCCAGGCTTTGGATCCTCTCGTCAAGAAGAATGAGAATCGGCAGCTGTTCCTCAACGTCGACGGCAGGTGTGAGCGCAAAGAGGACGGCACGTATTTCTTCAATCGAAACGGCATCGCCGCCATCATTTCCCTCGTCAAGCGTCTGATCAGATCCGGCGTCAAACACTCTGACATTGGTATCATAACCATGTACAAGGCAGACAAGCGGGAGCTGCGCCAGGCTCTCAAGGTGACAGACCTCCTTCACGTCGACGTTGGTGCTGTCGCTGGCGAGCAGGAGGGCGTCAAGGCTAGTACGATTGACGCGTACCAAGACAGTCAAAAGGAGATTGTCATCGTGCATTTTGTCGCTACCCACAAGTACGACCATGGGGATGGAAAGAAAATTTACGATCCTCTCCGCTTCGTCAAGAACCCTCGTCGCTTGTGTGTCGCCACGACTGAGCGCGTCAATTCCAATTTCTCGTCGGAAACTTCACCTTCTAGAAGGAGTGGAAGCAGTGGCGTGGCCCGAGGGCTTCCGATGGTGGAGCAATCGTCTTAGCGATAGACTGGGTGAAGCAAAAGGGTCATTTCGTCCACTGGAGCCTCGTCTAGACCTGTCATAGCAGGTAGGCAGCTTTTCATGGGGGCTCGAGGATGTGCGCAAAGGTCAGTCGTGCAAGACGGGAGATCGAGCAGTCGTGCAGGCTGTCGAGCGGCTCGTCTTGGTCTAATTGATGACAGATCTGGGTTATTTTTGGTGGACTCTTGTATGCAGACAAAGCTGTTGCTCGGCTTTTCGGTCATGAGAGCGGTATTGTGGATCACGGACTAACATGAACGGTACGGTGTGGCGAAGCTGTAGCACAGTCTGTGAAAGGCCGTCGTTCCCTACACAATCTCAAGGTCTCCATCAAGCAGTCCTCCCGCTGGTTCTCATTGCCCAACTCAACGGTCTTGTGCATTGGTGACGCTGTCGTATCTGCTATCGAAGAAACTACAGTAGCAGGTTTGGAAGCCGCCAGGGGAATTGCGCAGGAATGAGCAGCAAAGTCACTCCATGGAGGCCACCTCACTCGCTTGCCGATATTGACTATGAAATCTTCTCGTCCGTCCTGCTAATGGCACAAAAGTGTTGCACTCTATTTACCTTGCGAATATTCGCCCATCTCACTAACCGCCTCAACCGGATTACTTCGCCTCTCGCACTGTGGAACAATCTAAGTACTCAAGGTGTCCTCGCCGGAAGCTCCCACATCGTCCTCAACCACGACTGCATCCTTTTTCAGTTCTCCCAAAAGCCAGTTCTTAAAGGCCCCAGAGCCTTGCACTTCCGCTTAACCTGCGCCGTGCGAGGTCAGCAAACAACATCCACCCATCCTTCTCTACGCACTCGCATTGGGTGATTGCGCGTAAACCATTAGCGCAACAAGAGATGATCAAGTTGATCGGCGAAAGGTCTGGAAACTTCGTGTCGAGCGTAGAGGGGCCAGCTTGATGCGAGCCGCGCCAGATGGGAAGGTCGACAGCGAACTGCAGGAGAAGAATCTTCTTCCTGGCGTTTCTGCTCATTCCGCGAAGTGCAGTATCCACGTCGCGGAGGTTGTGGAAGCGAAATCAGTTCTATCCATAGAAGATGGGCAAGGCCTCGGGATACAGTGTCCTTGAGACCCTCAAGATAGAGGGAGCCTTGCTGAGCCGTGAGTCATACAGCTTGTCGTGGACCTCAGTTTCGTAGCTCCTTGTCGGAACGTAATACTCGATTCGCATGAAACCTCTGCAAGCCGACAGCCCTTTGCGTTTGCGCTGCAGAGTCCGGTCTTTGGGTACACGAGCACCATCTTCAGGATCTTCTCGCGGAGCTCTGCTGGCAGTGTCATGAACGCAAAGACCCTGGAGCGCTCTGGCTCCAGATTCTAGAAGATCCGAGCGGCCGGCCAAGAGAGCGTCAGAATGATTTCGAATCCCGAACGCTTGGTGATACGTGTCGATAGGGAGATCGCTGTCGCCAAGCGTGCTCCTGAAGCTGGTGATTGGTCAACGGCTATAGTTGTATTGATTGTATTATGATCTCAATAACTCGTACAGGCATCGCGGGCTGGTTTCTCTACCACCGGAATGTTTTGATCATCCAGTTGTGGATCACGTCTTGGTCCGTCTTTTCCTGACCCGTAATGGCGAGCACAAGAATGATGAACTGGGCGGTTGTGGGAGGAGGCTTCGAGTCGGCCTCGCGCCATGGATGAATCAGCGCCTCGATGTCGGGATGCAGTGGAGTCGGTGGTTAGGTCGGTGTGCAGACAAGTGGTGGGAATGGCTGCGCTGGCGGTGGCACCGGACCTGCCATGTCGGGCTATACCGCGGCCATCGGTGGGCGTGAGAGTGGTGTCCTCGAAGGACAAGTGAGGGTGGGAGGTTGTGGTTGCGAAGCGCTGACCGAAGTTGGTGAGGAGTCAAAACCTCGCGAAGCTCGAATATCGCGGCAGTCGCGGGTCAAGCAATGGCTTCATATTTCACGTCGTAGTCAGAGGGACGGGTAAGTGGGATACTGTCACTCGCTGGGCCACTGTGTTCGCTCGTTGCGCTCAGACAAGGCCGAATATCAATTGCCAGAAGTGATGAATTCTCGCTTGTGCGAAGAGATGTCAAACTCCCCTGAGAGCTTACCTTCACTTGAACGGGCTCAGCCTGGCGATGGACGCGACATTGATCCGCGCAGCAAACCGTATTGATGCCTGATCACAGCTTGCCTTGGCGCGTACATGATCCGGCTGGAAGCTGCTCGCTCCCGCATTTGCACATTGCTTAACCCTTCAGTGATGGTCATCACCGCCAACCACCAACGAGCGCCCTGCAGAGCACCCAAACTCACCATGATTTACGTCAACCACTGTGTCTACTGAATATGCATCCAGCTTTCCCCGGCATCCCACCCGGTACCTTCACCGCCCAATGTCAAGCCAAGAGAGAGGCTATCCGTCAGA
Organism: Cercospora nicotianae; assembly: GCA_029490675.1. Taxonomy (NCBI): domain Eukaryota; kingdom Fungi; phylum Ascomycota; class Dothideomycetes; order Mycosphaerellales; family Mycosphaerellaceae; genus Cercospora; species Cercospora nicotianae. Next base: position 5,275,876 of record JANQAT010000012.1, on the reverse strand, counting down.
AGATGCGCAAGTACAGAGCAGACAAGATCGCGTTGTATCAAATGCGTCGCCAGCTCGCATTCTCTGAGGGTGAACTTGCCGAGCGCGCCATTCAGGAGAAGGAGGAGCGTATGACCGTCCGCGCGGACCACGAAGCGACCAGCCGGTATACTTCTCGTCAACCAAACGGCGGTCGTAGGGAAAGGTGTACAGTATCCACGAGTGCACTTCGTTCTGTTGCATCTGATCCTTCTCCAACATGACAAATGCAAACACAATGAGCTCGCCTGTCGTGAAAGGCAGCTCCTTGTCCGTCCACAGCCATGGCTCGATCAGCGTTGTTACTTCTTCCCGGAGCGAAGTCGGCTCTGGCGTAGGCACAAACTTGACGACGCGGACGTGCTGGACGGTCTTGACTGATTCTGTGCTCGACATTCCGGACGCGTCGGCGCGGTACGGAGAGAGAGAGTGTGTGTGACAGTTCAGAGGACTTGGAACGCAATGAGCGTCGCGGGAGATGCTGTAGAAGGAGAAGCCGTTGAATGCGTCAGAGATTGACGTTATTGAATAACGAGTGGGTGGATAGTCCAGAGGACTCCAGACGAGACGGGTGTCGAGGACGAGAATGGAGAAGAGGAGAAAGTATGTAGCAAACAACGCCGCGTGGAAGCGACGCGTGAAGTCAAGCATCATACCCAGCCAAGGCAGGATCGACTCGCCTATGCAGTGCTCGAGCTCGCGATTCTCCGAACCGCAAGCATCTTCATGCATCTAAGCAGCATGTGCTCCTTGCCATTGACCAGGCCGCCACAGACTTGCTGTCCCCCTCACCCTACAACGGCGCTACTGGTGCTCCATAGAGACCTAACGGCGACGAATCCAGCGCATCGTCAACTTCTCCGCCGATACAACAGTGGTGTAGCTGCCAAATGGATCTCCCCAAGCGGTAATTCCTCACCTGGAGACTTCCGGAGCGTCAGAGCTTACCAAAGCCTTCGACAATTACATCCACCGGCCAGCAGGCTCTCGGTCATACTTAGGCCTCTCCGCGCCGCTTTATTTCACTCGATCTCCGCAGTGGAAACTGCTCAAGGACATGGCAAATCCGCAACTCGCGATCTATCGATAGCTACAACGCACCACCTCAAGCCGATCAGAGACCGATCTCTACCAGCGCACCTCAGTCTACGACTCTTTCGAACAGCGCACTCAGCACCCATCTTTTAAACCACTCATGACGAATCCTCCATGAGAAATCGATTAGCAGAAATCGATTAGCAGAAGAACTTGGAAGGCCCTACCACAAAGACATGGGAGCGTACATGATGGGACGGAACGATCCTGAGGCCGGCCAGCCATTAAGCTCATTGGTGGCTTCATAGAAGGCGTTTCTATGTCTTGTTTAGACAGTGAGCGGGACATCTGATCTTGGACTGAAGTCGTCTTTTGCAACCTTTGAGAAGCCTTGCTCACCCAGGAAGGACGCCTGCTTGCTCTGCGAGTCTCGACAACAGCGTTATGCAAATGCTTGCGCCGCCATTATTCGTCTCCGTGAGTATCTCGCATTGGACAACACGGCCACATTCCCAGTTTCTTTGCCGACCACAGAAGTAAATCGTCCTTTCGGCGAGAGCACGCTCTTGCAAAATCCAGGCTCTTATGTTGAGCCCTCCATCGATCGCACTGTCCTGAAACTCATCGCTCCTCGCATACGCACACGACTCTCCCAAGACCGTCTGGGATTTCTGATGAATTTTCTTGTCTCGGGCTTCTAGGGTGCTGTCACGTATCCTGTCGGCTCTGCTCACAGCTAAGACATAAGACGCGCATGGCGAGGCTGGGGCATGCGATTTATGGACGGAAATTCTTGCTCTGTTTTCAATCGAACGCTGGATCGACCGGCAGACAGAGCAGGAGTATGACAATGGGTCGCTGTGATCAATCGCCTGTCACACGTCTCTCACAAAGGTGTTGTCGAGTATGTACGCCCAGGCATTTGATTTGAAATGCTAAACTTATCAGTGTCGACCCTGCTCGTGCGTATATCTATCAGCTCCTGATACCGCGAAAAACAATTCCCAACTCCCCTGCATACCGCTCGCTCCGAAAGCGAGCACTTGGCTGTTCCAGTCACCTACCTGGTCTCTAACTCAGCCACGTGTCGGATCTGTTCGCTTCCGACCTCAAGCCAATATGCATATTTAGTGTCACGATTGTGCATCGTCGCTTTGCTCGCATGGCATAAAGTCGGGTGGATATGTATAGGGGAGTCGGCCTACCTCTTGGCGGCTGATATATCTACCCGCCCATACAGTATCGTTGAGTCTGCTCGGGCGCTCAACCCGAGCTTTCGTCTCACTTCTGTCCAGGTCGATCAGACATACCGTGATTATGTCGATGCCAGCGCCCTCGGCCGCGCTTACGCCCAGGCGCGACTTCAGCAACATCTCATATGCCAAGCCTACTGCTCAACGATTCGCCGCGGAGACACAAGTCGCACGGGAGATCTTGAAGGAAAGATTGCAGGTAAGCATCGATCGTCTCAAGTGCTGCGAGTCTCGATAGCTCGGCTAAAGATATTTCAATCATGTCTGATGCGCATCTTGGCCAGGCATTCGGAGAGCTCAAGTCTGTCTTCAGTGTCACACTTGCGGATGGCGACTTCACAGAACCACCAATTTGGATCGATGCTCGGTCTTCCCCGTGAACTTCCTAGAGACCGCTCCATCTGCAGAGCCGGCTCCAGCATTCGAGATTACACTCAAGCCAGAACAGATCGAGTGGCTCTCCACGGGGTTCGGAGAGGATCCACAAGCTGTTGTCTTCTTGCAATCCCAACGCAAGGGCGACACGATACAGGCAGTCCAGTTTGCGGATTTGCTGACCCCAAGTCCGAGCAAGGCGCCCACGCCGAAGGAGAACCTGAATTTTGACGAGCTCCCGAAACCGACAGAAAATATCAACCAGGTTCGAAGAGACATCAGGAGATGGGGCTACGGGTGAGACGCCAGACTGATCGCAGGTCGTCAGGATGCTGACCCGCAACAGACTGGTGAAAAACGCTCTGTCACCCGAGCAGGTCGCGATCTTGAAGAAGGCGGTCCAGGAGCAAGCTGCCGGAGAGCGAAACGCTGGGGTTGCAACTTTTGACGGAGGCCCTAGCAGGCCCAATCAGCGGGTTTGGAACCTGTACAACAAAGGTGACGAGTTCCATGACCTGATGAAGCATCCTCTGGTCGACGCAATCGCGGCATGGTATCTGGGTGACAATCCTCTGCTGTGGAGCTACAATGCCAACATAGCACGCCCAGGCGGACATCCACAGGTTCTTCATTGGGATTCGGGTGTGATGGGCGCTGGACGAAGCAAGCCGGTGGCTCTCAACATATCCTGGTTGTTGGTCGACATGACAGAGAAGAATGGATGAACGCGAATCTTTCCTGGATCTCATCTTGGCAATGTGAGACCTCGCAACATGTTCTCGACAGTAAGTGCTGTAGCTCGTCCGAAGATGCGGACAGAAATGAGGAGCTGCTGACGAATTTCATGAAATAGGAAGGTTCCATAGCTGCTGAGGCACCTGCCGGCACAGCGCTCTGCTTCGAGGGCCGTCTTTGGCACGGCACCGGTCCTAACAATGAGACAAGCGGCGAGCGTCCGGTAATCTTGTCCCTATTTTGTAACAACGGCATCCGCCCTAAGAAAAACGCTCTCCTTGGCCTGGATTATGAGACTGAAGACAAGTTATCTGAGCGGAACAAGTCTCTGACAGGATTCCGAACCTCGACGGCTGGCATAGGTGGTACGTCAGGAGAGTCGCGCAAAGGCATCTCTTGTGTCGACCCCGGAACGGAGATTTTAAGCAGACGGGCAAGCTTCGAGCGCCACACGACGATACTGAGGTTGCTCGGATGATCGCCAATGGAACTCACGCTACGAATGCAGCGAGCCAAGCGCGCGCTGTGTCCAATGTCGACGGGTGAAAGCAGTGGAGAGTTGCTCGTATCTTGTGATCTGACAGTCTTAGAATTTTTTGGTAGCTTTGTACTGGTAGGGACAACCATACACACCCACGTCGTTCGCATAAACTATAACACAGACCTTCGAAAAATAGCAAAATGAAAGACTGGCATGGGAGAAGCACTCCTTGCTCTAGCCCACGGCAATATGAACCACTACCCTTCGCGAATGTCAATGCATATAGTGAGCATGATTTGCGAAGCACGATAGAAGTGTTCGCTTTACGCTGTTGATTCTTCTGCAGTCGTCGAGCTTGACAGAACAGCGCCACATCGACACAATCTTGACCGTCAACATTCACCAGATCAGATCAGGCTTTCGATCGAAGCGCAGCTCAATTCACATTTACCGACTGCAGTAGGTCGTCTCACCTTGCACGCGTTACGCCTAGGGGTCAAGTGATTTGCGAAGGTCATCTTTCACAGTGCTAGCTTATTTACACCTACCGTCGCGATGGATAATCGGCAGTACTCAAATATCCGACGGGTATTCTTGGACTTCAGCCACAAATCTTGGCAATGATACACCCGAGCTTGGCTGACCCTTCCTCCTACTCCTTGTGCAATAGCGCTGCTCCCAGATCTGCGGTCACTCGAAGCGCTTCTATTTTCCATCGCGTGTCCTCCACATGGGTAGTCGATCTAGCGCGAGATCATCAGCATCACGCGGGGTAAGTCTGGAGAAATGCGGAGCAACGACAATTAGCTGCAAAGACAAAGCCCTTCGCAGATACGAGACCCAAGAACTATGACATGTGGGGCTCTCTGGTCGTCAGTATAATAAGGGGCTCGTCAGACGTCAAATTTGATACCATCACTCCTATCGAGAACAGCACACTTCCTGACCTCTGCTGGTTTCCAACGCCTTAGCCAGTCCAGCATGATCGCCAAAGCATCTTCGATCAGTGCTGCCGCTGCAGCAGTCTTGCTCGCATTGCCTCATTATGGTGCCGCAAGCCCAACCAAGCGTCAAACAGGCCCCTTTCAGCCGACATGGGAATCAACAGACCAGCACAATCCTTCACCAGAGTGGTTCAAGGACGCCAAATTCGGCATCTACTGGCACTGGGGAGTCTTCACTGTACCAGAATATGGTTTCGAATGGTATCCACGTCACATGTATGATGCCAACGACAACATGGGCCGCCACCACCCCTCGACCTACGGTGATCCCAGCGTACAAGGAGGGTTCGGATACCAAAATTTCACATTTGGTAGTCCCGACGTGGCAGGCAACGTAGCACAGTTCAAGCCAGTCCGATCGTCGGAAGGAGGCGAGTGGGATCCCGAGCATTGGATTGAAGTGATCAAGGCGTCGGGAGCAAAGTTTGCTGGCCCTGTTGCAGAGCATCACGATGGCTACGCATTGTGGGACAGCAAGTTCAACGAATGGAACTCAGCAAAGCTTGGGCCCAAGCTGGACATTGTTCGCATCTTTGAGAAGCTCGTGCGTGATAATGGAATGAAATTCATGATCGCAATGCATCAGGCCTACAACACAAACGGCTTCTTCGGATTTGCGCCTCAGCAGAGCGATCCAAGCTTGCGCAGGCTCCTTGGGCAATTCAATCACGAGGAAGGCTCTGAGAGGTGGCTCGCAAAGCAACTGGAAGCTATGGACCACGTGAGACCCGATATGATCTGGAACGACTTTGGCCTTTACAGCCCGGGTTTTTGCCATGGGTCTTCTGATATTTGTGCCATTCGCGAAAAAGAACGACTCGAATTTCTGGCGACCTACTTCAACCGTGGTGTAGAGTGGAGCCAGGAAGTTCTGACGACTTACAAGCATTTCGATCAAGGCTTCCGGGATACTTCTGCTGTCGCTGACTGGGAGCGTGGTGGCCCGGCTGACCTAACTCGACCTTATTGGCTGACCGACGAAGCAATCAGCGCGTCTTCGTGGAGCTACACAAAAGGCATCAGCTACTATTCACAGAAGTCTATGATTCACTCGCTTCTGGATCGGGTGGCCAAGAACGGCAACATGCTTCTGAACATCTCACCTACCGCTGCTGGGGTCCTGCCGGCCGAGCAGGAAACTATCCTTCGCGGTATTGGTGCCTGGCTTCAACGCAACGGCGAGGCTATCTACGGAACCCGAGCCTGGGATGTGTACGGCGAGGGTCCTAACAGGGCTGGGGGCGGTTCGTTCACCAAGCCTCTAGAGGGTGATAGCCGAGATATTCGCTTTACACGAAACAAGGAAGAGAACGTCCTCTACGCCAGTGTCCTCGGATGGCCAGCAAATGGGGAGGTGAAGATTATCCATTTCGGTTCGGAGGCCAGAGTCAGCATGGCAGGCCTGAAGAGCATCGATCTTATTGGTGGAGCGTCTGGCCTTCAGTACAAGCATAACCGATTCGACTTGGCTGTCACACTGCCACAAAAGCCCTTTGAGTCGGACGCGTACGTCCTGAAGCTTACTTTCGCCCAACGTATCCCCGTTCCGCAGCCTCCACGAGGTGTTACTATATGGCCAACCAAGGATATCACGGACACCACCAAGGGCGTCACACTTCCAGAGGGAGATTTCAGAGCAATTTTCCTGGAAGATGCGGGTCTTAAAGGTGGTGATGTCACATACATGCGTGTCTCGGGCTTCACGAAGGTTACGGTTTGGAAGGCAGGCAACCTACAAGGTGAATGGAAAGATTACTTTGAGGGCGATCACACCTTTGCGCCAGGAACTGTAGGCTCTATGCGAATTGTAGGGATTTAGGATCGACGATGTTGTAGCGACGGGCGGTGCAGGGGATACTCGAGCCAGGGATAGGGGCAAGAGACAATAGCGGGCGAGGATAGTGCATTGATTTAAATCGTCTCAGATTGCTTCGAACGATGATAGTAGTCCACCGAAAGATAGCTCACGCAATATATCATCAACACTTTGTCCACGCCCAGCAGATTGAACGCTAAGCTCATGGCCACAAGCATGAAATTCAAGCAATCAGCCCACCTGTAACTTATTGACATTGATGCTGTGGAAGCTGTCATGACCGTGGGGGTGAAGAAAATCACGAGTGGGTGCCGCTAAAGTACTTGCATCAACGCTACGACGATGAAGAAGGCCGAACTCACTTCTTCCAGTTGTTTCTAAGAGCTTCCACAGTGAGCGAACATAGTGTGCTACTGTGCCATATCCCATACATCCCGCGGCGTCATTTGCTTGGTGCTTCGCGAGGTATCATTCCTGAGATTGGAGCGTGTAGGTGCAACAATGCTCGTGGGATTATCGACGACGTTTGCGATAGTGCCTTGGACAGGTCATGGAACACGTTGATCTTGCGCTCCAGGAAACACTGCTCTCTTGGCTTTGTTACAACAGGATCGATCATTCTCTTGTGGATCGCATGCATGAAGCAGAGATGACTGACCAATCATCCCTACTCTCTTTTATGCTACCAGCTAGTCGCTCAATCTTGAAAGTCCTATAGAGCTGTGGTCGGTGAGCGCTAAGGGTCATAGCAGTAGCACTTGCACAAAATTCGAATGTCGTTTACGCTGGCTGTCTAACTACTGTAAAGACTGTCGCTTTTCACAGATCAATCTGCATGATCTCGCCACCCTGCCCACTACATACAACAGACCCAGATCCAGTCTTCAAGAGCGTACAAAGGCTTATGCGGCATTGACCGCATGGCTGTCAAAATCTGGTGTCCACCTTAGCACTTCTCCGGGTGGTCTCTAGTCTTCGAGCAAGCTCTAGGATGTGGTCCAGATCGATGCGCTACTCCAATAGTCTCTCCATTGCAAGTGTCAGCGAACGTCTTGTGTCGCTTCGCAATAACCTCATTTGATGCGTTGTTTCCGAGGTCACAACATTTCATTCCCCCAGGGCCATCAAATTGATCTCCTCCTGCCGCGAAACAAGCAGCCGCAGTCAAGCCTCCCGAGAGCCGAGAATCTGGCACACAGTCTTTCGTGTAATTTGGGTCGCCCTTCAAGATGAATGTCACGCATCGATTTCCAGCCTCCCAGGAGTCTCCTTCCGCAAGAGCGGCTCTACACATCGTGTTAGCCTGTCTGAAGATCATCGCATGCATGTTCGCACTCGTACTTGGCCGCAATTGCAGAGAAGAGCACGATCACAGCAGCGAATGGTTTCATGACTGCTTCAAGGGAATAGCGGTTGTCCTAGAGATATAGCCGTGGTCTTCTTGATGAACGATCGAGAATGAGGTCGATTGTGGTTTTGTCTGCATTCTTACTGCGCTCAGCTGCTCTTATGTGTTACCGCTACTTGCGACGAACACGAACCGCGGACGTATGCGACACTATTAAAATTCGACCCCAGCGTACCAACACTGACATGCCTCGATACTTCGAAGCTTGTATTTTCTTACATCGTTCAAAATAGTATGCTGCAGAGGTAAGCAACCGGAAGAGGTAATAAAGCTGATGGGAATGGCAAGGATGTTCTACCGCAACAAAAGCATCGTCATCTTCGGACACCGGAAGAGAAACTTCTTGCTGACGATCAACGCAGTATGAAAGTATCACTCCCAGGCACTTCTTTTTGCAGCGACGGATGACGCGGAGCACGATCCAGCCAGATCTGACTATCAAAATTTGTCAGCGCACCGAGATGCATACAGCAGACAGCGCCTTGGCGCTCGGAGGAGCAATGCTTCGCGAGAGTCGAGTGACGAATGTGATGTTCTGCTGCTCTCAATATCTATGTGAAGCTGAGTAGATCACCGTCCCGTAGCAGTCTCGACGTGAAATAAGCTGTTTTTGGGGCAGCCGACTCTGTCTTCCATCAAGCACCTAGTTTGGCGGATTTCGGTGTTCGATCAGCCTACAAATCGTAATCGACGTGATCAGTAGAAGATACGCCGACCTCAGTGCCGCCTGCCAATTGCCCATTCATGCCCACAGACCCTTCACATCTGAGAAGTCCACCTTCATCTTCCCACTCTTCGGTGAAATGACCACATAGTTATTCATGACCATACTCTCATCGGTCGTGTCTGGTGCCAGTCTGGCACCCACAAACCTCTTGAAGAATAGCACAGTGGCAAGTCTCATCTCCATCATTGCGAGATGCTGGCCGATACAAGTGCGACTGCCAGCGCCAAAAGGCCACCAAGCAGTTCGGGCATCCGGCGAAAGAGTTGCTGGGCCGTCAGGAAGCCAGCGTCGGAAGTCGAATCTGATCATCAAGTCAGTGCGGTGCAGGAATTATCCGAATGACTACTCGCCATACTTCTCTGGGTCCGGAAAGATTGTGGGATCACGATGCGATACCCACGGCGTGGTATTGACGACTGTACCCTCTGGCAAGAATTGTCCTTCAAGAGTCACGCCACCTTTTGGCACGACTCGAGGTTCGGGCATAGGTATGGCAGCGTACAGTCGAAGAGTTTCCTTTATAACGGCATTCAGGACAGGTAGCTTCTCCAGCTCGGCGTCGCTGGCGTCGCTATCCACTGTTGCGAGTTCTTGCTGTAGCTCACTCTGCACTTCCGGTCGCTTAAGCACAGCCCAGATCAAGTAGGTCAGAGACTCCGAGGTCGTCTCACTGCCAGCGATGATGAACGAGCCGGCCTCTACAGTGACTCGCATGGGCGTCAGGGCTTCATCGTCCTCTTCAGCTTTGGCCAGGATGCCAGAGAAAATGTTCTTGTTGGACGCATTGCTGAGACTGTTCCTGTACGCGATCGAAGAGATGTCAAGTAAGGATCTCCAGGCGTTGAAGAAATCTTTCAGAGCTGGCAAAGGTATCCAGCTCAAGGCTGAATAGACCAGAGGCAAGTGGTATGATAGCAGTGACGCTAGATTCGAGGTGCGAACTTTGTGGAAGAAAGCATGCATCTGATCGCAGTCAGTCTCATCTGCTTGCATGATAATGCGAGACAGCACACCTTTTGCGTCTCAAGCCCGCCGAGTGACTCGCCAAACATCAGCTCACTTATGACATCGCTGGCTAGGAAAGTCAACCATCGTCGCACATCACATATACCCCCTGCGTCTCGAGCTTCTTTGGCAATGCCGTCCACAGCTTGGGCTGTCTTATTTCGAACCATGTCTTCCCACTTTGCTCTCAAATACGCAGACGTGAAGCCACGTGCGAACAGCTTCCTCGTCATTGCATGCTTATGTGGATCGCTTTGTTGAAACAGCCCTGCAGGTGGATAGTTCTTCTCAGTGGGTCCAATGTACTCGTACCAAGGCGACTTGACGAACCCGCCACCAATTTTGTTCACCACTTTGAAGGACGCCAGAGAAGAGACGGCCACCTCGTTCGGGGCAATGCGAACAATCGAGCCATACTTGCGGTGGAGCTCCTCCACAGTCTGTGCTTGTTGCTGGCATACCGCAGACTTGTAAAAGAGTGGCAGAGCTGAGACTCTAGCCCACCATGGTCCTGGAATACCGTTCAAGGGCGATATGAAGAATCTTCGCAGTAACTGAGATCATGTCAGTCTCATGAAAATCCAAAGTTGCCGCATTCATCTGTATACCAAGATCAAAGGCGCGATGATGAAGAACGATGCCACTGCTGTCAGCGTGGGCGCGAGGGAAGTGCTTAAGAACATGTTAACACTCAGATTATGGTCAAGATCGAAGGCCCAATTACAGCTCGAAAGGCCTTGGAGGACGCAATGGGCGATACACCAGATTCATCTTATGTTCTGAAGTGCCTCTGCATCGGACCTTTCGCGTCACACGTTACTGAAGCTCGCGGAGCGCAAGAGCGGACATGACAGAGTAACAGCCCCGCGAACGTCAGTACGACGGCGAAATGTACGGCTCCTTGGGCATTAAAGTGCACTCGACGACGTGACAGTACAAGGCGGGACTTGTATCATTGGTCACGATCCTGTTCCGCATAGAGCAGCAACGCGCGTCCATTCCCGATCACCTTGAGGATGTACGATAGGATCCAAGGAAGGCCAGTTCTGCCCTCAGCGCTATTTCGCTAGTGAGTGCGAACAGAGGACGTCTTGTGCCATTGCACCAATCAAGGTATCTCTTGAGCTGGGTCCCGGTACTTCAGTGGGCCACAAAGGGAGCGATCGTATTCGGCAATCGTAATACTGTTCGTCTGCTGACTCGTTCCCATCTAGTGGAGCGACAGCATGGCTGAAGCAAAGTATGCAGGGCTCTTCTGGAGGGACTTGGCCTTACGAGATCCAGCGCTCGCAGATTACATGAGCATGTTCTTCGCACATGCAGCTGATGAAGAGAGGCAGCGCCACTTGACAATCAGTGTATCTTCGATACAATCAGACTGCGATCTGTCGTCGTAGAAGCTCGCTTCCCTGTCGACAATCATTCTCGGCAGAATGAACAAGCTTCGCGGGTCATTTCTTGGAAATGCTTGATGATCCAAGATCCTCGTCAAGACGATGAGGATGACGCGCTCAATGCGCAAGCTTGTGTGATCGTGAGATGAGAATTGGCGCTGTGCCGTTGGTGAGGTTGCAAAATGCAGGGTCAGAAATCGCCCGAGTGAGGAAGAATGTCCCGACGCCAAGAATCGCCCGTGTAGCGCCCTGCAATCGAAAAGCAGATTGAGCTGCCAACCTTGGTAGTTTGGGTACGTTTTTGCTGAAAGAAGCTTGCACGGAGCGCAGTTTCGCATAGCCCGTCTTCTTGGGATGTTTCGGATGCCCAGATGCCGACGGCATAACGATCGAGCGACCTTGCGAGCGAGATCCGGCTGCGAATCCGGTGGACCGGACAAGGAGCAATGAGAGCGTGCCTAAAGGCCATGCGGATGCCGGTTCCTGATTCCTTCCATCACAGGATCCTGTGTGTGTGGAACCCAGCTCTGTTCATCCTTCTGCGCAACAGCAATGCCTAGCCAGACGAACCAGATTCCTAGCCGGACGAGCATCTCCAGCGCTAGACCTCGCCTCTTGTGCCATTATCGAGCAAGAGCCCCTTCAGTCCACATCGTCCTCAGTAATGCTGACAGCCGGAAGTTCGACGTTCCCCAGTCTCTTTCCAAAATGCCGCACGAACTGCTCCGCCACAGCAGCTACATTCCAATCCTCTTTACCAGTCTGCTCCTTCAAGCTCGTTGTCCTCTTTCCTTCCAGTCCACACGCAACAACACGCTCGAACCAGCCCAGCTCCGTATTCAAGTTCAAGCCAATGCCATGACTACTGATATGCCTCCTCAAATGCACTCCTGCAGCACAAATCTTCTCTTCGTCATTGACCCAAACACCAGGATGCTCTGTTGTCCTCGTTTGCACACCATGCTCCTTACAGACGTCCATGACAGTGTTCTCCAGCAATCTCACATAGCACCTCGGCGAAAGTCCATGCCGTCGCAGGTCGATGATCGGGTAAGCTACGAGCTGTCCCGGCCCATGAAACGTGGTTTGTCCTCCACGAAGAGCTTCTTGAAAATCAGCTTGGCCCCAAGGAGTCGGCTGCGTCAAAAACTCCCGCTGAGCTGCACTGACTGTGCCGATTTCGCGTCGACCGCACGTGTAGACGGGATGGAACTCGGCCGTGAGGATGGTCGGAGGTGGTGCCGCGACATTCTTCGCATCTGCTTTGTGCGCGAGAAGTCGGGCGACGAGACGATGCTGAAGACCGGCGGCGTGTTGGTACGGGACTACATTCGGAAGGTGAAGATGGCGGAGGACAGTCATGGTGAAGAAGACATGGGAGACGTGAATCTTGTGGTTGTGCAAAGCTCCATCTCAGCTGGCTTTGCGGGCCGCGAACCGACAGAATTGAAGAGACATTCAATACAAGTCATCAATATTTTCATTGGATTCGATGCACTATCTGATGGAATAACAACATTGACAACGGCCCGCTCAAGTACTGCCTTCCACTAAAAGCCGCTACCAATCACAAAGCTAGCATCATTGTTGAAAGAATTCGTAGTATCGTAGTTTTGAGGCCCGCCATTCCTTGCCACATATCCAGCATTGTTGAAGTGGCGGAAGAACCTCGTGGGGTATCCCCAGGCACGGATCGTGTTGCCTTGGCCGTTAAGACCAGACTGTCCACAGAAAGTCGAATCCTCTGCGAACTGCTTGCTTCCGTCATTGCCTTGAACTTGGAGCACAAAGTTGAAGTGACGGAGAAAGCTTCCAGGTGAGTCGACGGATTCGAACGAAAAGCAGCCAGTGGCCTGGCTTGCAAGTGGTGCCCGCACAGTCCACTTTGCTGCGTTCTGCGCAGCAGTACTGCTCGATGAAGTCACGACTTGAGTGTTGACAGTGGAGCTGCTGTGCGAGAGATAGCGAGTATTGTAGCCTGGCGTGGTAGCACGGATGGTGATGGTAGAGCCAGAGTTGAAGGCTGGTCCACTGCTCAAGGACGTAGTTGCGTACTTAGCCGCCACGATGTTGGCTTGCACTGCATTCTCAGTGGCATCGCTTGGGAAACCAGAAGTCATCACGCCCTCGTAGAAGGTACCTTGGGCACCATTGCTGTTATCGCCACCAATGCCGAGGAGGATCGATCCTTCCTTGCTCATGGGGTTGTAGCCATCAGCGTTGGGTCGCTTCCCATTGTAGTATGTAGACAGTCCTCCAGAAGCGGCATTGGCTCCGCGCAGTGCCCACTGGTTGGGCTGTCCCTTCACAATAGAAGTGAAGAAGCGATCGGTGATGGTAGGATCGGCCGGGTTGTTCTTGATGTTAGCGCCGGAGAAGAGTCCATTTTCAAGATCTGCCATAAGCCATGGACCGGGCCCAGCACCAGTGCCCCAAATGGTATTGGTACCATAGTAGATCGCCTCCATGTGGCCATTGCCAGTGTCGAGGTTGCTGGTTTCGGCATTACCATAATCGAAGCAACAGGCATCATTGTAATGCGTACCATCGAGGACGGCGTACATGCCCTCAGGCTGATCACCAGTGGCAACTCCGCTGCCCTGTTTGATTCTGTATCCTGTACCGGGATGCACGAAAACACCGTATACTTTCTTCCCGTTGAGCGTCACTGGTGCACCAATTGCGCTTGCGAGTTGATCGAAGCCGCCGGCCTCTGTACCACTAGCGGCACCTCCCGGAGGAGCCTGCGTAAGGTGATTGCTGCGGCCTGACTGATCGTACAGAATGGTGATAAGGCAGGTTGTGTTGGCACAGAAGCTGTCTTGCGCGCCCGAGTTGGCTACGCCACCAGCAGAGACGGGCAAAATATCAGTGGTCTTGCCATCAGAGGCACGCGAGATCTGGTAGAGAGGGCCGTTGTAAGAGTTGTAGAGTGCTCTCGTCGTGCTGTGTGCAGCAACACATGGAGTGTTTCCTGAAGCGTAGATGTCGCAGGGTCCAGCGTGCACAAGAGCACCTGTTGCGGCAAGGCTGAGTGCCAGCTTCATGTTGGGTCGAGACAGCATGGTCGTAGTGGGGGAAAGGTCTCGAGTGGTTGGAATATGGCTGTGTGTGTAGCCTTTACGACACGTCGGGCCTCTTTATTTATCGTCATGGTCAAGTAAGGACAAGCCTTCCATGCTCCTCTGTCTGCAAGCTCCGGAGAATTTGTCACACGTCTGCCGTCTCTGTCAGTTGTGAGCACGCATACAGGTGCGGTCGCCCAATGCATCTCTTAGCGATCGTGCATGTGGAGTACCGCTTTGCGCGTGACACATTTCTGGTCGGGCTTCGAGGCTCGGCACATGGCAATATAACCAAGCTTTAACTCTGCAGATTAAGAGATGCGCAAGCTCGTGGTCGTGTCAGCAAGCACCACCAAGATCGCAAAGACATATCTTGGCCGGTAGCTCGAAGCTGCATCTCGTTGGAGGAAGAACGCCGATCTGTCTGGGGAAGCCATGTTAGCAGCTTTAGGTTCTGCAGCCCGTGGGGCTCCATCTCGCGCATGCAAGTTACAAGTCCCGTCGGCGTTGTATGAAGGACCAAAAGAGTCGTTCGCGTGACACTTTTCCAGAAGTCGCTTGAACAACTACGCGAGCAGCGGATCGGGCAAATCGATTCCACCAATACATCGGCGCAGTTCGCTGGTGCACGTCGAGCTCCACACTTCACCTCTCGGAGGTATAGAGATCGGCTGATCCATGAATGCTCGCGTGGTGGAATGAAGATGTACAGATTCCATACGCAATCCCTGCAGTCTGCTGGACATCAGCGCCTCAGGAGATGATTGTTCCGTGTACTCTTGTTCGCTTTTGCAGGTCGGGAGGACGCGCCAGAAGCAGTCTCGGCCGGCTTGAAAACGCTGATCCCGCCGAATGTGCATGATCATCGAAGTGCGAGTGCGGCCGCCAGAAGCGGCGCAAGGACGATGTCGGCGGCTGCTTCACATCTCGATGCACAGTGAATGAGCGCAGGCCGTCAGTAATGTTGCTGCTGTCCTTCGAGTAGAGATGACAGGTGTGAGAGCCAGAGAGAGAAAGAGGTGAGATGTATGAGGAAGGATGCCTGGATGCCTGCATATTAGGGTTCACCCCGCTCGGCTTGGCGGAGACAATCGAAGGCTTCGCGTTCTTGACTTGACCAGCTTCAGCAACGCGTCGAGCAGCATGTAAAATAACAATCATGGCCGAAAAGGTGCTCGCTGGACGCGTCAACAAGCGCTCACATCGTCGCAATCCTGGTACGAAGCTGCCTACTCTTCCGCCAGACGCTCAAGTCACCAAGCGCCCTCTGCTGCACCCAGCACTTCCTTCTCCGTACGCCGGCTCGACGCAACAGAAGGTCATCTACGTGTCGAACAAGACGCCATTCATGTCCGCCGTCAAGCGCGTCGAGAAAGTCCTTCACCTCAGCGACAAGCGACTAGTCCAGTCAGCTACCCAACGCAGCAAGGACGCACAGAAAACGAGACGCAGATCGGAGCGCGAGCCAGACGAAATTCTGAACATTGCAAAACAGCTTGAGAATGCGAAGAGCAACGTCGAAGAGCGTGAACAAGTCGTGTTGAAGGGAACGGGCAAGGCCATCAGCAAAGTCATGGAGCTTGGTCTATGGTTCCAGCAGAGGGACGAGTACCGAACCACTTTGCGGACAGGCACTGTCGGCGCTGTGGATGATGTGCACTACCAGCAAGACGCGAAGGAGGCAGACGTTGATGCGAATGACAGCGAGTCTGCACAAAACCAGGCCGAAGACAGCGTGAAAGCATCAACACGACCGACATCCAGAGTCGTCAAGCGCGAGGAGCGCGTGACTGAGGATGGCAAAACAGAAGTGGAAGAGACGCGCATCCGCCAGCTGAGTGTTCTCGAATTACGCGTGAGCCTGCGGTAAACATTACTGAATGGTCATGCGCTGGACTCAAACTTCCACTACCCCTAACGACCCGGCGAGCACTTTCTGGATCTTATGTTCTCGTGGGGCCTTAATATCTCATTCGCCTCCAAATCTGTGCCCTTCCAAAAAGTCATGAGCGATCTTGAGGGTGTCTTGCGCTGACTTGTGCAGGTGCAGCGCGTGTCCGGTTCGTGGTATGCTTTTCCAGCTGTACTCAGCGTTGGGAAAGAGCTCTCCCGATTCTTTGAGCAGATCCCCGCATGCAGGGTTGGGGTCTATCGCAGAACTACCCGGCCCGCAAAATGCTTGGTCTTGCTCGCCAGTGAGAGCTAGGATTCGTCCCCGGTATGCCGGTGCCGGTCTGGTGTCAACGTACACGCTGGATGTTGTCAGCTGCTGCAGTTCCCGTAGATGGAGACAGTTCAACGCATAGTTACCTGACGAATTGTCCCGCGGACACCACGTCTTTTCTCTGAAAGAAGAGATTCGCAACCTCCGGCTCAAAGTTTACCACGTTCGGATCTCCGAAGAATGACTCGGTCCTGGTCGTCTGATTTGGGGTCGTCATGTAACCTTCTGCAAGATCCCCAAAAATTTTGGATCGACCTGGCTGGCTGGCTGTGCCCCAAGAGCGGTCACTCCGGGTAGCGAAGGTAACACAGACTTTGACCAACCAGTCAGGATCATCTCTTGGAAATCTTCCGGATATGCTGCAGCAAGCAAATTCCCCATCTGCGATCCGTATGAGCAACCTACGTATATCAAGTGCTGGAAAGTCCTCAACAGTGGATTCTTCTCCTCGGACTTGATCTGTCTGACGAGGTCATGGTACAGTTCGACTTCATAGGGGCTCTGCGTTTCAATTGCAGGGTCTGGATGCGAGCTTTTTCCGGTGCCCAGATGATCAATTGCCAGCGTGGCATACCCCATTTTGTTGGCGTAGTCCACCCAAGAATATAGCTCTGGCTTGTATGGCTCGTTAGCAGGTGCCGACAGTCCGGTTCCTCCAAGAGCGGTCCAGTATTCGCGATTCGCCGTGATAGGCGCGTTCAAGACTTGCAGTTTTCCCTCGTTACAGTTCCGCTCGGCAGGCTCGCAGTACCATCCGGCGATTTGTTGCGAGCCCGACACTTCAAACGTCTCAAAATCGTTGGCCTTGAATGTAGCTGTGAGCGCTTCGAGGTCCGTGAAGGGCACAGTGCTGATGTTCCGATTGTGCGCAGTGCCCGACACTGTAAAGACTACCTCTCTGCAAGGAGAACGCCGTACCAACCCCGCCATCGCCGAAAGGGCGAAGAGCAGCAGTGCGACCAATTGCAATTCCATCGACTTCGTGGACCAGTGGTGCTAGCCCGGCAGCTGAGAACCAGGGACGTCGACTTTCCGTTATATATACACCTGTGCTGGCTCTCACTGAAGTCGTGCCAAGTCTATGGAGACATGCAAAAGCCTGCTGGAGGACACCGTTGCGCTGTTCAGATCCTATCTTCCCTCCCTTCGTGGCGGCGGTGAGTGTTGTTGCAGAGGCGTTGCCGATCTCATATGCTGCCTTGCTCTGGGAGCCAGACACCATCTCTCATCACAATGCACTGGCTCCAGCCGCATATTGGGCATCTTAGAAGCAAGCTCTTCCCGGCTCATCCTAGCACGTGCTGGAAAGGCGACTTCATAACCCGTGATATCTTTGCAACTCCGGCCCTTCTCTTTTGCCCGCATGCCATCTAACAAGCTCAGTATCATTATGTTGCTGACATTGAATGCTCTGGCATCCCAAATCTGATCTGTCGCAATGAATTCTCCGCTGCGGACAGCGAGCTCGTAAGTGCAAAATTGACACCAAATATGCTTCTGCGACAGCAAGGATAAGTGGTCTGGGGAAAACCAATCTTACTTCTAACGTACTAATAAGGCAAGAACGAAAATTAAAGTCCTGCCAACACAGACCTTATGCTGGGACAACGCATGAACTTTGATTGACTTTGCCGTGATTTGGCAGCAAAAGCCGGACTCCAAAGCAGGGCATGGCTTCTGACAGCTGAGCAGAACTGGCACTCGTCGCGAGATGGGATTCTCTCCTTATCACTGCCAGTCCAAGGTGATATGCCCCAAATCAGAATCCTTACATTCTTCGATGAAGTTGGCGTGCTCCAATCTTGACCCACTGCCTACCTCTACCCCTCGCTCGGAGGAGAAGCACTTGCGCTTGCTCTTGACCAGATTCAAGGCATGAACCCTTTCATTGCAGCCTTTCTGCAAGCTTGTGCGTCTTTTCACAAGCACTCTTGCGCCGAGACTTTCGCAGAGCCTTTGAGAGCTCCGTGGTCTGGTCTTCGGGACAAAAATTCCAGAGACACTGGCAGACATTACAATGTCAACAACGTCTCACAGACAGCTTCACACAACCGCGACTTGTCTCGCGAGGACTCAGAACGCTTTGGCAAACGGGCCGAGCCTGAGTCCTTCGGAATCCAATTCGTGTCCATGACAGACGGTCCGGCAATCGGCACACGTTGCACGCCAATGACAGCGTTGTGGCTTTCCTCCACGTGCAAAACTCCATTGATCCCTCTGTTCACGCGCCGTGTCTAGTCAGATAGACTATCTCTGCATACGTAAGCCTCGCAAAAGCTACCACATCCGGCGTCGTTTGGCCAAAAGAGAGTGGTGTGTAGACGACCACTGAAAGATTCCAGTGCAGTGGCCAACCTCTTCACGATGTCAGGCGTGCCATTCGGCGCCGCAGAGGATCGCCTTGACGACGTAGACACCAGGCACCGATTTGCGCGAACCCGAGCCATGAACCCATATACATCGGTGTCTCTGCACCCGCAGATATTTGATGTGATCGATCACTCCCAAACCACCATATACCATGCCAAGCCTTCGCCGAATCAGCACTGCGACCATCAGCGCGGGGCTAGTCGCAGCCAGCCCTCTGGTCCACATCAATGCTGGCACAATATCGGGCACCACTTGCGACGATGTTTCGACTCTGGTCTTTCGCGGGATTCCTTTCGCGCAACCTCCTGTTGGCGAACTGAGATTCATGGCACCTCGTGCTTCCAATGCTTCCTTTCCAAGTGGCCATCTTAACGCCACACAATCCGCTCCAGCTTGTGTGCAGATGCCGGGGAATTCGCGTGGACGAGACCATCAGAATCAGAAGATTGGTACCACGGATTCAACTACTGCCTTAGGTCGCATCTAATTATGCCACAGTCTTTATCTGGATGTATACGTACCTCCTGGCAATCTGAGTGGGCTTCCAGTCAAGGTCTGGGCCCATGGCGGCGGTAATACCGGAGGTGCAACTTCGTACCCTCTGTACGATCTCTGCCACATGGCAAATGACTCCATCGCCGTGGCCATCAGCTATCGGCTTGGCCCATTTGGGTTCCTTGGCCTCAAGGCAGCAGGCATTGAGGGCAATATGGGTCTCCAAGATTATGTCACGGCTCTGGAGTGGGTGCAAGAGAATATGTAAGATGCCACTGTCCTTGATGCTTGCTCAAATCTTTAAGATTCTGCTGACATCTGACATATGATTTCAGCGAAGCTTTTGGCGGTGACAAGACCAAAGTAATGTTGTTTGGACAAAGCTCAGGTGCAGACGACACATATGTCATCTCCACATTACCGCAAGCCAAATCTTTAATCAACTCTGCAATCTGCGAGTCTGGTGGCGGCGTTGATCTTTCACCATACGAGACTGTACAAGGTGTAGGAGCAGACTACGCCTCTGTACTGAACTGCACGCCATCAGATGTGAGTGTTTCGGTTTGAGTTTGCTACTTCGAGCGCGCGTTTGCTGAGATCATAGCCAGCTTTCCTGTCTCCAGTCTAGGTCTGTGGACGACCTCGTATCAGCTTATGTCAACACTCCGGCTCTTTATCAAGGCGTCGGAACGTTCGCGGACTCCAGTCTCTCTGGCTGGTCACTGGGCCTGCCAAATGCCACAACACTCTCAGCAGCATTCGTCGATGGCAGTTTTATAAAGCAGCAGCCTCTTGCAGTTGGTCCACAGGTTCCCGTGATTATGGGCCACAGTATGCTTCTTCGTAGGCTTTTCAAGAAGTCAACTAATATATCGTGTAGCTGGAGACGATGGAACCCTTTTCTCGCTGCCTACGCTCTTCTTCTCGGGCGGTCCTATCTCTGCGGATAACTACACCACTTTCCTCTCGCAATTCGGCTCATCGGCTTCCGACATTGCACAAAGATACCCACTCTCCTCGTTCAACTCAAGCGGATCGACGGCGACTGCGGTCGAGGCTGCCATCACTCACATCATCACCCAAGCCGGATATACTTGCTTTACGCATCGTGGGTTACGCTCTGCGCTGATGTCCAAAGTCCCAACTTTCGCGTACACTTTCAACCACACGCCGTCCTGCCCTTGGATCTGGTTCGAAGGTTCTCCATTTCCGAACAGTGCAGAGAGCTCATACTTCGGCTCCACGCATACTTCTGAATTGCCTTTTGTCTTGGGCAATCTCGTCAATCAACCATTTGGTAATGGAACGTGCAATGCGACACAGCAAGAGTATGCCCTCAGCACCAGCTTACAGGCTATCTGGACTTCAATGGCCCGATCGAGTGATCCCGGGGTAGGGTCCAACTTTTCGTGGCCGACGTTTGATTTTTGTTCAGGACAAGGACTCTACGTGGAGAATGATACCTCTATTCGTACCCTTGATTTCTCAGAATGCGAGTTTTGGGATAACATCTGGGAGACGCAAGGAGGCGTGAAACTGGCAAACTTCGCAGCATGCCCCAACAACAGCAACTCAACGTCTACAAACGGTAGTTCGAGGCATGACAACAGTGCGTTAGCTCTGTATCTGCAACCCTCAGGTTTATCCATCGCGGCTGCCTTGGTGGGAATTCTATTTGCACTATTGTGCTAGTAACAACGAAGAGAATAGCGGCTTGGGCGGAGGAGCATCTTTCCAACGCGATTCAGATTGGTTTCTACAAGATGTGATGCCATGTCGCATGATGCGATGAGAGGCAGCTCCAGTACAGCATTGAGCTTTTGCCAATCGATCATTCAAGCTTTACGACATCTTCAGCGAAAGTAGGACAATGTGCGCGCGCCTCTCGCCTCCTGTATCGTTGGATACAAGCTCATTTCATTTACCATTCAGCAGCTATCATCCAATCCAAGGACACAAATCATGCTCACGGACACGTACGCATCACGCGCTGCAGTTCCTTGCATGGCGACGCCAGTCGAGTCCCTAGCCACTTGTCTATGCCCCGCTTCTTCCACGCCAGTTGCAGTATAATTGACGGCACAAATTCCTCCATTAACCGCAATGGCCCACCACCAGAATTGCTGCCAGACAGGCAGCTGGAAAGGATTGATGGTGTGGCCAAAGTACCATTCAATTGCCTTCTACTGAATGAACTGGCACATGAGGTTTCCCAGGCCCCATACGATGAATGATATCAAATAGCTTTGCGACTTGGTGCGAGGTGTTGTGGCACTCTCTGTCGTTTGGCCATCTGAGATTATTAGCCAGATCCGCCGGGTGATCGAAGTTCAGGTGTGACTGACCAGGGCCATCTTCTGGAAGACGATTCTGCCGCTTGCTCATTCTTTCACAGAGAGATGTCAGAAACTTGAGAAGTGTTGTGTAATGTTCACAGTCCAGGTCCGCTGCGATGTTGGCTCTTATTTATGGGGCGTGGGGTAAGCGGCGCTACTGTGCTGTGCCACCATTAGAAGAATCCCTGCTCCCATACACGAATCACGACGGAACTCTGCCGCGCGGAGGAACTACCTCCTCGCATTGTCGCCGACCACAACTCCAGGGAGCGATTCTGACGTACGTATTGGATTCACAAGTTGACGAAAGACAAAAGGACATCCCAACGGCGCACATGACCAGCAGACCAAACCTCAGAGTCTGATCCGAATGGGCGTGATATGCACAAGTCAACATTGAGCGGATGGGAGAATACAGAGACGAACTCCATTGCGCTATCTAGTTGTGCGTGTTGTGCATCGCTCGCGTTCGAGCACAACTTCTCAATTGCCAACATCCTCATAACCCGATAAACCCGAGCAGAAGCTATCAGTCTACGCCCAAGCGGCAGCAATTTCGGGGCCGATCTCGACTTTCGCGGTCTTGGCATCAAACCCAGCAGTGGCAGGCTGCTCGCTCTCATTTCCTATCCATTATCAGAGTCAAGCGTCCACAAGCTGTCTTGCAGTTTGTTATACGTACCTGTTGCTGGTTGAGAGTAAGCTTCCTTAAAACCGATGCTGCCCGCTACCGTGCAAGCAGACACCGTGGCCCAAATCAAATTGTACCGCGTGTACCGAAAGATCGCAACAACGACCCTGTTGTTCACGTCCGGAACATTACGTCGTGCAATCTGGGTCTTGTCAAGGAGGGCGCCGCCATCAAGGCAGTACTGGCAAACTCCTCCCAGGACCAGTCCCGCCGTTGTTGAGTACACTTGTGGGACTATTGTTAGTTAGCCATCAACTCAAGATTAGTGATCACGCTCGCTTATTTTAGAGTTCCTGTTGGTATCGTCCAAAACAAGTCCGGAGGATCTTCATAGTTCTGACGAGTGGTCAAGTTGGTCATGCTGAGAACAGATTCCTCGATGCCAGCGCGTTCAGCCAGCTCGAATCGCATCGGTATCAAATCGATAGTGTGACTGGAATATCTCACCACTGTCGTCGCGCCGCGCCTCAACTGAAATGGGATCTGGACGACCAGCCTCGCTGGAAGCTTGGAAAACGCTGTGGTCACTGATCACGGCATGGACGGTGTCTTGGCTGCGACGAAGCAAGAAGCCCGCTTGGATCGTGGAGGCATCCAGAGACGGCACAAGGGTCGCCATCGCGGCCTCCCTAGGGAAATCTCGACAACATGTTGTAATGAGCAGAGGAAGCAGTTGTTCGACGGCGCTAGCAGACGTTCTTCTCGTGTACAACTGTTCGGAGACGGACAATACCGTGCGGCACCCTTGTGAATCCGTTAGCTCTACGGACCGTTTCTGTATTGTAAGAATCTCGGAATGCCTTCTCTAGAAAATGCAAGCAAACAAGGGCTCCGATTACTCAACACATACAGATGTTGGCGCGGGGCTCGCGTACTTGGTTCTGCGGCCGTCGCGGGGATGCATGAACCTTATATAGACAAACCTAGACGGAAAACCAAAAGTAGGCATTGCATTGTTTACCTAGTCTGCTCTAATATCGTTCTCACTTTGGAGGGTATCCCCGTGCACCAGCGACGCCCCAGATGTAATAGATCCGCATGCATGCGGACGGGGAGCCCGAATTATAAATATATAGATCAAGTCCTTCGCCCCGAGAGCCATCTTCGTCCAAGTCATACCTCCTACCCATTTCGCACTACGATTGTCATAAGCAGAGTCCGATTGTCGTATACAATATTGCCCCAAAGCTACTATGAAGAGTTGGAGCCTTCTTCTTATAGCTCTGTCAACGACAGCTTATGCTATAAACATCCCACGAGCGCCAATCCGATCTTGCGGACCACCACCTATGTGCTTTTCCGGTCATTATCCTACTTGCACCGTAGGTCCAGGCTCACATAACACCGATAGCATAGGTTGTTACTTACTGAACCTTCTTTGACTAAATAGGATGCTCGAGGCTGTCCGCAGTGTTGTTAAGGATCGAGCGGCCGTACATCGAATGGTCGGCGCTGCTCTGAGGATTTCGACAACGAATGGGGTGGATGGTGGCAGATTGCGGTTGAGATTTTCATCTCGTAGGAGAGATGCTGGATTACGGTTGTGCCGTGAGAGGTGTTAGCACTGGTATTGAGCTGGACTACTCATTCGCTTACTTAAAGCATCGAGGGCGCAAATACATTCGCTTGTGCGGCGGGGGGATCTATGTTCCACTGTCATGTAGATCTGGTCAATATTGCAGAAGCTCGTTCCTGCGAGATTCTTCGCCGAGCCATCGTGACAGACTTGTGTCACTTCTCTTAGTGCCGTGGAAAGGCATAGGAACTGGCGTCGCATCAGTGCCTCTTCCGCGCTTCTGGTCAGCTTTACCGCGTCTACTTCTACAGTGTCGCGAGCCTGGGACGGACGCCACAAGAGGCACGGCTATCCTGGCAGCGAGTTGTACAACTGCTCGACTTTGATGCCTACAATTTTGGGCCATTGGAGCACTCCATAGATTACAGAATGCATGTCAGGCAGCGCCCGTGAAAAGCCTTGGTCTGCTCCACGTGACGTCGAGCGATGGTCTTTGTACTGCACTTCCGAGCTTCAAGGGACCTTATATGCTCAACGATATCACTCATACACGCCAGTTAGAGATACGTACAACGTCGAATAACCTACGAGAGACGTTGCTCATCCCATGCCACTCACACAATGACTATTGGAGAGATATGCCGCTGTTCGACGCCATCTATGTAGGCTGCACAATTGTGGAGGTGAACATCTGATTGGCTGAACCGAGTGGGTTGTTGGACGTCAGGCGCTTCCATGGAGAGCCATCATAGATTCGTCCACTTTAGATGAACATTGAGCCACTTTCTCGGGCCGCTCAAACAACAGCAGTTTGACTGCCATTCCTGACTCGTCCAGGTCGGTCTACGATGCTAAAGTGCGATCTGGAACGCAGCAGATGACAACACAAATTTAAGGATCTTCCCCATGGCTCACCAGACACTCACGTTTTTGCTCGATCTCAAAAATGATCCATAAGCTCTACTTTCGCTTGTCATTGACCAGATTGAATCCCTCCATGAGCAAAGCTTCCTCAGCTTTTGCCAAGATCATTATTTCATCGAAGGTGCCCTGCGCTCGATGTCTTGCACACATTCGGGATGACATCCCTGGAGTGCTCAAGGAGCGATAGCATGGCTATATGTGAACAAGAAGATTGTGCAACAAGTCAATCGTCAGTGAGCAGAAGATCTCATGAATGATAGATCTCGTGAATGATTTTCATCGTGTCATCTAATCAAAAGGACGGACTATGGATGACCAAATCGTCCATTCTCACTATTTTCCACCGGGATGAAGCTTCGATTGAAGCACCGCAGTGCTCTACCACAGGCACATCGTAGACATGAGGATCAAACTTATCCCATGCCGCCGGCATCCATATCCTCAAGCGTTTATCGTAAACGTGAGATCATCGAATATGACCTGCGGGGTGGCAGCGACATACGGGAACGGAGAATTGCAGGCGAAGCGTGCAAGAAACAGGTCGCCGTTGGATTCCAAGGTCTTTCGGGCGTCCACTTCGAATGTAGATGTCGTGTTGACATTGGGCGAAGTCCACATTGTCGTCGAAGCGGCGCTGAGAAACAGAGTACAGCCGGTTACAAGATCTCCCGGAAACTTGAGCGTGGCCTTTCCAGTCACGCGAGCCGTCTGACCGAGTTCATACACTGCAAGGCCGCGTTGAATGATCCCGAGTGACTGACTAGTTGATCGAGTCATTGGAGCCATTTGTATGACAGCGGCACCATCCACAAGCTTCACGCTCTGGTTGGTGGTCAGAGTAGTCCAGGATGCCCATGGGTCAAGGGTCGGTCCACTAAAGTCACCGTTCTTCAGAATTTGTACGGGCTCGAATTCGGTCGGGCTGGAGCCAATTTCTGCCGCGACGGTTGAAATCCTTATGTTGTCGAGAGCAATGGTGACTGGCGGCCTGGGTGAACCGCCGCAGTAGCCGCCAATGTTAAATTCTCTGCGTCCGTTCACACCCATCTTGCCATTCATCATGACAGTTCTCTTCAGTGTTTGTCCACTTGCAGGCTTGCTCAAGAGCACGTAAGAATCGCTCACGCCTAAGCCATCGAACACCGCGTAGCACTCCCAGCTGGTCCCCGTGACGGCGGCGTGAGCTGTGATGTAGACGTCAGCGCTTAGCGTCCAGGACGCACCAACGTCGAGGATTAGCGTCGACCGCAGATAGTGATAAAGAGTGTACTGGCAAGCGGGCAGATACAAGGTTCTGCGAAAGGTTCAGTATCATCGTCCGATTGTCAAGCGTGGAGTGAAACTTACGCCATCCCATTAGCGTCGGACCAGGGAACTTGTCCACATATAGTATTCGGCTGAAATGCTGTCCAGCCATTCAGTCCGTTGGAAAAGTCGCCGTTGGTGAGAACATCTGTGGAGCCTGCGCCTGTAGAGCCCGTTTGGCGCTGAGCAATATAGGCAACAGTGCTACCTGGGTTACGAAGTGTCGAAACTCCTGACTTGAGCTCGCACATCTTGGTTCCCGGCACCCATCGAGCAGCGCCACACTTCGTACCCTCATTGACACATCGGTCGATGCAGGTCTCAAAATTGTCCGCAGGAGAGATCGGAATGCCTGGCATCTTGTTGCCACTCATGTCAGATTGACAAGTGAGTGTGAATCGAGCTCCGTCGCGGGCTGTGTAGACAGTACCATCCGCGGCGCAGTTCGCCACTGGAGCAGGTGAGACTTGAATTGTCTGCGTAACTGTTATGGTCGTTGTTGGGGTCACCGTCCGAAGTGGCGTAACCGTTGTCGCCGGAGTGACCAGAACAGTCTGCAAAGGTGTCGTCGTGCTGGTGACGGTGACGTAGACAGTCGGAGTGGTATAGACTGTCGATTCTGGAACCACTGTTGAGAGCGGAGTGACGAAGACTGTCGGAGTGTAGGTGCTTGATGGCGTGATGAAGACTGTAGGTGTCGTGTGTGCTGTGGCTTCAGGAACAGTGGTATATAGCGGCGTGATGAAGGCGGAGGGTGTGCGAGTCGTCAGGGCCGTGACAGTCATGGTTGGAGTAACATGTTCCGTGTAGAGCGGTGTTTCGTGCGCTATCGCTGTAACAAGAACTGTCGGTGTCGACGTAACCTTTGGGGTCACGTACACAGTCGGAGTGGTGTGGACAGTTGTCATTGAAATGCTCGTCGAGAGAGGAGTCTCGTAGACAGTCGGTGTGAATGTACTAGTTGGGGTGATCATGACGGTTGGTGTCGTATATGTTGTCGAAGTTGGAACCACCGTCTGGTGAGGCGTGATGACCACGGAGGGAGTTTCATGGTTGGTTGCCTTGGGCGTATTCGTGCTTGTCGGAGTCACGACGACCACCGGTGTTGTGGTCACGGTTGCGGCTACATTGGAGGTTTATGAAAGTCAGCACGATGCATCGATCCGGTCAGTACTTCGTGTGCTCATACTCGAGTAATCGTTGTGACCGGCTTGGTCGTGGTAGTCTGAGTGGTGGCTGGTGTCGGAATATTGAAGCAACGACATGCTGAGGAGACGACAGTTGTGGCGACTGATGCTAGGGCACGGAGGGCCGAAGGAATAGATGGGGCCGCGGAGGAATTCGAACTACTTCTGACTTGTCGCTTCTGAATATTGCCAGTGGTAACTGTTGTTTTCTGTGTTCGGGTAAAAGTTATAGCATCGGCAGAGACGACAGAAGTTGCGGCGGTAAAAGTGACCGCGTCACCAGTCACCGTCACAAAGCTCGTGTCGGCGGTATGAATGAGGGTTGCTCCAGGCAGCGAGGCAGGATCGGCGGTAAGCTACGCATGGTTAACTCGACGTGACAATTTGATCGCCTCGTCGTCTTACTGTGAGGGTGCTTGTTTCAGCAGTGATAACCAGAGTCTCCAACGTGCTGGTAGTGGGCTCAGCAGTTATCTGTGAGCAGACGTTAGCGCATCCACGAAACGGGCTTGTTTGGCATAGACTTGCCGTTGTTGTTCCTTCCGTCACCAAAGCGGCCTCCGCTGTGATCTACTAGTAATTAGCTTGGCGTTTTGCTAGCCTGAAGAGACAAAATACCGTCACGATGGTTGGTTCTGCCGTGATAATCCGTGTCGGCTCCGTAACAGTGACCTCATCGGCAGTGATAGTGAGAGTGCCGTCCGTGAAGGTAGCGGCGTCTGCGGTCAGCGTGATACTACTCGTTGGAGCCGTGATAGTCTGAGTGGCCGCAGTCACGGTGACTGGCTCATCGAAAATCGTAGTTGTCTGCGAGTCATCGGTGAACTCTGCAGCAGTGATGGTACTGGTGACGGTGTCGGCAACGATCACCTTCGTGGCAGCTGTCGATGTCACTGGTGCATCGGTGATAGTAATGGTCACTGGACCGGTCTCGTTCACTGCCGGCGCTGTGAGCTGAAGGCAGTCAGTACTTGTTCAATCCTCGCTGCGCATCTTCAGCCTTACAGTTATGGTTGTAGCCTCTGCTGTAACCACGACTGGGCTCGCCGTGATAGTTGTAGGGCTAGCCGTGATAGTTGTGGTTTGTGTAGCCCCCTGAACAACGACTGCTGATGCGGTAGATGTGGAGGCAGCAGCTGTGACAGTGCTCCTAGTGGTTGTCGAAGTGATCGTCGTTGTGGTGCTCTGGACTGATGTTACAGTCGAGGTTGATGTCTTGGTCGCGATGCCTAGCCACGACGAACAAAACGGCGTTGAGGATGGGAAGGCGGTAATGATTCGAATCACTGGAGCAAGCGGCGCACATGTCCCCGACAGGACCGGTCCTGCGAGGACCTGAGCAACAAAGAGCAATGGCAGCAGCGCCTGCAAGATGATATTGAGCAACATGGCGAGGATCAACGAAGGCTCAAGGGCTGCCGCGCTGACTGCAAAGAAGACCTACGTGTTATACGACAGTCCTCAGCACGACCTTGCGAGTCTTGCCAAGCTGGGCATCGTTGGATAGAGCAGTGGTGTGAGTTCTGCCACAAAAGCCATCGAGACGTGAGACAGTTGGGTAGCGAGGTAGAGAGCTGTAGGGCTTGCTGTGCAGTAGCACTAGGCTCTGGCTCTCGGGGTTTGCAAGCAATGAAAAGCTACGAGTAGCAGCCATGGCGTCTGGTGGGCGAATCAGAGGAGGCGACATGTAGGTCTTGTCTAGGACCAGTCAGTGCCACATGTCTAGAGTAAGCCCGGGTGGCTGTCTGCACGCAAAGCGCTGGTAGTGGTGTGTGTGAAGAGCTAGCGTAGCGTATGCTCCGATGCTTTGCCGCCGTGCAGGTGAAGGTATTTTTGGCGGTGGAAATGGCGGAGGACCTTGCTAGGAGGGGCTCTTCCTTCCAAGCCGCGCGGTGTTAAACTCCTTGCAAGCGCTTGCAAATCAGCGCAGTCGACAAGGAGTTCTTGCGAGACTTCTCAAGCTCCCTGCCAAGAAAAGCCAAAACAGCTCAAGCCAGCTCGTGGATAGCACGTGGTGTCGTAGAGTCCATTTAGTCTGTGGTCACGCCATGTTTTCCATCCTCTGTGGCGGTGAGGCTTCGCACAGTTGGTGGTCCACTGCCCTTTTGCGCTGCTTCCCGCTGCGACTGTGCCGCTCCGGGTATAGGTGGCTGCGCGGTGTAGTCTTGACTCGCTCACGCTTGCTGCACGAGATCGAAGCCACGTCCAAGTCTATACAGCGCGGCCAGGTAAAGTCTGTATAGTAGGTTTGGCTATGCCAATTTCGACATCTCGGTGGCCCAGATCAACTGTGGCGGCGATGAGGCTGGCTGAAGCTCAGCATGAGGCTGGCATGAAGGTGAAGTGGACTGGAGTGAAGTGGACATTGCCAAGCCAGTTCTCGCCTGATGTCTTGGCAATTCAAGACCTGGCTTTGGCTTGCGACTGCTTGTCTCCCATCTTTCGCAATTGACCTTTCGCTAGGGCATTTTGCAAGCCACCATCCACGTATCCACAACAGAAAGAGGCCGAACCCCGTAGAGCGATAGCTCCTCTGCGTGTGGTATAGGCTCCTTTCGGTCACGTCTGGTGAACGTCTAGCGAGCTTCCAGAAAGTTCTCCATGTCCCACCAGATCAGACTTATTGTCACTCTACTCATAGCCATCATCGCCATCCTGCTTGGTCTCCAGCTAAAAGAGCCACAGAGCGCGCTTATGCGCTACTTCAGTACTTTCCGGACAGCGCTAACGCTGAGCAAGCCATCCTTCACGCCATTTGCTGGCCAGTCCGCAAGCTTCAACACCTCATCTACCGCCATGGCAGCGCCATCTGCTCCTTCGGCGAAGCCGACTTCAGCCGCAGAGGCTTCTACACACGACGAAAACGAAGAGCCGCTCGGCCTACCAGCCCCACCAACCGAAGGAGAGGCTACGAAGCTGGATCTGTCGAGTGGTGCCGACACGGTCAAGCTCGACCACCTGGGGCCACTGGTCGTGAACAAGGATGGGACTTTGTCCAGAATCAGCAATTGGGAAGGCATGACAGAGCAAGAGAAGAAGGCCACTTTGAGGATACTGGGAAAGAGAAATCAGCTGAGGACCGATGCGCTCAAAGCAGAAGAGGATAAAGACAAGTCATAGACTTTCGTCAACTGACCAGACGGGTATTTTACAGTCATGCACGGCCGCTCTAACCGCGCGGAATGCGGGGATGTTGGAAAGCTCCAGGATTGTGCCACTGGACTGGGGAGCCTCCAATTCTCAATTTTCTAGGATCGCAGCCATACCGATCAAGATGACTTGACTTGTGCGGCTTGCTGCTCTATCGGATGCTTGCTCTCATCTACCGACTTTTCATCAGCATCCTCCGTATTGTGCATTCGCTCATTGGCTCTTCGCGCTTGGTCCGCAGCCTGCTTTCTCCAACTCAACCCTTTGGCCATGATCCAGAATACTGCACCCAGAAGCACAACATAGATTAGTGCTAGGAAGGTGAAAGCCCAGCCTCTGCCCATCGCATTGCACATTGGGATGATTGCCGCGGCACCTGCGGCAGACATCAAACACCGCACGAAATTCACTGCAGCAGTGGCGGTGGCCGGCTTGTCCCGATGCAGGTCAATCAGCAGGGTGTTGGTGATGCTGAAAGCCGTACTCACGCCGAATCCGATCAAGAATAGCGCGACTTCTGGACCAGCCAGGTGAGTTTCAAAGTGCAGAGTCCAGCCGAAAAGAATGATACCGAGCGTTCCCACAACGTGAGTTGGCACGACGATTTGCAATCGCACTCGTTCGATCGGGAAGTCCGCGAGATCCTGCTGCTTCCCCTTGGAAATGGTCATGTTCAGTCTCCGAGCGTGACGTCGAAAGTTCCAATCAACAACCTGGCCCATCGTCAAGGTTGAAACCATCGAGCCAGCGCCTTGCGCGATGTAGCAAAGGCCGACATCAAGCGTACTCAAGCCGTAGACCTCCGTGAACAGCGTTGGAACAGATCCCACCACCATCATCATACCGGTAAAGAAGAATCCATTGTACAACAGAATGATACTGCTTTCTTTGTCGAATAGCACTTTCAGCATGAGCAGAGGGTTCGGAAAGCTGAGCTTTGGCTTCAATCCGGGACCCGAACTCGTCGACTGATCATTGCGTACTGGCAAGTTTTGGCTGTACTTCTTCCTCTGCCAAGTGCCCACCAGCGATTTGTTGATGCCTTGAGCTGGCACTGAGCCATTGCCGACGACATTGTGGCACGTCTCAGGAAAGAACGGAATGAAGACCACCAGAAGGGCTCCTGTGAAGACCACGAGGAACCAAAATGTCCAGCGCCAACCAAGGTACTCTGCGAAGACACCTCCGATAGTGGGACCTGTCACACAGGACTACGAGTTAGCAAGGCTTCCGGTATTGTCAGCATCCGGGCCGATGAACATACCAAATGCCGGGCCCAACAGGAGTCCGGCAGTAGCATACGCCATATATCTGCCACGCTCAGCGCTCGTCGAGATATCAGCCACTACAGCAGTGCTTAGGGCGATTGCAGCGCTGCATCCGAATGCCTGCACCATCCGCAAACACAGCAAGGCAGCATAGCTGGTTTGCAAAGCCAGGCCGATGTTTGCAATCATGAAAATGATGAAGCAAATTATGTACGACAGTCTTCGGCCATTACTGTCTGACATGCCAGCTATTAACGCTGGAGCGATGCCTTGTGCGATCTACAAAGCGTCAGCCCATCTCGACGAACGCGTACCACTATGCCGCTTGGCCTTACCATGTAGGTGGTCAGTGATAAATTGATCAGTGTCGGAGTGACATGCAGATCCCGGGCTAAGGGTTCCAGCGCTGGAAGAAATGTGGTTCCTCCGAAAGGCGAAATCAAGGACGAGATGGAAACCGCCACCACAATAAAGATCTTGGCTCGAGGCGTGAAGATGCTGTATGGTGGTCCGGTCACCGTCCGCGCCAGTCCGAGTTCTTGTTCATCTCCACTTCGCCCAGAAACGCTGCCCTCGCTGTCGACATCTCGCACTGCCTCTGTCGGCACCTCCTCTTCCTGCTCTTTCGCCGCAGCAACAGGATCTTGCTTCATTGCCGTCGTGCCAAGCATCGTCGTCATGCTTGTGGAAACTCAAATAGTCACTCTCAAACGTATCATAGCAAAGAGAAAGTAATTCGGCAAGCGGCGCCCGATTTGATCTACATTTGCTCTTTCTCTGATTGCTGCAGTCGATATCGCACGGCGTTTGAGCGGTGTTAACACTATACGGAAACCTATATCGGCGGCGCTAATGCAGCCGGCGTGGGTCTGCCGTCCCGGGTATGCATCATTCAGCCGCTACGATCTTCGGTGATCACATACAAGCTGTGATAGCTCCGCCGAGTTATCCGGTCTGCTTGAACTTCACTTTGGGGAACATGAACATAAACGATCTTGGTCATTTGTTCAAGATGGGCCGCTGAGGTGCTCAAGACAGCTTGACGAGGCGCTCACGCCCACGCAGCTGCAGTACAGAAAGGACTCACCGAGGTCAGGTCGCTAGGAGCAATATGGAATCAGCTACAATCTTCGCGCCGAAGCGACAACATCGCAAGATCCTTTCCCTCACAGCGCATGGAGAGCCTTTCATGAACCTTCGCAAATCTGGCCATGGCATGCTGATTTGGACGCGATCAGCTGCATGTATCTTGATAATTGGGGATGTCTCGCGTTGAGGGAGGACGAATGATTATGAGTGTGAGGAAACAAACGTCGAAGCGTGTGACGATTCACGCGTAGCATAAAGGTGGTGGGATAGACTGTCTTCTCGGAAACTGATCGAGGAGCACGGTCATTACAACAGGACACAATGCGTGAGTTGCGCCCCTGGCGGAGGGAATGAAGAGATCATGAAATGGTGAAGGCAATTCGTACTGATATTCGACTGCAGTTCGGGATGCCCGAAGGAATCGCTCATACCAGCGCTCATGCCACCAGTCATTCCAAATCCTGCTACACCGCACACGCAATGCATAGAGCTCAATAGGCGGTGTTACGTTGAGCATACGGAACATCACAGCCCGGTCCGGTTTGCACGACAATCGCTTGCATGTGACTTCACTGGATTTGCCTAATAAGGCAAGACTCCAGGCATCTCGAATTCTGCTAGGCATGTCGCCCACCGCTTCACCTTCAACCATTGCTTTCACCACAATATTATGACCTAACACGCCGGAACTCTGCAGAGATCTGTACGCAGAGTCCGAGCATGACCGTTACGATGCTGGCTGCACGACATCTTGGCGAACCGGCTCTCGATCCCGTGCTGCATGTGGAATTGTGTTTTTAATGAGTCGTTGTGCACCCGCCAGGTGTCATGAAGAAGTCTTTCATATGGTCACAGACCTCCCAGCCAGTATACTGCAAGCACCTTCAGATTACAGCATCGGGATAGCGCTCTGGACAATGGAATCAATTACGGCATTCCCACCTCAACCAAACACCGACAGTACGCCATCATGGAAAGTGGTCAAACAAGACATGGAGCTATCAAAACTTCAAGCACCAGACGTCAAGACTCTTGTCTATCGTGCTTTCGCAGCAGTGATCTGGGCCTACACTGGTGACAAGACCATAAGCTTTGTGGCAGCGACTTGCTCTCAATCTGGGCTTCGAGACATCGCAGTGCATGAATACCAACAGTCTGAAACAAGTCCGAATGAGATAGACTTTATGTTGGTTGGCAAAACCGCACTGGAAAGGCTTCCAAGCTGTAGAAGCATCCTCATCCACCTTTGTGACCATCATGCCAACTGCACTGAGCAAGGTTCTCTACCACAGGATATCGCACTACAGCTCTCCTTCCAGGGTATTCCGGAAGGTCGTGTTGTCCAATTTGTAGCTCGATTCGACCAGTCATCTCTGGACAGATCTCATGTGAAATCCTATCTGCAAGTCCTGGTAACTTCGACCAAGGCACTCCAGTCAGCTACAATGCCTGAAGTGCTGCGTGTGACCAGCGAAATTTCTATGAGCGACAAGAACTTCATCCAGCAATGGAACGGCGAGCCCCAGAGACTCATCTCGGAATGCATACACGACCGTATAAGTCGCATCTTTGCCAGCGACGGCCGAAAAATTGCGGTAGAGTCTTGGGATGGTCGCCTGAGTCGAGAATATGTTGAGCTAGAGTCCAGCTCCATTGCTACGCTCTTAGTCAACGCCGGAGTACAACCTCAGCGAAGTGTCGGAATTCTTATGCACAAGTCAAAATCTGTTCCTACCTGCATGCTCGGCGTTCTCAGGTCAGGAGCGGCATTCATATTGATGGATCCAGCGTTGCCACGCAAACGATTGGAGTCGATCATTAAAAAGCTCTCAATTGAGCATGTTCTCACAACGAGATCGCACGTAC
Organism: Cercospora nicotianae; assembly: GCA_029490675.1. Taxonomy (NCBI): domain Eukaryota; kingdom Fungi; phylum Ascomycota; class Dothideomycetes; order Mycosphaerellales; family Mycosphaerellaceae; genus Cercospora; species Cercospora nicotianae. Next base: position 5,241,139 of record JANQAT010000012.1, on the reverse strand, counting down.
ACCTCATTCATGATCTGGTGCCATCGGTGTTCGTCGAGATTTCGCAAGGTCGCTTCGCAGCAGCATCGCCTGATGAGAAACAGCGAGTCTTCAGCACACGCAGTACCACGAAGCTACCTAAAGCTTCCCCTTCGAGCGTCGCTTTCTACATTTTCACCTCTGGTAGCTCCGGCATCCCTAAAGCTGTAGAAATCTCCCATGCTGCGTTCGTTACCTCGTGCGAAGAGAACAACCAGTGTGGGATCTACGAGAGCTCAAGGACTCTGCAGTATGCGTCTTACAATTTTCTTCCGTCGATAGCTGAAATATTTGGGACATTCATGGCGGGAGGCACGCTATGTATACCTGGACCAGAAGAGAGAATGAATGATTTGTCTGGGGCTGTACAGCGCTTACAGCCAAGCTTGGTCTGTTTGACTTCTTCAGTAGCAAGTGTGCTCGATCCGCACGAAGTCAGCAGTATCAAAGAATTGATGCTATTGGGAGAGCCGATTCAGCGGGCAACGGCAGCTACATGGCTCCAATCAGAGACTGTGATCCTGCGTCACGGATACGGCCAAAGTGAAGCTGGTGGCCAATGCTGCGATATGACCTTAACCCAGTCAAGTTGCAGCTACAGGGTGATTGGAAATCATAGTCACCTCAATTTCTGGATCGTTGACCCCTCGGACCATAATCGCTTGATGCCGGTCGGTGCGGTAGGAGAACTACTTTTGGAAGGTCACTCTCTGGCAACCGGGTACTACAAAGAGCCCGCCCTCACCTCCGCAGTCTTCATATCTGCGCCCTCATGGGCACACACCTTCAATGCAGGTACTGATGGCCGGAGATGGTACAAAACAGGCGACTTGGTCCAGTATCAAGCAAATGGCGATGTCGTCCTCTACGGCCGAAAGGACTTCCAGCTCAAAGTGAACGGCCAGCGTGTGGAAAGCACGGACATTGAGCATTATATCAAGGCCGCCTGTCCTGATGAAGTCGAACAAGTGGTCGTTGACAAGCTGGGTCCCGAGCATGATCAGAAGCTCATTGCAATTGTGAAGCTTCAAGCGAACATCGCATCGACTCTAATGGCCACTTCGACTTTGCGTGCTATAATGTATGAAAGGTTGAAAGATGTGGTGCCGGCATACATGATACCTTCCGAGGTAGTCTTCACTGCAGAGATGCCAAAGACAGCGACTGGGAAGCTCCATAGGCGAGCGCTCAGGCAGCAATGGAATTGTTTTAGGGAGGAACACACCTTGACTTCGGAAGTAGCAGGGACAGTCGCCACTGAGGTTGAAGATCCTAGGACAAACCTCATACGCTCACTGTGTAGCAAGGTGCTGAATTTGGACGACAAAACATTTACTGCAGAAAGTGACTGGATCTCGCTCGGCGGTGATTCGCTATCTGCAATGCGTTTCGTCAAGCACGCCAGAGATCTCGGACTCCGTTTGTCGACAGCGGACCTGCTGATGGGACGAAAGCTTCTCGAGCTCTGTGGCCAGCGAAGATCACCAAACAGGTCCTCTAAACCTGTGGCTCAGTGTTCGTCGGATGCGGCACGACATTTCCCGTTGACAGACTTCCAACGCCGATATGTACCTGTCGTCAACGGTTCTACTACAGGCCTCCTTTGTAAGTACGAGTTCTCATTCCGTGGGCGGATCGATAGCGAGAGAGTGCAACAGGCTGTCTATCGCTGGTTCGAATCGATCGATACCCTGCGCCTCTCCTTCTCACTGGACACTGCAGGAAACTTAGTACAGACTTTTCTGGACGCCTCCAGCGGTTTATGGCGATGTCGCGTTGTACAGGATTCCAATTGCCAAAGTGTCGCTGCAACGTCTGCTCAGCACAATTTCCTGAAGCATCCTGTACTTGCTATAATATGCGATGCGCCTGAGCCGGATCAAGCAGAGTCCTGCCTTGTTCTGCACATCAGTCACAGCATCATGGACGCCACTTCTTCCAACTACTTGTTCCAGGACCTGGTTGACACCTACGCCGGTCGACCCGCTGAAGCCAGACCGAGCTTTGCGCAATACTTGGAAGAAAGAATGGCACGGGAGTGCCATGCCTCCATCGAGTACTGGAGAGCTCTTCTCGCCGGATCAAAGCCATTATTGTTACGCAGCGCACTCAGACCCCATCGCGAATTATCCAAACAGGACTTGGCAACACGTACTGCCACACGTGTGGCAATTTTGCCAACAGGAGATGGCCTCAAAGCAACAATGTCAACTGTGGTACATACTGCCTGGTCTCTCGTCTTGAGTGTTCTTGCCAATAGTAGCGACGTCATGTTTCTTTACCTCAGCCATGGCCGCGATGACAGATTTGAAGACAGCGATGCTGTAATCGGATGCTGCGTCAACGAAGTTCCATGCAGAGTCATTCTCGATGATTCCATGCCCTCATCCGAATGGCTGGAAACAATTCAAATTCAAATCGTTCAGTCGATGGCTCATGCCCACCTCGGCGCAAATATCGTTGCAAAAGAGTGCACCAACTGGCCTCAAAAAGAGACGATGTATGACCACAGTAGCTTACTGGTGCATCAAAATGTCCCGATCGAGCACAGCTGGGCAATGGGCAATGACGGCTACATGAATTTGGAAGAAGTAACCTTCGACGAGCAATGGACTTATGACTTCGATCTCTCCACAAGATCGTCGAGTGCGAATGAACTCTATGTGGAGCTAAAGTGTTTGCACAGTCTCTACACGGGCGATGAATTAGAAGCTGTGATGAAAGGCTTTCTGATTGCAGTGCGGATGCTGAAAGAGGGTGTGCAAACGATTGCGGCGATCAGAGCTAAAGTGCGCGCGGTACAAGACTTGCCAGTCGTGGTAGCAGTAGATTCAGGGTCGGTATGGCTGGAACAAAGTCGCTTGTGAAAGCCAGCATAGAAGTGAAAGTAGCGGATACTACGAACTGCTTCACAAACAGCTCGATCTGTCTCGATAATGCGAGCCCACGCTTCTGCAGCTTACGCTCTCAGAGCTGAGAAATGATTTATGCAAATAAGGAGCTCAGGTCCAGATCAATGAGTATCATCTTCATAGCGTGGTCGCTGAATCGCGCCTCTACAATTAGAGCTTTGCACCCCCAGCCACAGCAGCATCCTCCTCTCCTGGAATTCCCGTTTCAGAGATTGGCCCAGACTTAGGACCGGTGTACTTAAAGTCCTCGTTGACATCGGTGCCGTCCTTTTCGTAGGTGGCAACTGATGGCGTGACATAATCCGCAGCAGGGTCGATGCCTAGGCTCACCCATGCGAGGACGCCGTCTTCAATCTTGTCTCCGACACGGACATACTCGACAAATGGGTCAGAGCCCTTGGCTTCTTGGTATAGGATTCCATCCTCGTCGTTGTTGAGAAGCTCCTGGGTGTTGGTGTTGTACGGAGCTGTAGCTTCGACTTGGGAGATCAGGTCTTGGTCGAAGAAGATTTGGCCAACATGCGAGGCGTGCGCAGTGTGGTTGCTGGCTGCGTTGATGAGCGTGCCGTTGGTTCGGATAGTAGTAGAGTTGACGTTATGTGTCAGGACATGGATGTGGACAGCACGGCCAATGTAGTGACCTGGGAAGATAGATTGGAATTGGACGACACCGTTGATGTCAGTCTGCTGCACAGCGCGGAGGAAAGTGGTTTCCTGGTTCAAGGTGTCGTTGGGGTTGCCGTTGGAGGGATTGATCACACCCGAGTAGACGCCAGTGCTGTTGCAATGCCATACGTCGACGAAAACAGCGGGAACCGGCTCGCAGGTGGAGGTGTCAACCAGCTGGATGGACAAGTAAAGTGGAATGCCAACTTGATCCTCGGACATGTCATTGCCTGGACGATATATGTCAATTGGGCTCTCTCATGCTGACATCTCTTCATTACTTACGAATGATCTCGCCATCAACGTAATACGGCCCTTGTGTGGTCTCAGGCTGCAGCAGACAGCTGGAGTCATCGGCGAACAGCTCTCGCTCGTCTGAGCCCAGACCAACATCAAGATTCGACGCGTGGGAAATATTGTAGTCTGCAAAGTCTCGACGTTGGACAGTTGGCTGCTCCAGACCGCGCTTGGTACGAGCCAGTCGAGCAAGCTCACTTCGACGAGCAACAGCTTGCTCGTGGTGTCCGCGACGTTTGAGGTCGCTTGCACAGGATTGGACGGATCTTGGCTTTGCTGTACGAAGCCAATGGCCTCGTTCTGCTGCCTCCTCAGCCACGGAGTGACCAGGGTGGGAGAGAACCCCGTTTGCGGCCAAGAGCCCGAAGGCAAGAAGAGAAGTAATCGGTGCCATATGAGTCCAATGAGCGCTGGACTAGGAGTCGAGCTGGAGTTGTGAAGTGGAATACGAGACTTGAGAGCGCCCCGTACAGTATAAGTACAGATCCATCAGTACACAACTATGAGCTAGACCATCTCGTCGCTGCGAAATTCGTGCGCAGAGCATCCCTGAAACATGGTCTCGCACATTCGTTCCACCCAGCGTTCGTTGAGTCTCTGGCGAACGTCGGTAGCATTCGATCGGAGCGGTAGGGAGACTCCGTGCGACCACAAAGTCTTGGACTAACCTGAATCGTGGTCCAGCCATGGCCAATAAGGCACTGCACGATGTCGATTATGAGCGAACCGCCTAGGGAGCGTGACTCGGATTACTAGGGAGCGTGACGATACACAATATAACGTAACAGTCCAGATGATTTTCTAGACAAGAGGCGATATCTTAACGTATAACGCGACGATACGGCTATAAGTTCCTATTCGGCATATTCGATAGGACTATATACCTAGCGCTCGAAGCTCTTATCGTAGCATATCGTAAGATTAGTCGTTCTAGAGGTACTACGGACTATTGTCGCTTTCGTATCCGAGTACTAGGAGCGAAGCAAGTACTCGGAAGTACGACCTTACGAGTAGAATAACGATATATAAAACCCGAGTACGTAAGTTATAGATCTCTAAGCAAGACCTCTTTCCGGTAACGACGAGTATTAGGACCTAAGAGAGCGCAAGAAAGGCGCAGTGTCGTTTAACAGTAGAGTACTAGCACTCTGTGTCCTCGTAGATTACGTAATTAACGCTCAATCACGCTCCCTAGCAGTCCGAGTCACGCTCCCTAGGCGCGTCGGATTATGAGCCATTGGACCGCTCTCTGTTTGATGCGGCGGGCCTGCCGCGAAATTCCCATAGTAAGACCTCGTCTACTCGGGCAGCTAGAGGGTAATCGCTAGTTGGCTCATTGGTCCCATTCGGAGACGCAAGCAGATGGGGCTCGATGTGGCGACTGTGACCTGTGAAGCGTCTGCAGCAGAGTGGTGTGTCGGCTCGCCGAATGGCCATAGGGTGATGCCATAGCCCGTCTAGCTCACGCAAAGCAGGCTTCGTTCCACAGCCGACGGCGCGTTGATCGTTGCAGAGCCAGTATGTAGAACAACGCGCTGTGGGTCAGTCTGGGGCCGGCAGGTACACAGTCGACCTCCCGTGTAAGCTCGACTGCTCTCAGTCCATAAAGACAATCGGTAGCATCCATCCGGCACTGTTCGATGGATCAATACCACGATGACCACAAGTCTACGAGATTTCGATGCTGCGCGAAAAGAGCCCGCCTCCACGTCCGATGCCTGCGTTGTCATCTGCCACCTGCTTGCTTTGATCGCAAGAAGTTCGGCCGACTCCCACTGTCGATGTTGCAATCGACAACGTGCCACGCTTGAGAGTGGACCGTTTGAAACTTGCGACGAAGAAAGTGGAGTATTTTTGACGATTGTCGGGCTTAACCTGTTGCTCTTCATCTTCGGGTCTACCACGGGCCAATGCATGCGGCCGCATGGTGCGCGGATCTTGGCAGTGACGAAGGGCGTCTTGCGTGGTGGTATACTGGACTGCCAGCAGGGCGATAAGAACGCACGAACTGTTACCTTGTCGCGGAAGGTCTCGAACAAAGTCTTCAGTAGAAAATACTAAAGTCTTCTACCGGCCCCGTCTGCCGCTGCGCCGCAGGCTAGACCCACAAAAAGACTTCGCCCGATACGTCGCCGACATTGAGCAGCACCTGAATCACGCGTCTTTCTTCACAAAGTCTCAGACCGCACGTCTTGTTTAGTGATCTTTTTAACACGATGAATCGGAATCGATTGAGGCATAGTAAGCGACCTCTGTTCTCGAGCACGCGATGTCCATGAAAAGCTTCGGAATCAAGCGCTTGCAGTGATGCTCTATGCAGCTCTTCAACTTCTGAGTGGATCTGCCACTTGGGCAGTCAGTCACCGCGCAGCATAGTGTGAGGATCCACCATTGAGTAGTAGATATCTGACTGTGGCATGGAACCTCCAGCACCGTCGTGTCGGCCGTGTTCAAGTCAGCCTCTCCATCATCATTGGCCAAATTGTCCTGGAGTTCAATCGGGCAAGAGATTGGTCGATATACGACCATCGTGATCGCTGTGGCTTGCATGCCTTCCTCACGAGCAGGAAAGCTTGTTGTCCGAGTACATTCTTAAGCACTAAGCATTGTTAGCGTATTGAAGCTATCTCATTTGATGAGAGCTTGAAAGCTCATTAGCATCTGCCAGCTCCTCCTGTTAATGTGCCAGCTGCTTCCGTGCGCGTCGTATTAAGGCTCGTACCGCTAGGTATCCTGGGAAAGGCTCAATTCCACGACTCACACCCTGTTGAAGCCCTGTTCGCTCTCTGCTCGGGGAAAAAGTTATCAGATTGATGCAGTACTCATCATTTGAGCGTATTTGACAATGTTGTCCATCTGACGATCGTGGATGAGATGCTCGATGTCGAGAATGTTCTCGACATGGACAAGCCGTTGATGAGACTTTCACCCTGTTCATCTCTCCAGAGGTAAAATTGAAGGTTCGCTACATGGTCATAATCCTCCAGCGCGGATGGAAATGGCAGCAGAATTCTCTGGGCACATCTCTCCAAGGGGCGCATCATCGTCTTCAATCTCTGCGTCATCGTCGGTTTATATCCCTGGGAACCTGTCGGCTTGCGACACTCTCACGTCCAATCTATCTTCAATGAGCGGTCTAGTTGGTCTTGGGTGGTAGTCGCACTTGCTTCTTGCGCAAAAAGCAGTGGTGAAAATCCCTCTCGTTGCCACGCCCAAGCGGTTCTTTCTTTTCGAACTGCTGCCCTGCATCAGATTCGATGTACTTCATGATATCGTCCAAGCGAATACCCGCTTCGTTAAATAGGCGATGGTTCATCATTTTGCCGACGTTTGCGAAACCCTCGCCATCAGCACGAATGATGCCCGCTTCGACCAGGGCGAAGTAAGAATCGAAGGCATGCTTGACGACCGAGGGTCTGACAGATCGTGTTTTCAAACTTCGAGCGGGAACCGGAGCTGGGCTTGTACCCGAGCCATTCTTCATCACCAAATCGGGATAACCATCTGAAAGCCTTCGAACCTGAAATCGCCCCGCTGAAGTAAGCAGTGAGGTTGATCCTTTGGCCGGTCGCATCTCGAAACGCTGCCCACCAGGGCTTTGCAAGGCAGCTACTAAATGTTCCACAGTCGGGATACGCTTCTTCAGGTCCAAGTCTTGAAGTAGGTTTTCAGAGTCCACAAATCCCCTAGGAAAAGTGCGGGCGAGATTGTAATCGACATTCACGGCGAAATAGTAATCAAGTGCATTGATAATGGCCGCATGATCTGTACCGTTGCCATTCGGTAGCACTGATTTTGGCGCAGATGCGTTATACGGTGTGTCCACGGGGAGGGCTGCAAGGCTTGCGACGAGGACTCTGCACTGAGAGGAAGCCAAGCACTTCCGCCAAGAGCACTCTGAGACCTTTCGAGATCCGCGTCCTCAGTCGCACCGCGCAGCTTGATCTCAAAATCAGCCGGACTGTAGGAGAACTCGTTTGCGAAAGCCGTTGGTTGGATCTTGAACGATCTCCCGGCTGGGCTTTTCACAACCGCGACTAGTTCATCGAAGGTCACATTCCCACTTTTGAGTCTCGAGCCGCTCATGATGTCGCTGACATTAACGAAGCCACGATCATCGGCCCATACATGTCCTGTCCGGACTCTCGAGAAATATTCGTGCAGTGCCTCCAGTACCTGATGAGTCCGCTCAGAGTCTATGTCCCTTGCGTCAACTGCCACAGGTGGCAGTGTCGCTTCGTGTTCCAGTTCCGGCGGAGGCTGAGGAGCTTGCGGGGCCTGTTCGGCCGAAAGCGAACCAAAGGTCATTGTGTGCAGTCCGCGTTCATGGGGCGTCAACTGAGGCACCGGGACCTGCCCGTTGTCTTTGACAGTGATACCATGTTCCGCTCTGATCTCTCTATGCAGTCTCTTCATGGCGTTCTTCCCTTCACCATAGATAAGTGGCATGTATATCTCGCACACACCCAGCATGCAATACGCCCGATCCTCTGGTCTCGTAGTTGTTCTTCGCAACATCCACGCCAGCCGCTCTTCGAAGGTAACATCGTTGGCATAGGTATAGTCCCACAGAATCCGCTCATCGATATTGGTAATTTGCGAAAGGTAATTATTGAGCGGCAGCTTTAGGTGTTGCCAAGTCACGACCTCATCGCTCAGAGTCATGAGTGGCTCATGATGGGATTTGTGTCCAATGACCACCCACGAAGCGTCCAGAAATACCACACATTTTGGCGCGAGAAGTTCTTGAAGCGTCCATCCGCGAGTAAACCACACGCTTTGTTTCAAGCTGTGTAAAACCTCCAACGGGCTGTGGCTCGCTGTCTCAACATCGTGAAGAAACGCCAAACAACACCAGGCCTGGCGATACCACTGAAACATCGAAGTTATGGCTTCTTGCAATTCAGCCGAGCTTTCCTTATTGATACAACACGTGTCTATCCAGATGTGAGAGGGAATGACTTGCAGCGGCTCGCTTGGTGGCTCAGGCAGCCCGTATGAATCCCTCCATAGTCTGGCGAAATCGCAGAAGGCCTTGATTTTGCGCATGCCAGCCTTGCCACTGACAGCAGCATCACGATCGTGCCGCAGCACTTCCTGAAAGCTGACCTCTCCATCCAGCCACCTGTGAGAAGTTATGATGTAAGGAGGAGCGTTTTCCGCCGAGGCATACTCGTGCAGCGTAAGAGTGTCTATGTGCAGCAGCCGCATGTCGCAAGTTGTGCATGGTCGCACGGATTCCTGTCGGGCTGCAAGTGAAAAAGAATGCTGAGGTGAGCTGAGGAGAGAGGTCGAGAGCGATCGTCGCAAGCCACACGCATCCTTCGAGAGTCTATTGGCGCATCGTCCTCGCTGGCTCTTCATGTGGTGTGGTTGCAATTGGCATTTTCCTCGCTGTATATCACACAACGCAGCCGCCGTATACGACCGTTCTGTCTAAATGCTGCGTGTCGTCGCTTCGTCCTGTCATTGACTTGCAGTCTATGCCGACATCGTTCTCTCATCACTACCCCAGTGGGGCGGATTATGCTCTAGTCCCAGTCACTGTCTTCGTCGTCATCTTTCCCTTTACGTTCACTTTGTCGTATGCTCCGGTACGGTCTATCCTTTTCTTCGTCTTCCTCGCCAGTCCCTTTCAACCTTTTGTCTCCATGTTTCACAGCACCAAGTCCCAGCAAAATCTTCTCCATGTCCCCAACGCTCGTCTTCTCTCCATTCAATTCCTTTAGTGTCACAATCTGCCTCTTAATCTCGGTATCCTTGTACACCAACACCGTGGGCGTGTTTCGATCTGGGTACCCCTCAATACATAGGTTTCCCTGTATTTGACAGAACTTGATATCTCCGAATTTGCGAGCAAGTTCCCGCCAGACCTCGATCATGAGTTGCGATTCAATATTTGTGCCCATACTTGAAGTCAAGAGAACAAACACCCACGCCTCTTTACTCGCATCTGTGACTTCGCGAGTCCAGTCCGGCTTTTGCACGGGGTAAACTTGATTGAAGACGCTGGTTTGTTGCAGATGTGCCATCTCGGCCATTCGCTTCTGGCGGTACTGATCAAGAAAAGCTTCATCCTCATCGTCTTCGAGTTCGTCCAATTCATCGAGATCCTTGCCTTCGAGTCGGTTCTCATGAGCGAGCTCTCGGGCTTGCAGAAGAGCAGCTTCGATCTGCGGTGTTGGTGATGGAGGCTTCTCGGGGATAATGCCTTTCGAGCGGAGGATGTCATTCCTGAGACTTGGGCTCAGTATTTGACATGTTTGCGATCACGGTGGTGTGTACCATTCGGTGTCGGCGTTGGGGTCGTCGACGGGGACGTTCACGGGCATATCCGGCATGTTGTTCATGATGGCGGTGATGTAGGTTCGTGACAGTGGGCAATGTCTTGTGCAAGTCTAAATAGTTGCCTAAAAGTGAACGACCAGCGACTTCCATCGTCATTTCATGCGGCTCTGCTGTTTCGCTGCCCCAGAGTCTTGGCGCTCCGAGAACATGTCCAGCTGGCAGGGACCACAGATCCACCGCCGACAACAACTTCACCTCCGTTCCGACCCCTTCCCTCTTCTCGCCGCCCGATCGCAAAGATGGCGCTCAACAAGAAGGACGAGGACGATGCCGGCATTGTCAAAGTCGACCGCACTTCTGTCTTCCAAGAAGGTACAGCTGCGTCCCGCATCCCCTGCCCGCCAATGGATCGACCACCTATACCACAAATCAGTGTACTGACCACAATGTTCTTGCGCAGCCCGAGTCTTCAACACATCTCCGATCTCTCCCCGAAAATGTCGAATCCTCCTTACTAAACTCGCCCTCCTCCTGTTCACCGGCGAAAAGTTCCCCACCAACGAGGCCACCTCTCTCTTCTTTGGCATATCCAAGCTGTTCCAAAACAAAGATGCCTCGCTGCGCCAGATGGTCTACCTGGTCATCAAGGAGCTTGCGAACACGGCCGAGGATGTCATCATGGTCACAAGCTCCATTATGAAGGACACAGCGGTCGGCAGCGACGTAGTCTACAGGGCCAATGCTATTCGCGCGCTGTGCAGAATTATCGATGCTTCTACAGTGCAGGCGATTGAGCGGAACATCAAAACCGCAATCGTAGACAAGACGCCATCGGTCTCCTCGGCAGCTCTGGTCTCCAGTTACCATTTGCTGCCTATTGCGCGAGATATTGTGAGGAGGTGGCAGAGTGAGACCCAAGAGGCTGCCTCGTCAAACAAGTCGAGTGGAGGATTCATGGGCTTTGGAGGCTCTTCACAGCATCTCCCGGCCAATACGAATTACATGACACAATATCACGCTATTGGTTTGCTTTACCAGATGAGGAGCCACGATCGCATGGCTTTGGTCAAGATGGTGCAGCAATATTCCGCTGCTGGAGTCGTAAAGAGCCCGGCGGCGAGGGTTATGCTCGTGCGATTGGCTGCCAAACTGGCTGAGGATGATCCGAGCCTGAGGAGACCAATGATGAAGCTTTTGGACGAATGGCTGCGGGACAAGAGCGAGATGGTCAACTTTGAAGCTGCCAAGGCAATTGGGGAGATGCCAGACTTGACGGATGCCGAGATAGGCCAGGCGATCCATGTGCTGCAGCTGTTCTTGACCAGCCCACGCGCTGTCACCAAATTTGCAGCCATTCGCATCCTCCATCAATTCGCCTCGTTCAAGCCGGATGCCGTGCGGCAATGCAATCCAGACATTGAGAGCCTTATTTCGAACTCGAACCGATCCATCGCTACATTCGCCATCACGACGCTCCTCAAGACTGGTAACGAGTCCTCGGTCGATCGTCTCATGACACAGATCAGCACATTCATGTCGGAAATTACGGATGAGTTCAAGGTCACCATTGTCGAGGCTATTCGGACCCTGTGCTTGAAGTTCCCCTCCAAACAAGCGCGTATGCTCACTTTCCTCTCCGGTATCCTTCGCGACGAAGGTGGCTACGAGTTCAAGCGAAGTGTAGTGGAGAGCATGTTCGACCTGATCAAATTCGTGCCAGAAGCTCGTGATGAGGCTCTTGCCCATCTCTGCGAATTCATCGAGGACTGCGAATTCACCAAGCTGGCTGTTCGGATCCTACACGTCCTTGGTATGGAAGGGCCAAAGACTGCACAGCCCACGAAGTACATTCGCTATATCTACAACCGAGTGGTCCTTGAAAACGCGATCGTACGAGCAGCCGCCGTCACAGCACTTGCGAAATTCGGCGTCGGGCAGAAGGATCCAGAAGTAAAGAAGAGTGTCGGCGTCCTGCTCAAGCGATGTCTGGATGATACTGATGATGAAGTTCGCGATCGTGCTGCATTGAACTTGCGGCTGATGAAGGATGAGGATGACGACTTCTCAGGACGCTTCGTGAGGAATGGTAAGTGCACGTATTGCAAGCATAAACCCGCAGTACTAATGAATTGCAGACTCGATGTTCTCCCTTCCGGTTTTGGAGGATCAGCTGGCACACTATGTGAATGGCGGCTCAGCTGAGGCCTTTGCCAACCCATTCGACTTCTCAAACGTTCCAGTCGTCACTCGAGAGCAGTCTCTCGCCGAAGATCGGACGAAGAAGCTCACTACAGCCACTCCCACGCTCAAAGCCCCAACTATCGGACCCAAGAAAACAGACACGTCTGCCGCCGAGGCTGCGGCTCAAGCGACCGTGGCTACGCAGAAATACGCTTCGCAGCTTGGAGCTATTCCCGAATTCTCATCATATGGCGGCGTCCTCAAATCATCGCCTGTCGTGGAGCTTACCGAATCTGAAACGGAATACGTCGTGTCTGCGGTCAAGCACTTGTTCAAGGAGCATGTCGTCATCCAATTCGACATCAAGAACACTCTGGCCGATTATGTCCTCTCCGATGTGTCCGTCATCTGCACACCTTCATCCCCTGATGAGGAAGAAGAGACGCCTCTCGTGGATGATGGCTTTGTCATTCCTGTGGAGCTGCTGAAATCTGAGGAGCCTGGCACTGTATACGTTTCATTCTCGCGGCCCGAAGCACAATTCGTCGCCGCATCATTCACCAACGTCCTGAAATTCACCCTCAAGGAGATTGATCCGGCGACCGGTGAGCCAGAAGAAGGTGGCTACGAAGATGAGTACCAGACCAATGACCTCGAGCTGGACGGATCGGATTACGTGGTGCCTGCCTTTGCTGGATCATTCGACAACATTTGGCAAGGTCTGCCAGATGCAGAGGAGGCAAGCGAGACCCTGCAACTCAGCCACGCCAAGAGCATATCTGAAGCTGTGGAGCTCCTCGTTAAAGCCCTGGGCATGCAACCACTCGAGGGTTCCGAGGTTGCGTTATCGACAAGCACGCACACATTGAGATTATACGGCAAGTCAGTCACAGGAGGAAAGGTCGCTAGTCAGATCAGAATGGCGTTCTCGGCGAAGAGCGGCGTTACGGTGAAGATCACAGCGAGGTCCGAGGAAGAGGGACTTGCTGCGTTGGTTGTCGGAGGTGTAGCGTGAGTGATATCTATGGCCCGGTGAGTCGGGATGGCATAAATGAGGGAGAGCGTGCCGGACAGCTTGGTGTACACAGGCGTCGAGGCGCATCATTGATAAGGAGGATTGAGATGAATTAGCGTGGAGACTGCAGGGCTTTTTCTGGGTTTGCTGCTTTTCCAGAGACAGGCAAGAGAAAAGCAGAGTGCGAGAAGCGCGTTAGATTTTGTCGAACATGATTACCACTTCAATTATTTCTGAGTGACCTGCGCACGCATTCAGAGTTTACGGCCACACGCAAGCCACTGCAAGCTTTTGTTTCAGGGTATCTCAGCCTAGCAGGTCTTACAATTTACAACTCATCGTCCCATCATAGCCAACCTCGCAGGATGTATATCGCCATCAGCCACTGGAACAGCGACATCAACGCCTGACTCCACCTTCTTTTCCTTCCGCTCCTTTCCACCCTTCTCCTTCCCGCCCTCCTGCTTCTCCTTCTTCGCCTTCTCCTTCTTCTCCAACTCCGCCCTCCGCTCCCTCTGCTCATTCAACCTCACATTCTTCTCCCGAATCCTCTCTTTCCTCTCTCCACTCTTCCCTCCACCTCCACCAGCCGTCAATTCCACATTAATCCTCCTCGCCGTATCCTTCTTCCCTTTCCCCTTTCCAGCCCCACCATTCCTCCGATCAGGATGCATCCCACTCTCATCTTCTTTCTCGGGCGCAGTAGGATCTGGCACCACTTCCCCACGATCTATCGCTTCCGGGTCAAAGAGACTGTGATGGAAGACTTTGAGACATGTTTTCATTCGATCGTAGTTTTCGAATTCGAGGAATGCGAAGCCTTTGGATTTTTTCGTTTTGGGGTCGGTGCGGTGGCGGAGGGTGAAGGGTTGGAGTTTGGCGAAGTGCTTTTCGAGACTGGAGTCTGTGGTTTTGTAGGGGAGGTTGCCGACGAAGACGATGAAGCGGGACTTTTTGGGAGGTGCTGTGGTGCCATCGGATGTAGAGGCTGTTGTGGATTTTTTGGTCTTTTGCCGTTTCTTTTTGGGAGATTGTGTTGATGATGTAACTGCCGGTTCGGCGCTGTCGTTCGCAGGGGCAATTGCTAGCGTTGGGTCGGCGGTCGTGTCAGAGAAGAGCTCGCCAGCTTTGCGCTTTTTCGAGGAGGGCTTCGAGGTTGTAGGCTCTACGGCTTGCTCAGGCGCATCGTCATTCGCATCGTCGTCTTGCTGAGGAAGCGCATCGGGTTCAGCGACTTCCCTATGCTTTCGCTTCTTGCCCTTTGCTGCGCTCGCTCGGCATCGCGGAGGGCCTTCTTATCTTTTCGCGAAAGTGCACTCTCTTCCTGAGACATGGCAGGCAGATATGTTGAACACGAGGTCAATGTCGAGGATCTTTCTCGAGCAGCTGTCGAGGATTTCTGCGGACATGCTCCGGAACATCGGCTGCGGCTGCGGCCCGTGCTCCGCATGCAGGGTCTCGCTAGTGCAAGTTACTCAATTCCTTCTGGGCATGCAACCTCCTATTATTGCTGTATTCCTTTAGCTGCACGGGAGCAGATGCATTTTGCGCGTCCGGGCATTCAATATGCCCATCTTGCAGGCATTCATATCAGCCGCATCGCAGAGTGCTGATTGTACGCATTCCTCGTCGCACCGCATGCTCTGCTGATAGCAAGTTTCAAGTTCATCGGTCTGTGATTGCAGCTTAGTTCTCTCTAATTTCTTCTCAGATCGTGGCTCCCTGGCTGTTCCCTGTGGCTACGTGCTATGCCCACTAGACACAATATGGTATGCGAGGCTCAGAGAACCTCTTTCAGTAGCGGCAGAAACCACTCCATTGGTCTTGCCATCTGATGGAATGTATGCTCGCCCCGAGGTGGCTTGGAGCCACGACATCGCAGCCTTGTGCACCATGCACACCCAGACAAAACCAGGTTGCAGGCCGTGGCACAGCGCAATGCTGCCACACCTTCATTCGCGTCGATATCTTCCGTTCAGCATCAAGCGCTAACTGTTCCATCTCGCATTCCTGTTCTTTTGCAAGCTAGAATTTCCTCCACTCGTTGTCACTCAGCTCACCAGAAGCACAACGACCTCAGCAGCAGACTCGGGCAGCAACTCAGCCGACAGACGATTGCTACACACGTCGCCCAAAAAATCGATTCTGTCTGTAACGCTCAGAGCCTGCTCGTTTGCTGCCAGGCGTCATCACATGGCTGCTCCTCAACATCAAGGCGGGCTGATTCCTGCACAAAATGACCATCCGAGCGACCGTCACCCAGTTATGCGCAGAAAGCTGCTTCCAAGGAGACCCACGGACTCAGGTGGTGACGCGCTAGTGGCAGATGTACAGCAAAACACTCATGAGCGCGAGGAGGACGAGGTCCCGCAACTCAGCCATGTGCCACGAGCAAGCAACATTGGCGGTGCGATCGACCAGGACCTGAGCCGAGCAAGATTAACTACAGAGCTTATGACACCGAACGAGAAACACGTATACTCGCGGGACTTACACAAACTCTGGGAGCCGTTTTGGACACGGAAAAGCACGTTGTGCCTGTTCATTGCTATGTTTGTTGCTATGGCAGTGTCTCTCCTCAGCCTGTGGTTTCTGGACCAGTCCCAGAGCGGTTTTCACGTTCCATCAGGGTCGAAACAGTATGCTTGGACCTATGCGCCTACTGCTGTACTTGTTGTAGTCATCAGTTTGTGGAGGCAAGTTGACTACCAGTGTAAGATGCTGCAACCTTGGAGGGAGCTTTATGGCGGTCCAGTTAGTGCGGACCGTAGTATCCTGTTGGATTACATCTCCCATTTGCAAGCGACGAGTCTTGTCAGGGCAATTCGATACCGACATACGGCAGTGATCCCATCGATCTGTGGATTTGCGATATTGAAGCTCATTGTGTTGTTCTCCACTGGTCTTTTCGTACTCAAACCAACTGTTCTGCAGGACACGCGCTCTATCAAGCTAAGCACAAGTTTTGATGGCAAAGAATTCTGGAACTACGTGCAATTGGAGCCAATTTTCGAGGGAAAAGGACCAATATACCGCGCCGTGGGAGCAAGTTGTGTGCAAACGTACTACGGCATACTACGCGGCGACGTTGCAACACCGAAGAATGTCGTGGAGTTGCGTACATTCCAGTCCTTTGAGCGTGACGACGGCACTGCTGTTCGTACCGTTTCTACAGAGGTAGATGTCTTCGAGCCACAGATCTCTTGCGAGATAGCAAAACCAGATCTCATAAAGGAGCAGGATCATCAGAATGTTGCGCTTCGCAGCGAGACATGCTCTGTGGGCTTCGAGCATCAAGACAAGATTAGATTCGACTACGAAAAGACGACTCGGATTTGCGAATCCAAGGCTTGTAAGGATCCGCACTTCATCTACGTCTGGGAGAGGGTCAATTGCTCCAACGTGGGCATGCGTAGTGAATACGCCGAAGACTTCGGGCTAGATGCGAGCACAAAAGATGATCTTCCCTATGCTTTGGTGACTGGGACCGTTACATCGAGACTTGCCTCTGGACAAGAGATCGAGCAAGAAGCTGAGCCCAAACAGCCTACTTATAATGTCATGTTGCACGAACCACTTTCCGCCGCCGTGATTTGCAAAGTCGATTACACCATCGGTCGGGCAAATGTTACTCATGATCTCCGTAGCGATACCTACATAGTGGGGTCCTTGACAGACGAGCGGCACCTGGAGGACCTCACGGGGGTCATGCTTGGTGAAATGTTGTACGGAGCGTTGATGGAGGCCAGCAATCTGCCTTTCGAATCCGACGAATTCGTCACTGAAACGGGCGGATACCAAGGATCCGGTGCTCGCTCTTTTTACTCATTATTGCAGCAAACTTCGGGCGACCACAACTCAATGCAGCCTCTGTTGTCACCAGAGGGCCTGCGGAGGGCTGCTACTCTGTGCTACGCCGGCATGTCGACCTACTTCATGCACAAGTCGTACCTCAGGACGACCGATACCCCGTCAGAAGGACGCGCAATCTACGCGAAAGAACGCCTTCGTATTGGTCTGACGTCGATGGGCATCATCACGACCGGCTTTCTGATGGTGGTCTTGTGCACTTTGTGCCTCGTTCTCACCATGTCATCCATCCAACCTCCCGACAATACAGACTCGCTCGCAACTCGAGCAATGATACTAAGGGCAAGTCCAAACCTACAAGATGTTCTTCGTACCGCGGGAACGTTACGTACGAGCCAATTGACAGCATTGCTCGACAAATACAAGTTCACGATCCTGTCTCATCACCAGTGTGAGATCGAAGTCAGGCCCGCCGAGCTGGGCTTGGCGCGAGAAGTACCAAAGCCGAAGCAGCATGTGTGGGCTCCTCTCGCAGCTAAATACCCCATGATCAGCCTCATGTTCTTGATGCCTTTGGCTGTAATGGCAGTCCTCGAAGTGCTCGATCGGATTTCCCTGGCTAGAAACGGCATCCTTGATGTATCTACAAACGAGGACACGCCTAGCATTGTGTCCCGTTACGCCACAGCTCTCGTGATGCTGTTGATCGCTACATGTTTCAACAATTTTGACTTTCTGGTTTCGTCATTAGCATCATCAGTCTCCTATGCAAAGGTGCCGTTTCCGCAAGCAGGTCCATTGACTTCCATCCACTCGGAAGTATGCCACTGGTGGCAATCATGCAATCGTTCCGGGCACAGAACTTTGCTTCAGTGTTCTCAAATTTTGCGGCTATGACTGGGAGTACACTCACAATCGTAGCATCTGGATTGTTGTTCGTAGACCATGCTGTCATTTTTGGTTCACCGTTCAGAGCCACTTTGGAGAGTCGTTGGGACATCACGAGGAGCAACTTCGATGATGGAGCAGGCGTCCTGTTGGATCAAGTGCAGCACGGGATGAATACCATGCCCATAACGATCTGGAACAATACTGTGTTTCCGATGTTCCGATATATCCGGACGCTGAATGGTGAGGACGTTGCAGTTGAACGAACGAGCAACTACACTATGCGGGTGGATGCGCTCCGTCCACAGTTGAACTGCAAGATCGTGCCCGACGGTAACATCATCATTGTTAAGGACGACGAGTTGAGGGCCATCAAAATTGAGGTGTTTCCAGAATTGCCTCCAGGCTGCCATCGTGACGGAGAGTACGACACAGACAGCTTTACGAACATCAGCGTACCGCTCGAGGGGATTGAAGACCCGAGCTTCGTGGGACGCTTTCTGGATCTAAATTTGGATCCAGGGCCAAAAACTGTGCAAAATCAGCTTGGTAAACACATTGTGGGTGTAGGAGAAAAAGGAGACCTTGATGTTCATGTTCGAACTCCGGATGATCATCCAGGCTGTCCATCCATTGGCATAGTCTTTGTCAAAACTAATGAGAGTTTCGACCCCTCACACAACGACATAACAGCTCTCTTGTGCTCGCAGAAGCTGGAGTTGGTCAGCATCGACTCCATCTACTACGGGAACGGCTCGGTGCGGCCACTGCTTGACATACGATATCCGCATATGTTCTTGCACGAGTCAAAAACATATCTAACGAATGGTACGAACGGCAAAGAGACTTTCTCATGGCCGGTGCAGCAGTACTTGTCTGATCCTGGTGGGTCTCTCGCCCGCTTCAACAAAAGCTTGATGTACGAATACCACCAACCTCTTGACCTTTTTTCGACCATGTCAACTTTGGGCCGAATGGGACTGCCCTTCAGGATATGGCTGGACCTGCAAATCGAGGCACTCTCATTCGAGCAGTACAAGACATGTACAATAAATACATGTGCCTGGTCATCGATAAGAACTTCCGCAAGCCCATCGGCCCCGATGATCCGATCGCTGACGGCAGCAACACGGTGCAAGGGACGATGTGGATCCAGCGATCACGATTGAAGGTCAACGCCACACCAAAGCTCGTCCTTCAAATCATGCTCGCGACCATGATAACACTCGGGCTCGGGGCATGGTGCCTGACAAACTTGCGAGGCACATTACCGAGAAATCCTTGCTCGATAGCCAGCTCGATGGCACTGCTCGCTGGGTCAGATTTGTGTGATGGACCAGACCCTCTCATACCAGAGAATGCTCTGTTACTCAGCAAGCAAGAACAACAAGAGCTGTTCAGTGGTTGGATGTTCAGTCTGGGCTGGTGGCGTAGGACCAAGAAACCCAGCAGTAGTGTGCCTGCTACTGACGAAGCTGAGTCTTCGCAGACTTTGCTTACCAAACAGGAAAGTGAAGAATCGAGGTTTGGAATCGATGTTGGTATGCCTGAGCGACTGGGGTTTCGCGAGAGGACATGGGGTCGAAGGAAGGAGCGGAAGCCTGTGGAGGCAGAATAGGATCTTGGAAGAAGTAAGTCGCGACCTTTAGGTCTGAGGTTCGGAAATTTCTGTCAAGCACTTCTTGCCGTCGACTGAACTCTGCAGGACAATGATCTCATGGATCGCTGATGACAAATGTATGAGCATGAGAGTATATCGACTTCGCTTGGTTCACGTATCTGGCGTCGTTGCCGCTGCTCCCTTCAACCACTATGGTGCCGCACTTATTACCTGCCAATGCTAATCTCAACACCCACATCACTGCTCCGTTTCTGGAACATCGCAATGGTCTGCGGGAAACCAGCCTGGTTATCCGCATAATACGCAACGTCCTCGCCATCGACTGTGATCGGCCAGTGCACTCCCACAGTAGCCAGACCGTACACCAACACGTCGCAACTGCCTTCAATGCTGACCACTCGGCTCTGGCATGTAGAGTCGTTACCGCGATCGGAGCAAGAAGTGTTGTAGTTGTTGAAGAAAGAGTACAATCCCGCGCCATAAATGAGGATATCATGGGAATCGACAACACGAAGACCCCAGCCATTCGCTGCGGGGATGTTGATGGCGGTGCTATTGCGAGTGCTTGGAGTGGTCGTATTCCAGCTCGTTGTGGAGTTGAGTCCAGTTGGCAGGGAAGAGTTCTTTTGCTCCAAAATTGGATCTCGGACGGTGAGCTGCTCAAACACCGGATCATACAGCTCCTCCACTACTGGGAACGGAATGATCGCATTCGGATTTGGCTGATAGTATGCAGTCTCAGTCTGAATCAATCCCGCCCAGACGTTCCTTGCATTGACGAATTGATATTCGTACAGAACGTGGTGTTCGACTCCAGTTCCGATCATCCAGACTGGGCCTTGAGACTCATCGAGGAGTCCACGTCCGGCGTAGACTGTCACACGAGTTTTGGCATTGTCTTCCAGATCGTGGTCGGCGATCCACACCCAGACGTTCTCGAGGTAGAGACCAGAAGATTCTGGCGTGATGTGCATGGAAAGGTAGCCAGAGATGCAGCTGTCTTCGACAGTATCGATGGTCACGGTCGTGTTGGGAGTCGTGGGGCAGTCTTCCTTCAGAAGCTTGGAGCCTGCGAAGCCTCCGATGCGAACGTGCACGTCCCAGAGGCCTGAATATCTGTGTTAGTGACTGTTCATGGTCTCTGCAAATTCCGGACTTTCGCTTCACTTACCACTTGGTGTACCTGCAGGCGCGATCAAATTGTACTCGAACATGACAGCACCTCGCTGTCTGCCCTGAGTGCTAATGACAGTATCACTCCACTCGATACTACCCGCCTCGCCTCTTGCACCAATCTGGATAACCGGCTTTGGGTTCTCCATGTCGTCAAAGTATGGGCCATACGAGAGAATGACGGAATATGTCTCTCCAACAATCTTTGAGCCCGCGGGAATGTAAAGCGTGCTAGAGACCAAGTAATCTCCGTGGTCAATGTAGAGGATCTTCTGCTCATTCACAGCACGGTTGATTGCATTCTGAAGCGCGACCGTATCGTCAGCTTTTCCGTCTCCCTTAGCTCCAGAGTCTCTAGCGCTGATGAACGAAGACAATGGGTACTCTCCATATTGTGGCTTCGACTGTTCGAAGTATTTGCCGTCTGACTGGACAAGAACGCCAGGTCGTGCATCTGGTTGGAAGGTTTGTTCGAGTCTGTTGGGTCCACTTGGAAGATATGCGTTTCCGTCAATCCAGCCAGCAACGTAGTTAGTATTCTGGAGTCGTGGTCCAGAAGGTCCTTGAACTACCACAGACACGTTGTCCAGCTGCAAGTTCTCAAGGATCAAAGTGTTCGCACTCGCAGGAGAGGAGGTCTCGTTGCGACCAGTAATGAATCCGGTAGCCGTGTTGCTGATCGAAGAGTCGATAAAGTTGATGGAGCCTGTCGTGAGACCAAACTGGTCAGTGTTCGAAAGATTGAGGCCAACAGTGCAGTTATCGATCGTGATTGATTTGTAGGTCCAACCCCAGTCCCACAGCTGATTGATAGCAGTAACGGCATTCTTGAATGTCAGATTACGAGCAGTGTACTGCTGGTTTCCAATATTTGCGCCAATCAGACCTCCGTAAAAGACCAGGTCGGTGAGCAGTCCACCACTGCCTTCCTCGATCAGCATACCAATGTGCTGCGTTCCAGGCGCATCACTAAGGTTGACGACTAGGTTTGACACCTGGTTGACTTGTCCTGTTGGCCAGTGCAGGGCTGTGACAGAGGTATTGGCCGGAACCAGCGTGGTATCAATAATCAAGTTACGAACTTGTCTCCAGAAGGTGTCGATCGGCTTGTAGCCCAGCCCTTTCTCGGTGTACTGATTGCCATCTACTACAAAGCTGCCGGCGGGAAAGCTGGGCGTTGCGCGAATGACAGGTGGGCAGTTCGGGTTTCCGATGAGCTGTGTGTAGTAGTAAGAAACGATGCTCGCGTTGACCATGTACGTTCCAGCAGGAAAGTAGACGACCGCTGGGGTAGTCGTGGTAGTGTTGCAGACGCCAGGTGCACAGCGATCTCCTTCGGTTATGGCTGCATTGATCGCTTTGGAGTCATCCGTGACACCGTCGCCCTTCGCGCCGTAATCTTTCACATTTCGGAAGACTGTATAGTTCGAAGGATTGCGATTGAACGCCGCGATTCCTTGGTGCTTGATGTCTTCCATCCAGTACTGGCATCGTGGATCCGGAGTTTCGCCGTACTGAGAGCAATTGTCAGTCTATCACCAAGCCTCGCGAACATCACTGCGACATACCTGTGGTCCAGTCGCGTTGGGCCATTGCTGAAGGCCATTGATGCTGAGCAGTGGAGAAGCAAAAGTGCTCTGGAGTGTACTCAATAGAGATAATGAATAGAATAAAAGGGACTGCATGTTAACGAAAGTCTTGAATCATATGTGATATGCAAAAGAGCGAATGAACATTGAACAAGGAAGGTGTAACAATGAAAAGTTGCGTGAGCACAACTCAAATGTATACATAGACCTCGCTCAACGTGCCCGAGTCCTCCGGTTTCGAATTGTGGTGGCATGGGATCCTAGCGTAGCTTTGGAACTCCCAATTTACTTATTCGGTGTTGCCGACTGCACTGTAAGTCCAGTATGCTGCACCATAGGTAGAGTGATGAACTTGCGACCTCGACACTAACTATTCATGTTGTTGAACAATGCTGATTATGTTTGCAAGGCCACCGCGACATCTTTTCCCTTTGCGCAAGACGGTCTGTGTGCTTTTGCGTTTCCCCATGGTACGAAACAAAAAGGGCGCGATTACTGATCTTTTGATAAATCCCTTGTCGTATCACTCGCGAATACAGTTTGGCTGGAACGCTACTCATGTGTTCCGATATTGATCCGGCTTGTTCCTGTTTATGCGGGAGGCGTCTGGATTTGTACGTCTCCTTGGCGGAAGAAACGGACATGACTCAAAGCCTTGCTGATTATGTGATACATAGGGCTTCGGGTTGTTGTACCGGGCAGCGCGAAGCCTCCAACTGCGCCTAGGAGCTTGTGGATACCAAGCAGTATGGTGCAGCTTTATCGATGCCACTGCCGCGTGTACAACAAGGCCCATGCCGCCCTCCTGACCAAGATATCTTGCAGCGCACTCACACGGCGTGAGTTGATTCCGATTCATATTGGTCGCTTATGGGGTCTCGTTGCGATCTCGGAAGCACTTGAACAATGTCCTGTGGTAGCAGTCCCAGCTCCGGATATAAAATCTGCATTCTGAGAAGCCACTCACCAACGTGTGAATCCCAGAGCCCATTAAGATAATAAGATCTCATCTCTGGCAGGCTTTCAATTCCTAGCTTAACAGCCTTGTAGATGTCGTACTGTCTGGACTCCAATGCAGCAGTATCGCCTTTGTCCCCAAGTTTAACGACAAATTTGGAGTCTCCTACGAATTGAAAAATGGAGCGATAGTCGTGAGATCGTTCGAGATCGTCATGCGACACCATCGTCTGCTTGTGCTCGTTATTCGTGGACCCGAAAGATAAGAGGTGCCTCCGCAACGCTGCCACATGCCTGTCGATTTGCCGAACGCGGGCCTGATCGCGTGGGTCATGGCTGGCATACAGCTTGGCGAATCGCGTTGGGCAAGATTCTAGCACTGCGGTCGCCTGAAGTCTCAGCTCGTCGGTGTGCCAGCGTGGAAAGCGTGGCGATGTCTTGATGGCCATGGCTTGAAGAAACATTGCATGTTCGCTGTCGGGGTCTGGCTCCATCCAATGTCGGAATTTGGCATTCATTGAAGCAAGACCCTGCAGTCCCTTGGCCACAGTTGCATGGAGCTTTACTCGGCCTCTGTTCGCAGAAACCTTCCCTCGGCTCATTCTAATCCTCCACTGATCCAGGCCCAGTCGTTCCAGAATGGGCATGGTAACAGAGCTCAGAAACAAGCGCTCACTATATGTCCAGAGTTGACTGGTTTGTCCGAAATCACCGCCCATCAGATTTATGCAGAATTCTGTATGTCGGTAATAATTGGCAGTGAAGTCGTGCAAATTGACCTCAAGTGCTTTGGCAAGGTGCACTGTAAATAATGACATCTCTTCGTAAAGCGCTCTTGGCTGTAGATGCTCATGCTCGTAGCGGTAAAGAGAGTCCAGCAGCCCATTAATCAGTGCAGCGATATATACGGCATGTATGTCGTCCGTATAATCAATGGTCATAATACTACTGGTCATGCCGAGCAGCCCATAAACTTTATCTAGTCTGATGGAAGCTTCTCTCAGAACGAAACTCACAACCGCAGTGGTCATGTCCATCTGTTGCGTTCGAGCTAATTTGGTATATTGAGTCTTTTGTTCCAGTAGATCCAGGACCCGAAGCCCACGTCCGTGAATGCCTTGACGTTTGGCAGAATGACCGTGCTTGACCAGCGAAGTGTTCCCGTTCATAAGAAGACGACTTTGGTGCGATGTCCGTTTGAGCTTAGGAAAGGCCTCGATCGAAAACCAATCTCCATATACGTACTGGAGAAGTTCATACAGTGTAAACCAAGATACACGTAAGTCTTGGAACCAGATAGAGAGCTTTTGCGCGAGAATGGTCTCCTGCACGATCCAGAGTCGTGACCAGTACGGCTGCGCGATGAAAGGCAGAATAATCGCGCAAGCACGCGCGAGACCGATCAATTCGTCGAGCCTGACATTCATGGATGATGGTGTCGGCAAACCCATCACCCGCTGCGATGCTATGCCCACAACAGCTCGTTCTACCTCGTTGAAGTGCTTTTGCACGTGGAGATCGCCAGGAAATGTGACGGGAGGACCATCGACGGATGCTTCAGTGACTCCTAACCAGATGATGACCTCTACTGCTTCTCTGTAGACGTTGCCCATTAACACAACTTGCGAGCTTCTCTCTGCCAGATCATGTTGATTGATGCAAATTGCGTCAATAAAAATCCAGTCAATACCTTCTGTCCGCGTAGGTTCTTCATTGTCGAAATCAATGACCTTTAAAAACTCAAAGAGATTTGGTCTGACGTGAAAGACCTCGTCATTTAGGTAAATCGCTTTGTCCGCCTTTTCATTTCCCCAGCAGTACGATAGTGCCTTGTGTGGGGGCATATCATCAAGAGAGAATGACTTGAGTTGGAACTGAGGAGTCCAGTGGTCGGTAGTGGCATCCGCTGCCTTGACTCTGCCCGTCCTTCTCGTCCTCAAAAGGCGGACTTCCCGCTTGCTGGTGTCGAGCGCCTTGTAGAGAGACGCCATGGCTGTTCATATGGCCAAATATTCAGTGACAACCGCGAAAATGATCTTTGCTTCACTTTGAGGCTTGAAGTGAAACCAAGAGACTGTGAAACTGATGTGAACATGTAGTGTAACATCTGATGAGAGCACAAGGCTGAGCTTTGAAGAGGCCGCCGTGTGGCGTCTGCAGTGCCCTCTGCTGCGGAAAAGTGGCGTTCGTGGACCAATCACGCCTTGCCATCAAGCCAGAATCAATTCGAGTTGCCTAAGTATATAATCGCCTCTTGCTCTTCCTGTATTCTCGGTGCCTGTTGACAGTCGTGACCCACGCTGTGATTCCAGAGTAGGCAAGTACCTATATGTGGCTGATCCACGACGTAGCGATATGGGAAGAAGCTTGATACTGATTGCATACGAGGCCGCTGCCAAGCGTCTCAATGCCATGGACATCATGCTCCCTGCGAGTAGCTCTAGTCAATCGTCAACAGATTATGACAACGTTCTGCGAATTCCGTACTTCTCCCCTAGTAATACAACGCCTTCTGCCACCAATTACACCTCTCATTCGCAGCTGGATCGACAGCCTGCGTGATACTTGTAGCATTCAGGACCGTCACTGTCGCGTTCTCGCCATAAATCGGGAAGTGCGGCACACCAGTCTCGCTCGGGTATCCAAATTCCGCAAAGTGTGTAATGTATTCCTGAAGCGCAATGGCAACATCCACATTGATGACATCGCTGCTGGGTCCGCCACCGTTGTAGAAAGTGTATGGGATATCAGTGCCGTGAAGCGCAGGCGGCACGACGAAGAAGTAAGCATAAGTCTCGTTCTTGAAAGCCTTGTCGAGGTAAAAAGTATTGCAGACAAAGGCTGAGTCGGCGACAATCGCTGCATACCGCTCGATCTGGCCAGGGTAGGCATCGGCGGGGTAAAGTGTGTTGGCGAGGTAGTTCTTGTACAGCGGGAAAGCTTTGATCGATGGCTGGAGGCTGTCGATGTTGTCTTCGAAACCGCTGGAGTTCGAGGCGAGAGGATTGACGAATAGCAATCCTTCGTTTTGGTTGTGGCCAACCATGACTTTGACGTTTTTGGCAAATTGTCCCTTGGCAAGAAGCTGGCCAGGAAGTTGTGGAGCGAAGATGCCGTCTACAGTTGGGCCCCACGTATATTGACCGTATCGCGACATGGCCGTCTGGATGATGTTTGCAGTCTGAAGTTTCTCGTATGGGAGCTCGCGAGCTTCGCCGATGGTCTTGACGCCAGCTAGACCGAGGAAAGCATTGAAGGTGCTGTCTTGCTCGATGTTCGAAGGCATCGGTTGGAATCCTGGAGACTGAACCACGACTTGCTGGAAGGGAACAGGCTTCGATCCCTCGAAAGCAGTGATCTGATGCATGATCGAAGATCCGCCTGCACTCTCTCCAACAAGTGTAACACGCTTCGGGTCACCTGTGTGAAGATACCACGTTAGCGATGACAGGTTCGCTACAGAGATAGTGTCTTGAAAGTACCTCCAAACTTATGAATGTTGTCTTGAATCCATTCCAACGCGAGCCGCTGATCATATAGCCCAGCATTAGCGGTACCGTCCTCCTGAAGGTCTGGTCCAGAGAGCCAGCCAAAAGCGCCCAAGCGATAGTTCATTGCGACATAAACCACACCCTTGTTCTTCTCATTCTGTGCCCTTGCGAGGAGGCCTGCTGGATTGCCCGCGCCCTGCTTTGAGCCACCTGTAAAACCACCTCCATAAATCCATACAAGAACAGGCGCACCTGCAAAGTCCCCCGTACCGGCTTGGTCGAAAATGTCCTTGGGAACCTGGACATCGAGGAACAAGCAGTCCTCAGTAGTCCGAGGATCCTGTTCGGGCAGGCTGGCGCTGCCGGAACTGCTGACATTGAAGTCGGAAGCCGTGAAGTTCCTCTTACCCGCTAGGTACGCAGGAACAAATTGTGTGGCAGTCAGCAGCCAAGCTGGATTTGCTTGAGGACAGATTCGGTCGATCTCTCCAGTCTCGATAGTGGTGCGATTCTCAACCGGTGGCAATGGTGCTCGGAATCTCAGGTCACCGACTGGAGGCTCCGCGTATCGGATGTTCGAGAAGTTGTAGTAGTTTCCAGTGTCGTTGAAGACCGTCGCTCGTTGAAGCACATAGCCTAGGTCAACAATCGGCAGCTCAGTCGAGTTTGAGTGGTCAACATCGCGAGACTCGACATTCGAAGGTCTCGCATGAGCGAAGCCAGCGAGCGACAATGCCGCCGCGATCTTGATCAGTGATGGCATGGTATCCGCCTTCTGCTTTGCTCAAGCGAGCAAAGATCCTTGAGCGAGATAGACAGCCACAATGCAAAGTGAACAGAGAGGAGAACCAACCTTGAAGCGACTTGCACTGCCGCGGCCGACACGTAAATGGCTCTCTGCCACAGGTGGTGTCCGCGTCTAGGTGTACGATGCCTGCAATACCCGTAAGGTGAACCGAAAAGAGCACCGTCACCGAAACCCACGCGCTTGCCGTGGCGCAAGAATACCGGTCCTGTGGGCTGTCTGTGGAATGGTTTTCTCCTCTTTCGCCACGAACACGTGCACGCCTCAGCCTAAATGCCATCAAGCATTTTAGCACATGGACTTTCACGTGCGCTTGTGTCACCTCTGAAGCCGCCGTGTCGGTCTGTCATTTTGTCCAGCTTCGGGCACGGTCGCGGAGATTTCTTCATGATGCAGTTCCTCGCCGAGCGGGGCCGAGTTAATATGGCATCGACTTTGTGAAGTCAGCGTGGCCATGACTATTGTTTCTGCGGATGTTTGTGAAGAAGATTATCCGTGCTTGGACACCGCTGATGCATGGACGTGTTGCTGACCCGCGAGGCGCGCGAAAGTTGAAGGTGGAGGAGAAGAGGAAGAGGAAGAGCCTGCATTCGTGAGACCAACATGGAATGCTGGGGTTTCGCTTGGCACGCATTCAACAATGCACCGACGTGCAACAACCCTGAAGTCTATTACTCTGTCTTGCTCTTATAGTTGTCCTCGTAGGACATAAAATCATCATATCTATAACCATAGATTCGTCTTCAAGATCAGAAGCACGAAAACCCGACTTCCACCGCTTTACAGCGAGCACAAAGTGAGACATCCGCAAATGACACCGCATCACTTCCGAGCCATCCCCGGACACACTCCAGATCTCATCTCCCTGGAATCCTTGCAACTCGCGTCGACCAGGATAGCCTAATCACGATCTTCACAGCGTGACGCCATGCAAGAAGCCTGGACGAGTTTTGAGGGCGTGGACTTGTGTCCATTGGTCCGTATGCTATGAACAATAACACTACTGCGCTGCTATCTGCATGTGCAACTCATAGCGAAGCAAAGCTCGCAAGCCATCATTACTCATCCCTCGTGAGTGTAGTGTCCGCAGCGCCAAATGCAGCGACCACGCCAAACGTGCAATATTGGACAGGAAGACACCTCTCAGCCTCACGTCGGCATAGCTCTGATGCCACTAAAGGCAGACTCATTCCTCGAAGGTCCTGCGCTTGCACCAGCTCTGCTATTGCTTGCACCAGCTCTCTTCTTGCTGACACCAGCACCGGACGCATAGCCAGCACTATTCGACCTGCGGCCGCCTGTCTTACCACCACGCGATCTGGCTGCCGACTTCTCGCGCGCCACATAACTCTTCTTCTTCGTAGGACCTTTGCGAGACGCCTGTGACTCTGGCGCGGTGTATTTGAACTTCTTGGCGCTTTGCGAGAACCCGGCATGCCATTCTGCGACTTCTTTGCTGACGGATTGCTGCTGGAAGTGACGGCTTTGCTCGCCCGGTTCGTCATCTGCTTCATCGTCTAGATCATAGTCTTCATCGTCATCATCCTGTTCGCCATCACTGTCGATGACGATGACGTTTCGATCATGCTGGTGATTGTCAGCTGGTTCATCGTCCAGGTCATCATCAGCAGGGTTCGAATCCTCATCGTCCATCGCAACCCCCACTTCATCAAGTCTGGCGCGAGCCTCTTTGACCAATTTGATCATGTGCTTGCCATGTAGGTCGACACGTTCGCGATCAATACCTGGTATGGCACGCAGCTTATCGGGCGTATCGGTGATATTGATGAACATCGTCCGAAGCATTGTTCTGTTGAACGGCAACCAATTCAGCTTTTGTTTCTTCATGATGACCTTGAGTTTCTTTTCTGCTTCGGCCACGAAATGATCGACGATATCACGGTGTACGGGATCCAGCTTGTCCATCATTTCGTCAGTGGCAATTGGCGCTGTTAGTCCTCTTGCGGGAGCCTTGCGGACAGGGTTGACTGGTTTAGCAACGCGAATAGGCGCGAACCCGTCGTCACTTTCGTCTTCAACGACGAAGCCGTCGTCTTCGTAGCCATCAATCTGTCGGCGTTTGAGCTTAGTCTGGACACTGGCTTGTCCGCGTTTGGACGGACCCTGAAGTGGTGACGAGACATTGGTGGACATCGGCAGCTCCTTTGGTGCTTTCGCGTTCTTCGATTTCTTTGCTGCGGGCTTGCTAGGCTTCGCCTTTTGAGGCGAGGTACTGATCATCATCTTCAGTTTTGAGCGGCCAGGCTGGAACTCGTTGCATCGCCAGCCTAGATTGACGTATTGCTGCGCAAAACCCTCTCTTGTTCATGTGGTTCTCCTCAACGAGGGCCTCTTCGCCAATCAGCTGGTAGAACAGGCGCTCGACATCACCCCGATTAAGGTGCGAGCCAGCACCAGCCTCGTCCAGCTCCGTGTGTTCTTTCGCTTTGGCTTTCGAGTTGCTGGCTCCACGGAAGACGTCGATGCAGTGCAGGAGCGTGACCTTGTCGCCTTTGATCTTTCTGACCAAGTCCACCGCTTTCTTGGCTTCTGCGGTCAGGTCAATCTCCTCGTACGTTGTCTCGGAAAGGCAGTTGTCGCAGCTCCCGTTGCAGTCCTCTTGATTGAATCGCTCGTCGAAATATGCCAGCACTTGGACTCGTCGACAATCGCTTCGATTCTCGCAATACTGGACCATCTTGCGAAGCATCTGATGTTGCATGTCTTTGACTTCTCGGCTACCTTCATTTTTCGGGTCATCAATCATACGACGTAGCTTACCAGCATCTCCATACCCGTAAAAGAGATAGCAACGGGAAGGATTTCCATCACGGCCAGCTCTGCCGGTCTCTTGATAGTATCCTTCAAGCGATTTGGGGATAGTGTGATGAATCACAAAGCGTACATTGCTCTTGTCGATGCCCATACCAAATGCAATGGTAGCAACGATGACCTTGATCTGGCCGGCTTGCCATGCTTGCTGGACTTCAGCTTTTGCAGGTCCTTCGAGTCCAGCGTGATAATGTTTGGCCCGGATACCATGGTTTTTGGCAAGCGACTGTGCAATATCCTCGCAGTTCTTTCGGGACAAGCAATAGACAATGCCGGTCTCCTTGGCATGGGACTCTTTGATCAGGCCTGCGATGGCGGCGACGTCTTGGCTGCCTTTCGGTTTTGGACGAACTTCGTAGTATAAGTTGTCCCGATTGAAGCTTTGAGTAAAGACTTGACATTTGTTTGGACCGTCCTTCTTCATACCAAGATTGTGAATGGTGTCATCTTTGACTCGTGAAGTTGCGGTAGCAGTCAGAGCCATCACTGGAACTCCGGGGTATCTTTTCCTCACCTCACCAAGGTTCTTGTAGTCAGGCCGGAAGTCGTGTCCCCACTGGCTGACACAATGCGCTTCATCGATGACCAGCCTTGCGAACTTCCCGCGGCGATGCAGGCCGTCGAAAGTGCGCAGCATGCTCTCACTCTTGCCAAGCATTTCGGGTGTGACGTACAGAAGCTGGATGAAGTCCTCGACATTGCTCTTCCAGAGTCCATCCATAATCCTCTGTTTGTCTTCGCGGCTGGTCTCGCCATTGATCAAAAACGCGAAGACTCCGATTTTGTTGAGATGCTGTACTTGATCTTCCATCAAGCTCAGCAACGGAGACACAACGATTGTCACGCCCCTTGTCTTGCCAGACTGGATCACAGCAGGAAGCTGGTATGTGAGAGACTTGCCGCCGCCTGTAGGCATCAGGACAAAACAATCTTTGCCGCTAAGAGTCGCATTGATCGCCTGAAACTGATTCTCTCTGAAGCCTTGCATCCTGAACTTTTGCTTGAGAACCTCACAGACCTCATCTGACCATGGGAAGCCCATGTTCTCGCGGTGGATCGCAGCCAATTCAGCAGCAGACTTCGTCGTCTTGGTCTTCTTTGCTTTCGGTTGTGCTTGACGCCCTTGAACATTGGCTGAGATCTCAGCGAAGGCCGTTCTGCCAGTATTTCCAGAAGCAAACTGACCTGCACTATCATAGTCTTCCACCATGTCCAGCATCTCGTCGTCCATCATGCCATAATCATCTTCATTGCCATGATCCGCAGGCGGGGTGCCCATGCGTGTCGTGTACATGTCATGTCCCGTGCCGATCATGTCAAGGTCGTCAATGTCGTCGTCGAAAGCGTTGTCACTGAATACTAGACTGTCCTGCTGCCTTGCATTATTTTCAAACCGGACGTGCGAAGCTTGGTGCACAGGTGCGGACTTGCTAACCTGCAGCGGAGGTCTTGCTGGTGGTGGCATTGCGGGCTGCATTTGCGTTTGAGCGATGCGACTCGAACTTGCAGGAGCATGCGCCCGCTCGAGCATCGCTCCTGGCATGACCTGTGTTGACTCGACGGGCGACGCGCTGCGAGAGGAGAGGGCGGAGGTCATCTGCGCATGGTCTCAGAAGAGCAATGCATTCTTTTTCGATATTGGCAAGGCGTTCCTGCGCAGCGCGATTCTGTGCATTGGCTTCGTCACGCCCTTGACGAGTTCGCAATGCTTGCCTCAACTCCTCTTTGGCTTGATTCCTGTTCTCCTGTGCTTTCTGATAGGATTTGCACTTCGCTTTAAGCGTGGCCAAATTCTTCCTCTTGAGGTCCAGCTCATCCTGCTCAGCTTCAAATGTCGAAACATCGTCGTTGCCAGTGTCCATCCATTCGGTCATTTCATCTACGACAATATTGTATCGCTCGTCTATGTTGGACAAAGCCCGCTCGTACAATGGCCCAAATGATTCGAAAACACGCAACATCAGGCTTTTGAGTTCTTCGTCTTCTGGTGCTTGTGCTTGCGTGGCGTTGGATGGCTGTGGTACTGGAGTACCTTCGGCTTTGGATGCTTCGTTGGCCTTGAGACTACGAACGGTGCTCGAGCCCTTTGCTACTGCTGGCGCTTTGGACTGATATGACATCGAGGGCGGGCTTGGTACGGGAGAGCTTGCGTTCACTTCATCGCGAACAGGAAATGCAGACCGCTTGTCAGTAACCGGTGGGGCTTCAGCGATTGGAGAGCTGATAAGCACAGCCTCATGCTGGACAGACATGGCGTTCTTGCTGCTCCCTCTGGCTGGTGGCTTAGCAGGTTCTACATGTTCGTCGTAAAAGTTCATGAGATCATCTTCGTCGTCTTCAGAATCCTCGACGTATGAATTGGATCGAGCATTCGGCAGCAGCGGCCTCGCAGGTTGTGCCGAAGCCTCCGCTGTAGCTTTTCCTGGCATAGGTGGAATCGTGGAGTACGGGGGAGGCGGGCCAGTCGGGATATCGTCGAATTCGTCATCCTCGTCAATGGACGGGAACTCTTGCGAAGGCCGTGGCACAATGATGGGGGCCTGGTTGGGCCGCTTGATAGAAGCAGAATTGTGTCGCAGATCAGACTCGAATTCGTCACTTTTGCGTTTTCTGCCAGCGACTGAGGGAGGAGCCGATTTTTTCGCGGTCGGGCTGCACATTTTCGCAAACTCTTCGGTCAAGTCCATCTGCTCGACGTTCTTGTGTTGCGAAGGAATTGGCGTTCGGAAACTTGCAGAAGGCGCATTCTTCGCATCAGTCTTTACAACATTTCTGGACTTTGTGGGTGTGACATCGGGTTGTCGGGGCCCGAATGAAGTATTCGACTTGGTGGCCGATGTTGGGGCAGTCGCCCGTCGAACCATCTCTGCCTTTGGAGGTAGGTCCTGTGGGTCTCGTGTGACACTCTCCGCTTGCAGTATATTCGCATTCACCGCCGTTGCTGCACTGACGACGTCTTGGCCCGCTTGGTGCTCGCCGCTCTTTCCGACCCCAGGCCCCGTAGCGGGTGTGGGCAAACCAATTGTGCTCTGATGAATCCCACTCTCCCCGGATCGTGCTGTAGCTGCTCTGCTCAAAGAGTTCGAGAGTCTCCGTACGGCACTTGGGCCGACATCCGTCTCAATCTGATTCTCGCTGGACGTAGTAAACGATGTAGAAGCTGGCGGCAAATCGATGGTATCGGGCGGGATCGAGGGTTTTTCGCTGAACAACCAGCGCAAGTGCTCCTGCAGGTTGTTTGTCGTCATCGCCGGCAGACATTGCTCGGTTCGTGCGGCGTAACAGCAATGCCTGCGAGCATTGGATCGTGTGCGATGGCGACGGTATGAAGTGTTGTTGTTCGCGTCGGTCGAAGTAGGACGCGTCGCGGTTGTGCCTCACTGAATGCCTGATCGCGCAATCACGTGTCGGCCCCACCAAACTTCCACCCAAAAAAGTTCAACAACTACATTGTCACCATCCACCGAACATTGCACACGTCGTAGCCATGGAATCAGAAGAACGGCCAGCAAAGATCAGAAAACTCTCGCACGATGTAGGTGCTGAGAAAGCAGATGTCACAATGTCCACATCCGGTAGAGATGCAGACCTTCAGGCACAAGCGGCCAAAGGCAGTCATTCACAGCACAGCGATGAAGATGAAGTCGCAGAAGAATCATGTGCGGCAGAGACCAACCCTTTGTCCGAGATCGAAGTTGAGACGGCCGACGCATCGGCAAATGGCGGTTCTGCTGATCTACCTCTCTCGAAATCACAGCAGAAAAAGCTCAAGAGAAAAGCAGAATGGGAAGCCAAGCGAGAAGACCGCAAGCACGTACGAAAAGCGAAAGTGCAAGCCAAACGGGAGCGGAAACGTGAAGCCAAGCAACAGGCCATCGAGCAAGGCATTCCACTTCCTGAGCCAACTAAAGCCATCTACAAGAAGCCGACACAGCTACCCATCACGATCATGATCGACTGTGACTTTGATGATCTGATGCACGACGGCGAGCGGAACTCTTTGGCGACACAGGTGACTAGAAGTTATTCTGACAACAAGAATGCTCCATTTCGAGCGCACTTGACAATCTGCTCTTTTGGTGGCAAACTCAGAGAACGCTTCGAAACTGTCTTGGCAGGACAATTTAAAGCCTGGAGAGGTGTGCGTACTTTCGACGAGAATTTTGTTGATACGGCCCAGAAGGCCAAGGAGTGGATGTCCGATGAGCAAGGTGGCAAGCTGGAAGGCGTCTTTTCCAAGTACCAAGACCTGGACGAGGAAGCCCGACAGAAATTGAAAGACGAAGGCGAGGTGGTTTATCTGTCTTCTGAAGGCACAGAGGACTTGCTTGAACTCAAGCCATACAGCACGTATATCATCGGAGGTCTCGTGGATAAAAATCGAGAAAAAGGCATATGTCATCGACGCGCAACGAACGCTGGCGTCAAGACTGCGAGGCTGCCCATCGGGCAATACATGGACATGTCGAGTCGAAAAGTCTTGGCAACGAATCACGTCAATGAGATTTTGGTGAGATGGCTTGAATGTGGAGACTGGGGCGAGGCGTTCTTCAAGGTGATGCCAAAGCGCAAAGGTGGAACGCTCAAGACTGCCAAAGACACAGGAGCCGCCAGTGAGCATGAGGATGACGCCAATGAAGACGCCGAGGAGCAGAAGATCAAGATCGAGGAGCAGCAAGCTCCGACTAACATCGCTGCGGGAAATGGCACGACTGGAGAATCGATGGATGCGCAACCAGAGCGCGACGACAATTTCGTCAAAGTTGAAGCTAGCAATAGTGAAGGAGCATCATGAGATGAGTAAACGTGACTACTGCCTGAAGGGGCGTAGCAGCATCAAGCTTTCGTTTTCCCAAGTACCCATCTTCGTTAATACACGATCAACACAATAGCTCAAACAGCTATTCATTCGACGACGGCAGCACCATTATGCGCACCAGTGCCGGTTTTGACGATCGGCTTTCCTGGTGTTAGATCACATTGTCGACCTCATCATCAGTTCACCAAAATTCACAGTACTGGGAAATGATAGCGTGCGCCGGGGGCTCTAGATACATGAGGCGATACGCGCAGATGTTTGGTTGGCTTCGTGCAAACGAGTCTGATATTGCGATGACAATGAGCGGATACAGAGTTTGTTTCGGACAACTCTGCACCGGCCGACCTCCGAAATGCCGCAGGGCCTTGCGTTGTCTGTGTACAGTCTCTCGGCGCGCAGTATCACGAATCAGGATCTTGCGAGCTGCATAGGCACACTGACACAGATCTGTAACAATGTTGCATCAATCTTCGGAATGGAACCCTGGAGTAAACATCAGATATTTGACGAGAGTTCCCAGCCCGCACGAGGTCGAAACCTAGTTTGACAGGTCTGACAGGTCCGCCAGAATGGTAAGTTGGATCTACCAACCTGCTTGGGTCTATTTGGCTTTTATGAGCGATGTCGTGGCATTGTATGGTACGTGGTCTCGACTTCAATACGAAATACGCTGAAAACTCCTATGACATGCAATATTCTCCGAATAACCAGGAGAGGGACAACCTGGAGAACAGCTGCACCAGGACTCGGAGCATTTCCACGAGGCAGGGAAATCGATCGTGGACACAACATGGTCCGGGCCTTGGACAAGACGCTGTCATTCAGAATGTTGCA
The DNA here is from genome assembly GCA_029490675.1 of Cercospora nicotianae. Lineage (NCBI taxonomy): Eukaryota > Fungi > Ascomycota > Dothideomycetes > Mycosphaerellales > Mycosphaerellaceae > Cercospora > Cercospora nicotianae. The sequence goes on along the minus strand of JANQAT010000012.1, from coordinate 5,204,943 downwards.
ATGATTCTTCAGACCACTGTACCGCTCCCATCTCTTGTTCCTTCGCGCCAACCACAACAACCTCTTCTACTACTTGTCCCCTATTAGGAAGCCAAGAGAAAATGTCCTTCGACACACACCGCTCACGCCCACAAAGAACGCGCACTCCGCTCCTCGCTCGCGAACCCTACTGCTCACCAGGTCTCCTCGGACTCACAAGCTCCCGCTACGCCCTCTTCTGCGCCCTAATTGCCTGCCTCGGCAGCCTAACCTACGGCTACGACCAAGGTCTTCTAAGCGTCGTCCTCGTGGAACACCAATTCCTCACCCGCTTCTACCGAATCGACGAAAAGACCCATCCCGACTCCGATGGTGCTAGTGCAAGTTTCTGGAAAGGTCTCCTCACAGCCTCTCTTGTCCTTGGCGCGTTATTTGGCTCGCTGAATCAAGGTTGGATCGCGGATGTATACTCTCGAAAGTATTCCATCGTCGTCGCCGTTGGCATCTTCATTATTGGATCCTCGATACAGACTGCGGCTATAAGTTACGATATGCTCGTCGTTGCGAGATTCATCGGCGGGACTGGGGTTGGGATGTTCAGTATGGTGACTCCGTTATACATTTCGGAAATTTCGCCAGCTGAGGTGCGAGGGTCGTTATTGGTTTGTGAGGAATTCAGCATTGTTGTTGGAGTCGTCATTGCATTCTGCACGACATATGGAACGTACCATATGGACAACGAATGGGCTTGGCGGTTACCGTTCGTGCTGCAGATGGTTCCAGCGATCATGGTGGGAGTAGGAATTTGTTTTTTGCCATTCTCGCCCAGATGGCTGGTTAGCAAAGGGCGGGACCAAGAAGCACTTATGACTCTGTCAAAGCTGAGACAGCTGCCGACGATCGATCAAAGAGTGCAATTAGAGTGGCTTGAGATTCGAGCTGAGGTCGCTTTGCACAAGGAGATCAGTGCTGAGCGACACCCACACCTCCAAGACGGATCACGGAAAAGCAAAATCAAACTAGAGCTGGCCTCGTGGGGCGATCTCTTCCGCAAAGGCTGTATCAAGCGAACTCATATCGGAGTTATGCTGTTCTTCTTCCAACAATTCGTACGAGTCGCGACCATATCATCATCCACTGTCTGCTAACTTACCCTGGTAGGTCGGCATCAACGCCCTAATCTACTACTCTCCCACCCTCCTAAAATCCATGTCTCTCGACTTCAACACAACCCTCATAATGGCCGGAGTTCTAAACACCATCAACCTTCTCGGTGTCGGCAGTACAGTTTACACAATGGGTAAGTTCAACAACTTTTCGAACCAACCCTCGCCTCAAATAGATAACACTCTGACCAAAGCTCCGCTAACTCCCTTCTTCCACAGACCGCTTCGGCCGCCGCCCCCTCCTCCTAATCGGAACATTTTTCATCTTCACCTCCCTCCTCATAATCGCAATTCTCATAGGCGTCTATTCCCACGATTGGTCTTCCCACAAAACTCAAGGCTGGACAGCCGTAGCAATGCTATTACTCTATATGGTCGCTTTCGGCGCATCATGGGGTCCATGTGCTTGGACAATCCCAGCCGAAATCTTCCCGCTTTCGTTGAGGGCGAAAGGATTAGGTGTTTCGGTGGGTTCGAAGTGGATTTGGAATTTTGTGATGTGAGTATATATGTCTACAGTACATCTTATCCTGAACTTAATGTGTGTGTGATTGGGGGCACGCTGACATATTTGGTAAAGTGGCTTGATTACTCCACCACTTGTACAGAAAACAGGCTATGGAACATATGTGTTCTTCGCAACTTTCTGCGTCATTGGTGGTGTTTGGATATACTTCTGTGTCCCGGAGACAAAAGGGAAGAGTTTGGAGGAGATGGATGAGATCTTCGGGGAAAATAGTTCGATCGCGGAGCAGGAGAGGCGGGAGAGGATAGAAAGGGAGCTGTTTACTAGTAATGAAATTCGGCCTCAGCCGGAGATGAAGTAGTTGTGTAATGAATGCTTATTTACAGAAGATGTGATATGCAGCTCTTCCAATCATGATCATCGGGATCGACAGCTGATACTCGGGGAGACTTCGCCCTCAGGTCTCCATCTCGACGTCGATCACACCTCCTGACCAAAAGCGCCGACAAACGGCGGAGCAGTAGTCCTATCACAAGAATTCTGCACAATATACCCAGAGCCCTGACTCGCGGTAGTCAGCGCAATAGCTCCGTTGGGATCCTGTATCGTAAACTGATAACCATAACCGCCAACACCTTGTCCATGCACGACTCTCATCGGCAAATAAGTTCCAGCATCGAGAAACGTCGTAAAAGTCCCAGTGGGCGCGCCGGTACTATACGCGAAAGCCAAAGATAAATTCGCATTAGCTTTCGTCCAACCTCTTTGAGCGAGAGGATCCAACCATAACACAAATGCGTCGTCGACCCCGGATGCGACGAAAGACCATTGCCAGCCATGTAGACGTACAAGTAACCTCGATAATCTGCCGAGAACTGTTGGCAGGGTACTGTACGTGGTGCACCGGAGTACAGGGTTACCGTACTCGCACCACAATTGTTCTGATATCCTCCAATGCTGGGTATTGTGCTGTTGTAGTAAATGGTCGTCCAGGTACTGTTGGAACCAGCAGAGCCTCGCGCTTTGAGATAGGTCGGATCGTAGGCACTATAGACATCGCCGTTGACGTGGGTAGGCTGGTTGTTGGCAAACACGCCATATTGCATTCCTTGGTTACCACATAGCGATAGGGCCGGAAGCTGTTGCAAGATGCTCGTAGTCGCTGTAACGACACGGGTCGCAGTCTGAGTTTGAGCAGGAGGGGTATTGGTGACGACGACTCGCTGTACCACTGTTGTTGGCACATACGCGGTGTAAGTATTCAGCTGGATGCTATTCACCGCGCGACTGAGAGCATCAATCTGTGTCTGCATCGAACTTTGCATATTCCTGCAAGAGGCAATCGAGAATAATGACAACTGTACGAGGAAGCAGCCATCCGGGAATCCGTTCTGCGTGAACACTGCGTATATGAAGCCTCGGCCGAGCATAGCACAGAATTGAGCCTGTCCGCCGAAGAATGATGGGTGCCTCCATGTGATCGTTCCTTGAGGACCCATAGTGAAAGTTGTGTTGATCGTGAAAGAAGTGTACGTTGGAGTGAAAATCCTGTATGGTAAGCCAGGCTCTGTCGAGTATATAGCTTCAGCGCCAGCAAGCATCGTAGTCAACGTTTCATTGAACAATCGATACACCGGAGCAGTGGTGCAGTCGTTACTGATCTCGCCATTGACAGTAGCCCATTGCGTCTAGTGCATGGTAAGCATGGTGTATCACTCTGACAATGAGAGTCACTCACCAATCCAGCTTGCCTTTTCCCATTGTGGCCGCCTTGCACAGCGGCAATGAGATACTCTCCATCTTCGAAAACAGTCTCCGTGCGGCTTGGGGTATATTCAGTGTCAGGAGACCTGTGTGCTGCCAATGGCTCGTCTTTTATCGTTCCAGTGTTAAACTCATGGTTTGCATCGTTCGACGAGCTTTGTCCTGACGCCTGGTTGGATCGTGGGCCTGGAGGGTATGCACGATTTGGTTCATGTCCAATATCGTCAACTGCGGCCGCAATTGATAAGGCACAGAAACCTAGCCAACAACCATAGATGAGCCGCATCGTTCGTGCAGGACGTTGAAGCCGACAGGCTGCGCGCGATAGACAGACGTCTAGTACCAGGCACGGCCAAGAGGACAAGACGTGGCAACGCCCATAACTGTCTGCCGTGCCGTCGTGGGTCTCATTCCGGACGGCTCAAGAGATCCGAATCTCTATCAAGAAGACTTGTTGGGCATAGCATCGTGAAAGCGTGTTCATTGTGTTGCGGTAAACGTCGTAGCGCATCCCTACTGTTCACGCTTCACGGGCTATTCTGACAGTTGTAGTAGTAGTGTCCGGATGCGATCACTATCTACGAATGTCCTTCAGCTGTGGCGGAATATTCGTCTCTCTATTCGAGGCGCCAGGAGTAGTGAGGCTATGTTTTTTCGGGCCCTTCAAGCCTTAGCGCCTTGGAGGTGGCGTGTTTGGGTGCCCGGCTTGGAATATTGGGTCGTGTTGCGGCTGTGAAGCAAGGGACGCGCTTGGGAGGCGGCTCTTGTTATTGTTTGGAATCCTGTGCGGCTAATGTGTGCATCATATTCGGAGATGATGCCGACAGGACCATATCTGCCATGCTCTCTGTGATTCACATCAGTACATTGAAGCCCAACCTGTGCAACTGGTAACAGTGTCTCCGCAAGTGCAAAGCAATGTCGATGAGGCTTCCATGACACCGACAAGTCCATCTGACCGCGTGAACGGCGGCTCACCGCAGCATGACAAGTCCTACTTGGATGACAGGAGCCGTAACGTAGCTGTTGCAGGCGCTGAATTCTTCCGCTGATTGAAGGTATGTATGGAGCGTGCATAGGCATTCTGTACACTGCTTCCAGTGCGGCTCTTCCTCGAAGTTCTCAGCAGATTAGAAGTACATGAGACCTGGAGCTCTCGAGTACGCCGACCAAGAACCGTGGCCAGGAATCGAGGACAGATGCAGGTGCAGGAGAAGACGGGTGCGACTAGCGGCTTGTTGAGAAGTGAGAGTGTCGCGTGCTCATCGCGATCTTGCAGTGAAGCTGTATGGCATCGATCCAACCATGTCGGAGCTGCAATGCACGTGTGCGTACAAGGTGAAGAGGTGCGTTGTTGCAAGGTCATCAAGGTCATCTGCGTTGACGTTAGCGGACAAGGCCACATTCGGGCCGCCGTCACGCGACAAACGTCATCGCTGTGTTGTTCACGGCGACAAGACGACAGCCACCGCCAAGTCGACGACTCGCAGCCGCTTCAGCTCCTCCGCCGTGTCTCCCGAGTCTGAGCGCGGACATCGCAGAGCAGAAGAACCATCAATACCGCACTGGAAAGGTACATCTCCATCAAAATGTGGTCGTACCCTGCAGCTGGAGCTCTGCTCACCAGCATGCTCGCTACGGCAGCGCTTGCAGCGCCTCCACCCGAGCAAGCAATTCTCCGACTTGCACCGACCGCCGTAGCTCCCTACAACAGCATCCAAACCGGCGTGGGCCACTTCAGCGAATGGAGCCGCGCAACAAAGAAGGAATTCCTCATCGACTGGCAGGCCGGCAAAGCCTCAGAATGGATCTTCGTGCAAGGAAACGAGGGCGGGGATCTCGACAGCATGACAGCTGCTCTAGCCTGGGCTTACCATATCGAGCATTCCACTCAAAACACTTCGCACCCGCAGAAAGCCATCGCACTCCTGCAGACTCCTACTGATGCTTTGGATTTGAGGCCGGAGAACAAGGTCGCATTGAAAAACTCGTTGATGAGTTCTGGTCACAGCGATCTGCTCACCATTGACGAGCTTCCTGAGGATCCTGAGACTCTGGCCCGTGATTTGAAGGGTATTATTATCGTCGACCACCCTGTTCCTCTGCGAAAATGGAGCCAAGCCCCGATCATCTCCATCTTCGATCATCACGTAGACAGCGGAGCCGGACCAGATGCAAAGCCTCGCATATTTGAGAAAGTCGCAAGCTGCACCACCCTCGTGGCCCGTCAGATGCTAGACGAACTTGAAGCTCTTCCTGAAGAGTATCACATGCCTCACGAACTGCTCGAGCTGATCCTCGGCGCCATCGCAATCGACTCCGACGGCCTAGAAGACGCCACCGAAGAAGACCGCAAAACCGCACAACGCGTGCTAGAACGCAGCAACTGGCACAAGAGCGACCTCGATGATAAGATGCAGGAAGTAGCAGAAGCCCTCAAAGACGCCAAGAAAGATCTCGATCATCTCAGTGTCCGCGACTTGCTCCGCCGAGACTACAAAGGTGATCTCGTTGATACTCCATCCCCACGTACACCAACCGTCAGCCTTGGATTCGCTTCAATCCCCTTCTCACTTGACGAACAAATCGAGAAAACCGAATTCCAAGCTCTGTTTGATTGGTTCGCCATCGAAGCCGCTTGGACAGCCCAAGTCGGAATGGACATCAGCGTCGCATTGAACAAATACAAAGTCAAAGACAAGCACGGCAACAAGCAGAAAATCCGAGAGATCGTTCTCGTAGTTCGCAGTGACGTACGAATTGATGAGGATCAAGCTGATGACCTGTTCCGGACTGTTTCGAAAGCTATTGAGGAAGAGCCAACGCTGGATGCGAAGCCTTGGCATCGTGCTGATGAGCTTGGAAGGAGGCAGATGGTGTGGTATCATAAGAGGGAAGATGCGGGGAGGAAAGTGATTAGGCCGATCATTGAGAAGGCTGTCGAGGCTTGGGACTAGGTGGCCCCGTGGTATAGGATGCCCGCGAAGGTGATGACGACGGCGAAGAAGGCGGTGCCTTATCGAGCATGATGACTTGAGCTATCATCCCGGCTCTCACCTACACATGATGTAGACGCGCGACCTCAAGTGCTGCGCACTGGCTCAAGCACGCTCTCGTAGTTACGAACGGGATAACCAAGATTGCTCTGTACCGAGCGGTGACCTGAGGACACAAGATCTCTACTAGTAGCTCAAATACACTATAACATACTTCACACAGCTTTCCTTACACACTGGAAAGACCGTCAGTAACTTCGCACAGTCCAAGTCGGACGCTACAAGTGCCTATCTTCTCAAACCATTTCCCCCGTCTCGAACAAAGAACTTTTTCCCAAACCCCGACGGAACCTCACCTCCTCCGAAGCCAAGAACAATACCAACGCCAAGCCCTTCCAATCACCTCACTCACATGTCGTACATCTCATGCCGATTTGCCGTGAGGTCTTTCATCGCATCATCCTACAACAGCATCACAAGCACAACAGAAAAGCCACATATCCGGAGCTCTTCTCGCTAAATCCCTTTTCACATTTCCTTCTCCAACTTTCTCAGACAATAATTCAACTCTTCAAACAAAAATCCAGAAGGCCGCACTCCCAACTCAACCTCAAAAATGCTCCGCAATATGTCCCACATTGGCAATGACGAAGAAGTGATTCTCCGAGCGGACAATCACGGAACATATGTTTTGGGATCGAAGTGTGTGGTGCAGTAAATTGGAAGTGGTGGAGGGGAGGGGACGAGTGATTGGGCGAGATGAGAAAGAAAGGTAGACATAGGGGGAGCTGAGAACAACGACAGGATCTATCTCTTGTCTATTTTATCAGAACTTCAAATCAACGCAAAGCAGAGTCGTGCTTTGCATCTGGTCAGTTCACCCTCGCTCACTATCCATGTATGCTGTTGTCATCGTCATTGAAAGATACGCTCCACGCTGATGCTTTGGCCCGTCTCATCTTTAATCTCACCCACCTCTTCCTCTCTCCTCAATACTCGCCCTCAGGTCCTGCAAGACCTCTCTACCTAGCCACTTCATTGCTCCGTCTTGTTCCTCGTCATCCTCGTTTGGTCGCTCTCTCACTCTCTCCTCCTCCCTCTCCGCCCAAGCAAACAACGTTCTCAAGTTGAACAGATCCTCCACTTTCCGACTCCCCACCGCATTTCCGAGAACCAACCTATCATCAACGACTGTAGTCCTCTCATTCGTATAAACAGAAGAATGCACCTCAGCAGGAAGCAAAAGATCCTTGTCTGCGTGATCGAGATTCTGGAAAGCTGGTAGAGATAAAAGATCGTGCCAGTGAGCTTGACTACCAGTACCCGCGTGGGCATTTGCAGCCGATGATAAGATCGAGGGCTTCGCGGATAGACTCATGTCCGTCAAAGCAGCCAGTGCAGCGGAAAAGACCGAATCGTGGGCTTCAGAAGCGGGGCATCGACGCACGTAGACTCGCTGGTCTTTTCGGAAAGATTCGAGATGTTGAGGATTGCTGACGAAGTCCAGTGTGACGCGCCAGTAAGCCGGGTCAGCAGTCTGTACAGTAGCGATGCTGTCCAGTTCCGGAAGCAGGCAAGGCGCGCGCATTTCCTTCACTTCACCAGTCTTCAATGTGACTTTGATCGGCAAGTGGATGGGTCGCTGGGTGTCAACGTCTTCGATGACAATGCATCGTGCTTCGGCCGCCAGAACCCACAAGTGTCGGAACGCTTGCAAGTGAACACGATTATCGTTAACTTCGACAGGCCAGATCGGGTGCAGGGATATCATGAGAGCTGCAATTGCCAGATCGCTAGTTCCGAAGGTGTAAGTCCCGCCGGCGAGGAACAAGATACCAATTGCGGTATGTGCCGCCATATGCGAGCCATACGGAGTCTGAGCATCAAGACGTGCATGCAATGGCCGTAAGAAACGGTATACGTCCAAGTCCCCGGTGCCAGCCATCACAACAGCTGCCGCGACACCAACGACATCTTGACAGCGACACAGGGCAGCCCGAGTGATTTTGGCATCGTACAAGAAGGCGCCCGTGTTCATGCTTTCGTACCATTCGAGCAGGCTGAGAAGCTCATCTCGAGCAAACAGATTGCCGGAGCCAGCATATTTCAGACCTAGCGCCCAGGCAAGCCCTGCAAGAACGTAATAGAGAGGGATGTGTGCGCTGTCATGTTTGTGCTTGCGAGAGTTGATCTGGTAGATCCTCTGGATGCGATCGTCATTGTAACATCGAGGCAAATTTGTGCCGATCCAGCCCTTTTCAAAGGTATGGACAGTTGAGTTGGCGAAGCCCATGCCTCCATTGAGGGTTTCCTGCACGGTCCCAGGCTTGAGGTCTGTCCGAGCTACGATCGAGTCCCACAAGATGACATGTCGGGCCATGGCGCGCAACATGAGGACATCAGGTCTAACATGATCGAATTGAGTCTCGGTATCTGGGATGTCGACCTTCGTTGCGACCGAACTCTCGCCAGATTTCATGTAGACTAGAGCCAGTGCCAGAACAGAACCAGCAGTGGCACGATCAAAAACATGCACAGCGTGAATGGGACGTGGCCCCACAGCCATAGCGAGCAGACGCTCTGCTAGCTGCATGCCGTGCAAACCTCGCAGGTTGTTGCCTTTGCCCAGATTGATCAGGCCCAAGGCTAATCCTGCAGCTAGACGATAGCTCTCGTCACGCAATGGATCTGGACCACTGTCGGGATCCTCGACTTCCATATATTCTATCTCCGAGAGCATTATTTCTGACATGCGGCGGTGCTGGGTGTTGTAGTAGAGTAGGCCAAAGCCCAACAAGCCCGCAGTCTGTGTCGCTGGTGATACATTTACATCGGCCGCACCGGGAGGCAACATCTTCGTGATGTGTACAGAGAGCATCTTCGTGATGAGTGCGTCCATTGTGCCAATGTAGGACGCCGAAAGGCCGAGGAGAAGGCCGACCGATGTCATCGTGTGTTTTGGTGTGAGATACTTGAACGAAAGCCACTTGGCCAGATGCCGTAGATGACCGCCCAGCCCAAGAGCTAGCAGGAGACCGGCGTGACGATTGGTGAGCTCGTTGGGCTTGTTGAATGCAATCCACGAGGTATCAATACCCTTGACGCTCTTGGATATCCGTATGCCCACAGACACGCCTGCGTGGAAGTACGCCCAGTTCACCTTCTCTTCAGACAGGCCACTGCGATCGGCTGTCAGCGTATGTCCCATTGGCTGCATGAGACATGAGGAACTGAAGCCGGGCAACTGAAATTTCTCCGTCAGCAACGGTGTCTGGCTGTCGTAGTGGACCATCCCGTCTCCAGCCGGTAACGCTATCATGCGGGTAGTAACATGATGCATGACTTTGCGCTGCATGTCAAAATGCTTTTGCTCATCCCATTCGTCTTCCTTTGCGCACCAACCGACTTGGACCGTGTTGAAATGCATCAAGCTCGTGGCCTCGACCATTCTTCGATCATCACTGAAGATGAGCTGTGTGATCGCATGCCTGCCAGCTTCTTTAGTCTTAGCCGGTGCATGCGGGTGTTCGATCGCGTTACAAGTCAGAGCGACATCGCGTGTGCCCGCTGCAGAAGCCATCATCGAGCGATGGGGAGAGGCTGTTGTTCGAAAATCGCTTACAATGAGGTCGGCCCTGCCAACCAGTTCCAGCATGTCATTGCGCCATGTTGTGGGCGGCTCCCTCTCACAGCGCACGATAGCTTCCATGAGGGGTGCAGCTATAGATTCCGGTAAAGTCTCCAAATTAGTGACCGTGAATCCCTTCTCTGCCAGAAGTTGGACTATCCTCGTTGGACTTGCTGTCAGGCCATTGCTTGAGGTCAGCATTTCGGACAACGCTACCAGGTTCGGTGTGAGCATATTCGCTACAGCTTCGGACACTTTCGTGTTGATCCCATCGACATCAAGGTGCGCGATCGAGTAGAGAGAAGGGAAGCGGTCTGGACTTGTTTTCCTAAGGGCATTCTCGTACCACTGATATGCACTGATCGGTCGTTCCATTAGTCTCAACCGCGGCGTGACTACAGGCCTCGACTTGATCATTGCCCAATCGTCATCTCTGGCATCCACAGGGCTGTAAGTGCTTGCGGTCGAGAATGTCCAGTCATGAAGCCCTAACCATGAGCCAAGTTGAGCGATGACAGGCGCGAGATGTTTGGTCATATATGCATCAGAAGCAAGCGTGCTGAGGGAAAGCTCCTCGCGAAAGACATAAAGCCCAAGCATGAGTTTGACAGCAAATGAGGTGACGGTATCGTAGTGCTTGGTATCCTGCACGACACTAGACGCCAGCTCGTCCGCGACAACTGCAGCCGTGACAAGCAGCTGGTCTTTCCGCTTCTCTCGACTTCGAGGTGACGATGAGTGCGACGAATGATGCGACGAAGGGAGCCATGACCATGTATGGGACGTCTCGAGATGTCTGTGATCGAACGAGTGACCAGCAGAAGCAGGGTGACTAGTAATTATCGAAGTCTTGCCAGTCGCGACTTTCGCCAGCTTGATAGATGCTCTGGCTTTGTCGTCGAGCAGTCCAAAAACAAATGTGAAGATTGTCGCGACCAATGCGACCAGCTCTTTGCATCCAGCTGTGTTCTCCAGGCTTGATGGGTTCTGGGTGAGCCAGGCGTACGCCATGCACCACGTCTTTCGTACTGCACGTGCGTGCGATTTGGGCAGCATAATATTGCACAAAGTGATGAGTCGGTCGATCTTAGGATCGGAAGGCCGTAAGCGCAGCGCTCTGCGGTGGTGTATGCCATCAGAGCCAACAACGTCGAACGTACCGCCAGGGCCGACATGTTGTAGAGACAGTGGGGTTTGCGGTGATGCAAGCAGGCGATTCCTGCCAATCTCTGCGCCTTGATCTGCTGGCAACGCAAAGCCAAGCCCGCTGTGCGCTCGGAACGGCGCATCGAAGAGCAAAGGACATGGCACCTGCTCATCCAAGGAGAACTGTACGCCTCTGTTTGCGAACAAAATGGCTTGCAAGCTGCCATCTCGCAACTTCGCCATATCGTCGCATGATGCCACTCTAGATTCACTAGTGGTGGCCGGCAATGGTATTACCAAGCCACCAGGCATGTCAGGATATAGTGGGCGATATTTGACTTTGAGCGCCAAGTATTGAACTTCACTGTTCCGTCGATCGTGCAGGTATATCCTGATACGAGGATCGTCTGGCCCGTTGATAGAAGGGACCTCAGACAGCGTCGCAATAGTATAGTTGTCCACAGCTGAGTCGCTGCTGTTGGTGGCGCGAGGCAAGCTCTGCTGGCCAACGGAGAAGGAATGCAACTTTCGTACCACGATATCGCGCTTGAAGCCTTCATCAGTGCTTCCGAAAACAGTGTCCACTCCAGAAATCTCGTAGGTGTTCCGGATATGCTGTAAAATTGCATCAAAGTTCTCCTCCGGATCGAGTTCAATGGTGGAATCGAGATCCATAGTGTCATCGTCCGTTCCTATGCTTTGACTGAAAACATTGCTTGCAGTTGATCCTCGACTCTTGCGTTGGCTCAAGGAGCGCCGGCCAGCTTTCTGACCGCCAAAGGATGTGTGTCGTCGGCCTGCAGTGCCAGCGAAACTAGCGCCGACAGTGGTCTGACTGGCACGGACATCTGCGTTCATGCTGCTGACCCTGCGATTGCCTTCTCGCGCCGGTTGTTGAGAACCTGTAGCTCTATAATCTGGATCCATCTGGGCGGCCATGCTCTCCTCTTCTTCTTGCCTGGTGGGCTTTCGCGACGTCGGGTTGGCCTGCGTTGCGTCTGGTTGGAGATTCACACCAAAGCTCTCCCGTGGGGCATCACGACGGCGGACAGCTGGAGTTGCAGTCCCTGTGGCAGCACTTGCGCTTAGGAACGAACTCCGACGTCGTGCCTTCGCGGCTTTATTCTCGGTTCGCAGTTTGAGCAATGTGTTCAACGACTTCTGCTCCAGATACCAGGCGTGCCATATCGAAATGACGTTCAAGTTGGGGTTCACTGTTGCAAGCAGTATCAAGGGATCTCTGTCGGAGGTTGCGTAGCTGGATAGCTCATCCTTAGAGGAGACGTAGATGATCCTCTCCGAAGGTTCGAGCCCTTCGAACTCCACATTTAGGCTGGTTTGTCGTCCGGACCGGATTGGTCTGTGGCGCTGTATCGAGTAGGTCACAACGCCAAGGTCTGACAACGCACCTGTCAGAGAATATATGTTCGTGACATCTTCATCGCCCTCTTTCTGAGATGCAGAAGTGAGGCTGTTGAACAAAGACTCGAGTTTGGTGTCGCCGCCAAGCGGACTTGGCTGAGCGGGTTTCGTGCTAGCAAAGCTTTTCGGAAAAGTTGGAGACTGCAAGTATGACTGCTGCGACATCCGATGTTGTGTAGACAAAAACGAGTTGGGAGGGGCGAGAGGTATTGGTGGCGATGCTTGACTTGACGAGCTGCTTGTCGCTTTGCGTTGCAATAGAAGTCCGCGAGGTGCCGCAAACGCCCTGTCGATCTCAAATGGTAGATTGACTATATGGCTGGCGCCACGAAGGAAATGAATGTGGGCTTTGGTCTTCAGCAGCACGACCAACGCTCGTTCCAGAGTTGGCCGAGTGGGTTTCAGATGGTCGGCCGAGGCATCGCTAGACAACTTGACTCGTTTCCTAGGCGTTCTTTGTGTTCCCGAGATGCGATCCGCCTGGACCTGAAATTTCGAAGAAGTGGGAAATGCAGTAAGAAGTGCCTGGGAAACATTTTCGCCTTCGAGATCGAATCGATAGACATTGCGTACAAAGCGTCCCTGTGACCAAACGACGACGGTCTTAGTGGCAAGCACTTCTTCTTCAATTTCGTGGCCATCGGTCTCGGTGACATATGTCTCCCATTGGTAAAGATCCTTGCTGGGATCACGCGGCAGAAGGCCTTCAGCAACCAGATATGGCAGCGCCACCGGAGTGTGCACGCCGAGCGAGGTGACCGCGGCCATGACTGTGGAAGTTGAGAAGTCCGCCGTTCAGCATGTTTGCCGACCAATTCCGAGGCGGTACGGCGTGTCTGCACGGAGGGCGACAATTGTTTGCGGGAGGTGAGGTGGTGTGGGCGGAAGCTCGATTGGGAAGGAAACGCGTTCCTGACGCGAAAGTCTGAGACGAAGCTCGAATGCGAGACACAACAATCAGCACAACAACCTGCACCCCTGCAGCTGCAGCAGCGACATCAGGATGGAGCCGCGCATAACCAAGCGTGAGCGGAAGCTGCATCTCAGGTAAGTTCAAAGTCGTCCATACTGCACTCACATGACTCTCGACGATATTCTGACCTGGCATAGCTACGAGCTCCCGCACCGCATCCACACCGCACACGTTTACCCAATTGCCGCCCCGAATGGCTCGACTGTGGTCATCTATGGTCACGCCCGAGGTCTGAGAGTGCTGTGGCGTGGGGGCAGAAGGCGGAAGCAGCAGACAACACTGGCACGTGGGAATGGAGACGACCACAACTCGATCGAGGATGTCTACGAGGTGGAAGAGGAGGAGCAGGACCCCGACTGTCCTTTCCCAGGCATCATTCAACATCTGGACATCGAGCTGGGGAATGGGAACAAGCCCCAAGGGGCGATGGGCGTGGCCATCCCGACTCTGAACCCCACCGCAGTGCCTGTCAAGCTGTCGCAGACCACAGCCTTGGTAGCTGTGGCATCCACGGATGGCAGCATCGCCGTCCTCAGCATACCTCTAGCGCCGCCCATCGATGAAGAGAAGGAGCAGCTGTTGCAAGAGATTGCCGAGTCGGCTGTCAAGCTACAGGAATCTGGACCAGTCCCTGCAGACTTGAGCATCAAATACATGGCTGCTGAGCATCTTCCACTAACCACAGGACCGTCGGACGGGATCGACGGAAGTTTACACGTCGCCAGCGTGTCTCGCGCACTACAGATCTGGTCGCTTGAGGTGACTGGCGATGTCATACTGGCACTATCCGACAATAAGCTGCTGCGACGAGCACCCCTACCCGCGATCGGGAGAAAAGTTCGATTTCACCCTTCGCCTCGACTTGCTCAGGTCCTAGTCACCGACACTTCTGGTGCGGCCCGCATCTACGACCCGTATGCTTCCACCACTCCTCACAGGCGCCCTGGCTCAAGCGACTCTATGCTCAGCAACCCGACCACCCCGGCGGGAACAGGAAAATGGGTGATGGTATATCTCACACCCTTCCACGCGGATGAGAAGAATGCGCACGCAAGCGCCGCTTTCGCTCAGCGCAAGTCGATCTTGGACGCGAGGTGGGCACTGTCTGGCAAAGCCATCCTCGTCCTGCTCGAAGATGGCGAGTGGGGCCTTTGGGACATCGCCTCGGCCTCAACTGGAAAGCGCGTCGAGGAGTTCGCTATACGTGGCTTCCTCGGCACGGCAGGCCATACGGAGGCGGCAGAGCCAGCTTCAAGGCGAAAAGGATCATCGAAACTCGCTCCCATGACACCCAATACCAGACAAGCCAAAGCCGAGCAGCTTTTTTCAGGTGCGCCGAAGATCCCAGGTGTGGCCTCTCAAGGCGGCATCTCTATCTCAGCGCATCACAATCGAACAGGTCCTGGAGATGAAAGTGCAGTCCTATGGTACAACAGCGACATCTATTCCATCAACAGTCTGCAGTCCTTTTACCAACGCAGCACGAGCAATAGCGGTGGGCTCGGCTCACTATACTCACCTGGCCTGACACACATCACGGACGTCAAACTATTCAGCGAAAGCATCACCTCTATCTCGCAATTCAGTTCGAAGTCTTCAAGCGCCGGTATCGGCCAGATGAACACCCAGCGTGATCTTCTAATATCAGCCGAGTATCGCGCTATAATATTGCAAGCACTGCGGACTACGACTCCGTCCCGACAGCTATTCCAGCAACAGCTTGCGGAGCGCCAACCTGTCGATCGCGATCAGCGAATGCTCGATGCCGGCGTGCTCGACATCGACGGAATGGACCGCATGCTCGACAACATGGCGGGCGACGCACCTGCTCCCACCGGCAGGCGTGTCGGATTTGCCGCTGCGCTAGGATGAATGCTAGCGAAAGACATGACAAAAGAAAAGCATGTACATTAGACGTGTACCAACTAACGATACCCAGCGCTTCTGCGCTCCTACGATATCCACTGCTTTCCTAGGCTCTCTTTCTCTCCTCACCTACCCCAATCGCCCATGAGACTATTCGCGTGGCAAGGTGGAGCACTTCCTCAAGGACAATGAGACCTCGCTCAGTATTACACGCGAAAAAGCAAAACTCCTGTTCCGCCTCGGTCCTTCGAAGAACCGTAACCTCCGTCAAACGAGGGAAGTGGTGTAAGGGGATCGTGCACTCGCTACTCCGCCGACTACGGTCACCTGAGAGTCGAGTGAGGGATGGGAAGGCCGATGAATCCTCTTGAGTGCATCGTATCTTCGTGGATGCGATGCTACGCAGGAGGATCGGTACATTCATTTCGTTACTCGTCTGCTGCGATGTGGTGGACGGAAAACTGTTCCTGTTGCTTTGATGCTCTCGCTGTTGTTTTCCGATCTGTTCAACAAATGAGATCTGGCTGCTGGTGAGTGAATCCCGATATCTGTTCGGGTACTGATGCTTGGTAGCAACGACCTGCGTCCTTCTCCCTTTTTGCGAGCCATGATGCTGCTCTTCCCTGGGTTACCCAGTTTGCCTGCTGGAACCAAAAGACTCTTCCAGAAATTGAGAACGACTGATGTCCCGCTCTGCGCGCTACTTCTGCGTGCGACTTTGCAACTCGCGCTCGAACATGCCCTCCGTCCTTCCTGTTTCAGGTTTTTTCTGTCTCTAACTCCCTGTCTCGAATTCCTCTGTCGATTGCCTACAAAAGAGACGTCTTCATCACTCCCTTTCTGTCACTGCACAGACACATGAAACGCGAGCTCCTCTTGCACATCCATCACATATTGTTCCAAGCTCTGCCCTTCCGGTAATACTGTGCGGGGTCCGCCGCCGTGAAACTGTTGACGGAGTTGTGTCGTCTTAGCGCGATGCGAAGAAGTCCGTCGCCTGTGCCGGAAGTGCGTTCTTCATCTCGCTTGCGGAGCGTTTCTTCTCGCCGCGTGTGGCTTTCATTGCGGCGGTGCTTGTATTTCTTGATCATGCAGCTGAAAGGGTTCGCCATGGCACGAGATGGGATGTAGCGGACTTTTATGTCTCGGAGCGGGAGTGGAGGTTGAGGCAGCGGTGTGTCTAATGTGCAGCTGACTGTGGCTCGAGGTCTAGAATGCGTCTCTGTCTCTGTTCTGGGATCAAAGGTGAACACAAACTCGGAGTCCGCGTCTCGAGTCTCTCTTGCGTGAAAGTCGGAACAATATTTTGTCGAGGGTTTAGGGGGCAGCCTTGTCCGGCGGGACGGATGATGTTCTGTTAAGCGCTCGTGCGCCATGAAACTTGACCACTGCACTTCTGACGTCGTCCTTGTGCGACTCTGCACGAGCAAACGCCGTTCCGCGACAGGGCTGCTGAACGAGGAAACGGTGCGGCAGGAAACGAACTTCACTTTGACTAAGTTTGGTAAGCCGAAGTTTGGGTTCCACTTTATGGCTCTCAGCGAGCGGATTCGTTGGCTGGGGATGAATGCTGGGTGAACAGGGATTAGAGGCGAGGACTCGCCTATGATAGTGCACGTGGATGAGTGTTATCAGCTGCCGATATTTCTCCAGGCTTCTGATGTTTGTCTTCCGATATGATCTTCTTCAAGTCTCAAGACGATGTGAGCACTATGGTGAATAGTGTTGTGCATTGGCATCTTTCTCCTTCCATCGAATTAAATGCTCGAAAAGTCGACAGGATGAACTGTCCCGCGTCAGCATTCTCCAGGGAGCTATTCCAGGTAGCCGGAAAAAGTGTGCTGGTAATATATTGCCCTGTTGGCCGTGCTGATGGTAGTGAGTGAAGTGCCCACAGTTCTGGAGACAAGTCGCACCTTCCATTACTTCTGATGGGGAAGAATGGGATTGGCAGTAGCGAATGAAGTCCGATGGGCGGAGACAGTTGCGATGCAAGTCGCAATGGTGAAGGAGGTCTTTCCGTCGCTGCTGCGGCAGGACCGCATAAAAGAGCTTCGAGGCAGTTGACCCGCCAGTTGACATTTGTCGATATTGAGAAATCATTCGCCATGGCTGGAGAGAACGGAGTTCCTACAGAGAACGGCGACGATGCGAACAGCAGCAACGGGAACGGTTTCCTTGCCAATAGCAACAAACTCTCGAATGAACCGACCAACGAGGATGATCGCAAAGTCGCGATCATTACTGGAGCTACTGTTTGTCTTTCCCGTCTTCCTCAGCTCTTTCCTCGCACTGTGTCACTAACGCCCTACTCTCACTGCCCAACAGTCCGGCATAGGCCTCGCTCTCGCCCAGCACCTCCACCGCACTCAAAAGTATCGAGTAGCCCTCATCGGCCGTAATGTCGACAGAGGCACCAGAGTCTCCTCTTCTTTCAACGATCCTTCTTTGGCCCAGTTTTTTCAATGCGATGTGGCATCCTACGAATCCCAGAAAGAGATGTTCCTGTCGGTATGGAAGACATGGGGAAGAATTGATGTGTGTTGCTTGAATGCGGGGATTGTGGACGTAGGGGATCTGTACAATTTCCAAAGAGAAGGTGAAGAGGACGGGAAAGTTGAGGACATGCCAGCCGAGCCGGACCTCAGTGCCACCGATGTGTCCTACAAGGGAGTAATATACGGAGTGAGGCTGGCGACGCACTTTATGCGGTTTAATCCAAACGACTCACTTTCTGAAGAGACTGGAACACCTACGCCGAGAGGGAGGATAGTCGTGGATGCTTCGATCGGAGGTGTCTTTCCGCATCCCAACTATCCGGAGTATTGTGGTGCGAAGGCGGCCGTGATTCACTTCGTGAGGACCACGGCAGAGCTGTATAAGCGGAAAGAAAGGGTCTGGCTGAATTGTGTTTTGCCCGGGATCGTGGCTACGCCGATCATGCCGCAAGAGTGCATCGATGCTGTCAGTGAGGAGTGGTGAGTCGAGTCCGATGGCATATGCTATTGCTTGTTCCGACGAGGGCTGTGAACAGGTAATACGAGAGAAAAAGTGCTAACTGACTGATAGCTTGACGCCGGTTTCCACAGTCGTTGCAGCACATGATGTCTTCATCAATGATCAGACTGGAGAAGTGGGCAAGGTTCTGGAGGCTTCGGTGGATAGATTGTGTTGGTATGATTTGCCGGAGCCAAAGAACGGGTACAAGACGATGAGACCGGTCACCGTTTGGGAGCCGCTGTTCAAGGCGATGCATGGTGTGGAATCTGGATTGGACAATGCAATCCCGTAGACTGCGATGCCCAAAGATTTCACAGTACTGGAGAAGGGGACATGTGAGAGCAGCAAGACACGCCGAAGGACAGTTGATACCCAGCTTTGAGTCTTTCGTGAATTTCCCCACCATCATCCAGTGGCGAGTTTCGATTACTGCTCCTTCCGATTCTCCGGATCCGTGAAGTCCATAATGGTCTTCATCTCATCATCACAGAACTCGGGAATCTCTCTGACGTACATCTTGTCCACGTTGACCTCCACGGCCAATCCATACAATTTGGCAGCCGGAATCCGCTTGCCTTTAGCATCGACCAAATCTTCACTCGCATCAACAAGCTGCACGACCGCCTTGCTGATTCCTTCCACTGGAGTAAACAGCTGGGCTGGAAACCCTTTCCAGTCTGTCAAATTGGTATCGACGACGCCGGGACATATGACGTTTACACGAATGCCTTCGCGGAAGAGAGTCTTTGCAACTGCACGACCGAAGCCTAGAACGCCGTGTTTGGAGGCAGTGTACAGGGGCAACTGATGGCTAGGATATAGAGCTCCGCAGCTGGCTGTCAGAACCAGGCTTTGAGTATCCTTTCCGTGATCAGAGCTCTGGCGGAAGTAGTGCTGAGCCAAATGGGAAGTCAAAAGGACTGCATTGAGGTTCACATCGATGACCTTGAGATTTGGCGGGGGAGGAGGCGTGGTCTCCTGACGCGTGTAGAAGTCTTGTGCTTCGACGACGCCGGCATTGGCGAAGACGAAGTCGAGGCGTTGATGGGACGCGTGGACTTTGTCGAAGACGGAAGAAAGCTGTGCGTAGTCCGTCACATCGGCTTGGTGGGCTGTGATATTGGCTGACGAGGTCGAGACTTCCAAGAGTCGTGTCTGGTTGACGTCGATGATGTGGACTGTCCAGGAGTCCCGGGAGGCCAAGGCTTGGGTGACTGCTAATCCCATCCCACTGGCTGTAAGGTACCGTCAGCATACTGTATGCTATAGGTCCTATAGCCAGATTTACTTGCCACCGCCGGTGATGATAGCAACTTTGCGGTCTTGTGCCATGGTTGCTAGATACAGCTTCTGTATTTGCTTCTGCCTACAGTAGACCGGGCTTGTTGTGCGAGGTCGAGAGATGTACTCGATGTATCAATCCAGCTACTGCCTCAGAATAATTTGACTGCGCCACCAGAGACGGTTCTTGGCTCTCGTTGGAGTTCTTGATCTTGATGATCGTACGTGTGAATGTGCTTGAGGAGGGCATTTTTAGCCGAGGAGATCTTGTTGGACGTGGACAAGCTATCCTGGACTAGCCTGCACAACATCATCCTCGCATTCGGGTTCTGCTCCAGAGGTCTTGCAGTTTCCTCAGCAGCGGGTCAATGTTGGAGTGGCTCCTTCCCTACACGATCAGACTCTGCATAAATTAAACAGGCATCAAAGCACGCATCGCCATCTTCTCAGTGTTTCGCATTCACCCCGCGAGGTCCAAGTGGACGTCCATGTGGTTGATCAATGCTGACCACATCGGCTCCTTGCTGCCCTGCCCGCAATGCCGGACCTGTCACCATGCACGGGACCCACCTTCCACCTTGGCAGCAGACAAGGATCACATCTGCGAGTGAACGCGCCGCCGTCCTTGATGCCTCATCAACGACCTACAGTCACATCGAGCTAGCCGCCCTTCGCTATGTCACCGACGGAACAGAGTGCGCTCCAGCGGAAGGACACTGCTGCGCCAGCGCCGACGCGTCGGGGAACTCACAACGGAACCTCAGCACTGGCCGTGCACCCTGTCAAAATAGGCAAGAAATGCCTATGGTTGGCGCTGACCTTTCCTGGCTAGATGCCATCGGTCCTGAGATAGCACGAGATTGTGTGTCTCACAGGATACGCGATCGTCCACGGGCTCACGCGAAATCTCTTCATCATCAGCATCAATGTCGTCGTCTCTCTTCCAGCCAACGTCTTCACACCAGGGCGAAAAAGAAGACGTAACGGCAAGATGGGCATGGCAAAGCCAACCAACAGTGCTCTATTCACTGAACTGTGGATAGAGTATGCCATTGCCATGCTCGCTTTGGCTTTGCGCTTCTTTTCCCGGTGGAGAATGTTCGGACTCAAGAATTTCGACCTTGGTGATGCCTTTGCCGGGCTCGCCATGGTATGTTATACTCTTGCTGCTGTTGGTACGCAATCTGCTGAAACTTGGATTACAGGTCATGTACTCACTCGGTACTGTAGGGATATATCTCGTCAGTATGTGGAACGTGGCGACTTCTTCCGGACTGGCGCTAAATGACCCTCTGCAGCCCTATTTGGCAACAACATTGGACTGGACGATGCGACCGCGATGCAAGTCCCTGATGACAAACTTCCGAGGATGATTCTTGGATCGAAACTGGCGTGAGCAACGCTTCCGAGGGATATCTTGCGCTTTTACTCACATCAATGCAGTGTCATCAACTGGTATTGGTACATCACTCTGCTCTGGTCTCTCAAAGGCGTACTCCTCATGGTGTACGTCAAACTCGGCACCGGAATCGATCGACAAGAATGGGTTGTGCGAGGTGTCTGCGCGTTCGCCATCGTATCCTATGTGGCCTCTGTCCTTTGCCACACGCTTGTCTGCACGCCGCCATGGAAAGGGTGGCAGGTCAAGCCATATCCAGGAGGTGACTCCACACTTTGCTCTTCTGCGCAAATCCATGCTGACCAACAGCTTCCACAGACTCTTGTACCATGAGAAGGATGAATTATATTATCATTGCTATCATGAACGGCGTCAGCGATCTCGCCATCATAGCAGTCCCAATGCCGATACTGTTCCGCGTCAAGGTCCAACTCTCGCGGAAGTTGGTTCTGGTCCTGCTATTCTCGCTAGGCTTCTTCTGCATCATCGCGACAATACTTCGGGCGTATTACTCGCTACTGTCCCTAGAGACGCTCTCCGTTGCGCTGGGCTGGACGAGTCGAGAGACTTGCATCGGAACGATCGTGGCTTGCGCTCCAGGCATCAAGCCATTATTCAGCACCTCGAGGTGGTATCGATCGAACGGATCAAGATCCCGCGACAAAGCTGCTACACCAGATGGTAGCCACTACCTGCCGTTTTCGAAAAAAGATACACCAAATCCCGGCAGCAAATTCGATGGCCAGATCACAGTCTCAAGGTCCGTGGACGTCTACCGCTCCGAAAACAGGCAGTCCATTGACAGTCCCTATGGCGTAGAAATGGCCAGATGGAAGTCCAAGGGTCAAGTAGGCTCTTTAGACAGCGACGAGAGAGTTATTATCGAGCACCCGCAGGATACCATGACCAGTAGAAGCCACAACAGCCACAGCAGTCACAAGAGCGCCCAGTACAGCCTGAGAGAGTTTTTCATGAGCGAAAATGCCAGATCAAAACATTGAACACAGTTCTGTAGGACTGTTCCGAAGGTCAAACCCCATTCCAGAAAAACACTCCTATTTCCACGGATATCTTCTGCGAGGCCAGCGGCAGCATCTCCAGTCGCCTCACGACACGACCGCAGGTGCAATGCCTCAAACCAGAAAGCGTGCCCTAATGGGATTGAGACATCGAAGTTCACAATCAGGCAGAACTGCGGCATTCCAAACTTCGGGAGACCGCCATATGCTAGCCTAGAGGCGCTATGCTGGGACTCCTGGCTCCGATCTCTATACCGCTCGAGCGGCCGTCGAAATGCCCGTGGATCCGCGGCCCGTAACACCGTGATCAGCACGACTCACGACTCCTGAGAAATGCACGTGTTTGGTATGTTGCCGTCCCAATACCGAATGCAATGTTTCAGCGACTGTCTCGATGGCCGAGCGAATCTCGGAAGTTGTTCGCTGCAACGTTTGATGGGTTGTCAACAGTTTGCCAAAGAAATATTGTACGCTGGTTGCGTTGCAGTCTTCTCTGTCTGGAGCCAGTGTCGATTGAGAGATCGGCGTGATTGAGAAGACACGAGCTGCCAAACGTGAGATGAACGAGGGGAATTATTCTTTGACATGAAGCTCCTGATGCTGTCTTGGACAGTCGTGACCCGGATGGAAGGAATACCCATCGCCTTTCCATTACAAGGCGCCTTCGATCGGTTTTCCGGTGCCTCGAGGTCGTCGGCCTTGCCGCGGTGCTTGCTGGGTGAGCCTCAATAGCGGGGAATCCTGAAGAACCAGTTTGTGTCCTTTGCAAGAATCCGGGCAGAGTCGAGAACACCATCTCATTCTCTCGTGATATCTTATAGTACACAGAATGTACAGTCGCATATACAGACAGCCAGGATATCTCTCTACTTCCTCCCAGCTGCCATAATTAGTCATCATCATCAAAAACCTCATCTCCTTCTTCCTCGGTAACACTCCTCAGCCTCAGAATCTCCCTCTCCAACCCTTCATACCTCCCCTTCAACTTCACGCTAATCTTCTTGAAATCCTCAGCACTGACTTTGCCTTCCTCTAATTCTTGGCGTAGTTCCCTCGCAACATCCATTAAAACTTTCATCCCTTTCTCGATCATCCTCTCAAATTCTGGTACTTGTCTCCAGAAAATCTCGCCGTACCGCGCTTTATCGAGCATTTCTCTCAGCATTCGATGAGCATTGATAGCGAGGACGATGTCGACGTGACGTTCAAGTGATATGACTTTTCCGTTCATGGAAGCAATTTCGGACTCGCTGAGGGGTAATTCCTTTCCGTTGTCAAGGATTTTGTAGCCACGTTCGAGGAGTTCGCGGAGACGGGTGATATCCTTCTGGTTCTTGAGGAGGTGCGCGACACGGCTTTGGTACACGTAGAGATCGAATTTGCCGTCGGGTTTGTACTTTTCATCGCGGGTAGAGAGGTAGTCCGAGACTGTTGATTGGGCGGTAGAGGGGTCCAGGATTGCGGAGAGGTCTTTTGTGTCAGAAAATGTGAAGGTGGAAGCGAAACGGCGGGTCTGTCGTGGTACACCCAGGATGTCCATAGGCCGGCGGGTGAAAGTCGAGAAGGGCCGTGTAATCTGAGTGTTTGGGGCAGCGGATGGTGGGTTCGAAGTCGAGGTCGATGTCACTGTCGATTCTGACCTTCCTTTACCCCTGGTGTTAGGTTGGGGATGCGGATGAGTCTCGTCATGCTCCTTGTCTTCAGCATTGAATGCCTCGTATACATCAGCTGCTTCTTCGCGTCTGACCGTTTCTCTTGTTCTAGCAAGCGCCTCATAGACAGAATCGCCAGCATACTGCTCGTCCGTCTTGCTTTCTTGCCCGTGCTTTCGGCTCTGCGAAATCATCCCAGTGGGAGCAGCTCCATCGGGATCAATTTCTTCGCCCAGCTTGAGAGGATCGAATTCGACTTCAGCAGGCACGACCTCACCTGGTGATGTCTGATGGTCGCTGGCTGCGTGACCGGTCCGCAGTTTGCCTACGGGCGAGTAATCAGGCTCGATTCTGCCTTCTCCGCTGCGGAAGCCTCTCATCGCATAGCTCAGCGCCAGCCGATTCTGATCACTTTCATAATTTGACATGTTGAAGAGCCTGCCGACCACAATGATGTGATCCTCGATTTCAGTGCACTTTTTCAATAAAAGATCGAACCTAGCCCAGGCCTCGATGCCGCCACCCGCCGAGTCGAGGAGCTTTCCAGGACGACTACCGGCAGCCACATCTCCGACATGGACACCCATCTCCTTTAATGCAAGGAATCCCGCATGGGGCTTCTCATAAGGGCGAGTGAACGTTTCAGCAATCGCCGCACCTCTCGAATTTGACGACAAGATATGTACAGTGAACTCCTGGGTCTCGCGTATGGCGTCCCAAGTGCGAGATGGTAGCTTGAGGTTGAAGCTCACGACAGGATGTGGATCCAATGTAACGGTATTGAACGAGGAGACAGTCACTCCACGAGCTCCTAGAATTCGGTCGTGCTCGGATCCTTTTGTGGCTTCGTCCAAGCGACCCGAAGTTATTAGCACGACGGGGTGGATCAACGTTCGCAAGGTGCTCCGGAACCTCTCCACCAGGCCTTCAGCTTTTAGATCCGGACGTGGCGGCCCCTCCGTCGACGTAACTTCATGCATTTCATAGTCGTGATGGTTGCACAAGGCCTTGACTTTCTGTTCATATCTTGCCCTTGCCAACGACGTACCATCATGAGCCCCAGTGAAGATTAGTGTCCGCGATGTCTTCTGAACAAGAACCGCTTTGTTGCCATAAAGTCTACATCCTTCAACGTATCCCTCCATGATTTCTGGTATGAGGTCTTTCGCATTTGGTCCATGCACAAACACCTCGAGACTGCGATCTTGGGGCCGCCTGCCTATGACCTCTTCAATGCCACTAGAAGTTGACTGGAGCTCGTGTTTCCCGAGTTGATTAGTGTCACAGACTTCTGTAGCCCTTCGCGCAAGACGCTGCAGTACTTCCTCGATGCGCGCCTGCTTTCCGATGAATATGAGCTCATTTCCGGGTCCAAATTGCACCATCACGCGCTCCTTGTTCCTCGCTACCTTTTCAACCAGTAGGTAACCTTTGAGTTTGGTGGCACAAGGTCCGATAATTTTTGTGCGGCAGTATTGGTAATTGCTTGCGGAGTCGCCAGCAAAAGAGTTTGTTTTAAAGCTCATCATACTAGCATCCTCATCTTGCATGCTGCCAATGGCATCTGGCCTCTTCCACGCAATCTGATCGAAGAATGTATGTCGCGTATTCATGACCGCAGTCTTCGGTCCTGAAATTGTAAGAGAGCGCGCCATCGTTGTGTCGGAAGAAGACTCATGAACCGGCCTGGGTTCGGGCTCGCCAACGGTGATGCTGACTTTGCGCTTTTCGGCGAAATCTTCAACACTGGACAGAGCGGTGAACTTCAAATAGTCGCCCTCTGGCACACACATTTCGATTTGCATATTGGTGCCCTCCAGCTGTCGGACCACATACCCACGGACTACTAACGAGCTCGAAGGTCTTACCAACTGCGAGTAGACCCTAGGAGCCCGTTCAGATGTTTGCCGCTGAGCCTTCGCTTCGTCAACGCTAGACGTTCGTGCCACATACTCCGGTCCATTCTGCCCTTTGCGTGACATGCAACTGAAAAATTGAAGCCTCGTGCGCATAACCGCTCGCTTGTCACCCGAGATGAATAGAGACCGTGCCATAGCTTTGTCACTAGACAACGAGTGAACTGGCCTCTGCTCTGGCTCGCCGACGGTTATGCTGACATTCTGCTCCGAAGCAAACCGCTCAACGCTATTTTGGGCATGGAATGTCGTCCAGTCGCTTTCCGAAACGCTCATTTCAATTTGCAGATGGGAGCCTTCTGCCTGTCTCACTAGATACCCTCGGGGTACTAAGTCGCTAGATGGTCTTGTTGCTTGTGGGTAGACTCCCATGTCCGACGCAGAAGACTTCTGCTCAGCTGTTGGCACATCACGTTTCATTGGCGCCAGTGTGGCAGGCTGGGCCGCTCGAGCATCCGGACGTGAGCTCAATTTCGCGTCTTCAAGGTCAGGTTCCTTCGCGTCCGGCCGGGCAGGCTTGTCCACTCGTGCTGTAAGATCCGACGTATATGCCAGAAACTCATGGTATGTTCGAGCAGCAGCCAGATACGTCCCTGAGATGAGCACAGAAACAATCTTCGCATCTTCCAGACCTTCAACTTTTACAGGCGCTGATAGCTGTTGCACTTCTATCCTCGAATCAAATGCCAGGACAAGTGTTTCCAACCGAGACCTATATTCCGCTTTGAGCCGCTCAAGGTCCCGGTCCAGCACTGGCACCTCAAGCATTATCCCCATCTCCGAGCGATATCTCACGACTTCTTCCCAAGGTTGTAGCGTATTGAATGGCTTCTCCGTGGCCTGATGTACCGGAGCATTCTTCCATCGTTCGATATACTTTTGAAGTTCGCGCATTTTGGGGGAGGTCTTCCAATTGCTGCCTCGTATGCGAACTGAAGCTTTTCCTCTGCATCCGGTATCCCAATGGCTGTTCGCTCTCGTGGTGAGTCGAAATGTTGGGTCCACTGTCTCTCATCGTGGGGCGCGCGCAGATCCTCTCTGCCATGTTCTCGCTGTGCACCGCGCCTCATTCTTTTGGGGAACGTTTTGTGTTTCGCGGCGGTCGAGTGGAAGCCATGGCTGCAACTTCGTTCGGCACCCACTTCGGCGGGCGAAGTGAGTAGTGTCCATTCGTAGAAGGCTCGATAGAAGCGGCGCGAAGCCACATTGATCCGTGTCATCGATCGATGGGAGGTGGGCAGGGGAGAGAGGAAAGCAACATCGAACCGAGCTCCAGATGAAGTCAACGATCCCCCATGCTCTCGACCTCGAAGTCTTGGCACTCCCGCTCTCCGCATGCATCACCGCAACCATCTCCCAATGCTGTGTATTCATCACCTGTAATAGAACTTACACGCCGGTAATACCCACCATGCTCTCCTCACGTGCGACTCGACCTCTCTGCTCCGCCTGCGAATCTTCTTCCCGTAGCCTGAATCACCAACAAGTCCGACACGCGACTCTCCTCCGTCGACCGAAACGGCCCTACACCTTCACACAACTCGTCACACTCTCCGATGGATCGACTTTCTTGCACCGCACAACGAGTCCTGCGCCCATATACCGAAGCGCAAAAGACACGAAAAACAATGCGATGTGGAACCCTTCAAGCCAAAAATTGTTGAATGTAGAAGAGGATGAGGCTGGACGATTAAGGAAATTTCGACAGAGGTTTGGGCGAGGATACGATGCGGAAAGCATGAGTGATGGTGGAGAGGAGGTGAGTCTATAGTCTATTTTTGCTTCAGTGTGTGAATGAAGGATTGGGAAGAAGCACGTTCCAGTCGCAGATTCAGTGCTAATTTGGGCTGCCTTTAGGTGCTAGAGGGTGAAGAAAAATTGAGCCAGCAGGAGTCGGATGATAGTTTGTTGGATCTAATTAGCGGGTTTGGACAGCAGGGGGAGAAAGAGGGCAAGGCGGCAGGGACGAGAGAGGAAGCGAAGAAGAGCGGGAAAGGGAAAGGAGGACAGAAGTGATTGATGGAGAATTGGGAAGTGATATCCAAGATGGTGGCACTGAAACGACGTGCACACGCGCAACGATCTGAAGTCTCTGTATGAAGAGGAAGACAAGTCGAGAAAACGACCTAGATGTGTTGGCGAACGTCGGTCTCGCGACAGAGGAGGGCACACCTTCATGAGGAAGTGCTGTGTACATGTACTGTACACTATCGAGCGCGACAGTGGTTCTGCGCGACATCTGCAGTCACCATCGCGTACACTGCAGAAGAACGACGATTGGGCCTCGAGGCGAACTGCGATGGCTGTGCGTTTGCTGCCATTCAGAGCACGGCAATGCCGCAGTTCTCTAGACAGACGGAGGATATGTCTCCGCCTAAGGTGATCGGACAAATAGGAAGTATTGATTCACCAACATTTGAAAGAGAGGCAAGCGAGTGGTGATGTCTGATTGAGGCTTCGACTTCGATCCATTCGCTCCATTACCAGCATGTTTAGGGTTGATCACAAAAGCTTCTATTTTTGAACATGCCTGAAGTACTCCAAATTGGCGACTGCTGCCCTTTATCACGTGGAGCCTGCATGTCTGACGAAAGAATGGTATGGACGATTGAAGCGATGGTGGTATGTGCGTGCATGCCGTTTCCTGTTCATGCACGCCTCCCAACGTTTCTTGAAACGGGAACGACTGTTCCATAGCAGACAGTAACTAGCCTACTCTTCAAAATTCAGGAGCTGGTTTCTGCATTGAGTTGTGCGTACAGGATGTAGAATCGCCTCCCCTTATTCTCGTAGCCCAATGCGACATGCGGGTGCAGGGAGGTGAAGTCGGGAGTTGTGCTGCCAACAATTCCGCGACTTTACGCAGGATGACATGGGGGCCTTCGTCAAGCTTGTCGCGTCCGTGTGCTGATGGCTTCGTCTCGCACACCGCACTACAGCATTGTATACAATATCGAGCCAGAAGACGACGACACACTGCTATTGCACGAAAGATCCACAGAACAACCCCAGATAAAGTTACGGCAGACACGATGGTAAGGCAGGCCAACGGGTGCAGGTGCATGACGCTAACGAGCTCCTGCAGGTGCACGCGACGTCGTTTGGAAAGCGCGCTCTCTCGCTGGTGTAGAAGACCACGCGGAGTCGCCCGCTGCCACCGTCCGCTGCGCAACTGCAACTGCCCGCCGGCGATGCGCTGGGAAACATCGGATTTCACTTCATCATGGCCGCCGAAGACGCCTCGCCGTCGCTCGAAAGCAGCCAACTCCTCTCCCCGCCCGCCCTCGAGTCGACCTTCCTCGACTCCCCGCTAGCCCAACGCGCCGCCGCCCACAATGCGGCCCCGAATGCGCAAATCCATATCAATGGCGGCAGTAACACCCTCCGACCTGGATCGCAGCTCCCTCTCGCGCCTGTCGCTGATGGACCGCATGCCGTCCATGTCGACGGTGCACACTGCATCCACAAACAACACGATGCTGCCCGAAGAATTGGCCGCAGCCAACGATCCTCGTACCCCCGCGCCTTGTCGCCGGAACAGAAACGATACCGGGAGTATGAAGAAGACCTCGACAATGCTCTCGATACAGCCGTCATCCGCAGAGTCAAATCAATACAGGTTCCGGAGACCGTAGCACGCGACTTCCGCCTCAAAACACGCGACTTATCTCCCGATCGACGACCTGCATCTTCTGGCGGCTATGGCGAAGCCCGTCTAAATGCGCGACCGCGTAGAACGCTGACGCTGAAGGAGCAGAATGCTAAGATCGATGCTCTCACCAAAGAGAATTTTGATCTGAAACTCAAAATTCACTTCCTGGACCAAGCGCTTCAAAACCGCAGCGAGGATGGCATTCGAGAACTCGTCGAGACCAATGTGCAGCTGCAGACCGATCTTGCGAGTGAGCGCAAGGAAAATGCGAGCATGCGCAAGAAGATGCGTGACATGGAAATGCGCATGAAACAGCAGGAGGAAGCTCTGGCAGAAGCACAATCACAGCGCAAAAGCGCGGTGCGAGATGATGAGGATGACAATCCGACTCTGCAAGCGCAAATGCACGAGGAGATTCTGTACCTTCACCAGCAAAATGATCGCCTGGAAGAGCAAGTCACGACGCTGCGAGAGGAGATCATGGACAAAGAGCTCGAGAAGCGCAAGATGGCAGAGCACATGCGCGGAATGGCCGGCAAACGTGGTCAAGATGCAAATGGCATGAAAGAAATGGAAGGCATGTGGCAGGACCTACTCAATGCAGAGACTGGTCGCAGAGAGCAAGCTGAGGATGAGCTCAGTGCTCTGAGGGCTGAGCTCACAAAGCTACAAATGGAGAAAGCATCTCCTTCGGCCAGTCGGATGGTGGATCGCAACCTCAAGACTCCTCGGCGCCGCAGTCGTGCCCCACCAGCTGACGAGGCAGAGTCGGCTGCCGAAGAAGACATGGTGAATGGCGTCGAAAGCGGACAGAACGATCTCATCGAGCAACTCAAGCATGAGAATGACGAACTACGCCGCAGCCTTGGAGCACAGACAAGCATGTTGACCTCTCGCAATCGCGAACGTGAGCGACTGCAAGAAGAAATTGAAAGCTTGAAGCTGCTGCAACGGAAGGGCGATGGGAGATCAGTGGCAGGCGAAAGCATATTCGAACGATCCATTTCTCGCGCCCACCAAAGAGCGCAGTCTCGACAGAGCGATCACACAGCGGTGACCGAAGCCGAGCGAGACGAATGGCACAAGAAGGAAGGCGAACTTCGAGATGCCAACGCGGAACAGAGGCTCAAATATCAAGAGCTCGACCGCAAATACAACCAGTATCTTAACTACATCCAAGTACTGGAGAGCGACTACCAGCAGATGGAAACGGAGCTCGAAGAACAGCAGCAAGATATCAAGAATCTACAGCAGGAGCGAGATGAGTTACTTGCTTTTGGTGAGGACAAGGAGCAGGAACTCGCAAATCTTAAGGAGGAAGCTCTGGAAGAGATCAATGCGCTCGACCAGGAGCGAGAGAAGTTGGAGAAGAATTTGGAAGACACATACAACAAGCTGGAAAAGACACAGTCAAAACTGCAGACCACGACAGAGGGGTACCAGGGCTTACAAGCCGAACTCCGCGACATCACTGCGCGAGTCATCGACTTGGACGATGTCAAAACGCATAACATGCGCACGATTGAGACCCTCGAGCAACAGATCGCGGAAGCGGAAGAAGAAATCACGAAATGGGAGCAAAAGTGCAATGAGCTCGATCAGAAGAGCCGCAAGCTCGAGATCACCGAAGAGAGTCTGCACTCGGAGATCACATTCCTCAGGGAAGAGCAAGAAGGCGACAAGATCAAGATTGGCGAGTTGGAAGGCTCGCTCAATGCGGCGCATGCAACAATTCAGGACGAGCAGGAGAAGCTGCGCGAACTAACTGAAAGCATGGAGGAGGAACGTCGACAACGCGACACTCTCGAGAACAAATCTAAGGAAGAAGTTCAGAAGGTGCTCGATGATCTCAATGCTGAGAATACCAGGGCCAAGGATGAGATCCGCAGGCTTAGGAGAGCGCTCTCAGCGAAAGAAGTCGAGTTCAGTAGCGAGAAGTCGAAGCTCGAGCAGCTGGAGCAGAGCCTGAGGAGCCTTCTTGGAGATCCGGAAGGCACACGTCAAAGCTTGCTGGGTGACATCGAAAAGCTGCAACGTGAGCTTGAGACGACAATCAACACGCTCGACAAGGCGAAGATGGATCTCTCGGACAAGGATAGACTTCTTCGTCACCGTGACGGTCTACTTGAGAGCACCAGTCTGGAGTCTAGAAGACTGTCAGACCTGCTGGAGAAGGAACGCAACCAGCGCAAGCATGACTTGGAGTCGTTCGAGAAGTCTTCTCGCGGACAGGCAACACACATGCGTACAATTGCGCAGCAAGAATCCAAGATGCTAGAGCTTGAGACGCTCTACAATCAAGACAAGCGCAAGATGTCCGCGCTTGAACAGAAATATCGCGAGCAAATGCACGAACGGAATAACCTTCTTCTGGCCCTGTGGAACCGGCTATCCACATTGTGCGGCGCGGATTTCGCTCAGCGTCACAGTCTTGTTAATGGCGAGGTGCCATCTGTTGAGTCGATTCACAAGAATCTACCAGCGTTCAACAAGAACGTCATCAGTGCCGTCAAGACCATCGAGGCGGTCATTGGTGGCTTCAAGCAGCGCATCAGGACAATCGAGAAAGATCTGTGGAAAGATTACCAGACTTTGGAACACAACTTGGAGCTGCGGGCCCGCCGTATGGACCACCTCGAAAGAGCGGTGATTGAGGCTCAGCAACAGTTCGAGGAACAGCAGCGTATTGCAGCGCAAGAAGCCGCCTCCCGTCCAGAGATGCCGCAGCGAGGCAAGTCCTACTCTGCAAAGAGCAGTGAGGAAATCAGCAGGCTCAAATCAGAGCTCAAGCTCCTGAAGACGGAGCTGAAATTCCACCGCCAGCATCCAAGCGCCATGGCGCAGCAAATGCTTAACGCACACAATCAAGCCCTCTCCGGCGAGCCCCTCCACTCCCGTACCGCCTCCAGCGCTGGTAGTATCAGCGGCGTCGGTAAAAGTCCTGCTCGTCAAGCACTTTCTCATCTCCTCCGTCACAATTCTACGTCTGCTGTCGAACAGCTGTCATACATGGCGCGACACAGCGAGGAGAATCAACAGCCTTCACCTACACGTCAGCAGATTATCGTTCCGCCACCAGCCGCTCCTGCTCCGAATGAGACTAGATGGGTTCATCGATTGAAGGAGCTGGAAAGGAGATTGAAGGCTGAGCGAGAGGCGAGGCTGCTGGACCGCCAAGGGGCAAGAAAGAGGCTAGAAGAGGGAAGGCTGGAGAATGAGGAGTTGAAAGCAATGTTGGAAAGGGAAAGAGCGAACAATGGAAGTCGATTGGAGGGAGAGATGGAGAGGAGTGCAACCGTTGTTGATGAGCGGGTTCCGGAAGAATTTGAGGAGATCGTGGGACGCGAGGAGTAGATCGGGGAAGAAGACATGGTCGATGAAAGGAGAGAAAACACAAGTGAAGTATCATTATTGCGCGTTCGTTGCTCTGATGAATCATGAAGGATGGGATGACATTCGGCGTTGGGTATTTTGACTGCTTTGGGTGCTGGTGCGAAAGATTGGTTGAAGTTGTATTATTACTACTGACGGCTGCCTGTTACCTTCACTTCCTGCACTGTTGTATAATCAGACAAATGGATATGAGTGTGGCACATCCCTTTCCCTCTTTCCTTTTTGGTCTACTCGTCCACATATTATGTCGTGCAATGGATCACAAAAGCGACACAGCTCGTGTGACACAGATCTACTTCGTTGCCGGGACTATGAAGAACAAAGAAGGTCTGGTGAAACGACATCAAGAGAGACAAAGGCAAAATGATCGTCGCTGCGTCGTCAGCTTGCGAACCAAGAAACAGTGCTGTACTACACAAGAAGTTGCGTTGGGTAAAAGACGCAGGTCTGTTGTCGGATTTGCAAGCGCTGACTACTCGGTTTGGTGATTCGAGACTGGCGACTTATTGCTTGAGCTAAGGGGGCTGAGACGGTCGTTGAAAGGGGTTAGTGAACGTACGTACATAAAGTCTGGCACTATGGACAGTGGTTTGGAGTATCAAAAGACGAATGAAGAAGAACGATCTTGAAGGACAAAGGGACTATGCTGAGAAGCAAAACAAACTTCCCGACCTCGGTAGGCAACGACGTCGCACGCCGGCGCAGCGACATCAGAATTCATGTCGCAGGGGCCGGAGCCATGTCGAAGATGTGATTGCAAGCGCTAGCCATTGAACTTGATACCGGCGACTTATTGTTTGAGCTAGAGAGGCTGGGGTAGTCGTTACGGGGTCAGTTCGGTTCGTTGTATGTGTATGTTCAGAGACAGGGCGATGGAAAGCTGGTGGTTCCAACATAGGGTTCGAAGAAGAGCAAAAGATAGCTGAACGGAAGAGAGTAAAAACTCCGGGCAAGGCCCGTAGGCTCCGGAGCAAAGTTAGCATCCACGGACGGTAGACGCCGTACTTGAACAGTAATGCTGCCACTCAAGAAGGAGACACTCACTCCAAGGTACTTGAGCTCACAGGCCTGGAATTTCAACGACTCACAAGCTGCATCGGAATTGGGGGCAAAACAATCGTCCTAGACACCCTGATACCACGACGAAGAACCGAAAGAGAAGCAACTATGTTCCCCCGAAGGATCTCTGTGCCATGACAGGATAAAAGCGTCTGCCGCGTGCAAACGACTATTTTCTTAGACGAATGTGCCTGAGGCGATCGTTCGCAAATTGATAGTAGGTAAAAGTATGTGTAGCCGAACACAACATCGTAGAAATAATTCGCAAAGTCCTTGATGTTCACTGTCTCCTGCTCAAGTCGCCG
This sequence comes from Cercospora nicotianae, assembly GCA_029490675.1. Taxonomy (NCBI): domain Eukaryota; kingdom Fungi; phylum Ascomycota; class Dothideomycetes; order Mycosphaerellales; family Mycosphaerellaceae; genus Cercospora; species Cercospora nicotianae. The sequence continues at coordinate 5,170,861 of JANQAT010000012.1, read as the reverse complement.
GGTCAAGTTACTTCCGCATTCAGTATTTATGTTCTTAGCGCCAAATTAACTTCCAGTGAAGTAGTCTCAGTGGCTTAGCCTTCGCTTCGCCGACTAATAAGCAGCAGGCTGCCGGTCGTCTTCGCAGAAGGTCTAAGGGCGAGACTAAGGGGTCTTACCGGTATAGATTAGCTTCGCTATAGTAATTAGGTAGGCGTATAGATTAGTTATGTTTTCTCGGTATATGCTCGCAAGCGACGACGACGTTATATATAGGAAATCTAAGTAGTACGTTTTACGTGTATTTAGCTAGAGAAATAGATCCGAGATTCTAAGAATCGTAGGAATCTTCGTCGTCGTCGTATTATAGAAAAACTGCGATAATATTTTGTTAGTCGCTAATACGTCGAACGTAGTCTCTTATTTCTCTACGAGCTTTCGCTCTAAAATCGCGATTTAAATTCCTAAATTCTAGTAAGTATCTCCGCTATCGAGAAAGATATATAAGAAGTTATATAAAGAGAGAGAGCGTACGCTATAATCCGAAGAAGTCGACGATTTTTAGTAAGGTTTATATAGGAATTCGTCGTACTAAGAATACCGACGATAATATCCCTTCGGAAGAGCAAGAAGGAAATCTAAGTAGGCTAAGGTACGTAGTTCGGTATCGTCGATTTTTTAGCAGTAGGCTCGTAATTTTATCGCGATGTTCGGTTGTCGATGTTAATAGGCAAAGGACGATACTGCGCTATATCCGCAGATTGCGACGAAGTCGCCCTCAGACTGCTACGGCATTGCCCCCGAAGGGGAATAGCGTGTGGCCGTGCAGTCTGGTGGCTGAGACTACCAGTGAAGTGCAGGTGCCACTAGGGCTTTCTCCATCGGGCGTGACTACCAAGAAAGACCACATCACACAAGGTCAGACTATATCGCAGGATACATTCTCTCAATGCGACACATGCTCGATCTGAAGGGCAACATTTTCGCTGCGCCGTCGGGCTCATAGCGACGCAAAGGATCGCAGGCAAGAGACGGCATAAGGGAAACGGGCATTCGTGCAAACAGCTGATAAAGGCTCAGAATAAGATGTGCGAAGTGTCGTACAAAACGCAATGATGTTCGTCCCGACTTTCGCTTACACCTTGTGTGTTAGTACGAGATGTACACGCACCATTGCCACTCAGACAGACACAATTTCGGAACACCGACGTACCATTCTTAACACGAGTAAGACTTACGAGAAACGGACCTCTGCTGTTTGTTCTCCGCTGCCGTTGGCATCGTATTGTCTACGACATGGTGGACAGGGCTCGCACTGCTGCTTTTCTCCTCGATGGCATATAAAGACAGAGATTCTGGCGTACATCAGGCTTGGTGTCAGATCAGGTCTCATTTCATCAAGCTGCAACAATGAATTTGCTCAACCTACTACTCGTTAGTTTCACTCTTCACTTTTCAGCTTGGGCGATTGCTCTTCCTCCGGATGTTGTTGTTGCAGAAGACCTGGCAATGGACCCAAACAATGGAACAGACGCCATCCTGCACGATGGACTTAGAAAGCGCAAGCCTGCCGGCAAGTACAGCATCAATGTGTGCCGTGGCATAACAAATCGTCTTCGAGACGCGACTTGGAGATTTGACTCAGGTATGTGAGCTCCAATTTCATTATGTGACCCGGCTGTTCCATCAGCATCATACCATGATCTCTTTCTCCTCGGCTAATCAAAACCTCATACAGCTTTTTGCCATCGCGTCGGTCAGACCGGCTCCGATACAGCCTATACCGTAGTCTGCGCAGCAAGCAATGATCAAGCTCGCACACAAGAGATTGAGGGAGAATGTCCACCCAATTCCAAATGCATCGAGCGTGAGGGTGTTAATCAATTTGGCGACGACGTCACAGACATCTTTTGTGTCGAAAGAAGCCAGGTGCGAGAGTGGGTCATCAGCGCCGCGCACAAGAGAGCGCCTGTAACACAGTGCACTTCGGGCTTCGTCAATGATGGCCAGCGGGCAGGGTCCATGGAATTGATCACGAACGTTCGAGGTGGTCCTGATCCGCCTGCTACGGATGATTATCTGGTTGCTCCAAAGTGGAGCTACTTTCAGATTGATCAGAAGGCGATAGGGAACGCTGCGGCGGCGGCGATTTTATGGTCTGGGATCTTCGATCTAAGACCTGCATCATCTGTACAGGCTTGCGTGACTGCGCAGGTTGGACAGGTCTTGCATGCCATTGTTGGAAGGCATTATCCTGATCAATGATGTTTTGCCTTGGCGAAATGCATCGTCTCGCGATGGAGCCATCAGTATGGATGGATAGTGTGTGGGCATGGCAGGCTAAATTGTGAGAATCAGGTGCTTCGAAACTTCCCAAGGCCATAGGTGCCATAATTCAACTCTCGACGGTGTATTGCATTGCCCGAGTGCTTTGGGTTTCACCCGAGAAATGTCATTCACAAGCGGAGGTATAGTGTATGAGTTAGCGATTTCGTCACAATGTCAAACAGCAATTCAGAATACACACATATGTGAGTGCAAATAATGCAAAATGCAAAAGGAAGAGTTTATACGACAAGACAAAACAGTCTTCTGACACATTCAGGGTGAATTCGCAAACCTCGTCTCAAAGGCGAAGATTACGGCTTGTCCCACAGCTTGACCAGAGTTGCGTGCAAGCGTCTGCCAATGGCGAACGACTGACTGCATAGACCAAAGTGCCTGAGACGATCGTTGGATGAAGCACGTTTACAGCTGTAAATATAGTACCACCGAGACCAAGAGAGACAAATTGTGTTCGATCTGTCGTTTTCGCATATACCAACATCCGCCAAAAGTGAGAAAATGGGAAGCAAAACAATCATCTCAGACTCATTGACGAATCCACGCCATCTTTCCGACACAGGCGAACACTTCATCTTGTGCAAGAAACTGATTGACTTCATCTACAAGCATCGGCCAGGTTGCGACGACTTATTGCATAGACCAAAGTGCCTGGAAGATCGTTCGTACAAAGGCGAGGTTTGATCATTAATGTTAGCTGGCAGACGGCCCTGAAATAAATCTAGCCGATTTCTTCAATTCCCTTTGGGATGACAGGAGTTTGAACAAAAGCGAGAACGAAAATGGCAAAATAATCATCCAGCCATGGTGGTAAATGGAGGCAGCGACGCTCCTAAGCCTGTCGTTGGCTTCGGACGTTGCGATGGATCGAAAGTTATGCAAGCGACAGCCACGCTAGCGACTTATTGCATAGACCAATGTCCCTGGACGATCGTTCATTTGATGCTGCACCTCAGTTGTACATCTATGCTGACAAGAAATAGCATATGGCTCTCCCAGCTTAGAGTCAGGACGCGAAGAATCATAGCAAAGGAAGAGCGAAAGGGACAAAACAACTGCGCAGTCACAATGCCGTGAACCATGAACTCATGGAGCAGGTCGACTGTGACCTCTGCTTCTTCAGATCATGAGGAAGTGATGCAAGCGAAAGCTGAGCTGACGACTTATTGCATAGACCAATGTGCCTAGGCGATCGTCCATCCGACGTTGTGGTTCAGTTGTATATGTATGCTCATGAAGCCGAAGTCAGCTTACGCATCTTGCAAAAACGGATGCGAGTGAGTGTCGAAAAGAAGAGTGAAAGGGGCAAAACAATCGCCCAGCCACAACGGCGCCCAGCAAGATGACATATACAGGTCTCTTGAAGCCTGTACCGGACACTTCGCTTTGGGATTGAAAGCACACGACAGCCTAGCTGACGACTTATTGCATAGACCAATGTGCCAGGGCGACGGTTGGTTAGTGGCTCTGATTGACGATATATGAAGCCGAGTGCATTTAAGCTAGTTTGAAAATTTAGAGCAGTCTGCGAGCAGAACAGAAATTGTGGAACGAGTGATATTCACCTCATCAAATGTGTATCAGATATCCCGAAGCAGAGGGCCTCACTATCTTCAACAGGGAACCTGAGCGCAACGAGATGGGCACAGCTGGTACATGAGTTGCTTTGAAAACGTGCCGGATTCGTCTTCGTCCATAGTATGCTCGTTCCAGATATGCTCTCAGACACCTCCCGCCATGTAGCACAGGGACCGGGAGGCAAATTTACCGTGAAAGGGCAAAAGTCTAGCAAATGTCGCAAAACAAACGCCTGAAGCTCTTCGAATCAGGACGTCAATGGTAGCCGCTCAGATCACAATTGCTCTGAGATGCTGCCACAGCCCGTCCACAGGGCGAGCGTCTACTGCTTGCAGATGACTTATTGCATAGACCAAAGAAACCACGGGCGATCGTTGCGGATAGGGTTCAGCTGTCCATTAATAAAGCCTCAATGGAAGAATGAATTAGAGTATCAATTGCTTTGACTCACTTGAGTCAAATGCCATCAGCATCGAGACGAATTCTTCTCTGACTTGATATCAGGATTGCATGCACTCACATACATATCGCAGCATTTGGTATCACGCACCATACACCCCATTCAATCCATTCATACAAAACGAGACCGTCATGATCGAGATATTCATTGTCCCCTCCCCTACGGCATCTGACTCTTCCTCGCCTCAAATAGCACCTGTTCTTCCTCTTCACTACTCATCCTCACGATCGGCTGCCCTGCACCAGGATGCTGCAGAACCGTCTCCATCATATTCGCATCACTCGGAATCCTCGCAATCCCCTCCAATGGTCGTTCCCGATCATCGATTTTCTCATATTCGTCCATCGAGCTCGTGCCATCAAGACTCGCGAAGCGAGCTTTCTCAGGGCTACTCTTGGGCAGAGCTTTCTCCACGTGGAGCATATCATCTGGGATGCGTCCGCTACTAGAAGAATATTGGTGTGTTGGACGGCCGATGCGACTTCGGCGGATGACACGTCCATTTTCATCGAGGATCACGTGTCCGCGTTCGTCGACGAGGACGTCGTCTCCTTGACAGTGGCGTTGAGGGTCGTTGCCGCTGGTCTCGGGGTGCCAGACGAGTTGTGAGTCGGAGCGACGGGAGGAGAGCATCGAACTCTTGAAGCTTTCCCAGCGGCCTTCGAATCCGTATTTGTAGAGACGGTGGAGGAAGCCGGCCATTGCTGGGGTACAGCAGCAGATCATGCATGAGTAGACTTCGATGAGAGACCAGAAGCCAGGTTCAGCGAAATCCCAAGTTGGGTTTCTGGAGTCGGTGAGGGCGAAGAGGTGTGTAAGACGAATGATGGAGCAAGCTGTTACAGCGAAGCCGACCAGGAAGCAAGAGCAGACGCTGCGTAAAGATTTGTCAGTAGCTGTGACTGGCTGGGATACAAGAAGGATGCGCGCCTTACCCAATTTTCTTGTGCAATGGGATGCTCAGCCCAATGAAGCGTGGGATGGGAATGAGCAGGACTATCACATCGTACGCAATATTGATACCTGAGAATGCGAAGGCGGCAGCTGTGCGATTCGAGCACTTTCCAGTAACTCCTGGTAGGACCTGGCGCCATGCATAGCTGATCGGTTGACATGGAAAGATGCATGCGAGGACACATCCGATGGTACACATGATGAGGCTGGTCGCCACGATCCAGCAAGTGATCCGGAACGAGCTCATAGATTCCTCACGCCAGATCCGAAGGTATAGAAACACGAGTGATAGTTTCGAGAGGTAGGTGACCGTTACGTACAGCGGTTGGCCAACGAAGAACCACTTTTCGAAGTCAGATTTGCTTCTGGATAAACAGGCGGAAAAGACTCACCAGTGCGAATGGTTCCAGATTGTCAACGGGGACAGTCCAAACATCTCGACCAGATCCGTAATAGTACTCGTAGTAGGCCACAACAGTCATACCTGTCATGGGTGCCACACATAGCCCAACCGTCCAGTCGTCAGCACCAAAACCAGCTCCCAAAAGCCTCGGAAAGCGTGAGATAAATCTCGCGATCACGAAGATCATTGCGATGCCGTAGAGAATGTAGGAGACTAAGGCGATTCTCCACGACTTGTCGCGGTACGGGAACCCACATGTCTCTGCTTGGAACCTTTGCGAGGCTAAGGAACCTCGAATATCGCAGGACTCCTTGAGGCATGCTACCGTGGCATCGATTTTCGGTCCGCTCGTCTCACAGAAGCAAGGCTCTGTGATCGGGCAATTGAATGCCATGGAAATTCTACTGCCGCACTCTAAGGCGCATTGCGGCAGCTGAGCGGCGGCTGTTAGGTTGACATCGTGGCGAGGCTTCAGCTTGTACTCGCTGGCAGCGACTGAGTACAACAGACTTGGGTAGACCAGGCAGGCGAGAAACGCGAAGATAGCCCGCATGTTGGCGAGTTGCACAAGCGTACCACCGAGCAATAGAGAAAACGTGGGAAGCAAAATCCCCGACAGAACGCAGTGCTAGAGGGAACGGGTGGCTGTATATGAGCCGTAGTGCTTCATGATCCTCCCGGCTCATCTCAGTGGGCGGTCGCGCTTTTGGGCACTGCTTTTGCAGCGGTGATGGTCAGGTTTGGACATCATCGCAGATCAGCTACAGTTCGAGTCGGCGATTCTGCTTTCGTGCTTGAGTCGAAGCACAGTGATCGGCATGGGGAAGTGCAGGAGCTGAGTCAGTGTCGGACAGGCCTCCGTTTTAGCCATGATCCTCAAATACACGTTGTGGGTGGTAGGGTCCGTCGCCGTTGTGATTGTCTGCTCATGTGAGAAAGGCGCACCAGTATAAGGTTGCCAGGAGAGTTTGTCTGTATGTATTTTGGTCGTGAGGCGTATCTGTTCTGTAGAGTTGAGTCGGACCTGCATGCAGCAAATCTCGGCAAGCCGACGTGATCATGCAGCTACAACAAGCGTCCGCCAAGTGACCTGGTTGTTAGTAGTAGGCGGTGCCTGAAGAGTTCCGGCTAGAGCTCGAAGTATGATGATCGGACGCTTACTATGATATTTCTTGTATCATGTTTGCATCACACATAGTGGTCGCTGGAGTCGCCATGTAGCATCTCATCAGTGCCAATGCTCGACTGTTCACCTGCCCGATGTGGTATGTAGAGCGCTGGAACGTCTACTGACTTTGACGCAACTTAGCAGTCTTTGAGCGTGCGCTGGTGGCGATGCTGTGATATCGCTCACTTTGTTCATGTCGGAGAAGAGGAGAGCATGTCCAGACTCCGGGAAGACCTTTTGACCCGCGCGTAATCTTAGTCAGCAGAAATTGGCGCCATTCCTCTTTGGTGAGCTGTTGTGTTTGTGGAGGAGGCGTTCGCGACAGCTGCACCGCTCATCCAATGGACTCGGGCAGCAGGACAGCACCTGCAGCAGGCTCTGTTCCCGTTCGCTGGACCTGCAGCAGCTCAGACTGCTCAGTGTTGACTGGACTGACCAGGCGCCTCGGAGCATTCTTTCGTGCAGTTCGAACGGTTCGAGGCTTCGCGTATTAATATCCTCGCATGCCTTGCAAAGGCTGGCTTGCTGGCCGTCTGCCTTATCTATGCACCTCGCTGCCTCGCTTGCCTGCTCGGGTGCCGTAGGTCACCAGGAAGACGACAGCGCATCGCTTGAAACACGCAGATTGTTTACCTGTCCGTCACGTAGCACATGTGCGAGCAGTCGCGATCTGAGAGAGGACATACTGCCCTCTGCACCGGCCACTGAAGCACTTCCCACTTACGAACAGGCAGAGGCTGACCGAGCAGTGCAATATGGCAAACGCGAGCGTGTCCAGCTGCGTTGTCTCCATCATCTCTTCCTTCACGAGCGGGCTGGACGTGTTCAAGAGGTTCCGTGAGTTGCGCAAGAGCAGGAAGAGCCGGACGAAGAAGCAGGACAAGACGGGCCGGGAAGATGAGGTGCAGCTGGTGTCAAGCCTGAGGAGAGGGCCTGAGGACATCGGGCGAGAGTATCAGCGCAGCATTTCCGCAGTCGGCGAGCACTTCGCTCACGGCGATGGTAAGTCTCCGCTCCTCATCCGAGTGCTGTCATCCTGACAACTCCCGCAGTTGTAGCGAACACGGCTCTTGCTGAGGTCTTGCTCAAGCTCAACACCGGCCTCGTCACCGTCATCAACGCCTTTCTTGCGAGGGACAAGAAAGAGACGCCATTGGACTATCAGTCATTGACGGCCTTGTCCGATGCGTCCCGGGTCGATACTTGTCGCGCACTGCGGGAGCTCTACCACAGAATGATGCGTTCGAAGACGCCTCGCGTACCGCAGCAAGTCAATCACTCGGACCTTCGATCGCCAGCGAGGCACAGGTCTGTTTCGAAGCGAGCAAGAGCGCGGGGTCCTGTTCTTGCCCGGGTTGTGATTGCCGATTCTTCGAAGCCGGGACAAGTCGCAATGGTGCGATCTGGGGAGCGCAAAAAGAGGAAGGCGACAAAAGGTGGGAGTACCGAGACATCAACGGCCACACAGTCAACCGCCAATTTGGCAGTCACCTCAGCAACGCAGCTCCCAGCTCTCCGAGAACCGAAGCACCCACCATTGCCTGCTACGAACACCAGGTCTCAGCTTTCACTGCACGCACCGCCCGAGCCTCGAAGAAAGCAGTCCGCTCCACTGCTCACGTCCGCCCCGCGATCAGCAGAACCTACGCATCGTCAACTGCCATGGGAATTGTCATCAGCTGCGAGGGCTAACCCACCGCGAAGAGCAAACAAGCCCACGCCGACCTTCTACTCAGAGGCTTCCGACGCGACCAAGCTGGGAGAAATCCCCCTCCACAAGTGGGCAGAGCCTGTCGACTTCGATGAGATGTCCAGGCTCAACAAGGAAGCAGCCAAGAATGGTTGGCCTTTCAATGAGATGGACACTGCGGCGCCCAAGAAGAAGCGTGGAGGCTTCTTCAAACTCTTCCGGCGCAAGACGGCCGATATGTGAAGAGAGTGATACTCCGACGATCGCGACGTCGGACTGAATGTCGCGCACTATGGTCACTTGACAGCACACGAAATGGGATAGCATTCATTCCGTGAGGCGGGTTTCTCATTCGATGTCTCGACGCACTGGTATCACCCGACAGCTGGGAACCGTGGCTGGCTGGGACATTTCCAATGACACCCCGAGCAGACTGCGGGTTCGCATGGCACTTGGCAGCCCGTGTTGACTTGCCCATGTGCAACTATACTTCCGTCAGCAGGACGGGTCCGACTTCCAAGGTCACGGATTCGGACTGTGGCTCTCGGACTACACGGCTATGCTCGTTGCAACAGGTCGGGAAGGGAAGAGCTACAGCGTCGCCTCGTCTCGATTGTGGACTTTCCCAGCGAGTTGAGTAATCGTTCTTCGAGCTCAGCCAGTGACAAAAACGCTTCTCCAGTTCCCAGCCATGACTCGAGGAGATTGATGCGAACGCTCATGTCATGTCATGTGTTCCTCCGGCAAATAATAGGCAGAAACTGGGACAACTATAATTCCGTGAAGCAATGAACCACGATCGACTCTACGGACGGAGCGGACCGGTAGTGCGCGTTGTGGGCCATGTGCAGTCATACTTCTGTCACCCTGTGCTCTCAATCACAGCGCTGACTACATCCACGCTCTGCAGATCGCGATATGCTGACAGGAACAGTGGCCGGTGCCCTGTAGCGCCTTCTGCTATCTGCAACTTGTCGGGATGCCGGCACACTCTATCTTCGGCCCGATGTGACCACGATGGATCGATGCACTCTGCTCCTCGTACACCTACAATTTCATATCCACGAAGCAGCGTTTGGTATTGATGGCGAGGAATACCGTGCTGCGATCGAAGTGTGCAGGCATGACTTCGACACGCGTACGGACCACAAGCGGAGCAATAATGTCTCACTCCAGTGCACTGAGTATTCGAGCGCCTACGGAGGTAGCTGGGATCAATCGAAAACATTTCAACCGACCCACTTGTTCGACATAACCCAGCATCACCTTTCGCCACTCCACCGTTTTCTTCAATCATACTGTGGCGCGCTGCGCGTCGCTGCATCGGCCATGCTGCCATTGATATAGCGGTGGCAGCCACAGGAGTAAGTTGCACATTCCTCACTTCATTCATCCCTTGCTTCCAGCTCAGGTGATGTCAACTCGACACTCACGGCCGTCGGCCCAAGGACGCACGTCGACTTTGAGATCGACCAGAACGGGCGGGACGACAGTCAGTCACGATGTAGATTATAGCCTGGCTGGTCCGCCTGCCCAGCAGTCAGGGCATCACGACCCGCATGGAACATATTACGACGAAGACTACTTTTCCGCCAATCCTGTAAGTGTTTTTGCGAGAGCTGCTTCGATCTTCAAAAATGTGCTGATGAGTTCGGACGATTCTTAGTGGATGGAGACCGAAAAGCCAAGGAATGAGAGCTTCTCGCTCGCGGGTACCTTTCCTCACAAAGTGAGATGGGGTGCAAAGAAGCCTAAGCAAAGTCAACAGCCGCAAAATGTACCCGCTCCGGAAAAGGGCGAGGCCGAAGCTGCACCACAGGTTCCCGCAGCTGAGCAACAAGGACGTGAGTCGGCTGAGCACAAGCGGAATCCCAAAGAGGGGAAACGAGATCCTCGCGATCCGAGACCAGATGCTTGTGAGTATGGTAGATGTTCAATTGATAGCACCTGCTGACCTTTCGACAGTCGATCCCGAAACAAGTACCCTGGAGAAGATCAAAGAACAACCCACCGACGAAGACGACGATCCTCAGTCCATTGAAAAGTCTGAATCCTACCAACCCTGGATTCAAGAACGCACCGTCTCTCACTTCGACTCCAAAGGTCAGCGCCGCGGCACCCTCGCCAATGAAGCCATAGCTGCCGACCTCGATCCCAAAGACCGTCCTTTCAATTACTGGGCCCTCGTCCGTCTCCACCTCCAACGCCCCCTCGCCGAATGGCTGGGCACCACCGTCTTCATCTTCCTCGCCGTATCCGTAAACCTCAACATCATAACATCCGAAAACGCAACCGGCGACATGCAATCCACCTACTGGACTACAGGCTTCGCCGTCATGATCGCAATCTACATCGCCGGTGGCGGCTCAGGCGCTTTCCTCAACCCAGCTCTCACAATAATGCTCACCATCTTCCGCGGTTTCCCAGCTCGACGCGTGCCCGTATACATCCTCGTCCAACTTCTGGGCGCTTTCACAGGCGCGATATTAGCTTTTGCAATCTACAGAGACGATATCATGCACCTCGATGGAGCTCTCATTGCAGGATCAACAGGAAAAGCATTTTACACGCAACCCAAAGACTGGATATCGAATTCCACGGCTTTTTTCACAGAAATGTTGGGGACAGCAGTTTTCGGGTGTGCGATTATGGCGTTGGGTGATAGTCATAATTCTCCTCCTGGAGCGGGTATGCATGCTTTCATCATCGGACTTCTATCAACGACTGTCTCGATGGCACTCGCGTTCAGTACAGGCGGCTGCTTCAACCCTGCGCGAGATTTTGGGCCCCGGTTGGCGGCTACTACAGTTGGGTATTCGACTGATATTTTTGCTGCGAGGCAGCATTGGTGGTTGTGGGGGCCTTGGGGAGCGACGATTACGGGTGCGCTGTTGGGAGGTTTGGTGTATGATTTGTGTGTTTTCAAGGGAGGAGAGAGTCCGGTGAATTATAGTTTTGGGAGATGGCAGATTGAGACTTTGAAGTCGCAGGCTGGGTTGACGCATGCGCTCGGATTGCATGGGAAGACGAAGGATATTGAGAGAAAGTTGGAGAGTGGAGAGATTTCTGATGAGCCGAAGCTGTGATGCGTTATGAAAAGAAAAGGGAATGATGATATGTTTGATAAGAGATATGACATTGTAATGTCATTATTTCGTATGTCGTTAACTGCTTTTCTTCGCGCCCGATGGAGTTGTTCACGAAATGTAAGACACTACGACTTTCTTCGCGCTCACGCCTTTCTTCTGCGTGTCGAGACCAAGCTGCACGGAGCGAAGTTCTTCGCCCACAATTTGTGGTTCTGGGGCAGGAACAATTTGTTTCGACTTGAGAGCCGCGGGCAAGAATTCTTTCCAGATAAAAGGTCCGACATCATTCGTGAAGATGTTAGACGCGGAGACTAGAATGCCATCGTTAGTACAAATCTTGACCATGCAACGAAGATGTCGGTAGAAGGAAACTCACTCTGCCTCGTCCTCACACTCTTCGGAATCTTCTCATCGTCCGGGATGCCTCTCACAGAAACGACAATCGCTTTGCCTTTGCTCCGGTCCACAATTCTCGCACAGGCCTGAACCGCGCCATCAGCTCCCACAGCATGGTAAGCGCCCAAAACTGTCTTCCCATCCAACCACTTCACAACCTGATCTTCAACATCCTTGGCCCGATAATCGAACGCTTCTGCAGCACCCAACTTCTTCACGTAGTCGAAGTTCTTTGGGCTACAGGTCGTAATTACTGTGGCACCGGAAGCAATAGCAAGTTGGATGGCGCAAGATCCGACAGAGGAACTCCCGCCCCAGATGAGCAGGACGCGGTCGAGGGGTTTCGGCTCCTTCGAAGGAAGAGGGAGTTGGAGGAAGTCTTTTTGATAGAGACCGGCGGACGCAGTGGAGATTCCCAGAGGAAGGACAACGCCTACGGATGAGAAGATGTCGCTGGGTAGAGGACAGAGGGCTTGACGTTGGACGACAACGAACTTTTGGAAGGCGCCCGTGGAGCCTACGGGAAGGTCGGTGGAGTTTGAGCGGACGCAGTGGCTGTTGTTTGCAGATTTTAGTGAGAGACTTTGTGATTGGACTTTTCGTAGATGTGAGGCGAGGAATTCGGTTTGGTGGCATTGGCTAGCAAGTAGCCACTTCATGGGAAAGTCATCAGTGAAATGAGAAAAACCTACGCAATAACTCTCTGACCCAATCTCAAATCATCAACTCCTTCTCCGACGTCGACAACTTCTCCCGCGGCATCACTTCCGAAAACTGTAGGATACTTCGACTTGAAGATGTCATCGTCTTGCAGAATCCAGTCAATGGGATTTATCGCAACGTCGAAGACCTTGATCACGACATGATCTTTCGGTGGCTTGGTGTACGGCGCTGATGAGACCGTAAGAGGTCTGGTGTTTGCTTTCAATGCCCAGGCGGCGACATTCTTGTTGGCTGCGAAGACGTCACCCCAGCTTTCGGTGTTGGTGCGGGGTGAGGTGGGGTTCATGATCGTGGAGCTTGATGTGCGTTCTGGATGCGAAGTCAGGATGAGATTGGCATAACGCGTTCACGAGAAGTGTTGAGATGGCACTGAGGTTGACGAGATGTTGTCGTTGCTTCTGGGGTGTTTGTTTGAGGCAGGTACAAGGTCCCCGAGCTGTATGCATGTCCGGCGAATCGGATGTCATGCCTGCCTACTTCTGAGGAAACCTTGTTCGAGGTGGCAGGAACAGTGGGTCTGTGTTGGGGTTGTTTGTGAGATGCTGCTTTCGCCTACAGGCATTACAGGTGGTTTTGAGTTATTGAAGATAGGGCTACCCATGCAGTACCCCTGTCGCACCAACACCAACCGTTTCTAATTAAAAGGCGTAATTTCCAACGGCCGTATAGAGCTATATAAGCAGATATATATTTAAGCTCGCTTATATACTTTATTATCTAACGTTTATTTACTTTACTTCTTACCTCCTTAAAATAATACTTACTAAGATCCTTCGCCGAGCCTAGAGCGACTCTAATTCGTCCGGAACTAGTTCCGGCTCGGCTAGAACTATTACTACTCTACTATTAGCTCTAGTTAATACTACTCTACTATATACTCTATACCGGCGTACGTTACCTACCGAGCGTACTATATACTATACGTTCGCTACTATAGGCCTTTGTTACGGTCTGGTCCTTCCGGCCAGGAAGTAGCCAATCCGTGATCCAGGGACGGTCGCCAAGACCGCGACCAGCGCGACCAGTGCGACCACGACCGCAAGCGACCGCTAGGGTAAGAAGTACTATATAGACGACGCTCTTTACCGAGTAGATAGGAGCTTCGTGCTCAACTCAATACAACTCTCTTAGGGTTATGTTACAAACCTTTCAGGACCTTCTCTGATATACTACGAGGACATTGCGAGGATCGACACTTCCCAGGCCAACCCCATATCAGATTAGGGTTAGGCTGCCGACGGACAGGCAGGACGTAACAACTTTGAGCACCAAAAGCCGAAGGGAAGCGCGATCGATCAATGTCAAGAAAGACTCAGGACGTTGCCGACACAAGAAGTCCATTACGACAACAGCTATCGACTGGAATCACGGAACGAATGAGCAATATGTCGATCAACGGAAGCGGGAAACAATCGACTCCCACTATGAGCACAGCGGGCTCATACGAGTCAACCCACGCACCTAAGATATCCACGCCGGAGACGTTCGACGGGACTAAGGAGAAGTTGGAGAACTTCCAGCTGCAGGTCCAGCTGTACCTCCACTTCAATGCGCACCAGTTTCATAGCGAGGCCGACAAGGTCTTGTATGCCGCATCCTTCCTACGAGGAAGAGCCGCCAGAGGATTCCGAGCATACCTGAAGGACTGGCTCGTCTGCCAGAATTCAGATGATGAACCAGAAACGGAAACCAGAAGAATCTTCCACAGCTACGACAAGTTCGAAGAAAAACTTAATGATCTATACGGGATACCCAACGAAGAGGCACACGCCGATCGCCATATCCGACAACTCCGACAAACCACTTCTGTCGCCGCATATGCGTCAGAATTCCAAGGATACCAGGCCGATCTCGAGTGGAACGACGCTGCCTATCGTTCGCAGTTTTACCTGGGACTGAAGGATTCAGTCAAGGCCGAATTATCCCGAAACTCCAGCATGACCACGCTCGGTGCAATGATCAAAGCAGCAAAGGAAATCGACGAGAGACTCCAGGAGCTGAGATACGACCGAATCGTACAGCCTGGACACCGGATACCCGCTCGAGGCGGAGGAGGGGGCTTCAAGGCCAGAAGTCAGGACCCTGATTACGGAGATCCAATGGAGTTGGATGCTACCGAACGTACGCGAGGAAGGAAGCTGAAGAGCAAAGGCTTCACCTGCTACGAGTGTGGCGAGGAAGGCCACTACGCGCGGAACTGCAGAAAGAAGAACAAGGTCAGCCGTGAAGTGAATACCATGGCTCGGGCAACAGCATACCGGGAATGCGAGGAAGACTCCTCGAAATCCGACTAATTCGGAGGGACAACCCCGAAGGGCTCATCGAACCGCGGTCTCTTGGTTCGATGACCTAGGTAGAAAGAGATCAGCAACACGGATATTGAAAACGGACACACCACATACTGAGGAGACTCGGAAGGGACAAAGGGTTCGAAGGACCAGTCAAACAAGTCATCCATTCCGAGATCACGGAGAGAACGATCGACATCCACACTCGCGGACAAACCCTCGTTCAGGGCGGCATTCGATTCGGATTCAACGAGGTGACGAACATCGTTGTCCAGCTTGTCGTTGTTTGCCTGACGGATGGTCTTGTTCGTGGCAATGCGACGGCGGAGATCCTGGATCTTCTCGAGGAGGATCCCCATGGAGTCGAGACTCTTGGCTAGCTCTTGTTCATCCGAAGCGATCTTCGATGACAACTTGTCAACTACCTTGTCAAGACGAGTGATGCTGGAGGTCACGCAGGGACGACCTAGGCGCGTGCACTCGCTGCAGGCCATGAGGGAGAAATCAGAAATGAAGATACAGGTACGACCACGGAGAGAACACTGATCACAAGGAGTAGGTGTCGTGAAAGGGCTCGCGAAGATGCGAGCAAGACGGCGATTGCGACGAATGGAAGTCGAAGAGGACATGATGAAGCAGATGACGAATTAAAAAGAGGGAAAGCGGGGACCCTGATAATAAGCTCCGGGGCGGAGCTAGGCTAAGAAGGGGATGGTGTTACGGTCTGGTCCTTCCGGCCAGGAAGTAGCCAATCCGTGATCCAGGGACGGTCGCCAAGACCGCGACCAGCGCGACCAGTGCGACCACGACCGCAAGCGACCGCTAGGGTAAGAAGTACTATATAGACGACGCTCTTTACCGAGTAGATAGGAGCTTCGTGCTCAACTCAATACAACTCTCTTAGGGTTATGTTACAAACCTTTTAGGACCTTCTCTAATATACTACGAGGACATTGCGAGGATCGACACTTCCTAGGCCAACCCCATATCAGATTAGGGTTAGGCTGCCGACGGACAGGCAGGACGTAACAGCCTTCTACTACTCGCAATCTACTAGAAGCTCGGTATAATAATACCGACGATTCGTTACGTTCTAAACTAGCTAATTATACTAACTAGAGACTCTAATCGCTCTCGGCTACTAGAAATACTAACGCGATAGTAGCTCGCTACTAAGGTCCGAGCTAATCGTAAGCGACGATATTAATTATAGTACGAGTGTTACGTCCTGCCTGTCCGTCGGCAGCCTAACCCTAATCTGATATGGGGTTGGCCTGGGAAGTGTCGATCCTCGCAATGTCCTCGTGGTATATCAGAGAAGGTCCTGAAAGGTTTGTAACATAACCCTAAGAGAGTTGTATTGAGTTGAGCACGAAGCTCCTATCCTACGGTAAAGAGCGTTGTCTATATAGCGCTGCACCTTGGCGCATACTGCGACACGAGCGATCGTGAGCGCGGCGTGCGACGCGGTCGCCTTGTTCGCTCCTTTCGCTCGCTGGTAGTCACGTGACCGCAGCCCTGGTGACGTGTTAAGTTGAGAGCGACAGGCGGAGGAGAGGCGGTGCTGTCGCTCCTCCATCAAACCGTAACAACGAGGTAGCTATAGAACTAGAAATCTAGGCTATCTATATATATATAATCGCCTCGCTTAAGTATAAGAAGCTAATCTATAGTTTAGCTAAAGTTACCTCGTATACTAGTCTACGAATTAGAGAGAACTATTACTAGTTTGTGTCGTGCGGGGGCGTCGGACAGGCTCGTATTGTAGGTATAATACGCAGTAGAAGTAGAGGCGATAAGTAGGAACCAACCGAGTTGATTGTGTTAGTTAGTTATAGGTTGCATCTCACTCCTGAGATGGGCATCAGCTGAGTCATGTGACCTAATGTCACATGACCTAAGTCACCTGATCCTAATCCCCAAAGTGTCCCTCAGAATGTCTAACTAGACTGCACTTTCCAACAGTTTGCTATATAGAGCTAGTATTTTAATTAGTCGTAAACGTAGTATACTAACGAGATAGTATTTCGGCTATTATTTCTAAAGACCTCTATTACTCTTATTAGAGGCAATATCGACGACTATTACTATGTGACGAGCCGTTCTGAGTGACCTCGTATATTCGGAAGTTTACGTACGAGTCTACTAAGAGGTCCTAGGGACGGAGTGTTTATATACGCGAGGCACGGCTGCCAAGCCGGAGCGGGCCGAGCCACCCACGTGACTCAGGTGAATCCATTCTCTGCCCGTAACACTACCCCCCTTCGCAGGTTGCGTTCCATCGCAACAACCTTGTGCAACACGCATCGCATGCGCGAACACCTTGTCGTTTTCCATGTCTTCATCCTCCATCTCCAAGTCCTCACCACCAGAATCCTCAGAGTCCATATCCACGCCGCTATCAGAGGCGTATCCAGAGTGCTGCGGCGACACACAGCAAGCGTCGCTTGAGTGTGCAGTCTTGGCTTCGTACGTCGACAGAGCTGAATACCCGACACCAGCATCCTGTGCTGGCCGCTGTTGTTCAGATGTGATTTCGGAATCAGGACTGCCATCGCTCTGTCGCTTGTCGCAGCCGATTGTCTGTCCAAAGTCACCTTTATTGAAGCAAGACCTCTGAGCAATGCTTCTGCCTGATGAGCTTGGTACTGATGTGCCTTGGAAGGACGGTTTTGAGGGCCCAACACCAGTGACTACTGGCTGCTGCCAATCAATCGTTTCCGGCGACAATGTTCGCAAAGCTTGTAGCGGTGGTTGCCCTCCAACGACATTCGATGCCGCGTGCGTAGCACGTCGAGTAAACTCGTTTGGAATCCAGCCATCAGGGGCAATCACAACATCAGGTTTGGACTTCGTGGGGTAGTTGTGGTGGAAATCCGCGACAGAGGCGGCAGCGTGCTCGGTCACCTCCTCAGCTCGTTGCCATGTCGCTTCGTCCAATCCATAACCCTGCCACTTGATCTTATACCACAATTGCTTCTGCTTTCCGCCTCGAGGTGCCCGTCCGCGCGGCGTGCGCCATTCAGAGTCAATTACTTCCTCCACCACGTATTCCTTGTCAACCACACCGTCCTCTCTCTCAACTTCAACAGGTGGAGGAGGCGGTGGGTTCTGCCCTGGCAAAGGATCATTAGCAGCAGGTCGGAGTAACGACGTGTGGAATGTATTGGCGACACGTATCGTTGGTGGCAACTCGAGCCTGCAGGCACCTTCCAGAACTGCCGTTACTGGGTAAGGTCCAGCCCATTTATCATCAAGTTTCTTCGTTGGCCGTGCTGTCTTCCAGTTTTTGGTGCTGACAAAGACCAAATCGCCAACTCGAAACTGTGGTGCCGGATTCCTGTGTCGATCAGCGTAATCCGCCTGCGTCGCTTGAGACAATGCCATATTCTCACGTAGCCACTCTTGCATCTGCTTCATACGTCCTGCAAACCGGTCTGCCGCTTCAGCGTCGAGTCGTTGACGTTGTGGAAGAAGAGGAAGAGGGATCGCAGTGTTGAAATCAGTGCGTGGGTTCCGTGCGGTGTCTGCAAAGAATGCCGAGACGCCCGTGCTTTCTGACACGTGATTATTCAAGGCAAACTCGCACAAGGCCAGCCAGTCGACCCAGTCATCCTGTGCGTATGTCACAAACGCTCGGAGGTACTGTTCCATTGCCTTGTTCGTGTTTTCTGCTTGTCCGTCGGTCTCAGGGTGATATGCTGACGACATGGCTTGCTCAATCTGCAACAGCTGGCATAGCCGCTTCCAGAATGCTGATACCCACTGTGATCCTCTGTCGGAGGTAATGCGCAGTGGCAAGCCATGATGTTTGTACACTCTATTGACGAACACCAGCGCGCAGTGTTCAGCGGTCATCGAGTCTACCTCAATCAGGTGCTTGCCCTTTCCGAGCCGGTCAGTCACCGTGAGGATGTTGCGATACTCGTTATGATTGAGGCTGCTGCGGCTAGGGGGTAGATCAACCACAAAGTCCATCGCAATGTCATCCCACAAGTTGAACGGTATTGGCAACGGTCGCAGGAGTCCAGAATACTGATCCTGTGATGGTTTTGTTCGTCGACATGTCCTGCAGTTATTGATGTATTGCCGCACAGACTGAGAGATTCCAGGCCAGTGGTATGATCGAGCGAGAAGATCGAGAGTCTTGGCCCTACCAGGATGACCAGCCGAAGGCACGTCGTGACAAGCTTCAATCACTCGCGTACGGACCTTATTAGTCGGGTCATCACTCGGTGGCAGGTACAAGCACAGCTTTCCATATCGATTCTTCACATAGATCAGTCCTTCAGCAGTCGTCGCATCTCGGATCTTGTGTCGGCGTAGCATTGGACATGGTTCGCCTGCTTCCAGCTGTCTGACAGCCGTCTGCACTTCCTCATCTGACGCGTACAGCTGCTGTATTGCGAGATTCAAGGGGATTTCCTCTTCCTCTTGAGGCGCGCCAGCAGCGTCGGCAGTGGGGTCTGTTGCGAGAGGCTCCTCAGTCGCTAGTTCTTGGACCGTGTTGGCGGCAGTGTACAGAAATCGATCCGGTGACAGCAGTATCCGCTCCTGGTGCTTGACACGTTCATCATCACTGCCCGCTGGCAGATCCTGAGTACGTCTGGTCAAGCTGTCAGGTTTGGTGCCCTGTGCCCCCGGTCGGTAGGTGATCTTAAAGTTGAAACCGGACAAGAACTCGGCCCAGCGTGCTTGTCTGCGGTTGAGCTGCTTGGTTGACATAAAGTATTCGAGGTTCTTGTGGTCAGACAGGACTAAAATCGGCTTGTCTTGATCTCCAGGAAGGTTCTCGAACTCTTCAACATGTTCAGCAGCAGACAACTCGGGCCTCCATTCTTCGAATGCCTTGACGATGGCCATCAGTTCCTTGTCGTAGATGTCGTAGTTGCATTCAGCTGGTGTCATCTTCTTAGACAAGAAGGCTACCGGCCTGAGGATGCCATCACGACCTCTCTGTGACAACACTGCGGCAGTGACAAAGTCAGAGGCATCAGTTTCCAGAACAGTCTCCAAGCCGGGTTCGAACATAGCCAGAATTGGCGCCTCCGAGAAAGCCTTTTTCAAGCCTTCGAACGCGCGCTGACACTCTTCTGTCCACAACCACGGTGGTGGGTTCTTGGTCTTAGTCAGTGCCACCATTGGTGACACTATGCGGCTGAAGTTCTTGACGAAGCGACGGTAGAAACCAGCAAATCCAAGGAACGCCAATATGTCGTTTGGTTTCTGAGGGGTTTGCCACTCTTGAATCGCTCGTACCTTCTCTGGATCCATGCGTATGCCATCCTTGCCGATGATCAAGCCCAGGTACTTTGTCTCTTGCACGTGGAATTCGCATTTGTCGATATCCAATTGCAGCCCAGCTTTTGCCATTTTCTCTAAGACGGATGCCACATGGACTTTATGCTCTTCCAGAGTGTCGCTGAAAATCAACAAGTCATCGATGTATGCTGACACGAAGTCATCCAAGAATTCGCGAACAGAGTCGTTCACGTAAGATTGGAACGTGCCGGGTGCATTGCACAGCCCGAAGGGCATCACCAGGCATTCGAACTGTCCATATCTTGTCGTAAACGCTGTCTTCCATTCGTGACCTTGTGCAATCCGGACTCTGTTGAATGCAGCGATCACATCAAGCTTTGTGAACCACTTCTTGCCGCTGATCCGGTTCAGGGTGTCTTGCATCAAAGGGATGGGATATCTTGACTTCACCGTAATCGCGTTCAACGCACGGTAGTCGATACACACCCGCAAGCCACCACCTGGTTTCTTGACGATAATGACTGGTGACGCCGCTGGGGAGTTGCTCTTTTGAATGTTGCCTTTCTCCAGTTGTTCGTCGATCCATTTCTTTACCACGTCATTCTCTGCGTTCGACATAGGGTAAGGTCTCTTGAACGGTGGCTGGGCATCGTCCTTGAGCTTGATTTCCATGTCGATATTTGGTCGGTGTGGTGGTAGCTCATCTGCAGCCCTGCGAGAAAACACCTCCTTCCAGTCGCTGTACTCAGCAGGCAGCTTTGAAGGTGCTTGGTCTTTATCCTTCCCGTTCATGAACACTTCAACATCAGAGGCTGACAGTGCGCTGGCCCTCAACAAGAAGGTCGAGCTGTCTACTGCCTCTGCAACGCTGTTGTCGATGTACATGGCACAGGCGAAGGCTTCATTGCTGGTCTTCGTCCTTCGAGCTGTCATGCCGTGAGCCATCAGAGTCATCGCGGTGACAGGATCAGCAGGGGTCTTGAATTGGTTGCTTTCTTGCGGGTTAATGTACACAAGATGCACTTCAGCACCCTGTTGTCGCGACATCATAGCGCAAGCCTGCAAACCAACCTCCTGTATGTCGATAGAGTCATCGCCTCCTACACGCTCAATGCCTACCGGAACCGGTGCCTTTGGCAGTGGTTTTCCAGGTAGGGCACCTCTCACCATAGGCACTGTTACCATCTGTCCTCCGCTGCAATCAGCAATGCAGCGCGTATCACGGAATTCCACCAAGCCGTCACGGTACAGCTTTGTCGGTTCGTGATCTTCATGCCAGGACTTACCCAAGGTAATGTCGTAGTCGATATCGGCAACCCAGCATCGTATATCTTCCTTATGTTCACCGAGCTGGAGTGAGAACTCCGCATATTCAGTGATCAAGTAAGACGACGTGCTGCCATCGGCTAGTCCGAGAACCAAGGGGTGATCCAGTCTCTTTGTTTCAATGTTGTTCCGGGGATTATGCGCAAAAGACGTGTTTACATAAGTTGAGTTGGCACCATCATCAAGGAATGTGTTTGCATGTTTTCCGTTTACGCTACCTGCGACCACTACGTGATCAGTGATCCTAGGCAGTGAAGGTACCGCTGCGGGCATCTTCACTGATGGTTTCTTCTCAACTTCTCGTAACTCGTCATTTGGTCCGCCGCTCCTTGCGCTTGAGGGGCAGACTAGGCATTTCCCTGGTCGGTGCCAGCTTCGGTGTTGATGTTGGACGAAGAGGCGTTCGCTTTCTTCTGGTCCTCGTTAACATTCTTCGGCATGCCGTAAGCGAACAGCGGACAGGCCTCATCATTCTTGACGTGACCCTGTTGCTGGCACTTGTGGCACTTGCCTTCCTTCATCAACTTAGTGCGATGAGCCTTCGTGTTTGCTGGAAGGTTCTTGAACGCGGCTGGACGGCTCTCCCATGGCAACTTGGGGTTGGCGTTGTCGTCAGGCTTGTTTCCTTGACCACGGCCACCCTTCTTATTGCCATCCTTCTTGTCGTCCTTCTTGTCATCCTTCTTCGATTTCGAACCCATTCTGTCCAAGTCGCTCTCGATCTTGTAGCACTTCTGAACCAAGGACTGCATCGAGTCGGGGTATTCGCCAACAAACCGATCCTGGAACTTGTCGCTGAGTTTGTTCTGGAACATGTAGATCTCAGTCTGCGTGTCCAAGCGAACATGGGCGCGTGCAGCCTGGTATTTGCGGTAGAAGGTGGTGAACTTCTCGGTCTCACCCATCTTCAGATTGTGCCACTCATTGTGTGCCTTACCAGCCTTGTCACGAATGCCGTAGTGTTCGTTGATGTACTTTAGCATTTCGCGAACTGACTTGAAGGCATCTGCTGCGACTTCCTCGCCTTGCAGTTTAGTCGGCACCATAGGTTCAAGCTGATCGAACACATCGCCACCTGTCCAATTGTGGATGCTGCGCAGTGCGGAGCCGGTGTCCTTGAAGACAGTGTTGTCGAGCTTATTCTCAACCTGTGACTGCCACTGAGCATGTGACAGCTCCTTGTCGTTCTTGAAGAGCTTGACTGTCAGGCCTCGAGCCAGTTCCTTCATGTTGGCGATCAGCGTGGCGTCGTACATCACCAAACCAGTGTCGTCGCTAGCAACCGTGCTGTCGTCGGGGATGACGATCGAGTCTTCCTTTCGAGAACCCTTCTGACTCTTCTTGACTTTTGGTTGACCACGGCGGCCGCGGGGCTCAGTGTCGGAGTCGGTCTCAGAATCAGAGTGATCAGAGGGGTTGGGATCAGGGTTGCCACCTTGTCGCTGCTTGCGCTGCTGATTGCGCTTGCGAAAGCGATCCATGTCTTCCTCAGACGGTGTGCGCTTGTCAGTGCCTTTCTTCTTCAGGTCGTTGACCTGCTTCTGAAGATCGGCGATTTGCTCGCTGTATGACTTATTCAACTCATCCAGGTCTTCTTGCGTGAAGGCCCCGGCTTCTTGATTCTCAGTCTGAGCAGCTACCACGTCTTCTTTGAGTTCTGCAACCCATCCCTTGTATTTCTCAAGCTGAACGGTCAAATCCTTGAAGCGTGTATCGGGGTCCTTCTTCAGCAGTCCTTCCAGCTCCGCAAGCTTCGCGCCGGAAGCTTGGTGCTGAGTGGCCATATGCTCAATCTTTTCCTTGTTGAGGTTATTGGCCTGTTGAAGGATCTGGAACACCTCGAGTAGCTTCTCGTGGTCTACCTGCATTGTGTACAGGAGGGCGTGCACCAGTTCGGGGCTGTTCTGGACTTCCTTGACAAACTCGGTGACTGTCAGGTTCTGCCACTGCGTGACAGGAACACTTCGAGTGACCTCATCACCAAGTCCGTTGAAAGCGAAGTCGACAGTGATACGGGGTACACCCTTGTCGTCTGTGACAATGTCTTGTGGTCGAGCGAAGTACGCGAGGTTGATACGGCTTGAATCAGTGGTTTCTGGTTCCTCGGTTTCTTCCTCCAGAGTAGGTAGCTTATCTGCGATAATACCTTCTCGCTCCAAGTACTCCGTCAAGTCCGGGTATCCGGGGTTGTTCGTGTCGAAAGTCTGCGACTCTCTGTTGTTGAAGAGGGAATCACGCTGCACGCTCGGTCTCGAGCGGCGCTGCGCGCTGCTGCCGTACGGTCGCACCATGTTGAAGGTGTCGGACTCGTGGATCAGTAAGCTTGTAGATTCCTACCTCGTTCTGCACTCAAGTCGCCTGCAACGACTTCATTGATTGCGGTTCTGGGTTTCTGGGTACTTGTCGCCTACAACGATCAAGTACGAGCGGCGCCGGTCACCTACAATGACCAAGTGCTGCTTGGGGATTTCTGCGACACTCGAGTCACCTTCAGTGATCAAGTGCGCCTTGTTTCTGGGTTTCTGCGCTTCCGCGCTTGTTGTCTGCGTCCGTGGTGACGCTGGGGTGGTACGTAAAAGTGTGACGAGCCGTTCTGAGTGACCTCGTATATTCGGAAGTTTACGTACGAGTCTACTAAGAGGTCCTAGGGACGGAGTGTTTATATACGCGAGGCACGGCTGCCAAGCCGGAGCGGGCCGAGCCACCCACGTGACTCAGGTGAATCCATTCTCTGCCCGTAACATACTACTCTAATACGATTTAACTATAGAAGCTAATACGCAAATCTACTTATTTCTTTAGCTCGCTTAGCCGGCTCGGCGTTAGCCCGCTATACTAGCTCTACTATAGTATATAGATAAGCGAGCGAATTATCGTAGAGATTTGTTACGGTTTGATGGAGGAGCGACAGCACCGCCTCTCCTCCGCCTGTCGCTCTCAACTTAACACGTCACCAGGGCTGCGGTCACGTGACTACCAGCGAGCGAAAGGAGCGAGCAAGGCGACCGCGTCGCACGCCGCGCTCACGATCGCTCGTGTCGCAGTATGCGCCAAGGTGCAGCGCTATATAGACAACGCTCTTTACCGTAGGATAGGAGCTTCGTGCTCAACTCAATACAACTCTCTTAGGGTTATGTTACAAACCTTTCAGGACCTTCTCTGATATACCACGAGGACATTGCGAGGATCGACACTTCCCAGGCCAACCCCATATCAGATTAGGGTTAGGCTGCCGACGGACAGGCAGGACGTAACAACTTTGAGCACCAAAAGCCGAAGGGAAGCGCTATCGATCAATGTCAAGAAAGACTCAGGACGTTGCCGACACAAGAAGTCCATCACGACAACAGCTATCGACTGGAATCACGGAACGAATGAGCAACATGTCGATTAACGGAAGCGGGAAACAATCGACTCCCACTATGAGCACAGCGGGCTCATACGAGTCAACCCACGCACCTAAGATATCCACGCCGGAGACGTTCGACGGGACTAAGGAGAAGTTGGAGAACTTCCAGCTGCAGGTTCAGCTGTACCTCCACTTTAACGCACACCAGTTTCATAGCGAGGCCGACAAGGTCTTGTATGCCGCATCCTTCCTACGAGGAAGAGCCGCCAGAGGATTCCGAGCATACCTGAAGGACTGGCTTGTCTGCCAGAGTTCAGATGACGAACCAGAAACGGAAACCAGAAGAATCTTCCACAGCTACGACAAGTTCGAAGAGAAACTTAATGATCTATACGGGATACCCAACGAAGAGGCACACGCCGATCGCCATATCCGACAACTCCGACAAACCACTTCTGTCGCCGCCTATGCGTCAGAATTCCAAGGATACCAGGCTGATCTCGAGTGGAACGACGCTGCCTATCGTTCGCAGTTTTACCTGGGACTGAAGGATTCAGCCAAGGCCGAATTATCCCGAAACTCCAGCATGACCACGCTCGGTGCAATGATCAAAGCAGCAAAGGAAATCGACGAGAGACTCCAGGAGCTGAGATACGACCGAATCGTACAGCCTGGACACCGGATACCCGCTCGAGGCGGAGGAGGGGGCTTCAAGGCCAGAAGTCAGGACCCTGATTACGGAGATCCAATGGAGTTGGATGCTACCGAACGTACGCGAGGAAGGAAGCTGAAGAGCAAAGGCTTCACCTGCTACGAGTGTGGCGAGGAAGGCCACTACGCGCGGAACTGCAGAAAGAAGAACAAGGTCAGCCGTGAAGTGAATACCATGGCTCGGGCAACAGCATACCGGGAATGCGAGGAAGACTCCTCGAAATCCGACTAATTCGGAGGGACAACCCCGAAGGGCTCATCGAACCGCGGTCTCTTGGTTCGATGACCTAGGTAGAAAGAGATCAGTACAAGGACAACGGAAGAAACGACGAAATGGACTACGACAAAACCAAGGAACATACTTCTCGGGGTCCGGAGTGGCCAGATATGTGTCCCACGACAGATACGAGGGTACGGAGGTATCCCACGCCTCCGGAGGAAGCGAAAGGATCTCGGAGCCAGGGAAAGACAAGTCAGGAAGTGACAGGAGGGAGGGCGCCTCCTCCGCCTCCGCTTCGGCGATACGTTCCGACTCGTTCTGGATCGCCTCACGCTCTTTGTCATCGGCACGATGGAGCTGTTTCCTCAGCCGGCGGACCTTCGCTCGGGCAGTACGAATCTCCTCGAGGGCACGTTCTTCAACCTCCTCGAGATGTTCCTCTGCTTCGCGAAGCTGCCTCTGAAACCTCTCCTTCGCGGCCGATAGTTTGTTAAACTCCGAAAGGGTGACTCGGAGGTCACAGGTTTTGTGTGCAGCGACGCAGTTCTGACAACGACCGGAGGAGACGTCTACGAGACACTCGAGGCTACGGTCTCGACAGAGCTTGCAGGGTGTGGGCATGGTCTCTCCGCGTCGGGCAATCACTCTGGAAAGGTTAGCGATTCTTTCGCTGACTGGGTGACGTTTGGGAGGCATCGCAAGAAGGACGAACCTAGGGAAAAGAGAAGGATCACGGACACACTAAGTAATAAGCTTCGGGGCGAAGCTAGGCTAAAAGGGGGATGGTGTTACGGTTTGATGGAGGAGCGACAGCACCGCCTCTCCTCCGCCTGTCGCTCTCAACTTAACACGTCACCAGGGCTGCGGTCACGTGACTACCAGCGAGCGAAAGGAGCGAACAAGGCGACCGCGTCGCACGCCGCGCTCACGATCGCTCGTGTCGCAGTATGCGCCAAGGTGCAGCGCTATATAGACAACGCTCTTTACCGTAGGATAGGAGCTTCGTGCTCAACTCAATACAACTCTCTTAGGGTTATGTTACAAACCTTTCAGGACCTTCTCTGATATACCACGAGGACATTGCGAGGATCGACACTTCCCAGGCCAACCCCATATCAGATTAGGGTTAGGCTGCCGACGGACAGGCAGGACGTAACACTCGTACTATAATTAATATCGTCGCTTACGATTAGCTCGGACCTTAGTAGCGAGCTACTATCGCGTTAGTATTTCTAGTAGCCGAGAGCGATTAGAGTCTCTAGTTAGTATAATTAGCTAGTTTAGAACGTAACGAATCGTCGGTATTATTATACCGAGCTTCTAGTAGATTGCGAGTAGTAGAAGGCTGTTACGTCCTGCCTGTCCGTCGGCAGCCTAACCCTAATCTGATATGGGGTTGGCCTAGGAAGTGTCGATCCTCGCAATGTCCTCGTAGTATATTAGAGAAGGTCCTAAAAGGTTTGTAACATAACCCTAAGAGAGTTGTATTGAGTTGAGCACGAAGCTCCTATCTACTCGGTAAAGAGCGTCGTCTATATAGTACTTCTTACCCTAGCGGTCGCTTGCAGGTCGTGGTCGCACTGGTCGCGCTGGTCGCGGTCTTGGCGACCGTCCCTGGATCACGGATTGGCTACTTCCTGGCCGGAAGGACCAGACCGTAACACCATCCCCTTCTTAGCCTAGCTCCGCCCCGGAGCTTATTATCAGGGTCCCCGCTTTCCCTCTTTTTAATTCGTCATCTGCTTCATCATGTCCTCTTCGACTTCCATTCGTCGCAATCGCCGTCTTGCTCGCATCTTCGCGAGCCCTTTCACGACACCTACTCCTTGTGATCAGTGTTCTCTCCGTGGTCGTACCTGTATCTTCATTTCTGATTTCTCCCTCATGGCCTGCAGCGAGTGCACGCGCCTAGGTCGTCCCTGCGTGACCTCCAGCATCACTCGTCTTGACAAGGTAGTTGACAAGTTGTCATCGAAGATCGCTTCGGATGAACAAGAGCTAGCCAAGAGTCTCGACTCCATGGGGATCCTCCTCGAGAAGATCCAGGATCTCCGCCGTCGCATTGCCACGAACAAGACCATCCGTCAGGCAAACAACGACAAGCTGGACAACGATGTTCGTCACCTCGTTGAATCCGAATCGAATGCCGCCCTGAACGAGGGTTTGTCCGCGAGTGTGGATGTCGATCGTTCTCTCCGTGATCTCGGAATGGATGACTTGTTTGACTGGTCCTTCGAACCCTTTGTCCCTTCCGAGTCTCCTCAGTATGTGGTGTGTCCGTTTTCAATATCCGTGTTGCTGATCTCTTTCTACCTAGGTCATCGAACCAAGAGACCGCGGTTCGATGAGCCCTTCGGGGTTGTCCCTCCGAATTAGTCGGATTTCGAGGAGTCTTCCTCGCATTCCCGGTATGCTGTTGCCCGAGCCATGGTATTCACTTCACGGCTGACCTTGTTCTTCTTTCTGCAGTTCCGCGCGTAGTGGCCTTCCTCGCCACACTCGTAGCAGGTGAAGCCTTTGCTCTTCAGCTTCCTTCCTCGCGTACGTTCGGTAGCATCCAACTCCATTGGATCTCCGTAATCAGGGTCCTGACTTCTGGCCTTGAAGCCCCCTCCTCCGCCTCGAGCGGGTATCCGGTGTCCAGGCTGTACGATTCGGTCGTATCTCAGCTCCTGGAGTCTCTCGTCGATTTCCTTTGCTGCTTTGATCATTGCACCGAGCGTGGTCATGCTGGAGTTTCGGGATAATTCGGCCTTGACTGAATCCTTCAGTCCCAGGTAAAACTGCGAACGATAGGCAGCGTCGTTCCACTCGAGATCGGCCTGGTATCCTTGGAATTCTGACGCATAGGCGGCGACAGAAGTGGTTTGTCGGAGTTGTCGGATATGGCGATCGGCGTGTGCCTCTTCGTTGGGTATCCCGTATAGATCATTAAGTTTTTCTTCGAACTTGTCGTAGCTGTGGAAGATTCTTCTGGTTTCCGTTTCTGGTTCATCATCTGAATTCTGGCAGACGAGCCAGTCCTTCAGGTATGCTCGGAATCCTCTGGCGGCTCTTCCTCGTAGGAAGGATGCGGCATACAAGACCTTGTCGGCCTCGCTATGAAACTGGTGCGCGTTGAAGTGGAGGTACAGCTGAACCTGCAGCTGGAAGTTCTCCAACTTCTCCTTAGTCCCGTCGAACGTCTCCGGCGTGGATATCTTAGGTGCGTGGGTTGACTCGTATGAGCCCGCTGTGCTCATAGTGGGAGTCGATTGTTTCCCGCTTCCGTTAATCGACATGTTGCTCATTCGTTCCGTGATTCCAGTCGATAGCTGTTGTCGTGATGGACTTCTCGTGTCGGCAACGTCCTGAGTCTTTCTTGACATTGATCGATAGCGCTTCCCTTCGGCTTTTGGTGCTCAAAGTTGTTACGTCCTGCCTGTCCGTCGGCAGCCTAACCCTAATCTGATATGGGGTTGGCCTAGGAAGTGTCGATCCTCGCAATGTCCTCGTGGTATATCAGAGAAGGTCCTGAAAGGTTTGTAACATAACCCTAAGAGAGTTGTATTGAGTTGAGCACGAGGCTCCTATCTACTCGGTAGAGAGCGTCGTCTATATAGTGTCATGTCCTGGCGCATCCCACAGCTTCTCCCGCCCTGTCGCTCTGTCCGCTCTGTCGCTCTGTCCGCTCTGTCGCTCTGTCCGCTCTGTCGCTCTGTCCGCTCTGTCGGGAGAGAGCAGAGAGCGCTCTGTTGTCACGTGACTACCCGGGCAGGCGAGTGGCTGTGGGCTTCTTTTAGTGTTCGCGGCACGATCCGTAACAAATTACCTAAATCTCTACCTTCTATAGTATAGTAATAGTTATACGCGCCTTATAATATAGTACGTTATTCTAGATTAGGAAGATAGTACTAAGAACGCCCTTAAGCTCTATCTAATTAGTTAGAATTAGTAGAATCTTGTTACGTCCTGCCTGTCCGTCGGCAGCCTAACCCTAATCTGATATGGGGTTGGCCTGGGAAGTGTCGATCCTCGCAATGTCCTCGTGGTATATCAGAGAAGGTCCTGAAAGGTTTGTAACATAACCCTAAGAGAGTTGTATTGAGTTGAGCACGAAGCTCCTATCCTACGGTAAAGAGCGTTGTCTATATAGCGCTGCACCTTGGCGCATACTGCGACACGAGCGATCGTGAGCGCGGCGTGCGACGCGGTCGCCTTGCTCGCTCCTTTCGCTCGCTGGTAGTCACGTGACCGCAGCCCTGGTGACGTGTTAAGTTGAGAGCGACAGGCGGAGGAGAGGCGGTGCTGTCGCTCCTCCATCAAACCGTAACACCATCCCCCTTTTAGCCTAGCTTCGCCCCGAAGCTTATTACTTAGTGTGTCCGTGATCCTTCTCTTTTCCCTAGGTTCTGTTACGGATCGTGCTGCGAACACTAAAAGAAGCCCACAGCCACTCGCCTGCCCGGGTAGTCACGTGACAACAGAGCGCTCTCTGCTCTCTCCCGACAGAGCGGACAGAGCGACAGAGCGGACAGAGCGACAGAGCGGACAGAGCGACAGAGCGGACAGAGCGACAGAGCGGACAGAGCGACAGAGCGGACAGAGCGACAGAGCGGACAGAGCGACAGGGCGGGAGAAGCTGTGGGATGCGCTAGGACATAACACTATATAGACGACGCTCTCTACCGAGTAGATAGGAGCCTCGTGCTCAACTCAATACAACTCTCTTAGGGTTATGTTACAAACCTTTCAGGACCTTCTCTGATATACCACGAGGACATTAGACCTCTTTTACCGTCCGGAATCAAGGTAAAGCGTAACTCTGACTGGCTGCATAATGCACGTACCATGTTCAAATCAAGCCTAGGTGAATAATCAGTGTTTCCATCGTTCCAACCTTGATTGTCACGCCATGCCAATTCCAGCGATAAACCTTGTTTTACTCGAATTCTTCTGCCACCTGGTGGCAGGCGAATTGCGAGTAAAAGCTCAGATATGATTGGTCTTGACCGTGGACGCCAATACGCCATTTCTCGGTAGTAACTCGTCCGTGCGGTTGACACTGACTACGCGTGTTGCGACGCGTCGATTCTTGTTACTCCATGTCGTTCACAATCGCTATAACTCTGCCAGTAACTCTCAGCGTAACCATGCGGCAGCCGCAGGATCCACGGAATGGCATATTACCTGACAATTGGCAGTACACCTCGAGCCCTCAGTTGCCGCCGAATATCCATCAAAACACGACATATAACAACTATGGTGGCACCTATCAAGGTCAGCAGAACGTACACCACGCGCCGGCATCGTCACCGCCGCAGGTAGTGCCTGTGCACTTCGACAGAGGCGTAAATGGCCGTCAAACTGGCACCTACCTTCCGCCAATTCAGGTAGAATCGTCGCCTTATCAAACACCACACGCCTCCTCGTTTTACACGATACCCAGCAGTTCGCCTTGTCCGCCACCTTACGCCGAACAGCCGCCAGTTGAGCGTGAACCGCAGCCGCAAGAAGATATAGAGAAGGTGGATTTGACAGGCTCGCAGCCCATGGCTTGGGTAGTCGATAAACAACCACCACCGGCGGCTGGCCCTGATGCCCATGTTCGTAGGGGTACGGAGTCCACGGCTGGTCCTCAGAAGGCTGATATAGGCGGTCAAAAGGTGCCAATCAGACCTCCGCATGACCCAGCGCCGGCTGCCGAACGGGTGTTGCAACCCCAGCCAAATGGAGGCACTGAGCCGCCGCCTGCGGCCACGCCTGTAACGAGCGACGCGCCTATTCCACCTTCACGGCGTGGCCGCAAATCAGCGGCTAAATCAACGACTCCAACGTTGATTAAGGAGCCGAATGTTACTGCTATAGTGCAGGCCGTGGACAGTCAGTGGAATGAGGATGAAGACAGCGTACCTGACGGCGATCAGCAGTTTGACGAGGACGCTGTGAATGACTCTGAGGGCTTGTTTCTTGAGACTCTCAACACCCTGCGTAACGGCAAGAATGTGAAGACTAAGGTCGCTCATCAATGGAATCCACGAACGAGAAACATGGTAGCCGAATACCTTGATGAACACAGTGACAACTTGGCCACTGGAATAACCAAACAGAAGTGGTGCGAGGTTATGAAGGACGAACTTCTGAAGCATCGCGGTATCTCAATTACCCACCTGTTTCGAACCGTATTCGGTGGCTCTAATGGAGCGGGCAAACCTCCCATAATTGGCTGGATTCCAGCTCGAATTAATCAGTGGAAGCGGCGAGAAGTTGGTACGGGGCGCGATCGCAG
Organism: Cercospora nicotianae; assembly: GCA_029490675.1. Lineage (NCBI taxonomy): Eukaryota > Fungi > Ascomycota > Dothideomycetes > Mycosphaerellales > Mycosphaerellaceae > Cercospora > Cercospora nicotianae. Next base: position 5,138,654 of record JANQAT010000012.1, on the reverse strand, counting down.
CGATTTTGAGAGCAGGCTGGATTCCCTGATAGCCAAGATGCAGTCGTATGAGGCTAAACTTGTCCGTAGTGACAGAGAGGCGGAGTTGGTGGCGGATAACGCCAGGCAGACAGAGGCGTTTAAGCAGTCCTGGATGAAGTCCACGCTGTCGACGGCGAACCCTCTAATTGGCGGTAGTAACCCTAGTAAAAGGAAGAAGGCCATCGAGGCTGAGGAACGTTCGGAGGCGCGTGTAAGCAGCTATATCGACCGGATTATCGAACACACCGAGAAGGCCTCTGACGCTCGAACTGCTGAGAAGAGGCGCCAGTTTGAGATCGAAATGGAACTCCGCCGTGATAAATTGAAGGCTCAAGAGGCTCTTCTAGCCGCCAGTGGTGGAGGTGGTGGCGCTGGCAGTGCGTGGACTGCTATCGAGAAGTTGCAGTCAGAGGTGGGCACATTGGCGGAACGTCTTGACAGCGGCCAGTCCGCAGTTATGGACATGCTGCACCAAATAGCGGCGCAGTTTTCCCAAGCGAATGGCAATGTGCCAAAGGCGCCGGCGCGTGATTCTCAAGTTGATTGACGGTGTGGTTGTTGTGTTGTTTGATAGAAGTTGAATGGAAGTGTTGTTGTCAAGCCCGCGCGTCAAGAAGTCACCAAAAGTTCGCGAGATACGTCATTAATCAAAAGCTAATCAATTGGTAAGATACCTGAGACCTCGCTGGGTGCCGCCAGTTCAGGGTCTCACCAAAATTTATGGTATAGCACATAGTAAATTCGCCGGCAAGTTCCGTCTGCCACATTCGAGTGTCCTCAAGATCTGAACTGAATCAAATTCCAATCAATCGCGTGACGTAATCGCCGCGCGAATGCAACAACACTCCGCTGCCTCCAGCAGCGTTCTCGCGACATCCACCTCCGCCACCCTCCGAATCAGCACACAACAACCAATCCATCACGAGGTTTTTCCCAATCGAACGAGCGCATTAGAAACACCTTTGTCCGAACGAACGAGCCTGTGTTGGCGCCTTAATCGATCGGCGCGACGCCGGCCAGGTACTCCTCGAGAGTCGGCGGAGGACACTTGAACATACCATTAATAGCACTCCACTTCTCTTCCTCATGGTACCGCAGGCAGGTAAGGCAGTTCTGAAGGATCACGGACACCATGAAATACAATCCAACAGGCTGAACTGTCGACCTCAAGCCCTTGCCCCAGTGGACGTACGTAAAGTGCGTGGCGTTCAATCCGAATGCCATCTCGACACTAATACGAGACTTTGACAACCAGTAATTCGCAGTGCGCTGTTCGTCACTCAGGTACTGCCACCCTGCCTCATGATGGAAGGGCTCAATAATACCCCATTGATTGGAATACGCAGAGTCGCCAAATATGAACAATGCGGCCGCATCAGGGTTATTCAGCGCCATTTCTTGCATTCTTGCCGCCACGCCGGATTGACGATATATCGTTCCATCGTTCGCTGGACCAAGCGCGGGCTCCGAAAGGTGCACTACCAAACCATCTGGCGCAGTTATCGCCTGCAGTTTCTGGCCATTGGCTCCATAATACCCGGAATACGTCGCCAACTGGAATCCAGCGTGTAGCGGCCGCGAGAATTCGAGAAACGTGCCATCCACGAACCCCCATATACGGCCGCCGCCATGGCCAGCCTCACCTGCCTTCCGCGCGTACCTGTCTAGCGTGGCTCGGTCGTTCAAGGCAGGCCACCATTTGACAAGGTGGCCAACGTTGTCATGGATTCGAACAATCGTGCCATTGAACAGGCGGCTCAACCATGCCATGGAACGGCCAAACTCCTCGAATTCGTACAACCTCGCAGGGTACGCCAACCTCTTCAACACGAGGTACAACGCCTTCTCAGGTTCGCAGACATAGTGGTGGCCAGGCGAGTTCTCAATTCGAACCATGTCTTCACCTAGAAGTAATGGAGCCAGTCGCCGGATCCATTCTGGCCATAAACGACAATCCATGCGACAATTGACGGCATCAAGCGAATCAAGGTTCCAGTCGTCATGGTGTTCGTGGCGGTAGTTATCGTGTTGAGGCCTATCAGGTACCTCTCGCCATGCTGCTAGTACCGCTTCTTCTTCCTCAATTATCAACACCAAGGCGGCCATAAACAGTGGATCCATGGTTTACGAACAGGTACTTTACACGAACTTGACGCGCCTTGATCACAGCGTAAACACCAAGGCGGAAGGCAGCGGCTGCTGACACACCGTAAACTCAAGTAACGCTCGGACACTGATTATAATTTGACTAGATACGCCTCAAAACACCTTCCGGAATGCCGCGGCTGGCGCTAAACTGGATTCAAACCACCTTGATTCCGGACGGTAAAAGAGGTCTATTGCGAGGATCGACACTTCCTAGGCCAACCCCATATCAGATTAGGGTTAGGCTGCCGACGGACAGGCAGGACGTAACATAATTCTACTACTCTCTTATTCGCTAGAACTAAACTTAAGCGAGAATTTATAGGGTATCTATAAGACGCGGATTAGTTAGATAGAGCCGAGGCTATAGAATATTAACGAGCTATATAACGCCGTTATCGCCGAGTAGCGCCGCATTCCGCAGGCGACTATTAATGCGCTTTACGTATTAATATAAGAACGGTGTCGTCAAATTCTCGCTAATAATGGTTATCCGATTCCGTATTAGGTAGCACCCCTAATCAACATTTGATGTCAATTTGATGCCCCTGCGTGCAGGGGCACCCTCAAGGGTGCCCCCATCTTCAATAACTCAAAACCACCTGTATTTATCGTCTCAGCTTCTCCATCGAATGTCATCCTGACTTCTATTCTCGAGCTTTGCAGAACGATAGGCTCCAAGTTTCCTGCCTTGATGAAAGAAGTTACAAATTCCTCCGAACAATACTCGACTGTGATGGCCCTACAATCAAGAGCCACAGAAGAGAAGAACAGAGTATCAATATCTGAGCACCAGGCATTTGCATCGGACGAACACAGAGCTGACGCCATGCTTTTTCCTCCATTATCTCTTCCCAGCTCGCCGAAGCTCCCAAGAGCCGACGATATCGGAATGCGCTTCCATCAGGCTTTCTTAAACGGGTCGTGCTTGTCACTCTCCTTGGTCAAGTCCACCTCCGTCCTCTTGATTGCAGGCAGTCCGATTCTCCTTCTCCATTCATCTTCGGTAATGCGGGTAGTAGTGGCTCGGTCCCCGGTGAGATCAATGAATTCCTTAGTGGTTTGTGCAGGAACGTTCTGGTTGCTTTCGAAAGATCTGGGCATGTGCGATTCTGCAGCGATATCGCGAGACGAGAGAAAGCCGCTGTCGTTGTGGAGTTGCCGTGTATCTTTGTCGCCGGTAGAGTCAGCAGCCTCTCGGTTCTGGTTGCTCTGCTCCTGTCGGGTATTGGATGAAGAGGCGTCGCCTGTGCGAGCTTCTGCTCGTGTAGTGTTGGATGGGACATACATGGAAATCTGCAGACTTCCACTGAATTGTGTTACCGGCACCCAAGTTCTGTCGATGCGCTGAGCTGCATGCTTCTTGCTCGAGTTGACGCCCACCAGCTGACAGGGCGACTGCGAACCACCAACCATTGCGGAAGTCGCTCTCCAAAATGAAATTTAGATGACGTTTGACTTGCAACGTACATGGGAGTAGAAATATCGCCGCTGCAGGTGAACAGTGATTGGGTCTCAAGTTACTGTCGGCCGGCAGCAGGTCAGATAGTGTCTATTCGTCCACTTGCTGCGACAAATGCTCTTCTCCAGTCTCAGTTCGAGTCCAGACGTCGGAAGCATGTTCCAGAGAGACCTAGCAGATGTAATGCCCTCACACCGTGCACACGTCGAAGTTGGTTCCAGGCCGAACAAATACATTTGTCCTGGTGATACTCGTAACCTCTGCCGCTCCTGGCTCAACGAGTTGCTTTCTCCGCCAGCACTCTTTTCCGAATAGAAGCATCTCCGCTGCAATTGCCTTCCTTCTGTTCAATGTCCTCTTATCCTGCTCCTTGTCATCATCATGACCAGCAATGACCTCCACACTCTGCAAATTGCCTGCTTCGCACAATCCCTCCCAATCCTCCTCACAGCCCTCAGCACGAAGTCCATATATGAAAGAAAGGCGCAGATGCTTCAACCTAGGGAAAGAGCCAAGTAAGCCTTCAGCACCAACATAATCAGCCGACTTCATCAAATCATGGATATGCACCCTCTGAATCGCCTTGGCTTGATGCTCATATAAAATCCTGTCCAAGAAATCTTCGCGCAGACTAAGCGAGTAAGTATTGAACTCGAAAGTGAAGTTGGCGAAAGGCAAACGCCACGTCTCATGATAAAGTCTTCGACAAACCTGCAACAAGCTTAAATCAATCTTTTCACCTGCGACTCCTGTCTCCCAGGACCGCCCTGTGTTCCTCGCTCCCATCACGCACCGCGCATGCTGTAGGTGATGCGCATTGATCGCTTCTGGGCAATATCCGAACAGAGATACATACGCATCGTTTTCGTAAAATTCTTTGGGAATTGCCGCGGGCTGCTTGCTCAAAGCATACCGTCTTTCCCAATCATACGGAAATAGACAGATCTGAGATGTCACTTTCAGGATGGTGTGTTTCAATCTTCTCGTTGGTGTGTAGTTGCGGCGGACTCTTTGAATACGCTTTCAGCGGTCTTTGCGAAGACATTCTTTGTAGTTGATGTGGACTGTTTGGTGGGGGAAAGTGAAGGAATAGACGAGGGCGCGTAATTCAGGCGAGAGCTTGCTGAAGAGAAGGGAGGATAGCTGAGAATTGTCGGAGTGGAGTTGAACCTTGCATCGTTGTTCCTTTCGCGATGGGCGCAGTTTCGGAGGTAGTTGTCCATAGGGTTCGTTTGACATGGTGGATGAAGAGACGGACTGTGAACTTGCGGATTGTACTGCTTTATAGTAAGGAGCATGCAAGGCATACTTGATGTGGAGACTGACAAAATGTGTTCGCAACTTTTGCCATCGATGGTCGACTCCAAGCTCCAGCAGTGAGAGTTCACTTTGGAAGCTCATCAACGCGACTTGTGTGCTCTTTGATGTAAGCTGCAGGCATACCACGTTGATATGACTCGCACAGCTTGGCCGAACAGCCAGTACTTGCTCAGATAGTCCAGAGAAAAGACGAGACCTCAGTTCCTCCTCCAAAGAGCAGTATCCAACATAGCGTAGTCCATGTCCACTCTACCAATACCTGACTTCGTCATGCAGAAGTATCAACGAGGACTCCAGATCCGAGCTATGGCTTCCATGCTCATGAAGTCGGCATCCAATGTAGTCAGACCGATTTCTCGCCAACAATTGCGACCCATCACCAACACCACCAAGCCTGACTTTGTTCCATCTCTCTTATCAGTCCCTCGCGTCCTCTCAAAGCCCGGAGGTTGGCACCCTACCTTGGTACACTCATCAGGAGAGGTGAAGTTCACCGTCATCAGACTCGCTCCCAACGGCGGCGAAGTTCCCACTCATAAACACACGCACGTCTGGGATTACTTCATGCCGCTTTCTGGCGAAGCGGTAATCGAGACGCGGACCAAAGATGGCGTCAAGCAAGACTTTGAGATGAAGCCGGGTAGTTTTCTGGCTGTGGGCCCGGAAGACGTCCATCGTGTTGTGAACAAGAGTGAGACGGAGGAATTTGTCTTCTTCATTGCGCAAAGTCCGAGGGCAAGATATGATTTTTTTGCGGATGGTGCTGGAGGAGAGCAAGACTCTTGAAAGGGTTGTCCGAAAGTGTCATGAGAATGATTGTATCCAGCGAGCCAGATATGCTTCTAGACTACGAAATGTGACTACACTCTGCTTGAATGTGATGTCGAGGCAATTCTTGTGCAACAGAATCCGAGGTAACTGCCTCATCCATACCATCTCGTAGTGCAGGAGCAGCGCACATCTGCCCGCATCTGAGTTGAGCAGGTTCTTCGCGTTGCCAGGCAGAGGCCGGGCACTCAACGATCTGCGCGCGTCACATTTCAGCGCTTCCGCATGGATACTTGCTACTTCTCGTATTTGATAGGCAGCGACGACAAAGAGTATCGTGCGGGGACTGCAATTGCGTCCCAGGAACCGGTCTTTGGCTTGTACTTGCACTCAAGCCGATGAATGTACTTGCGCTTTACAGGCGAGACTTGCTGGTTGAAACGTTAGTAACTGCTGTTCTGATCGAGTACCTACCTCCAGCACCGCTGCTGGCTTCCTTGTGACCGCGTAAACAATGCTGTGCGCTTCCTTTAGAAGAGCGCTGAAGCTGCTTTCATCCTTTCTTTTCTGCTCTCAACTCTCGTCCCACTTCCCGCGATACTCCCATCCTCATGCACCCTCCTGACCTTTACATCGGCCAACATTCACTCTCTGGCCTCAGAGTCTTTTCGAGCCGACGCACAGGACAAGCCTCAGTTTCCTGACGCTCGAGGGACGCGCTCTTTCTCATCAGCGGCCAGGAGGAGCTCATGTCGACAGGTCCACCGACCTCTTCCATCCTGACTCAGCACATGAAGTTGCCATCCAGGACTCAGGACATCTGCCAGGTAGGTTGAAAAGCGGATGATGGACGGCTGGTCCGTGTTTTTCTGAGGCCAGAGGTTCGCCTCCGGCCGGTGATGAGAGGCTACAGCCCCTGAGCAACAATGCCCCCGACCAGTCCCTTAAATGTGGGCTGACGTGGCAGATATCTTTCATCCATCGATGGCAACCTCCAGAGTTCCGACCAGCTCTTTCGATCACGAGAGAACAGCTCACACCACCTCGATGAAGCGACCATCCTCGGCGGACGATGCATCACGAGCATGTCATGATCGAAGACTCTCCACTCATCCGACATCAGAATCTCCGACCACTGCGCCGACGCACAACCAGCTCTTGGCGGCTACGTCGTCGGCAGGGGCGGAATTCCCGCTGAGAGAGGGCTTGGATGGATATCGTCTGTGGCTGAAAGGGTCGTTGCAAGGACGGATCTTGTGTAGACAGCTCAATCATGGACTTCAGTTTCGCGACACGTGCCGATTCGACGTGACTTTCGTGCTCGTGTCATGCTTCACATCATTAGTCTCGTCTTGTTGCCATGCCTGGTGTGGAGCGAAGCAAAGGTTGGAATGTGGTCGGCGAGGTCGAAGAAATTGTGCAAAAATGAGCTCCAAATTTACAAGATGTGGGCTCAGTCCCATGGAACCATGAACCGCGCGAACCACGTGCTGCGTGCCACTTGTCAACAAGCTCTGAACTTTGACTCGACAGCAGTACCGTGCAGACAGCACTACAGCATTGGATCATTTGTGGCAGAAAGACGGGAATCGCGATGTTGATCATGCAGGAGTCAAGTGACAGTTCAAGCTTCAAGTTGGTTGGCATACCGGGGGGCCATGAGCCCAACAGCATCAACTTCGCGGGTGAGTATCAGGCCAGAAAAGGAAGCAATCACCCAGTTGCAATGTCCCATTTCAGCGAGCGATGCCATTGTTTGCAGACGCAACGGCCAGGCGAGGGTTCTCGGTCTGGAAAGCTGTGTCGCGTTCAGGACGCGTCTGTGATGCGAGTCTAATCCATTTTGGAATGGGCGCGCGGGAGCAGAGAAAAGACTTGAGGCCCTCAGGAGGATCGAGACGTTGTGTTCTTCGACAAAAGCCGAACGCGCACGACATACCATAACCTCACGTGGTCCACGTCAGGATGGAAAGCAGACATCCAGAGAGAGCATTTCGGCATCCGGAGTAACAGTAAATCCGACGGCATCGCCTGCTATATCGAGACCATGGATCTCTTCTCCCTCCATCAACACCACACCATCTTCGATATCTCTATTCTCGACGACACGTGGGAGCGTTTCCAACGAATCTCCACATTGGAGGCTGTGCACTGCTCCCCGTGAAGATGCATCGCACGCCATCTTGACACACTTCAACAAATGTCCAGCCTCGTACGCGGAAGGGCAAACTGCATACCCGCCAGGCACAATTGTGCTAGCCTCGCCCTGCTCGCCAGCCCGGTACCACCACACCGAGACACCTGAATCAAGACAATGCAGATCTGATCACTTGGCTCATGGCGCAGGCTACCACAACGCCCCCACGCGCGTCTCGGATCCGCTTGATGGCCAGCGGCATTCACGCTTCCTGCTGATGAAGAACTGCTCCCGGAAGCAGGCTACTGGTCCCGAGTGACAGGGCATAGGCATGAGAACCATTGTCAACCTCCTCCTCTGGGACGTTCCGAATCGTACGTGCACAAAAAGGGAAATGGCGGTCTTACCAGAGTGCTGGGAAAGATCGCTCAGTACAGCCTTCTGTCCAACTCGGAAGCTGTCGTTCTACCCGTCTTACCTGTGAACTCAAGTGAGGCAGGGAATACTGTTACGGAAACGTTGGTCGGCGACAACAGGTGCATGATCTGCCGTTAGTGCAATTCCTCTAGTTTGCCTGTCTTCTCATACAATCTGGACCGCCTGGTTTTTGCAGTTTTCAGCGATCATGCAGCTGAGATATGTCGCCGTTGTAACTGCCTTATTGTTCACGAGTGTTGGGGCCAACACACGAGATTTCGACCTCACGAAGCGTGAGAGTGTAGCATATCCACCCTTACCGACACTTTCGACATGCGCGGTAGGGAAGACTCTCAGATACTTTGTGATTTCGCTGACATGCTGCAGCAAGCCTGCCTGACCGAGGCACTACCATCCTCAAGATGCAACAGCCCGACAGATCAGAGATGTCTTTGTGCTAGCGAAGCCTATGCCGATGCCACGGGGGAGTGCCTAGCGCGAAATTGCAGTGTTGTCCAAGGCCTGCAAACACGAAAATACTTGGCCATCACTTGCAAAGAACCCACTCGTGATCAGGGCTCTCTCACGAGATCTGTGTCCTGGGCCATGTTCGCGCTCGCCACATTTGGAACACTCGCTCGATGTCTGTCTCGCATGCGTGCCTTGGGCGGAACTGGCTATGGTTGGGACGACTGGACGATAATCTTTGGCTGGCTGATTCTTATACCAGTGAACGGCATACTACACATAATGGTCGATGAGGGACTCGGGCAGGATATCTGGATGTTACAGCACCCAAATTACCAGATCAGCAAGATCCTGAAATTCTTCTACATCTCCGAATGGCTCTACGTCCTCGAGGTGAATACCATCAAGATCTCGATCTTGCTTCTTTATCTGCGAATGTGGCCAGCGGAGTTTGGATGGTTTCGCAAAACATGCATCGTGTTCATGGCAGTTCTGGCAACTTTCACGGTCGTTGCGATAGCCACACTTGGACTTGGTTGCCAGCCCATGGATTACTTCTGGTTCAAATGGGATGGACTTCATGAGTATGTTCTCGAAGATCGCTCACCTCCCGTAGAATGCTAACCGCCATTACAGAGGGTATTGCATCAACCAGAACGCTCTGATTTGGTCAAACGCCGGCTTCACGATTGGATTCGATATTCTATGCATCGTTCTGCCACTCCCACGTCTTATCGCTCTCGGCATATCCACGCGCAAGAAGATTGCAGTAGTCTTGACTTTCGCTCTCGGAGCCTTCGTCACCATATGTTCCATTCTTCGACTCCGCACACTTGTTGAATGGGGAAACGCCACGAATATGACATGGTACTACAACCCCATCGCCATCTGGAGTAACGTCGAGCTGAACCTTGGAGTGCTTTGCGCCTGCATGCCCGCTACTGCTGGACTGTTACAAAGATGCTACAGCAAGGCCTCAGGCAAAGCGCTCTTGACAAATGTGCGACGGCCGATATCATGCGAACCGACTCCACCGAAAGACGTGGAACAAGGCATCGAGCAGCGATCTTTATACGAACTAAGAGTGCAGAACAGCAATGGCTCGCCGATGTACCATGCACGACAACTGCATGGCTCGTCTGCTAGTCTGGGGATCCATAGGACACATTGCGAATTGGACACAAGACCTGCAACGCGGAAGAATGAGATGGATCCGGAAAAGGCAGTATTGCCTGGCACGAGATATGTGCCTCCTCGAGCAAGCATCAGTCCTGATTCCGCTGTGGATCAAATGATCAGTGATGGGTACACAGAGTTTGCTAAGATCAGGCGATGACAAGAGCATACATTGGACGAAACAAATAACGATTAACATAATGCTAATCACGAGCATAATATGATGATACGAGGCGTTACACTTTTGACAGGGTCAACCGATGGACAATCAGGACTATCAGAATCCATTTCCTTCCCATCAACCTGCTGGAATGCACTCAACGAGGCTTCGATACTGGGCCAACAATCTGACCTCATAGCATTTTAGCGAAGTTTTACATTTTCGTGAAGAACACCAACGACCAGATCGCTGTATGCCATTCATTCAGCTATGCAAATGCAACCTCCGTTTGGTTTCCAGATAGTGGTGACGTTCCCTCACTTCCAACAGATTAGCATTCAAACATCTTCGTCGTGCTGACATTGATTCTGCTCCACTTCCTCCCTTCTATCAAGCAATTGAGGAACTGCATCGGCCAATAGACATGATAGAGCATGAACCACGGCAACGGATCCCAGACTTCATATGTCCCGTCCTTCCACGTCAACAGATGCACAGCAAAAGTCGCCATATTCCGAATGAACTCTCGCACGCCCAACTGCAAGCTTAGCACCTCCAGAAAAGGGACCAAGACGAGCGTCACCAGATCATGTCCAATCCAATAATACGCATCATTCCTCACCGGACTCGCAAACCACTCCGGGCCATCTTTCTTCGAAACCCCATCAAGCAGCTCTAAATACCCATGAACCATATCCTCAGCTCGATTGAACAAACAGACTGCCGTATGTGCTCTTGGATTACATTCAATCGGATACAAAACAATTTTCTCCGGATCCTTCTCATTCGTGTCTTTATCTTCCACTAGGAAATCAAACGACAAATGTCCTGTAAACCCTTGCCCTCCCGCCGCAGCATAATGTTCTGTGAACTTCAACATCGCTTTCGAAAGCGCCGAATCCGAAGGTAGTGCTCTATAATGCATCAATAGCTCCGCAGAAGGACAAGCAACGAAAGCTCGAACTCGCCCGTTGATGACTAGAGCGTGTGTGCAGAATTCTTCTCCTTGAATGAATTGTTGTAGGATCCAAGGTTCTTGTTGAGAAATCCGTAGACAATCGAGGTATTTACTTGTTTCTTCGGGGCTGCCTTCTTTGGGTAGCAATGTCATGATGTCTCCGCGAGCTTTGTCGTCCATTCCGATGGTTTTCATGACGTACTTCCTTCCTCTTGGAGCGTGCTGTAAAGCGTCTTCGACTTGGGATCTTTTTGTGATTGTTTTCGTTTCGGGGATTGTGAGGCCTAGCTCTTCTGTCCTTGCGATAAATTTGTCTTTCTCGTGGAGCATTGTGGTTGTTGCGACGTCGAATTGGACGGCCTTGCATTTCGTTCGGGATTCAACGATTTCTTTGGCTTCGCCATCTTCGACTGCAGATGCTACGCCCGAACAGCTAACCCAGAGGTCGACGTTTTCTTTCAAGATCGTGTCGAGCAGAGATTGAACGTAGGGTCCAGATGACTTGGAGGAAGGTTTACGGAGTGTGTGGAATTTGTTCAGAGAAGCTGAGAATCGCCCACATGCGTAGCCAGGCTCGAAGTCTGCACCGATGACAGTGTGCCCGGCTTGATGGAAAGCTCGAGCGAGGACAAGACCTTTGGTCATGCCTACACCTGTGACGAGGATTGTTTTCTTGCTTCTTGTCTGAGGCGTGCCATTATCGTTCGATGATTGTTGAGTTGTTCGAGTTCCTCTTTTTCGAAATTTCATCTCTGCCAGAGATAAATCTGATAACATAGCTGATGATAAGAACTGTGATATCCAATGGCAAGAAAACCAGACTGAGCAGAATCAAAGAGATATTCTGTGCTGCGTGGAAGCTTCCTGGGGACTGAGCATTGAGTACCATCTTGACGGAAATGTGGTAGCTGCGACTTGCTTGAGACGATCTTTCCTCAGCCGTGCCTGCCTTTGAATTCTTGGGGTGCCGATGAGCAGGATTCGACTTTTGGAAGTGCTCGTTCGGCTTGACGCGAGCTCCCCAAGCTGTGTCTATGCAAGAAGCTCTGACCCTGCATGCACAAGCTGGTATTGCGGCTAGGGCATAGTGTGGCTGCATGAAAGACTCAGGATGACGTTCACGACCGGAGAATTTCGCTCGGAGATGTCAATCCCAATGCCTCTACGCGCCAGTTGCAAAGTTGCGTGATGTATATTGAAAGTGGGATGTTCTGCCCCACTAAGTTGACACGCCGAAATGTCAATGATTATGTCAATTTTTTGAGACGCGGTACAGTAGCATGCTGAGTAGTATACTGATGAACACTGGTATTGTAACAAGAATAGCTCGTAGCTCTCTTCTGCGAGAGGCTTCTATGTAATCATCATCTTTGAGCCATGATATTCTATCTCTATAGAGGACTGTTTAGCTCGTTCCATTGACGGCATGGCCGTTCACGCCATTCTGAAGGCCATCGACACCCTCAGGTCCCGAAGCAGCCTTCTTCGCAGCCTTGACGCCATTGACGGCGACTCCGTTGCCGTTGGCATGTCCGTGGACACCGTTAGTGTGACCATTTATGCCGTTGGTGACAGCTTGCTCTGTATCATCGTTGATGACATTGATCTTCCTGAGACCAGCTGGGGAGCCGTTTGCGTGGCCATTGGTGCCAGTAGTGATATCGACTGCCTTGTTGTTCAAGGTGTAGCCAGTGTCACTGCTGTCAACGAAGGCCTCAATACCCAGTCCATTACGTGGGTAAGACTTGCAAATCTCCTTGTGCTTGCGAAGCGCCTCGTTCATCTCCTCTTTCTCAACATCGTTCAAGAAGACGCAGCTACCAAGTGGGCTTGGGATAGCAGCTCGCAGCTTGCCGTCACGAGTCTTCAGGATGGCGGCGGTAGCCTTCTCAAGGATCTCCTCGGTGAAGTCCTCGTGGTCCATGGACAGACCTGTGCGAGAGAACAGGTCGAGCAGACGCTTGTAGTCGCTGTCTGGTAGGTTGCCACGCATGTGGGCAAGGGTGGCAGAGTATGCCATGTCGATAGAGATGGCGTGGCCGTGTCGGAGGGGAACATCGGGAACCAACTCATGGAGTGGTGACCAGCTGCGACATTGTCAGTGGCTATGAGATTCATTGTGCGGAGACAGTACCTACGTGTGGCCATAAGCAATAACACGGTCGAGACCGATTTCGTGCAGGTTCGGGGTTTCGAGCTTCAGCATCTCATGGATGCCAGCTCTGTTGATCTCATCACAGGCTTTGGTAACCTCTTCGGTAGCGTCGTCAGAGCGACCGAAGCCAGTCTTGATGATTTGCTCGGCGTACTTGTCAAGCAAGTCAAATGTTGGCAGGTGTGCACAAGAGGAGATCTTGATCAGCTCCGCAAAGCCATTGCGGATCTGTGCTTCTGGCAAAGTGCGGAGGAAGGTGAAGTCGAGGAAGGTGTGGATCGGTGCGTGGTATGCGCCCAGGCGGTTTTTGTAGTTGCCGTAGTTGACAGCAACTTTAATCGACACAGATGCATCAATCAAGCCGATTACAGTGGTAGGTATGCGGATGAAGTTTGTGTTTCTGCGGTAAGCAGCACAAGCGAAACCGGCGACGTCAGTGACCAGGCCTCCACCGATAACGAGAACCGGCTCCTGTGGTGATTGTCAGCTCGAGAATGTTACCCATCCATAACAGAACTATCTCACCTTTCGGTAGATGCCAAACTTGGTCATTGAGTCCACGATGCTCAAGAAAGTATCAATGCTCTTGGCCTTTTCGCCAATCATAGTCTTGTGGACCTGGAGCTCAATGTTGTAGTGATCAAAGTACTCCTGCAGTTTCTGGCCGTACTCCGCGTGAATGTTTGAGTCCATTACAGCTAGGGCCCTGCCCCAGCGCTCGTAGCACTTGGCAAGTTCCGGCTTGCGTGTATCGAAAACATTGTCGATGAAGGTGAAATCGTATTCGATCTTCTCGTAGCCCTCAACATGAAAGCCATTGGACGTTTCCGCCACAGTAGCTTTAAGATCGGACATTCTGGCTTTTGACTCACGAAAGAAAGCGTGAGTCGATTTGAGGAGCTAAGGAAAGAGCTCGACTATTCAATTGTTGATTTCGTGTGGAGGAGTGAAAGGCAGAGCTCCAGCGGCTTTACAGAGGTTTTATACCTCCTGCAGGACTCGCATAGTTCCGCCATGGGCTCCTTAGACCCGGACGATTCCATGTTGATTGCGTTAACAATTTACTAGTGGCATCCTGGAGCTGGTCGCAGAAAGTTGTCTGAGCAATGGCATAATCAGCGCAGGTCCACAAGAGCATCCGGAAGCTCGACTGGGAGCCGGTGCAACGACAGGTCTAGCTGCAGGTAGACGAAGGACAAGCGATCCAGCTCCGACCAGTGTGAGCAGACAGAGAAGGCCATGTCGACTCGATATGGAGTAGCGTTACGACGCAGTAGAATGATGATGTCGTACAAACAGCTGCATGTGACGACGCGATGAGCGCGTCGCGGGGCACTCATTCGTCCACGCGCGTGGCGGCACGGAGCACGTTGCTTGGGACCCTTCCGACCAAGCCATCGAATTGTGTGATACTGCGGAGCCTCGCCCGACTAGATCGCAGATGAGTTGCAGAAGAGCCAGATCTTAGCGCCCTTTTCTACCAAGATAGATCGGTCTCTGCAGATCGTCGTCGACCTTGCAGGGTCTGGTGTGTTGTCCCTTGCATTCGAGTTTTCGACTTCATGAGCGCATTTGCAGTGCCGATGCTTTTCATCTCCTCACTTTTCTTCATGTTTCCTTTCAATGGGTGTCCGACCATCCTCGCGACATCGCGGAGAAGATCTCGGCTCACTGTTGGGAGGGAGCCAAATCAATTGCGTCATGCAGGCTGCAAGACAGTTGGCAGCAGTGGGTACTTGCTCCTCGGCATCATCCTCGCATCATGAGCTCCGCTTCTCCTCATCCACGCGCGGGATTGTGAGAAAAGAGTTGTGGGAGTGGTGATAGCTTTGCATAAGCGACCGGCCATAAATCTGAGGTATAGCCGACGTGCATTAGGCTGAGTCGCAGCAGGATTCCATCCCAGCACCCTGTACCATTGTCATGAGCTACTGGTGCAATTGCATGTGAAAGCTAGGCCTTGTGAAGCAACTGCCGTCGACTGTGGTATGCCGCAGCTTGACTGAGTCGACTTCAACGACGCCAGGCAATCTTTCTTCGGCGCTGAACCGATCGTGTCAACTACCCTGGCTGCTTCATTTCGACATGCTATTACAGCACCAGCAGGATGCCTCGGGCTGAAATGTCGAAGACCTCGAGTAAGCATCGTTGAGATGTCGAGATCATGGTGCTCAACGCAGCGACTTTCCACACTCCTGCACTGTTTGTCCCGTGTGCGCGACACCTGCTCCGCTGAGCGTAACGCGCAGTTGTCGCCGTCGTCGGTGGCCAAGAACGGAATGCTGGGTGTAAGGTGTCGCAAGCCCTACCACGGAGTGGCCCAATTGCCCTGTGCTATAGCACTATGTGCGATCAACTCCCGAAGACATTGTACGCGACAATGAGGAGGCTTTTCTGGCTATTAGCATAGCTAATGCCATGTAGAAAATTGTGTACAGGACTGCTACCCAGCTAGCCCGATCAGGATCGAGTCCATCAGAGCGGCTCAGTTGGCTGCGCTCTCCCAGCTTGCGTCCTCGCTCACCAACCGAGCAGCGGTATTCACATGCCAAATCGCTTCATGCAGGTCTGACGATGCTGTCGAGAGGACCGGATCGCATGATCACCTTGGCAAGGCTCGTAATTGCTATACAGTGGTCCATTTTCGGAAGGAGTCGGACTTGTGTCGAGAAAGTGGGCACTGTACCGGACGTCTTGGTCTTGGAAGACATGCATCGGATGCAAGAAGATGTCGCTTACATCGAGGATGGCAGGGATCGCTCTCGGGGGCGGTGTGCATCTGGCGATGGACAGATAGCTGTAGTCAGTGTTTCGCGCTGTCAGCTTCATGCCAGACGAGTGCGAGTTTGCGTGAATATCGAACTCCGCTTGTGAAGCGACGTGAAGGGAAGCAATTGCAAGTCAATAGCGGTGAGGAGGTGAGGAGTGGAGGAGGCAGGAGAGACTAGGATAACCGGGCTTGGCGTACTGTGCTGAGGCCTCAGGCAAACGCAAGTCAGATGTGGGATGGTACCGCAGGATCAGCGCCTGTGATGTGGCAAAGTCGCCATCTTCGTACAGAGTGTGGGTGCGGGCTATCGAGATCCACTGGATGCAGATGGCGTCACCTGAAAGGCGGGCAAGCCCTGCTCGCAGAGCATCCATTCTCGCACGCGCGCGCGTGCACTGGTTGTCTTC
Source organism: Cercospora nicotianae (assembly GCA_029490675.1). Taxonomy (NCBI): domain Eukaryota; kingdom Fungi; phylum Ascomycota; class Dothideomycetes; order Mycosphaerellales; family Mycosphaerellaceae; genus Cercospora; species Cercospora nicotianae. The sequence goes on along the minus strand of JANQAT010000012.1, from coordinate 5,122,290 downwards.
GCCATTCGATGACAGAAGTCGACAGTCGCCAATATCCACGACCAGGTCCCGAAGCGAGCCACAGTCGAAGCTTCAAGCTTTTGACAACTGTATGCCGAACCCCTGTCAAGCGAAGCAGGTAGGAATGCTTGTATCTAGCGATCAGGTGCCGACTATCCTGAAGATTTCCAGCCATCAGACGAACGTCCTGCGGACTGAAGCCGGGCTCGGTTGGTGCTTATGTGCATCGCTTGTCAGGCGATCGCCCGTATTGCATTCTACGCGCAGGTCGAAAGCCACTGCGTGCCGCTGCACAGATCGAGAGTCTCAAGCGGAGAAGTGCGGCGCTTCGGGCGGGCATGAGTCCGGCTCAGGCTTTACTGCACAAAGGAAGTCCATTGGTAATTGTATGCATTCAAGTCCCTCCTCCAACGCACAGCCAATGTCTTAGACAGGTTTCCGTAGGTTGACGCCACACCATAACACGGGTGCTAGGTTCGTTGCACAATCGAATGTGAAAAGACTGATGAGCCACAGGACCACAAGCACCGGGATTGGCGCAAGCAAAACTTCAGTGCGGCTGAGAAAAGGCAACGCTGCGAGCACATGTTAACCCATACGCATATTGTATTGGGTGGGCGGATCTTACCATTATAACCCAAGAATGTAATCACAAAGTAGTAGCTCAGTGCCATTAGGTACATCGTGTTTCCAAATAGGTTTGACACCCAATAATCCTGGGCGATAAGAGGCATGAGGAGAAACTGGAGAACGTAAAGGAAGGTCCATATTGGCAAGTACGCTCGGATGGAGACCTGTAAACTGTAAGCATCTGGTCAAGAAGTTCGCTTAGCTGCAAACGTACGTCGAAGCAATAGCCAAACTCCAGCCCTTCATCTCCAGCGCCCAAGCCTCCGCCGCTCGGAGGACCAAATAGCCCCTGTCTTCGCTTCCCCAATACACGGCCCACCAGAAAGTACATTGCAGTACTGACGACAAGACTAGTACCGAGAAAGTGCACAAGCACAAAGGCTAGGGCTACTCGGAAAGTCCTCCCGAACCCATCGGCATATGCCAAGCCCCATGCCAACCCAGTCAGAAACAGGAATAGACTCAATAGGTAGGTAAAGGCCGGATCAGCTCGATGGTACGAGTTTTTGGTTTGTTTGTGGTAGTAGATGTTTCGGAACACCTTTTTCGGAGCTATGATTAGATGCGTCATTTCCCAAATTGCCGTCTCGAAGTCCATAGACGTAAATTTGAAGAGACGCCGGAAGAAGGGCGGTATCCGCATACTTGTTGTAGTACGTCTTGAGGAAGACATGATGCCTTTATATATGTTCGTGGGCCTGACGGAAGTGTTTACAGTCGTCGAGAATGAGTCCGGCGGTCGTTTTGTGTGATCTTCAGGAGAGCAGGCAGGCCGCGATCATTCCCAGTATATTACGCGCTTCTTTCGAGTTCTCCTTGGATGTTGACGTTCAAAAGGAGTGACTAGACGGTCGTGTATGATGTGTGCGTAGTTCGGGCCTTGTTCGCATGTGACAATAGATAGTGTTCCTGCAGCCAACTGTTTGCACAAGAGCGGAAGTGAGGTTGGCGCCTTCCGGCCGCCGGCTGCTCCCGCGGCAGCTGCTTCCTTGTCGAGGCATCAACAACTTCTCCAACCAACATCATCACAACACCCACATCGCAACTTGCGCCGCCCTCACCTTCGCTCGACTACTTCTTCGACTTCGTGCGCACTTCATTCCTCTCGGCGATTTTCTTGCCCTTTCTGCAGAGGCGCGGCGTAGCGCGACATTTCTGCGAATATTGGTAAGACAGACTTGCGCAAAGCCTTTGTCTACCGCTTGCGCCTCAACACCGCCGTTGCGCTCGAGGCGCATTGCGTCGCTTAGAAATGGCCGACGAGTACGATCCGACCGCGCCACCAACCTTCGATGCCGCCGCGGTCGAAGACCACGAGGACAGCTACGACCCAGCCAGCTATGGCGACGATGGCGGCCAACAAGACGATGCCAACGACGAAGACGACGACTACGATCCTTCGAGTATGAACTATGGCGACGATGCCGCGCAGTCGACCCCAGCACAGTCCAAGCCGCAATCTCCCACGCAAGCCGAAACGACAGCCCCAAAGTCGCAAACCAAAGTCGCTGGCTTCATAGTGGAAGAGAGTGAAGATGAACAAGACACGAGCGTGCCGGCGCCATCGCAGGTTAACGGCAATACAGGTGCTCACTCTGGTCTTGGTGCGGTCGCGCAATCTGAAGCGCAGGATGTATCGTTAAATAGTGCACCACATGTTGACACAGCTGAAGCAAGCTCAAGTCTCAATGGGTTCACTGTTCCAGTCCCTGCATCTTCTAGTACTCCAGTTGCCCCAAAAGTCACATTGCAGCAGACAGCTCCACAGTCAGGTCAAGAGGGTAAGACAGTGTCTACCGCGGCCTCAGCGCAGCCGACACCGCAACCCACTCAACAGAGCATCGCGCCGACCCCGCAGCCTCCGGCGCAGGAGTCTAGCCTCCCTTCAGTACAGGCTCCACCGGCAAGACTTCCACATGACAAAGTTGGACAGCTTGAGGACCGCATCAAAGATGACCCCAAAGGTGACATTGGTGCATGGTACGAGCTCATCAATCACTACGCCGCCAAGGAACAGTACGACAATGTTCGGACTGTGTATCGGAGATTCTCTGAGGTGTTTCGGACAGCGGTACGTATCTATTCTCCCCCTTTCATATTGATTTCGTTCTGGTGAGGCGGCGGGGGCATGGTCTGTGGCGGGTTCGAAAGTGTGATGTACCACAATGGCGGCGGCGATGTATGGGGTTGTTTGACGAACATCTTGTTTCTGCGGACAGGCGAAGCGGAGGAATCCAGTGCAGTGGTCGCAGGACCTTTTGGGATTCTGCGTGTTCAATAACGCAGCAGCTGACGTGTGGTAGGTCAAGCTCTACCAGGATTGGATCAAATTCGAGAGCGATCTCGACCGCCGGCATGATGTGAGCATGATCGTCAATACTGCGCTCGCAAAAGAGCAAATTTATCATGTGGCACTGTGGAAGATTTACCTCGACACCGTCCGAAGAGAGCATCCCCTTGTCGGAGACTCGACTGGTGCGAATCGAAACATGCATCTTGCGGCATTCGAAGCGACCCTGGGCGCGATTGGAATAGATCCAGACGCAGGCGAACTCTGGCGGGAATACGTGGACTTTGTTAAGGATGGTCCAGGAACGCTCGGTGGACAAGGTTGGCAGGATCTGCAGAAAGTCGATTTGGTCCGGAAGGCGTATCAGCGAGCCACAAAGGTCCCTCATTCCGAGCTTGTGAAGTTGTGGAAGGAGTATGAAGCATTTGAGATGAGCATCCACAAGCAAACAGGCCGAAAACACGTTCAAGAGCAGAGTCCGCACTACATGCAAGCTCGAACTGCGCGCATGCAGCTCGAACAGAAGATCCAAGGACTCGATCGGACATCCTTGCCGCGGCTGCCACCCATCTACGGCTGCGCTGGGGAAGACGAGTTTGGGGAGCAAGTAGAAAAATGGCGGTCGTGGATTGCATGGGAACGCGACGAAGATCCGCTGGTTTACAAAGGCTCAGAGGATGAGGAGTGGCGCAAGCGAGTCATCTACGCCTACGATCAAGCGACGATCTTTCTATGCTTTTACCCACAGATCTGGTTTGAGGCAGCCTCATGGTGCTTCTCTACGGGGATTGCCGATGTCATCGCACGTGGCGACGCATTTCTGGAGAAAGGTATGCAGATGAACCCCGAATCTGTACTGCTTGCCATGATGAAGGCAGACCGCATCGAGAGTGATCTGGAACCCGGCAACACCGAGGAGGTCCTCATCCGCAACGGCGACAGACTCGACAAGCCATTCGCTGATGTACATGCCGCGCTTTACGCGCTTCGTAACAAGGCAATGGACAAAGACAAAATTGCCCTCGCTCAAATTGAAGCGCACTTCAACTCAATGCCGCCGGAAGAGGAACCGCAGAATGCACAAGAGGATGACGACGAGGATGAACCAGCTGAGAAACCTCTCACCCGCACAGAGCAGAAGAAAGCCCAGATCGATGCAGTAAAACAAGCATCCGCGGTGCACCTTGACATGTTCAAGCGCACGATATCATACGTTTGGGTGGCAAAGATGCGGGCTTTCCGTCGTGTGCAAGGCCAAGGACGGGCACCAAAAAAGAATGACGAAAAACCAAAGCCATACGTCAAAGGTTCTAGAGCAATCTTCAGCGAGGCACGGCCAGGCGGACCGCTTTCAAGCGAAGTGTACATCGCAGCCGCCCTGATGGAATGGCAATGCTACCGGGACCCTTCTGCCATCAAGATCTTCGAGCGTGGCATGAGATTGTTCCCCACCGACACTGCTTTCATCCTCGAGTATATCAAGTACTTGACCAGCACGCAAGATGCCACAAACGCTCGAGTTGTGTTCGAGTCCACAATTCCGAAGATTATGGGCAGTACAGAGCTCACCCACGAGCAGAAGCAGGACAGCTGCCGCCCATTGATTGGCTACATGCATGACTTTGAGAGCAAGTATGGAGACCTGGCACAGATTCACAAGATCGAGAAGCGCATGGCCGAGATATACCCTGAAGAGCCTGAGATTGCTCGCTTTGCTCATCGCCTGGAACTGCAAACATTCGACGCTATTAATGCACAAATCATCATTAGTCCGAGCCAGGCACAGCCGAAGCCTGTTTCGTCGCTCCCTCCCGGCGCTGCCGCCCAGCATATTATGGCAGGACAATTAGCTGCAAGCATTGAAGGGCCAACATCGCCAAAGATGGGCGGTGCTGCACCTGAGATTCTACTTGGTCCCAACGGTCCATACGTCGCCTCACCTAAGCGCCCTCTCGAGTCTGACGATGATGGACCAAATCGCAAATTCATGCGTGGTGAATCGCCTCTCAAGAACACTCCTGGGGTGCGCCTCGCAGCGACGACATCGGGTTCAGGCAAAGGAGGCTTCGCCACAAAGACTTTCGTCCCGGTCAATGGTCCTCCTGTGCCAGCTGGAGTCTCTGCTCCGCCACCAGGACTCCCGCCTATGCCCATTGGTCCACCTCCTCTCCCAGTCGCGGTCTTGAATGTGCTGTCCATCATTCCGCCTGTTCATACGTACATTGGCACGAGGCTTGATCCAGCGAAGCTTATTCAGCTGGTCACCAGTGTTCCAATTGAGCAGACTCGCGCTGCTCACCAGAATGGCACGCTGAACTTGAAGTTCCGACCATTGTAGCATGGTGCTTGAAAGGAGAATACTGCAGTACGTCGATGGGCAGCACGGAGCGGTGACCACGAGGTCTCTGGGGATGTGACCTGCGGACGACAGGCGTTATGACTTGTTGCTATGGCGAGACGGAACGTCACTTTTCTTGTACTATAGGACTTGTGCGAATGACCAACACAAGGTGGTCAAAGGAATTACAATACGTGAAAAGCTTCAATTCTGTTCCACTTCCCACTGTCTATGCCACAAGACATCATTCATCAAGTTTCAAAATCTCGTCTCGTGCCTGTGCCGTCAAGTGCCTATAGAAATAATGTGACGTGGAAGTAAAGACATGTCACCCCATCACCCAACAATCAAGCTCGCCTTGAAGCTGATCGGACCTCGGACCCGACCAACCACATCCTCCGAACAACAACTCCATCTCGTCGAAGCAAACAACGCCTCTCGACCTCTTGCTCGTCCGATCACGATACTCAACTTTCCTCACCATGGCGTCCAGGATACCTTCAACCGCCATGCGCGCTTTCACCCGCCGCCCGATCACGACTGCTATCGCACAAACACGCTCGTTCCAGACCTCACGCACGATGCGCGCAGATGCGGTCATCTCGCCGAAGAAACCTATTGGAGCTTTTAGGGGATCGTGAGTGCATCTCTCTTCATTATTTGAATGCTACGATGTGCATGGAGAGGCTTTGGGTCGCGGAGAAGTATATACGAAAAGCTATAAAGAGCTTCCGGGGCGCGTGAAGAGCTGGAGACCTTCAAATATCCATGCGCGAGGGCGATACATGGTTGAACAGCTTCTTGAGCTGTAAGATTCGAGGGCGGAATACAATACAGATGTAGTCTCTCATGGAAGTTTATGTGCACGAGCTAATGGAATGGCTTTCTGCCTCTACAGATTATTCGGCTTTCTTCTCGGAACAGTAGGAGCTGGCGGAGCTCTGTACTACTACGTCGTGGATCAGTATAAGGTGTCGAATGAGCTGCTGACGGAGGATATCTATGTGAGTGTTCCTCTTGACTTCATGATGATCTGGCAGCTTGGTGTGGATGAGAAGCAACTGTGGAGACTATCTGCGAAGGGAGCTGGAGCTGACCTTGTTGTGACATTTGTAGGCCTTGCAATCCGCTGTGCAAAGACTGGAAGGATATGTGAAAGCGCTGGAGGCGGAGATCCCAAAGAAGAAGTAGAAGAGACGAAGGAGGTTCATAAGATACCAAGGAGTGAAAGTTCAGCAGAGACAGGCGGAGGAAGCGCAGCAATGGGCCACATATGAGAGCATGCGGAGACGGTTCATGGTTGGAGCATCATATCTGTGTATTTTGCAGGTCTAGCAAGCGAAGAGCATTGTGGTAATTCGAACACAGCAGGCGGTTGACTCCATGAGCGAGCAATGTTCTTTTACATGGTCATTGATTTCTCGCTGTACAAGATCCGTCACGAAATGCCCTATCCACCACAAAGTCCTAGGTTCATATGCCAATACAATGTTCAATCCGGAGCTTTGTCAGTTGCATGCTCCTCCCAAACGCCGCGCGCAAGTTTGCCTTCCATGATCTCAATCGACCTGCATCTGTGCACTTCTCTGCGCTCGCTCGGCACGCACTCCTTGTGCCGGCCCAATCTCCTGTCAATCTGAACCTCGTAAGTACTCCGCACGCTCAAGACTTCACAGCAGACTTCGCCTTCTCCGCAGCCTCAGTCGCGACAGCCTTGGCCTTCTCTGCAGTCTCAGCGGCAACAGCCTTTGCCTTCTCCGTGCTTCCGCCAGCGACGGCCTGACCCTGCATCACAGCGCCAGCAGCGACAGCCTTGCCCTGCTCCACCTTCTCCGCTGCGATTTTCGCAAGCTTTTCCAATTGCTCTTGTCTCATCTTTCGCACAGCTCTGAATAACAACACGAAAAGCAATTCGACTCGTTCCTTGGTCATCATGAGAATACCCTGCACGAGGAAGCCTTTGATGAGCTGAGGAGCGACACCCTTCCAAAGTCCGAGGATTCCATCTCGCTCGACGGTGAACTTCATGACTTCTTGGAAGGATTTGAAGGGCTTGCCCATGCGTTGTGGCGGAGGCTTGGATTGCAGGCCGACTTTGGCGATGATGAGAGGTTGTGTTGCGATAGTGGCGAGCATTTTGGAGAGTGCGCCGAGAACTATTCAACACAGGTTAGCAAAGCTCAGACTCGGGGGACAATTGGAATCTCAACTCACGGAAAGCCTCGTGAGGCGCCAAATTCGACTTTCCAGGAAACATCAACGTGCGTAGCCTCTCGTAAGCACCATATGTGATACTTGGGTTCACGACCAAAACCATCGATGCCTTGATACCTCTCCACAACCCGGCAATACCATCTTGATCGACAACTTCCTTCGCGGTCGCCCAAATAGTTTTCCTCTCGCCTTTCCGTTGGGTCTGCTGCCTCGTCGTCACAACCGCAATCGGAATTGTGAACAGTTGCGCCAAAGCACCAGCCACTGCGCCCAAACTCAATTCCACTGCTGTGCTGGTCCCCTTTGAATCTACCCGTGCATGGTACATTTCTCGCACCAGGCTGTACCAGTAGAAATATGCGAAGTTTGTGCTCACGACGCCGATCAAGTTGCCTGCCAGCCCATTGAAGAGTCCTGATACACCCTCTTCCTCGATGATATGCTGGATCGCATGCATTGTGCCCTCATAGTGGACATGTCCCTCCTCGTCAACATAGGTGTCTTTCGCATTTCGCTTAACTTGTGTCTGCAACCGGGTCTTGACGAGATCGAGTGGGTAGACGACGCTGTTCGCTACGAGAGCCCCGGCAGAGCCTGCCAGCGCGAGACCCCATGCTGGCAGCTCTTGTTTCGAAGGAGCTGGTGCCATAGTTTATGTCGGTGTCGCTGCGGTCGTGATCGCTTCTTTGTCGTGCTATGGTCTTTTGCCGGAGAATAGATCTCTCGTATCACAGCGCCGAGGGACAACCGATAGCGATAGCCGAAGCGGGTGTGTTAGAAAGTGCTCTTGCCGATCATGGGAGACGGTGGTCAGAATGGCTCAGGTCGATGCGGCCAATATTGAAGGAGGTCGTAGGCGAACCCGGTAGTTGGTGTTGCGTGCGAGAGAGCACGACTTTGTTGCGAGAGCCATGCTGTGTGCCGTTCGATAGACCTCGGCCCTGTGAAAGCGACGACTTCGGTCCTGCTGCCGGCCAAAAACCAAGCAGGGATCGCTGGGGGCACGTCATTTCTCCTTCCACGCGGTCCGGGCTGCGATAACCACTTGGACTTCACAACACTGCAAATACAACTACAGCTCTCGGATCCGAATTTCTTTGCCGTATACCATGCTCTGACGAACTCAATTGGTGAGATGCTGCTCACAGAAGCGTGCTGACAGTCATCGAGCGCGACAACGATTACTGCAATCTCTCGGGCGACTTTCGGAGATCTAACATCATGATAACACCTGGATGCCTGCATTGAACTTCAGCAGCGGTCCGTTCAGCCGTGGCAAAGGCGGTGCGAGGAGGCCGCCATCATGAGTACGCCAGAGGACTTTGCGACGCTGCGACGGGACGCCGAGAGATTGGAAGCCCAACTAAGTCATGCAAGCAGCCGGGGCGAGGCATTGGACATTGCCATCAAAGCCGCCGAGACCTCGATGAAAGCGCTCTCGCTGGTGCAAGATCCTACCGAACGAGCTGCGTGTAGATTACGAGCAGAACAGTATATGCGAGAGGCTGAACGTATCAAGCATGACGAGGATTGGCGTTCAAGTGTCAAGTCGCCTCCTGCCTGGCTCAAGGTTGAGGTGCCTCCGACGCCGCGAACGACTGCTGCCACTCAAGCAGCGGCGGCAACCAAGGTGAGACAATTGCCAGTGCCGCTCAACTCTCGCAAGCTCTCCACAAGAGAAAAGATCATCGTTACCAAAGCTGGCTTCCTCAACGGAGTCAAGTTCCCAGAATGGAGTAGTGATCCCTCACCGAAAGAGTTCGAGCTGGCAGACGGTGAGGACTTGTTCTTGTATGTCTCCTTGAACATTCCACAATTCTCACCTACTACTAACTGCTACTTTAAGCGACGAGGCCTCAGAGCTACCATTGTCGGAATTTCAGGAAGATGTCCTCGACAGCTGGAAGCGCCCACAAGATGCGCTGCCCCTCCAGCGTGGTTTCAAGGTGACAAGAGCCATCTCGGGCCTACCATGAGCTTCTTTCGCAATATCGACCTGGTGCAGGATGCAGCGACTGACTGCTCTGTCGTTGCCTCGCTTTGCGCTGGCGTTGCTCGCGTCCAGAACGGACACCCAAGAATGCTTCAGAACGTCATGCATCCTTTTGATTTCGAAACTGGTGAACCCCTCATGTCCAAGAACGGGAAATACATCGTGTGCATGAACTTCAATGGATGTCAGAGGCGAGTCGTCATCGACGATCGCATTCCTACGAGCTCAACAAAACGTGTTATCCACGTTATCGATCGGAACAATCCAGGATTGTTATGGCCGGCGCTCATCGAAAAGGCGTACTTGAAAGTGCGAGGTGGCTACGACTTTCCTGGTAGCAACAGCGGGACCGACTTGTGGATACTCACTGGATGGATACCAGAGCAGATACATTTACAAGGAGATGAACTCGAGCTCGATCGACTGTGGTCACGCATGCTAAATGCATTCTCGTATGGTGATGTTCTCGTGACGATGGGCACAGGAAAAATGTCGGACAAGACCGAACGAGCCCTGGGGCTTGCGAGTGAGCATGACTATGCCGTTCTCGACTTGCGTGAAGTGGGCGGGCAACGTTTGATGCTAGTCAAGAATCCATGGGTGGAAGGAACGAGCTGGCGCGGCAGGTCACGCAGAAGCGAAAGAAGCCGAGAATTGTCTCCAGAAAGACCGCGTGTCTCACTCGATGAAGACAGTGGATCTGTTGATTCACCTAGAGATCTGCTCAACGAGAAGGATCTACCTCCCGGCACCTTCTGGATGGACCTCGACAGTGTACAGCAATATTTTGAGTCTGTTTACCTGAATTGGAACCCTGGTCTGTTCAAGTATCGGCAAGATGCGCATTTCGAGTGGGACTTTTCCAAGACTCATGACGATAATGGCTTCTGCAAGTCTCGCGGTCCTGCTGCGAGTTTGCAACACAATCCGCAATTCACTGTGGCGACGAGTCAGCGACAAGATGTATGGATCCTGCTTTGGCGACACTTCCAAAATTCGGTCCCTGAAGATGCCACGGCCGAGGACATTGAAAGTGGTCGGCATTTTATTGACCTGAGCGGATACATCACATTGGCAGCCTTTTCTGCTCAAGGACACAAGGTCATGTTATCAGAACGCTACATCCAGAAGGGTCTGTACGTGGACAGCCCACAGACTCTCTTGAAGCTCGAGAACTGCGAGCCTGGCAAGCCTTATACGATTGTCCCTCTGGAACAGGACTTGCCAGCCAACAAGCACTCCTTCACAATATGCACATTCAGCAACTCTCCTATCGTGCTCGATCATGCAATATCGCGCTACGCGCACCTCACACACGTCAATGGTTCCTGGACACAGCAGTCTGCCGGCGGCAATACACAAAACCCAACATATTGCGACAATCCGCAGTACACCATTACAGTACCTAGGAAGACCAACATCAGCTTACTGCTCGAGGCAAGTAACCCGAAATACAATGTCAATGTCCGACTTCTCCACAGTGGGGGCGAGCGCGTGTTCAACATGCGTATGAAAGATATCATTGCCGATAGTACAGTCTATCGCCAGGGGTGTTGCATTGCAGAGCTCGACGAGCTCGACCCGGGCAAATACACGGCCATCTGCAGCACGTTTGACCCACAACAGCTTGGGGATTTTACTCTTCGCATTGACTCTGCAGAGCAAACGTTCGCCAAACTGCTCCCTCGGGAAGGTGCAGGCAGAGTTCGCTTTGAGATCGAGGGGGCGGCGTTCAAGGAGGGCATGACGAAAATCGCAGCGCCGATAATGCCCCATCGTCTGGTGAACTTCTATGCGATTGCTCGACAGGCAGCGCCCGCGTCCGGGTATGGTCGCTCGGGCAGCCGCTCACATGTAAGACTGAGTGTCGAGCATGGACGAGGACCTTCGCGCTTTGTCCGAATCGAGAGCAACAATGGAGAGTACAGTGATACCTCGGGAGGCGCCGTTAGAACGAATGCGATTGATCTCGGACCGAATGATCGCATGTTGGTCTCTCAAGGCTGCGTTCTCGTGCTCGACCGTATGTATGTGAGTTCGGAGAACCTGGAGGAGACCTTTCAGGTGGAGTTGTTCATGGACCAGCCGAATGCAATTGCAGTTGGGCCATGGCGAGCGTGGGACGATTGACGAAGCACCTCAGTTGTAAGTTTCTTCCGTACTAGATGAAAGCATCTCACTTGCGCCTCTCTTCCCCTGTATTCGTATGCAAGACATATTCCCAGCTGCGCTACGGACGTTGCCGTGACGAGTGTGCATGTGAGAGACAGTAACACACGGGTACAGGTGATCTTGGCGGAGCCCCGCGATGATCATGCGCATTGCCTCCGCGACCAGGTCACCCATGAACGACGCGTGCGCATCGAAGTGGCGCCCCGCAGCCAAGTGTGGCGCTGGGAGTGAAGGCGTGAACAATTGATTCGCGGATAGCGTTCGTCGCCCTGATGCTGTCGAACTCAGGCGCATCACCGTCACAAGCCAGGCGGTCAGCGCTACGCAGACCCTGTGTGGCTGGTCGTTGATGAGTATTCCCTGGCCGTACATAGGCAGGAGACATTCACGGCGTGTTCCTTCAGACTGAATTCCATCGTCATTCCTGACATTGTAGTCAATTGTGGAGAGGATAAACGAGCAGTCAAGACTCGCTTGGAAGCGCGAGTGACGTCGACGCGGAGCCGCAGTCGGTCAGTGCTCCAACGACCACAGCCAACTCTGCGACCTGCACATATTCCCAAAGACGCCGTTGGGAAGGATAGACGCTGGTCCTTTGTCCTATTCTCCTATCTTCTCCTAACAAACTCTTCGCGCCAGAGCTGCCACTATCGAGGGTCCTTCCCGTCCCATCGCCCGCTACTGCATCTTCCACTTCAACCCCACCAAAACTAGTCAAAAGTCTCAACTCATACACCGCCCAACATGGGCCTCCTTTCACGAAAATCGGGCAAAGACAGCGCCCCCGAAGACACCACTGCTACCTCCGCTCCCGTCTCGGGCACCAACACAAACACATCCACAACGCCCGAAATGGTCAGCGCCAAAACCAGCTTGGACGAAGACCGCAGCGGCAATAACACATCCCGCCCACCCACCGCTTCCTCTTCAACATCCGTCTCCAAAACCGACGGCCCCGTTGTCGCCGATGGCCAACAAATCTCTGATGCCTCAAAGCTCAAGACCTTCCTTGGTATCCTCCGCCGCTTTCTCGGCGTAACCGACATCGCCGCCGTCCGTTTCTCGCTCCCCGCGCAACTCCTCGAACCAATTCCCAATCTCGAATATTGGCATTATCTCGATCGGCCTGAGACATTCGCTGCGATTGGCGATAGCGATGACCCCCTGGAACGCATGCTGGCTTGTTTGCGTTTCTGGTTCACGAAAGATCTGAAATATGTGAAGGGAAAGCCTTGCAAACCATACAATTCAAGTCTGGGAGAGTTCTTCCGATGTACTTGGGAAGTAGACCCTGCGGAGGCAGAGAAGACAACAGGAGACAAGAAGCCAGTGAAGGTAAATTATATCACAGAACAAACAAGCCACCACCCTCCCATCTCGGCTTTCGTCTACGATTGTCCCGAAAAGGGCATCGAAGCTTCGGGATACGATCAATTGTCCGCGAAGTTCACTGGCACAAGCGTCAAAGTCACACCCGGGAACTTCAATCAGGGAATATTCATCAAGTTGAAAAAGCGCGATGGGGAAGAATACCAACTCACGCACCCTGCGGCGTATTTGACGGGTTTCTTGAGAGGTCCGTCAGGGTTGTACGTTAGTGTCGCGGACGTCTGCACGATCACTTGCGCGAAGACGGGGCTGAAGACATTTTTGCAATATCATGAGGAAGGATATTTCGGGAAGGCGCAGAATCGTGTTGAGGGAGTTGTTTATCGACCTGTGGATGTGAAGAGTGATCCGGTGACGAAGTTGAAGGATGTACCGAAAGAGCAGATTGTTGGGAGGATTGAGGGCGTGTGGACGGAGAAGGTGTGGTATTCGCCAGGGAATACAGAGTTCAAGAAGATGAAGGAGTCGGACAGGATCCTGCTGATGGATGTTACGCCGCTGGTGCCGGTGATAAAGAAGTGTCCGCCGCAGGAGCTGCAGTTGCCGAATGAGAGTCGAAAGTTTTGGGGTGGGGTCACTGAGGCCATCGAGAAGAAGCAGTTTGGTACTGCCACGGAGCGGAAGACAGCTTTGGAAGAGAGGCAGAGGGAACGGGCAGCAGAGAGGCAGGCGAAGGGAGAAACGTGGACTCCGAGGTATTTCACGAACGTCACAGAGAATGACGGGAAGGCGGTGTTGAATGATTTGGGGCGAAAGGCGTTGGAGGGTTTGGAGACCGGTCAATATCAATTGGAAGAGCCGACGGAGTATGGGGCGATGTAAAGACCGACAAGAGAGCATACGGATGAGAGCGGAGTGGTGCTGGTGGAATGACTGATGACGATAGATTTGCTGCGCTTTGCACGGGTTGGCGCTACACGGCGATTGATTCGACTTGGATAATGAGCAGAAGAGCCAGTGGCATTATTACGAGACGCTGCGGAGGATGATCGGCTCCCCCTACGAAGCAAGGTTGGGGATCTCTGGCTGCGAACGATCATCGAAAGACGATGATGGAAGATGAATAGAACCAAGACCTAAACAGATTGGGCGGATGGATGGTGACCTCGTTCTGGGTCCTTTTCTCCAACATTGCAGCTTCTTCCTTGTTGTATTTGGGGGCAGGTATCGGAGTTGCTTGTCGAAGTGCATTTGTTGATTGTTTGTAGATAACATATCATGAACTGCATTGCAAGACTATCGGTACGCTCATCGGTGTTCCTTGAAAGTGGTTGAGAAATTCTGCCCACTCTTCGTATCGTTCGACTTCCACAACCGCCATCTCCAAACCAAACACAACCTGACTGACAGGCTCGAGAAGAACAGAAAGAAAAGGTCCTCGTGAGGTCTGCTTGGATCCTGCAGCCTGTTCCTTCTCTACTTCGTTAATATGGGCCACCGTTTTCGACCCTCCCATGTAACATCCACTCAACCAGGAGGCGAACATAGCGCATCCTGAAGTCTGATTGAGTAACCGGTATCGGTATCGGGAATACAGCCTTCACCATTCGCTCTTCCGCTATACATCTCTTCTCTGAAATACGTTTCTTTCCTCCATCCATACCAGAATCCCAGATCGGACCCATCATTCCCCCGAAATCGACGGCACAGACGTGAATATGCCCAAGAAATTCAAGTCAGATCCGACTGACACAAAGACCAAGATCGATCACGCCTCTTCTATTGTTGATGGAAGTGTAAATACGGCATAAGCACAGAAATCGCCGAGCCCTGTGGTCGCGCTGGCAAGAGATTGTTCCTCCGTAATGGCATTTGGACCTGAAGTTTTGGCTCTTCGCAGAAAGAACTTGGAAGTGCAGAACATTTGGAACGACTGGAGGTGAGAGTGGCAGTAGACCTACATCGAAAGATGTGTCACTTTTATTGAGTCTCTTTCTAAGAACTTCTCTCTCCATCATGAGCTTTCCTAACACTCCGCATCTAGGCCGAACATCCACCAACGAAGCTCTAGTCTGGGACAAAACCATCATGAAAATACCCTCTTCCTTCTAAGCACAGTTTCGTGACTTCCATATCAAGGTCTTCCAAAATTTCTGGTTCTGGTTCGACCCTGCAGCATCTCGCCCCAAGCGATCGTCCCAGACCACAAAAAACCTGCCTTTCACAATCCTACCCCGATTCCAGCACCCAAAAAAAAACATCCAATTTCAACCCTCCCTCCACGCCTCCTCCACAATCTCCGCCAACTCGCCCAATGTCTCAACCCTAACCTTCAACCCCAACCTCTCCTCCGCCCCCTCCACCTCCCCACCCGAAAACCCCCTCCGATCAACCCAAACCCTATACTCCCAACCAAATTCCTTCGCCGGTTCCTGATCATGAAAAATAGAATTCGCCACATGACACAATTCATCCTGTTCAATCCCAAAATCTTTCTTCAAATGATCGACCAAATAGGAGAAATTGTTCAAATCGGGTTTATGTGTTCCGATATCTTCTGCTGTATAGACGGCATCGAATGGTAGGTTTTGTAAGGGTCCGGTGAGAGTTTGGGAGAAAGATGTGTGTTCGACGTTTGAGAGGACGAGGAGTTTGTAGTGGGATGCGAGGGTTTGCATTGCTTGGATCGTGTCGTTGAAATCTGGATATGTGCCGATTGAGGAGCCGATTTCTTGGGCGGCTTGCTTGACGTCTTCGGGTGTGAGATGGCCGTTTTCTACAACATGAAGCTCAACAGCGTAGCGTTCGATAGCATGAGAGATGGCGAGTGATTGCTTCATTGTTGGATTTTCTTGATGCATGGCTGTTTCGTGTTTGGTGATGTCGATGAGGAGAGCTTTGTGGTCGGATGGCAAGAAAGGTCCCAGAGCGGAGTTTCGGGCAGCCTGGGTGAGTCCTTTTTCCCAGTCAACCAGGGTGCCGTAGATGTCGAAGGAGAGGGCTTTGATGGAGCGCCAGGGGATTGAGGAGGCCATGTTTGCGATAAATCCAACGGAATTTTCAATGTTGGATGTTTTAGAGGCCAGATCGAATTGAATGCGAGCCGGCAACTGTGCCACATTCGATGGATTGATGCCGTAAGATCATAGCCATAAGATCGCTACATTTTATCCCTATGCCCAGCCTTCCAATACCTTATCCCCGGCCCGGTCGCGATAGCTTAAGGCTCATCGTGATGACTCAATGTTGTCATGGAGAGTTTCTATCAAGGATATTCTCTTGATCCTCTTGGCACCATCAAGTCAAGCCAATGGTATGCCGTGCGTCCTTTCATCCTTCTGAAATGTCTTACAAATCAACAAGGGCAAACGACCAAACGAGCCTCTTGTCACTCTTCCTTCTCTAACATCCCAACTCCCTTCCCACCTCCTCAATCCTCCCAACAAGTTTCTCCACCGTCTCTCTCCTGGTAAAACAATTCACCACAACCCTAAAAATTTCCCCTCTTCCCCAGGAGCATAATCAACCATGAACTCTCCTCTCTTCATCAAAGTCTTGCAGATCTTTTCCGTCGTCCTACTGTTCTTCTCCGGAGCATCTTGTTGCTTGTGAAAGTAGAAGCACACTTGCAAACAAGGCGGGGGATTCGACGACACCAGGGAGAAGCTCTTGTTGTTGGAGAGTAAGTTGGTGAAGTGTGCGGCGATGGAGAAAGCATGCTCGATCGATGTCTGGAAGCCTAAGGTGCCTTGATATGTCCAAGCCAAGTAGAGTTTGAGACTGTCTGCTCGGCGACCGCATTGTGGCGTGAGGTCTGCGAGGTCGAAGAATTGATCTGTTTCTTCCTCCTCATGTTCTACTCCTCTCCCGTCGGTATCGTGGTTGTTGTCAAGGTTGGTGTTCTCCTCGTCCCCATCGTTATCGCCATGGAATAGATACCCAGCCGGCAACGTCATCCCCTTTTGAAATTGCCTGAGATCTTTCCCTAGTAGGAACGAACAAGTAACCGGAATATTAAGCATCTTATGCGCACAAATCGTAATCGAGTCCGCCAATTCGATTCCCCTCAACTTCCCACTCTTCCTCTGACTTTCACTAAACACAATACTTCCACCCCACGACCCATCAACATGTAACCACAATCCAAACTTCCTCGCAACTTTCGCAATCTCATTCACAGGATCAAAACTCCCCAAAACCGTCGTCCCCGCCGTAGCATTAACATAAAACGGCGTCTCCCCAGCTTTAATACTCCTCTCAATCGCCTTCTCAAGCTCCTCAACCCTCATCCTCCCTTCCTCATCAACAGCAACACCCCTCACAGCATCCGATCCAAACCCAAACATTTGCGCAGCTTTCTCAACGCTATAATGCCCATGTTCACTCGTAAAAATCACAAATTTATACCCTCCATTCCCTTTAACTTTCGTCTCCGGGTAGAGAAAATTCCTCGCGATGACCATACTCGAAGAATTCGCAGCCGAACCACCAGGTTGAGAAACACCTCCCGCAAAAGGTCCGGACAATCCAAATAAAGAAGCTAGGGCGCGAGCGGTGGTTTTTTCGATGAGGGTGAGAGCTGGGGAGACGGCGTAGACGTGGGAGTTGGTGTTGAGGGCGCTGAGGAGGAGGTCGGAGGCGAGGCCGACGGGGGTGTTGGTGGAGTAGAGTTTGTCGAGGAAGGATTGGTGCCAGGTGTTGACGCTGTGGGAGAGGATGGATTTCGATGCTGTAAGGAGGCCATCGCGGCCGAGGCCATGGGTGGGAAGCTGAGGATTCAAGACTGCTTGGAGTTGGGCGGGTGAACGTTGGGTCAGTAAGGCCGACTTGGATTGTTTCTTGTTTTGAATTTCGGAGTCTTCGCTTGCGTCGTTGTCTGCTTCGCGGATGAAGTTGACGACTAGTTCTTGGACTGCGGTGAGGAGCTGGCCGGCAAGTCAGTATGACATGAAGTAGTGATGTCGCGCAAGGCTGAAGGACCCACATCCTCTGCTTCTTTTGCTCGGTCCAGAGGTTTATCGTCTGCGAACTGCTGCGAACCATTTCGGCCGTTTGCCACGCCGTTGGTGTGTCCCTGCGTCATCGCGATATAGACCACACGACGGTTGCAGTCAGGTAGTGAAAATAAGAATGTCAGTGCAGGGTGAAATTAGCAGCGATGTCTGAGGTGAACGTAAGATGATTAGTGTGACACAAAGTGTGTTAATTATCCGCACTACTTTGTACAGATTTTTGCAGCCGAGATGATGCAATGCGTGATGAGCTAGGATCTGGGGAAGATCCACTAGTCCGAGTGGCGCCGAGAGTTCCTTGGAATGGTTCGGCCGATGCTGAAGAAGATATCGCTCGCCAACCTACGAGCTCGCCGTGGCAGACTGCACGCGCTGTGGCCGCGTGCTGGACCCATTCATGGATTCACGAGAGCCATGGGAGCTTTTGCTGGATTTTGACCTCTTCTCCTTCTTCACCTTCTTGCTGCCATCTTCGGAAGCGGCTTCTTTCTTGGGCTCTTTCTCCTCCTTTTCGCTCTTCATCTTCTTCTGCGCATGGCGTTCCCGCGCCATTTGAAGAGGCGTCTTTCTCGGACCATCCTCCTTTCGAGCCTCAATTTCTGAAAACGCTTGGAATCCATCGTTGCTGGCCTTGATCCTGCTCTGCCTGATCCATTCTTGTCGTTTCCGCTTGTAGATGTCCATCTTCCAGTTCTTCCACACGGCCCTGCCGCATGCTGATTCGCGCAACGCAGCCTCATTCTCGGCCAATTCTTCCGCGATTCGTTCACGGATGAACGCAAGTCCATGCGTTCCTTCCCAAATACAATCCACAACATGCGATGCAGACTTGTCCAAAGCCATCTCGCCGATGTTAGACTGGAAGCGCGCAATAAGCTTTCTTCTCTGCACCATAGACGCATTCTTTGTGGTAAGTGCTTGTTGCAGAGTCCGGGTGACAATGTAATCTTTGGCCATCTTCCACATGACTTCCTTGTCAAGAGCCGTCAATGAATCGAGGACGAGGGCGCTGAGCGATCCCGGAACAATTAGCATGGCCTGTGCGAGAATGTTGAACTGCACTTTGTTGGTTTCCGAGGGACGCGGGAAGAATGTTGCTGCCATGTTAGACCCGGTACCAACCTGGCCATTGGCCGGTACTGCTGCATCCTCTTTGCGATTGTCGTCAACATGTAACAATTTCACGATGTCGAAGCCTGTCTCGCCCGAGTAAAATTGGTCTATTTGCACCGCAATCGCTTGCGTGTCGATGTCTCGCACTGCGCAACGCTCGATCATGGTCTGTGGCATTGCCGTCCAGTGCTTCTGGAGGAGTCCCGGTATTTCGGGTAATAAAATCTCATGTGCCTCGAGCAAATCATCGTAGCCCAGCCGTTCAAGCAAACGACAGACTACGTGAGTCGCCACTTCGTTTCTGACGTGTGTTGCAAGACGTTCCTTGAAAAACGTCTTGTACATGCTTTTGAACAGCTTGGCCGGGGCATGTTGAATGATCTTCTCGACCAGATGAGACCCGACGGGGTCGAAAACAAGGCCGGAGAGGAATTTCGCACTGTCACAATCTTCCGTAAAGACCTCGTCGGGCAGCAAAGTTCGGATGATCGACTTTTCCTCCTTTCCACGCTGTTTCCCGTAGTGTGTGAGTTCCAGTGTAAGGAGCACTTGGAGTGTAGGGTTAGCATTAGGGTGCGTGGCCAGACCGCGAAGCTTGTCAGTGTCGAGGCCAGCCACACTGTCGCTGATAAGCTTCTCCAGGGCCACAGAAAATGATTTCGGCACTGGTCGAGTCTTCCCTGTTGCTTCATTGCCGCCCTTCCCCGGCGCACCTTCCTTCCGCTTGCTGCGTAGCAAGCTCTTCATCGATTCGGTAGAAATCGGCTCTCCAGCAAGTACGAGTAGCAAGATTCGGAGAGCATGAGATGCATACTTTTCTGTCAGCAGGTAGCCGAAATTGCCCTCGAGTTCGGCGAGAGTGTGGAGGAAGAGATTTTCCATGGAAACGAAGACCTCATCGGGATTATCGGATTTGAGGTCAGAGGGTTTGGCTTTGAGTTCCTCGCTGACATGTGGCGCGGCGTAGGTGAAGAGGGATTCACAGCAGTGCGATGCAAAACGATGCGATAAGAGATGTATGAAGCTGGTGAGAATTAGCGTGTGAAGTCTAACAAATCCCAGACGTTGGCCACTTACTTGCCACTGAACTTTTGAAAAAGTCCTTTCAGTTGCGATGCATTTGACAGTTTGATCAAGCGTTCCAGTACTCGCGAGCACGATTGGCTCTGCGCGAGTTTGAGGGCCTTGTCGTCTGCTTCTCGGAAAACACTCTGCAGAAAGGCGGCTCGCTCCTCGGAATTGGGAAAGTCGTCCTGTTCGAGCAAATTGTCGGCATTCTTGAAGAATTCCTGTTCCTGTTCGTCGAGCACACCGAAAAATGCCTTTTCTGCACCACTCGGGTATGCACTCGACATGTCCTCATCGTGACCGTATTGGGTTAAATTCTGTTCAGCAGAGTCCTCCATAGCTTCTGCCTCGTCATTTGGTTTTTGCCGCTTGGAGGAAGATTCTGTCTGCGGATCCTCATGCTCGTCGTCGTGCTTACGCTTCATGCGCCGGCCGCGCTTTTGAAGGGCCTTGGGCATGGCTGCGGTGCGGAGTTGTGCTGCAGTGATTCAAAATTTCTGCAGATTGTGCGCTGTGCAACAGCGATCGAGAAAAAAATCTTGTCCAAGCGAAGCACAGATGGCAGAGATGCACGAGGGGTGGCAAGAGTTCGCGGTTTGCCGGAGAGGAGGACAGAAGTGACAGGAGGAGGCGAGAGATTGGAGCAGCGAACGAGAGTTGCGTGCAGGCCGATGCGTGCCCTTGTCGGCGACAGGTTTTAGCTCCATCGATGTGGATCGAGGACTGGAATCTCAGCACGCGTGCGAGATGGCCGATGCGATCTGCTCCTGCCGAAAACTCTACTTTCGCTTCTCCCACCGCGGGTGACGTAATGCCACCTGCCGCAGATGGGACGGGCGCGCTGCATCGGGAGAAGGCGCGATGGACTCCCGGCAGTGAAGAGCGCCAGTATCTCCTCTCCGCGAACAGCATCCATCGGGACAGCGACATTGGAAGTCGTCGCCGAGTTGTGCGGTCTGCGGTGAGTCGCTGCAGCACCCGAACCACTCGCCAACCAGCATGACCGCTGCACCGCTATCGAGCTCCGCCTGTCCTGCCCTGCCCTGCACCTGCATGGGCGATGGGGGTGAGCTGTCCGCGCAGATGCTGGACGCTGGACGCCGGGCCCTGCAGCGACGGCCACTTCGGCTACAGCGCCCGCCCGCTGCGAATGCATCCTGCGACACTTCTGGGAGCGTGTATGATGAACGATCGAGGCGTCATCATCACGTCTCCGCGAGGCCGAAGATTGCAACCACGGGCACTCTGCAATATCGCACTGCCGGCGCAGAGAGAGTGCGATGATGCGGTGGCAGAAGAGCATCGATACCGCACCCTCGCTCGACGTGCATGCAGCGTTGCACAAGATCCACCACGATCTGTCCGGCACGTCGTACAGAGATCTCTCATCGGCAAACTAGTCAGGGGACCCAGCAGGTTTTGCAACCGACGACAGCTCACCAAAGGCCACTCGCAATGCCTACTTCAATCCGAGGAACCGCTGGCCGTCCAAGACATGTCCCCGATGGTCACAGCAGAGCATGTTTCCAGATCGAGCGTGCATGCAGCCGGCTTGCTGAAGAGCACAGCACCACATGAGACGTGGGCTGACACGCTGCCACCTCGCTGGGTCCTGCCAGACTGTTTGCTGCAGACGTCTCAAAGTGCGACCTTGGAAGCACTTCTCACCAATCGATCTGCGCTTTGTGATATTGACGCCGTGAATAGCATTCCTGCCTCAGGCTGCACTCGCACGCGGCATCGCCCAACTCAATTGCTGCGCCTCGTCAACAACCAACACCTCCACGCTTTGTGCATCCTTCGACACCTATTTTCGACTCGGCGGAGCCTCTATACACTTTGCACATCTCAGCCTTGCTGCACCACACAACCAATCTCGCTGACCTCTGCACCCGCCAAGTCCATACCATTTCCTCCCCGCAGCACCTTCCCGTGCTGCCATCATGTAGCGGCCACTACATGACTTCTGTGGCACTCATGCTCAACACCTAGTCGCTGGCAGCCCGCAGATCGCACGTTTCATCACTTCCTTCGCACAAGCTCCGCCGCATGTTTGCTTTGCGAAGCCTCGTGCGAAATGCCTCTGCAATCCTCCGCCTTGACTGTGCGGTCCCGTGTGTTGGCATGGCGTTGTGCGAACGACTTGCGATGATGTCGGTATCGTCAAGTATAAGATAGAACGGGGGATCTCGCGGCGTTCTCGTTTCAGCTTGCCCACCAACCCACCAACGCACGCATGCAGCAAGGATGGCTATCAGAGCACCCTGGAAGGGCTTCGTTGGCCGCGTCGGAATGCCAATAATCTCTGCCCTTGTCGTTGCCAACACTCTGGCGATCTTCATCCTCTCAATCTTCAACGCAGCTGCTGGTGAACTCAATGGAGACGACCGAGACTTCGTCAAGGATCGGGCGTAAGTCAAACGGAGCGCGGTCCTTGCCCACACTCACGTCTCTGTAGTGTTCTTGTTCTATTCTGGTGCACAGTTCCGTTTGTGCTGAGCATCACCACGATCACGGAACTATTCTGCTTATGGAGTGATCGGTTGGCACCAGTGTGGACACTGATCTCATCGAGCGTCGCCATATGCACTTGGGCGGCGCAAATGGGCCTCTGGCAGCCATGTGTCAGCACCCTTCGCACGAGCTCGAAACCAGACTTCTGTCCAAGCATCTACAAGACAAACGAGAACAACGAGCTGTTCTTCAGCTGGTATCACGCGAGCGCATCTGCACCTGCTGCAGCAATACCCACAATTTTTATCATGCACGTGGCCCCAAACAACATCGCTTCACACGTTGCGATCGCCGCTAACCTGCTCATAGCTACCTCATCCAGATCTCCCTCGCAGCCATTGTAGTCCATAAGCAACGTCGATACGCTTTTCGCAAATCAGACCTAGTCCGACCCTGGAAGAGAGAACACGACGATGTGTCGGAAATGACCTACGCGAACAGTGCGCGCAGCTCGAGGACGGTGTCTGCATCAGAGCAGGAAAGAATGCTGTACCCTCCTTCGCCACCGCAGTCGATGCGCTCTTCGTCCAGCTCAGAACTGCTGTCTGCGGGAAGCTCACATGCCTTCTCAGGGTTCAGCGGGACATGGTACCGATAGATCAGCATTGTATTTCAGCGCAAGCGACCGTTCCACCATCTTCAATTATCCGATCAGCCTGAACCTCAAGAGACGTGCACTGACATCGATCGATTGCCGACATGTGCGCGCGCAATGCTACATGGGACCAAAAGACGCTGACATGCTTACTCCAGTAGCAGTATGACCGCGCGGCAGTTGCGAATGCCATCAGCTGAAGGCCGAAAACGTCTAAAGCGTCAGTCTTAACGCGAAGGGCATCTCAGCAGCATTCTTGCGCGCCTCTTGGGCGCAAGCGGCCGAGATGTTGCATCCCTTGCTTCACAAAATGAGCGCAGCTCAATAGGAAAGAATCAAGCACATGCCACGGGCCACGGCCATAACACAACCGTGCTGTCGGTATACCATTCTGATAACAGAGAATCATGGCCTTCTGGCATGTCTTCTTTGCGCGTGCGCTGCTAACGTTGCGCAACCGCCTACCGACCATCCACATTCGTTACTTGGAGGAGTGCATCTCTGCACGATTGATTGACTATGGCCGGGTCCAAGTGGAAAGTCGCTGCTGCGGCGATCTTAGCGTTCGCTCTTGCGGTTGAGGGGTGCAATAAGTGCGAGAATGGACATGGTACGAGAGCAATCCTTCTCGACGCGTGTTGATGCTTCGAGCGGTGCGAATATTTTGCTGACTATCGTGCAGCCGACCATAATGTCATCACAGTCGTTGTTCACGCATCGTGCGGTGTACCATCGAAGACTACAACGCTGTACCCACCACCAACACCTCCCTCTGTTACCGATGTCCCTCCTTGTGGAAGGGAGTGTGTCACGCCGGGACAGTATGGCGGCTGTGCAGAGGGCGACGTGAAGTGTATTTGCCAGAACAAAAGCTACCTGGAGGGACTGAGTACTTGTGTCGCGAGGAAATGTACTGGACGAGGAGACTGTCAGAGTAAGCGCAACTCGCCCATCAAAGCTTCGACTGAAGCATGATCGACTGACGAGCACTACAGGTGTCATTGACTTTGCAACCAAAGTCTGCGGCAGCGTGGGCGTTTTCGATCTACCAAAGCCTTCATGTGCTCCTCCTCCACCTTCTTACACCGACGTGCCTTCTTGCGCGCAGAGATGTGTTGTTCAAGGCTCGTACGGAGGTTGTCGGGAAGGCAATGTAGCTTGCATTTGTCGCAACACGCCTTACTTGCAGGACTTGACGGGTTGTGTGTCGAGGGAGTGTACTGGCACAAGCTGTCAAGGTGAGTCGTCATGATCGAAGTACTGTTGATGCGGCGAGCTGACATGCCGTCCTAGGTGTCGTCGACTTCGCAAAGAATGTCTGTGGAAGCGTTGGCATTACTAGTCTGCCTATGCCATCCTGCGCCGCGACCACCACCGCCCGCCCGCCTACGGTGACGGACGTACCCAACTGCGCTCAGCGATGCGTCACCCAAGGACAGTACGGGGGCTGCGCAGAAGGTGATGTCGGCTGTATTTGCAGGAACACTGCCTACCTCAATGGCCTCACGGATTGCGTTAGCCAAAACTGCAACTCGACTGGATGCTCTGATGTCGTCAACTTCGCGAGCAGCGTTTGTGGAAGCGTTGGTGTCACTAGCTTGCCAATGCCGTCCTGCGCTGCGAGCACATCTTCAGCTCGCCCGCCAACTGTCACAGACGTCCCATCTTGTGCCCAAATCTGCGTCACAGCTGGCTCGTACGGCGGATGTGCCGAAGGCGATGTCAACTGCATTTGCAGGAACACCGCGTACCTTGATGGACTTACGAATTGTGTCAGCCGAAACTGCAATGCAACGGGATGTGCTGAGGTGGCTTCGTTCGCTGGAAACCTTTGCAGCAGTGTTGGTGTGACGAGCTTGCCCATGCCATCTTCTTGCGGTATCCCACCTGTCACTTACACGACAACTCAGCAGACGGTCGTGGTCACTACAGCTTCAGGTCAGACTGTGACAACGACTCAGCAGACTGTCATCGTCACCACGGCTCCAGGACAGACGGTGACGCTGACTGCTCCTACGACTGTTGTTCCTCCGGCTCAGACTGTCACGGCAAGCACGGCAGTGACCGTCACTGTTATTTCGACAGCTCCAGCCAGCACAATCAGCGTGACTGAGACGTACAGCGCCACCACGACCCAGCAAGGACCAACCGAGACAGCAACTACGATCTACATCTCGACTGTCCAGACCACAGTTGAGCGTACTGTGACTCTCCCAGCCAGCTCTTACACTACTACCATCGTTGAAAGTGGAACGACTTACACGCAAGTCACCACCGCACCAGGCAGCACGATCGTTGAGACTACCGTCGCTTCGGTTCCAACGACTGTCTACTCCATTGGCACTAATACTCAGACTGCGACTTTGCAGCGGACTGTGACCTCTACTGCTCCAGGCGGAACTGTCACAGCAACGCAGCAAGTGACTTCTGTTCGAGTCAGTACAGCTCCAGCCTCAACAATCGTCACCACCCTCCGCTCGACAATCGTCTCCACGGCCCCCGCCCAAACAGTTGTTTCCACCTTCGTTTCCACCTACCGCTCAACAATAATCTCCACCGCGCCAGCCTCAACAATAGTCTCCACCGCCCCCGGCAACACCGTCGTAACAACCCGCATCTCAACAGCCCCCGCCCAAACCATCGTCTCAACCTTCATCAGCACCTACCGCAGCACCATAATCTCCACCGCCTCCCCCATAACAACAACCTACAGCGTAACCCGCACAATCCCCGCCTCAACAGTCACAGTCACAAGCACCACGACTCCTCCAGCAGTGACTGTTACAGTCAGCACGAGTATTGTGCAAACTACGACGCAGAGGACGAGTGTGGTTCAGACTACGACTTATAGGACTACGGTTTCGCCGCCGGGAAATCCGCCGGGGTATGTTGGACCTACGACTACGACTACGACTACGACGCCTTTGCCGCCGGGGTATGTGGGGCCTAGTACGACGAGGACTACGAGTTCGACGAGTACGAGGAGGACGACGACTAGTTCGGTTGCGCCGAATCCGCCGGGGTATACGCCATAGGTGGGATGATAGGAACAGGAGAGGAGATGGAAGAGTAAGGCGTTTTGAGAGAAGTGTCCAGAGCAAGTAAGGACAGAGGCGGAGAAGGTGGCCGCAAGTGAAATTGGAGGCATTGTGTACGTTTCCATTGAGCAGCTTAATCGAATTTGTTGATTTTCTTTCCATTGATGGTGTGCTTTTTGACTTCTCCTTTAATTCAGGATATCGTGGCAAAAGCGCGTTCTCTCCCTCGCAAGCACTATTTCAGTAGTGCTCAAAATGCGATATGCTGCTCGATGCAATCTCAATATCGCGGACCTGGACTGTGGTCGTCGTCTTGCGGAATCTAGCAATTCCGTGCAGCTGATCTCCGGTTCAAGGAATCGCTACGAATTTACATCCGTCGATGGGGCACCAGCAAGGAACAACCTTTCATCAACGGGGTAATTCGGTAAGCCATAATGATGTATGCTGGGATGTCCTTCTCAGGAGGATAGCCAAATTGAATACGAGATGGAACTCTAATGTTTGCGACGCAGGTTATGCTCGATATATTTCGACATGCTCGTGCCCTGTTCCGGGCTCCTGTTTCGCTTCGAAAGATTATCTACTGTACCTTTGTCTGCCTGTCCTGGCTTCGAAGCTACTAACTAGGGAAATCGAGCAGACTACGCGATCTTAACCTATATAGCTAGCCCTAAGAGCGTAAGCCAGGAGCATAACCTCTCGTATCCGGCCGGTTGCTTTCTAAATGCTACGGTAGGCCCTATGTCCTGAAGGCCAAACTCAAATATTGGGATGTTGACGAATCTATCTCATGGCGAACATTCACATAACGTGCAGAGTATTATATATACCGACATCTGTTTTGTTCTGATCTGTCCTGTCAAAGCAAAGCTATACTCAACTCAACTCAGGTCTTCAAACAAGAATCACTCAACCTACCCAGCCCATCCTCCCACAACAATTCAACATGTACCTCCCCACCCTCCTCCTACTCCTCTTCGGCCTCCACGCCTTCGCTCTCCCCGACCTCAAAGGTTTCGAAGACCCTCTTGAAATTATGGACCTCAATGCAAGATCTCCACTAGCACCGAAATTTGACCTCTGCGGTGATTGTTGCGCCACGACTTGCGGCAAAGAATATTGCTGTAAAGGACAAGCTTGTTGGACAATTTGTACGAAGTGTTGCAGTTAGAAAGGTTGGTGAGTTGTTGGTGGGCAGTGGAAGGGAGGGAAGAGGGGGTGGTTGCTGATGGTGTGGTTGTAGTAGTCTCGTAGCGGGATTGGGGTAAGATTTTGGGATGTTTGGGTATGTTGAGAACGATGTCAGAATCGCTCGGTACGAAGATTTCGATTTGGGAAAACAATGTCAATAGATCGACTGTAGGGTTCATCACAATTTCCTTGTAAAATAGTCTTGCGTTGTATTACAAGCGATATATGTCAACGATGCGATATGTATTGGTAGCAGTCATCAACATTATATTACATGCTCTGTATGTGCGCAACGTAGAGGAGGACGGGGAGAGGAGATGAAGAAGTGCCGCGACACAATTACTGAGATGGCTCGCAATGTACGAGTCATTGGAGCGTGTGAAGTGGTGAGCGTGAAAGGGCAACATGGCCTTTTTGCTGCTGCTTTCTGCTTACTGGTAATGTGGCTTGCTGACATTTGGGAACATATTGGCGTTTCATTGGCATGATCTCCGGGACTGCACAATATCTCACACAGATAATGAATGATTGGCGTTGTGGAAATGTTTGCTTTCTTCACTGCTGTTGTCGCTGTGTATGAGAATGCTTACTGGTATGCCTGCATTAATTGTTGAGTTACCATCCTGGATAAGGGTTGTGGCAAACTGTGTTGGCGACAGTGCTAGTGAAACATATTCCAAGCCTATGGGAGAGAAGGAGAGATTTCTATTCGATGGTGCTTTCCAGTAGCCTAAGCGAATACTCTAATACTTCTCCAACGATTGATCTGCCTGCGCTAGTCCTGGTTTCTCTGTTTGTTCGAGCAAGATCAATACTCGACCCTCTATGTTCAACACTTGTCGACTCCACACGATTTAGCCTCCTACTGTACGTCATGCACTACCCGGCTCGTTCTGATATTCCACTTTAGCTTACGCGCCGCTGGTCTTCTAGAGCCTGGAGGTCTGGACGACCTTATTGGGAGTCGGGAATTAGATGTGCTCCGAGATTGATACTATGGTAGGCGTTGTATTATAGGTTGCGGTGAAGAGTACTGCCGTACAAGACAAGTTTTGTGGACGATTTGTACCAAATGTTGCGGGAAGATTGTTAGTCTATCATTTGGTGGGTGGAGGAGGCGTTGCTGCAGTGTTGCCTAGTTGGATCTCTATAGGACAGAGGGATCATAGATCTTAGGGTCTTGGGATCCTCGGTGTTGATGAAGATGATGATGCAACGATCGCCTGCAAAGCAAGATATTTGGTATTGGGGGATGTTCTCGATGGGTCTGGCACAGAGAGATGACCGCGATCTAGCTTCGGGTCATGTCTTTTGTTGAGTGACCAGCGGTATATGTTACGGAGTGATGTATTGACGGCGGCATTTGCTACATTTTAGCACTCCTCATGAAACGTTGCTTTTTCGCATCTTTCGTGATACCCCAACATCGATATTTCACTTCTGTGCCGAAACTTGTTTCCCCGATTCCTGGTGCTCTTGTAGATTCAATCCTCTGGCTGCTGCTAGTAGAGTGTCATCACATACGCTTCGTCAGTAGTTATACCCAGTCATCTGAGCTTGTGTCAACCTTGGCACTATCCTCGGATTGCCTCGCACTATTGCTGCTTGCACTACATTGTCATGTATATTCCCGTTCAAGTCTTCTTAGTCCAATGTTCGATCGTGCACTTCGGCTCCTGCAGCTAGCAGCAGCAGCACTCTATGCTCCTCGCACAGATGGAAGTCCAACCGCATCGCGGTCTTGTGCACGAAACCGTGAAGATGCTTCCAATCTCTTCTCCGTTATTTGTTGCCCGCTCCTGCAGCCAGTAACGCTTGTAGTGTCTTCCCATGCCCGTGAACTATGACCAATCGAATGTTGTGGATTCAATTTGCATCCCTTTGACGATTTCGGTATCCTGGCCATGGCGCGCGAGCATAAACGGCTGCTGTCTCTTGTATCAGTCGCTGCACTAAGATTTAGACTCTGCACCGAATGTCGTGATGGTTGCCTCATCAAGTCGTCCTCTGATAGGTCTCGCGAGTACCAGTCTCGCAGCTATTAGCCTCTCCACTGTTGTGCGCTGTGTCCATACTCTCCACTCCCCCAAAACCTTTCAAGCGCGGCGACTTCTTGCTTGATGCCAAGTGTCGTCTCAAGCATTTCTCGAGGATTGAGCTTCGTTCCTGCCTCATAGAGTATTTGCAAGACCTTTTAGTGACCTGGTTGATTGACGTCCGATCCCGCCTCGATTGGCACCTTCACTGTTTCTCTTCTACCTACTCGGTACGCTACACAGAGGACACTGTCATCGCATGGTAATCCCGTAGCGGCGTGAACTTTCGCTCACGCCGCAAGCAGCATCTGCACGATATGGGAGGGAGAGCGTAGGTGCCTTTTTGCCAAGTACACAGCAGTCCAGAGGAATTCACCTTTGTTGGGGTCCGCTCCCGCTTCCAACAAGATTCGTGCTATATTCTCATGGCGCCGTCCCAAAGCTGCAGTCAGCGCGGTGTCGCGGCCAGTTTCGATGAAAGCATCTCTAGCCTGGGCATCTGGATCTGCTCCCGCGTCCAATAGTAATTTCACCACATTCTCGTGGCCTCGGTAGGAAGCTGCAATCAGTGGAGTGCCATGGGCGCCTCCGCGGGCATCAACAACAGCACCTTTGGCTAAGAGGGCCTGCACGAGAGACCACAGGCCAAAATAGCTGGCGTAGTACAACCCTGGTCCCGGGTGGTAGTCCCGAGGCCAGATCCTGAAAGCTAAGCAGCGATTCGGGTAGTCGGGTTGATGGATTAGCCACCAATGATATCTCGCGTCTTCTTGCAGAAGAAGTATCGCTTCGCGGGCGACGATATCTGTGCTCTGTAAGGATAAGTGCACATACCATGTTTTAGCTGCATAGTCAAGTAGCGGGAATGCGGCCAGGTCACGTCGAACAGACGATTTGTTTGTATTCCTGCTATAAGCAAGGAGATACGCGAGGCAGCTTTGAGCAAGGACTCCGTGGTCTCGGCCGCTCTGCAAGTGATAGTATTGAGCACCGCCTTCCAGAATGCGGGCAGACTCGAGGTACTCTTTTACGGAAAAGTGAGCAAGCCTGACTGTAGTGTTCGATGCCAGCGTTGAGATCCCGCTTGCGTCACCCGTCGTACCCAGTCCATCCTCTCTGCTTGAGAAAGAGGTCGTATCACCATCATCCTCGTCACCGAAATCCCCAATGGGGTTCTGATATTGTTCCCTGGTCTGCAGGCCTCCTGCCACAACCAATCCGGAAAGAATCACTAGTGCGTCCCCAAAACCTCCTCGATTATCAATATCGACCGATGCTTCCTGGTCCAAATCGATAATCGTAATTTCAACTAGCTCCTCAAGAGTAAGCGGCTTTTGTGCATATGATATCCAACGCAGAAGGATGAGTGCGTCACTGCGCTCATTCTCCCCTATTGCTGCGAGCATTCGTTCGTAGGTCGCGTCCAGAGTTGCCGGCAGAGTAGACAATGCTTGGCTAATCGATTTCGGTTTCGTCGACTTCAGCTTCTTCACCTCCTGCAGTTGGCAGAAGGTCCAGCGAAACCTACAGTAGGTCAGAGTCACGACGTGAAGTTCCACACGCCTAGACACTTACATGCCATCCGCCCGTTGCGTTAGTGTGTCCTCGATCTGTGCTTTCGTATCCGAATACAGTCGAGATAGTCTCGGGTCTCGCAGAATTTCCGCCGATATGTATTTGCGTATGTCAGCATCGACAGCATGTGTATCTACAGGGAGCTGTACAGCATTTGATGCCTGCATCGATGAGCGTATATTGGACTCGTCGCGACTCGCTGCTAGAATATGGATGTTGTTTGCATTTTGTAAAAGGCGTCCCAGGAACTCGAGTATCCATCGTTGATTGTCGTTGTTTTCAGGGCACTCGTCGAGTCCGTCTAGCATGAGGTAAACGATTCTGTAGGCTTCCAGTGTCGACAACAAGATCTGTTCAAGGTCCTCCGCGCTTGGCGTGCTTCTACTCGGTTTATCGTAGGCAGTTTGTAGCATCCCTAGCCCAGGCTCTCTCCAACAGACTTGCGCAACGACGGACAAAAGCATATTCCGAAGAGATTGCTTGCGGCTGTCAGAAAATGTACAGTAGAATGTTGCGTACCCTAAGTCATCTTTGTCCCCGCAATACCCTCGGATATCTTCGACGGCTGTCGAGCAGAGAATAGTCTTTCCGCAACCGGCTTTGCCATATAGCCACAGCAAGCGAGTTGTATTGAGCTTCCAGTCCTTATATATTGGTGATTGCAACAGCCAGTCTCCAGTCTCATCTGCTCGTGCCATGCGTGCAGTCTCATGGTTTGTCCATGGGTCAGGCGGGTCGAGCCAAGCTTTGATGTTGTGGAACTCCTCTGCTCGACGCCTCTCTCGACCCTCTCGCTCGTGCACCGCCGCTATAAGACGATCTCGCGCACCTCGGAGCCCCTCACCGTAGTTTGCGCCTAGGTAAACATCAAGAATTCCATAGAGAGCGTACGACAGGTCTTCTTTGCGAGTCGCGTCTCTGCCCTCCATCCATTTCAGCTTTTCGCTTTGAGGTATGCTTTTGCTAATGTCGAAGTCGTGCAGAAGGTTCTCCGGTAGACCTGTGGCCGCTGCGATACTTGCTTCCAATCCAGGACCCGCAGCCGATAGAATCGATTCATGCACGGAAGCGCCCTTGTTCCCAATGAGTTGCCAGTCATTCGTCAAGAATATGACCACGCGTGGGGCCAATAGTTCCTGCAACGTCCAGCCTCTCCGGAACCATTCGCTTCGGATGCACTTATAAGGCTCATCTATCGACTCGACGTCTGCGAAATAGGCGAGACATATCTCAGCATTGCGATACCATTTGAACATCAAGTTGACTGCCTCTGACAGTTCTGCGGCACTCGTCTTGTCAATGCAGCAGGTATCGATCCAGATCCAATTGACGGATTTCAAGTTCTCTTGTGCATATTTCGCGAAGCCTCGAATCTTTCTGTAGCCGAGTTTCGATGTCGCGCGATTCTGCTGAATGTCCTGTAAGGTTACCTCCTCTGCTCTCCATCGGTGCGAAGCAATGGCATATGGCGGAATATTGTCTTCGAGGAATTCCTCGAACCTGAGCTCTTTGACATGCAGCAGTCTCATCTTGCTGGAATCGCGGAATCATGCCCACGGCGAGTGAGGTACGGCAGTCCGCGAGGATGCGAAGTGCTGCAATAGCTACGGCTCAAGGTCACACTGTGGCAGAGCAAAACCCCTCAGCTCAGCCTTGTTGATGCACTGCGCCACGTGCGCGCCTATCAGTGCCTCTGCCGCGATCGTCAAGCCTCTCCGACGGGATCCCCGCAATGTTGTCGTGGAACGAGCAGATCTGCTTCAACAATCGCTAACAGCTGTCTAGAGCGTGCTAGCAACTAAGAAATTTCTTGGACCTCAGTGACCTCGCTTGCGATGCACTAAATAGGTCTTGCAAGAAAGCAGTGTCTCAGAGGGATAGACCTGATGTTATGCTTGACGTATCTTGAACAGCTCGCGCAGGGTACAGCCTCCGCTGGTCTTGTAATGTTGCTTTGGAAACATATGTCGTGAAGGCGCTGACTTCAGTCAATGCAGCGACAATCCGAGCACACTTGTGCCGCAATATTCACTTGAATAATGGCTTCTTGCAGGTCACATGGAATCATGTGGAGATTCCTCGCTGAAATGCAATTGTTTGTACCATCGCCAGCAAGTGAGCGATTCTCAAGCCTTCCGTGAAAACAAAAGAAATCGTCGCGCTTCACTTCACGTGCTAGGCATGTGCAAGTCGCAGGACTACGGGACACCTCAAAACCCCTTCGACTGGCGGTCAGGTCTGCATTCGACTTCCACCTTCTCATAACAACAACCACAAGAAGCATCAAGCGCCGTGGTCGACACTCGATGGATAACGAGGCGAAAGTCGAGGAAGTGAAGGCTCGATTGTCTTTCCTCTGCCAGAACTACTCGATCAGAAGCGCGCTGAGATTGAGTAACCATGATGTGGACAGCGCTGTTTCCTATCTTGAACAGCTCGTGGTAAATCTCCGCAACACCGATGCGGTCTTGCCCAGCTGGTTCCTAGGTGAAAAGCCAGCGAGACCAGCAGCAGAACGCCTGGAGAAAGCTGAGGGTCGTGAGCGCGAGTGTTTCATCGGGTACGTACATTGTCAGACGCGCGTGAGTCTTGACGGGATACGCTGACAAGGCAACACAGTCCTGAAGAGACCATCGTCTCAGTCCACGTTGGAGCTACAGCCGAAGCTTCTTCTTCATCGCTCAAGAGCTTCAAGGTGCACCAAGGCGTCCTGTGTAAATCTTCGAAGTTCTTCGAATCGGAGAGCAAGCCGGAGTGGTCACGCGGAAAAGCAGAAGTCGAATTGCCACACATCTCTGAGGCTGCTTTCGCGGTATACGTGAACTGGCTATACTTTAATAAGGTCAAGCCAAATGGCAAGAGAGTGTGGAGGAAGGGCGATGGTGCCAGCTCGAGCGACTGGCTCACCTTGGCAGAATCAGTCGCTCTCGGCGAAGAACTAATGGACAGCGCCTTCCAGCATTCCGCCATGGATATGATGGTGGTCGCCGCGCGCGCAGAGAACACTGGCCAGATGCTTTCAGGCCAAGTCGTTCAGAAAATCTACGACGGCACTCCAGATGACTCAGGCGCTCGAAGCCTTATCGTGGATATCTTCAAGCAGCATCCAGGACTTTTGGAGTCTTGCGGCGACGACGAATTGCCCTCGGCTTTTCTACGCACACTCGCGCTTGAGTCTATTCGGAAGAGCGAGGGCTTGAACGAGCGTCTGTCGAAGAACAGATGCTGGTATCACAAGCACGGCGACGGCGAAGCATGCTACTCTACCACGCCGGCATTGCCTGGAGTTGCAGCATTGCTCCACTGAGCGCCACAGCTGGCTGCACGAGTCTCGGAGCAATGGAGTTGCCACTACTTCTTCTTATGACAAGAACCAGCGAGTTCTAGACAATTTCGAGCGGATCAGTTGTATCAGTTCTGGGCTGCATGACGAGCCTCTAGAGTCGTCCGTGGAAGGTGCTCGCGTCTCAGCCAGATTTCTGTGGAACATTTATGCCCGATCCCAAGCTGGGCAGCAGGGAGCCTCCGCCTCTTCAGAGAAACGCATGCTTTCTTGCTATTGCATTGCAATGGTCTGCCGCGATGACGAAGTGTACTTCCAGTGGGAGCCATGACCGAAGCTACAAATCTGAGCTGCTGTCCTGCTCTAATATGGGTATCTCAAAATGCAATTGCAACTCCAATAGCTCCTTCATCTCATGCGAATCTCACACGACGAACACCGCGCCTCTCATCTCCAGCATCCTATGCATAGAACTTGAGACACTTGTGCTCGTCGTGGGTATCCTTGCAGATAACACTGCAGGTCATATTGCCACATTTCATACACTTTACTCTTCCCCAGTACCCACACGTCTCGCAGAATTGGCGCGGAGGAGGTGCGCTTGCGGACGGTGGAGCTGACCGTGCTTGGTTGTAGGTGAGAGGAGGTGCGTTCAGCAGCGCTTCCATCTCGGCTTGCGTCGGCATAGGATCGAGGGCATCGTCGTCTTCTTCGTCGAGGTCCATCAGGTCGCTAGGCATGGGTGGCGCGAGTGTAGTCGGGACGGGTGGAGCATTCGCGTTCGGCGCAGGGCTGCCACCTGTACTGCTCTCCTCTCTCTGCAGATTCGAAGGCTTTCGTCTGACAATCGGCGTCTTACTGGCCCGCTGCGAGTCTGGCTTCGGTCCCGGCAGGTTGTCCAGGTCTCTTCTGCCTTTCAGTGCAATCTCTGCCTCTTCATCGTCCAAGTAATGCTGGAACGTTTTGCCGCTAGCTAGAATCTTCTTCGTGGCTGGCGTCTTTCCCACTCTGTATCCTCCTCCCTTTGCTACCTCTCCCTTGGGCGCAGGTATCTGGACATCCCTCGTGCCATCGCTATTCAACTCCCGGATCTTTCTCTCCACCTGTCTCTGCTGCTTCGCGCTCAACGCTTCCTTCTGCGCCTCTGTTTGTCCCCCAGCGCCTGCTCCTCTTGCTCTCTTCTTATTCGTTGTCCCCCAATTCTTCGACGGGTCTGCAACCGGACCTGCAACAGCTACCCACGCGAATCCCGGCGCTTGTTTTTGCTGTCCGATAGGCAGCTCCTCAATGTACGGCGTTCGAAACCGAAGTCCAGGAGTCGCCATCCTCGAATCGATCTCGTCCCATCAAAATGCCGAACTCCAAGCACCCTGCCGTATAGAAAAAGCCTCAACTCAACATAACAACGTCAGTCCGAAGAATCCGCGAAGAAGTTCGAAACGCTCGCACGCGACAGCGTCGTGTCGTGCATGTGAAAAAGAGGGTTCACTTACGTGCATCCGTGCGCACGCTAACGTGTTTGGTCAGCTCATACGTCACGCGCGGAACCATTGACACGTCCAGTGCGTGCATCTGTACCGACTCCTTCCGAGGTCGAGCGTGCATTCTGCTCTTGCCCCACCCTGCACGATGTCTCGCGCTCACGACACCCAGGCCAGCCCCATCTGCGGTCGTGCGGAGGCCACGAGTAATGATAGCGGCAAGCCAAAGCGTAATCACTCACAAGCTAGGTCTTCACAAGCAGGGAGAAGAAAAAGCATTTGCCATTTCCCGTGAATACCGTCTTCACCCTCTTCATCTCCAGCTTCGATAGTTATCCTTCAGAGCGCTGCTTGTTGTTTGTCCAAGATCTACTTCTGTTCCCAGGTTCCGCCTGCTTGCTACTGGCTACTGCATATTGCTACCTTATAGCTCTTCTCCGCTTCCAGACCTTCCACCATGAGTGCCGCTACTCTCAGCCATAATCCAACTCCGAACGTCGACAACATGGACGGCATTGCTCCAATGAAGCGTCGCATGACACTCCCGACCGAACCCAAACGTCAGGACCCAATATATATTCCAGCTGAGAAGCCAGCTTCGGACCCAGCCCATGGAGCCGCTTTCATTCTTGTTCATGGGTTGGGCGACAATGCCGAAGGGCTACAAGGTGAGAGAGGAGTTCCCGTTGCATGACTTGAACCATTTCTAACAGATAATCGTCTAGCCGTGCCCCAGCAATTCCAATCCGCCCACAAATTGCCCTACATGCACTGGATCATTCCAAATGCAATGGAGTCACGCGAAGCGATGACAACAGCCTGGTACACACCGTCCTCCTTCTCAGCTTTCCCCCCAGATCGCCCTGAACTCGCACCCGAAGAAGACGCAGATGGGATGCTCGCGACAGTCAAGTACATCGAATCACTCATCGACGCGTGCACAAAGAAGGGCATTCCACCAAATCGAATCGTATTAGGAGGTTTCTCACAAGGCTGTGCAATGGCACTTTTGACAGATCTCACGAGTGAAAAGTACGCGGGAAGCTCGGTGGAATCGTTGGACTCATGGGCTACCTTCCTCTCAGCGCTGGGAGGAAACTTGAAGATATGCGAGCAGTGGCAGGACTGCCGCCTGTACATGGTCAAGTACCCATTCTACTGGCGAGAGGAAAGAAAGACCAGATGATTCCAGGGAGAATTTGGAAAGATACCCTGAAGAGGCTAGAAGAGCTGGGTGTGGAGAGTGATCTCGAAGTGCATGAGTATGAGGGTCTTGGCCACAGCCTGAGCGGGCCAGTGTTGAGGGATATTTGCGCTTTCGTTGAGAGATATGTGCCTGCTTTGGAGGACTGAGAATGAACAGTTTGGAAAGGGAAAGTTATTTCGGCAAACGGGATCTCAGGTTAGCGTAGCGTTTTGCGCAATGGGGAAGTTCAGGGCATTCAAACGATCGTATCTCTTCGGATCACAATATTTTAGGTGACTGAATCGGTTCTGATAGGCCCCAACTACTGTGATGGGAAGCTTGCCAACACTGATGTGTAAGATCCTCTATTAAGTGGCAGGAAAATAATATCGAAGCAATTGGAGGCACTGTCGAAACCGTGGTGCTGCACAGACCAAAAGCTCTTGCCTGTGAGTGCGGGGCTTGGACTTTCCATCTTCGCGAATCAGTCTCTCACTCCTGCTTCCACAAACGCGACATTGTCCGCAGGGCAAACGCAACGACATCGCCTCTCAGCGCGAAACGCTCCCAGTTGAAGAAGCAACAAACAATCCTGGAACCGGTCCGGCCCTTACGTCAGATTGCGAAACGAGTCACCTTGCAAACACGAACATTCGCCATTGACAACACAAGTATCGAACAAGTAAGGTTTCTCTAGTCTATACAATTATTATGCTACACCTCGTCCTATAGGCTGCATTGAATCTACCGTGGCCATGGGCAACAAAGGCTCCTGTGCCGGTACTGCCCGATCGGTTTGGAGCCGAAGTTTGACAGCCAGTTTCCTGCTGAGACGAACAGCCGGCTTGTCTATCCATTCTGTGGCATAATACGCGTAGAACAGGTAAATCGCAAGCGACAGGCTCAAACATAGCAGAGGCCGCGTGCTCAATCCAAAAGGCCCAATATCTGGCACTGCAAGCGAGCCATCCCAAAACGTGTCTTTGAGATGCTCACTGACTGGCCCACCGAAAAGAGCATTGATACGAACGCCGAAGACATCCCCCAGTGGCAGATGCACGAGATACAGCATGAAGCTAACTTCTCCGAGGAACAGGATTGGCTTTCTGGACAGCAGCCAGCGCAGCCGGTGAATCCGGAGAGTCCCGTATACGAACGGCAACCCACCTAAGCTATGCCAGTACCGGTAGTAATTCTCCTGATTGTATCCTTTGGGTATGAAGGTCGACAGCCACTTCCAACCTGGAGTCTGGTAAGTCGTGAAGGGATTGCCATCGTGCGCTGGCTCGCTCAGCAAATACCACCCAGCAAAGAAGAGAATGTGCAGCACCGCGGTCCGAATATGCTCTGAGGGAAGAGCTCGGAAGAACCTGCCATCCAGATCCCAAACATCAACAATTGCTATTGCCATGCCGAACAAAAAGCACGCCATGCTCCATTTGAACGACAAGCTCAACATGATTCCTCCTATTACATTCATAGTCGCGGCGATGATCGCTGCTCGTATTGGACCTGCGCCTCTCCAGACCGAACAACGAAAACAGCCCCAACAAGCCGAAGATGAGAATACTTCCTTTGAGTTCGATGGGGATCGTCCAGATGGCCATGTCGTAGGTATACCAGCTGAAGACGCTGTTGCTGTGGACCTGGAAAGGCTGGAAGAAGTTTGCACTTTTCACAATGAAATGCACTAGTTCTGCACCAATTCCTCCCTCATGCGGCTTCAAAATGGGCGTGGGTACGAAGATTGGTCCTGGAATGTGAATCATCAGAGCTACCATGAATGCGATCACCAGAGGTGGTAGGTAAAGCCTGACTGGCCGCCGGACGACAGCACTGAGCAACGACCATCGCCATGTCCGAATGTCGTTGGAACTTGTAGAGGGAGACCACGACTTCAACTTTCGCAAATGGCTCACTGATAGGACATAGCCTGAGAGGATGAAGAAGATGACCACTGCCGCACCACCTCCATTGAAGAAGATTCGAATGAATGGAAGCGAGACGAAGTAGTAATGCTGTCCAGATTGGCCGAATCCGAAGTCGTGTAATCCCCAGGTGAAGTTCGAAAGATTGTGTTGGATGAAGACGATCGTTGCAGCTAGACCACGGAGGCCGTCAAGATGTCGTGTTGTTGTTGGTTTGGACGATTCGGCGGGTCCATGGGATATCATCGTCGTGTTGTTGATCGTCGCAGAGGCATAATTTGGCAACCGGAGGATACCGTCGAGGCGTGTGCTGATCACTTTCGTTGTCTGTACAGCTGGGTGATCAAGTATCCTTTCTCATTTCTGCTCTTTCAACGCTGCAACGATGGTATAAATCGAATCGTTGTCAATATATCGGCCTGTGCTCGTTGCTAAAGCTGTCGTACTTTCGCAACCGTCTCTCGTCAAATCGTACAGAAATTCAACTTCTCTTGCTGAGGTAGAAATCAGTATGTACATGCACAAAGAACCAGACAAGAAGATGGGCGTTCGTACAAGCTCGCCCAGAGAACATACCATTGTGGACGTGGTTGTGGCTCTCGGACCCACAAACGTCCCTCCCCCCAATCCAGCCAGCCTCGTTCCTTCACCAAACCCGTTCTGGCGTTCACCTCCAACGACTCCGCAACGTTCGCCTGCTGAAATTGCGCCAAACGCGGAGCGCTCCATGGACAGCAGAGCCGCTGATGCTGCCCTGCATGCGTGCAGAAGGCTGGCTCCGTCGTACAGTAGAGAGAAGATTTGATCCCCGCCTATCATTTGCGGAGAAATGGTACGTTCTGGCCACGCCCGTCGGTAGCTTCAGAGCAACGCACGCGGCGGAACATGCCATTGAGACGATCAGCCACACCGAGCACGATGATCCAGGCAAATTAACTCTGTTGTTTGTTCCTTTCCTTCTTGACTTGACTACATCGTAGGATGGCATTGTTGTTTGCCTTTGACAACACCAGCTCACGGGTATGGATCCGAGGGATTTCAAGGACGCGACGGCGCTGCTGCCACCACGCGTGCGGACGCGAAGGTTCTGGGTGATCACGATTTCTACGTTGATTTTCCTGAGTATCATTTACGCGCCTTATATTTTCGGCAGCAGAGGTGCAGACACGATCCATTTCGAGGCTTTCAAGGCGACTTTGGGAGGAACGGATAGCCCACCGCTTGCAGGACCTGCGGGAGCTGTGCAGCCGGGGCTTCCAGTTCCTGCGCAACAGGTCGCGGGCAGCATTTCGTTGCCTACACAGAACAATGCGCCGCTGGGGGACGACATCGATGAAGGGCCGGGAGTGGATATGTATGGGCGGCGGACACCACATTATCGCAAGATCTACTCGATGACCTCGCCAGAGAAGAAGTATTGGCTTGTCTGGTTGGGAGGTGAAGCAGGATACAATCCCAATTTGTTACCGCATCCCACGGAGCCTGATCGATGGGTCGTGCTGGCGCAACATGAAAGATCGGACGAGATGACAGCGGAGCACCAGGAGTTGGTCTGCACTGCTGGCTTCTTCATGGACAAACTGGTCTGCTCAGAGGCACCGACAGTGATGCAGGTGACCGAATCGATTGTCGGCAACTGCACAGAAGGGAATGCGTGGATCAACTTGGTTGTAGGGCCGCGAGACGCCCGCATGTTCTATGGCCCAGATGCACCATACGTGATGTACGGATCTCAGTCTGCCCATGCTTGTCTAGGAATATGGATGCATGACGGGAGAATGTTACTGCCACCTTTCCAGGCAGCAGGCCAACAAGCAGATATCGCATACTTCAAGGAAGCAACAGAACTGCAGAGACCTGAGCCCTGGCACGTCTTCGAGAAGAACTTCTTCGTGTTCTGGGACGACAAAGGAGGAGTATATGTTCACAACGATCTCTGGCCCAGACGGTCGTACGCTGCTCTCGGCCCTGTGGGAAATGTCGGCGACGACCTCGCCCCTCAAACAGTAGAAGCCGACGCGCGCTGCATGAACGCCTTCATGCCACCCGTGGAACACTACGAATACGCCTCCGAAGGTATCCATCAAGCGACCAATTCTCTCTCTATCACCATGTGCGCCCGCGCAGATCCCACATGCACCCCCACCGACAGCAACACCTTCATCATGACAATTTTCCACTGGAAAGCCTGGCGCGAATTCCACGGAATCTACGAACCATACATCATGCTCTTCAAACGCACCTCCCCCTTCCCAATTCACGCAATCGGCCAAAGACCTTACTGGGTCTATGGCCGCGGTCCTTTCACCGCAGATTCCGGTAGTCCGAAATATCGAGGCCATGAAGACCAGATTCCAAAGGGACATACAGAGCAAATATTCTTCACGAGTATGAGTTGGAAGAACAAGGGACAGACGTATCATGGATATGTTGACGATCCGCTGTTTTTGTCTTTCGGCATTGAGGATGGGAAGGCCGGCGTGATTGATGTACATGCCGGGGATCTGTTGCAGGATTTGGCGGAGTGCAGTAAGGCGCCGGCGGACGGAAAGCGACCGCAAGAGCCACAGCCAGCACAGCAGGGACAACAGGCACCTGCCGCTGCTGCTCAGCCTGCGCAAGCTCCGCCAGCTGCTCCGCCAACACAAGGACTTCCAGCACAAGGACTTCCAGCACAAGGACTGCCAGCACAAGCACCGCCAGCACAAGCACCACCTGCTGCTGCTCCTGTGCCTCCGGCGGCAGCACCAGCTCCTGCGCCTGTGCGATGAGGACTGAACGGGGATTGCTTGCGCGCATTATTGAGAATATACCCATTTTGTTGTTTGGCTGTCACTTGCGCAGTCATACCAGCTTGTACCAGACGAGCCTTACGAGAAGACGATACCAAAGTTAATGAAATTCACATTTCCAATTCATCATTCTCACCATGTCCTACTGCACCTGGCAAAAGAGAATATCACAGTCACAATGCACCCAAAGCTGCACGTGTCCCCACGCATAGGCGACACTTCGGACTCGACTCCTAGGAATGATTTGGGAGCCGACGATCGCATTTGCATTTGCATGTGCTTGGAGCCACAATCAGGTACGAGCCAGTGGTCTCAAACCTTGTCTTCCAATAGGTCGGTTCGCCAAACTCTCTGAGCAGTGGTTGGTCCTGAGACTTTGTGGACATTGTGGATATTGGAGTAGGATTTTGGTGCCTCGGTCGAAGCTCGTGTCTGTTGTACCGAACTTCACAATCAGCTATATGCATGCTTGCCACGCTTCTAGGAGGTATGAGGATGGTCTTGAGGTGGTATTGATTCAGCCGAAAAGATGTCCTTCGAAGCGCGCACGGAAGTACATCGAGACGTCTAATGCTTTCCTTACGAGTTCAGAGCAAATATACATTATACGTTGATCCTGATCTTGCACGCGAAGCCGCTCGATCATGTCTCCGAAGCAAACGCTGCAGCAGCCGCAGAAACATCGTCTACCTTACTCTCCAGAAGTGTTGTCGATGCGCGTTCCTACAATCACGATTAGTCGTTCTGTTCAACAACATTTGAGCGATGCTTCTCACCAAAATCACCACAAACGCTCTCCGCTTCCGGCGAGCTTCATCCTCGCCAGCCAAATGCTTCGTGTTCAGCGTCTTCCATTCTTTCTCTACAGCTTCGCGCAGATCCTCAGCATCAGCAGGCAACCCGAGCTCTTCGAGAGCCTTCTCCGTCTTAGAGTCGATATACGGATAACATTGATCCCATCCCTCAAGCCACTGTACCCGACGAAGAAAAATCTCAATCCCAGTCGCACCAAATCCCTTGATCTCCTTCTTCAACTCCTCCGCAGCCTCATCAACATCACCCTTATGCTCCTCGAGCACTCCTCCCAACTGCGTACCCTCATCATCCCCCTCTGCAGTAAACTTCTCCAGCACAGTATCCGCCAACTCACTCAACTGCGCAGCCGTTTTATCTTTATGCTGTGTCCTCGCATCATAGAATGCCTGCGTCACTTTCTCTTCTCCAGCGTCCTTGATGGCTTTGGCACTATTGAAGGAATACGGCGAATTGAGGATTGTGCGGATAGATCGGAGGCCTAGACGGTGGGAGATGGGTCGAGATAGGATCATGGCACATGTGAGCTCTTCGAAGGGGATGAGGACTGATGAAGAGTAGGTTTTGATGTCATCTTCTCGGGTTCGAATGTCTTCTGTTTCGTCTGGTGGACGGCATTGGGCTTCGGCATCGGGAGATAAGAGGTAATTGAGTAATTGTGATTGAGATGGTTGTGGTTTTGGCGTGCCTCGAGCAGAGCGTCGGGAGGCTTTTACAGTTTGTTCGGACTCTGTGTTAGCTTTGCGTTTCTTGGAGGATGTGTCTTGCTGCTTGTTATCTTCCGCCTGCTTGGTGGTAGGTTCATTGTGGCCGCCGGCCGCCTTCTGACTACTCGCTTCGCTTTTCTTCTTTGGTGGCATTGCTGAATGGTTGGGGTTAGTAGATATTCACAAGGTCAATCGTTACTACAACGTCAACCAGAAGGCCAATGGCAGCTCCTCATGACAACTATAATGATGATGTCAGTTCTGCTTCGATCTGGACGGCATCTGGCCGCATCATCATAGCAGAAGCGGGATGGACTTGGCAGGAAACCTCAATGTCAGGCCGAGACAGACGCATTCCACCACTTTCGCGGTTAAAAGGCCGTGACATCGACCTGTGGCGTATTTCCTCTCCCCATGCAAATGTAGCTTGTGTCAAAGAGAGCAGCGTGCTTGCTGCACGAGCAAGCGAGAGCTCCAATGCGCGACCACCGGGCCGACCTTCTGGCCGAGCCGCGCACACGGCAGTCGTAAGGAAGCAATAGTATTGATAGATTTCAATGGTGAGAACGTGAGGACAGTGGTTGAAAGAGTGATAAGAAACTTGTCTTGCTTGCATAGTATTTGACGTCTTCAACTGCTTAACGAGGCGTGTTTCGTGGAAGCACGTTCCGGTGTCGCGATCCATCGTAGATAGTCACCGACAGTTCCACTACTGTCTGGGACCTGAGCAACACCGTCTGAGCTGCTTTTCATCGACCGTCAGGCCGCCTGCTAGGTCGACCGAGTTCGCCGGCGATTCGAAAGACGTGGGCTCGATGACAGGAAAGAGCGAAGTGCCGCCGAACACGTCTTCGCAGAGCTCAAAACGAGTGGCCGAGAGCGCATTCAGGGGCATCACATTGATGCTCCTATATGCCCACCGTATTGTCTCGTCCGTGGTCGTCGTGACAGGTTAGAACCAGTCGACAACGCTGGGAGCTGTCGCTGAGAACGGGACGCGGGCTCGTTAGCCAGCACGTTGCTGGCAGCTTTACTCTGTGAAGAGCCGAGCCCTGACTATGTGGTTCAACATGGAGAGGTACGCCGGATTGCCATCTTGTGGCGGAAGCACCTGCCATCCCATGCTCTTCAGATAGCCCCACTCAAGCGCTCCTAGAGCACCTCAACGACCTGACTGCAGAGCGGAAAGATGTTGGTGACTGGCGCAATTGGGATCTGTGCACCATTCCTCAAGCCCTCGACGACACAGAAGATGTCTCACACAGAGACGGTGATGTAGAGTGGTGTACGCCACATCGAGAGGCTTTGGTCTCTGTACACGCGTTCATGCCGCTCTTGGCAAAGGAGGGGCAATGACAAGAGTCCGGTGGAGGTTGTTGTTCGTGTCTGTGTTGGGTCTGGAGGCCATGGTGAGTGAGCCGTAGGCGCTTGCGCTCTGTGGACCATTGCTGCTTTGCTGGCCATAGACTTCTGAAGAGACTCATGTCTCGTGATGGGTCCGCGACCTGGGCGTGATCATAGCGCGAGTGATGCGCAGATGGTGAAGTACTCGGCAAGCGGAGCATCTTTCTTCGTCGCCACTACCGCGCACAAAGCTGTATGCCTTGGCAAGAGGAGCACTGGCTCTAACCCATCAAGTACTGTCGGTTCTCGAGTG
Organism: Cercospora nicotianae; assembly: GCA_029490675.1. Lineage (NCBI taxonomy): Eukaryota > Fungi > Ascomycota > Dothideomycetes > Mycosphaerellales > Mycosphaerellaceae > Cercospora > Cercospora nicotianae. Next base: position 5,077,332 of record JANQAT010000012.1, on the reverse strand, counting down.
AGGAAAAGTCATCTCGTCGAAGATGCCGTGACATCGAAGTCGAAACTGACTTCTCACCTTTGCCAGAAGGGTTGGGTGGTATTGTTGGCCTCCGTCGTGCTGAGAATCCCATGACTTCAATCGTCACCACCCCTGCCGCCTCTGCGCGCGCTTTTCTTCTTGCTCTGATATTCCTTCATCTTGCGCCGCGCTCCAGCCTCAGCCTTCTGAAGCTCTTCGACGCGCTTGATCTGTTCAGGACTCGTCTCGCCAGGTACCATCTGACGGCCTGCCTGCACGATCAGATCATGCAATTTGCGGAAGCATGCATTGACATTGTCGTTCTGCTTTCGCGAATCGTCGGCTTGAATGACAAGGTCGTCGGATTTGGCAGCGTGGTAGCGACTGTTGGCAATTGGTGCATGCATCACTTTCGGCACTCGCTGCAATAGTGGGAGTAAAGGTATGCGCAGTGTCGCCTTGGACGAGACTCTATAGCTGCATCAGTCATGTGTCTGGCTCACCTCATTCGTGTGAACTGCTCACTTGTTGACATTCTGCCCGCCTGGACCAGAAGATCGTGAGAAGCTCACTTCACAAATGTCCCTAGGAATCGTGTCCGGGTCAAGTTTGGAGAGCCATTGGCGAGCTGCTTGGAGCTCAGCTTCATCGGCATCGCCGCCTCTTTTGATAGCGTATTGTCTGATGCCCCATGCCGGCGTAGGAGCGACAGCTTTGGCAGCACGGAATGTCGTGCGTAACAACAACGCCATAAAGTACAGCTTGAGCAAGCAGTTCAAGCTGTATGTCGCAGGCGCACTTTTGGCGCGGGATAATGCTGCCGAAAGTGAGCTAGCTCCTGCCTAATTGAGTCAAGCTCCCGCGCAATGCTTGGCACAAAGCGAAGGGCAAGCACGACTGCGTGGCGCGAGTTTTCTGCGGCAAGTACATGTGCGCGCATGTCGTGAAAGGTCTTGCCATCATCATCCTCCAGACATCACCACCGCCATCCACACCATCCCATACCAGCGCGCTCTTCTTCTCACGCGCGTCGTGCAACATTCGGCCCATCGTCTCCACACTGTGCTCGCCTGGAAAGCCTCTCTCGCGCAAAACGCCGGGCCGCGACAACCGCCACATCGCAGGCGCTCTTCCTCGCTGAACACTCCCTCCGCCTTCCAGCACCATCACCATCCAGGTAAATACTGCTCAGATCTTGGCCCACCAACGCCTCGCTGCTCGTGCTGCGCTGTACGCGGCAAACCACTGGCGCGCTCGTGGTCGTTTGCTGTTGAACGTCTCTGTGTCTGCCCTGCACACCACCACCACCACCACTTCCAGCCCCAGAGCCCAGCGCTGTGAACTGCAGTCATCGTCGTCCAGACCGCCACTCCTCGTCGTTCGTCCCTAACTCTGCCATGCTCTCAGACCGTCTCTCGCGCTGCGCTTAGGATGCGCCTTTGATCCCGATGACCACCAACGACACCGGATCTTCAGCACCACCAGAACCACCCGAGGAGGCCTGGCTACGCAGTGAGCCGGCTCTGCTTTCTCCAGCTTCCCCAAAGCCATTGCACTTCCCTCAGCCCACATCCATCCCTGTTCTGGATAAAATGATGGATGTCGGTTTCAATCAAGCTGAGCCGCACATGAACAATGCGGCCATGCACGACACCGAGCTTCGACCAGGAGCTTGGCGCGACCCAAACGACCAAAACGTCACCATCCCCTCTCCATACTCGACCGGCGGCAATGGCGATGACTTGAACGGAGAAGATGCCAGCGCGCAACAAAACGGCAATAATGCCTCAAATAGCACCGAGACAGCTACGAATGGAGCTGATGCTCAAACCACCAATTCCAACGGTTTTTCACATAACGCCGACTCTAGTGATCACAACGACAACAAGCCTCATATCACATCCACTCAAGATGCGCCTGCCGATCCCAGCGCCAGTGGTGCTGAGTTCGCACAGAATGCCAATGCCTTGCAAGCGAGTGAGGTGAAGACCGAGCCGTCGCAGTCCACGCCAATCCCTGGCGGAGTCAACGTTCAGGCCTTGCTGGACCAGCTTTCGAGTTCTATTGCTGCGCCCGCAGCCAACTCTACGCCTACAAATAATGGCCCGCATGCGGCCTCCGCCCTCTCTCCATCCCAGTCTCAAGCAGACCCTGCTGCGTCCCTGTCAGGTCTCGCCTCACCTAGTGGTCTTCCACCTCGACCCCCTCCACAAGATCAGCCGCTGATCAACGCAGCCTACGTCCATTCGCAGCATATCCGCGACTACCATCCACATGCAGCAAATCCAGCAGTGCAGGCGCACAACCGCGCCAACAGCACCGGAAACGCTGCGGATGCACAGAGTCACAATTTCGTCCCACCTGTGGGAGCGGCTTCGAATCAAGTGACATCTGGTCAGAACGAACAATACCAAAATCAGCAATCGCCAGTCTCTGCGACCAACACTGGATCAACTCCATTTGCCCAGCAACAGCCGCAGCAACAACCTCAATTCACGCCGACACGAGAGCAACCTCGCGAGCATAGTCCGCTTGCAGGCACGGAGGACATTCCGTGGACGCCCGAGACCCAGCGCAAGTACGACTACTTCATGAACGAGGAGCGTCGTTACGTGAATGAAGCACGATGGGACCAGTTCCCTCCAGGTTCGCGTCTCTTCGTCGGTGAGTGCCCTTACTGGTAGCATCGTTCCATCAAGCTAACAGCCCCGCCAGGGAACCTTTCTAGCGAGAAGGTCACGAAACGTGACATCTTCCACGTCTTCCATCATTTCGGAGAGATTGCACAGATATCGATCAAGCAGGCGTACGGATTCGTCCAATTTCTGAGGGTCGAGGATTGCATGCGGGCACTGAGCGCCGAGCAAGGGCGGCAGATCCGTGACAAACGCATACGTGAGTGGAGCAGTGAATATTGTCAACACAGTGCTTCAGACTAACCAGATCAGACCTTGAGATCAGCAAACCTCAGAAGCCGCCGCGCGACAAGCAACAGAACCAGAATCAGGGTCGCCGCTCACGCTCCCCGTACGACAATCGACGAAACGATCGCAATTCGAATGGCAGGGGTCGTGGGAGAGACGGCGGAAGAAACTACAACCGATCGCCTTCGCCTCGCGACTATGGGAGGAGGCGCGATGACAGATACCGGACGAGATCCAGATCTCCCGGCTATGGACGAGACGACAGATATCGAGATCACGGTTCACGTCGATCGCCCGATTATGACGACCTGCCACTCCCTCGGAGACAACCTCGAAACGTGCCCGAGGTGCAAATCATCGCCCTTGAAGGGTTGGAGCGCGACTTCTTGTCATGGGTTGAGAAAGCTTTCTCCTCTCGCGGTGTGCGGGTTGATGTGCTTACAATATCTGCTCGACTGAACGAGGATGCGGTCATTAGGCGGCAGATTGTGGAAGGCGTACTTGCTATCAGCAAGTTGAGACGCGTCAACCAGGATACTGGCAGGATTGGCCTGACAATATTCAAGCGCGCGGGAGGAAACAGAGATGTTCAATTCGAGGAGTACGACAATCTGGATCCTCCCATATGCGCCGAGCTGGTCATGAGAGAGAGGAACAGCCTTGCGCAACCTCCGAGCACGCCATCCTATGGTGCTCCTCCTGCTCAATACACCACGCCCGGGCAAGCTCCCCCTGCGTATCCATATCAACAACAGCCTCCGCCCGCGCAATACGGTGCACCTCCTCCATCGGCATATCCTCCCAGCTACGGACAACCGCCGGCGCCATACAATACCGCTCCGCCTCACGCTCCTCCAGCAGGATACCCGCCAGGGTACCCACCCAAAGCAGATGCAAGCAACCTGCAAAACCTGCTGTCAACTTTGAGCACGGCCTCGCCTCAGGTACCTGGTGCTCATCCGTATGCACAACCCGGTTTCCCACCTCCACAGCAGCAACAATATCAGGGACAGTATCCTCCAGGACCTCCACAGGCATCAGCGGCTGCTCAGCAACCACCTTCAGGATTACCTCCCGCACCGCCGAACATGGCAGACATCCTCGCACGACTCGGCACGTACAACAGATCTTAGTGAGCTTTGCTTGATTCATGGTGCTGCGTCATGAAATATGATAGCTTTCAACGAGCGCTCAGTGTGGTGGAGAGAAAGTACGTTGCAATACGGGCACTTTCGCGCGCCACATGTCCTTGGAGGACGACGAAATTCAGCGTTACTAGATACCACATTTCGGCTGCCTGAAAAGATAGGCTCATGTACAGAATTCACTACTCACTACGCATTCAATCATTTCCTAGTCATTGTCTCAGTAGCAGTAAGTATGTGTATCTGAATGGTGGAAAGATATGGCTCGGCGTGAGAGCTCTCCGCTAGCTCGGCACGCCAGGCCTCGGCTAGCCTTGATTGCGCCTTCTGCCTCTTCACTTCAGCTATGAGCAATGCTGACTGATCACTGTCGCAATCGCTTTCCGGTGTCAACGTCAATATATGCACCTCTGACTGCACAAGACGTGCTCAAGAATTCCAGACGTAGATGACATCGCTCCTTCTGCACAACTCAGCGACAAGACTTTCACTTCGGATTTCATCACGCGGCAATCATATTCGTTGCTCTTACTCGCCACTTCGTGGTATCGCAGACAAGACAAGGATAGACTGGAGTTTCAAGAACAACCAAACCAAGAAAACCTTCTCCACCAAGTCCTCTTACAAGACCGCAACCACAGCCAGAATCAAAATGACTGAACAACTTCCCAACATCCCGAACATCGAACGTCTCTCCCCCGCGTCATAAGAATCCTAGGCGGAAACCCCTCAAAATTCACACTCCAAGGCACAAACACCCATCTCATCGGCACAGGCAAACGTCGTATCCTCATCGACACAGCAGAAGGTCTTCCAATCTGGAAAGAATCCCTCGCGAAAGTTTTACATGAAGAAGGAGATGTGGAGATTGAAAGTGTGATTCTCACGCATTGGCATCCAGATCATGTTGGTGGTGTTAACGATGTGAAAGAACTTTTGGGCGAGAAAGGGAAGAGTTTGAAAGTTTGGAAAAACAATCCCGACTCCGGACAACAAGGCTTCGAAAATGGAAAAGTATTTGAAATCGAAGGTGCGAAATTGAGAGCTTTGCATACTCCCGGCCACACAACAGATCACATGTGTTTCATCCTCGAAGAAGAAAAAGCCCTCTTCACAGGCGACAACGTCCTCGGACACGGGACTGCAGTGTTCGAAGACTTAACCGCATACATGAACTCCCTAAACATCATGTTAGAGGCTGAGGGCTTTGAGGGTCGGGCGTATCCGAGTCATGGGGTTGTGATTGAGGATGGGAAGGGGAAAATAAAGGAGTATATTCAGCATCGGAAGCAGAGGGAGGCGGGGGCGCTGGAGGTTTTGGGGAGGAAGAGTCCGAGTGGGGATGAGTGGTGGGGGAGTATGGAGATTGTGAAGGTGATTTATGCCAAGTATCCGGAGCATCTTTGGGGGCCGGCGGAGGGGGTTGAAGCAGGTTTTGAAGAAGTTGGAGAGGGATGGGAAGGTGAGGAATAGAGAGAGTGATGGGAAGTGGGCTTTGGTGGAGAAGGCGGCGTTGTAGGAGGGATTCGTATTAGATGCTGGTTCGATCCTATTTTGCATCCCATCTGCGACCTCCACCTTTTCGCCATAGCCATACGGCTTCTGTTGCGTAGGCTTTTGCGCTCATGTGCTTTCCGCCATCGACTCCTCTTCCTTCGCTCTCGTCTACGAGGATCTGTATGACTTGTAGTCGTTCTACCTCACGCCACAGGCCTCGTGCCAGTTCGCCGAATGTGTCTTCTGGACCTTCGACGACATCACCAGCCAAGACATGCTCGGGCTCGCCAGGATCGCCGAATTCGCCCTTGCTAAGCTTGTAGAGTATGCGACCTAGTGTCTGAAATGAGATGCATCTTTGCGCGGGATAGCTGGATCGCGCGAGATGTGCCAATTCTGCGATCGTGTAGCCCGCTGCTTCAGGCGCATCGCCATGATGATGAAGGCCAAGAGTGACTGGGATCTCTTTCGCTTTGCTTGGCGGTATGATGTCGCCTCTGAAGGAGAACCGCACGTCACCTGCGTTCAGTGCGTCTGCGCTGGGATCGTACGTGTTTTTGGCGGAAGACGTTTGCATCCATTCCAGCTTATCTGGATCTGAGGGCAGCGATGGGAAGTACTTCTGATGTAAATCCTCCAGAAAGGTTTCCGACGATGGGTCCAGTGCAGGTGGCTGGTCTGGTCGTGGAAAGTGGACGCTGTCGTGTGGAAAAACTTCCTCTTCCTGAGGTTTCTTATCTTCTTCGCCATTTGCGTCTTCGAACTCTGGCTCCTCCGCAAATGCGACTGATTTTGCAGGTTTTGCGCGAGGCTTGACATCAGGTATCTCGACTTCAACTGCATCTGGCGCTGGTAGAGGCGCTTCGCTCGGTCGTTCTCGAATCTCGCCGGGTAGAAGTGAAAGGTCTGTCTCCTCACTCCCACTCGCCACATCACCTCGCATTAGAAGCTTCTGTAATAACGCCGGGCTGAACTGGTTCATTAGCTCTCTACGTTCCTCCTCGATCTCCTCAGCAGACATTGCTGCCAGTTTGTCATTGTTTTCGCGGTCTATCCGCTCTTTCTCTTCCTCTTCCCATGACTTCGGCTTGGCACTCGATGCATCTTTGTCGGTGCTGCTGACGCTCGAAGACTGCGGCTTGGAATTTGCAGTCGAAGTGGATGACTTTTGCTGTTTGAAGCGGCTCACCACGTTGCGCTTTTGGTGCCCAGGAAAGCCGCTTTTACTCTTCAAGGCAGGGGCGCTTGGTGGCTTGGGCGCGGCAGGAGTGCGCTCCAAGACATCTCCCACAAATGCGCCTGGCAGTATGTTGGGCTTGTGCGCCTTGTCATCCTCGCTGTCTGAGCCGAGATCAATATGGACCTTTTCGCCTCGGAACATGATGTTTGTGGTTGTGGTGCCTGAAAATCGTTCCAAGAGAAGCGCGGCTAGTGTACCTTATCGATTAAGCTTCTAGCGCAGATCGGCAGCCGCGCCGCGCCTGCCCTGGGATTGGATCGCGCTAGTGGGTAGTGGAGCTTCTATTTGCGAAACCCAAAGAACGACACGAGCACATGGCACATGTGACGAGTGTGAAGACTGTGCGATATTTGATCGTGGTGGTCACAGGTACAGGTCGACATTCACAGCAGATCTCATGACACGGAATGAATGTTCCAGAGTGCTGCCGTGGTCATGCTTTCATGCCAACGATGGAACTTGAGCCAATCCCGCCAGCGCATCGCAAACTTGCGGCCAGCAAGCGGAACCGCCTTCGCCAGCGCCCAGCCCGACGGCAGTGGCCATGGAGGGTATGGAGGAGGCAAGACAGGATGCAGAGGGGTATGATATGAAAGCGTAAGTTGCTGTACAGACTCAACAATGAATGCAGCCGACAAAGAGCGGCATGGAGCAATGCCGAGTCTGGATATGTCGGTGTCCAGCTAGCTTTGTCGGGAGGAGGGCGATGGCACAAGGCGGCGACAAGATTGCTGGCTCGCTGGCTGCGCTCTGACACAGTTGTTTCCGACGACCGGCTGCTGCCCCGCGGATTCTGTCAAGTTGCTCCAAGTCGCTCTGCCTGCCCGTCCAAAGTCGTCAAAGTGTGCTCCGTGCTGCGTGCTGCGCCGGCTTTCCCTTATGTTTTCCAGCACTCTCGACACGCCCCTTCTCGACTCTTTTTCCCACCCATCCTGCACTTCTGCGTGTATGCAACTGGCTGCCATACGGCTTTTCATCAATTCCACCACCGATCGCCATCGAACAGCACCCATCTCGACCTGCATCCGGACCGCTGCAACGAGACGCAACGCATCAGCTATACCACCGCCTTCCATCGCCAGTCCGCCGGCCGTGATTCTGCAAAAGGTGTTGTCGTCGTCGCTGGTCCAAACTGCGACGTTCGCTAGCCCCACGCTTATTGGCCGCTTCGACTTATGGAGATGAGGCCCTGAACGAGCACCCTCGAGCACCCTTTGAGCCGCGCCAGAACCAGACGCGCGCACTGCGCATGTGCACCCTGCACAACTGCATAGTGTGCTAATCGTGTTCTATACCATCTTCTTGGCGTGTATTGTCGATTTGACCATTCTGCGCCATGAACTCGGAACACATGGCCGATGACGACGCTGCAAGCGAGACGTCGTCCCTGTCGTCAGTGCAGTCCCCGCAAACCAGCTCGCTCGACGAAATTCGCGTCACAACCCGCGCTCCTGCTGCTGCCGCCTCCACATTTGGTGAAGGTGTTGTTGCATCTTCCACCTCGGCAACTCCCGCACCTGCGCATGCTATACCAACACCCACGCCTGCCGACACCACTACTAAGCCCAAGCGAGCACGCAAGCCTCGGGAACCCAAAGTCGAAGGCAAAGATGAGAAGCCCAAGGAGAAGAAGCCTCGCAAGCCGCGAGAACCCAAGGTCAAGGCCGAAGATGGCTCTGCACCTGCACCTCGCAAGCGGCAGAAGAAAGAGCCTGCTGCCATTGCCCCTGATGCATCTGCCTCCGGACCTCGCCAATCCACCCTCATCGAAATGGTCACGCAGTATCAACAGCCTGCTGCCTCCACAAGTGCACCTCCGCCGCAACCACAACACATTCTGGCGTCGCAACCTCTGCAACGACCGAATCAGCCTGACATCTTGATACGCGACAGCCTTCCACCTGCATCAAAACCGCCGACACCGCGCCCGTACTCGAGTGGTCAGAACTTTGATCCGATCAGAGGTTCCATCCTCGGTGCAGCGCCGCCGCAACCGCCGACGAAGCAGTCAAGTGGTGAACAATCTGCACCTCCATTAGCCGACACCTTTGCACGCCCCTCCGGACCTCCGCCTGCGCCGACAAGGCACACGAACGGTGAACCAGTAGCACACCTGTCGCCTAACTACAATCGTGCATCAGCTTCACCATCCATCAACAGCCTCATTGACCCTCCCAGCAAACCTTCACTTCCATTGTCGCACACTTCACAAACAACGATGTACGCACAACAGCCGCCTAGCTTTGTTGGTTCTGCACACCATTCACCTACGCCACCAGTGGCTGCACCAGCGGCACCGCCTCAAAAGGCATCTTTACCACAAACCACCACGGCACCTCCACCTCAACAACAACAACCTCAAGCACAACCGATGCCGCAAACAGACGGCGCGATGGACATTGATGGTCCTGTGTGCGAAGCACCAATGAAGACGCAACCTTCGAAGTCGTCGTCATCGGCGCCGACGCCTCAAGTTCAACCCAAGGAGAAGAAGGCCGCATCACCCAAGGCTGCTGGCACCGGACTTTTGGCTAGCAACAATCTCTTTGGCGGACCTGGAGCCAAACAAGAGTCAGAGATCCGTGGACCAAACATCGAGATTCGGATCTCGCTGAACCGAGATGGTGGTAACACGGTCAACATCGCACAGGAGATCTTCAAGAAGTACGGTCAAGATGCAATCAATCCTCGAGCTGCAGCACATCGAGCAAAGCTACTGCAAGTCGCAGCTGCACAGAATAAGCTCGAGGGAGGTTCTGCTGACGACATGTCTGTTGATTTGATGTCAGATATGGATGGAGACAGCAACATTGAGATGGGCGGCATGGATGACGAGGGCAAGTCTGCCACTGGAGCTGATGACGCCAAGCCACGCAAGAGGCGGAGGAAGGTCGAGGAGTACGACAAGGATGACGAATTTATCGATGATACGGAGCTCGCTTGGCAGGAGAAGGCCGCTGTGGCGAAGGATGGTTTCTTCGTGTACTCCGGCAAGCTGGTACCTGAGGGCACAACTGCTAATGTCGAGTCTGCCGCACCATCTGGCCGAGGCCGTGGCGGTGGACGAGGACGTGGTCGCGGTAGAGGCGGTACCACTGCTGCTTCGAGTGCTACTACCACTGCTACCGAGAAAGTGCGGGATCCCAACGCACCAACGCGAGGTCGTGGCAGCAGAGGTGGTAAGATTCCCGGTGCGCCTAGGAAGCCGAGGATCACGAAGGCCGAGAAGGAGAAGCTCGAAGCGGAGAAGGCCCAGAGGGAGCGTATGATGAATGCACCAGCTGGGACTTCGGCCACACCCATGTCTACGACCAACTCGGCGACTCCGGCTTCCCTGATTCAGCAGCAGCCGCCTCCACAGCAGCCTACTTTGGCGTCACAACATCACGTTTACTCCAACGGTACGACGGGCCAGCAAGGTGTACAGGTATAGGACTACCAGTCGCGGTAAAGTCAGCACGGACATCGATCTGCGCTACGACAGCCCGATCATCTCGTCGAAGGGCTGCGCTGGCTCAGGCTCAGGCATAGACGTCCAACACCGCTGTGCTACTTCGACCTCTTTTGCTTTTTTCTGGCGTCATGATACCACCACCAATTTCTGGTCCTTTCACCCGCTTCCGAGGCATGCGAGTTTGGTTGTCTTTATGCGGACGGATAAGGGCAGGCGGATAGGCGCCTTTCACGAGATGTTTCATTTTATGTTATTGTCTCAGCGAGAAGAGCGAGAAGAGAATGGCGATGGACAGCTTCTCTGGTCTGCAGTTTTATAGACCCCCTACGGAATTCAGGGATTGCTCATGGTGCATGTATACTAAGCTTGCTGCTACTACTGTTTGTTGCTACTACTGATGGGCTTACTACTGCTACTGCTGTTACCGCTGCTGCTGTTGCAGCTATGAATGTGGTTTGGAGGGCTGCTGTAGCGTTTATAGCATGGTTCATTGCGTGGAAGAATGCAATTTGTGATTAAACACATCATAATTTGTTTTCGCTACTTCGCTTTCCGCTCTTCATACCTATTGCTCTTTTCCTGCCCATACGATAACATCCAAATTTGTAAGCATGACCCAGTCAATCATGTTCACGAGATGAGGATACTTCGACCGACCTCTATATTCTTGCAAACAAGAACACATCTCAACGATCGCCCTTGGCTTAGCGGTACGCTTGTAAGTCGTCTGTTGGATGGAGACGCTACTGCCCACGGATGTCGAATATAGACCACTGAACGACATTTCGCTGTGTCTCTCCTTTTCAATCCCACGCGCGCGGGGCCAATGGCGATTGTTTTGCACTTTTTGAATCGCTTTTTCTTTTGTCGTTTGGGAGATTGTGATCTATCTTCCAGGGCAGTGTGCTAGATAGAAAGGTTGTGGTTTTTCAGATGGCTGCAGCATTTTCTGTGGATGTGGCCATGTCTGACACTTTTTGTTACGTTCTGCCCACTCGTGAGTGTACTTATTTTACTCGGGAAGGAGATATATAACGATCGTCCCTTGGTCTAGCGGTATGCTTGTAAGTCGTCTTCCCGGTAAGATGCTTAGGATGGACGAGTGAGAGTCGGCGGGTCAACGATATGATATCGTTGGCACTCATCGAGAATGACTCGCATTCGCACGTGCAAGGCCGATTGTTTTGTCCGCCATTTGCCACTCGATAGTCTCAAAACGCGCAGGTAGCTCTGGGGGATGTATGGTCTCGTACGAATGAATGGACTATCCGCGATTTAGCTGGAGTATTCTCCTGTCCTTCGACTGAGGATGACCTTTTGATACTTTTGTCGATCATACGATGCGTGTGAGCCTACTTGAATGTTGTAAAGGAGGAGTCTGCAACGATCGTTCTTGGTCTAGCGGTATGCTTGTGAGTCGCCTCGAAATGGGATGCTTATGCTAGAAAGGATTGGAACGCACACGCTTAACGATATTGGCTAGTCGTTGCAGGGCGCCGACGTCTTCTTCAGCCTCGCTTGATAAAGAGCGATTGTTTTTGTATTTTGCTCTCTGCTCTGGTATTGCCTTTATCATATAGGAGAATATGCTCCTATTTTTGAGGGAAAAGGGCGTTCTGTGTCGTGATCTGACTTGGTTTGTGTCATGGGCCATGCTTTTCCTTCCTTTTCTTTGTTAAACCTTTCGTGTTTCCTGTCGCTGATGTGGGGGTACTTGAATGCGTTGAGAAAGGAGGCCTCCAACGATCGCCCTTGGTCAAGTGGTATGCTTGTAAGTCATTCTGATGATTGGGATGCTTGTACTAAATTTGGCCGGATATGACTGTTCAACGATACCGAAACTTTCGTTGACAACAGGCCTGTTAGTGCCTCTACTTCTACGACCAAGATCGATTGTTTTGCCTCCTTTTTGCCTTTACCGAGAAGGATCGCTGAAAATTTGCATTCACGTTTCCGTTTCTGTACTCACGTTCCGTTCGCTGTCACGCAGTAGCCTTTATGCCTGGCATGGCTCACCTTTTGCATGGACCAGACACACCTGTAGCTTCATAGGTCTTGTACTTATCTTCGCCCCTAACGATCGTCTTTGGTAGAGCGGTATGCTTGTAAGTCGTCCAGTTGAGATGCTTTATTACACTCAGTTGCGGCGTACTGGGGCACATCCCAATGTCTCCCAGTACTTGTCGTAGCCTGCACTATTCGCGAGATCAACTGCGATTGTTTTGCCCACTTTTTGGCCCTTTGCAGTGACAGTCACTATTGTTTCAATTCATCCCGGCCTCTGTAGTTATAACGTCCTTGTCCTTGCCTCAAAGCCTGGCTTTTATCACAGTAGGAGGACTTCTGTACTCGACCTGTCTTTTCTTTCGCCTACGGACGTGAGGATACTTGAACATTATGCCGGACTGGATAGCAACGATCGCCCTTAGCTTAGCGGTATGCCTATGAGTCGTCTTGTCGAGATGCTCGTGCTAAACGGGCCGATGTAGTAGCCTAACGATCTTACGCCGTTATCCTGTGTGAGGTCCCCCGCGCAATCCGCAAAGCGAGGGCAGACTGTTTTGCCTCGTTATGACCCTTCGTCAGAAGTCTTTTGCCTTCGCTGCTTCCCCTTTCTTTTTGAATTTGATCGTCGGCTATGCTTCACACCACGATGTTAAGATGTTCCGATTTCGTTTCCGCCCTGCTAGGCTTTTAGGCTTCATCAAACTCCTGGGACTGGGGCCTGCAACGATCGTCCTTGGTCGAGCGGTAAGCTTGTAAGTCGTCTTCGGTCATGAGACGCTTATGCTGAGGCTGGGACAGGAAGGGACCATGACGACGATCTGTAGTCGCCCAGGCCCAATCGTCCTTCGTCTAATTAGTGAGATTAAGGGCGATTTTTGGCCTTCCTCTTGTCCCTTTGCTGCAGTGATAACTATTGCCGTACCATTCATCATTCCCTCAGTGTCTCCAAAACTTTGAATCAAGCTTTTTAGTAAGCTTTTGTTGTCAACTGTCCAGACTCCTAGCCAGCTACCTTTATACATTTATGCAAAACTTCATCGTCAACGATCGTCCTTGGCCGAGCGGTATGTTTGTAAGTCGTCTTATTGAGATGTTGATGCGAAAGGTAGCAGAGCCTGGTAGTCGCTCAACGATGTGCTGTCGTTTAGTCGCCGCTATTTCGTGACCTATGCGCCAGGTTCAAGGGCAATTGTTTTGCCTCTGCCTTGCTCCTTTTGCAACGCCGTCATTCCTGTCCTGGCATTCAGCTTAGGCTCAATAAACTCCTCCACTTGCTCAGAGCACGACTTCGCCTCTTTCGATCGATCACTGGCAAAGACCTATTCTGACATTCATTATCGTTCGAAATTTGCCAACCGCAACGATCGTGCTTGGTCGAGTGGTATGCCCATAAGTCGTTCTCATCATGATAATGCCGGCAATCGAGGTGGCGTTCAAATGGCAATCAACGATATGGCATCGTTACAGCCTTCTTTGCTGCACTTTCTGCTAGGTCAAGAGCGATTGTTTTTCTTTTCGTTGCCTCCATTCTGCTCTTTTGGATGGCGATGAAACGCACGATTGATAGGGCCCCTTTCTTTCTTCTCTGACAACCTTTTGCAGTCCAGACCTCTCCCTACAGCCAGTGTTCTCTCCCGCTCGAGCGAGGCACGCCTGTAACGCTGATATATTTTTGCCTAGCTTCGGCCTGCAACGTCGTCCCTGGCGTAGCGGTAGGTCCATAAGTCGTCTCTGCGGAGCCGCCGGATTGTCGAACATACGAGAGGTACTTTGACGGCCGACGTGAGGCGGCCGTGACATACCCCTCGAACATCTCACGCTCAGCCGCGGCCGACTGTTTTTGCCTCCTCGATACCATCCCGGTATGGAGGCCTGAGTTCGACAAGTAACTGATTCCCTTTCGCCTCGAATCATGCCTTTTCATACTCCATCAGAGAATGAGGAAGAGGGGCTGACATCATAATATCAATATCTATACATTTCCCCTGCTCTGCTCTTTTGCTCTTGTCTGGATAATGGTATATCTACACATCCCGCACTGTGCCCTGTCTACTTCTTCTCTTCCTTCTTCGCACTGTCCACTGCGTTGTCGACCTCCTTCTGACTCTCCGCATCGGCATCCTGCACTTCTGGATTGCCTTGTTCATTCGCAACTTTTACATCTGGCGCTTGCTCTCCAAGCTCTTTCTCCACTTCTCCAACCTGCTCGATCGTATCATTTGGCGTCTCGGTAGCAGCTTCAGCTTGCGAGTAGACAGGGTCGTCAGAGCCGGTCCCAGGTTCGGCATTGATGCCGAACTGTGCGGCGTCTTCGGCGGCGGTATCTGTTTCGGCGGCAGAGGCGTAGGTCTCGTTGACGAGAGATTGGTCCACAGCGGAGAGATCAGGTGCTTCGGCGTCGTTGAATTGGGCATACATGTCGAGTTCCTCATTCGAGATCGACTCGGCGAGGTCTTCAGGTTGCTGGGTTTCGAGAGTGTCCATTCCGCTCATTTGCTCTGCGGACGGGACCTGTGAGGCGGAGGATGGGATGTTGCTTCGGGTTGCATGGCCCGCAGGAGTCGCAGTACTCTCATTCTCGAAAAGGATCTTCTCGGCTTGGTCCAACAGACTCTGATCGCGTTCGTGCTGTCTCACATCGGTGCCTTCGAAGTCGTCTGGGAACAGAGGCTCGTCTTGTGAGTCGAGAGCCTGCTCAGCTGCAGCGAATTGTCCCGCGTCTGCTCTTGACTGAATCTTCATTCTCTGTGCGTTTCCTACAGCTCTGACTCCGCCTCTCTGGTTCCGTCTCTCGCCTTCTGGCGGTTGTAGGCCATGAACAGCAGGGTATACGACGAAGCCACCGGGACGCTTTGATGTCGGTCGAGCGTCCCTTAGACGTCGCTCCTGTCCTTCTTGGCCCGCTCGTCCTAGTACACCACAGATGAACTGCACGGCTCGTAATGAATCGTCGTTGGCTGGAATGGGGTATGTGACCCAAGTCGGGTTTGCGTCGGTATCGATAATGCCCATGGTGGGAATGTTATTAAGGCCACATTCGTGCAGCAAAACGTAGTTCTCCAGTGGATTCAGACACACGACCAGATCAGGTTTGATGGCGGCTTTCGAAAACAATTGGTCCTGGAAGCCATACTGTTCCGTCACATCTTCATCCAACTCGTTCTTCACTCTCTTCTCGCATCGCCCCAGGATCTGCTGTCCGTTGGTGATGGTTCCGGGAATCCATTTTGTGAACAAGTGGCAGCCCTTTGAAAGCTCGGCAGCCTTGACAACGGCACGCGCTTGTCCTTGCCGAGTGCCCACGAAAAGAATGAGACCACCTCGTTCTGCCACTCCTGATACAACCTTGCACGCCCTTCGCAAATGTGAGGCGGTCGCGTCGGGAGAGATGATGTGAATGGGATCGTGCTCGCCTCGAATACCGAAAATGTAGCGTGCGTTGCTAGGATTCCACAGACTCGTCGCATGTCCGATGTGTGTTTGCGCAGCGATCAGCGCTTCGAGGGTAATGTCTCGCGGCGACGGCGGTTTCGTGAGAAGTTCATGTGGCTTGTAGTGCGGCCCAATGGTCGAACCTACACCAGACGTGTACTTTTTGTTGTGCTGGAAAAAGGCGTAGTCGAGGGCGACAGGGTGATTGGGGTCGTTCAGCGGGACAGAGCGGTCGACGACGGTATTGGGTCCGATGGTCTCTTTGGCCGTCGCGGCGAACTGTGGGATTCCTACTCGTTCGCCGGCTTCTGCGTTGGGCGAGACCGTCGATTCGAGCGAGGAGAGGCGATTCGACGATGTGTGTATGCGCCGGGGGAGGGCGATGCGGCCTGCGCTTCATCAGCATACATACCGCATCGATACAATGTGTTCAACTCACCATGCCGCAGTCGCAGCGCTCGTATGATCATCGCGGTGCGGTGTTCTGTTTCTGATGCAGTCTCCAGCGATGGACTGGGCTTTGGGAGAACAGCCACCACTCCCACCTCCGCTGTCTCCGCAATCCGCGCTCAGCTTCACCCATTGACCGCGACAGCTTCAAAACCACCACCCGACACATCCTCTGGTAATGCCATGCAGGCCCTCACTGAGGCCTGCTCCCATTGAACAGTATCTCTGGCTTACCGACGAGGTCATTACCGAAGCATGGCACCGCTTCCTACGCGTTTCCAGTGCGCACCGCACAGCGGACCGCCGCTATGGGAGCAACGTACCTGGTCCACTCGAGGCTCATCGAAGACTATCCAAGCGGAGAATGGGAATGAGTGCTGCTGGTGCTGGTGTAGCAGCGGGCGGAGCTGATTTTGGCGCTCTTTTTGGCTTTGGAGGCTTTGGAGGAGGCAGTTTGACCCAGCAAGAGATCTGAAATGGAAGCCACCCGGCGCAGAGAAGGCCAAGAAAGATGAGCATTGGATGTTTCCGAAAAGTGTGAAAAGGAAAGAAGACATTCTCGGACAGTTTCTGGCCGTTGAAGAGAATGTTGATGCTGTGGAAGTGAGCAGAGTTGCTTTTGACGAGCTGTTGAAGGAAGCACAGTCAGACATCGTGGAAGTGAAGGACCTGAGCCGAGTGATGGACTTTCTGCAGAGCACGAGCGATGAACCCGAAGCCAACAACATTCTACGACTTTGCGAATGGATGCTCGACAAAGAAGTGAGCAAGGAAGCCATAGTAGCGATTGCCCACCTTATCGCGGACAAGGTCCGACTGCGAACTCTTCGCGATGAATACCTGCCGGACATTCTTACATCTCTGATGAGCTCCGCGAAGAGAGATTCGCTGTCCATCACTCGCATACTCGATGCCATGAAACATGAGACATTGCAGAACATATCCGGCACTGTGGCCAGAAGCCTGTGCGAGAAATCAGACCTATACGCCGGACCTTCGAAGAACCTCATGAATTGGCTATACTGTCTGCGTCGCTCTTCATCGTTCCGATGCGCGAATATCGTCGACTCTTGGCGCAATGTCCATGAAGTGCTGGCATCCTACTTTCCGGATCCTGCCCTGCTGGCTGGTCACCTTTGCATCTTCAACGCTCGAGCTGGAAATCTATGCGAGATGCTGCTTCGGCATTGGATCCCTAGATTGCCGTCACAGACATCTGGAAATCGTACAGATTTCCGAGGTAGCAAACACTACCAATTCAGTCATCAAGAACCGGATCTCGATGCCATAAGGAAAGAATATCTCCACTTCCGTTCGGCGAAAACAAAGACCAGAGCTGGGAGGGCTCGCCAGTGGTCGGCTGAGATCGCGCTTCTTCATGCATTGCAGAGCAATGGCATTGCCTACGCCAGTCTCACCATCTCCATGTTTACCATCTTGATGCGTGACTGCGGTGCACCAACACTGTTCTATCGGTTCCGTGAGCTGCAGAGACATCCTACGCTCAGAGTGCCGACAGAGCTCCTAGCCCCACTCGTGCAACATTTTGTCCGGAGCAAAAGCAATGCGGGATTGGGCTTTGCTTTGCGAGTGTTCAATGCCTCGCCGAACTTGTCTCTGCATGACTTTCCGGACCTGCTTTTACGCTTTGCAGCAGTAGCTAAAATCAGCGCGTCCTCCTTTTGGCACATCGTGCACCGACAGACTCCGGGAGACATTCTGGCTCGCGAGCAGCGTGCCAAGCTCATCGAAGTTGCTGCTCTAAAGATTGCCGAATCTCCTGCTGTCGCACCTCGCGTTGCATACCGCAGAGTCTGGGAAATTTACCGATATCTCAGGGATCGGGATTTGCCAATCACTCCGGTCATGGCGAAGGCGTTCGTCGTTTCCGGCATTTTGCGCTCACTGGAGGAATATCAGCGACCACCAACAACGAGGGTCAAATACATTCTGCACCTAGTAGATCGTATCGAAGGTGCGGAAGTCGCTGAGAAGCTTGATCAGGCCGTGTGGGCACTATGGAAAACGCAAGTGTTACCGATATTCAAGTACCGATGGCGAATGATGGTGGAAAAGGCCCGAGAAGATGTCCAGAACGCTATTGAGCACACTGGCACAAAACCAAACGTGAAGTACAAGCAAGGTCTTTGGATCAAGCCCGAGAACAGGGTTCGCTATGTGAAGACGCTCCGCAACAAGAGGCTGGCCGCTCGTAGGAAGTGGGAGGTGAACACTCTTATTGCGACAACCCCGTTCACGCCGCTCGAGGGCGTCGACATCGATATGCCGAAGATTGCGGAGCCGCGATTGCTGTCCTCCGCATTCAAGAATACATCTGCAAAGGAACCAACCCCTGCCCCGACAATATCACCGCCTTCCACATTCGAGTCGATGGAAAATGACGTCGCAACGCTAGTAGCTCCTCTCTTGCCAAGTCGTGGACAGGCTCTAGGGTATAGCGCACTGTCTCCATCTGGGACAACGAAGCGGCACCCCGAAAGCATTGCCTCATCAGCACCTGGACAAGACAAAGCGACCTCAACTGCGCCGCTCCTTCCTTCGCAACCGTCCGCAAAGCCCTCACCAACCGTCGACTTCCTCTTCCTAAAGCTTGACGCCTACCAGCACGACAACGTAGCCCTCTGTCCCACCACGAACAAAGTCTACGTCCTCGCGCCGTCTTCCAGCTCAGATTCCATGGGCGGAGACGGGAATGGTCAACTCATCGAGCTTGACGATGCAGTTAGACAAGTTCGAAAGCTGGCCGAGGCCGCGAGGATGGAGGGAAGACTGCCGACAGAAGGAGAGATAAGTTTCAAAAAATTGGTCAGGAGAGCTTCGAGATTGGCAGAATCGAGAAGAAAGCAAGAGGAAGGACAATTAGCGACCTGAGCGACCGAGGCATTCGGAAATGGGGTGCCGTTGCACAGCATCAAAGTGCTGTGTCAAATGTATGAGGTCAATTGATCGACATTTAGTGACTTGAGATACCATCTGCAAATCCATGAATGAAGACATCGATTTGTGGCAGACCGGTGGAGGGAAAGCACCATTGCGAGACAGCAAGTATAACGATACCACTAACATACGAACTATCTCACAACAAACTACTGTCACATGCGTTTCACTCCCACAGAACAAGAACCACAAAATATCGCTGACAATAACAAAGCTCCATCAGACATACCAAACACATATTACTGCCTGCGACACGAGGAAAAGGCCAAGACACTCTCCATCTCACCATCAAACATGCATCGGCAACGGACCTGCACAAAATCAGTAAGCAACTCTGCTCTGTGGGAAACTTCAACGGTACTCACGACACAGGCAGGTCTCTTACACACCGGAATACAGCGAATCCGCAAGCCACTCGTCCCTCGGCTCATTCCTCCTCGGCCGACCTCGCGTACTGATGCTCCGGAACAATTCACTACCACGATGGAAAAAGTGACGAAGCTTCTCTCCGAAGCGCTTGAAGTGGAATTCGGCTTTGCCCATGCCGGCCGCGTCGTACTGCAAGTGCATGGCAGCACTCTCGGATCGGGCTTCGTTGATCGAACCGGCGCTGTATTCAGTGTTACCTTGAAGGTCCAGAGATTGTGTTGTGCGAGGGGGATGCAGTTCGATGCGAGGAGTCTTGCTTTTGCCTTTGAACTGCGTGAGGCGCTTGCGGAAAGATGCCGTACGGTGACGCTCTGAGCTGTTATCCGAGAAGAACGAGCGCACCTCATCCAGAGCGGCGATGGCGGGTGGAGTCAGACTGCTGGTCGGGTACCGGTCACCTGGTTTGTGGGAAAGCACTGAAGCCTGGCGAGGAACTGGAGATCCAGGCAAACTCTTGCCCACGATATCATCAAGGTTTGCGTTGCGTCCGGAGGTAATGCCAAACTTCTTTGAGATGGAACCGATGATCGACCTCTTTGACTTGTGCCTGAGATGAGCAGTGCTGACCCCAGTCAGTTGCTCAGTAGTCACTGAGAAGCGAGATCCTGCGGGAGAAGCAGTGATGGATCCGATGTCGATGCCTTTGCTGCCCGTGGGAGATCTCGAGCTGCTCGGCAGGTCAAGAGATCTGGTCTTGCGCTCCCGCAGGACATCGCTGGCAAATGAAGCGCGAGTGTGCGCTGGAGAAGGTACCGAAAGGTCGATTTCGATCTTATTGCCCGACCAGGGGTAGTTCTTGTCAACATTCCACGGACGACTGTTCGGCTGTGACAAGATGGCGGAGCGTCTGTTCCCAAGTCGAGCAAGTGGGTTCATGCCCTTCGGAAGCAACTCCTGGACCTCTTGCTCAGTAGTGGGCGCTCTGGTGCGAAGAAGCGCAGATACTGGACGCGACACGTCTTTGCCGAGATCAACAGGCACAGAGACTGATCCGCTCAAGTATGATGATTTGCCATCCATCGAGTTGATCCCAGAGAACTCGTCGGCAGAAGCCGAGCCCGGTAGTGGTGGGAGATCTTTGTTGAGCAACGCGTGAAGAGCGGATGGCGCGGCAGAGTCGTGTGTGCCATTGACCACAATCTCCTCAGCGCGCTCTGCAAGTGTGCGGAAACCAGCAGAAGTGCGGTTGGTGAGGACCGTATCTGGCCTGCCAAACTCATTGGATGCCGTGCCTGCTGGTGGAGTGTTGTCGGACGAAAGCAAAGAGTCCAATCGCAAATTTGACAAATTGCGCAGTCCAGGAATGAGCTCAGAGATTCGCTCGGAGAGACCTGCCACGGATGGTATGGAAAGCCGACTGGCCTGATGTGCAACGTGGAGGAAGTCCTCTGGAGACAGTGGACGATTGCCGCTCATTGGATCTTCGTCCTCAACCTGGGTGTTCTCTTGTACCTTCACGACTGGCACAAGCGCCTTGCTGTTATCCACGAAGTCTTCCGTCTCAGACTCGTCTTCGTCATCACTGGTGTCGACTTCTTCGAAGAAGCTGAAGTCTTCAGGCTTGTTGAAAAAGCTGGCGTAACGATCGCGAAGAGGATCCGTGCTCATCGGACGTTGTGGAGATGGGCAATGGATGCCTGTGAAATCGCGTCGACGAATGACATCCATTGACTTGACTGGCCGCACTTCCAGAGCATCATTTAGCTTCTCGAAGAGATCAGTACGACTGAAGTTCAAAGATGGAAGATCTCTGGTGTCCGCAAGAGGCCGATTGTGCTTCTGAACTGTACGCCGAGATTTTGCCTTGTCACCAGAGTCTTGCAAACGCCTCTCCTGCATGGCTTTGACAGCAGCAATGCGAGCTGGAAGTGCAAACTCGGTATGGTTGGTTGCACGCTTCCGTTCGGGACTGCTCAAGTCTTCAATCGACTCCTCCTTCAAACCTGGGAGTTGACGCAAATGAGCACTTCCAAAACGAGCATGTGTGGAATGGTTGAAGTTGGTCGCAATATCCGTGGCACTTTCCCGTGAGGGCTTTTGCAACTGATGGAGGTCATCACGCGGAGCTGGCTTGCGAATAATCGACTTGTGCTGGTTGGAGGCCACGTCGGTTCTGGCTGGCTCTGCTTTCTTGATATTGAGAGGCGCAACCTCGTCAGCGAAAGTGACTGAATTGCGGCGGCTTGGTCTGAGCCCTGCTTGCTTTGTGAAGTGTGGCTGGAAGTTTGGTGACTCCTCCTTCGGCTTGTCAGGAGTCGACCGCGGTGACACTTCGATGATCTGTGGCTTGCCGACAGTGACAGTTGTGCCAGGAAGTGAGAAGCGTACAGCAACATCAGTGACCATGTCAGAAGCGGACTGCAATGTGGTGTCACCGACAGTGCTCAAGTCACCGGGCAGTGAAAAGCGGTTGCTGTATGTATTTGTGCCATCCGTAGAATGTGGGCTAGGCCGATGGAGCTGGACGGACTTCGAATAAGTCTTTGGCGTCCGGGGAGTTGGAGGAATGAAGTCGGCTTCAGCGACGCGAGAATCGATTGTGGTAAATTCCTGGAAGCCGGTTGGGGGCTGCTCTTGCTCGGTCTCGTTGCCGGCCACGTGCAAGGTCTCGTTGATGCCACGCGGATCCTCTTGCACAGGGCTGACGGCAGAGCAGCGTTTCACTTCCTCACCTGGCTTCAATGGGCTCACTGGCGTCAAGTCCAGAAAGACGCTCTGCCGTGCTGCTTCTATGCCTGGTGTCTTCTTGCCGTCTCCCATCTGCTCCGTGCGAGTTGCTTCTTTGGCTGCAGCAGCCTGGTGCTGCAGTGTAACAGTATCGGCATCGAGCGCGAATGGGTCCCTGGACTGAGACTCATCGGACGAATGGGTCGTGTCGACAGGTGCCTGGAACCGCATGGCATAGTCCGCAGCACTAGGCAAAGACGCCTCCACGGATGCCTCCGTGATGGGCTCATGAATCAGATCTTGTCGGCGTCTCGCACTGATTGCACTTTGACGGGATGAACGGCGAGAGTGACCATGATGCGCTGACTCTTGCTTCATGGGCTCCGAGCCAGTTGAAGGCTCATCACCTCGCTCAACGAGCTGCTTGATGACGTTGGCGGTCGATTCGTCAGGCTGTGCTTGTTCAAGTGTGTTGTCTGCGGTGGAAATGCAAGACAGCTCAGCTCGAATCATGTCTCTTGTGATGCGAGTGGTGGCCTCCGTGGCGTCAAGTTCAGCGACCTTCACAGGTGATGCCGGAAGCTCAACAGGTGCTTCGAATTCCTCAATAATGGTAAAACGGGGAGTTTCATTGGCGGCCATCTCGTGCAGCTCGAGATCGGACACTTCACCCTCCTGCTCGTTCTCCACGTCCAGCTCATGACGATAGAGTTGCATTGGATGTACCAGCTGCATGGCTTTCTCGTGCTCGTTCTGCTGTGCGGCCTCCAATGCAGCTTTCGACTCGAGCATGGCCTTCACGCGCTGCACAAAACCAGAAGGAGGTATCGAGGCGTGCGGAACCTCAGCTTGCTTGTCGTCGCGACCGTCTGCGTACTCAAAGTACTTGTGACCAGGCAGCATCGGCTCACTGGAGTCCGGCAGATCGAGCAACTCAGGCTCGATGAAGGCGGGATCGACCACCACGCGCACAGTCGTTGCATCCCTTGGTGTTGGAGGACTTGAAGAGTCCTGAGCTGAGCTCGCGGAAGCGGGATCGGAAGATGGAGGTCCACCATCAGTCATCGGCGTGTCAGTGCGATGCGGGAGGTTACGTGCCATTCGAGCTGCGTTGTGGAACATGTGGTGTGCCATGGGTCCGACATTGGCAGGAGGCGGTGGTCCACGGGCCCTCGCTGGTGGAGGTGGCTGGCCATATGGTGGATAGGCATAGCCAGGTGGATACTGGGGTCCGTAGTGAGCTCGTGGTGGCATCTGAGGACCCATGGACTGCAACGGGTATTGCTGAGAATATGGTTGTGGCATTGGCGGTGGCATGGCCATTGGAGGAGGTGGTCGCATTGGACCCTGCTGATACCCATACTGTGGATGCGCATATGCTGGGCCCGGCGAACTGTCTGCAGTACGAGGAGGACCGCGCATGCTCGTCTGCGAAGTGCTGTAGTCCATCATGTATGGAGCATTGTATCCATTGTAGGCGGTCATTGGCGGAGGCTGAGGGCCGTGTGCTCTGCGTGACATTTGTGGCCCTCCCATGTGAGGGCCAGCATAGGAGTCACTCAGTGCTGGCGAAGGAGAACGAAAGCCTGGCCGCTTCAATCTGGTCGGGTAGACGAAAGGTGACCGATTCTCCGGCATTGGAGGCACAGGACCTGGCGGCATAGCATTCATGTGTCTTGGTTCGTGTCCTTGGCTCTTCAAACTGGCTGCTGAGCGAAGCCTGGGCAGCTGGCCAGTAGGCACGGTCGAACCCATGGAATAGGATCTGCTGTCTCGTGGGTCAAGATCTTGCAAAGGCTGCTGCATTGAGATCGCGGGCTTGCCAGTGTGAAGTGGTGGCATCGACGGAGGCATGCTCTGCATGCTCGTGAGCGATCCTCGACGCTGGGTCATGGGAGCATTGTCCCACTGCGAGCTGACGCGTGAAGTCTGGGATGGGGCGTAACTGTGATTCGATGAGAGACTTGTGATATGAGGATGACCAGAAGCCGACTGCTTCGATGTGTTGGATGGCCGTCCGCGGTGCCGAGCAGATGGCATGCCAGGTAGACGCGAGGTGTTGAATGAAAGTGCACCAATATCGCCCGTATCTGTTGAAGTCTTTAACATGCTCAGAACTCCTGCATTGGACCATGGCTCGGTGGTGCTCGTCGGTGGTGAGCGATGCTGCGAGCGGGACTGGCCAGAAACATTGCTGGCACGCGAATTGCGTCCGCTCAGCGTGGACACGGTGTCGGTGAAAGGCATTGTGCCGCCTTCGCTGTAGCCTGTGGCGGAAACGAACGACGAAGAGGCGCTCTATCCAACTTTCCCAAGAAGACCAGCGAGCTGGCGAGTAATGCGTGTTGGCGGAAGATGGACACGAGGCGAGGCTGCAGTGGTGGAGGAAGCAATCAACAACTGCGATGAAAGGGAAAGACGAGCCAGTCTGCAGCGTGCTGGCCGCGGCATCTCATCGCTCTTGCAGACCGTTACTGATAAGTTGGAGGACAGCGGATGTGTTCGCTGAGGAAGAGCGAGGCGTCGTATCGCGGAGGAGATGCCGAACGCAGTCGCGACTGCTGCATGAAGGAGGAGCGTATCACTTCATTGAACCTTCCTATGTAGTGGCCGTGAGCCGGAGTTAGCGACGTTGGACTGAAGTGAGCAAAATGGATACCGCACCAAGTTGAATTGTGATACTGTACCATACAACGTGCATACGAGACCTACCACCCACAAGTGCCCTCTAAGCAAGCTGTCTTTGATGCTCTCGACTCTGGATATCATATTGCCTCCCACGCGCCATCGTCTTGCGCCTCACTATGCTCCACTATCCATGCTCACTGATCTTCATTACACTGTATGTATCTCTGGCACTTCAACCGAAATTTTCTCGATGCTGGCTCTTTACTGTGGAGCTGGAGCGCCAGTGTGAGCCTCAGTTCCTGGAACGCGGTCTCCGGCTGGGGCTGGTGCAGCGGTAGTGCCTGCAGGAGGAGCAGCAGCTGGGGCGCCTTCGCCGGTATGCGTCTCGGTCGCAGGGATCGTGTTGTCGGCTGGCTTGGTCTCTGTCTTCTGCGTCTCCCACTTCGCTGGCTTGGCAAATTGTGCATCGTGCCCTTTATGCATGTCAGCAATTCATCACCTCAATGAATGTTTCACATTATACTCACATGGACCGGCGTCGCTCAGCTGGCATCCACCAGGGCATTCGCAAGTGCCGCCAAACTCTTTGGGCAGATTCTCGGCCGGCACCTGTGCCAACAACTCCTTCTGGTAACCTCCACCGAGCACGTGGATTTTCGCAACGGTGACTGGGTCCAAGAAGCGCTTGACCACGCCGAAGACACTGCTGAAGCCCCAAGGTGTGTTGATGAGGTACAGCTTTCCGAGTCGCTCAGGGTAGTAGTCTTGGCTGATAGCCGAAGCACGCTGGACGTATCCGTAAACCTGGTTCATCTTCATCAAACCCACGCCCTTGAAGTCCATGATGGTGCAGCAGGTCTCGAGCAGCTGGCCAGCTTTGCGCGAGCAAGCGG
This sequence comes from Cercospora nicotianae, assembly GCA_029490675.1. Lineage (NCBI taxonomy): Eukaryota > Fungi > Ascomycota > Dothideomycetes > Mycosphaerellales > Mycosphaerellaceae > Cercospora > Cercospora nicotianae. The sequence goes on along the minus strand of JANQAT010000012.1, from coordinate 5,051,608 downwards.
GCAGGCGGGGATCGGCAACCTTCTCGTACTCAACAACGAGGTTCTCCAACATGCGCTCGTCGGTGGTGATTTTCCGCATGGCCTCGAGGTCAATATTTCCGTACTTCTCAATGTAAACTGGTCGGCCATCCTTGTCGGTCTTGTGGTAGTATTGTGGGTAGTAGGGCAGCAGTTGCTCCTTCTCCTTGTACTCAAATGTCCTCACAAGGTTGTCCACACCACCTCCAAAGGTCTTGCGCCACTCCTCGCTCTTGACAAACCTGTATGTGGTCAGTCAGCTGTATCCCAATGCCAGCCCTCTCTCTCATGCTTACATCTCCTTGGTCTGTTGGACATCAAACTTTCTTGCTCTCAAGAATCGCAGGAGGGTCAAAGTGTCGAGTCTCTCGGTATACCCCTCCGACTCCAGCATCATTCGCAGCTGCTCAACCTGGGCATCTTGCTCTTTCGTGGTGTGGCCTGGGTGGCCAGGCTTGTTCTCAGGTGCCGTCGTTGGGAAGTCGTAGTGATCGTACTTGGGGTTCGGCTCGAAGTGTGGGTTCTCTGCAGCCATCTTTTCGATTTTGGAGCGTCGCTAACGCCTATTTCTCTTTGGCTTCTTTGGTTGGGGGAACGTGGACGTGGTCGAGCGGGAAAGTCGTCAGATCGAGGCCGAGATTTGACGACGTCGTGGTCAAAAGAGGGAGAGCGTTGGAACAGTGGGAAGTAGGCGAAACCAGGTTGATAGTCCCCTATGACTATGTCGAAAGTCGCAGGTCGGATTTGTTTACGGGGTATGAGGCGGTGGAGGGGAGGGAGTTCGCGAGAAATCCACAGTGGCTGAGGCAGGCAAAGGCAGGGTCGTTTCGGGCGCATGGCCGGCCGGATGACGTTCAAAACTGCCGACAACGTGGCGTTTACCGCCCACCGCGTCGTGCATGTGCCAGAAGCATTGGACAACACCTGAGCAAGTGACGAGGGATACAATTACGGCAAGCAAAATGGTCCCGATTCATGCGACGCGTCGTAGCAGGAATTACGCGTCTCCTAGGGCACGACCCATTACAGTCATCCTACATTCGCACCCTGCATGTTCTATGTCTTGCCAAGCATTCGTTACATTGGCATCCACCAGCGGTCTAAGGAGATACAGCTGACTGTCTATTGAAGGTCGTGTCTGCCACCGGCAGTGCCCATTCTGTACATTCTGAGCCTCTGCGATGCTGCATTGCCCCTCCAATTCCACTGCTTTCCTCAACAACATCTAACGAACTCTTCAGCCATCAATTACCACCTCCCAGCACGATCTTCGGATCCACAGCACCCTCCGCGATTAGCTGCTGCAGAGTCTTCATGACGGGCTTCGGTGGGAACCGATAGTCTCGCTCATGTCCACTCTTGCAGCCCATCTGGAAACCCTCCGCGCTCTTGATTTCGTTGACCAATTGCTCCAAGACACTTCCAGCGACCTCATATGGATCCTCCGACCAACTTCTATGACGTTCCGTTGCAACACCTTCATGGTCTTCGAGGACTTCCTGCACAAAATCGATTTCGGGGATTTCCTTGGACTCGAATGTAAGCTGACACTCGGCAGGGATGCGTTCGAGAATGTTCTTCAGCATCAGCTTCTTGTGGGAGTTCTCGTCCTGCAGGCGCGCCGACTCGACAAAGCAGATACGAAGATGCTTGAGAGTCGTCAACTTTTGCAGCTGCTGCCAATGCACGCGATCGATCCAGGCATTGTTTTGTTCGCCATCAGCCCGGAAGTCCACGACCAGGGTCACTGATGCCAAGAGGGGTAACTTGCTGTTGGGGAGGAGTTGCGTGTCGATACATGGATAAGTCGAGACCTCAATTGCAGCAGCCACACAGACTGTGTTCTCGCGATACAGTATACTCTTGGCTTCTTTGTAGATTTCCTTGGATACTTGAAGAATCTCGAGCTCGCTTCCGGACTCAACGAGGCGTTCCCTGGAGGGTTTGCATCCGCTAGGGGTTTCCAGACGTGAAAGAAGGATGAAACCAGTTGGTGCGAGCAATTCGACGTAGACTCGATTACGGAGCTCGGCAGGTAGATCCATGAAGCGAAAGTAAGTCTCTTCTTCACCGGTCAAGTCTTCGTATATGAGCAGATCTGTGTTCTGCCCATCTACCGTATCGTCGCACTCGTCCATGCACTCTTCGCCGTCATAGTGGTCTGCTTCTGCAGCTTCCATGGAATCCAGCTCGCCGCGGCGAAACTGATCATCGATGTTGCGAAAAGCTCCGAGTACGCTGTTTGTGAGTTCCGTGATGTTGTACAGTGTCGACCAGCTCAGCGTGTCCCTTATGGTTTCGTCCAGGTCAGAAGGAGATGTGCGAGCATACATCTTGCCAATGATGATTTTCGCCAACACGTAAGCGCCTTGCTCGTAATGTATGAAGCCGTCATCCAGCAGTTTCCACTTGAGGGTGTCGCCGTAATGTTGAATGCGTGGGTGAGAGCGAGGAATCTTGTAGTCCATGGCGCGGAAATTCTTGATCCTCTCGTCAATGTCTTCCTCATCATCTGTTGCATCTGCTACGTCTGCTGCATCTGTTGCATCTGATTCCGTATCGGCAGTTGGGATGGGTGATAAGCGACCTGAAGGAGCATGCAGTGCATCCCTGTCGACAAGTCCGCCGAAGACTGACTCAATAAATGCAAGAACTTCTGGATCTGCGTTGCGAAGACTTCGCTCCAACACCCAAGCTTGTGTGCTGCTCTTGAGATGTCCCTTCAGCGCTATGTCTGCCGCAGCGTCCTTCGCAGCGAAAGGTGAGGCTTTCGACTTCCCAAAGCGCCGAAGAGCTCTGATGAGGAGGCCTTGTGCCGCATCATCCTGAACTTCACCGCGTGGTGCGGCGACTGGAAACTGAACCGTTTTGCCCCAAACTCTGTTCTTGCCAAATCCGACTACCGGTCCTGACGTGATCGACGTGATTGACGTGGAAGCACTCGAGGCGGCGGGCGGCGGGTTGGCGCTGGGTTGTGCGGAGACTGGAAACTGGATTGATTTGCCGAGAACGCTGCTCTTGCCAAATGCTGCTGGCTGAGATGATGTGGTTGGCGTGGAAGGACTGGATGTGGCGCGCGAGGAAGTGGCCGCCGAGAAGCTAGTGAAAGGAGATGTTTCGCCTGGAGCGGCCAGCAGCGCTGGTGGTGCGCCCGTGAACTCGAACGACATCTTGAATGTGTTGCAGTGCGATCACTGGGAAAGGAGGAACAGACAAGAACGACGCTGCTGATATGTCCTCTGCGCAGGTGTCTGTTCACCCGCTAAGCCTAATAGGGACTCACAGAAGTGAATGTCTTCGAGTCGGCGTCGATGGTCGCGGAATGGACTCGCGCTTTCGTTCAGATCGGTGACAGCTGTAGTCTGTTTAGGAAAGAAGACAGGCTGAGGCGCAGTACCGAGTGGGTGACCAAAGCAGCGCAGCGGAAGTAAATCATGCTCAGGTCTGCGCGATATTGCTGCTCAGGACATTTCAATACCGAAGCTTTGCTACTGATGTGGGCCAGAACTTACAACTGAGGTCAAAGCATATCATGTCTCAGCCGACTCGCCGTTGCCTAGCTTCCCAGCCGTTGAGGCCTCTTTCGGAATGACCTTTAGAGAAAAGTCGACATGCTTGACACCCTGATGAATGCTCGAAGAGCTGATGATGTCGATGTCGTCGCAGACGTAGTCCGCCACGTTCTCCTCAGTCAGTCCCCCAGAGACTTCTACAAGTGCGCGCGCATTGACGCCTCTGCCCCATTTGTCCTTGAGGTTCTTTGATGCCACGCGTACACCTTCCGGCGTGAAATTGTCAAGCATGACCACATCCGCGCCCGCCTCAATCGCCGTATTTGCTTCCTCTTCAGACTGGCATTCGACCTCTACTTTAACAGCAAAGCCACCCGCCGCCTTCGCAGCCGCCACTGCTGTCGGTATTGAGCCTCCGCATGCCCAGATGTGGTTGTCCTTCAGCATAGTCATGGTGCTGAGATCGTGTCTGTGCTGGTCGCATCCTCCAACCAGCATGCCATATTTCTCCACCAATCTGAAGCCCGGTGTGGTCTTGCGCGTGCCCGCCAGGATGTTCTTGTATCCAGCTTTCCGAAGAAGTTGAAGTAGCGAGTGTGACTTTGATGCCACGCCTGAGCATCTTGAGAGCAAGTTCAATGCTACACGCTCACCCAGCAGAATGCAACGAACTGGACCTCTGACAGTTGCAACATGCTGCTTCTTCTCCTTGCCTACCTCATCGCCCTCTTTCACAAACCACTCTACTGTGCAGTCGAGCTGTTTGAACACCTCGTCGAAGAACGGCACACCTGCCACGATGCCCGGGCTCTTCGCAAGCAGACGAGCTTCTGCTGGGCCATCGCCAACCACGAAGCCGCCGTAATCGAAGCTCGGCGTGTCCTCTTCAAGCCAGAGAGCAATGGACTTTCTCCATGACGGCGGCAGTAGGTGGGCGGGGTTGCCGTGGATCGGTGCGCCTTCCGTGATAGGCATGTTGGATGACTGTCAAGCTGTCTTGTTCCGCAGATTCTCGGAGGACGAATGGGAAATGGATGCAGCTTGAGACAATTCCTCTCACCTACTGTCTGGCTTTCATGTGAAAGCACGACTCATAGACTCAGTTCTGGTCGCCGATGTCGTCGTTCGGAAGAAGCACTCGGGCCGTGAGTTTGGTAGCCTGACATGGAGCGTGAAGTGGGAGTCGCACCCTGTGGAGCAAAAGTCGCGGCTTCCCCTACCGACCTCTTTTCACCGACGATCCTGTGCTTGGCTGCACTTCTCCTTACGACTTTCATGTGCAGTGAGTAAAGCTCATGCACTATCGGTCTTAAATCTCCGACAGTGTGAAAGTGAGCAGCTTTGATGGAGAGCATGCAGAATGCCGACTTACAGGCGAATGCTGTCTGCAGACGAGCTAGGAGGTGTTGCTGCAGGATTCATTGACAAGTTGATTTTGTGACTACTTTGAAGGTGGTAATCACTGACTTACAGGTTCACGATTATATACCGCCCAGGTCAGCATGTCTGGAGGGCTGGATGACTCTCCTTCAGCCGCCACAGGCTACCACTACTACCCGCTCGACGCTACGATCAATGAAGTGCGCCTACTGAAACTCTCAAGACCATCTCCCGCTGCGACTTGGAGCGACATCTCTCTTTCGCTTGTGACGGTTCCTCTGCACGATGCTCCAGCCTTCTCCGCAATCAGCTATGTCTGGGGCGATCCAAACCGGGTTAAGCACGGATTGCTCGATGGGGTGAGCGTGCTTCTCCTAGAGGCGGCAATGGATGCGGCGCAAAACATGTTCACTGCATCTTTCATGGACTCAGAGGATTTAACATGCTTCATCTGGATCGATGCTGTGTGTATCAATCTCGGCGACAGACAAGAGAGAGCACAGCAGGTCCTCCTGATGTCGGACATCTACTCAACGGCAGTACAGGTGTTGGCTTTTCTGGGAACATCGTTTGACGGCGATTTGGAGATCATGACAGGGATCGCGTCTGCAGCAAACGCGCTTCGACAAGCGGCAGGCTCGCGTGCACGACTTGACAAACTGCTTGGTTACGATACAGCTTCGCCAGTGACAGGTTACTTGTGCGACCTACCTAGAGCTTCACTCGCTGAATTCTATTCAAGCTCCTGGTTCAAAAGACTTTGGATTCTTCAAGAAGCTGCACTAGCGAAGACAGCTCTTGCCTTTTATGGCGATCAAAGTGTTCCACTGACAGATGCCATCATAGTGGCGCGTGCTTTGGTCAAAGTAGAGAGGCACAGTGGCAGCTTCGAGATCAACAGAGATGCTCTTTCACGAGGCATCAGCCGATGCAAGACGATTTACAACCTTCGAGTGTGGCATGCTTGCAAAGTGCATCTTGCGCACGAAGGTGGCTGCCGGAAAGGTCTATGCTATGATGGACTGCCAATGACTTATCTGCTCGAGGTCACGCACAGCCACGTGAACACCGAAATGCGAGACAAAGTCTATGCGGTTCTTGGACTCGCACATATTTCTGTGGGCCGTGAACTTCGGCCCAACTACGATTTACCGCTTCAGACTGTCTACATACAAGCTATAAGGACAGCTTTCTCGCAAGATAAATCATACGAAATCATGCGATGGGCGAGAACTTGTGGTAACAGACCTGACAGCTGGTATCGCGACAATAATTGGCCGACTTGGTTGCCGCTTTGGCAAGATGCTCATGACCGTTTGAAGAACCCATCTGGGCTGCCTTGGTGGACATTTCGAGCTTCGAGAAATGGCGCGCCCACATTTTTCGAAACAGACCTCACTGATCCGATACTCCGCTGTCAAGGCGTCTTCCTGGATGCCGTAGATCAGGTGTCTGAGCTCTTACTAAACGGGACGGCCGAGGAGGACGGCGACCTCGCCATTAAAAAGCTTGCAATTGCTATACAGTATGCGTTGCCACGCGCAAGGACAGCATTGGGCGTTCACTCAGGACAAACGCCTCTCATGGCTCTCGCGGCAACTCTGGCTGCGGGAGCACTGCAAACCGGCAACGAAAGCCGTCTTCTGGTCGAGGCAGAAGATGATCTAGCCGGCACAGCGAATCGACTTGCCGAGATGAACAGCGTCAGCTTGACTCGGAACGCCGAAGGCACTGGCGGTGGTCAGAGCGTGAAATACTTGTACCATTTCAAGTTTCACAGTTGTTTTCGCAAGATCTTCTTCACTAGAGAAGGCTATATGGGGCTTGGGTCGCAGCATCTACAGATCGGTGACTTGCTCTTCTTGCCGCTCGGCAATAGCGTCCCATGGATATTACGAGAGGAGGGCGATCATTACCTCTTCATGGGCGTTTGCTACGTGCATGGCATAATGCAAGGCGAATTGGCCACCGAGATGAGTCAACAGACTTCCAAACATCAACCTCAGTGGGTCAACATACATTGAACGACGGCGCTCGCAGTCCATTCATGCTATCTCAAGACTTGCAGCTTCGCTTCCATTTCGAAAGGCCGATGCAAAGTCTTCTTCTGCCACCAGCTCAGCTTTTCCGAATCATTGCAGTACTGATTACTTTGGACCAAGACGGCGCCGACTAGGAGTTTCGCATTCCAATGCGTATGGCCGAAGATCCAATCTGTGACCTGCTCGATTCCTTTCCAGCTTGCCATTTGCGCGAGAGCGTTACTGCAGAAACATTGACTGACATTACTGTTTGTATGAGCAGGATGTGAAGTCTTCTCGAAGGCCGGTGCGTAATGTGTGACAATGATGACTCTCCGGTTCCTCGATTCCACTGACATTTCGGCGAGAGTGGTCTGTAGCCATTGCAGATCGCATTCATGTTCAGCATTGTGATCTCGGACTTTCCAGTTCTTGATGCAATTGAAATCGTTCGTCAATCTGGTGTGATCTGGCGCGATATAAGAGTGTAGAGTGCAGCCTAGGATCGTCGTGCTTGAGTTGGGAAGGTCAAATCTTATCCGGTTGAGGAAATGTAGTTTGCCACCCATAATCTCATCTTCGACAAAATTCTGTGCGATAGCAAGTCCTTCTTCACGGCTGCTACCATAGAACTCGTGGTTGCCAGCGATGAGCAGTACTTTGTCAAATTGAGAGCATTGTTTCGCGAGAAAAGCTCGATATAGTGATTCATCGCAGAATCGCCCGATGTCACCTGCGAGAAGCAGAGTTGGTGCGGCTTTGGTGATCTCAAAGTCGTACTTCACGCGTTCGAGATGGAGGTCTGACATGAACTGCACGGTCGGCGCCGCATCTTGCGAGTGCGGTTTGCGGCTTCGCGCGAGCATTGTGTTTTGTGCCCAGGGCTGCAGGTACTGCTTCGAGACGCTTCTTGATTATAGCGGCCTATATGTGTCAGAATGCAAGACACGCTTCAGCTGAAGTTGTGAGGTTGGGATAACATAGTTCTAGATCAGCCACAGCCACAAGCGCGAAGCACAAGACCCTGTTTCTCGCATTCATCGGTGTTTGGGGCTGAGCTGGCATGCATGCCAGCAGTTTTGCCCAGTGGGGTTTGTGGACACAAGGTCGAAGACCATTTTGTGCATATCATACGTTTGATGTCGTTGACAAGACGCGATGGACGCGTTCGGCTTCCAGGAGCGAGGGCTTGGCGTAGATGGTTGCGCTAGACCGCGTCGGGACGCAGCTTCCAAGTGAAGCTCAGAGCACCGCTTCTGATCTCACACCTTTTCCTTCCGTCAAGCCTATCTTGTTCGCGCGCAGAACTGCGTGCTCCCCTCTTCAGAGTACGAGAAGAATGACGCACAGTCTTGCTTCGCGAAGCGGCCATCGACCGGAGCCCTCTCGTTGCCATGTCTGCGATTTTTCCGATCTGCATGTGAATGCGAGAAAGACTATTCGGGATGGCTGTGCTGGCAAGAGATGTCTGCAGATCTCAAGATGAGATGGGCAAGAGATGGATAGGAGATGGCATAGCATCGAGCATGATGCGTGGAAGCCTTCGGGCATGGCCACGAGTTCGGCCTCCACAGGCAAGAAAGTGGATTGGGTTCACCTGATGCAACGATGGGCATCTCTGACAGATCGCTCCAAAAGAGTTTACTCGAGGTTGATATCTGATAGCACCCATACGTTCAGCAGTGCGGAGAGGAGTGCGCAGTGGAAGTGCAGAGTCGGCTCACGGTGAGAATTGCAAATTCCGTTCACTTCCCTGCCGCGCTCCACCGAAGCTCAGCCATGTTATAGGGCACCGCACTCTCGTCTCTCAAAATTCCTCAACTTCAGTTGTAGCAACGCGGGCGCCTGCGAGGGCTCAGAGCTCGCGAAGCGTGCAGAGTCTCATGCAAAAGCTCTTGCCAAGACCTTCACTTAAGGACCATCTTCGCCCACCACAAAAGCCGCAAAGACGCACCACAATAATCATCCCCAGCCTCTCTGACAATCTCAAGAATGCCATTACTGGCGCGTCGGCACTCTCAGTACCCTCCAACATCCTCTATTGCGTGAGAGCTGGCGGGCACGACAATCACTTCGCACAATAGGATCCTCACTTGCACAAGCACAATACGGCTATTGTCACATGAAACTTCACATTGTCCTTAAGCTAATCAATAGTGAAGGTTCTTGCTATTGTGAATGAGAACCATAAGACGGTGGAACTTCTCTCTCATTTCTTCTCTTCGTTGCTAACATTTACGATCACGCACTGCCCCTTCACACCACTTTTCAGACCTTGCTTCCACCTTCTCACATCCATACCAGCCACCCAATGGAACCCTCCACCAACATCGTCTCCGACAACTCGGCAGAGCAGGTCTCGCCGCAGGAGGTGGTCCGCGACCCCTTCACCATCTATATCCAGAGCTACCTGACTCGCCAAGGTCTGGACGAGAAATTCATTCACGAAAATATCTCCTCCCAGGTCATTCTGGATAGCCTCCGCGACATCCAGGACACCGAAGTCCCGCCAGCATCATCTGGCCCTCGCAACGCCATGCAGAGACAGTCAGACCACGTGTGTACCGGTCACCTGCAGCGATATCTCATTGACAATGGCTTCGAGTCGAATTTCGCCCGCCAGGTCACCGGCGTTCACATTTACAACAGCGTGATCTCGGCGATGCCAGAAGACCTTCTCCCAAAAACACCTTCCGTCAAAGGCACCAAGAAGCCAGACACTCCAAACGCTCCGTCGAAAGCTTCGCGGAAGGACAGTGTTCTCGCCGAAAAATCCACCTCCGAGAGCGACGACGACAGCGAGGACGACATGCCACTCAGCCGCAGACGCGCAAACCGCACCAAATACATCAACGAGGTCCGCTCCGGCCGCATCAAGAAGCACGTCATGCCAAAGAAACTCGATTTGTCCAAGAAATACCACAAGATTCAGACCGCCTGCCTCGCTGAGATCGAGCTTTCCGAAGACAGCACCTTCAACTCGCACATCTCATCCAAGGCCTACGATCAGTTTCTCGCCACTTCCGCCGCCTTTCTCGCAACGCGCTTCGCCGCTGTCAGCGTCACACTTGCTCGTGCAGGCCAGGGCGAGAAGGCCGAAGCTTTTGGTCAGTTCGGCATGGATCTGGTCGGTCCAGCTTTCTACAATGCGTACGTGGCGTGTCATGAGCAGTGCGAAGACGAAGACGACGACACGATGCTCTATTCAAGAATGGCGCTGATTGACTGCCTTGACGAGATTCACAATAGATGGAGCGTTGGCGTGTCTTCTACTTTCAAGCACCTGATCGTCGACCATGACATGTGGTGGAGGCAGAAGTAGATGGCGCTTTGGTGATAAGAGAGACAGACACGAGGATATGACATGACAGGTTTTGACTGAGCAAGGCGTTGTGGTATAACATTGGGCATTGATTTTTCGGCATCGGAGAGATTTTCGTGCAGATAAGCACGCGACTGGTTTCGTGAACTTCACATTGAGACATTAACGTGTTGTGCATTGATAGAGCACATCAATTCAAAAGCCTTCTTCCTAATCTACTGTGTCTCAGCTCTCTACAAATCTCACTTGCGTTCTCAAATTACGAGGCCTGTCACCTCTCAGCGTCCTGCGCCAGCGAAACGCTCCCAAAGTGCTTCATTCCCAAAGCAAACATTATAATCCATACCTCCCCATCATTCTCAGACCTCACTTTTCACTTTCGCGGCCATACAACTCCTCTTCCCCACCGACCACCACAACTGCACATCATCCCTCCACTTCATCACAACCGGCCGACTAGCCACAGCAAAAACACTCGCCTGCTCCTCTTTCAACTTATCCTCATGCCCCGAACAACACATCTGACGATATCCCGCCGCCAACTGCGCTTCCAATTCATTCCCCTCCAACATCGTATCCGCTGCAGCGCCCAAAATCCTGCTCAAACCAAGCAAATATGTATCAATCACATACGGCTTAAACGTCCAAGTCTCGCACTGCGGTGAAGCGATATTGGCTGTTGTATCGGCGTAGACGCATCGAAAGCGAGCATAGTGTGTGCTGGGCATATCGACGGGAGAAGTCATGGGTACGCCGAGCTCGGCGTTACGAGATCGGAGAGAGATGGAGATGGGGAGGCGGGCGAGGAGGTCTTTGTAGGCATTTCGGAAAATTGGAGAGAATTGTTTGAGGTGGAGCAGAGCTTCTATATGGCGTTGTGGGAAACTCGAGGTACGATGTTGTTGTTGCTGTCCTTTGCTAGCGGCATCGAATTCTTGTCTGGTTTTGGCGAATGCTGCGGAGAGTTCTTCTTGGATGAATTTGATTTCTTGGTCGATTTGGTAGAAGATGTCTTCGGGCTCGGAGCGGGGAGGTTGATGTTCTTCTTCCGAGGAAGTACGATATCCGGCTGGGCCTGGGAGAGGTCTTGTCGAGAGGGTTGGAGCTGGAGCTGGAGGTTGATGAGCGGCTCCGCCAGCTCCCATGTGGGATGCCATGCAGGTATAGCTGGGGATCGAGACGAGAAAGGACATGGAAGAACGAACAGGCGAGCAAGTACACCTACACCTACCTCATCAAGAAGAGCAAGGTTTCGGGGAAGCTAGGTCAGACAAAAGGTGTCTGCCTTCGGTGTAACTGAAAGGCTTAGTGGGTGGCAGTGTACGCATCCTGCAGCAGTCGTGCGACCTCTTACGAGTGATGCGCAGCATGCTGTTGGAAGGTTCTACAGAACCAGCTGCGGTCCTGCGCGAAAGTGTGGACCCGCAGTTCCCAGAGCACCCTGGTCGAAACGCAGGACCGGATGGTCTAGGCCCATGGACCAAGCGCTTCGTCCAGCAGTCCGCGGGCCCGTATTCGTTCGTTTCGGTGCAGTGTATACGCAGCCCGACCTTCTGCCTGCATGTTCATGCGTGTGATCCTTCGATCGTGAGCTGGGTTCTGCATGAACAGCAGCTTTTTGGGTCCCACAGGTGAGCAGGAAGTTGGTTCTGCAGCAAACATCCAATTGCGCGGACGGATGATTGCCCGGATCCGCCTATGTCTCCTGTATTTACAGCAAACACTAGTTGATTGTGCGAAACGCAGACGAGTGTGAAGTTCACTGTATCTCAGCTGCTGATAGGTGGAGCTGTTATTCAACACTGCTCGTGCGGGTCGCTGGCGATCATTGCTGAAGCTTGACATAAGCTACGAACACGGAGAGCTCATGACCGATGGGACCACTGTGGATCCCATATCGTGAGGAAAGCAGTCGGGCGATTCAATCATCAACAAGTCTTTCAGTGGTGACACCGTGTCGTATATTGAGATGCATGTTCGCACTCATTGTCTCTGCTTAGTCGGTCATAGCTGAGCCCGAGCCTATACTCCATGCTGACATCGCCGATTTGGGCTTGTTGGGCAAACTAGCGCGGGTGTCAGTGAGACCATACTCGATCGCTCATACCGAATTGAGTAAGTCATAGTAGGAATAAATAGCTTTGAACAAGCATATCTGCCGACATACGACACGCCAGCCCTTATTCCCTGGGCTGATCCTCCCACAATACAGCACACCTTATCTCAATACTTTCCCTTGGCGGACCTTGGTCATTTGGCAGATTGAATGCACTATGTGGTGCCCTTCTCGCGACTCCTTCAAGCTTGCTGTCGTAGCACTTGATCAGAAGCGCTTCGTCTGGCTTCATCTCAGATGGCCAGTACCATTTGTGCTCTGGATTTGCCATGACATGCCAGAGCTCAAATTCTCTTTCCTGAGTATCCATAGCGTCGTCTGCTCGCACCATCATGGGATAGGCTCGGAGATCTGACTCTGGCACAGATGTGGCATCGCAGATAGCCAGCGGCTGGCGAGTAATGGTCTTCAATGGCTTCCATAGGTTGATGACCGCCCATCTGCAATTTTGTGCTTTGGAACGGAAGTATTCTGCGCCTTCAAACTTGAGGTGCGGCAGCATGAGGTCGGCACCTCTATACGATTGATCTATGTGCACGTGCATCGCCGGAGTATTCTTCGAGTTCCAAACCGCGTCATCTGGAACATCAGCTGGTATATGTTCAGCTTCTGGGGCCGGGTCCCGGCGAACAACGTGATGCAAGGCCCAGACATTGGAAGCGCCTGTACTATTGATTGCTCAGTATGTATTTGTGGTATCGCCAACGACAGTAGCTTACGTCTTCTTGATCAATTCTTCGGCTTCTTTCAGTATCACTTCTTTGATAGTGTCCTCGTTGTTGAAAGACTCGTAATTCTGGCCCGCTGAACCGGAATATTTCAGAAATTGGAAGCCATGCTCGTCGACAGTGAAGTGGTTATCAGTGCTTCGTAAGTCTGTGATGCGAACAACATGAGGAATATTCTTCATCCGCTTCGAGCCGGCAGAATTGATATATGGAATCTTCGTCTTTTCTCCTGGCGCCGGTTCGTAGTGGTAATTCATAACAGCTTCGACCGAGCCCTCCGGAAGTGCGGTAGCGTGAGGCATGATTGCGGTCAAGTGTGTATCGAAAGTTGAGCCAAGTGATTTGAGCGTATGAAGTTGTGTCAAGTGACGACTTTTATATGTTGGTCTGATGCCGTGTGCCCCAAAAGCTAAAACGCTTTGCTCAGTGACCACGTTCCGATAAAGTTAGAAGCTTGCCATATCCCGGTTGTGAAGCTGGGGTAAGTCCCAGCGATGCGACTTGCTTTGTGTGCGATGTGTCACAACTGATTTGTCCTTCGACGTTTAGGTCCCCCAAGGTTCAACTCTGTTGTCTACTTGCACTGCAATGACCAGGTCGCTATCGGCTGCTACCTCTGCCGTCTATGCAGTGGCATCGTCGTTCGGCTGCTGACACTGCCGCCTTCGCTGGCAGATGCGATTCGGTCCTGACGTCCCACCGCACTTTTGAGGTCATAGACTCCCTGTCTCACTTTCGTATAGCTCTTGTATATACGATAATCCTTGCGTGTGTGCGCGGATTATTAATCACTATTGTGCTCGCATGCTGGCGGAGCATGTCTTTGTAAGCGCTGGCAGTGGTAGAATTTGGATGCCAGCAGCATATTGCTAGGTAGGCGCATGGCTCGGCGTCGTCGAGAATTCCAACACGGCCGCGCGACAAGAACGACCTTACAAAGAAGGCCACAAGTATCCAGGTTCGCGCGCCATGGGGGCACACAAGATGGGTGTTACTCTGGTAGCCATGAGTGAAAACTCATTGTGCTTTTCTTCTCACTCTCGTTGTTGGATGCCCTTGCGACTGGGCCAGCCTAGCGGTGTGTCTACGCATCGTCCTTGCCGAAATGTCTCTGGTTGTGGGGAGATGACAGGCTCAGCATTAGAATGCCAGCCTCTGGTTTTCACATCGTGCATCTGTACGCTAGACCAGTGTTCCTGTCCCCAATGGTGGAATATGTGTATGCTTTGCACCTACCCGATGACACTCACGTTGCTGGTCGCTATAACCTGGACGAACTCGCCCGTAAGAGTGCACTAGATGACTGGTGATTAGCATCCGGCGGAGTCCAAGTGTATGCAATGAACGACGATAGCCATCCTGAGAGGAGTGGGCACGGTGCTAAAGGCGAATTTGCTTCACGTGGTATATCCGGCTGCCGCGCTGTCCGTCCTTACTCCGCAGTCTGGTCCCGACACGCGTTCCGCAGTGCTGATCGCTTCGTGATACTCGCCATGCCATCGTCAAGGGCTATGGCAAGAGCGTTGAAGCAGCCAAATTCAACGACACTGTGCTGTCTGCAATCAGAAGCCGGAGTACGACTGTACCAGATTCGGGCGCCGTTATTGCCATTGACAATCCGATTCTTCCAGTCAGCGGTCTCGGGTCGTCGTCCAAGGCATGTCGTTGAACCACTGTTATCGCATACCCACGGCATTACACTCTCAAATGGCTCCGATAGGTTTAAGCTGATCACCTGCACTCCAATCACAAGAAGCAAGCCCGACTGACCGACTTCACGCCCTGCAAGTACGGTTCACGTGATTTCGGTTGGTCGGCGTCCAGTTGTCAGGTAGTCCGGCAGTCCCACTCACCCTGTTCCGCTACCCGGCCCAAAGCGTACAAGCTCTGAGCACGCCTTCTGTCGCTGCGCTGACTGGCCATGAACAACCACGAAAATGTCGAAATCAGGCCAAATTCGTCTCAAACAACTCATCGGCATCCCGAAAACACTGCTCCACACCCCGAAACCATGTCAGAACCCGATTGGACAGCCTGTTGGCCCTAGAACGCTGTCGACGAATCACGTCAAGCAAATTGCGCCCGGAGAGGCTCGAAAGAGTGGGTCGAGATATATATCGTCCTTGTTGGTGAAGAGGCGGGAGAGGTTCTTGCAGTGGAATGGGATACGCCAATCCTCTTCATGGAGAAGCGCCTCACAAGCTCGACAGTCTGATGCTAAGGGCGTGTTGACCGTCTTGTTTGGAGCTTCTGCGGTAGCTGTATTGGCTGCTCCAGTGGTTTCCTGGGTCCAAGACAATATCGTCGAAGTTGCTGAGGACGAAGATACCGACGTGAAGATCGTTGTTGATGAAGAGACGGACTCCACAACATTTCGGTTGTCAGAAGTGGTTAAGCATGATCGATCATCTGCAAGCAAATGGGTCATCCACGGCACATCTGTATACGACATTACATCGTTCGTTGATGCACATCCAGGTGGAGAGGTTATCCTTCGCGCTTGCGGTGGCTCAATCGATCCTTACTGGAAGTTGTTCAGCATTCACAACAAGCCAGAAGTGAGAAAGATTCTCGACGACTACTACATCGGTGAGCTGGATCAAAGGGACCTGGACAGTGAAGGCAAGATCAAATGGTCTGGAAGTGAGGGCGCTTGTATCGACGACCCATTCAAGGATGATCCAGAGCGCGACCCAGAGCTGATCGTACGGACACCCAAGCCATGCAATGCAGAGACTCCTGGCAGGTTTCTCGGCGACTTCATCACTCCTTTGCGACTTTTCTTTGTGAGGCATCATCTCTGGGTGCCAAAGATCGATGCCAGTGAACACGAATTGAAGATCGAGCTGTCCGATGGCGAGGAGGTGTCGTACACTATCGACGACCTCAAGCGAAAATTCCGGGAGCACACAATCACAGCGACTTTGCAGTGCGCAGGCAATCGCCGAGCGCACATGAACGAATCTCAGCACGGCAAAACTTCTGGCCTTCAGTGGGACATTGGTGCCATTGGTACTGCAGAGTTCACAGGCGTTCGGCTCCGCGATGTCTTGATCGACGCTGGGTACGATGTGGATAAAGCCTGTGCAACGTGTCCAAACGACCCAGAGGCAGACCAGCATATCCACTTTTGCGCGCCCTCTGACACATACGAACAAAGCATACCCCTTCAAACAGCATTGAATCCTGCCTCAGACGTCCTGTTGGCCTGGAAGATGAATGGTGAAGAGATGCCCCGCGATCATGGGGGACCTTTGAGAGCGATTGTGCCAGGGAGCGTTGCGACGCGCAGCGTGAAGTGGCTCGGGAAAGTCCGCCTGAGCTGTGAAGAATCTCAGTCAAATTGGCATGCTCGAGACTATAAATGCTTCGGTCCAAACGTGCGAGCCTCCGATCTCAAAGCCGAGGACTGGGAGGCCGCGCAAAGCATTCAAGAGATGCCCGTTCAGAGTGCCATCACCGACATCATGAGATGTGACGATGGGAACATGCCACTGCGCGTGAATGGCTTTGCTTTCAGTGGCGGCGGAAGAAAGATCGTTCGTGTTGATGTATCTGCAGACGGTGGTCAAACCTGGAGACAAGCTTGTTTGCGTAAAGACGATGCCAAAGGTACCAGAAGATGGGCTTGGACGCAGTGGACTATCGATTGGCCAAAGGACAAGCTACCGCAAGCGAATCCAGTATTTGTGGTGAAGGCTGTTGACGAGGGCTACAACACTCAGCCGCAGACCTTTGATGCGACGTGGAACTTTCGTGGACTCCTGGGAAATGCCTGGCACAAGGTCCCAATGGAGTTATGAATGCAGCCTGCAGAGTGATCCTGGAATCCCGTAGCCCTTCTTTCTTCAGTTGAGAATTCCGGCTTGGGAGTAGCGCTTCCGAAAGACGCTGAGATACTTTATGATATGATGATAGCCTTAGTCCAGAATGCTGATATGCTCGTAGTCCATTCGATTCATCGAGTTTCGGCCCGCTCTCAAGACAATGGGAAAGAGCCGTAGAACACACAGAGCGCCTTGCTTGCCCCCCTCATGCAGTAGTGGGTGACAGGCAGCTTCTCATTCTCCTTGGCATATTTGGCCAGCTGTTGCACGTCTGAAGTCCTGGGCAGGTACAGCACGACCTCGTTTGCAATCGAAAAAGCATCCCAAAGCACTTTCAGATTGTAAGGCTCCATGTAAGACAGGTCGAAAACATCCCAGTCCGTGTATGAAGGTCCTCCCCACGGAGGACTGGCGAAGATCACAGCGCTCTTCGCAGACGCCTTCAGACGCGCCTTCAGCACATCAAAGATATCGCCATGGATCCACCATATCTTCTTCGCAACTCCGTAAATCTCGGCGTTGTGTTTTGCGCAGGCGAGCGTCTTTGCATCCTTTTCTACTGCAAAGATCTGGCTCCAGCGTCCTGAGAGGGCAAACGCTATCACGTTGCCACCGACTCCGGCGAACGCGTCGATAAGGACCTTCTTCTCCTTGGGCGCGGTTGCCACATGCTCCGCGATTTTTCTGTACTTCCGTCAGTTCTGGCCTCGTAGCAAAAAAAGAGATGTGCTACTTTGCAATTGGCTCTGGCGTCACGCCGAACCAGGCATCATCCGTCAACCATATGCCCTCGTCGTACTTGGAGAAGATGGAATTGCGCTGATGCCAGTACTTCTGCAGCTCTTGTGGGACTTCGTCTGCTGATGTGTATGTTTGTACGCCCTCAGGCGGTTCTGCGGCCGATGACATTGTGCGCCTGATGTTTGTGTGGTGGTGTTTCTGTAGACGCGACTGTGGGAATTTGTTCGTCACTTCCGCGCATCGGCGTTTGCGTCCCGCGACTTCCGTGGGTCCCAGTCAACGTCTATCAACCTCCTGCGTTCCCTGTACAACTTCACAGCTGTTGATTGACCCAACAACATAATTTGCTTGAATTACAAGAGTCCTGCTCAGACTGTTGGCAGTCTATGCGTCAGCGCCACTCACGAATGACCGGCTTTTGAGCCTCAGGCTCAAGCATACAAACACCGCAAATCCCGTGATCACGCGAAGGCGGCAACATCAGCCTCAGTGAGGCTCTTTAGACAACTGGCAGACTGTCATCTTCTTACTCCTATCAAAGGGAAACTTGAGTTCGAGACGTCAGAAGGCATGTCAAGCAGCAGGCATCGCCGGCGACATGCCTCAGAGAGCGATCCGCTGGCAGCGGATAAGCGGTGCTGGCCGTGGGTCAACCCAAGAACTGGTAACGAGACTCACTACTATTCCATGCTCTCTCCTGCGGAGCTATCAATACGCCCGAAATGGGAGCCTGTGGTTCAGCGCTCGGCATGGAAGATTGAACAAAATCCACATCTGGAGGAGTCTGCACTTCGTTCCCTCCAGCGTCAAGGGTGCAGGACCCCGTTGAAACACTACTACCCAGAACACGAATGCGACATTCCAAGGCGCCGCTTGCAGTGCATCCGCGAGATACGTCGCTGGCATCGTGATCGACCACTGGTCCTGATCATGGCCGAGAAGTTGCCCAAGGAGCTCGTGCTGCAGATCCTGGAATATATGGTTCTCGATACCATGAATCATGTATATCTTCAGGACGAGGCTTCAATAAATGCTGCTGCACGCAGGCTACTGGGCGAGTCCCCGGCAACCGACGTGCTGATGCCTTTATCCATACAAGCGATACTCGAACAATCTATACTGCACATTGATGTGGAATTTCAGCGCACAGAATACGGCAGATTAGCTCTACCTCCTCCCTCTATGCCCGCGCTACCTCACCCCGTTCGCAAAGTGCTTCTGACGCTGGACTTTGAGATTCCTATCGGTCGACAGAAATATCCATCGGTGATCTATACGACCAAAGCGGGGATGCCATCATTACTATCACAGCTTCCGGGTCTGAGGACACTGCACATCCTGCTGAACATCGAATTAACACGACCACCATGGGACCATAGAGGCTCCGCACTTGATGTAGGGTGTAGAAAAGGCTTCAGCGGCACGACCACATTTCGATGTGCTATCGAGGAGTTGTTGGAGTCTGCTCGCATTGAACGACCGGCGCTCGAGATCTTTCTTGAGATCAAGTACATCTACGAAGGCACTTGGCGTGGTTCGTATGAGCCTCCTCCAGAGGTAAGTGTCTCCAACAGACCGGATTTCAAAAGACCTTGCCCGAGTACCACCTTGTTCTCGACCACGCGTGGAGCGTCATCATACCATTTATGAAGCGTGCGTGAAGCTCACAGCATTATACAGACTTACAATGTTGCGATGGGAGCCACGACCGCTGAGGCAGTCTTGCGAGAAGCCGATTCGAAATGGTCTCAATGTCACTTCAGCCAAGGCTAGACGAGATGTACTGTCACGGCCGGCTTACGCCACCTTCCCATCTAGCCGCGAGACCTGAACGGGTACATCAACCACCACAGAATTGTGGGCGTACGGTCCCACCATCACAACGATAGATTGACGCAACTTATTGCCTTCGATCCTGGCCCTGCCATCCTCCGGAACGCCCCTGCCGAAAAACAAAGCTTTGGTCAAGCTCCCACGAATCCGCTCAAGCGTTGAGTATTGACCACATGGAAGCTTGACTGCGCAATCTTATGAGCTGACGCTGTTGCGCTGTCGATCATTTGCTTATGCATACACGCGGAGTGGTGCACACAGCAGTTTTCATTACTATACATCGATTGTTCAACACAGTGAAGTATGTCGGCGACCACCAGGGAGACGAGACTGGCGACGCTCAATCTACATTTGCTCGGCTATGAGAGCACTCACGAGGTCAAGGCAGTTTCCACGTGTGGAGGGGAGCTGAAAAATTGTTGAAAGCAGCGTCACGCAAACTTCCATCAGGATGGAGTCGAAATCGGCACGAGCCGAATGATATGCAAAGTAACGAATTGCTGTCATAAAGCATAAAGTTCCGCTCCCCATTCAGCTCCTGCGGCTGATATTTCACTAACCAAAAAGCATCGAATCCTTCTCACAAGGCCTCCCGCTGATTATGACCTGGCACACAAGAATGCCTCTCCGCTCGCTGTGCTGAGCAACCAGCTGTGCAACAAACATTTCATCAGCCGCAGCCGTCTACACAATCGCTAACCTTACAGCATCGCGTGATACTGACGA
The DNA here is from genome assembly GCA_029490675.1 of Cercospora nicotianae. NCBI lineage: Eukaryota > Fungi > Ascomycota > Dothideomycetes > Mycosphaerellales > Mycosphaerellaceae > Cercospora > Cercospora nicotianae. Next base: position 5,031,384 of record JANQAT010000012.1, on the reverse strand, counting down.
GCATTTGAAACTTGAACAAATAACACCTGCTCGCGCGTTCACACATGGCGATAACATCCAGCAGCGAGCAGGAGGCCACTAATTCGACAGGCGACCGGCAACGACAACCGAGCTACCACCGATACGAGAATGCACAATACGCATTACCTAATGACTCTGTGGAGCACCACCGCTTGGATAGGCAAGCAGAGCACTTATCAGCCATGATGCATGGAAAGGTTCTCCATGCACCTGTCAATGTCGGCGGCAACAATGTGCGCATGCTCGATGTTGGCTGTGGCCCTGGCGTGGTAACAGATCTCATATTGTTTTCATATCCAGAAGCTGAGTGTATTGGTCTCGATCTCTCGGAGGTGCCCAAGAGTCGTCTGCTCAGAGCGAACACTCGATTCTTTCAGGGCGATTTCTGCTCGGATCAACCTTCACTGTGGACACCTATTACTGGCGTGTCCCATCTACCTCAGTCATCGGAGCTCTTCGACTACATCTTCTCGAGGCTGCTCGTCTGCGGTATGTCCAACTGGCCGGGGTTCATCAAAAAGGAGTTCTCTTTGCTCAAGTCTGGCGGCTGGGCAGAAATTCAGGATCTAAACTTCGTATGGTACGACGAAAACCACAATGTCATCAGTCAGAACTGGAAGTGGCACAATAAGCACGAGGAAATCTGTAAACAGAGGAGCATGGATCTACAATGTGGGTTAAAAGGTCAAAGATTGGATGAGCGATGCTGGATTCGTGGATGTGCAGACATTCGAGTATTCCTGGCCGTGGGATACAAAAGCACGAACGACTCCGGAAATGCGAGCAATGGCAGGCTACTCTGCGAGAGAGTTGCCCGATGCTCTGTACCATGTGCTAGAAAGAGCGATGGGTGAAGGCGCAGCTCTCAACGAGGTTGCACAACTACAAGCTGAGCTGAAGCAGACGCTCGTGGTTCAGAAGGGAACGCACAAGATATTGTATGTGACTATTGGGCGGAACCCTGAGCGAACAGCTTGATGGCAGCCATCGCGAGACATGCCGCCCGCTTTACCTGTTCAAGCTCAACATGAATTACAATCCCGCAACACGACGAAAGTGTAGTCGTCCGGATTCGCACCCACTTTACTGGCGAGGATAGCACCACTGCAGATAACTTGCAGGTACTAAGCTCATCACCAGTCAATATCGACATAATCACGATCTGGGATGACAGTTGTTCTGCTCGCCAAATCTTGCCACAGCGAGGAACGCATCTCCTCTCGGCCCTCTATGCTTTCTTCTCTTATGCCTTCAGGCAGGGTTTGAAGCCTCGGCTCTGCAGAGATTCGGCGCCTACATTTACAGCTGCACGCCGACCATGATGACCCTCTGGTCCGTGAATAGAAGATTCCACGAAAAGGTAAGACCAACTGCCTGCTTCCTCTTTCGTGCTTTGCATACCCCGGATACCGAATCGGATTCATCGAAGTGACCACGGAGGGAGTGATACGACCGCTTCGGAACCAGAATAGCGGGTGCTTACGAAGTGACTGGTGACAGAGATAGCGTTTGAAGCCCTAGCAAATGCTCAGTAACCCGTGTCTTGCGCGGGCTCGGACGTTTCTCAAACACCTTAACGCCGTAGTCCTTAGTCACTGCCCTCTCTTCAATCTTCAAATGTTCGTGAAGCTTTCACATCTTCCTTGCCAACAACGTCTCTGCACAACGCGGCCGCGTCCTCTCAGGTACTGACCCAACATCATTGCCAAGGGGACCAGCATTTGTCAACTCTACCGTGCTGTACACAACTACGCCTGCGTCCCAGCAGAACGGCACCGTGGCACGGGATGCACTGGACATGGGAGAACAGACTTTCAGCAAGCCCATCACAGTCTGCCGAAAAGCGCAACCGATGCAGGGTGCACATCGTGTTGCAACTCCTTTTGGACGTCAGCACTCTTAATGAATTGCGGTGACCGGGGAAAACCGAGGACTTCGTGTGACAGCTTGCTCCGCATTACATACAGTATCTACTATGTATGCTAGAGCCAGGCCTCGGTTTGCATGCGAATGTTGACATGCAGCAAAACGAACCGCACTGGCGGTAAAGCAAAATCTTTCGCAGTGCTTGCCATTTCGGGGACCGAGACAGCTGTAAACTCACAGTCGAGACGCTGCTGATAGTGTAATCACCAAGATTTGTGTGTCCGCCTGGAAAGTCAACTCCACGTGTGTATGGAGTTGTTGATCAGCTTGCGTGCGTAAAAGACGGCCGCATCCCTAATGCCCTAAGCTGTCATCAGCCAGCATAGCGACTGGGAAAATTGGTCATCATCGCCGAACTTGACAGGAGCACCTTGCCCAGCCTCGCTCAAGTCCGAAAGAGCGTGGGGAGAGTTGAGGAAAACAGACTCAAAGTTTTCTACCTGGCCAGTGACGGAGGTTATTCTCGAAGAAATGCCAGTCATGAGTCGCAGGAAACCCAAAACCAGGTTTAAGGACCCCTCTGACTTAGGGTACTTCCCTCTTCGTGATCAGGACGCAAGTACAACAAGCAGTACAATACAGCATGCGGTTCTCGACCCGGAATTCACGCCTTGTTGACAGCTCAAATCCATGAACCTACAGTACATCAGCAAACCATCCCTGCGATCTCAGTATCTCGGAGCGTGTGTCCAAACTCAAAGCTAGCTTCAGTTTGGGTACAGCGCAATTGCCGGGTTCCTTCTCAACCGGAGCATCAATCCGGCCGCCACGTTCTCGCGATATCTTCTTCAACACGTCGGCAACGAACAAACATCAGGTGTTCGATTTTTAGAAACGCGATCCAAATTCGGAATCTCTCGTGCGTCCCTGCAATGATCTGATCAGATTCGTGATCAGTAAATTCGTGATCACACAAGAGCCGAACGACTAGGTTTGGCGTGTTTCGTTCACTAGCGTTCTTCTCCAGATCACAAACTCGCGTCAACACAACCAATAACCAGGTTAACCCTTGCCGGGGATTTATCATTTGACACCCCCTCTTACTCGTTTGAGACACGACGTCTCGGCGCTCGTAGAGTCAAGAGGCTCTGCAAAGGGCCGCTCCCGCCCGAAATTTCCGCGCAATGAGAGACAAGCGGGCTGGGAAATGAAGTCTCGCGGGATGCATGGAGGGGGCGGGGAGGATAGTGTGATGTTGGGGCGCAGCGTGCTGTAGGCAACATGGTCGAATGCGCGCGCGCGAGGAATACGAAACGTTGTCCTTGCAGTGACATCGAGCTCAACATACATTCGTTTTCGGATTTAGAACACGGTCTTTACCGCCACTTGCAGGATGAGCGACCTGGGGCTAGGGCTCAGTAATGCTATCGACTCGGTCACGGATTCTCTAGGGCATGCTGTTGGGGAGGTGCCTGGCATACTCGACAATGTGGGTCAGAGTGTAGGAGGCGTTGTCGGCGATGCTGCTGGCCTGATTCCACCGCAAGGACCTTTTCAGCAGTGTATTGCGAGTGCTCTGGACAATAACTCGGCGCTGTATGCGTTTCCGCAGGATATCTTGGAGGAGCTCACGAATAATCATCCGTACAATTTGGATTGGCCTTGGACTCCGGCGGCGATTGCGTACCCCAGGAATGCGATTGATGTGTCGAAGTTGGTCGTTTGTGCGTCGGAATATGGGATTGCGGTGCAGGGCAAGTCTGGAGGGCATAATTATCTGAATTTTGGTGAGTGCGGATTGTGGTGTAGTCTCTGGTGACGGCAAGCTGATGCCCGTGACAGGCTATGGCGGACAGAATGGTGCACTGGCCTTGGACCTACAGCACATGAACGATTTCAGCTATAATCCGGCAGACCAAACTGTCACTTTTGGACCGGGTAACAAACTGGCCGACCTGGATGTTCAGCTTGCGGCCATTGACAGGGTCATGGCTTACGGCGTGGTGGGTGACATTGGTACTGGTGGCCATATTGCCATTGGAGGATTGGGCCCCCTATCACGACTTCTCGGATTGGCATCAGACCAGGTTGTGTCAGTTCAATGCGTACTCGCCGATGGAAGTATCGTCACCGCATCCGAGTATGAGCATCCAGACCTCTTCTTCGCGGTCCGAGGCGCGGCGTGGTCTTTCTGCATCATGACAGAGATCCAAATGCAAACCTCACCGCCACCCAGCGCTGTAACGCAATTTCAGTACAATATCACTGTTGGCAGAATCGCGGACCTGGCAGATACATTCAAGAAGTGGCAAGTCCTGATCGCCGATCCTGGACTCTCGAGATACTTTGCTGCAACGTTGACGCTGCTAGAGGGCGTTATGATTTTCGCGGGAACCTTCTTTGGTGATGATGCTGCTTTCAACCAACTGAATTTGGATCTTATACCCTTTGGCCAGGAGCATCTTGGCATCACGGTGACCAGCCGTGTCGTGACGGGACTCATACACAGCCTTTCGGATCTGATATACGACATCGGTGGCTCCATCCCTGCGCACTTCTACTCGACCGATTTGAAATACACAAGACAGACTTTGCTCTCTGATGCCGCCGTTGATCAGCTATTCCAGTATCTGGAGTCTGCCGACAAGGGAACTCTGATCTGGTTCATCGTTTGGGATCTCAACGGAGGCCGTATTGAAGAGATCCCACAATCGGCAACAGCATATTGGCACCGCGATGCAATCCACTTCCAACAAGGCTATGTTGTGAATCCTCTTGGTCCAGTGAGCCCTGTGTCCCGTCAATTCCTAATCGGTCTCAATCAACTCTGTCGACAGCTGCGGCCTGGTATCGACGAGAGTGCCTATCCCGGCTACGTGGATCCCTTTTTGCAGGATCCTCTCACCGCGTATTGGGGAGGCAATGTTCCCAGACTGATCCAGATCAAAGGAATCTATGATCCTCGAAACACCTTCAGAAACCCTCAAAGTATTCCGCCACCGCCTGGCGTTTAGCTGCATTGTGCTTCACTTCTGCATTGCATTGCATCATGTGTTTCGTGGAGATGAGCACAGCCCACTTGAGCATTCTTGCCGAAGCGGTCGGAATCTAGATAGTTCCTAATACCAGCAGTTGCATTATGTCGATTGACAGTATTATTGCAGATGCGCAACGCATAAAGTTTCGTGTTCACACCGCTCTTCGATACTGAAGTGATGAGAAAGATGTTTCACCAACCATGATAGCCCTGGAATGGCCATTTCTGTTGATCGGACTTGGTGCGAAATCAGTTGGTTCGCAGAGTATTTGTCGCTGCGCTTGGACAACTCTGTGGCGTAGCCGCGAAAGCGGTACCTCGCGATGACGACCTCGAAAAAGGCGGTCCCAGGCAATCGTCCACCGGCCGAAAATGAGAGCCCGTCCGGTGTTGATGATCTACTTGAGCAGTTTGAGAAAGCCTGAGCAGATCTCGTCGGATGTCGGTGGCGCACACAGGCCGAGCAGAGATCGGGATTATCAGGTCTTGTCTCCGGAGATAGGTCTGATGAATGTCCGTAGTGATCCAATGTCTGTATTCGTCTTGCAACAACGAGGTGGTCTCGCTCGGGGCACCACCTCGTGATGATCATGCAATGTACTGTATGAGGTCCGCAACTCGTCCCTGCGCTCTCGACGCGTGTTGCATTGCATTGCCCATTTGATTGCTGCACCTAGTCTCACGACCGCTGTCTTGGAGTCCAGGTACATGGGTTGTTCATGGTGACGGCTGTCTTCCACGCGAGAGACCTCGTATTTGGGCTGTCTGATGTTGCGTGCTCGGTAGTTGCGATGCCATGAGGATGACAGGGAACCCGACTTGGACTTGGTCGTGTTGATGATGTTCGCTCAGCGAGGATAGATTTTCGTGCGCCTTCGCGCTAGAGTTATTGACGCCAAGACTATCGTAACGCACCCCTGTAACGATGATGATTCATCAATAACTTCACACAGCAATCACGACCTCAACGCTCTTCTCGGAAGCGACACTACCACTTCTCTGCTCCAATTTTCCTGCAAAGAAATCACTTATCCATCGCCCCACCACCTTTTCAACCAGTACGATACCTTCCGAATCACATCGACACAAAATCCACTCGCGTTGACCTGCCTCCCTCCACGGCTGATCGGCAACAAGGTTCTGCAGAGGCACCACTGTCGGCACGGCACGACCGACCACGGCGCACTCCAAATCTTCATAGGGCAAGCCACAGTCCACAGCACTATCATACCACTAGCGACGAAGTGGGAGAAAAAGAGGAGCATGCTCATCATACCCCAACTGTGCCATTGGCGACATCTGCAGGAACACCATACTATGATTTCTAATAAGCTGTCGACGAAGGAGGAGAAGAAACTTCTTTCTCCAATCTTGTGAACGATGAATGGCGTCGCCTCGCTCATGTGGTTACGGGAGCGATTACTGATTCAGTAGTCTTCGTTGACTTCCGTCTGCACGGCACCGAAATATTCGTTTGCCGTATCTCTGATCCGCGTATTTCGTGCAGAGGATCAAGTCTTCACCACACATCGTTGGCGACGCAACGCAGTGGGTATCTAGCATTCTATTCCTTCGATTGCGATCGAAGCCCCAACGCAGGCCGGCGATTATTGGCCGTTGTGGTATGTTGTTCAGGAGCAACCACACAAGCATCAACGAATCAGCACACAGCTGCAGCATACTGCTACTGCGGCAACGTTCCCAACAAGGGCTGCTCGGCCGACGGCTTTCTTCTGCACACGCTACGCCGTTGCGTGCGCAAAATGCACAATTGCGGCACAGTAGCCAATTGTCGCGTTGCTTTGCAGAAGCTTGTCCGCGGAGCGAATGGCTCGCATCGAGATACGTCAGTGGAAGTGGAAAGTCGTGCATGAATCGACTTTCTTTCCAGATGAATCTAATTGTTAGCAGGTACAGTAGTCTGAATGTCCGGCATGAGAGAATATAGTAGTCGCAATTCGGCACGAGACCAGTATACACTTTGCCGCACAACGCACGTGTCTGATGACAGGAGAGAGTTTCGAAACAGCATGCTAATGTTCCTGATTAGAAGGTGCAGCACTTGGTGACAGGTACAGAAGTACATCGCATTCAGTACAGTCATTGCACGACAAATTTCCCTGAATGATTTCTTGTGTCCTGCCCGCATCTTCGCACGAATTTTCGGCCGCTGCGATGATGAAGTCGGAACATGATGATCATGCCACCGACTACGGACTCTGCTCGCTGGCCGATTACTATGCAAGCTGCTTGGCGCACTGGGTGCGGCCGCACAGTCCATGCATAACCGTTCGCGAACCCGGAATCTCGGAGTCTTGTGCAGACCGTACCTCCTAAGGCCGACTTTTTGTGGCACAGTTCATCAGTAGTAGTCCTCCAGCCCGTCTCCAAGTGTTGGACGCTCTCTACAGCCGACTTTGCCCCGGTACTCATTGTGATGATTATTCCATGACGACGTGGACGTTCGAGAACGCGTAGCGCGGGACGCGTGGAAGATGCGTTGCGCTGTTGAGGAAGGCTCGACTCCATCCCATCGCATCCCCAGACGACTCGCAAGACTCCAACAAGACCACTCGCTCCCCTGCCGCGAAGCGCGGAGCCTTACCTGTGTAACGTCATCGCATCGCGGTGCAATGCACACATGCAGTCGTGTGGGCCGTTGCCGTTGCTTGCTTGCTTCCCACGTGGTTGGGTGAGATGCTGATCATCAGCACATAAGCACGAGAGGGGAGGTTTAGTCGGAGTCATCCGGATCGTCAGGTGCCATCTTGTCGGTACTGCCTGAGGACGAGGAGACTCCATGGATTGTGTGTACTGTGAGACTCGTGATATAGTGAGATTCCTGTACACCAGTCGACGTTATAGTGCTAAGCAATAACAATATTCGAGCCCGAATATCGCATCAGCCAGACGTATTCGTACCTCCTACCTGTGATCCTCATGTCAATCGTGTGCCCTAATCCAGACATCTCTGCCGTGCTGTGCTGTCAAATATTTGTACATTGTGAATGTACTTTGCGCCGTAGGATGAGTATTCAGCCCTGACGTGTCGGTCGGGACTCGGATCAAATCCGATTTTCAAGTGGCTGCGGCTGCCGCGCTGGGCTTGCAACCACTGCAAGGCTCTTTTCCGCCCAACAAGCCATTTGCGCCATTCTACAGACACGTTTTTCTTCATGACTCGGTTATGCGTATTCGTGCAAGCCCAGAAGAGATTTCATGACAGGACTGAGAAAAGTGGTGAAGGTTGGGGAGGCGCTTCGCATTCGCATGCCACATGCGCATGCAATGTGGCAAAACAGAGAGTCTTGTTTGCAGGGCGTATATGCAATGCAGTATGCACCTGATGATGAGAAAACGAACGAAAATCTTACTCTACCCATGCTCTGTAGATCGTTCGGCTGCCCCAGAGCTGACCCTTCTTCAAAACGACTTGCTGGCGCCACTCCTCGTGGTTGATGGCGTTGACATATCTGCTCGCTTCGATGCAGAGACCACTTCTAGGCCCACGAGGCGGGAGGCCTTCCTTCGCAGGAGGAGCTTGAATTTTGCTGCCTGCGTAGAATTGAAAAGCGGGCTCGGTGCTGAGTGCTTCAAAGTGGATCTTGGTGTTGGGGTGGCTGAGCTCGATGAGCTTCTTCATTGGTTCCTTGCGCGTATCAAGTGGTATGCTCGAAGGATCAGGATTCATGATGAAGCAGTGATCTGGGTCGGGCTTTGAGGCGCCCAAGATGAATTCCTTGTTGGCTTCGAATTCTGGGTATGGTTCGATGGCGCCTGTGGGAATGGAGCCTGCGTCGACAGGGAGGTGCAGGTTGGTTTGAGTCACTACCCGCGTGCCTTCGTATGTGGGTCCATCTGATATGTTGAAGTAGCTGGACGTGTGTCAGCATTGAGGATTCGTTTGCAAGCGAGGCATGATACAGTACCTGTGATTAGTCAAACTGACAACAGTCTCTTCGACCTCGTCGCCAATCAATTCGACCTCATACTCAATTTCAAGGCTGGTCTTGTCTTTGCCCTCATCCTTCTCAACAGTGGGGTAATACCACATGCGCAGCTCGACTGTGCCTGGGTACCCCTCTTCGCCGTCTTTGCTCACGTACTTCCACTCCAACGCATCACGGCCATTGCGTGATACGTTTTGTGGTCCATCGAAGGTCTTTTTACCCCAACCCTCTTGGCCACCATGTAGAGCATTCACGCCGTCATTTGCAGCCACATCGTAGCTCTTCCCATTCAAGCTGAACTTTGCGCCCGAGATGCGGTTCGCGACTCGCCCAATGTTCTCGCCGAAGAATTGGCTAGATCGCTGTGTGTATGGCTCTGGCGACTCGAAGCCAAGCACAATGTTGCGGCCGCCGACATTGAATTCCTGGATAAGGCCGCCTTGAGGCAGGAACTTAAATGCATCTGAAGATCGAGATGCGGCCATCTTGCACGTCTGTGCTGTGATATTGCAGTGAGTGGTATTGAGATCCAATAGTCGCAAGACCTACCGAGGGCAGGAAAGTGGACAATCGTGAGATTGTCTGCTCTCTTCTACCACGTCTCATTCATCCACAAGCTCTGGTGGAGCCGATCAAGAGTGGGCGTGAATTCTCCACGACAGCTGTCTTTAGCCTGTATTGCGGCTTCAATTGGCCAGCTTCTTGGCCACAAGACCATTTGTCCTTGTCGCAAGAAGTCTGGTTCGCGAGATGCATCTCCAGTGTGGTCGAGTGTGCGGTGTGATGTCTAAGCGGAGAATTTGACGCGGTCTCGTGCGTACTGTAGGTGCGTGCGTAACGCAGAATGTACGGGATGCCAGCAGACTTTGCAAGCTTGTTCCCCAACACCGCCCGGCTGCTATTGTTGATCACTGCTCGATATATCTCACCAACAACTGTCTTAGTAACGCAATCTTGACCTCACCACTGACAAGGTGTAGAGATCGCATTGACTGACCATTTTGGCAAAGTGCGCGAGGACAATTTGCAGTACGGAACGTCACTGCCCGGATTTGTTGTTGCAATTGCGATTGAATTCAACATGACAGGCATCACCAACGCCACGGCAGCCGCGGCCGCGGAGGCATATGCGGCGGCGAGCGACATTGTTTTTCAGTCGTGCGACAGTGGTGCAACGAAGCCAGGCGCAGCGCACTCGTTGCCAAGCCGAGCAGTTTTGAACTCTGGCTCCGAGTCACGACTACCGAAACCTACAGCACATGTGAAGAACGTGACGACGTGTGTAAAGCATCGAGTAGTAAGAGGAGATGAATCTCCAATTATTGAAGTGTATTAGGTAGTTCTCTCCGGCCTGGCCCCAAAGCGATTGTATGTACCATGGCTCTATACATAAAGCTGCCTCCCAAATCTATGATCTTCCCACACGCAAACCCACAAATAAACGATGGGTATCAAGTTTTTCGCTTGAACGCAAGAGCAAATAAGAAATCAAAGAACCTCCTCTGATGCTGACCTTTCCTCGTCCCATTATACTTCCAGCAAGCTGAGCTGGCAATGCTACAGCTGTTCCCCTCCTCGTCCCAGATAAAGCCTCGTGTGCGAATTCGGCCTGCGCCTGGGAAGTTTCGGTTTCGTGAACTTATTCGTGCTGCCCTAATCGAGAAGCTCCAAATCCTATCTGGTCCTGCAGAAATGTTTGTGTTCGTGGATTCGTATTCGTATCCTCAAAGTAGAAATGTCCTCCCTCTCATGTTTGCACTGAGACGAAATTACCGAAGTCGAGGTCCATGTTGTCCTGGTGGTACATCCCTGTCATATCAGGCCCAGTGTATCTGGTGTTTTGGAATGCGTTCATGGAAGGATCGAAGCAGTTTTGCATGGGGTCCTGCATCATGTCGAAGGTGAAGTCTTGTGGCGCGTCCCATTGTTGGAAGGAGGTAGGCAGGCCAGACATGCTCATTTGCTGGTGCATGCTCGGTGCTTGCATGGAGAAGTCGTTGCGCATCATCTGCTGTGTGGGATATTTGTTGTCATTGGCAGGAGGGTAATTTTGCCATTCCGGTTGGAACATGGTTGGATCTTCTCCGGCCGGCGAGCTTTGTTGGAGAGGTGAGGGGTGTGCTGGCTGTTGGAAGGAATGTCTCTGGCTGCGATGTACCGGGCTTGGGGCCGGAGGCGATGAGGGCTCACTGTTGACTCCGAACTTGAACTCCTCCTTGCAGATCGGTGCGGGTCGCGAAAGCTGAGGTGTGCCGTGTGATTGCGATCTGGCGTGGCTGTGTTGGCTGTGTTCGGAGTCTGAGCTGATTGATGACCGACGAGGATGCCCCGCCATGCCAGCACCCTCAGCGATCAACTTCGCTTGCAACTTTTCAGTGTCCTCCTCGAACTCAACTGCTGTCCCATCTCTCGTCTCGAGCAAGTCCAGTGCGGCCAGAATGTGATGTGTGTAGGGCTTGCCATCGTGTTCCTCGACTAGAGGTCTATTCCAGGCGTCGGCTTTCACAAGCCGCTCGTACAACTCCACGAGACCGCTCACGAGCTGTCCTTGCTGTTGTTCCAACATCTCAACATAGCCCTTAGGGTACACCTTGTCGTGGGACTTTTTCCGCTCGCTGGAAGTTCATTAGAACGACAGAAAGGACAGATTCGCATCGCAATGGGCTTACCCGAATACGCAAATGGCATTGTCGGTCTTGCAGCGAGTGCAGGGGTTGGAACCGTCGCACTTGCTCTTCTTCAATCGACAACGATCACAAGCTTTGCACACCCGCTTCCTGATCCCATCTGCTGTCGAATCTTGCGATGCCGTCCGTGATGGGGTCATCTTGTTGATGGGGGAGTGTGAAGAAGGTGTCATGCTGTGTGAATGATAGGCCACGGGCTGTGAATTCAGGCAGGAAAGCTGCCCGCGATGCGACATGGTGAGCGATGTGCTGTGGTTCTTGAGATATCTTGGTCGAGCAGATGATTGATCGACGTGTGCGACAGTCAGCCTATTGCATTTGTGCTGACAGATGCGATCGTGATAGAGTAGTGCAAGGGGAGTGGTCTAATATGGAGGACTAGCAGAAGCTGCGAGCGTGGCAGGAGGAAGTGGTCGATGATATAGCAGCTCGGCGTGGAAGGTGTGTCGCTGGGCTGGCGCATGGCGGAGTCCAAGCTCAGATCCATGTTGGTAATACAGCGAAGGGCCATCCTGGCACCCAAGGCTAGACAATTGTGCAAGAGATCCCTCTGCGCAACGGAAGCTCTCAGCGTTTGACCCGTTGGTGCGTCGACCTCATAGCGGCGAGGGAGCCAGGATCTGGCGCGGCTCTTGGACAGTAGCGCGGCACACTAATGCGGCATGGAATGGCCTACTTGGTGGCATGGGACCAAGTGAACTCTGTTTCTGAACAGGACGCTGGGATGGCGCTATGACTGATCGGTCACTGCTGACAAGTCGCAGAGAGGGTGATGTCAAGGAGCAGAAGCAACACGAGCCGAGACGACGGAGCTCGGGAGTTGGGCGCTGCGTGAGTTTTGTGAATCGGACGGATCGATATCGCCCGGCCGCGCCTTACGCGCGATATCGTCCATATCGGCCACGGCGCTGCAGCGGCTTCCGATCTGACGCCGTGCAGTCTGCTGTTCTCACACTGCCGTCTCTACACTCACCGTCACGCTGCCCAGACCGCTGCGGCAGATGCCTCGACTGCCCAGAAGCGCAGTTGGTATAGAGCCTCCGCAGGGCGAGTTGCTGACGTTGCTTGCGGAGGCGCAGATCCTGCCCAAGACTGCCCGCCATGACTAGCTGCCGTGCCATCATCTCCTCGCCGGCTAGGCACAATCACACCTCCTCTCGTCTTGTAGCTGCGACTACGAGCACAATCACAAACGACCCAGTCGCGCGGTCGACCAGGAAATCGGAGGACCGCCGTCGCTGTTGCGTGTCGGAACTTGCCACGCCCAGGCGCACGCGAGTGGTGTGCTAAACTCGTACTCTGCGTCCAGGACGGCAGGCCCCCGGTGCACTTCATTTCCTGGCCTGTTTTCTGTTCGCCCGATCGCAGCACCAGCGGCCGCAACGTGTATGAGGCTCTGCCCTACCACGCCCTCGGCCACTACATGCTGCCGTGCTCCCTCATCACGCGCCTTGACTCCCAACTCTGAATCATTACCTGATCACCGCAGCCCAGCCCAGGACCGTCGTTCGGAATCCCCGAGTACCCTGGCACCGTGTTCTGGAGTACTGCTCCCTGGTCAAAGGACGTTCTTGGAAACCCCTCTCCCGCCCTATCCTGGGCAGCATGCCTTCCATTGGCCATAGCAGCGACTACGTGCGACTTACAGTACTTCGCCGTATAGATGTTGGCTCGCCGAGCCACCGACACTGCAGCAACACAAACTAAAATCCCCCGAACGAACCGGGCAATTCCATATCGTCACCGCGACGAGGACAATATAGTTTGTTCTCGCACTGCCACGACTTCCTGCGGACGATACGCGCGCATCGACCGCGGTGTGCGCGGCGCATATGAGGCCACTATCGTGCGGTGCTGATCAGTGCAGAGAGAAAGAGCAAAACCTCAATGTGATTCGTCAAGCTGCGACACTCCCAAGTCGTGAAGCTCCACTTCGCACACCGTGGATCGAGCTCAGTCAGCACCCGCAGCCCTTTGTCATGCCGGTTCAACCACCAGTTCTGATTCTAGACCAGGACCACTAGGCATCCTTCATGACGGCCAATACAATTCTACAGTTTGAGATTGTTTATATTGCAGATGGGCTAGGACTTTGACCCACCCACTGATTGATTCAGATGCTGCGGAAGGGACACGTCTGAGACGTCTAGCGAACTATGCTGCGCGTAGGCCAAAAACATTGCGGAGGGCTTTGTGGTGCCATGCCGCAGCTAGGCCAATGCACAAGGAATGCCACCATAGGCTGCGCAACCCTGGGAAACCTCATGTGAAGCTCTTGAGGAGTTCTTGGACCTCATGAAAGGAAGTCACAGTCATCTTCAGGCACGATTGTTCCCCGCTACCAAGAGCTAGCGACGTTACACGAAGCCTGCATGGCTTACCGCAGCCTTGGATAATCGTTCCGGCGGGGGATTTCTCCCCAGACGTTGTTCGTGAACCATTATGCGCCTAGATATGGGGTTCTGCGATGGCTTTGAGACCACGCACTCCAGAGCCTGGCAAGCATATGCTTATTTCTCTGCGGTGCACAAGGTCCATACGGCGATTTCGCGTCAGCGACAAGCATACAGAAACATTCTGGGAGGAGATTCCAAATCAGAACTTGCCAAAGAAGGCTCGTATGAGCGAGGCAACTCTGTTCGCATCATACTTGCTGCGCCGCCTACCAGACGGACCATCTTCTAGCTCCTTTGCCGCCCGGCCATAGCAACGCGCAGCAATACGCAGTGAGACAAAAGCTTGGCGAATGGCTGTGCAGTTTTCATAACTGCAAGTTGTGCATGCATAACTTAGCTGCCTGGTCTTGTCTTACCAATTGCTGGGAAAGACACGAGCATCGCGAAGCATCAGCGAAGCTTGCCAAAGAGACATGGAATCAGTGACTTGGCCCTACACTGTATGTCGCTGGACTTCTGAAAGCGGAGAGCGGTGTGCATATGACGCCGATTCAAGCGTGATAGTAAGTCACCATCTGTTGCAAATGCCGGAGCTATCGCCGTCGGCTTGCTAATAGCTTCAACGCTCCGTGCCCGTGTCGCAGTGTACATTCGCAAAAGGGATCAACGTCGCGAACGGCGTAGGAAAGGCGCCCGATCCGAGAAGAATGGCGACCTCAACTTCACTCACTAGGACCGACCAGTCTTGGCGTTAGAAATGCCGCTTCTAGCCTCAGTATCCAGCACGACTATTATGGAAGCAACCATGCTATACTGATTACTATACTACAATCTGCTCCAAATCCAACTCAATTAACGCCGGATTTAGCATCGAAATGGAACTCCGACACCACAGCATTCATCAGTCAGACGCGGGGAGCTCCTCGGATACGATCACTACGATCAGTACCGATGTCAATCTGCTGGTCTCCTGCTCGGACTTTCAGCGAGATGTTCGCGTTCGCGATGTGCTCCAAAATGGTCGCTGTAGCCTTTGCAATCCAAGGACCAACAAATCGCATTGTGAAGGATCTTCGTTCAGGACTTCGCTATGTGCTGACCACGTGTGATCAGGGACACTATCAGTCATCAAACATATGACCGCCGGCGTGTGATCAGTTTATTCTTGGACGTCCTGCTCAGTCAATCAGCCCCTTGAGTCGGTTGGGATATTTGCAAGACAGCTGTGCCGCAAACGTCGAGAAATTTGATCACCCCTTGGTGATACATTGGCAGCATTCGCTCTCCTTTCTTTGCACCAAGCGTACCAGACACTCGGCGTCCGAAAGCTGGCCTCGGCTCGGAAATACTGCTCGGATGACGACTTGTACCCATGTGAACTAAAAAATAAGCCAGCGGGTGCTCCGCGCGATGCTTGTCGACACCACCAGCCTGCCCTACCCTGCACTTTTCTGCTCTCTTCACCACCGCCACGATCACCTCGATCACTCCACGCTTGTCTCAACATCCTTGGCGCTGTAATCCAGGATCACTCCCCGTCGGCGTCTGCCATCGCGTGCCAAACGACCGGCCTGCACCTGCCATCCTGGTTGGCTGATGGTGCCAGCCTGGTCGTGGAGATCTTCCATCGCCTGTGCACCAGTCCCAGACCGCACGAGGACAAATAGCTGCCTCACCAGGGCGTGACCTGGGAATTGTCAGATCTCAAAATGAACTTCACGACCACGAGCAGACGATTGACCACGACTCTTCCAGGCACGGGCACTAGTACGCTCAACGGCGCCAACGTTGAATCGTTGCAGATTAATTGGAGAACTACAATGCTCCATACGCAAAGCCAAACCAGCTCGTTGGCGCCGCTGAAGTTTACTAGGGGTTCCAGCGTGCATCAACCTGGTCTTTGCAAAAGTGAAAAAGGGCGGCACCTTGTAGTGCTGTAGTGGCCTGATTTGCGCCAAGGTCAAAAAATGCTCAGTAGCCCAGACTCGAAGGGATCGGAGCACGGCAGTTGACGAATGAGGCACCAGTTTGAGCAGTAACATTGCTCTTGACGCCAAGAACGTCACCTTCACGTTATGTTGGCTGAGGCGCCAAGGCCATTCTCCCAAGGCCAAGTATCAAATATGCCAAGGGAGGCAGTACACAACAACACCGCCTACGTCTTCGAAGAGATTGGGTCTCGACCTACTCCACGCCGAGACATACCACTGTCACTGTGACGCGGATTGCATTTGTTGGCATTATACCGCAACATGACTTGGCACTCACACGGACGGAGCGAGCAAAACTGCAGCCTTGAAATCGGCGATGCACAACTATTCGTCCGCGCGGCATAATTCGTTCACCGTCTGTTGCGTATTTCGGCGACCACTTGTGCCCGACGCCCTGATGAGCAAATATTCGTCTGCCGTCTCGCATCTACATGACAACTCGAGGCAAATGCACTAAAGTAATGTCCGTCCCGTCTCTTTGCTTGTGACAGAAAGGCTAGGATTTGGCAGCCTCAGGTGATGCGGGGCTTGATTCTGTTCGAAAAAGGTCTCAGTCAGTCTCCCGCTACTGTTGCTACTTTTCTAATCAGTCAAATCATGTCGCCGTATCCGGCCGTAACTGAAACTCATCACACCGACGGCAGCTAAAATAGTTGATTAATCATCGTTGTCACTTTGTACAGTGCGGATGGACCCATGTGTCGTCCAGTCGCAGTTCCTCCTCCTTTTGCGCTACATGCAAGAACCTGCGCGCACATCATGAGGTGTGTTTCAACTCGGTACATACAGCAGTACATTGTACAAGCTTGCAGCAAAGAACCCTTACTATACCCAACTTGTCATCGCAGTTTAAAACAGAAATGCTCCAGACCAGACACGTTCTAGCCTCAGTCTTCACAGAGCTGTCCTGCGTGTGGCCCTAACCACGATGAACCCTGTCATCCCAAACACACGTGCAAAACCTGCTTCGAGCGACTTGACACGAACAATCATCGTCGCGAAGCTGGCCAAATCGGGGATTCACGTTTCAAAGACTGCGCTTCGCAGGCTTCACAGCCCTTTCCTTTCGCAATCATCGATCAACCCTACTTGCCATTCAACACTCCTGACACCTTCTGGAAAGCTGTCATGACACACGACACGATACATACATGTGCAAAATTTGCCGAACAATGAACCATATTTGTCAGTTACTATAACCAGGCCTGGCTCGTACAGCTTAGTAGCTGGCACCATTGTTAGAATTGGGACAAGTCAGAACAGGGGATGAGAAAATAGTTCAAAAGTCTTTTTATTCTCTGCCCTTCTGATGGTTCTTCTGAACATCCGATTGCCGAATTTTCCGATCACTGTACAGTCAAACATTCGTGACTTTTGAGAGATGTAGGGCAGATGCTACTTTTGGTTCCGTGATGAGAACAGACAGTGGGCTCTTTTTTCTGCAGGAGCCGATGGTTGTTGTCTCGGAACGAAGAATTTCTCTTTCGGAACGAGAGTTCGGAAGTAGTGAGGATGCACATGCACATGATCTCGCTTTCGCTGCGAAGACCTTTTGTGGATGTTGCGCTTTCGATATAGTATACTGGAAATATCTTAATTCGACCTTGTTCTGCTCGCATCCACCCACTTGTTGCATCAAAGTCAACCAATGTTTACTCATTGTTGCGCTGCACGCCGATCATTAATCATACTGCGACTCGTAGGCTGCAAGAATTGCAGTGGAATCGAATTTACTCATTCGCTGATGACTGACATACACGCTTTGACATCTTTTGACGTGTGTTGTCGTTTGGCAATTCTTCAATTTGTGAAACACAATGTTGGCGGCTGCATGTATGACTCAAGTGGCGTCAAACCTCAAACACGTTCGCTGGCAGAACCGCACCGCGATTGCACGGGACCGATCGCTCGGTGCTGCGTGCGTACGTGGTGGTAGATCGTGCGAGAGATCTTGACTTTTATCGTTGGGGTTGACGTCCGGAGAAAACGTGTCTCGCACGTTGGCATTCTGTCGATTCGTCACTGCTGACATCCCGCAGCAACGGAGTCCCCGATACTACTCGATTCGTTTCGAATCGCGTTGTACCAAGTCAGTGAGATGATGAGGTCAAACATCAGTCGTACTGCGGGTAAAGTGGCTGTATCAATGCAAAAGCACAGATATTTTCTTGAGTACGAAATTGTTCTACAATCTTTCGTGGCAGATGAAAGCTGTGCATGACGCGAAACGCTCGTGCGGATGACGACTTCAACTTGCAGGAAATGCACCTCATCGCCATGAGTCGCATTAGTAGTCGCGGCAGCTTTTGACACGTTATGTCGGAAGCGGGACGTTGGGCAGCCGCTGTGTATGATCAATGTGGGAGAATGGGAGCAGTTGACTCGAGCGCAAGGAAGCGTCCTCGAGAGGTGACTGATACGAGCCTTGTCGTCTCGGAAACGAGCTGACTTCCCTCCGTGGCTCATTTCTTGTGGGCTGTTCAAATCATGAATCACCGTCATTGCCTCTCTACTGACTGAGCTGCTTGTGGTCGGTACTACCGAGCCTGACGGCTCGAAATTACGGCCAGAAAGCACCCATTTTCTAAGAACATGGGTGCTCCCTAGCTTTCGAGGGGCGCAACGACCAAGAAGATGTTGTAAGGGGTCATTCGGGGGCCGAGAACAAGTGGTAGGAGCCATCACAAGACACCAGCTCTCCTTCCGAAGAGGTGACTATTTCTCTATTCCTCGGCTTGGGAGAGCGGCATGGAGCTGGATGAGATATGATAACGGAAGGCCCCTTCGAACAAAATCTGCTGTCGCCCGGGGCAGCTGGTGCACGGGACTTGTTCAACCGATGGCAGAAGTCTCACAGATAGCTGTACGAGCAACATATCTTCCGGGAGCGTACAGTGGAAAGTGAGCCCCGAAAGCAGTTCCATTGGAGGTCCAGAGAATTGCTGGTGGCACGCGCCTTTGCAATGCAAGCTGGCAGAGTAAAGCCAGATGCTGCTCATGAAGGTAGGCAGGAAAGATTTCGAGCTCACGCGCAAGTGTCGTCTGCTTCATCGGCCTAGAGGTCCTATTACACTGCCGACCATCACGGCTGCTTCTCTCTCCCAGTTTGCCTTCTCGGCCTGGTTCCTAGCTGCGAAATTGCCTCGATAGCCACGATCAACGCATTCACGTACTGCGTCTCGAACATGATTTCTGTTTGATCGCAAAGTTCTCGCGCTTACTCCGCCCCGCGATAAGATGTCTTGAACGCGTGAGGTGAGTTGCGAGGCCATGCTGCGCCAGAAATACGAAGGCAGAGAGGTGGTTTCCAAATGTCGCAATAGAGGCTCGAGCAAGTTGCCAGTATTCTCCATATACCGGAGACCAGGATGTGCAGTGGGAGGCTTGACTGCTTCCAGCAATGCTTCGAGAGCAATGACATTCTGACATCTGGCGGAGACTTCGACCAACGTCCGGTCTAGCATCGGCAGAGTAGCCAATGCTCTGCTCAGCGCAGCTAGGCTTGACGTCAAGGCCGTGTCCAGATAACCTTTGAGCGCCTGCATCAACAGGCTTGGTTCGAAGTCCTCCACGCTCACCTTTGTGCCTGGTTTCACTGGTGACAGCAGATACAGAGTTTGCATACTTGCCTCTGATCTTCGTTTTGTCTCTTCCGCCTGCGCGAAGGTCTTTTCACCAAGAGATGGGCCTCCTAGACTGCTCATAGAAAATTCTCTCACCACACTTCTGCACTTTTCGAGCAGTGCACGTTCGAGACCGCTGCCAATGTCTTGCCTCACGGAAGCTGCCACACCCACTTTCGCTAGCAGGGCTCCATCTGGTCCTTGAAAGCACTCTCGCATCTCCAGTACTAGTCGCGCAGCTGGCACCATAGATCGATACCCACCTCCAGCCCTTTCCACTTCGTCCATTGAGCTTTGCAATTGTCTACCAAGATTGACCACTCTCTGCACACCGCGGCCCAGCCGCAACGTCTTCAACATCCTTTCGCTTGCTAGACGTACTTCTTCTGCTGCCTCGTATCGCTCGACGACTTCTCTTTGCAACCTGGCATAGCTCTCCTTCAGAACTTCGACTTGTTCTTCAACAGTTTCGAGTACCCGCTTGGCTGCGTCATGCTGTTGCCCGGTGTGCTGAACAATCGGCAGAGCAGATTGTGTAGCAAGAGTGTCGATGTGCGTATCTACTTCCTGGACATCGAACAGCACGCGAGACAATGGAGTGGACAGGTCGAGCGGCGTATCTGAGGCATTGTTGGTGGCTAGAACAAGGGTATTGGCGTAGGCTGTAGGTGAGAAGTCAGGCGCGTGGAGTTCCGGCGATAGATAGGAGGAAGTTGTATCAGCGGCCATGGTAGGATCGGCGTCGGGAAGTCATCTGTCGGGTGAGGTTGTCGATGTCGATGAACTTCCTCCAAACAGTATGGTGGTGCACGTGATAGCGGCCCGAAGCACGCTAAGTTAACGACTCCATCTCCGTCCAAGCGGAGTACGAGCGGACTTCTTCAACAACTCCGCACCGCCCCTCCGCCTTACCCCATTCCTCACCCTCATCGCCGTCGTCTGCCCGCACTGCCTACAGCTGGCCACGCATCGAGAGACACAATACATCTGCGGACTCAAGCGCTTTCTCCGCTGTTGACTTCCCTCTCTATTACAAGCTGCGAAGCAAACGCCCGATGCAATGCCCAAGAGACGCCAGCCAATATCCTGCGAGCCATGTCGGTCACGAAAAATCCGCTGTTCTCGAGATGGGCAGCCATGCTCGACATGTACGTAGTGCATACGTCGCTGAAAAGTGTTTCGCTGGTCAAGTCAACTTTGATATGTCATTGGCTCCATGACAGTCAGCGATGCTCCTTGGATGAGTTGGAACACTCGCTTACAAGTTCATCATTGTCTTAAGGCGTACGGAGGGGCGTCAGCTGCGTTTGGGTACATCAACCCGTCTCCGCACCACGACCTCAGGATGCGGAGCTGTCGCCTGCTTCTTCGTCGACGGGGCCTACAACCACGGCATCGAACAACCATTCCGCAGACTTGGCTGAACGCGTTAGCAGACTAGAAGCTATGCTAAGGCAACAAAACACGCACAGCTCTGCTCCTCCCTGGTCGGGCGATGCCAATCAGATTGATGAACCAGTATCTCCGCCTTCAAGCTTCGATCATCGAGGGCTTGCACGATCGAACCGGGATTTAGAGGGCACTCTTCACGTTGATGAGAACGGTTATATTCGTTTCATTCCAGGCTCGCCTCAGTGGCAGTCGTCACGACTCGCATGCATCGACGTGTCGGCGCCTGTTAGTGGAAGCATTGCCCGTTTCCCAATTCATTCAATCAATACAACGTCTGTGGAAGAGCTGGTCAGCGCATTACCATCCCGTCGGCACTGTGCGGAACTGGTCCAGATTTACTTCCAGTCATATGCGTCCCTTTTCCATGTTTGTAAGTACAAGATGACAGTTCTGTTCAGTCCCTCCGCTGCCACAAGGGCTCATAGCTCGTGGCTTTTGGCTTGCTCCATGACGGCTTCAGAACGACGTACATGCCTCAGCCATCTGTCGACTGACGTGTGTGCCAGTACACGATCTCACTTTCCGGCGTCAATATGAAGAATTTGAGCAAACTCCACACCGCGTCACACTAGCCTGGCTTGCACTCCTCTACGCCATACTCGGCGCCGCCGTCAATGCACTCTCGGCCGATAGTCCACTACTTGACCTCAGTCATAAGCAGCACCCGCTTGACAAGATGGAAGAGTTGTCATCGCGATATCGGACTTTGGCAATGAGATGTCTCGAGGCCGACCACTATCTATGGAGACACAATGTCACGACTCTCCAGTCATTGATTCTGCTGATATACAGCATCAATCATAGCCACGGCCAGAGCTGGAATCTACTTGGCCTCACTCACCATCTCGCGCTCTCAATAGGCTGTCACGTCGACCCAAGTCGCTTAGGTCTCGATGCTGTACAGTGCGAGGAACGAAGGCGGTGCTGGGCCGCACTCAAGATGCTCTATACGCATCAAAATACGGCTATGGGCCACCCTGGGATAGCTCACGCCCACTTTCCATCCAACTGCCGTGCACCTGCGGACATCGACGATGATACTCTGCATCCGGACACATCCGAAGACGCCCTGGAAAGCCTTTCATCCACCAGCGGCCCGACGCAAATGACTTATCTTCTGAAAAAGTTCCGACTGTACGATATCTGCACTGATATTTGCGAACATGTTCTATGCAAGAGTTGCGGTCATCTTGCGCAGATACGTCGACTCGATGATGCCATTCAACGAGAACAACGATCATGGGACACACAGTTCTTCGCTATTGCCCGCACTGAGCAACAATTAGCGCCCCACCACAGAGCACACGTAAACATTTTGCGATCTTACGCTCACCATCTCACGTTATTATTGCATCAGCAAGTTATTCTCAGGACGAGCGACGCTGCGAACGACGAAGATGTCCTTCGATGGTCAAGCGTCCGTTGCTTGGACGCTGCAATGAGCATTCTGCATGTTCACGCCTATGTGCAGAATGTCCCAGAGTTGCAACCTTACCAATGGTATAACCGTGGACTTGGTAGTTTCCACGCCTTCCATGCTACGGTCGTGCTGGTAATGATGTGTCAAAGAGGCTTGCATCAAAATCGCAAATATGCAATCGGCCCAGCATTACGGGACTGCTACGTCCGATTTGCTGGCATAGGTGATCTGAGTCCATTCTGTGTCAAAGCTGCGCCTTTGCTGCAGATGCTCGTGGCCCAATTCGAGAGTGCAGGTCAAATGAATGACACCGGCCCGGAGACCAGTCGGAGACTGCAAGGGAGTCTAAACCTGCACCAGGGCAGCGGCGCCAGCGATGCACAGAGCCATACCGCTTCGTCAGCGTTTGAAAACAGCGCTCATGCGGATCCAGGTGTGGCCGATGTGCATAACCTGCTCAATCACGGTCAACCAGTCGTTGGTGATGAAAATACATTGGACTGGAATGAGCTTCTGGCCGAGATTCAGCCTCAGCAATGGGTCAGTCCGGCAGTATTCCCACTGGAGCAATGGTTCAACATCAACAATGATGAACGATGAACGGCAACGATTGGATACGTCATTCTAATTACCGGCGACGACGCTCTCGTGTTGTAAGACAGATACATGCGGTGGACGTTCGACACCAGGTTGAAGTCTCGTTTTGATACAATTCGTCTCTCTGAAGAGGAAGTGCTTACTAAATACTTGTAGCAAGAACGTGAACGGCTTAGCCGACGAATGTCGACCGTACATCAGACCAAGGCATGGGCAGCTCACAGATTGATGCTGCATCGAAGCGTTGCAGGTGCCATCAGAGCAAGCGTTGGCAATCCTACGCAACAAAGTGCCATGTGACAGTAACTGGGAGCGCGGAGACGAACGAAAACAGCTATTGATAAGCTCCTGACTCGAAAAGGCCCCCCAACGCACGCACCAAATTTTTCGATTGCATAATGCAGTGGCCAGTGCCCTAGTGGTCTTGCCCGAGATAACTTTGCCTAAAGGCACGAGACACGCTATTCTACGAGAACGCTTTCAGACTATTGGCAACACCTTGCACATCTTCGAAAACATGCCAATGACCAACATCCTGCAAGACAACGACACCTTTGCTGTTCTTGAGCTTTTCGCTGTAGTCGTGGCAAAGCGCCGGAGGGCTGACCTTATCCTCTGAACCGGTCACAATCAGTGTATCAGCGGAAATCGCAGACAGATCCAGAGACTCGGTGGCACCAGCTAGCGCATCGCATGCTTTCGCATATCCCTCGGGATCTTGTGACAGAAGCGACATGCGCACGGCGCTTATTGCAAGACCGTTCTGTGATTGTGTCTTGGCGGAAGTGCCAGCTCCGACAACAGCGTCAACGACGCCAGCCATCGTCTTTTGACGCACGAGGGTAGCACGTGCTTTGTTATTCTTGCTTGCGGCTTCTGGAAGCGGGATCGGCGGTGGGCCGACGAGGACGAGTTTCTTGACACGCTGTGGGTTGTCAAGTATGAATCTTATGGCCACGATGCAACCCATCGAGTGTGCGAAAAGCGTGGCATCGGAGCCGGGGGCAATCCCAGCATTCTGAAAGACGTTTTTCAGATCGGCCGCGAGTGAGGCTATGGTGATGGTCGATAGCGGCGACGTGGGTGATTGGCCGTGACCCTCGAAATCGAACAGGTGCAGTGCATGGCTCTTGTCTAGGCCGGCGGCTTGAACGAGAGGTGTCCCTGGTCAGAGAAAGTCATTAGTCAGTATAAGTCTCAGCAGCCCGGGCAAGTCGAAGGCAAACTTGTCGACTACGGAGAAAAGGGTGCGCCGTGCTCACAGTAATCCGAAGTACCACCAAGCCCGTGGACGAAGACAGCTGCTGGACCATTCTCTACGCCACGACGCAGAACATTGAGAGGCTTTCCTCCGATGTCAGTCAGACCTGCATTCGCATTCAAGCTCTTTCCGGCGTTCGCTTTCGGTAGCGCCTTGAGTTGATTCTGTTGCACACGCTGCAGAGTTGGGTTGGCGGCAGATTTCGAAGCAATCTTATTGGTGAGGGTGCCCAACCCTTCGATCGAGACTGCAACTTCATCTCCGGGATTGAGCTGCAAACGAAACACAAATGGTCAGCCTACACCGGGGCGCCGCTAGAAAGTCCGTCACAGGACTATGAGACGTCAACTCACGTATACTGGTGGAGTTCTACCAATGCCAACGCCAGCGGGCTGTGTCCTCAAGTATCAGCAAATGGCCTGCATCTTGTTTGGACAACGGCAAGACTCACTGTGCCTGTGGCCAAGACGTCTCCTGGCATCAGCGTTTGTCCTTCAGACATCGTCTTGATGAGATAAGGAATGCCTGAAGAACACACAGAGGTTAGCCACTACCTCAGACAAACCGCTATGCCCTCACGTAATTGGTTCGCGGGCTCTGCGATCATCGTTCCTGTCGGCGGCACTTACTGAAGATCAGATTATCAGTCGTCGCATTTTGTCGCAAGTCACCATTGACTCTAGTCTGCACACGAAGTGCACCATTGAAGCGATTCGCAGGAACTGCCACAGGACCCTAGAACATCATCGCATTAGCGGAACCAGTAGTGACTTCCATCAAGATGCACCAACCTACCATTGGGCAAAAAGTATCTGGAGACTTCCCGATGTAGAACTGTTTGTGGTCTCGTTGCCTTTCTCGGGCTGTCATATCATTGACGATCGTGTAACCCCAGACATGGCTCATGGCGTCCTGCTCCGAGATCTGGAATCCGGGCTTGCCGATTATCACACCAAGTTCGCCCTCGAAATCTGCGCTCTGCGTGAAGTCTGGATGAGGCAAAATTTCTTCGCCGTCTGCAATGATGGATGTGAAACGCTTGGTGAAGATCACTGGGTGGGTGGGCTGGTCCGCCTTGTCCGAGCTGTCGAACCCGGACTTGTTGAACTCGATTGCATGCTCTGCGTAGTTCTTTCCTACGCACAGGATGTCTCGTCCATTGATGGGAGCGAGAAGCTGGACTGTGTTGCGGGACAGTGGCTCTGAAAATGGAATTATGGTCGACTCGTCCAGGCTGATTACTTCATAAAGGTTCGAGAGTGGTGTGCCTGATGGATATGCCAGAGGCTGGATTTGATCTCCGTGCAGGCTTCCGATACGCTCGACCCCAAGAGCTGGATCAATGTAGGCGCAGAACTGGTATTGCTTGGACGACATCGTTGAAATCCAAGGACCAGGTACTTCCGGATGAAGTTGGTGCTTCACTTGGTCGAACTTGTGATGTGTGGCAGTCTCTTCTGTTTAATGGAAACAGAAAAATTGTTGCAACGCAATAGAGCTGCTGTGATAGCTCTTCCACTAGCGTCATTGCTCATGTGGGCCCGCCATGTCGCGGTTCCCTGCGTTTCCCCTCAGGAACGAGCGGGACAGAAAGCGGACTTGCAGCCCTGCGCGGAGAAAGAGCGGAGATCGAGTCGCTCGTGCCATGAGGCTGTGCACGTGGACTGCTCCAGCAAAATCAGTGCGCCCAGGGAATACCGACACTATTCTGTCAACCGCGAAGCATAATTGATCTCGTGTCCATCATGTCCGAGATATGTCAGCCATCTCCGCGCAGTGGCGCCCGTCCTTTGGTCCAGCAAGGAGGCTGGTGGAAAGCCAATGCTGGGATCGCAGTCGATGATAAACGAGGTCAATAGACATGCCCCGATCGCAAGTCCAGTGTTAATTATTGAGGTCGTCACAACTCTCTGCAATGTGCACATCAGAATTGCTTTCCACGACCCCTCAGGTCTCCATCACGATTGACCCCTGACGATGTCTTCGAACACATATGACCACGCATCCAAGACAGAGGCAATGTACAGTGAAACAGCGCCCAACAAGTTGGAAAGACTGCGCACAGCAGGCGGTCACATCGACGATCGTGATCAACCATCCTTGCCCGTTGTCCATCGCAGCTTCGCAAATCCAGCGCCGTTGGGACTACTTTCCTTCGCGACTGGTCTGTTTCTCATCTCCATATACGGCGTGCACGCACGAGCAATCCAGACTCCCAATATCATGATCGGAGTTCTCATGTTCTTCGGAGGAGTCTGTCAATTTATTGCTGGAATCATGGTAAGACACCTTCTCCCGAGACATTCTATGATGGCTACTTTCACTCCCGTCGAGCACTTGAGCTTATACGCGTTTCTTGTCACAGGAGTTTGTGGCAGGCAATACCTTCGGCGCCACAGTCTTTCCCTCCTACGCCGCTTTCAATTTCAGCTATGCAATGGTCTACATTCCAGGTACTGGTATCCTCGCTTCGTACACCGATCAAGCCACTGGTCAGATACGTGCAGAGTTCTACGAAGCTCTAGCAATGTACGCATGGGCATGGTTCATTCTGACAGCTATATACACCGTTGCCGCAATGCGGAGCTCGTGGGTGTTGTTCGCAACGCTCGCCCTTCTGGACCTTGAGCTGTTGTTGCTCGGCGTTGGATACATGATGAACGATGGCGGCATTCTTACAGCGGCGAACTCGATTGGTTTTGTGGTTGCATTTCTGGCTTGTAAGTGATCGATAATCATCAATTTGTCACATTCAGGCCTTACTGGCTAACACATCCATTACTTGTAGATTGGGCTGGGTGCGCCGGGCTGTTCGCGGGAGGCTTGACTCCGATCAATTTACCAACATTTCCAATGTACAAGCAAGGTTGAAGGAGATATTATTGAGATAGTATACAGTGCCTCTGCATGAGATTAAGTGAGAGAAGCGCAGCAAGGCCGTAATAGCACGATGTCGGATCAGATGGCTATAGCCCTATAGTGGTAGAGTCAACCACATTGTACACCGTGCAGACAATGGATGTGCGCGGTCATGAAGCACATCTACATCTTACCACAGTACAGTATTGGCTACCACTCGTCTGAAGAGCCGATTATCCTGGACCCAATAAACTGTTTGGGCTCCGGAAATCGATTTTTTACTCCTCTTGTCCTTCCCACTCGTAAAGACTCTGCAAACTCCTTCAAGTGCTCCCTATTATGGAATCTCCAAAATTGCCATGAACAGTCCTCGCCGCGGAAACTCTCAATCACATCGTTCCCACCAGGATGCTCGTGCACGAAATCTGTACAGTCGTATACGATGTTGTCGACGACGATCCAGGTGCGCTGTTGGTCTCTGTTGGCGGTCCTTTGAGCAAGGACAACTGGAGCGGGGATGAAGGGCAGGGAGGCTCCAGAGATGGGTCTTGGTTGGAAAGGATATATCTGAGTCGGTGAGAGCGAAGCTGGATCACCATGGATGTTGACGGTCTCGATGTGGTCGGTGGACTCCTCCTTGATTCTGGCATCTTGAAAGGGAGTAATACCCTGTACGGGTCGATCTGCACCAGGAGAGCTTTTCAATCTGATCCAGCCCATCTTGACGAATTGCAGTGTAGTGCTGAGACTATGCGAGCTCGAATTGTTCTCGTGCACAAAATCGATGTCCGCGCCACATCCGATGTGATCAATAATTCCGGCCAGATCTCTCGGATGCAACAGTGGCTAATGCGGAGAGGGAGCATCCAACGGCCGTCTCCAGAAGTTGTTGGTCTGAGGACTGGTGGATGCCTGTGCTCTGGAACCCATCTCCGAAGCCATCTCCGCCTTCTCCGCGATCGCCACGCTCCTTCCCAACTCTCACTCCACGAACCGTAACCTTGACCCCGCTTTACGTGGCAAGCAGATACGCCAAGTACCATAGGCATTATACATGTTAGACGAGCTACAACATGGACGTACTTTCATTGTTCCACTTATCACTGCACGAGGTCGATCAGACTGATTGGCATTCAAAGCACAATCATCAAGACTTGTTACCAAAACCGATTAGCAAGAATTGTGGCTCCAGCACGAGTTGAAGAGCCCCCCAATTCGTGGCCAGCCTGGTCGTCGGAGAACAAGAACGATGCGACAGACCAAGAACCAGTTTACAAAGGACGACCTCGTAATCTCGAAGCAATTGATCAGATCAAATTCGACCCTTCGCTTCAACCGAAGCAATATGAGATGTTTGGAACGCATCCCGATAGCAAAATCCTGTTCACAGACGTGTAAGTAGTCAATCCGTGGAGATATCATCTACGAAGACAAGTGGTAAAGCTGACGAATAATCCACAACAGAAACATCCTTGACTCGTCCGGAGCAGAACCATATCGAGGAGACGTTCTGATCGAAGGTATTTGTCCCACTGCATCATAACATCCCCCTTGCTTGGAAGAGACACCTCTAACACTGTCCTTAACACAGGCGAAAGAATCACCCACGTCGGAAAGGTCCCTGGCATTGAAAACCTCAAATCCTCACCCAAAGTTCGCCACTTCCACGGCCGCGGCCGAACACTCATGTCCGGTCTTGGAGACGCCCATACACATTTCACATGGAATGGTGGAGATCTTGATCGACTCGGCGATCTCGGCGTCGAAGAACATACACTTTTGACCATGCGAAGTGCGCAATGCTTCCTCGACTCAGGTTACACCATGTGCTTCGGGGCGGCTTCAGCCAAAGATCGACTAGATGTTGTGATTCGCGATGCGATCAATGCGGGAGACATCTCGGGCCCGAGGTATCTGGCCAATGCAAAGGAGATTGCCAGGCGAGGAGGGGAGTTGGTGGGAGGTATTACCGCATTCGCTGACGGCCCGGAGGAGATGAAGGAGACGGTCAAGCGGCATGCAGAAGAGATTGGGGCCGATAACATCAAGTTGAGTATGTCTGGGGAGGAGGTAGGTTCTTCGATGTTTGTACCTCTTTCTTCCCTTCCAGTGCGCTTGCGTATAGACTTTTCTTTCGACCTGACATGTTCGCTCGGGTAATCTTACTGACAACGAGGTCGCTGCTATAATAGATCACAGAAATCCGCTCGGCTCAAGACTGTTACTTCACCGATGAAGAAACCGCCGCATGCGTAGAAGAGGGCCACCGTCTCGGCAAAAGACTTTGTGCTCACGCACGAGCTCGCGACTCGGTGAAGATGTGCGTCAAGCACGGCGTAGACGTGGTATGTGATACATTGAGCCCCTTCCTCCTGCCGAAACTGACTCCCGCCACCAGATCTATCATGCCTCATACATTGACGACGAAGGCATGGAAATGCTCGAAAAATCTAAAACAAAACATATTGTCGCACCAGGGATCAATTGGCTCTGGGCAACGCTATACGAAGCCGAAGCGCTCGGATATCCACACACGAAAGCCGAACAAGTAGGCTACAGAAAGGAACTCGATGTCGCCGTAGCTGGTCTTCGTGAAATGCATCGCCGAGGGATCGTCGTTTTGCCAGGCGGTGACTATGGTTTCGGTAAGCATTCTCCATCACGCATCTCAACACTCATTCACCAGCGTCATTGAGATGCTAACTTTTCAACCCAGCATGGACTCCCCACGGCACCTACGCCCGTGATCTCGCCCACTTCGTCGACCTCCTCAAATTCACACCCCACGAAGCCATCCTCGCCGCAACCCGCGGCGTAGCCGCACTCTTCATGCGCGGCCACGAACTCGGTCAAATCAAACCAGGCTACTATGCCGATTGCATCCTCGTCGATGGAAATCCACTAGAAGATATCACAATCCTCCAAGACCACGATAAATTAAACGTCATCTGTATCAACGGTCGGGTGCATAAAGCCGGAAGGAAAGAATTTATACCGCCGCCTGTGTCGGGACAGGACGGAAACACGCATGTGATTGTACCAGATTTGGAAGTGCCGGAGGTGAAGAGGGATATGTAAGTTTCGCCGGTCAGCCCTTTCTTGTCATGATGTGGTTATCCGCAGTGATTGTTCGGAGCCCAAGCTAACGATAATTGTGATCGCAATAGGCAGAAGAATTACTGATGAGTCGATGAGGACCATGGAAGAATCGAAAGCCAAGATTGTATATAATGAGTTGTGTTTCTACAGCGGTTACGAGGATGGTCATCTTCAGTGGTAGACGCGCTCCGAAAGTGTACCGCAGTGGTCGAAGTCCTCGTCAAGACAACGAAATCTAATGTGTCGCCTTTCTTGTGTCTCTGCGCACTTGCACGTGCTCGCGAGGTGAGGTGTGAGGTGATGCTTTGGTAGTTGCTTGGTCGAGATTATTACCGGCTTTTCACCGAGCTCTCGCGACGCAGCATGAGAGTCGGCTATGAACAAGAACATGATCGATATGGAGCTATCTGGTCTGATTGTAAAGCCTATGCAGCGTCTAAGCAGATTTGAACCTACACATATACATATCCTCAGCCCCGTCCTGCCGAAAGGTCTGGAGCATACGAGCGTGAGCGCTGGCTTCCGCTACGAAATGAATTTTGCCCATTAGCTCAGAACATTACTGAGCTCATGCTCCACGACGAGCACCACCGGTACTCATCAGAGTGATCTTGTTCTTCTTCTTTCCCTTCTTGCCACCAGCAGGTTTGACTTGCACGTTGAGACCGTCCATGCTCGCGGCAAGTGCTTGCTGAGCATCATGGTCGAGCAAGTCTCTCTCCCAACCTTGCAACCAGCCGTCTTCCTGTTGCGAGAACTGATTGTCCGTGGGCAGATTCGCTGCATCACCCGATGCGGGCAACGCCGCAGTGCCCCACACCGTCCGAGGCATACTAGGAGAAGTGCCAGGCGAGGCTAAGCTACCAAAGCCTGGACGATCCGCTCTGGGACTTGAGCCGGTGGGAATATCGATCTCGCCGGATAAATTTGGCGGCAAAGCAGGCGCAAAGAATTCGTCGTTCCTCGTGATGCTCGATCGTCTCTGCTGGCGGATATGCGCAAGTTCTCGTTCCTGTGCTTTCTCGATTCGAATCCGTTCCTTTTCTTCTCGGGTCTCCTTCTCGTCATTGCGCTTCCTTCGTCTTTCGAGCATGGGTCGGAACTCCTCAAGCACAGAAGCGCTGACGACATCTCGCCAGTCGCATTCCAGAAAGCCGACCTCGCACCCATATGGCAAGTGGCCGAGGTATTTGACGCGTTTCCGCAAGTCATCGTCGACCACGTGCCCGCTAGAGACGCGCTCAACTCGCGGCAGTATACTTGATGGGAACGAGTGATAGGATCCAAAGGCTGTCTTCAAGATCCGGATGTCGAGAGGCGAGAGATAGAAGTGCTGCAAACCATGGTAGAAGAGATACTCGTTCGGCTGTGGTTTCTCCGTCTGCCGCTGTCGCATCTCAGTAAGCGTTCGGGGTACGTAGGGCCTGTCTTCGGGCACCTGCTCGAGGCTTGAGCTGGTACCTTCTCCGGCAACCGGAGGCTGTGCTTCGGCGTGTTTCTGCAGATACATCTCTGGCACCCCTTCGTCGCTCGCATTGAACTGGATCGGTGGGCGACTTGGCGCTGCCTCCTCAGCCGGATCTGGTTTCCGTGGCTGAGCAGGCGGATTTCCGATTCCTCGCACCTTATCCTTTGATTCCCGCAGAGCCCGTACAGCTCTGCCCGTCCACTGCGTATCCTCCCCGAACATCAATTCGTCTTCTTTCTCCAGCTGCTGAACTGCAGCAATGGCTTCATCGAACTGCTGCAGCATGTAATCTTCACTGCCCTTCATCACTCTCGCGTAGTCCATGACTTCGGTCGCGAAGTACCAAGGAATATCGTCGCCCTTTGCAATAACTTCGCCGCTTTCGCGTGGCATTGCCAAAGTCTGACCAGGTTTTCTCTTGACCAGCCGTAGTACCATATCTCCTCCTTCACGTGGAGGATCGTTCTCTTGTCCATCGAACCATCTCACGGGCCGCGTCTCTGAGATATAAATGCTGTCGTAGCAAATTGGACACTTCTTCCATTTTGCCTTCTTTTCCGGAGGGGGATTCGAGGCATCTTCGGAATGCATGTACCGGATCAAACACGGCATGCAGAAAATGTGCCCACACTTCGCCATTCGAGGTGCAGTGGGCTCGCCGAGGCAGATCGGGCAAGACGCGTTCTGTGTCTTACTTGAAGCAATGACCTGCAAGACATTGTTCCAGTCCAAGTGCACGTCAGCGTCCTCGGCTTGAGCGCGATAGTCGCCTCTCGGATCGACAATAAAGCGGTAGTTGGCATGGATGTATCTGCGCACCGTCAGCCCTACGTCCCCCATCTTCACGCCTCCCTGAGCTCACCTCGCCTTATCTACTGCGTGATAACCACTTCCTAAGCCCCACGTCGCATTGTGACGATTGTTACGCCGCGGGCCGTTGTAACTATGTCTATGATATCGATCGTGTGTGTTCGGTCGCGGTGGCAAAGCGAACTGCATCAAGTGCGTGATGCTCTGTTGGCCGCGTCGGCCGTGTGGATTCTGCATGCTGAACTCCTCAGCATCTGCATCCTCATCCAACGACCGAAACTTCTTGCTCTTTCCGTGCTTGGGCTTTGCAGATTGCTGGTTTCGAGGAGCGGCTGAGGACGATCGCGAAGCAAACGCGCCACCCTTCCTTCCGGCCGGAGAGTCCTGGAAGAACTGCTGAGTCGACGAGAGCGCGGGACTGATCTGGTTTTGCGTGGCAAGCGATTGGCTTTTGCTGCTGGACTGTCCTGCTTTGATCGAGGGTGGATTCGACATAGTCTCCGACTGCCACTGAAGGCGTCGGACGGAGCAGGGACAAGGGAGTGTCGTAGTCGGCTGCGGGCGGGGTGCAGCTCGTTGTCGTATGCCTGGCGAGGGGCGGGAATCAAGTAAGCGATAGCAGTGGTAGTGGTGGCGGTGGTGTCGCTGGAGCCAACCCAGAGGGAGGACTGAATGGACAAGGAGGAACGGACGGCGTTGGTGTCATCACATCGCATGGAGAGTCATCGCGGGAACTCCCGGCGGCGGGGTGCTCCCTCTCAACCTCACCACTGACAAAGCTCATTGACGCCACGCTTCTGCTCAGTTCCGCTCTACTTCATCTCCCCCAGTCGTCACGGGATCACATTCAAAATGCTCATCACAGAGAGCCACAAAGATGTCGCCACTAAGGCCGGCGGCGACATGCGTATGCCTCCTCCCAGCACACATCTTTCAGCCTATGACAAAGGCTGATAGCGAAAGGTAGGTGTCTTCCTCTTTCACCCCACCATTCCGAACTACCCCAAAGCGAAGTTCCCCGGCGTGGTGGTCTTCAGCGAGATCTATCAAGTCACTGGTCCAGTTCAACGCTTCGCTCGTCAGATCGCCTCTCATGGCTACATCGTCGCTGCTCCCTCATCCTACCACGAGTTCACTGGACCTGAGCCATTGGCCTACGATGGTCCGGGCACCGACAAGGGCAATGACTGGAAAGTAGCAAAGAAGGTCTCGGCTTATGATGAGGACGCGACTCTCTCCATTGACATCCTCGTTGGCCTGGAGACATGCAATGGACGCATCGGAGCGACTGGCATGTGTCTTGGCGGGCATCTGGCTTTCCGTGCAGCCTTCGACAAGCGTGTGCGAGCTGCCGTGTGCTACTTCGCGACCGACATTCATTCCAAGACGCTCGGTGAAGGCAAGAAGGACGACTCGCTGGACAGAGTCAAGGACATCAAAGGCGAACTCGTCATGATCTTTGGCAAGCGTGACACGCACGTTCCACCTGCTGGTCGTGACTTGATCAGAAAGACTCTGCACGACGCTGGTGTTGTGTTCAGCTTCTACGAGCCTGCATGGGCACAACACGCATTCATTAGAGATGAGCTGAGCAAGGGAAGATACGACCCTGCGCTGTCAGGTATCTGCTTCCAGATGCTGCTGGAACTCTTCGGTAGGACACTAGATGGCGATCTTGGTCCACTTGTGAGCGAGACCGGAGAAGTTGAGGACGTCTGCTAGCCAAAACCCGGCCACAGAAGCGGTCAGTCATTAGATGCAGCATCGAATGCACACACAGCCGATCTCGGTCTCTTCTGGTTGCAGTCATGCAGTCCGTCTTCGTCTCGTTGTACACTTTTGCCTCACATATACCGCAACGTCTCTACCGTGGAGTCGATTGACTTTTGAGCCATCATCCATCACTTATTGACCACGAAGTACGTACTTCCCGAAACTGGATGCCGATCTTGCCGATCCCGGCGTTCTTGCCGGATGAACGTACAGTTCCGATCAGACGTGAACTGAAGTACGGTGCATATATATTCTTGATGTAGCCGGCAAGCATGATTCAAATGAAGGCAGCAACATCTGCTAGGAGTCAAGATGACCACGCCAACAATGGACTCCTCCCAACGAAGACAACAATTCGAATTGCTCGATGAGCCGGACGAGAACCAGGCCGGCGGACGACAACAGCAACAGAACATGAACAGCATCAGCATCAGCAAGAAACAAACCTGGCTTGTGCTGGAAGGGTCCGCTATCCTACAATTGCCGATCTGGGGTAAGTTACTGGACAACTTATACCGAGACCAGCTCCCCAAAGAAGCACATCACTAAACCCCCTTCCCAGGCTTCGCAATGACCTTCGGAATCTTCCAAGAAAATTATGCCCACTCTTCAACTCTTCCCTTCCACTCCACTTCCGCCTCTGGCATAATCGGCATGCTCACAAACGGCGTCATGTACCTCCTCATGCCCTTCCTCTTCACCCTCCTCGACCGAGGCCGCTTCTCACCCTACCGCCGCCTCGTTGCCACATTGGGAACGATCATTTCAGCTCTCGCTTTCCTCTTATCATCCTTCAGTACCGAACTCTGGCACCTGATCCTCACCCAAGGAATTCTCGCCGCACTAGGGAACACTTTGGTATACAGTCCCACAACCCTCTACCTCGACGAGTTCTTCCCATCTGAAGGACGAGCGACCGCATACGGAGCCATCCTGTCAAGCAAAAATATCGTCGGATCCGGGTGTCCGCTGATGTTCTCCGCTATGCTTACGCATTGGGGCTTCCGCTGGACGCTGAGAGCTTGGGCGCTGATCGTTCTGGCTACTGGTGCAATTGGGTTGGCAATCATGCCCAAGCGTCCTTCGGCTTTCAGAAGAGGAGCACAAGCGCAGCAAAAGGTCCCTTGGACATTTCTTCGGCATCGGACGTTTTATGTTTATGCTATCGCGAATGCGATATTCTCTTCTGGATATGGCATTCCGCAGACGTATCTTTCTTCGTATGCCAAGGAGGTCCTTGGTCTTTCGACTCTCTCGTCGAGTTTGATGATCACGCTTTTCAATGCTCCCGGTATCATCTCCTGCGTGGGATTCGGGTTGCTGTTCGATCGATTGAACGTCTCTGCGGGAACAAACACTTTCATCTCGGCTTTTGGATCTGCGAGCTGTGCGCTGTTTCTCTGGGGTCTGGCGTCCAATCGAATCCCAGCAGTATTGATTTGCTTTTCTTTGTTCTACGGCTTCTTTGCTGGAGGCTATAGTTCCACTTGGGGAGGCTGGATCAAAGAAATGGAGAGTGAAGCTACGAAAAATAACGAGGCGATCAATACTGGTATGCTGTACGGTCTACTTAATGGTGCACGAGGGGTGGGATATGTTGTGAGTGGTGTCGCAGGCGTGGAGTTGCTGAAGAGCGGAGGTGTTGCAGATGCTGAGAGATGGGGTTATGGAACGAGGTACGGTGGTCTAATACTATTCACAGGCCTCAGTTGCGTCGTTGGTGGATGGAGTGTGGTCTGGCGCGGCTGTAGTGTGGCACGGAAGTCGATCTCTGCCTAGAAGCATTAGCTGATCCAGCGCTCATTTTCTTACAGAGCAACTTCGATATATCCCTGTGTCCAGAGAGGTGTTCACTGACTGTTTGAACTTTCGAAACAACGTAGGCTGACTGGAGTGGCCTTCCTTGACTTGTGCGCTTTGTTGATATGATCACCTCTACTGGTTCTCTGCCAGAATTCTTCCAGGACGTTACTCTACATAGAGGCACAGTTCGTTCAATATTCCTCCGTTGAAGAGCAAGAGCAACACGTCTCTCATTTCCTGGTCGGGCACCTCCAACTAGTGAGTACATCCGGAGTGGCAGATAGTTCCGTCCTCTTTCGAAAAGACGGCGTAAGGAACTGCGCAGCTCGTTCCTTTTTCAAGCCCCTCCGGACTGCATCCAAGATTGGAGACGCGTGCTAAATTCATTATTTGTCCTCGCAGAGCATATGCATTCATTTGCTCGAAGAGCGCCTTTCATGTGCAAGTTCGAGCAGACGAATGGTTCTGCGGTTGGGGGCGCCCTGTCCAGATCCAGGCTCGCTCTGGATGCATGCAAGCTTGACGTGCCGTCCGAGGTGCAAGAGCAGGGCGAGAGCGTTCATGCCGGAGAAAGGAAATCAATGCGTGCACTCCGGCGCGATCGGTATTGGCTCTGTCGCTCGCACTAAATGTGTGCCATTCAAGCTGGATGAGATGAGCTAGGTCTTTGATTCCTCCGGGGATATCGAATGAGCGCGCGGAGTAGCGGCACTACAAATCTTGCGGCCGTGGGAAGGCCTAGCTCGGTCCACGTTGAATGCCTCATCCTGTCAATTCTGGGCTGTACTTCTGCGAACTCGAGACACAGTACTCAATGTGAAAGCCCAGAATAGAAACCTTGATTGGGCTTTCACCATATAAAATTCCTTGAAGTCATCGCCTACTTTACGTCCCATTTACGCCGATTGCACTCTGCACGCTCTCACCGCTTCCTCTGAGGGCCCAATCGCTCACGTTGCCCTTCCAGTCGCTTATTCGACCGCCCTTGATCTTTACGACCACAACTCTCACATTCTCTCCTTCAATATATGCTCCTTTCCCACTGTCGCCTGTGCCGTCCCCACTGCCCCTCCCTAGCCCGGTAGAGTCTCCATCCTCGAATGTATTGTTTGCAACATGCTGCTCCTTGCACCACTTCTCTTCTTCGCTCCCAGCCTCCAGGACCACAGCTTCTCCATTCATCGTGATACTGTTTGAGCTGACTGCCGTTGAGTTCATCTGCATCAGCATCGCGGCAAGTGACGAGCGAGGCCCTCCCGTGGGACTGCGTTCGCGATCATTGCCGGACATCGAGTTTGGTGGTCGCGAGGAAACCCAATCGTGGACGAGAATTGACACATTCGGGTTTTGAAGGAGGTTGAGCGTTTTCTTCGATGAGGGGTTCGAGGTCATGATAATGGTGGGGCCAGACGGCAGTTGCGTGGTCGTTGATTGCGGGAACGGGTGGGATGGGAGGTAGGTGTAGTTCATGAGCGAGACATGTGGCACGTTATTCGTACATGTTGCGAGGTGAAGCTAGAGCAACAAATATCAGTCGCAATTCGGCTTGAGGTCCGGCCATTCGTTGTATACTCACGAAACGAGCGTTTGTCAGGCAGGTGACGACTTCATTGGGGAGGTGGTCCGCCACAGTAGGATGGCAAGCGTCAGCACTCTGTTCCCATCCTAGTGTAGCTGTTGATGGCATTTTGACTGTGTTGCGTGCAGAGTCTTCTTGCGAATTGTCGATGTTCACTTGGGATGGTCAATGTTGTTCGGGCGGCAGTGACGTCTAGTTAGTGGATCTTCGGCACCTGCAGAACGACTTTCGGCCCGTGCACTACTCACGCGTCGCATTGTGGCTGAGGAGAGCTTCGAAAGCCGGTTTCCTCGCCGCAGCGACACCTCTATCACCAACTATCACTGCCGGTCCGGATCGTTTCTCGGATCCTCACCTTTCCCACGATACTTTATCTGGCCGGACAGCACACAGCATGTCCACCGAGATCGACCGCGACGCGAACGGGCACGCGGCCGTTGAGCCCGCCGCTCCCAATGGATCACTTCCCAGCAGTCCGACCAACGATAGCGCGCGACCTGGTACCAGCGGCGGCGCGTCGCATGGCGGGGGCGGCGTGTATGATAAGCGAGTGGAGGATGTCATGTATTCTGATATTGGCGTCAATACCCTCTTGAATCGACTAAAACAAAGCATCGCCTCGGCTCGCGACTTTGCCCAGTTCTTGAAGAAACGATCGACACTAGAAGAAGACCAGGCGAAAGGGCTGAAGAGGTTGACCCAGACTCAGCTGGACAATGTTCGAAGAGCCGATGTTCGAAGTGGGACATATGCCCAACAGCTCACCGAAGTCCTGCGCATCCATGATCGCATGGCAGATAATGGAATGCAGTTCGCCTTGTCGCTGCACCAGATGCATGAGGATCTGGACGTGCTGAGCGCAAACATGGAGCGCGGGAGAAAGCAAGGCAAACATGAGGGTCTTGCTGCAGAGAAGAATGTTAGCGACCTAGAGGCCGCTATGCTCAAAGCCAAAGCCAAGTATGAAGGCTTCGCCGAAGATTATGACAAAGCGCGGACGGGAGACACCAGGGCGGGCAGAAGACTGGGTATCAAGGGTCCCAAGAGTGCAGAGCAGCACGAGCAGGATCTGTTGCGGAAAACACAGGCTGCCGAAGCGGAGTATCGCGCCAAGGTGGATGAGGCGAGAACTGCGAGGGAGGATCTGATCAGGAATCAACGACCAAAATTTGTCAAGGAGCTGGAAAAATACATCAAAGAGTGCGATAGCGCTTTGACACTGCAGCTGCAGAAGTTTGCCACATTCAACGAGAAGCTCCTGCTTGGGAATGGTCTTCTCGTGCAACCACTCTCCGATGCCTCCAACATGCAGCGCAGCTTGCGCGATCTGGTCCTGGACATCGACAATGAACGCGACTTCAACTCCAACATTGGCGCCGAGCACCATAAGATACCTGCTCGGACGCACGAGCTGGTGTTCGAGAAGAGTCGAGTTCTGGAGCCCAAATCGCAACCATTGCAGAAACCAACTTTGGCACCACAGACTCCCGCATCTTCACAGCCTTCACTTTCAGTGAATACGGGTACCTCGCAACCTGGTTCGAGCACAAGTCGTCTGGGAGGCGCTCCCCAGCAATCGTCCTTCGCCGGTCCGACGTCATCCTTCGCTGGACCTGCTTCTGCTGGTCCTCACAACCAATCGCCAGCTCCCATGTCCGGCAGTATGCCTTCGTCAGACCCATTCCGCGCAGCTTCACCTCCGTTCTCTGGAAACAACAACTCTTCACCATATAATCCATCGACAGCACCGCTTCGCGACACATACAACAGCGCCCCGCCATATCCTACCCACCCCAATGAGCGAGCGCCACCTGGATATAGTGGCAATACACCAATCCAGTCGACAGGTATAATTTCCAACTCGCCCCAGGTAGCTCCTGCACCGCACTTCCAGCCTTCACCGACAGCACTCAGCGCAGGTGGTCGCGGCAGAGTCTTTGGCGTATCTCTGGAAGACCTCTTCGCTCGTGATCAGTCCGCTGTTCCTATCATTGTGTTTCAATGCATCCAAGCAGTTGACTTGTTCGGTCTCGACGTGGAAGGCATCTACCGACAAAATGGAAATATTGGTCAAGTGAACCGACTTCGCCACATGTTCGATACCCTTCAGCCCAACGACCCTCAATTGGACTTCCGCAACCCATCGAACTTTGGTCATGATGTAACGGCTGTCACGAGTCTGTTGAAGGGCTTCTTCAGGGAACTTCCGGACCCGCTCTTCCCAAAAGACGGCTACACCAATTTCATCGAATCCGCTCAAGTTGATGGCGATGACGCGAGACGAGATGCTCTGCATCAATGCATCAACGACCTGCCTGATGCTAACTATGCCACTATGAGAGCTTTAGTGTTGCACTTGCATCGTGTCATGCAAAATGAAGCTCGAACGAGGATGACTGCCGCCAACTTGGCTGTGTGCTTGGCGTAAGTTCTCCCCTTTTCTATGCTAGACTTGTGACGCTAACGTGTTTCCTAGTCCTACTCTCATGGGTGCCCACCAGGGCCCACACATTCAAGACGCATCATGGCAGCATACAGTATTGGAGACGATCCTGAGCAATGCGACTGCAATTTTCGATGAGGATTAGCTCAGCTTCCTTGCTGGACGCATTGATGACGACGAGGACTGAGCCCAGTTGCGTTCGCATGCGATTTATCTGACTCAGGGATGATCGAGCTGAGATCTTGATGCTTTCTTCCTGGAGAGAGTGCCTCAAAGTCGCGACGTGCATGTAGCTCGGAACTGTGGCCGATCATGCGACTGACGCACAGTTTCCCAGTCCGGCCGAGGTGACGAGACTAGGCGCGTGCATGTAGGCAATTCAATGGTTCTGGAGGTAGATGCAGCTTCGATCGATGCGTGAAGCACACTAAGAAGAATGGGGTATGGCACGAATAGGATGGAGGTGATGAGAGCGTGAAATGAAATCTTGCATTCGTCGTTTCTGTAGTACTACTTCATGCATGTAAATACATAATGCGGATGGGCCACCTTTTGCGAGGTCCTTCTCTTATGAGTGCCGGGCACATTGTACGCATCTCGCAATCTCGGAACCGATTGTTGCTCCGGCGCAGAGCGTCAGCAGGATAACTCTGTCGTGGAGCTCATGGCGCGTTGTGGCAGCAGGTGGCTGCCTCGCTTCTGATGCCAAGATCGAAACTTCAGGCAGCATCCCGACTTCACCTCTCACTTCACTTCACCTCCCACAACGTCCTGATACCAACGCGAACGCGCGCGACGCGCCGCGTGTCGCAAACTTGATGAAGATCTCAAAACAAGAGAAGCGCGTCAGCCAGAGCTCGCAACTGGTGTCACGGACTCGATATCGCGGCAGCGTAGCTGCTGCGAAGATGACACAGGCTGTGATCGGAGGGTTGCTCGAGCTCGAGTCAGCTAAAGATGGTCTCCAGCATCCAGCACAATGAAGCGCCAAATGTCTGATGACCTGTAAAGAGATGTCAGCGCCCGCGAGGCCGAATGCCTCGCACACATAATACGGTCGTGTGCCAAACCACAAGCAATCGTCAACCTGACGCCCAGTAGTCGCTCAGCCAGCTCGCAATCATCAATCCGCGCCACCGGTTCCTGTGTTTTCTCCGCTACTGCAGATCTGCCAGGCGGTACAGTACAACACCTCTGGGCACAGCCAGCAATGTACCTCCGACCCCTGTTTTGCGGCAGGTGCAAGTATGGCACAGCTCAGTGCTACGCATCCTGATGAAGGCGAAACTGACACGCGCGACACGTGCAATGAGTGCCCATGGACAAGACAGCAACGCCTACGAGCATGACGGCGCTGGCACCGTCCACGAAGACGTGCTGACTTGAAGATGCGCCTCAAAGCAGCTACTGGTGCGCCATGTCAGTCCTGCTGTGTCTGACGTGATAGTTACCTGCGGCGAGCCGCTCGAATGTCGAATGGTTGCTGATGTCGCGGTCGCTGGTGATATTGGTGCTGGGGTGTGGGTGCTGGTGTTATGGGTGCTGAATGCCGAGGGCGGCGATGTTAGGAAAGAAAGTTGAGTTGCAGAGCGAACTTCGACATTCTTATAGCTCAGAATGACGCTAGTGTCGGATCACTTGGCGGACTCAGGCAGCTTTCCGCTGTTCACTAGTGACGCATGACTATTGACATGCCTTGACTCTTCGCAGCTGTCCAATTCGACTACCAACTCGACCACAACCTTCGAAGATGGCTGCCACCAGCACCACGCCGACTCGCGATGACCTCGCACAAGACTCGCACGCAAACGCACCCGCCTCCCTGTAAGTATTCAGTCCTCGAGTAAATATCATCTGCGCTCATCCTTGAGCGCCGTGCTACGACCACGAATTAACCACTGACATCTTGCAGTATCACCGCCAAATCTTCCAAGAGTGGCAAACACGATGAGCTTCGCCTCGAGGCTGCAAGCGCCATGATGGAACTTTCCAGGGGCTCGAGCGCACGAAAAGATGGGCCGCCTCCATACGCGCAGCAGCCTCCGCAATATCACGTCGCAGAAGCGCCTGTACAACAGTCGGTCACATCAGGCACGCAAGGCAATCCGATCGACTTGAGTGAGGAC
This sequence comes from Cercospora nicotianae, assembly GCA_029490675.1. Lineage (NCBI taxonomy): Eukaryota > Fungi > Ascomycota > Dothideomycetes > Mycosphaerellales > Mycosphaerellaceae > Cercospora > Cercospora nicotianae. Next base: position 4,989,123 of record JANQAT010000012.1, on the reverse strand, counting down.
GAAGACTCGAACGTGTTCGCATCGGTCCGACCAGCTGGCCAGAAGCGATCCGCATGGGACAATGAGTACTTAATGGAGAAGCACTCTATGTCTCAGCTCTTCAAGGTCGACAGCATCCATCCAGACGACCTCTGTGGCAAGCTTTTCGCGATCCTGAAGCGCGAACCTCACTCGAAGCCGAATGACTACATCATTGCCAAGACTCGGGAGTGTTACGCCCGTCACCATCTGCGACTCCCGACCATCGAGAACATACGCGAACGTATTCAAGATGCTGAGGAGATCTGGAATGGTAAGGCGCCAAGGAAAGCTAAATCGAGAAACGTTTCCTCTGCTCCGCCGTCATATGAGCCACCGCAGTACGAACTCAGTGTACCCGAGGCCCAGCAGACCATGCAGCCACCTCCAACTTACCCTCAGCTTGTACAAGCGAACGCGGATTTGTTGGCTCAGCTACAGGCTACGAGAGCACAGCTTGCCGCAGCAGAAGAGGAGTTGGGGAGATGGCGCGCCAGTTTTAGACCATTGTAATGGCAAGGTACAGGACGCAGGAGCGATTGTGAAGAACAGAACGAGGATGCTCAGTCGATTTGATGAAAGGCTTGTAGAGTTTGGAGAGCGAGGCGAGATGGATGAGACGAATTGGATGACGAACATGTATTGAGAGGTTGTTGCTGTTGCAGTTCTACTTCATTGCACGATCGCAACCGGGCCGACGCTCACATCAGCGACCTACCACCGTCAACGGGAAGCTCGATTCCTGTGATGAGACTTGCCTCATCGCTCGCGAGGAACGCCGCCGCATTTCCGATGTCTGCTGGCGTGGCCACACGACCCATCGGGATACCTCTCAGGATCAATGCTCGCCCATCTTCAGTGTCAACACCACCCTGAACCGGAGCCAGCATGCCTGTGTCGGCCGCCACTGGTAATATGGCATTGCATCGAATGCCGTCTTTCGCAAACTCAGCAGCAAGACCTACATTGTAAAACAGTCAGCAAGCTTTCGCAAAAGTTTCATTCTCAGCAACTCTCACCTTTCGTCACAGCGCTCACCGCACCCTTCGATCCTGCATACCAGACCAGATTTGGTCTTGGTCGAGGAGCAGAGATTGAGCTGATATTGACAAACACACCGCTTTTCTGTTGTTGAAAATATGGAGCGACCACAGTAGCGCTCTGATATAGTGGCGAAACATTGATGTCCATGATGCGATCGTATTCGGATTTGGGGACTGTGGGAGAAGGCTGTAGGAGAATCGAGATCAGCTCCAGATTGCCGCATCGACGCGCGTGAGGGGACTTACAGCAGCAACATGCACTACACCCGCATTGTTCACCTGGCAATATTATCAGCATACACTATTTCACACTGTTTCCTTTACGTCTCCGATCATATCATAGCATGAACTCACCACAATATCCAACTTCCCCGTCCACTCCAACACCGTCTCCAAAGCTTTCTTCCAATCCTCTTCCTTCGTCACACTACCCTGCAAAAAGACGACCTGGCCCTCCGGATGACTGCTTGCAACCTTTGTCCCGAGCTCGGAATTGATATCCAGTACTAGAACTTTAGCACCTTCTTCAACGAATTTGCGAACGATGCCTTCGCCAATTCCCATCGACCCGCCGGTCACGATGGCGGTTTTTGATGCGAGACGGCCTTGAGAAGTCATTTTTGCTGAGTATTGTGTAGTCGAAAGTTGGAAGTAGAGAGGTTTTGGTTGGTGTTGATACGGAAATAGTTTTCCGAAAACGATGAAGTGAAGTCGAAAGAGAGATGCGAGCTTCACAGGCTTACCAAGGTTAAATGCATACTTACTCCGCAGGAGTCATACATTTCCATGCAGGGCTGTAGATCACGGCCTCTCGGTGTTCAATGCTTGTGCATGTCGTGTACGGAGTTCTTCCTCTCGCTCGTGCGGCACGAGGCAACGAAGCAAGCTCGCATCGATCAGCTTTCCCCGCTTCTTCACAAGATTCGACCCCACTATGGTATGCAGGTCATCGCGCATGGCTTTCATGATTCTATCAGATTCATTGTGTCATTACGATTACTACTGAGGCTATTGACATCTATTGTGCTGTCCGCACTATCCAGGAAGGAACGATGGGGATTTACCACCACATTCCCACCTCTTCCCTCTCCTTGATCTCATCTGGACTCTGACAAATCACAAACTTCTTCGCTCCCTCCGCCTTCGAGTTCGTCCTCCACATTTCCAGTTTCTGCATTCCATCCTCTCCATCATCATCAACAGTCGTACCCGCACTCGCCTTCTTAGGGCCCGAAGACTTCTTCGCGAATTTCTCAAAATCTGCAGCTTTCGCGTGCTTGGAATTGAGAGCTTCGAGGTCAATAGAACCAGTGCTGTAATGCGTCATGTCTCCGCCACCACCTGTGCGAGACATTCTTGTGGAGTCGCGAGGTTTTTGGCGTGGAATGAGGTTGCTGGAGGAACTTTCTGAGGCAATGGAGTAGCCGGATCGGCTGCCGGAGGCGGCGGAGAGGACGGAGGAAATGGACTGGGACGTTGAGTTGTCAGCGCACGATGATGATGAAATGAGTAGAGGAAAGGACGTACGTTTGCATCACTCTCAAGCTCATCATCATCCTCAACTTCAGGCACCGCAGCCGGCAAACCAGCAGGCACAATCCTCGTCGTTGAGATCCCATTGATACTCGTAACAACAGGCGGCAAAGCCATCTTGCTCTCTTTCTCCTTACGCGATAGCGTATCTGGGAACGCTGAAGACTTATAAGCACGTTCTCCAGCAGGTCCAATCGGTTCCTCAACAGCAGGCTGTTTTCGCTCCTCCGCAGCAGACCAGTGATATTTGGAGAGGTTCGAGTTGACTTTTGCACTGAGCTTCTTCTTCTGCTGCAAAGACATTTCAGCCCAATTATCATGACCTGGGTTGATCACTGGCAGTGCCTTCTGGGTGACGGGTATCTCGGCAGCTGGTCTGGTGAGTTTCCTGTCTCCATTCTTTCTGCACACTCGCCCATCCACGTCTTTAATGTAGCCACAAGCTCTCCCTTTGCCTTTGTCCGGCTTGGACGAAAGAGCAGAACGCCAGTATGCTAGAGATCCATCTTGGGTGGATGCTGGTGCTGAAGCAGTCTTGGTCAGACCTATACTTTCAGTGGATCGTTCAAGGCCTTCCCCGGCCGGTACTTCTTCGCTGTGGACGCGGACTGACTCAGCAGGAGTACCATTTGATATTCTTGGAGCATATGGCGATGACATGAGGTCCGTCGACGAGCCAGTTGAGAACCGCTCATCTTCAGCTGAAGAAGTGTCTGGGATGATGCCAGGTCTCGGCACGAAACGCTCAGCTGTCGTCTTCTCTGGGGTAGTAACATTGGTCCAGCTTTCACTATTGCGGTCGCTGTTGGAAGCAGAGCCCAATCTTGATGCCCAGTCAATGCTGACTGACTGTCCAGTACTGGCAGATAATGCGCTACGGTCGCCATGATAGCCGCTAGCACTTGATCTCATCCGATTTGGTGCCTTGCTCGGGCCAGCCTGACAATCCGCATCAATGGCCCGGCAGTCATGCGCGCCAGCCGAAACCGCTTGTCGAACTACTTCCGGCTTTCCATGGTCTTTCCTGATCACTGTATCATCTGTCTTGCTGCGTTCGCCAAGCTTGGGGCGCGAGAACCGAGTGATCAGCTTTGGAAGACTTCTCTTGAGCCTGCCGAGTCGACTTGACTCATTGCTACTTTTACGAGGCGACGCAGTCGCACTAGATAGATCAGCATCTGTAACTTCTGTGCTCTTTCATCTGCAGAACGCACCTTTGGCTATCTCCAGCCATATTTGGCTATGAAGGTATATGAACACCCGTGCGACGCGCTGCTGTGAATGTGAGTGCGAGAGTGTTTTGAGATCATGCCAGGCTTAATGTTTGTGATTGTAAGAAAACACAGAGAGAAAGAGAGAGAAGAAGCCCCAGCAATGCCACAACTCCGCCGTGCAAGCTGAAACGACCATCGATCGCAATGAGGCGTTGGCGCAGCTAGGTCTGGAATCAATGATGGCAGCAGAACCTCTTCCGCGATCTCCGATCTCATGCTACGGGGACATTGAGGGCAATAAATGTCGCATGTCCAGGTGGTTGAACAGACAATGCAAATACGCCGTTCTTGATTCGTCGCGTAATGAGCAGTCTACTGGTATCCTTGGCGTTTCTCCCCACGTATGACAGAAGTCGACCAGATTTCACAATGCGCACGAGCGCAAGCTACGACTTGCACATAGGAGCTCTGGATTCAGTGTCTCTTTGCAGATAGCAAAACACTAGCTGCGGCACTTTGAGCGCTCCGAGGAAAGTCCGCCGTGTTCAATACTCAGAACTTGAGCCCGCAGGACCTGAAGTGCTGCTTACTCCCGCTGCGTGTTCCTTCGCCTGCTGAGCAATCAATACACCGCCACTGGTGCCAAGTCGACTTGCTCCAGCTTCGAGCATCTTGATCGCATCGTCATAAGATCGAATGCCACCAGAAGCCTTGACAAGCATCTGGTTCGGCGTAGCAGTATTAGGCACTGGGTTACGGGCAAGATATTCACAAGCAGCCTTCATGAGTCGCACATGAGGCACTGCAAGATGTTAGCTTATGATCTGCAAGACTGCTGTGCGATTGTGAAGAAGAACTTACGTGTTGCCCCATGTCCATGAAACCCAGAAGCAGTTTTAATGAAGTCCAGTCCCGCGGCCGACGCAAGCACCGCACCAGCAATAATCTGCTGATCGCTGAGCTGTGAAGTCTCCAAAATAAGCTTGATGAGCGTAGGATGCGGTGCAGCTGCCCGAATCGCTACCAACTCAGCGTAAATAGTCTCATATCTGCAAGCCGTCAGCATGTGTCTCGCAGAACCGTCTCTGCCCAAAGACTCACTCCTGCTTCTGCAACTCCGGCCAATTAACAACCATATCCAACTCCGCAGCACCTCCCTCAAGACTAATCTTCGTATCCTTCAACTTCTCCTCAAGAGTATAAGTCCCCTCATGAAACCCAACCACACTCGCAACATTCACGCCGCTGCCCTTCAACGCATCGACGCATTGTTTCACCCGCTCAGGTCTTACACAGACAGATCCAAATTGATGTTGTCTTGCCTCTTTGCATAGCTCATCGAATTGGTCGCTCTTGCTGTCAAGTTTGAGAAGAGTGTGGTCGACTGTGCTGGCGACGTCTGGAATATCGTATTTCTTGCTCTCGTCGATTTTCAGGTTCTTCTCCACGTCGACGATGAGGCGTTGCCATTCTTGGTTTGTGTAGGGTGAAGTCATGGTGGGGTAGTTCTGCGTTCGTGATCGGAGGATTCGCTCGAATTCGAGGAGGTGTCGTTTAGTCGTCAGGGCGTGGGTAGCGACAGAGGAGCAGCAGGCCAAGATATTGTGAAGATTTGGACATGGTCAACATTTTGGCAGATTCGTTGCGGCTATATGCAGGTACGGCGGCTCAAGCGTGGTGGGAGAGCTAAGATGAGGGAAGACATCGGAGCCCGCCACACCTTCCTGCTTCATGGACTGCCAAGCCGTCACCAGCTATTGACTTGTGAACAAACAAGCACGTTCTATGAACGAGGAAAGCAGATATTAGGATGATGTTTAAATTAGTTTCGTCTATTCATTATCATGCTTCTTTTATTCGTGCTCCGCCTCTGCTCCAAAGGCATGGACTTTCGAAACGAACATCTCCACGCGTCGATGTTCACTATTCCACGTCCTACGACCCAACAGTAACGTTCTGGATCTGACATCCAGTCGCGTTATACGTGCCTCCAAGCACACTATCCAAGAACTCCACAGCCTGAGGTTGGTTGTTTGTTGCTTCTCCACCATGATTGCCAACGGTATTGCGATCATACCTGATAGTCGCTCCAATACCGCAAAACCTCTCAATCAATGCATCTGTGTCACTGACAGGCGAGATTTCATCTTGAATCGCCTTGTACGCATACACTGGCATCTGAGGCACACCATGATAGCCCATTATTCCATCTCGGTTGATAACACGCTGCGAGATTGGAGCGAAGAGCGTGTCCAGTCCACCTTCGAAGTAGTTGGTGATGTCTTGGCCGTTAAACGCTCCAATGGCTTCTATCAGTGTTTGATTCCGGGCCATCAAGAAACCAGTCGCGTTGTATTCGCCCTCTTCCTTCAAGTTGTCCAAAAGGAACTGCTCGAGTTCAGGATATTGGCTAGCGAGTCCCAGGATGCCAGCCGGGATGAGACCGGCGAAGACGCTGCCAGTGCCAGCAATGAGGACGCTTGTGACGTTTGGTGTGAGACCACCCAAGGCAACGCCTGCAAAGTCGAGGTCGTGCGCGTACTGCACTTGTAGCTCTGCAGCCCACTCGCTTGCCAATGCACCTCCACTGTATCCCCACATTGCGTATCGTGTGCCATTTCTGAGCCCAAACCCAGAGTTCAATACCGCTCGGACGGAGTCGAGTGTTGCGTGGCCAGAGATCACACCGGCGGTGAAGCTAGCCAAAGGTCCCTCGTAGTCTGGAACGTTCACATACCATCCTTTGCCAAGTGCTTCTCCAATATCAGGAAGACCAGCTCCGTACAAGGCGTAAGATGGACTAGCGTCGAGATCTGCGGAGTCATATGGGATTTGGTAAGACAACAATCTATCGTTGCCGAACAGAATCGTAGTGTTTGGCACGAAGAGAGTTGTGACTGCCCATGTCGGCTGATACTGCGAGTCTGTCGTCCTGTAGAGGATGTTGTACGCTGCACTAGAGTTGCCTTGCACCTCTGTGATGTTTCCAGGTGCCAACCTGACTCTGAGAATTGCTCCAGGCGCTGCTTGCTCGAAATTGGCTGGCGCTGTGTACCAAGGATCTTGCTTCGGCGGCAGAATATCGACAGCAGGCGAAGACTCCCGCAGGAGTTTAGTAATAGGATTTGTGTACCATGCCGCGCTGGTAGCAGCGAATGTTGCTGTGAGAGCTATACTGTTGAGCTTCATTTTGGCTTCTCAGGTTAAGAATGCAGAGTAAGAGAGACAAGGGAAAACCAGACCCGCGCCTACCTGCCAACGAAGGACACCCGCGTCTTTTGTGCATCGAACACGCGTGCGCACAAAGTCAATTGCGCTTCGGTCATTGTTGCGATTTGTGCTGGTGAGGTCATCACAACCGCTCAAGCTTGACGCCGAGGCTTCCTGAAGAGCGGCTCATGCCCTGATTCGGCTAGCACGAACATGTGTTCCGAAGGATGGTGCGGAGAGAACGAGGCGGGGGAGCGAGGAGCGAAGGATACGAGATGGAGCGCGACTCGCAATTGGATGAGTCGCGATGCAGGCTGCGACGGCGACGTTGTGGTATGTCGAGGAAGAGGAGTCAAGTCGGCAGGCTGAAAATGGAGTGTAGGAATACGCAGCTTCAATATTTGAACAAGCAGTGCCCCGAACAATGGAAGCAAGCTCATTTCGCCGAAGCTTTGCCGAGCTTGCACAATGCACAGTGTTCAAGACATGTTCCATTTTCGCATTCAACAACGCATTACTCAATATAAGACAGCCGTCCGCATCATTTCGGCTGACGGCTTCATGGGAGTAAGTCATCTTGAGGGATCTGACAAACTTTTGAAGTTCGAAGAGAGGTAAGCGGAAAATGAATCAGGCATGGTGGTGCCTCTACTAGGCACACCAAAATATGTCATCTGGCACTCGGAAAGACGATGAGTTGACTCTTCATCGGTTCTACTTGCAGACACCACGATGGAAAGTTGAAGCTGACTGCGTGCCCTTTATGATAAAGCTGAGACCTGCGATTGTGCTACAAGGACTCTGTCAAAGCTTCCATGACAGATGACCGCGCAAGAGTCGCTCTTCGTGTGTGATCGTCGTACATGTGCAGGCATTCTATGTGCCAGCTCAGTCTGGCCAGATTCTCGAGTCCTGAGCCCCTTCACTGCTACTGACTTCTGCTTTAAATCGACCCACACTGCTGCGCGCTACCCATCCTGAGCTCGAATGGCAGTGGCCCTGGCCAGAACGCCGGCGAAGCTGTCGTGCAGTACTCGTTCTGTGCTCGCCTGCCGTCACCAAGAGGCCCTCGCCCGGAGTTCGAGAAATGAGAGGGTTGTAGGTGAAGTCAATAAAAGGTTGGCTTGGCACGGAGTCACGTACCACCTTTCGCTCGCCAAGTGACTTCACCTTCTCTTTTTTTCTAGCGAGCGACGAGTGAGATTTCGACATCTCATGAGGGATTTCAGTGCCCAGTGCCTTCGCCAAACTTCTGCGGATTCACCGAAAGCCGTTCGTAGGACAGTGGCAAGATCTCATCCGCCAAGGGGATCTTGCGAAGCATTTTCCTTCGACGTCAGGGTAGACATCGGCTACTAGTTGACCCAACAAGGGCCGCTTCATGATTTCCTCGAGCTGTGAGATGGTGGTAGCTCGCGACCGGAGGAGAGGATGCTGACTCGATTGGAAATCATATCCCAGGGGCAAGAAGGAGGAACTGGCATGTCGAAAAATGGCGAGCTTGAAGGGGTCCACGCTGGTAGTCGCAGCAATCCCTTGAGTGCTTGACGGTGTAGCTGCCGGTCGTTCCGCGCGAATTGACTATGCACGGCACCTTTGGTCCAGTCTTTCAGCACGGAACCAGTCTGGATCAGGAGCGCAAGCCTGGTGCCGCCCGCACACCCTCTGACATGGTCAGGACGCTCTGAGAAGACCCTTCAAGTGCAAGATATGGGACCAGCTCCGTATAATGGCTTCGACAATCAAGTTACTATGAAGTCGGCCGGTCTCAGGCTGCTGGAGTGGGGGAAAAGACCAGCTGTACACGAATCACCAGCATCGTGCCACCATGCCCTGTCCACCGCTCAGGCGCTGCTTGTTGATCAAGCACTCCCAATGTCCAAGACTCAAGAGCCTGTCCGTGCTATTCCCACACCATTATGCAACCAACTCTGATCTACGCCTCGTCTTCCCCTGGAGGCCACGTCCAACCTGAGTTCAAAAGCGCGGCACAAGTACTTCACCAAGGAGCGTCTTGCTACAAGCTCTTCTCAGCGCCATGAGTCGCTCTCGAACAAACACGATGGTTCGTGAAGCCAGGCGGGAGGCGACAGGAGGGCCCAGTGCGTGAATCTGCTCGCGTTGATCTGCTCAGGGAGATTACGGTAAAGCGTGTGTCTCAGCATGAGCATGAGTGAGCGCGCGAAACAGCCGTCTGGAGCTCTGGCAGCAGTGAGACTTGGAAGCACCCGTCGCGATAAGAGCTGAGCGCTCGCACGGATAGACCTTGGGTGATAAATCTTGAGGAGACACGGCGGTCCATGGGTCTGCGCGAGCTTCTCTGGTGCAACAAGTACAAACTCCGTCCTGGCCCGATCCAGCAAGTGGAACTCTCGGCGGAGAGCCTGCAGCAAGCGCACATCGCACAGTGTCATGTTGTCTGTCATTGCGCAGCAGCTGATCGAGGAACGTCGGTGATGGATGAACACGGCGGGCGCTGTAAAGATGGCTCAGTGTTCTGACTCTGAGAGAGTACAGCGAGGTGCGTGTCTTAAGAAGCGTGAGCGAGGACATCGACTAACCGTATGGGCCGCTCCTGGCGGTGAGTCGTGAGTGGACGTGGAGGCACGCGACGTGGTCAGAGCTAGGCGTGCTCGTGGAGAGACGTCTCGTGTAACCATCTGGCGGAGGCGGTCGAGCGTTCAGCTGGTAAGGCGACATCGCACTGGTGTGACGTCGTGACGGCCGGGGCAGCCACAGACTTAAGTCACGGTCTCGCAAACCCTGGGATCGGCAGCGGAGCATGTGGCGGCAGCGAGCCTTGAATGAAGGTGCAGGAACGCGTCGAGATGAGGAGAAGACGCGTCAAGATGAAGAGAACACGCGTGCGTCAAAGAGCCTTACTCCTGTGACGCTGACAGTGGCGGCGTAGCATACAGCAGGGAAGGCCTGACGACGCGATGATACGCATGGCAGCCGTACGGCAAGGGTAGCTTTGAAGAACTCAGCTTCGATTGGCAATCAAGTGCAAGAGATGGGAAGACTCTGTGTCGCGACCTCAATACCAATTGGGAAATGCTGAACTCTGATCAAGATCTCCTGAGGTCTGTATGGAGAGATTAGCCTTGCACAGAACGCCAGCGCGCAGCACGACGCGTGGCTTACTCGCAGAGTTCTGCTCAGCGATCGAGTATTGCAATGTCGCAAGTCCAAGGATCTGTCTCGCCTTGAAGATACATCCAGCGCTTACCGAGGCCTCGCCCTCTACCATCGGCAATCTATGCCCCCACAGGCCAGATCCACCACCAGCTCGCCAGCTTGTGACGGGCAGTGTCTCAGAGTTGGACGTCGCCCGGAGTGCGCCGTATGTCCTCCTCATTGATCATGCTGCCACCTGAACGTATTTCGTCTGCGCAAGACATCCGGCCATTTTGCAGGGCTTGCCCCGGCGCTCACAATACCTTATCCTGAAATCTTTGCCCACTCTCTGCATACAAGCTCCAAGCGAATGCTGCGACAAAGTAGATCTTCCCCAAGGCTCTCCTCAGTGCCAGGCTCTTCAACTGTGCGGTCACTGGCGTGCCTTGACTGAGATTGCGTGAGCTTGGCTCACTATTGGACGTTCGTTCGCGCAAACGAGTCGCTGCAAGAGATTTCGAGGGCGCTGATAGGATGGCTCAGTGGCGTGGATCTGCACAGAGAGGACGGCTGAGGAACGTGTCTCGAGAAGCGTGAGCGAAGGCACGTATCAAGCCTAGGCAGCGGTGATGGTATTAAGTCGTGAGTGTACTTGAGGTACGCGACGTGATCAGAGGATGATTTTGAAGATTCCAGCCTCAAAGAAGCTGCGTAGTTCTGGTTGCAGTCCTTCTTCCGCGATGATGTGACGGCCGACGGAGTGAGACGCGCTCACGAGTAACGGCCCCCAGATGAAAAATTATTACCGAGAGCACCGCAGCGGTGGACGTGGCGGTGGGGAGCAGGGCGGTGGCGGCGACACACAAACAGCAAAGCGTGCTGATGTTTGTTTTGATTCAAGAGTTGCATGAGCGAGAACCGTCGACCAGCTATGAGCTCAGTTCGGTACCGACACGACCGCAAAGCACGCTGATGTTTGTTTTGATTCAAGAGTTGTATGAGCAAGAATCGTCCACTGGATGTGAGCTGGGGAGCAACACCAACGCGACCGCAAAGCATGCTGATGTTTGTTTTGACTCAAGAGTTGTATGAGCAAGAGTCGTCGACTGGTTGTGAGCTGGGGAGGGACACCATCGCAACATGAATGGCAGACAGACGCGTCTCATGATGACCAAAGGGGACTGTGAGCACGGCAGGCAGCAGGGGAGATGGCAGTGGCGGTGAGACACAAGCCGCAAAGCATGCTGTCGTTTGTTTTGATCGTAGAGCTGTATGAGATACAGCGGTCGAGCGTCCGCGCGTCTGTGAAAGAGCTTCACGCCCGTGACTCTGACCGTTGCGACGGACCGCGTAGCAAGTGATGGTCCTGGTGGCCGATGATGTGACGGCTGGCGGATCGAGGGCGTGGTGGTGAGGCACAAGTCGCAGCGTGCTGGCGTTTGTTTTGATCTTATTGTTGTATGAGATATGATCGTCGACTTGCTGTTAGTTGAGGAGGAATATCAACTGCCTGGTCGTGGGTGTACAAAGAGAGAAAGGAAAGAAATATCGGGGGCGAGGCTCTGGTATGCTTGCACTGACGATGACGGACAGGCGCATCTTACGATGACCGAGGGGAACGTGAGCATGGCAGGAGCAGACAGGCAGCAGTGACAAGGGCAGTGACAGTGGCGGACGACGCGTGGCAAGAGGTGAGAACATGCACGCTTCGACTCTCACGATAACAGGCTACGACCATGAGCTCGGCAGCGGGACACCTGGCAGCAGCGCTCAGCACAATGACGGCGAGACACGCGACGACGCTTCCTCGAGAGACACGTCTCAAGCTGCCAGACAGCGACCACGAGTTCAGCAAAGCTACAATCGGCGGCAGAGATGAGTACAATGAGATGGAGATACGGCGTGATGACAAGACGAAGTGGTCACCTCTCAGGATGGCAGATCGCTAGCTAGAGGCCAGCAGAGGGACACCTGGCAGCAGCGATCAGGACCATGATGGCGAGGCACGCGGCGAGACGCCCTCGAGAGACACGTCCCACGCCAGACTGCGACCACGAGCACGGCGGAGTTACACGCGGCGGCAGAGATGAGGACAATAAGACGGAGATACGCCGTAGTGACAAGACAAAGTAACCACCTCTCAAGATGGCAGATGGCTAGCTAGAGGCCAGCAGTGGGACACGTGGCGGCAGCGATGGGCTCAGTCACAGAGAGATACAGGATGGGAGCAGAGACAACATTCAAGAGACTCGCACATTGAGAAGCAGGGAGTGGTGGACAGCAGTAACATTGTACGACTATCTGAGAGAACTAGCTACAAGTACAGCTGGCCGGTGCCAAGCTGAGCGAAGGGAGAGAGCGACGAGGGAGCGAAGGGCGGTCGAGGTAGGATGGAGCGACGGCGGTGAGGAGAACGCACGAAGGAGGAGGACGGTGGAGGAGGACGGCGGAGGAGGAGGGCGGGTCGAGAAGGACGGTCGAGGAGGATCTTGGTGGTCGAGGAGGAGGAGGAGGTCGTCGTCGGTCGAGTGAGTCTGTCTCGGCTTCGCTGACGCCAGGTGTCACTTTCGTGACTCTGACCGCTACTGACGCCGCGCACCGCGTGAAGGTGCAGACTCGTTTGCGCAGCTGGTCACCGGCGCGGCCGAAGCCAGCCAGGACCATGCCCTCGGCATCCGAAGACGCCAGAGGGCTTACCCAACAACGATTTGGCCTTGAGACCTCTCGAAGTTGTATTGATGCGCGACGCCCCGAAGGAACGCCTGCTCAGCCGCCTGAGTCTGTATGTCGACCGGCAGCCAGAGCTTCCCCTGCATGATCAAAAGGCACATGCAGTTTGAGATTTAGCGTGAAAGGGCATCCGAAGACGCCACAAGTCACTGCATCCTGCGAGTGCATCTGACGATGCGCGCAGGCTGCTCCCCTTACATTGAGAACAAGTCTCGCCGTAAGTATAGCGAACTAGCTCATGCGGCCTCATACCTGTGAGACGTCAGTACGTTTCGCCCTGGTGGCGCCCTGGTGGCATGGTGAGGATGATGGGGATGGAGAGGGTATAGTTACTGCCGGTGAACCTGGACACGCTGTTCGGAAGAGCACCGCACTCATCCGCATCCCAGAAGCGCTGGCATCCGCACGGCAGGACGAGGTCGTAAGACCCCAGCTTCAAAGAAGCTGCCAGATTCTGGTTGTTGTCCTTCTTACGCCAAAGGCGAGAGAAGGACACCCTCGGAAGGGACAAACCGCAAAAATGCATGCTGGCGTTTGTTTTGATTTTATAGTTGTGTGAGATAAAATCGTCGACTTGCTGTTAGCTGGGGAGTAATACCAACTGATGACCGTCGTGTGTGAAGAGAAAAGGAAGAGAATTGGGGGAGAAGAAAGGGCAGTACTTATGCTGGCAGACGAGCACAGAATCAACGCGTACCGAACTTCGTCGGGGGCTGGGAAATCTGACATTTTCCATGTTCGCCGTGGTAGAGTGCAAAGCCAAAGGTTAGGTGGGCAACGCGGTATAGACATCCAGCCGAAGCGACACATCGAAACGCCGCTCGAATTCCATCCCCAAAAGCCGACAGCCGAACAAGTCGCATCGAGGATTCTCGCTCCAGCATTTTCCTGGACTCCAGAGGCATCAGAATAGTGAAGATATGTGTTGCAAAAGAGTCGAGGAACAAGGTGGGCGAGGACGTGATATATATATCGTTTGCCAGCTTTCACCCGAAGCGTGGAAGCGAACTTCGCCGTGCTGACCGCCGGCTTCTGAGTGGCTGCAGGAAACAAGCCAGGTCATGTAGCACTTTGCAAAGTTCCTACTCCCAACCTCCTCCGACGCTGCCGGAGAGAGAAACAGCACACGTCGTACGATGTTTGCTTTGGCCTGACCAGAGTTCTGGCGCGCGAACCGAATTTCGATCCCAAGGAGGTTGGAAGATCACTCGCTGCAGAAGCTGCTGGAAGCAGAGGACTGATCCTCCATTCTCATTGGCAGTACGACCGATGGAAGCTGCTCGAAGGACATTCTGTGATCCTCGATCCTCACTGGCAGTGCAACTGGTGATACGTGTGTACAGCGTTCTGCACCGTCTGGGCCGCCATCATCTGCAATTGAGATGCAGCGATGGCATATGTGCAAGGACGATGCTGCTTGCTGCACGGTCGCACGGTCAGTCTCATGCAGCAGTCGTCTCAGCAGGGAAGTCGCTCGATGTGTGGTCAATTGGTGTGTTTCGAACTCGCTGCGTTTGGAACACGCAGCTGTTCACGGTCGCAAAGTCTCAATGTTTGCACACACTCGCGCTCCCCCGACTGTTCACGTCAGGGCAAGGCACTGGTAGCATGGATAGCACAAGTATCGTAGCATCTGAGACATCATATCATCATTCCCGTTCATGCACGCTACTTGTCTGGTGGCGAAGTTTCGCATTGTCGCCCTCGCGGTCTCACGGTAGCATGGAGGCATAACGCCAAGTCCACGGTCGCATGTCTTTCATGCGTGCACAGTTGACCATCTAGCAACACGCAGCGCGCGCTCTCGTGCCTCTCCTGCCACAGTGGTGTAGTTGCTACAGTTGACAGCCGTAGCACATGTTTGTCGTCATGCATTGAAACACTGTCTCGTGTACTATCCATTCTACGTACACAACTATGCCCCCGAAGACCTCGAGCCGTGCGATGTCCACGCCACTGGTCACGTCGCATAGTACTCGCGCGCTCCTTCGTCTTCATGCTGACTTCGCTGTCTTGCTGCCCTCTGTGACGCTCCCGGGGTGCTGGTTCCAGGGATTGTCTACACCGCTATAGCGCCGCCTCCTTGCCGCCCCTGTCCCTTCGGAAGCCATCGCGCGCTCAGAGGCAGACGTTTGCTCGTCATCTGCTCTGTGGCACGAAGATGCGGCTTCGACCGACGCGGCAATGGCGCACCGGTGCTCGAGTGGTGGCAGCGTTCTGCGTGAGGACCGAGTGTTGGCTGGGACGTGTGAAAGGGGCATGCGATGACTGTACGACGGCAAACACGCTATGCAGGAAGCAAAGATGCGCCGCGTCCGTATCGTGTGCGCACTCGCGAGATGACCAGCTGGCACGGTTGCGGTCGACTTAGGCTGCTCTCACGGCTGTATCGTTGGGGCTCTTTGAGGTGGCCATCTGTTGGCATTGTTGCATCGAGTCTGGCGGGAGATGTAGTCTTTGCAGGTATACGGGTAGGGAAGAGTGTTGATAATGATATTCTTGTGGTCTTAGTATTCTTTCGTGGCGGAAGGTCTTGTGGTAGTTGCTACATAAGCAATGTCACTTTCCAAATGTCAAGCATTTTGGAGATGGCAGGAATTGAGCAGATTCACCACACCAAATGCAAGACAGCAGCTACGGCTCCGAAACTTCTCAAACTTTGTTTTGTTACCATTTTCAATCGGATTGGAGGTTATCAACATCCCAAACCTCGTTGTCGCAGCATGGTGATCGTCTCACGACTTTGTGCTCATGTAACCCTAAGGGTTGCTGATGGACATTGGCCTGACTCGTGTACCGACCCTTCAGCCGCTTATTCGGACGGCCACCAAGATACGATCAATCATCAAAGAGTGCGCCAAAAGAGTCATCAAATCATCGACATATGTTGCTTTCTTGTGTTTGCGACCAGGATTTGGACAGCATGAAGTCGGAATATGCTCGTCGACGGGTAAGGCATCCATCCTTGCATGAGCGCCGTGAGACATCTCTCTCCGCTCGGTGGCGGAAGCGATAGCCTGTCTCAGGCAAACTCACCTCACTGCAGCACTCGATGCGACGGCACATCCGGATTACACCTTTCGGAAGGTTGGAAAGACGAGACACGGCCAAGATGGACGATGTCTGTTAGTCCATCGGACTCGACGCCGCACAGCGTGAGGACTTCCGCAGATGACCGCAACCACTCCAATCGAGCCTAGTGCCCATTCGTCAACTTCACATCCTCCTGCACGAACCCTGTCCTCTCCCCACATTCGACCCCTCCGCATCTGACGGGCGACCAAGAGGGGAGCCATGTCCCGGTATGCCAGGATACCAGGTCCACGCGAATGGAAACAGCTCGAAGAGCGGCGAGCTGCTTCGTCGTACCCCTCATCTTGGTTGTCGCGAGCGGATGTTGTAGGATCAGATGGATACCAGGTAGTATTCTTTTCACCTCACGTTTCCCGTCTGCTTTCCTCTCTCTACATTCCTCTCAGCATCTGCATTGTATACTATCCATAGACTACTAGAGCGCAGCTTCCACCATGGCTACCGAAGTCCAACAACACCCTCAGAGCCTTCCGGATCCTCAATCCACACCCGCCCAGCAACAACAGCCCGTGGACCCCTCCGCCGCTCAAGGCGCCCAGATCCCTCTCACAGACTTCAATATCCCCTCCTTCCCACCCGAAGCCCGCGGTCTCCAAGCCCTCACCCTAACCAGCGACCTCAAAGTCGACGAATATCAAGAAATCCTGCAACGACCATGGACCATCCCCACCACAATCCCCACCTCAATCGAATCCCTCACCCTCGAACTCTTCAGCATGGGCTACCCCAAAGGCTTCCTCTCCACCCTCGCCGACCGCCTCCCCAACCTCAAAAGTCTCGTAATCTACTCCCAACTCTTCGCGGGAATCACACCCGAAACCCAACAAGACGCCATAGAATTCTTCAAAAAGTCACGAAACCTCCGAGCTCTCCACCTCCTCGACGTCTTCGCCAAACCACACTTCTTCGAGCGAGCAGCGAAATGGTTGAAATATAATGATGGCTCCGAAGATGAGAGTCATGCGAGGAGGGGGCTGATGTTTTTGGAAGTGAATTATACTTTCCGGCATGAAGATGAGGATTTTATGGGGAAGATTCAAGCGACGGAGTTGCCTTTGCTTATTGGACCGGGCTTGATTTCTTGCTCGTTCAATCTTGCGGAGCCGGAACATGTTAGTAAGGAGGAGGATGAGCAGGATCCGACTGTGATTGCTGGTGCGGCGGATAAGGAGGGGATTATGGCTTTCAATAAGACGTTGGCGAATGAGTTGATTGAGGCGTTGACGGAGGGTGAGCAGGTGCCTAGGGTAAGCATACACGCGTTCTGAGAGGGGTGCGATACGTGGCATTATGGAGCTGATGATGATGACAGGGCCTTCGCGCATTGAATACCACGCTGTACACGCTCACACCAGAGCAGATTCGCAAGGTGCTAGATAAGCAAAAGGGTCTCATGGTGGTGAGCTTGACAGCCGAAATTGAACCTGGCGAAGAGACCAAGAAGGATCTCTTGAACGCGATGGAGCTGTGCAAGGATCTGGAGCAGGTGGAAATCGTGGCCAACCCGAGTCTGAGGTTCTTCATGGGTAAGTGCATTACATTACAGCTTTTGTGCTCCACGTGCTATGTATCTGCGTACAGCCGCTGTCTGTCTGTCTGTACAGTGCTTCGCAGGTGACTTGCTGCTCGCAGCCTGAGCGACGCACTTTTCGCCCAATTCCCCGAACGCCGAACAACGATCTAACATACTCGCAGAGGTGCAGAATCCGCGCAAACAAACACTTGCAAAGACATTCCCAGACGTCTTCGACATGAACCGACTCTCCGAAAAGTTGCCGAAGCTGTCGAGCTTCAAGGCCAATGTCCTTCGCACGAAGACACTTGGCGAAATCGAGTGGGAGAAGGTCGAGTCGAAGTGGAAGGGTGGTGTAAAGGTGAGCGGCCAGTGGTGCAATGTCGTGTGTGCGCTAACGAGATCCAGGAAGGAAAGGGCTTGCCCGCAGGAATGGTACCGGCGCCGTAGACTGTAGACAAGCGCGTTCACTCCAGTCCTGGCACGTCGGCTTCACCCTCAAGATGCACATTCCACTGTCCCCGCACCCGTCTCTTCTGAGCGTCACCGAGGGCAGTAGAGCGGTCAGTAGCCTCTCTGATAGACCTCGACGATGCGATGCTGTCTGATAAGCGCTGTATGTTCGCCATGTTGAGTTCATCCAGCACATTCCTCAGACTGGCCATCCTTGCTCGCAGCTTTTGTTCGCTCGAGTGGGATAGAAACCCCGTCAACTTGCAATCCTGCACCGCCCAATACAGACTGTTCAGATAGTTGATCCGGTCAAGTCGACCTGGGTATGGATTCTGCCCATATTTCGACCATGCCATAACCTCTTTCAACAGCTCGATCTGCTTCAACGACTCGTGCAGCAACAGATGCATCTCCTTGAATGTGTTGAAGGCCGAATTGGAGCTTTGCATATCTGCGACAAGAGGTGCACTATATTGTTCGGGGATGGTGCCTGTGATCTCCACTTTCGAGATGTTGCGGAGTTGGCGGAGCGGGTATAGTGCGGCGGCGAAGCCCATGTCGAACAGATGCTCATCGAGGTTCAAGATGAGCTTGAAGTGTTTTAGGCAGTGTCCGTCCATGATTGACGAGGTCAGAACTGTGAGGTGTGCATTGAATGCAGCTAGACTCTGCTCGTACGTATCCGGCAAGTTCGTGTACGTCAGCTTGATCTCCAGTCGGCGGACTTTGCTCAAGCGCTGGGGATAAGGTCCCAAAGCCCAAACAGTTCCAAGCTCGTCGAGAGAGAATGTGCGAAACTTATCATCGATCCCAACAAGCTGCAGGTGGCAGATAAGGAACTCGCACCTGAACACATCTTCGCCGTAGAGTATGTCCGATGCCTCCTGACGTATGAGCTTGCTGGTGCGTAGGATTGCTTCATCTCGCACTCCCCACATGCGACTAATCAGTAGACACCTGTACACCTCGAGTCTGACTTCTGCCGGCAGTTCCAGAAAGTTGAAGTCCCATTTGCGATCCTCACTTTCCAAGAAGCGGATGTAATACCACTTCAGCATCAGTTTGCCGGGCCAAGGATCCTCGAGGCCACGATCTCTGATGAATTGACGCAGTTCTCGCGTGGTGCTGCGGTCGTAGATGCGTTTATTCGGGTGCTTCGCTCTGCTCGCGTCGTTCACGTACATACTTGGCTGACGACCTCGCCCCACCGGACAGGCGTTCTGGATGTCACATGGCATGGCAATAGTAGCGATGTCCCAGCACAATGCACACTTGCATGACTCAAAAGCGGACGAGTTCAGCAGCTCAAGAACACCTTCAAAATAGGTATTCAAACATCCGAGACCGCACCGAACTGCTTCGAAGAGTCCCGTGATGCGTTGACAGAACGGACAGTCTTCGCCATCCCGCACACATGAGCATTCAAAACCGTCCTTGAAACCTGTGCCATTGCTAGGGATGGGTTTGGGAGTCTCCATGGCCGTCTCATCGTGGGATGCGCCGGCCTGTTCATCTGACGCTGCATCAGTCGAAGGACTGCGAGAAGTCAGCACGACTTCGACTTCGTTCTTCACTGCTTTGCAGGAGACTGTGGGCCACAGACCTATCAGTCGTAGCCACTGCGTCGACGAGATCTCCGAGTTCTGCCATGGCGTGGTGCCAATTGCTTGGTAGCAAGGCCGGCGTGATGAGATTGTCTCTGATTCAAGAAGGGACTAGAAGTCTTGTCAGCACTCGGGCTCAAGATCCGCTGAAGCATCTCAGGAAAGAAAGCACGTGCAGGCACCAGCGCGCGCTAGTGAGGATCGCGCGGGAAAGACGCGTCAAGTGAAGCAGGAGCGTTGTGAACTGGACCCTGCGAGACGTACTTACTCCAGGAAGGAACAACAATCACGCTTTCAATATTCGCCTCTATCTGTAGCAACTCCATGCCTTTCGTCGCTGCGGTGCATTTCCGCTTTATCTATCCTCCCGAAGTCATCATCATTGCATACTCCAAACAGATCCGCATCGAATCGCAATTTTCGCCTTCTAAGCGGAGCCGTTGCTCGTCGCCTTGCCCGCCTCGATCACGCCGCGAACACCTCCTTTCCCGCCCTTCTCCTTCGCCACGATGGTCAGTGTCAGGTCCGCCGCGATGTTGATCTGCACCTCGACTTGGCCCTTGGCTTTCACACCCTTGATGGCGAACTCGGCAAGGGGCTTGCCAGTCTTGTAGACCTTCTCGCGGATCTCCTCGGGCTCGTCATCGGAATCGTCCTCGTCGCTGTCATCCTCATCGTCATCCTTCTTGCCGTTCGTGGCTGGCTTCTCTTCTTGCGTGACCTTGATTTCTGACACGCCCTCTGCGAGCTTGACGAGCACATCACCACCTTGTGGGACGGGAATGAGTGCAGTTCTCCGTGCAGGAGCAGGAGTGTCTGCGGGAACAATGACGGAGAACTGATCGTCACCGGACACAATACCGATGGCGTTCTGAAGGTGGGGCGTCACCGTCACAACGGCTTCTGTGTTCTCCTTGACGTCGGCGGGCTCAAACTCTGAGATGAGCGATGCCTGGATGGCAGCTCCACGTGCGGTGAGCTCAGATGGGTTAACTGCAGATGGTGTGGTGCTTGGTGCAACCACGACAGTAGTCTCTGGGAAAGCGCTCTGCAGGTTTGAGGCGATCTTTGGGATGTGTGAGGTACCGCCAGAGAGGAGGATCTGGTCCACGTCCAGGATATCGAGGTCGGCCTTCTGGACTGCACCTTGGATGAGACGCGTGAAAGAGGCGAAGATCTTGTTTGCGAGCAGTTCGAATCGTGTGCGGTTGACTGTGAGTGTGAAGTCGATGCCGTCAATCAAGCTTTCGATCGAGAAGTTGGCAGACTGTCCGATACTGAGAGCCTTCTTCACAGCCTCAGCTTCCAGTCTGAGCTTCGACAAGCTGCGCTCGTTTGTCCTGGGGTCCTTGGCATTCTTGTTCTTCTTCAAGAACTCCTTTGCGGCGTACTCGATCAGCACCTTGTCCAAGCTGGCGCCTCCAAATTCGTAGTCGTGCGCAGTCGCGAGAGTGGTGTATATGCCATTTCGGCTGGCAAGAACAGCAATGTCTGATCGGGTGCCTCCAAGATCTGCAACAACGACAACCTTGTCTTGTTGTGCTGGGTTTGACTCGCCTGCAGACTGGATCTTGGCGTCGTATGCCAGAAGAGCAGCAACAGGCTCTGTGATGTATTGCAGCACCTCGATACCAGCATTCTTCGCAGCCACGGTCAGAGCCTCCTTCTGAGCATCGGTGAAATCTGAAGGAACAGTGATGACAGCGGCGTTGATCTGCTTGCCCAAGTAGTCTCCAGCAGCCTGGGCTAACCGCCTGATGTGTCTTGTTGCGATTTCGCTGACGCTCAATGTGCTCTTTTCACCTTCCTCGCCCTCTGCGACTTCCTTCTCTTGCACCTGGAATGCTGCTGTCTTTCCGCCATCGTGCTCAATCGGGTGTGCGCTGGAGTGGTTCGCTGAGGGGTCGATTTCCTTGAAGGACTTTCCGAGGAAATCTCTGAAGAAAGCGATGGTGTTGCGTGGGTTTCGGACGATCTGGGCCTTTGCCTGTGCACCGTGGAACTCCTCGCCGGCGACGTATGAGAGAGCAGTAGGTATTTGTCGATCTCCATCAGGATCGGCTATCATGAAGCATCAGTACAACATGTCATACCGCCAGTGCAAAGTGTCTCAACGTACCGATCACCTCAGCCTTTCCATCTGCAGCGTTTGTATAGGCGATGCTGGAGTACGAGTTGCCAAAGGAGATACCAATGACATTGCGGGAGTTCTCCTGCTCAGTGGCAGATGTTCCGTTGTCTGCGCTCATTTTGACGGGTGTGCAACGAGTGTTTGAGATGTCAAAAAGAAGCGATCTGCTCTCCTCTCGCAAGTTGTCGCAACAAATCCAAAAAAACGTACAGACCCTGGTCGGAAACTTCGGCTCAGCTTGCCGAAGCCCTAACCAGCCTATCAACATGAGCTATCAAGAACAATCTTGAGCAGAAGACGTCAACTTCTGCTTGCACAACACTACAGCAATGGCTTCGACGATTCTCCTTCCAGGAGACCCAGTACCACCTGAACTCCTCCCGAAGTCGAAGAAAGGCACCCTCACCCTCGGCCCCCACCTCCGACACCTCCCACCCTCAACCCTCCTCTCCACCAGCGCCGGCACCCTCCAAGTCGACCACAAAAAGTCCGCCCTCTGGCTCGAACACTCCAATGGCCGCTACCTACCCGCCGTAAACGATCTCGTCATCGCACAAATCCACCACAGCAGCACAGATACTTATCACTGCTCTCTAACACCTCATACACCTTACGCCTTGCTCGGTCAACTCTCCTTCGAAGGCGCGAGTAAAAAAACGCGGCCACAATTGAAGAGTGGTGATTTAGTCTACGCGCGTGTTGCAAAAGTGAATAAATGGGATGATACAGAGATCGAATGCGTGAACTCGAATACGGGGAAAGGCGAGGGTATGGGACCTTTGACTGGAGGGATGGTGTTTGATGTTAGTGCTGGGTTTGCGAGGAGGTTGATGTTGGGTGGGAAGAAGGGTGGAGTTGTGGTGTTGGATGTTGTGGGGGAGAAGGTGAAGTTTGAGGTTGCGGTGGGGAGGAATGGGAGGGTTTGGGTTGATAGTGGGAGTGTGAGGGAGACGGTTGCGATTGGGAGGTTGCTTGTGAGGGCTGATGAGGAGGGGTGGGAGGAGGAGAGGCAGAGGGGGAGGTTAAGAAGGCGTTGAAGGAGGTTGTGGGGTGAGATTGGGAAGTCTTTTGCAAATGTCTACATGCGCTGGCTACAGGACGCAAAGGTGTGGCTATTGAAGGAGCATGGAAGCACCATCGAGGCCGAAGGACGCAAGGCTTTGCCCATATGCTTGGATCTCTCATGGAAGAACAACTGGACGCTCACCGTTGTGCGGCGTCCTCGTGCAGCAAGCTGCCGGAAGTCCATCGGCCATCTTCCTCATCTCCAGCACAAGCTCTTCAAGACCCTCGAAGGCCTTGCGATCACTTCGCAACCAGTTTTGGATTGCCATCACCAGAATCTCAGGTGTCGTCTGAACCATGCATTTGCCACAATCGCTCCATCCTGGCATAATGCATGCAGCTTCGCGATGTACCTCGACCACGGGGCCAGCACGAGCGTTTTGCCTTCCGCCGCCTGCCTCGCCATCATCGACTGTGCTATCGCGCTTTGCGGTGATTCGCACATTTACGACGAATTCCCGATTGCCTTCAGAAATCCCATCCGCAGTTCCCCCACCGCCGGACCCGCGCACAGGACCCCGATAACTGAAACACCAATTCTTCACCAGCCTGAACCACTTCCCACCCTCATTCTGACTGGCACTCAAGACCTCAGCCCACTTCCGCACCGCATCAAGTCCCGTCAACGGTTCTCTGGCTGGCGCAGATCCAGTCTTCTTGACGACCGTTGAGGCGATCGGCGCAGCAACAACGACCGCGAATGTGTTCTCGCCGTAATAGATTGGAAGAACAGCGTTTCGAATCTCTTTGCAAACCATGGAGATGTCAGGCTGCTCTCGGTCTGCTTTGGTCGATGGCCAGATACAAAGCTTCGTCTCGACCACGAGGAGCTTGTAGATGCGGATTTTGACTGTTTCGGATAGACTTAGGAATGGGAAGATGGATTTCTTCTCGGTGGTGTCCGGAGCTTCAGGTCCTTGTTGTCGCTGTTGTCGGCTTCGCTGAACTTTGGTCGATACGAAGCGTGAGGTGAAGGGGATGTATGTCAATTCTCCTGTTTTGCTGACCTGTATCAATTGGAACCTCAAGTCAGTCCACGATCCACTTCAGATAACGCTTCAGGGTTGGGAGTTCTCGCAACGCACCTCATACCCAGCCGACCGACTTTGCATTTCCAAGACTTGAATTAAACCTGGCGTCTTCGGTGTCTTTGCTTTGCGTTTCTTCTTCTCTTCTTTCACAGCAACACCTTTCTTTCTCTCTTCTTTCACAGCAGCAACTTTCTCGTCTGGATCTCCATCGTCCAATTCTTCCTTCTGTCCCTCAACCTCTCCACCACCACCTTTACCACCAACTTTCTCGATTTCCTTCTTCTCCTTCTTCGCTTTTCCCTCCGCTTTCCTCTCTGCCGCTCTCCTCGCCTCTCTCGTTTCTGCAGCTCGCAGATTCTCTTCCGCGTGCTGGGTCATCTCGCCTGGAGGTGGAAGGGAGGTCCGTTTGGTGAGAGGGGCGAATTGGCCAGGGTAGGCGCCTGTGGGTCGGAGGACCTTGTGAAACGAGGATGGGGGAAGCGTGGGCTTCGGGACATGATGTGATGTGCTGGAACGGTGCTCGCTGCGGGATGCGACAGGCCTGTTGAGGGAATTGTCGTTACGGGAGGTGACAGATTTGTTGGAGGCATTGCCGTTACGGGAGGCGACAGGTTTCTCAAATGGGAAGGGATTGTACGTGGGACGTGGTGTGCGCTGCGCCATGGTTCATAGATGCGGTTGTGGTCGTATGAGATGGAAGGTGTTGGTATCTGGTAGGAGAGAGTGTCAGGAGCCGCGTCTATGGAGGTTCATGATGGTCCATTTCGAGCCAAGTGAGGTGAATTGCTCACTTCGACAAGTCGCTCGTGGAAGAACATGTCTGTCTCCAGTCAAGCATCTGATATCTGCAATGCGCATGTGAAAGGCCAAGTCGAGCATCGCATGAATTCTCGCGTACTGTGATCCGATTCCGTGCTGTACCTCAACGAGGATACTACCTCGCTATCGCAATCGACTCCCTCTCCAACTCATTCAAAGACTCCGCCGTCCCACGCTCCCTTCCGACATGAAACTGCGTCTGCTTCTTAATAATCATCTTCGTCGACTCATCACTCGCAATACTCCTCGCATCAAACCCCCCTCTCACTTGCGTATCATTACTCCCCTTATCCGGCCGAAAAC
Organism: Cercospora nicotianae; assembly: GCA_029490675.1. Lineage (NCBI taxonomy): Eukaryota > Fungi > Ascomycota > Dothideomycetes > Mycosphaerellales > Mycosphaerellaceae > Cercospora > Cercospora nicotianae. Next base: position 4,964,246 of record JANQAT010000012.1, on the reverse strand, counting down.
TCTCATCATCAACAGGCGGAGACCCAGCAATCGTATCGCGATTCGCAGACTTCGTCAGCTTCTCTTTCATAGCCGATGCTCGTTTCCCGCGATCTTTGGAGGTGATGGCTGACATCGCGAAACTGCTACCTTTGGATTCTCCGGGGTCTTTTCTGCTCGCGCCGCCGATGTGGGAGCCTCCCATGACTGTTTCGCGGCCCATGGCGCCGTAGTTGGTGATGAAACCTGCTAGGAAGGGGCGAAGGCACGGAATTGTGGCTGCCATTATACCGTAGAAGATCTCGAGTTGGGTGAGGACTCCGGTTATTGTGCCTTGGAGGGTGGGGTCATCGGTGTCTTCAAGGTCTCGGAGATAGACCAGACGAAGGATAATGACTGCGATGAGACTGTTCGAGATGTTAGCTGGATTTTGCTCCACTCTGCCTGTGGCTTTCGAGATATATCCGAAGAGTGCTCCTGGATAGACTTAGACTCACGGCAATCGAGTTCCAAACGCAAATACCACACGACTCTTATTCTTGACTGAAGTCTGCAGGTTCCATACCAGCAGCAGGCTGATTCCGAACAAGATGAGCTCCGTCACAATGTCGAATACTGCCACCGCTGTTGCTTGTGCGAACAAGCTGGAGCACTGTTGGCCGTAGACTCTCCATGGTGCAGATAGGTCGCACTTCAGCGCTACCAGAAATGCGGAGACAATGCCGAAGACCAGACAAGATGCGAGCAAGTCTCGGGCTACAGCTTTGTGAAATCGGTCTGCTGAAATTCGCGCAAAGAGCAGCACGACCGATGCCTTGCTGGCATAGATTGTGAGGACATAAAGGATGACTGCCGCGAGACCGAGCTTCTCCTTGTCAGCCTCGTCCCATGGAATCCACAATAGACATCGTCTTCAAGCTCACCTTTTGCACTCGATCGACCGCAGAATCGCTGAGAAGTCGTATCGCAGTACCGAACCCGCTGTGGACTTGCGCAAATACTACTCCAGCTTGAACGATTGAGAGCACAGTTGCTCCCGCCAGGGTAATATCATCATATCGGAAAGGTGGGCTGACTTTCAGCCTGATCCACGTCCGGATGGCGAAAGCGATGAGAACCACAACAAGTCCAAAGCCATTCGTAATGTAGATCCAGGAGCCACGATGGTCGGCGTCGAGCAGTGCCGCTGCAGGCTTGTAGCCGTCAGGTAATGGGGTTGGTGAAGGCGTCGACATTGATCACGGCTTGCATAGGCGCCCGCAGTGGCGGGTTGCGTGTGGAAGCTCGCCAACACGCTCGCTCTATGAGTGTTGCTTGTGCGACAGTCAGAAAAAGGTCGCACGCTTACATGGCTGCGAGCGCATAAAGATGTTGCGAGTGCATCGTCAGCAACGTGGAGTGCTCGTGCAGCAGCGTGGACAGTGGGCAGTTTTGTTCGAAGCGAGGTAGTTGGTACTAGCGAATGCAGGCTAAGGCGCGAAGACCGAAGGATTGCATAGCTTTTGGTCGATCAGTGACGGGATGCCACCTCGTGCATCGGCGCGTGACCGAACCAGGGGCCATCAACCATCACAGTGCGCTCGACAGTGTTCAGTGCCGGCACTATAGGAAGCAGTCACGCCAGCCTTCAGGTCTTGCGAAGCCTAGAATGCCGTGAAGACGTAAGAAGATTGTCAGGTCAATGTGTGTGAAGCAGTCCGGCTCGAATTAGGCTGTGCAACGAGTATAAGCACGCCCGACTTTCAGGAACAATCTGGCCGAATGCACAGAATGCACTCCTGACAGATGAAACATGCCAAATCAGCAATGTTCCATGCTGCTGGGTCGGACAGTCGTACTGGGATTCGGTATTTTTGCTGCAAAGAATACGGGTGAAGTCGTCCGTTTTCTGCTTTGAGGGCGCCTTTCGCACGTGTCGCTACGAGCGCATACGAGATCTCGTCGACGCGAGCATGGCCGAGTTGGAGCGCGACAATAAATTTCCGTCGCGGTTCTGGCTATTGAAAAGGCTCTTGGAGAAACGGGAAGCAAGTTGGACCAATGTCGACTATTGTTGTGCAGATCCACAGCGGCATGGCGCGGCGTGGCTTCGCAGGATGCGACTGGGCAAGCAGTCAAATGCTGTGGGGATTCGGGCGTGCGGTTGTCGGACGACGCACCCGCTCGAGCAGGAGACGCACGTCGCTTGCAATGGTTCGTGATGAAGTGTACATGGGTAACGTGGAGCAGATGGAAGAATTTTCGACGTTGTCAGAAGTTGAGTCGCGTTGCTGCCAAGACTTGCCCAGCGACTTCCATTTGAGTTGAGTTCTGCACTGCCGCACGTCGTCCACGTTGTCACCTCCAAACGGCATGCCAGAACCACGCAACGACATGTGAGCTCTTCTTAGGGCAGATCAGCACGAATCCGGCAGAAGTGAGAAAGTAGAATTGATGAAAACCTGCCTCCTCCCGAGCATCGGCAATCCGACGGCACAGTCGTCCCCACAGCTCCATCTCGCTTGACCAACAAGAAGCATCTCCAGCCATCTGCCGACAGTTGTATACGATTCCGCGTGCTCAATCGGCGACCTTCCCTTCGACGTTTGCTTCCCGTCGAAGTAGCTCGACTCGACCCTGCAGGTCATGCTCCCATCAGCTAACCGCAGTGGCGCGTCTGTCCGGCTGCCGTTCTGGGTGATCGACAAACTGCGGATCCTTCACGCCACGCCTGCGCAGAGCGACTCTACTGTAGCACACGAAAACGGTAGGGGTCTTTCATTCTTGTTTTCCGTTCTGTAGAACTATGACCTTCGCTCCGACCACCATGTGCAACGAGACCTGAACATCATTACTTTTCTTGAGACAGCGGCCATCTCTCTCCTTTTGCGGATCGCGCGGCCACCATGGCAGGACAAGTTCGCGATGGATCTTCGTCACCTCCATCCAAGGAGGATGGACGAGTTCGCATGACCTTTGAGAGTACAGAAGAAGATGCATATGAGCTGTCCGAGTATGCTGTTGCCAAGAAATGGAGAGGGACGCCGGCGGACAGGAAGGATATGTCGCAGCTGGGACGTGTGCAACAGTTGAGGGTGAGTGGCGAATGCGCTCAGGTTTCATGCTGGTGAAGCATGATATGGCTGATTGATGCATGGCGCTGATCAGTTACTCAGCGAAACTTTCAATTCCTGTCCATCCTCGGATTCGGCTGCACACTCATCGCGACATGGGAAGTGCTGCTGACGACCATCGCATCTGTCCTGACGAATGGAGGCACCGCCGGTGTGATCTGGGGCTACATCGTAGTCGTCTTCGGATTCAGCTTCGTATACATGTCCATCGCCGAGATGACCTCCATGTCTCCCACGTCGAGCGGGCAGTACGCATGGGTCAGTGAATTCGCACCTCAGCCTGCGCAGAAGTTTTTATCTTACCTGATGGGATGGCTGTGTTTCACTGGGTGGCAATGCGCAATCACAAGTATCACTTACTTGGCCGGGACGATTATTCAAGGACTCATCGTCCTCAACAACGACTCTTATGTTCCGGAGAGATGGCACGGAACGCTTCTTGTGATTGCGGTGGCCGCCTTTGCTGTTCTTTTCAACACAGTTCTGGCCAAGAAGCTCCCTATGGTTGAGGGCTTGCTTCTTATTCTCCACGTTCTGGGCCTATTCGCAATTATCATTGTGCTTTGGGTACTGGCGCCTACTGCAAATGCGAAGGATGTCTTCACACAGTTCACGAATGCTGGAGGGTGGAACTCCAATGGCACATCTTTCATGGTTGGCCTGCTCACTCCCATCATTTCCCTGATCGGATTCGACTGCGCAGTGTAAGATGGCCCGACGCTCTTGATTCATGGGCCCAGAGGAGTGTGCTGACCTTGCATTCACAGACACATGGCCGAAGAAGTCAAAGACGCCGGCAAGACACTACCAAAAGCGATGCTCTGGTCCTTCGGCTTCAACAGCGTCCTCGGTTTCCTGATGGCAGTCACAATGTGCTTCACCCTCGGCGACGTAGACAGCATTCTCGCAAGCGACACCGGCTTCCCATTCATCCAAGTCTTCTACAATGTAACACAGGTGCGTCCATTCCCCCACCGACCCTCCCATCACCCCCAAACTAACACCTATTCTTCTAGTCCTACGCCGGCGCCTCAATCCTAACCCTCATCCTCATCCTAACCCTCACCTCCTCCGCCATCGCCGAAATCGCCACCGCCTCCCGCCAACTCTGGTCTTTCGCCCGCGACCGTGGAATGCCCGGCCACACCTGGCTCTCCCACGTAACCCCAGGCTGGAATATCCCTCTCAACGCCGTCCTCATCTCCCTCCTCGTAACCTCTCTCCTCTCCCTCATCAACATCGGATCCACAGCAGCTTTAAACGCAATCCTAGCCCTAACCGCAGTCTCCTTACTCACGAGTTACATCGTCGTCATCGGCTGCGTTTTACTCAAACGTTTGAGAAGACAACCGTTGCCGAATCGGAGGTGGAGTTTAGGGAAGTGGGGTGGAATCGTGAATGCGATTGCGCTGTGTTTTTTGCTGATGATTTATTGTTGGATGTTCTTTCCTGCTGCTACGCCTGTGGAGCCGGAGAGTATGAATTGGGCGATTGTCATGTTTGTGGGGATTATGGCGATTGCGACGGTTTGGTACTTTGTCAAGGGGCATAAGAGTTATGTGCCGCCTGTGGCGCTTGTGAGGAGGGAGGAGTGGGAGAGGTAGAGATTTAGGAAAGGTAGTGTAGAGGAGAGCTTGAGGATGAGATAGAAGTTGTAGAGCTTTCAGGTTCTTTTGAAGTTCTGTGTGGCCTGTTCTAGACTTTTGTTCTAAGTGCCAGTGAAGGCGGATCATGGCATCATTGCAGTTCTGTTGCAACCTGACTCAGAAACTGACTTCCGCATGCCTCTGTGATGCAACTAAGAGGAGGCACTTCATCTCGTGCAACCTGTGCCAACAACGCTTTTCGCGCAACAGCGCGATTGCGACGAGCTTGGGAACTCGTCAGCTCGTTCAGAGATGTGAGGTTCTCGTGAGTAAAAAAACCCGAGCAGTGTCCTGTCCAAAGTGGACACCATAGCTGCACTCGAATTGCCGCTTCGTATCCATAGCTCAGAGAAGACTGCCGAACGCCAGCGCGATCGCGGCAGACCTAAGCGAATGGTCAGCTCATGCTCCTGTAGAAACGAATCGATGACAACATACCCAAGCAGCGTCCAGCTCAAGTAAGCAGTACTCGCGCCCGACTCGCCGTTCTGAGCACCGCCAGTCTCGTTCGCAGAGCCCGTACCGTTGGCATTTCCTGTGCTGTTACCAGCACTGGCCCGTGTTTCCGTCGAGTTCGCCTCCATCGATGCGTCATTCGTAAGATTGGTCTGCAGACATCCCACAATCTCTCCCGACTCCGCATTCGTCATCACATAACGAAAGTTCGCATCCGGATTGCTCGCGGTGTACACGTCCTCCGGAATGGTATCGAGATCCCCATCCGGCGCATTGATATTCGAATTCAAACCGATTTGGCCTGGACTTGCTGGGCAGAGGTACGGTGTTCCGGTTCCGCTGCATGGGTCCTCGGTGATGTTGAGAGCGGTTTCGGAGTTGACTGTGAGAATGTAGGAGAGGAGGACTGGACCAGAATAGTTGAAGGCGCCGAAGATGTCGTAGCCGATGGTGTTGTTGTCGGGTGTGATGGAGGCTGAGAAGATGTCGGCTGTGATAGAGCTGTTGGAGATGCAGGTTGAGGTGGAGTTTTCGATGGAGTAGAGAGCGCGTTGGGCAGTTGTGAAGGAGATGGTTGTGGCCAGAATGGCGAGGAGAGTTGGGCGCGCCATTTTGGATGTTCTTCTTGTTCTTGTTGATGATGGTAAGGACTGGAAGAAATAGTTTTGCGACTTTGATCAGCCTGCGAAAGTGAGTATATGTGGCGTTATTTGCTCTCTCAGGCGCCTTATGCAGGTGTGAGGCACAAACAGCGCCTAAAATGAAATTGCTCAAGGAGCGAAGGATTTGGTTCAGCCTACTTGGCGTTCCTTTTGGGACGCTTTGGAGAGAACAAACTTTCACTTGCTAAATTAGGCGCTGTGTGTGTCTTCACCGGTGAGGCAGAAGCGTTGCTTGCCTAGGTGGCACAGCACAGCCGTCGACGTCTTGTTCGTTCGTGTCAGCTGCCATCAACAGGCATTGAGCGCCATCGGCATCCGGCTCGAGAGGACTTCGCAATGCGTCTCACCCAGCCGGCGGCGCCATACCTTCAGGTGGTACTTCAAATCATAAATGCTGACGAGAAGTAGCATCGTGTTCACAAGTGGCGCGAATTGTCCAAGGTGTGAGAGAAGAGGAGAGGAGCAACGGAAGGACCGTGCCGCTCCGCAGGCCGCCGTGTCGTGACTTCGGCATGGAAACTCAGAGTTCGCCATCTCAAGACACAGCAACATCGAAAGTCCCCATCGAATGTCCCGAGGTCCAATGCGCGATCTCTTTCGCTCTACGCGCTGTACGCACGAGAAAACGCTTGCACCACGGAAGTTCTACCATTTGTGCCTCGAAGCTGGTCGTCACATCCCCATGCACTATCCAACCAGACCTCAGCTACACGGACACTTCATCTGTGTGTACGACCCGTAAGCGCTGAGTAGCGAAACTTAGGGGTGAAAGACAGCCGTATGGGAATGGTGCATCATGCCGGGGCAGAGTGCCGTCGTTCAACACAATCTGCTCTCCCTCGAGCTTCACTTTTCTCAAGGCGCGTAGCTAGATCGGAACGGAACGAGACGAGACAAAACGACACGAGGCAAGCAAGGTGAGAGTCTCGATATTCATTTTCAATTTGCTCAACGCATTGTGTACTGCTGTTCTTCGCGCCACCGTCGAAATCCTCGCTGCTTCAATCGCACAACTCTGGCCACTTACTCCGCGTCTCCCAAGCGCGTGTAATCTAACTACGATAAGCACAATGACCAAGAACGGACGAGTGCATGCGTTTGGTCGCCGCTTCGATGTCCCCGATACCCAATACTTGACACAGCACTCGGGCATCCCGTGAGCTCTGCGTTGCAGACATCGCATTCGCGCATTTGCATGCGACGACAGTCGACATCCGGCCCCTATCGTTCTATCGTTAGCTGCATATACACAACGGACCATCGAAAGACTGCCCTCACCTTTACAGACGATTGATCAGATCCGGACCACACATCTCTCCGGGCACCCAAGGTCTATTCCTTGATCATTGATTGCGCACTCACAGTTGCATGGCACTCCGAGCCCGCACTAAGCAATCCTCGACGTCAGTTGCCACTACCAGAGAGAGAGAGAGAGACCTTTGCGGAAACATGCTGCTTACCGTTCTAACGAATTGTCGTTTGTCCAGTGGCTCGGCCGCAGAGACGGCTATGAGTGCCAATAACATGCCAATGAACGTTTGAATGGTCTTCATAGTGCGATTGCAGGATTTTGGGTTGATTGTTTATACCACGTGGTATATCTGATGTTCGATCAAGTCTTCAAGTGCGTCTTTCGATGTGAAAGGTGGGAAAGAAGGAGTTTATGACGCCTAGTATATATAGGCATTAGTTGAGCTTGCGATTTCTCAGCTCCAGATATGAACTTATCGCTGGCGGGCTCGGTAGCTTTTGCAAGGCCGGTCATAAATTCCGTGCCGTATTTATCCGTGAAACAATGCTGAGTTATGCGGTAACTCCGCAAGGCTTCGCAGCTTAGACCGGTCGATGGCATCACCTCATAGCTAGTCTGAGGTCCACGTTTTACAGTCAAGCCAAGCGTATCGCAGGTGCGGTAGCATCTATTCGTGAGCATGACGTGTCTGTGCGACAACTCACACTCCTGACCACAAGCGATCGGTGAGCTGGACCATATCCTGCTGATAAGTGTGTTCGAGGCAGATGAAGTCTGCATTACCCAAGCTAACCGACTCAGTCTCGCAGCGCGACTTAGCTTCTTAGGGCTCGCTCGATGCGCGCACAACGAACTTATGCAATGCAGCGATGCACGGCCGATGGACGGGTATTCATGAGTCTCTAGATCCGAGTAAGTGTAAAATGCGAGATGGATTGATTATCATGATGCGACCGGTGCACCGATCATTTCAGAAATACTTCTTCGAGAATGCCTTGGAAACCGCATGAACACGTAGTTTCGCATCGAAATGCAGCAACGTATTGGCCCCGGGGATAATGATGCACCGAGCGCGCTCTTGCAGGATGAGCTGAGATTCTGCATCTGCTGCACAGGACCATCTTCTACGGCGTCTCTGCGCGGGTTATGCCAACGACATCACCCTGGCTTGATTCGATACCACTGTCGCTCAGTTCCGAACGGCGGCTGGCCCATAACTCGACTCCCGATTGCTGCAAAGACCAGAGTGAATAGTTGTCTTGTCGGAAATATGTTCTGTTCCTTTACAAGAGACGTGTGCTTAGACTTCGAGGCGGAGATTGGCATTCTTGCCAATTCATATGCTTGGCATCGGCTCAAAGTTCATCCTCCCCTGCACACTTTCCAGGTCGTGTCAGTTTCGCGTGCACTTACATCACCTTTCTAATCGCCCGCAACCAACACGATGTGATGTCGCAGCACCACCAGCTTCACCCTCTCACCACCATATCGCACCAGTCATCCCGCAATAGCAGCGTGCACAGTGCGTCCCGCCGGCGCAGCGAGCAGCACCTCCGCCCCGACGATGCCTTCTACCACTCTCCTCCGAGGAACAACTCCTCGTCCTTGCTCCGCACCGATACCATGACATCGCGCATGTCACAATCGCAATTGCACAGTGGACAGCAGAGATCGAGTCGCGAGAAGCGTCGAGGTAGAAGCTCTTCGCGGAGACGTGCTGCTCTTACGCCGAAACCACCTTCGAACGGGCAATGGAAGAAGCTGTTGTGGGTGAAGCAGTCCTATCCCGACAACTACACGGACGAGGAGACATTCCTGGACCATCTTCAGATGAACCCCAAGCTGAGACCTTACGAATTCTGGCCGCTTGTGGCAGACAGCACGATCATCGTGCAACATGTCTGCTCCGTCCTGATCTTCGTTTGCTGCTTCGCCGCCATTTTCAGCGGCAGAGTCAGACCGGAGAGTGTAGTGGGCTGGGCGACTGGGTGTACTGTCATTGCATGGGGTTTTAGAGACAAGTGGCAGGGTCGGTCAAAGCACAGTGACGAGGATGACGGTGAAGAGGGCAGTGCCGGTGGAATTGACGGGGACGATGAGAAGAGCTCGAGAGGAAGCGAAGAATATAGCGCGGACTATGGAAAGCCGTTCAAGGAGATCTCCGAGATACCCATCACTGCTGCAGTGCCAAGCAGGATTCACTCGAGGAATCCTTCGACGACCTCAATTACGCTGAACGGTGGCATATCCAGTTCTGCTTCACCCAGCTCGCCGACCAGCGATGCACTGCCCGTACCGCCGAGCATCCCATCATACATCCCGCCCTATAACAGCCGGAAAACATCGATGCTGTCTCCGCGGATGCAAGAACGACTCACGACTGCAAAATCTGCCATTCTTATCTACTGCTCGCTCCTCGGCCTGTCACCAATCCTCAAGTCTCTCACACAGTCCACCTCGAGCGATTCCATCTGGGCACTCTCGTCTTGGCTCCTGATTCTCAACATTTTCACCTTCGACTACGGCGCCGGACCCGAATCCAAATTTCCTGCATCGCTCAGCACGAACGCCGCTCTCATGGCCTCCACAGTCCTTGCCTCTCGCCTGCCTAGCACAACTCACGTCTTCTCACTCACGCTCTTCAGCATCGAAGTCTTCGGCCTCTTTCCCGTCTTTCGCCGACATCTTCGTCATCATTCGTGGACTGGCCACGTCTGGCTCACAGTGTTCCTGGTCGTGCTCGCGAGTGGCGGCTTAGGTATGACGATATCTGGAGGAGGCTGGGGATGGGGTGTGTTGGGCGTCGTGATGGGAACTGTCATCATGGGTTTGGGGATGGGCTTGACGAGTTGGTGGCTCATTGGGCTGCAGCGGTACAAAAATGAGATCTATGGACCGTGGGATCCTGCGAGGCCGATATTAGGTGGAAGAAGAGGTTGGTCGTGATGTGTTAGCGATGTATATGATACCCTTGATCGCGATGAAAATGCAATATTTCCAACTGCATCGACCGGCCATTGCTGACCACAAGATCGAGCATGACGCATTGCCACTCGATTCATCTGCGATTCAGCTTTTGCCGAACAAAAGGATTGTTCAAATGCAAAATTTAGAAGACTGCGGGATTGCAAACCTTTGCGGAAATGTTACCGGGGGCAAAAACAATCGCCCTTCGACTGCGGAATTGTACATTCTGTCGCAACACATGAACAGAGAGCAGGGGCGGGAACGAAACCGACAATTAACTCGGCATCGACATGCACCGACGACTTATGAGCTCTACCGCTAGACCAAGAACGATTGTTGCAAGCAAAGGCTATACGCCAGCATACATTAGCTGTACCGAGGTGGCGTTTTAAGAAAAGGTAATCGCCAGTGGCTGTCCTGAATGGCCAAAAATTGCTTGGAAAATGTGCGATGCGTGCAAAACAAACGTTCTTGGCCGCGCGGTCAGCCAAATTTGGAATGCACACAGACCTACTGATCTGAAGCATCGCATACGTGACAGACTCTGTTCTTCAGCACCAGTTACACCAGCGACTTACGAGCTTACCGCTAGACTAAGGACGACGTTGGAGGCAATGCTAGGAGGCAACAGATGATGGCTGGGTTGGATGGATTAATGGGCAGAAATCCGTGGCCGGGCTTGTGCTGGACGACAAAAGCGTTTGAGTATAAGTGGAAGAAATGGAGCAAAACTATCGTCTATGGCTTCGTGTGTACAGTGGCCGCTAATGCACTCCTCGAAGGAACTCCAGATTCCTGCTGTAGCGAGCCTCGAGCAACTGGCTCGGCGCCAAGTTTCAGGCGGTTTATGAATTTACCGCTAGACCATGGACGATCGTTGGAGAACAGGGATTTTGACAGAAATCGAAGGCTGAGTGAACGTGAGGACAAGATTGGTTCAGCGCAGCCCTGGGGCTATGTGCTTCTTCGTTCACCTAGATAATTCGAATGACAACACGCTCGACATCAAGTGGCAGGAGGTCAGGGAGTCTTAAGAAGATCCCAACCCTCTCGTAAGTCGCTGGCCTCTTTCTAGACTCATGTAGTATGAGCCCACTGAGCCTGTAAGACTTGTTTCCGATCGATCCATCTCTAAATACCGGCAGAAGATATAATACATCTTCGCGCGTGTATTCAGGTGCGTCGAAAGCAAGCAAACAGTACGACTTCCCGTATTCCTGGCCGGCTTGCGTCGTACTCTGACCATAGATTTCTTCGAGTCTCTGGGTATGCAGTGGGAAAAGCATCTCGAGATCCTTATGTTCTAGGCATTGGACCCGTGCCAGATTTCCACCTCCAGTCAAATGAGCTGGGTACTTGGCGCGTCGCCGTCTGGTCTCAAAGCGATCAAGAATCCAGACACCATGTTCAAGCGTGATAACGTGCGCCTTGATGTCGAGTGAGCCGTCTTTGACATGCCCAAATGGATTTTGACCATCGATTGTTACCTGGGCATCGAGCAACGATGCGACCGGCTCCGACGTAGCGCTCGAATCTTCCCAATGAATGGGTCCATTACATGATGCCCATGACCACGACGGCGCCTGGTACCCGAATGCAAGCATGGCTCCCCCACTTGCAATTGGAGGATGCCAAAGTAACGTGTTCAAAATGTCCTCGTGCCAGTGGCCAGCGTAGTAATGGTCCTGGGGTGTGGAGTTCGCATAGGTTTTCGCCAGATAATGCGCTGCCAAACCGGAAAGCGCAGATAGCCGGTCTGTGGGTCTAGTCAAGCGGCAAGGCGTGTAGTCTTGCACAATCTGAGTCCAAGTCGAAGACCTGCTCCCGCCCCGTGACACGACCCAGTCTTCATTCTCAGCGCGCTCATGTTTCATACACCTCCAGTACATTTGCTTGCTCCCGAACAGTACAGTTCTGCGGGAGAGGATACGCTGCGAGACAAAGTCAGCAAGACTTCTATCCATATATCCGCGATACATCTTGAGGAACGTCCTCACCTCTTGGAAGGCCCAGCCGCGCTGAGTCAAAGGTTCACTGTCGAGCATATCATCCAGTGACCGGCTTCTTGAAGCTACGTCAAACAGGAATATGGGTTTACGGCCACCCTCAGTTCGTACCGATCCACAGAAGACGCCCAAGTGGTTGGTCGCACGTCTCTGTAGAAATCCGTCGCGAACACTGGCCGATCTTGATGCCATCAACGTGAGATATGCGTTGCCATAGATGGTGCTCATCATCGCGCTCTGCTCTTGCCAGTCCCTCTTCGCATGCTCGTCTTTACCTTGAAAAATACCTGTGCAAGCGCATTGAGTCAGCAATCTAGTACATATATGTTTGTGTATGCTATCGTACACAATGCGTCGATCCAGAGATAGCGTACACCCAGAGCACGCGTAAGCTTAATCGCATCTCTGGCAGTCTTCCGTAGCACATTGACCTTGATTCCAAGAAGCAAATCCGAATAGGTGGAATGGTTCAGAGTATACTGCCTCGCAGCTCTGCCAGCTCCCCAACAGTAGCTTAGCGCAATGTATTGCACTGCTTCCGCTAGCTCTATGCCATGTTCGCCGACTCCAGATGTGGGCTTTTGGAAGACATGATTCGCGCTTTCGATGAGGTGAACACTGTTGCGAGTTTTTGCCACGTCTAATAGCCTGGTCGGCAGCTGGGTGGTGCTTCTTTGCAAGCAAGTGTGACATTCTTTCCGACAGAGCTCAAGCCATTGCTGTATACGACCAGATGTTTCGTCGATAGTGGGATTGTGGTCAAGCACTTTCTTGAGTGGCCGGGAGTCACTGTGTGCCACGTCCTTGAGCGGGACCCAGTCGTCAACTATGTGTTAAAGAAGAGTCAGGCCGGATACGTGGGTTTCATAGCAACACATACAGTAAGCTGTGCTCAATGTGGTCCATGTGCTCCGTGAGCCGTGATCAGTCCTTACGGTCACTTGTTTCTTCTCCGCATCGAACACCACAGCCAATGGCATGTCAGCGTAGAGATTTTGCCCGCGCGTTTGTCGAACAAAACAATCCAGAATAAGTTTGCAACATTGACAATCTCGACTGTTGCTCGTCAGCCGTCCGAATGTTGTCTTTACGTATCCTTGTAGCGAAGATGAGGAATCCGCTAAATTAGGGTTGGAGCGTGTCATGCGATTGGTGTTGAACAGTCGGCCGATGTCGAGAGCCCGACAATCTGCACATAATGCAGCATCTAGCTGCTTGATAGTGTCTTGATCGAAGTGGCTTGCTAGAAGTGGCAGCATGTTGAGTTTGACCCCCTAGCAGACGTGGCTGACCAGCTTAGGAGAGCTGCAGGTTGGATCCTAGGACCAGATAAGTCAAGCGTATTGCTCTGTATTGACTTTGACGACTCTTTGCCATAGTGCAGCTTGTTCTCGACTCGTAAGATCAGTTGGACAATGTTGACAAGTGGCATAGCTGTGTGCTTGCAATTGGCCAGGGCGATGCTGGGCTGAGCCGAGTGGTGGAAGTGGGTGTGACGATTGTGGCTTCCAGCTTGCTTGGCATTCTACTTCACGTACATCATTGCATGTTTCTCGAAAATATTCAAATCGGCCTGGTGCATGCGATTCGGGTGCACAATGGCACTTGTCGCTATGAAGAGCTACAACAGATTGGCCATTGGAATGCCTCATCACTGAGACTCGCACGGACCGCTAGCATGCAATGTTCGCGAAACAGATATGGACACGCCTTTACCACAAGAGCTCTTGCCCAAGCCTGCCAGCGCTTTGTGATTCTACAAGCTACACCTCCTCCAGCGTCGGTGCTCAAATACGAATGACGATAAGGACTCAGGTGAGAGATGATCTGTACAGTTCGACACAACAACCCTTTCGTCCTTCGAATTAACCTACCCACAGGACATCCGGTGCACGATGATCTCAAGCATACATCTCTTCAAATCGGAACTGCACAAAGACTCTGACCAGACTTTGACGAGATGGCTTGGGTGATGATGCTCCGGTTCGAGTCAACTCTGCAAGCAAGGTCTTTCGTTCTCACTTTTCTGGTAAAACAAAATATTTCTCGAATCTGCCCCAAGTAGCTCGGCTGTTCTAGGCTAGAGCGAAGCACTGAGCTGCTACATACCACTCTCTCGATATCACATTGGCTATCAAACTGCAGAATTCCCCAGCTTGGCTCCTCTGACGCATAACCGATGATGTGAAGCACCGGTTCGATGGCGCAATCACTCAGGGTTTGTCGTTCATTTCGAAGCCAACGGAAGCATGGACACAGCACTTTCGCCTTTTGTGCTGCGGGTGGGAACATCAACGAACCTTAGCTCGTTACTCTGATTCTATCTCCAGTAGGAAGGCGATAGAGCTCCAGGTATAGAAAACAGAGGATGTGTCGGTCTCACGGAAGCGTTGTTCTGGAACCTACTGCTGCTCCAAAATATTATTGAGTGCGGCGCCACCAGGACTGTAGACTGAGCGGAACCCATCTTTTTCAGCCTCATGGAAGAATAGGTCTGACAGCCTGTCGCTCTGATTGATTGCTCGACACGAAGCCACCAGAACTCCTGAAGGTCCCGCCCTGATCTTGGCCAATCTGCGGAGCATGGAATTTCAGTGCCCATCGCTCCGCGTTTCTACAATCTGCTGGGCCAACTGAACAAGCTCTGTCCCAAAAGTGGCCGATCTGCATTGTCGGAAACGTTTGCTTCACATGCAAGTGAACGCAGACAAAGTTTCACTAGCGCGTTCACATGCGTGCAAACTGACAGGGATTCGAAATTAGTTTGAGTTGTCGCTCACTTGCTTGTCAAACAAACACTTCGCGCTTCTTGACTCCTTTCCTCTCCCTTCAACATACATCCACCACACCCAGCAAGATGTTCCGTTGCATCGCGGCTCCCAGGGAGCGTGAGTACAGCACCGACTTGGCCGCCTTCGGCTACCACAAGAACGAGACGGGCGAGTTCGTCGACAGCACCACCGGCGAATACTTCGACTTCTTCCACACGGACAACGACCGCGTCAACGACCTGCGCCGCGGCGCCTACCAGGAATGCCTCCGCAAGGAGATCGCCGCCGAGCTGAAGGAGAAGCACGGCATCACCGAGCTGTTCGTGACTGGCGCAGACGGCACTGAGATCTCCTCGTCGCGCCCAACTGGCCAGAATGTGAGCTTGCTCACGACGAAGGTAAGTGAACTCGCGCAAAAGCGCGATATCATCATCGTCATTGGCGAGAGCAGTCAGGATTGTGGCGTGTGGGCTTGGCGTATCGTTCAGAGAGAGGGAGGCATCGACGGAGGAAGTGTCACTGGTCTGGCAAGTAAGGTGGCAGCACGTGTAGCACAGTCCACCGAGGGTGGCATGGCACGTCTCGATCAAGGCGAACAGGTCCAAACCGGCGAACAGAAACTCGAGGTGAGATCAGAATATCCAGATTACCAGAGATACGCACATGCTTGCTCACTTCACTAGGCACCCGGCATTATTGTCCTCAATCCAGGGCAGCAGCTCTACTCTCACGGCCTCGGCAGAAACCTCACGGTTGCGTCCTGGCAGAGTCGTCCACGCCCAACAGCCACCAGTGAGCCATACAAGGTCGAACCAAAGCATAATTCAATTCCAGGTGAGCCTCAACGCTACGAGTACAATAGTGATAGCACTGACCAATTGACAGGACACGAGACTCCGCACAAGCACGTCCGCACGACATTCCGCAGCATCTTGCCCCAGATCATTGCTAAGGATGCCCGACTCCATATCATTGCCATCGGTGACGGCACTACGGCTACAGTCGACACGATTGACCAGATCTTGCTTGCACGTGACCATATCTCGATTGCTGGTGGCATTCTCGGAACAGTCGCTCTGATTGATGCAAAACATGAGCATGAAAAGATTGCATCGCTGCCGCTCAAGACATATCTTGCATCGGTCGGCAAAGGTTGGGTGCAGAGCGAAGAAGCCAAAGGTACGGTCGTGCAGATGCCAAAATCAGCATCTCTCGGTATGCCAGCTTTGGAGTACGCGCCCGGCGCTCAAGCCAACATTGAAGAGTCCAACGGAGCCACTATCAACGGACATGC
Source organism: Cercospora nicotianae (assembly GCA_029490675.1). Lineage (NCBI taxonomy): Eukaryota > Fungi > Ascomycota > Dothideomycetes > Mycosphaerellales > Mycosphaerellaceae > Cercospora > Cercospora nicotianae. Next base: position 4,948,100 of record JANQAT010000012.1, on the reverse strand, counting down.
TACTCCAGACTCACCAGCAGTCAATGGCCACAACACCACAAACGGCGATCACGCAGGACTCATCCAACCGCTTTCTGCTCTGGCCGTCGTCGACGAACTCCTCAGTGTTCCGGGCCCGCCACCAAACACTCCAGCTGATTCTGGAACCACTTCTCCAGCAACTGTCGCTTCCAACCCTGGCTCTCCAGCAAAGAGCAACAAAGACGAGACCACGATCGAAGACCAAGACGACGATTATCCCGCTCCTGAAGTACTTCCAGTCTCTTGCCCAACTTACAGCGCAGGTGTCTGCGACGGCGTCACCGAAACGGTCTTTCCAGCTGTCATTGACGATGTGCTCGAGCACTTGTGGTTCTACATTCAGAAGGGACAAGAGAGCGATGCGAAGGAAGCTACACGCGCGGAGATGAGGGGACAGGCTTGGCCAAGAGATGCTGGCGATGACTAAGATCAGAGAGACGACAGGAATGACATTAACTAGGGCGCGGATCTTTCTGCAAAGACAAGGTGCATGAAATGAGCTATAGCATCGAGTCAGCCACAATGAATGAGAGATAAGGCACGAACTTCGTGTCCCAGCATTGGTCTCTGAGAACAGTCGTGCTTCTGCTTGTTGTTTCCAGCTGAAATGCTCTTAGTAAGACGTTATGTCATCCGATGAAAGAGCTGTCTATAGCTATGCCTGCCTCACTCCTGCTTTGCCAACCGCTTCTTCTCACGAGCCTCGCAAGCAACGCTCAAGTTCTTCAGCACCTTCCAATGAAAGTGGCACACAATACTTTCAGGATTGTAGGCGCGAGTCCCCGAGGGGTACTTATTCAGGAAAGCTTCAAACCAGGAAATCGCCGAGTGACTCATGTTGTTCATGTCTATCACTGTACTCTCGTGCGTCGCTGTGATACCCCAAGTCGACTCGATTTCACACTCGACTTTCTCAAGCTGTCGACCAAGTGTGAACTTTTCGATCTCGGACAGGAGATGACGAATTTCAGCGCCATGGAAGTGTAGACTAACCGAAGCACTGAGCTGCGAGTAACTTCTGCTGATTTTGATTGTGATGTGTTTGGGCGTCGAGAAACCGACACGCTGTACGCCGTTGAGGAAAGCCCAGAAGGCGTGTGCCTCGTCGCGATAGGGTGCGAAATCGATCTTGGCGGGTCTTGGAGCAATGCTGACTTGGAAGGTGTTGCGTTTGAAGAAGATTTGTTCGCTCTCACTTTGAATTTGTTTGCAGGTGGCGATCAGACCAGGCAGGTATCTGTACTTGCGTGGCACGCCTGGAGTTGCGGCTGCCTCGCAATGGACCAAGACAGGATCTTCGGAAAGAAGTACCAGCTCGTAGATGTCGTTGCGGAGTTCAGCTGGAAGAGTGCCGAGAGGAGAAGAGTCCATGTTGATGATGATGGTTGATGGACGACGCCCCAGAGCGGATGAATTTGTGTGATGGGGATGGAATGTGCTTGATTTGTGCTTGTCGCTTTTCAGTGGAATACAGAAGTCAGACAATGATGATGGCGCACCGGAGTCGTGAAGTGCGTGAGTGTCGAGCGTGAAGTGCGAGGACAACCGAACGCAAATGTCAGTCTGCGTGATTGGGATGACTTGAGCTGTGTTTGTTCCGATGTCGCAGGCGATTAACGAAGGTGAAGGAGGGGGAGGAAGATCAAAGTGTCGAATGATAAGTAATGCCTTCCAGGTGGCTGGGAAAAGTCCCAGTGAACGGATACAATAGGACAATAGGCGCAATGGGAAAAGTGGGTCCTATTGTATCCTCCTGGTCTGTGAGTCAGTGTACCAGTGAACGAGGGCATGCACCCACGTGTATGGATCGTCGTTGTCAGATCCTCTGGCTGGCTCCCTCATCATATCCTAGTATCATCCATTCGAAGGACACGTGTGGGTGGCGTATGAGGAGGTGAATGTAGCGCTGGTTTCTTGGAATGTGTTTGTACGAAGGATACGCAATGCGCAAGGCCGTTGCATTTGTTGGCTTCCGTATTATCTTTACGGGACTCTTGGAACCGACTCCCGTAATAACGAACTCAGACCAATCCACTCGGTAATGGGAAGTCCAACGAGAGAAGGCGTCGTATTCTGTGGAGACACTCACGCGACCTGCCAGGTCGGAGCTTAGGTGTACGGCCAGTACGTCTCCCTATCCAGCAAGAGCCCTACATATCCTGGTGACAGGTCGCGATAGCCTCTTGTTTTAATCGCGTAGCTCCGGAGATGGGACCAGACACCCAACTGCTCAAGCTGGCATACCCAGCTAAACTGACTGCATGTCCAATTGGAGAAGACAATCTGGCCTGCCAAGGCGTGTGCCTATCCGTTAGCATCAGTTTAGCTGGTCTGCTGTTGCTGATCTTCAACATCCTCCGCAGCAAGTCACTCACAACTCCCTTGGAACGAAGAATACCATGGTGCCGAGTGATCAGCTTAGCTTGGAGCAGAACGAGAGAAGAGGGAAGAGTCACTGCAGCAAAAGTGAGTAGGCTCGAGCATTGAAGCAACGAAATTGCTGCCATTAGCATTATATACCCATTGATGCAGCTTTTCTATCTTCATACCCAATGCCTATTGAACGCCCCTCGCTGTTACGCAGATACCTCAAAAGGCTTCAAATGTCCTCTCCACTGCTCGCGGCCTGTGATGGCGACGCGCTTAGGCGGCATAGGCCTTTGGTGCCTTTGGGTCAGCGATGGGGTACTTTGGGTCGACAACCTTGTCATCGCCAAGGTATGGCTTAGCACCACCGGCTGGGTAAGTCGGCTCAGCTGGGTAGGTAGGCTTCTCGGCTGGGTGAGTAGGCTCGGCAGGGTAGGTGGGCTTCTCGGCTGGGCCAGTTGGCTTCTGGAGGGGGTAGGTAGAGCAGACCTTCTCGTCCTTGCAAATCGAAGTGCTCTCGGTGCAGACAGACTTAGTTTGAGTAGCGTATCCGGAAGTGTAGACAGTTGTCTCAGGCTTCATGTAGACAGACTCGACTGGCTTCTTGATGACCGTGGTGTGAGGCTTCTCGAAAGCGGTCGTGTAGGTCCATGGGAGCTTAGACTCGACGGTAGTACGGACGTAAGAATCAACCAAGATGGTCGTGAGGTATGTCGTGGTGACGGTCTATACAATGTCAGCGAGATGCTGCCGAAAGCTGGCGAACGCAGTCATACCTCGACCTTCTGGGTCTTGGTCTTGATCTCGGTCTCGTATTGAGACGTCTTGTAGCTGACGTAACCGGATGGAACTACAGCAGTCAGTATTTACCGGAGGCATCGGTCTCAGTGCGGCCTACCGTGATCGGTGGTCACAATGGTCTGCTTATCGTACACCGTTGTGGTGTATGGCTTCATTGTGGTCGTTGTGAGGGTCTCGTAAGCGGTTGTTGGCACCATCTTCTCGTACGTAGTCCATGTGGCTTTGCATGTGTTCTTGGTCTCGCACTTCTCTGCCGGGTAGGTGGGTCTCTCCACGGGCGATGTCGGCTTCTCCACTGGATAGGTTGGCTTCTCTACTGGGTAGGTGGGCTTCTCTACTGGGTAGGTGGGCTTTTCCACTGGGTAGGTTGGCTGTCAAGTAATCAGTAAAACGTAAGAAGATGTCTGATGAAACACTTTTCGCAATTTTAAAGCTGCTTCCAATTGATATGGCGTACCTTCTCAGCTGGGTAGGTTGGCTGAGCTGGATATGTTGGCTTCTCGGCCGGGTACGTGGGCTTCTCGACAGGGTAGCTTGGCTGTCAAAATGGTCAGATGACTGTACGAGGATGTGTGCAACGCTTTTCACCCTTTTGAGGGCGCCATTCAGTGACCACGCTCACCTTCTCGACAGGGTAAGTCGGCTTTTCTGCTGGGTAGGTAGGCTCAGCAGGGTAAGTCGGCTTCTCCACTGGATAGGTCGGCTTCTCCGCCGGGTGAGTTGGCTCAGCCGGGTATTTTGGCTGCTCAGCACCGTATCCCTTAGGCCCCTCGTTAGGAGTGGCGGCGGCCACGGCCAAGACAGCGGCGAAAGCTGCGATGATCTGCATTTTGAAGACTGATTTTCTTGTCAAGCTGTAGGATGAACGAAGGCAGCGATTCGCGGTAAAAAGCAAATGTACTAAAAGAGTGTGATATAAAAGAGTGTGGTCAAAGTTGCTGAAACGAGTGTGGTGCGAATTGCTGCTGCTTGATGAGTTTTTGCTGATGAGGGAGAGCACAAGGTCTTATATCTGAGATGTTCGTGCTGATCTTGGACGACTTTGGGACTTGTTCTTGTGGTAGGTTGAGCACCGTTGGCGGTATCAGGAAGCGGGTAGAACCCGCCATCCAAATCCTGCATGTTAACGGTCAACTCAATGTCACCGCACCCGCCAGAAGTTGCCTAGACCAACGGCGACATTGAATTATGCAGTGCTTTAGGCAAGCAATTACTGGGAGTTGCTGGAAATGTGCATGACTTCGGTGAGCGGTCCGTGAAGGACTTTCGGTGTGGGCGCGGGCTCATCAGGACGGATATGCAGTCGCCACACTCGTCCAATGCAGACATAACCCGCGACCCATGGGACGATGTAGCAGAAGCCACATGCCGACAGCATAGGCTTGATTCAAGCTAATGATCAGTAACGCTCCAGCTGATGTGTGCTTGTGCCCTCTGCAGAACGCATTCCAAGCTCAAATGGTCTGGTGCAATCGTGCGTTCCTCAGGTTCGAGCTGAGTTCACCAGTTGAGAGGCATTTGCGATAGCCTACGCGGTGTGCTTCTCCCGGACTAGATGCCTTTACGGAGACATGAGAACGCGTATGCCGGGTATCTTGGTTCTCGCCGTCTGGTTTCGCACGTGCGCGGGCGGAAGGATGCGCCTGACACCAATATTCCGTCAACCTGAAATTGCTTGTGAGCCGGAGGCCGTCGAGGGGCCGAATGACTAGGAGATCTGTCTATTTGGCAAAAGGAGACGGCGTTGATTTTTGTTGCTCTTTGTCATCGGTTTGCAGGTCTCGTTCTGTCGATCTTCACATCAAGAGGCGTTGTCAATGGATATTTCAGGAAGGGAAGTCCGGCCCGGCGGATGCCAAGACCGGCTTTGGTGACGCGTTCGACCTCGAACTTCCTCCCTGAATATTCAAGGTCATCAGCCTACTTTTCTATAATCAGTAGCTCTGCAATCAACAGGTCAGCAGAGACAGAGACATCAGACCTGCAATTTTGGCACTCTCTGATGTCAAGAACCGCCACAATCCTCGCCGTCTCTACCCAGAGGAGCGTACAGAGTCCCGAGTCGCATCGAGATGATATTAGCATTCTTCTTGCTCTACTTCTCTTCGTTCATTGTGAATCACCTCAATTCTCCTCTCAGGAGCTGCCAGATCCTCGAATTAGCGGAGACAGTTCTATTGGGAACCACTCTCAGCCATGTTCGCAAGTACAAGATCCACCGCTCATCTAAGCTTAGTACCGTGGTCAGCAATGTTCCATGGAGACAAGCAGGCCAAGAGAAAGGAAACATTGTTATCGTGCACAAAACTTTCATTCTTCTTCTGTCAGACGGGGCTGGGCGGGGTGGGGCCGAGCGGTCTATGTGTTGGCCGCGGAGCGGTGACGGCGGTGGAGGAGGACGCGCTCACTGCATGCGCTCAAAGCGCTCACGCGCCAAATCCTTCGTCTTCTCCACCCATCCATCACCGCCCCGGGTCGCCCTCTCTGCCTCTTCGTTGGCATCGCCCCTCTTGGCCCCCTCGTGCCCCAACCCCACCCCCGCGTTGTACGACATTTGCTCGATTGGAGCAGTGATGCCTCCTCCCGCCCCCAACCCCTCTCCCTCCGCCCAGCCCGCCTTCTGCAGCATCGCCATCCCCTTCCCATATGATGGCTTCGTTGGCTTCTGTTGCGCCGGAGCGCCACCTCCTCCTTCTTCTTCACGTCCTTCAGCGACACCTTCACCTTCTCTGTCGTGCCTGCCTTGGCCTCCTGGATGCGGCGTTCTTTTGCCCGATCCCTCCACTCCGTCTTCTCCGGTTCCGTCTTCTCCGCCACCTTGACCTCCACTTTCACTGTCTGGTCCGCTGCGATTCCGAATTTTGCCAGGCGTTCCCACGCGATCTTCACCTTTGCCTCATCTTGTAGTAAAGTTGAATGCTTCTTACTGCCTGCAACATGCTGTGCGGGCGTGACGTCTTCTGAGAGCTGGCTACTGCATAGATAGCATATGCTTTGAGTCTTGCCTCCCTTGACTTTTTGGTGAATGTAGCTTTGCTGAGGGACTTCTTCTGTTGTGTGCTGCTCGGAGCTTGAAGACTGTGGGCGGGAATCGTCCTTCTCAGCAATCTCGCCGCGCAGCTCAGCTTGCTTCTTCTGCCACAAATTGACAATACCCAACTCTTTTGGCTCTCCGATCTTGACCTTCTTCGTCGTGCCTTCGCCTTCTAGTGAGCTGATACCCGCGCTCTCCTTTGGACGCTTCTTATTGTTCTTCGTGTCCTTGGTATTGCCAGATTGAGTCGGGGTTTCTGGTCGCGTCGGAGGTTCTGGGTTTACATCTTGTACCGAGGCATAGTAGCGCTTGTCATGATATTCGTGCATGACTGAGCCACGTTGGAAGGAGTATCTGCCGTCTGACCCGAACTGGCCCGGAACAACTACTGGGAAAACGCCCATGTGTGGATAGCAAATCTCGATCTTCTTGGATGAGATGGTGAACTTATCGCCGAGAGTCATTGCTTTCGCAAGTGCTGCCTTAGCATCTGTAACTGTGTGATACTCAGCAAATCCGAACGATAGACTCTTGTCCGTTTCACGATCACGAATCACGAAAACACGCTTCAGACTTCCTGGAGCGGCGCCTGGCAAAGGCAATGGCTTCAGCGGCAAAGAGGCAAGAAGGGCGGCGACAGATGCTTCGCCCCCAGGTGGCAGACTGGGTGGCGGCACAGCGGCGTCTTGTGGAGCCTGGAGCTCGTCCTGGTACAGCTTCTCGAGTCCCTTGTGGAGCACTGCTTCGCTCATGTTGGTCTTGAGCCCGCGGATCAACAGGAAAGGCAGTGCGTTTCCGTCCAGCGAGACGTCGGCGTCCCCGTTGCTGGGCGGTGGGGCGACTGGCTCTTCGTAAAATCCATAATCCGAATGATCTGGATAGGGTTCGTAGTACTGGCGCGAATGAGAATAGCCCTGCTGATGGTAGTCGCTGGAGCTGCTATGGCGCGAATAGTAGCGATCATCCTGGACTCCGCATTAGGCATACAGGTTCATTACTGATGGATGTGCTAAGGAATGTATACGTTGCGAGAAGAGTAGTAGCTTCTTGAGTCGCGACCACTGTCAGGGTCGTCGCGGTCGCGATAAGGCCTGTCACGTCGACGCGGCGGCGAGCGCGATTGCGATGGCGCGCGACTGTGATTCTGATGGCTGCGTGGAGAAGCTGGTCGGCTCTGCGGCTGCACTTGGCCATCTTGACTGTGCTTGCGCTGAGCGGCTCCTCGGATGCTGAAACCAATGTCGGAGTCGTCATGGCTGTCACCACGCGATGCAGCAGTATCTTTCAGTTCATGGCAGGTCAGTGATACGTTTTTCACTGATTACATTGCGATGTTGCGCCCTGTCAAAGATACCATATTCACGAGCTCGGTTGCGATCCATGACGGCGGTCGTCGGCGCGGTGCGCGATCTCCTTAAGCTGTCGACAGATGAATGCGGAAGGTAGCTGTGTGCGCGAGAGATGCGTTGGCTGATGTCAATGTGGTGAAGTTGTTCTTGAAGTTGAAGTTGGCGCGAAAGTCACTGCTGGAGTTTCGGATGACATCCCTGCTCGGCATCGGCGGGAGCTTCCTTAACCTTAATTGACGTAAAATTGGAATTGGAATTGGAAGCATCAACATCGAGCCTGAGGCGGCTTTCTCTTCCTCCATCCACAAGACACTTTTGGACATCGACATCGCGACAAAGGCGAAACTACATCATTCGAGGCACGGCTTGTCCATCGTCTAAAGCGGTGCAATCTCTCAGATCACTTGTCTTTGACGGCTACTAGCGAAGCTCTACAAAGTACTCTACTGTGCTTTCAATGTGGAGTGTGACCTGTCCGTTTGATCACCTCATCGTGGCGTTACTGCTGCCCGCCTCGCCTTCACCGAGATGCTGCCTGAACCAGTTCAGATACGTGAACATGCTCGCTTTCGGCGATCGTGTCAGGTCAGTATAGTTCAAGTACTGCATGCCGAATCTTGTGGCTCTACCGGATCCCCATTCGAAATCTGTCATTGCTTATCAGCATCTGCAAACAAACTTGCTTCAAAGAGGCACAGGATAACGACTCACTGTCAATAAAAGACCAGGCCCAAGCACCCGTAACATTGACGCCATCCAAGACTCTGGCAGCCAGCACATTGTCCAAGAAGCCCTGGAAATAGTCTGCGCGCCTCAAGTCCCACAGGATTGTGGACAGACTATTGAGTTCGGCCTCGAACGGTTCCGCGAAACCAAATTCCGTGACTTGGATATCTGGAATGCCTGGGAACAGATCCTGAGTGATGTTCTTTAAGAACAAGCGTACACCAGTTGGAGTGTCCTGCAACCAGCTTGCGCCAGGATCGGCTGAAGGACCAGCGGGGAATCCATCCGGAGCGAGCGGACTGGATCCTGCACATTCCGGGTACGAAGGATGAGAAGAGTTCGAGGTGCATGCCGAAATATCGCCGTCCTCGGGAGAAATGCTGGACGCAAAGTACGAAGTGTACGCATCGATGGCAAAGAAGTCGCAGCTTCCTGCAATCAGATCCTTCTCTTCCTGTGTAAGAGTAGGAAGGGTGTCGTTCAAAGTGTCTTTGAGCGTCTGAGGATAGTCGCCATCATTCCAAGGCCCGTGGTTGAACCATCCGAGGACGAAGTCATAATTGCGCCGCACGGCAACAGCATCTGCCTCGCTGCTGGAATTCGCTTGGAAGCCATTTCCGCTGTTCTTGAATGTAATGCGGCCACGGCCACGGAACTCCTCGTGGTACCATTTGGCAATTCGAGCGTGGGCGAGGAGAGTGTAGTGGCCGCAGGTGAAGCGGGCTTCAATGCCACCAGTGATGTTGTTGTATGCTGGGTAGTACTCTCCAGCGGGGTAGTTGGCATATTGCCAGTTGCCTATGAGCGGGCGCACGAAGGTCAGTGAGCACTCCGATCGTGATAAAGATAATACTTACAGTATTGGGGTTCGTTGATGGTAAACCAGGTCTCGACATACTGATCGTACCTCTGTATGATGAACGTTGCATAGTTGAAGAAGTCATCTATGATCTGACGATCCGACCAAGCGCCATACTCGTTGAACAGAGCAAGAGGTGTGTCTGGCGAAAGTCAGTCTCTGTCTGGTACGTCGCTGCACATCGTAGCCTGACTAACCCCAATGAAAGAGTGTGATCGAAGGCGCCAAACCATTCTCCAGCATGCTCGCAATCACATCATCGTAGTGCTTTACTCCAGCCTCATTTACGGGACCTTTGCCGAAAGGAAAGATTCTTGGCCAGGCAATACTTATGGCCATCTTGTGGAAACCAAGAGCCGCAATCCTGGCAAAGTCCTGCTTGTAAAGATAGTAGTGTTCAGCTCCAGTATCTGCAGTACTGTTGTCGGCTACCCAGTTGGGGACTCTATGCATCAACAGATCCCAGATCGAAGGACCTCTGCCTTCGTCTGTTACTGCTCCCTATTGATGTCTCTTAGTTTTGAATCATACAGATCCCACTTGGCCCGACGAACCTCGATCTGAAATGCAGAAGATGACATGCCCCACTCGAAGTCCTCTGGAAGCGTAGCATCGGCCAAGTCTCCTGGGTAGTAACTCGGAACATATGGATGCATGTACCCAGGTTGAGGAAATCTCGAAGGCTCCGGAGTTGGCGATACTGTTGTGCTCAAAATACCGGTCGCGACAGGTCCGACCTGATCCCACAGGAACGCGAGTCGTTCATTCGAGAAGTCTGTCTGAGCGATCTGAGTACTCGCGAGAGTGGCATTGTAACTGGTCGTGGAGTAGCTTCCTGAGGTCTTCGTTGGATCAACGAACGACAAATTCTGTGCCTGGGCCAAAGCGGCCAGGCTGAGAACAGCCGTTACAGCGAACATGGTGTCTCCAAACGACGACTATCGACACTCACTTTGACTTCTATCTGGACCAGGACTGTTTATGTACTGACTTGACGCGGCTCGCATAGTGGAGCTGCAGGGGTTCAGATGTATGCACTCCTCATCGGCCGGCTGGATATAAGCGGGTCAATGCCTTCCGAGCGGGTAATTGCACAACTCCAATGATATCTTACCGGATTCGAGGTCCGCAGCTCCTCCATACATTGCGTGATATATCTTGGGGTTGTCATGTTGACATCAGTCGACATGAGCAGCTGCATCGAGCTATCGTCAGTTCCTGCATCGAACGAATTTGGAGGCAGAAGTTCAGACCGAAGTGCTTCTGCCTGAACTGCTGCAGCTACGTGCAACTGCTTACAACTGCTGCAACGATGTCCATCACATAAAACTGGTGTCGTTTCAAACATTCATTGCCGATGCTCTGGGCCTCGACTGTCTCAGTATTCGCTCGCACTAGACAAATGCCTAGTGTCTTGGCTCAGGCTTGATCAGTCAACGTGGAACCTACTACATGGAGGGGTAACTCGTTCTGTTCAAGAAGCTATATGGAGCATGATGGTCCTTTTCCAATTCGACAGATTGATCTACTAACTTGTTGTCGAGTTGGAGCTTTACGACATCGTGCATACAAGATGGTAGCTTACAATTTGGCAGACAGCTACCTACTGAGCTCAGAGAATTGCTCTCAAGATACTGTCTCCGACACTTCGCGAGCCTTCCAGTCAGAGGAAAGTCGTAGTCTCTCCACAGGTTCACCCATTTTTCAGCACGTACTTCCACAAGACCCCAAGCAAGATATCTCGTCATTGCACACGCCCAAGTCCATCACGGCACCCTCCCGCGCCCATTTCTCGGCAACCCCAATGCCTCCTCCCTCGTCTCGGCCTTCTTCCTGCAGACGCCACTACTCCAGAAATCTCCTTTATTCTTCTGATGCAAATATGCCGCCAGCGCAAACCAGACATAGTTCTCTGGCGAGAAGTTACTCTGCCAGCCTGACGGATCTGTAGACTGCAAGGTCTTGTCTTTCACAGGACTCGCCAGATCGTACAGTGCGAGAAACATTGACTCTGCTGCACCCGCGACATTCGGAAGGGAAGCAATACTTCCATCAGGTAGGCGTTTCGATGTTGTGAACTGAGCTTTGGACTGCCACCACCTTGACAAACATCAGCAAAGATGCATCTGCGTGAGCTACCAGCAAGACAGAGAAGAAAGGATAACATACTTCTCAGGCATCCCACCCACACACCTATCCTCCCCATCCCTCACACACCTCGCCCGATGCACAACCGGATCAGGCGAAGTCTTCATCGTCCCCTGAAAAATCTCCGTCTGCAAATGAAATAACTCATGATACAACGTCAACGCCCCAATCCCCATATCATCCAGCAAAGTCCCCTCCACCTGCGGTCTCGTATCCAAGAACTCCGTCCAAGCCTGCCTCCTCTCATGGCCCACAAAAGACTTCGGACAAACAATAATTCGATACACAAATTCCGATGTCCACGCGAGTCCCGGATTCGTCTTCAATTTGATTTCCCTCGCAGGCCTCGTGATCGCATCAACGCCGCTGCCACATTCATGCGACCTCCCCTTCGAATTCAGCGGAAAGGGAGCAGGTCCCTTGGCACTATTCTGTACCATCACTGGATACTCCGCTTTCGAATAAGGAATATAAGTTGTGCCTGGAATATCCGATTTGAACAGCCAATTACTCTGTAAGACCGCCTGTCGATGTGGATGATACATCAAAGCATCCTCCAACATCATATAAGAATCCTGTGTTTTGAGAACATGATATCGATCTTCATTCTGCACAAGATCAGATCCAGTTTGCAATCCCATGAAATCGGAATCACAGAATAACCAAGGCCGTTGAGGAGGTGGAAGCTTATTATCCAGAATTTTCTGCACGTTGAAGAACCATTCTGTCAAATTCATCAGTCATTCAACCAACCCACCAACCCGTCTTCAATAACAAAAAAAAAAGAAGATTTCGAGAAACCTACTCCTCGCATGCCCCATCTTCTCCCCCTCCAACCTCCCCTTCCCCAAAACCTCCACCTCTTCCATCTTAAAAACTCCCTTCCTCCTCCTCTCCATCCCCGGCAAAACCCCAAAAAACCTCGTCGCCAATTTCCGATTCTCCTCGTCATTCTCATATCCTTCTTTCGATAACGCATACATCGCAGCAGAATTCAATTCATGGAGATATCTCCAAGCTAAATTCAAAGCTTTCAAGTTTTGGTCTGTGGCAGAAGGTTGATGAAATTTACTGCAACTGCTGCTCCAGCGGTCGTCTGTGAGGATGTTGAAGACGTCTTCGATGTGGGAGCCGGAGCCGGAGGGGTTGCTGCTGGTTTGGATTTCGGTGTCGCAGTCGGAGGTGGAGGAGGTGTCGCTGGTGTGTGTGGCGAGGGGGTTGGGAGATGAGGAGGAGGGTGAAGATGGTTCGTCTCATCGTTGCAAGAAGCGTGTGTAGGACTGCTTTGAACAACGCAAAGTGCTCAAATGCAATATGGCACAATTATCAAGAGCAGGGTCGACAAACACCGTGGTCAGCATACTGAACCAACATGACCTCCCATCGGCACGAGAACAGGGTATCAATATCATAGTATAGGCATATGACCATCTATCTCAGCGCAAACATTCCCAAACCAGGAAGCAACCATTCCATCAAACAATTCCAGCACCCCATATTCCCCTCAAAAATCACCACGATCACACATCCTCTTCGAGATGCTGAACAAATAATCCTTGTTCTGATAATGATACGTGCCGATCTCAGTACCATGCTTGAACAACGTACACAGCCCAGTTTGGCAATTATAATGACCACCAAAACATCCTGTGATCCCAGTCGTATAGTCACAAAGGTCGCGACATGCGGTCAAGCTGTCAAGTGTCCGTTCAATGATGGGTGCCGAACTGTTCACGTAAGAATCGAAGTTGTCGAATGGATCAAAGGTGCAGTGGAATGGACCGGGACCAGGGTTGGCGGGGATTGAGCACTCCTTCAGGGCAGGTGTGCTTGGGTCTTCGCCTCCGGTGTCGCCGCCACCATTGTCTCCGCCACCTGTTTTTCGAATTGTGATTAGCCAAATGCTCCTTCGAGACAGCAATGTAAGAGACGCCGATCACTCACCCTCGTCAACCTGAACATCAGCAGCCAACACATAATTCGTGAACTCCGACTGCTCTCCATGCGGCAGCAAGGTCCACAAACCATCATTGTTTCTCGAATTCACGTCGTTCGTTCCGAGGTTGCACATCAAAGGACACTTTCCGTCCTCAGTCGGCTCAATCCTGCAAGACGGCACTTGATAGCCACCAGCGTCGGCGAGTGCCATGATCTGCATGCCAGGACCGTCATATGTTTGGCCAACGACGCTGTAACCTTCAGCAGCACCGTCATCACTGGATGTCAAGTCCGCCACCGAAAGCTTGTCACCAGTGAGCGAGAAGAGTGTAGGAGCGTACTCGTCATCAGATTGGTCCCAGTCGTACTGGACGTGATAGAAGATCTCATCGGCGTCCGCTGGCCATTCTGCGAAGGCCATATCCTGGTCAACGATGTAGAAGGCCGATGGAACGGCACTCGGAGCCAAGACCCAGCTGTTCGTGGTCGTGATGATGTTTGTAGTAGTTGTAGTGTCCCATTTGGTCATAGATCTCATCCTTGTCATAACAGTCGTGCGCACGGTCGTGAAAGTGGTGGTAGGTGTTGTGGTCGTAGTAGCCAGGATCTACATGTTGTCAGTCAAAGTCCTCTGATGCATGAAGAGGAGCTGCTCACATTGCGAGTAGAGCTGATGACTCTCGTGCTAGTCACGCCAGTCGAGCTCGTGCTGGTCACCGTCGTCGTCGAGACCGGGATAACGCAATTGCAAGCAGCGACAGTCTGCGCTGAATTGGTGGCTGCCAGGCAAGCCGGCTTGACGGGAGTGGCCTGGCGTGGGAGTACAGGTGCTGCTACGTCGCGCTTCGCATTAGCCATGCTGGGCGGCCAAGGCTCGCCAAAACGGCGCGACACTCGACCAGCAGAAACCACAGAGGTACCGCTAGGGATTGGTCCAGCAGCATCGTTTGCTGATAGCGCGTAATGGCTAAGGTCCCCTACTTCATGTCAGCTATGCTTCGCGTGCTCATTGTTGGTATGGCATACTAGTCTTCTTCCACAGACAAAGGCCGGTGCTCGGAACCCATGTGATCGCGTGGCACTCGAACGCCGGCACATCAGATGCGCAACTTTCCAAACATTGCGAAAATCTGGCTGTGTTGAATTGTCGGAGCAAATCATAATTCACTATGTGGTTACAATAGACTTGATATTCACCGCCGTTGTTGTTGAGTTCGATTATATTAAGCTCGCTGCTAGGACAGCTCGAAAAGGTACCACTGACGATGGTTGGCGAGGCTGTGGGACGAGAAGGTTCCTCCCCTATCGGACTAGGGGTGGAACCCGAAGGGCCAGAAGATGTAGTCGTTGTCCCGCTGCTTGGGTCTCCCTCGTCCGGAGATCCAGTATTTGCGGGATCGATAGCTGTGGCAGCTGGTGTATAACCTGGACACGACTCAACAGTCCCGACGAGTTCCAAGGTCGACTCGATTGTCGAAGTCGTTGTACTCAAAAAGGTAGTCGTCTGCGTCGTCATTGAAGTCCGGACACTTTCAAAACACCACTCAGCATATGACACCCACTACCATATCATAGGCACACACCTTGTGATTGTCGTTGAGACCCTTGCAGCAGTAATCGTAGTAGTTCCAGTAGTCGAGGTCATGGTGGTCATGACTGTCCTGTGTGAATCGTTAGCTTTCGTCACACTAGTACAGCTTTTGGGAATCGCCACTACCTCCATTGTGTGCCTGTAGTACGAACAGTATTGGTGAACGTGCCATGGCCACGAGACCTGCAGAAAGCGCTCGCAGCCGCCATCGAAGTCCCAGCCATACATGCTGAAGTATGTGTAGCTCTGCAGGAGGCAGATTGTGCAGGGTTCAATTGACGTGCTTGTAGTTCTGCCACAGGGTTGGCCAGAGCCAGCCCTACAATGGAAGAATATGCGAAGAGCCGCATTCTGGTCGCGCAAATGTCTCGAGCAAGGAAGATTCACGAGCAGAGATTTTCACAGACTTGGGTATGGCTTTCCACTTATCTGCGGTGGAAAGCCGTATGTTGGGGCAGTGAGTCGAAATGGCGAGGCGTCTGCGCTCAGCAGAGCCCACGGCGCATCTCCAGTACATCGAAGCATGGTACTGGCTTGCGAAGGCTTGCATTTGAGCGGAGTGCGACCAATGTCATTGTGAAAAACACCGCTAGGCGTTCACAGCTTCAGTGTCGCGCAGACCTAGTGCATTCGAAAGCTTTCGGCCTCACCGCAGTTGGTCTTGAGGCTCATCGAGGCGTTGCAGAATCTGCCAGTCTTTAGCGAACGGCGTCAGGACCGCGACCCTCGTGGCGTCCACGTGCGTGCTGGTAGCGTATACCAAGAGAGTGTAAGTGTACTACGTCCACTTGCCGTATACGGAAATCCAAGCAACCTAATCAACGCTATCACGGCGGATTCGGATACGATTTGCGGACAGCATGCTTCCAAGAAAGTCTTCTTCAGCGCATAAGAGCGACTTGTTTGGTCCGTCGCGCGGACCGAGAGACATGGCGTTGGAACTGCCTACTCGGTGAGGTTGGTCATGCAAGCCAAGCATCTAAGAAAGTCCAAAGCCATCCAGGCTGCGTCCATGTGCAAAGCCCAGCGCCATAGTCCCAAGCCATACGATGGCCCCACCAAAAGTTTTGAACGCCATAGCGCATGTCGAAGATGGATCCAGTTGCGCAAAATGGACTGGTTCCACGCATGCATGGCCTGACGAAAACTGCCACGCGAGATGTAGCATATACTTGTGAAGTTGCTGTCATGCCATGCGAAGCATAATTTTCGCGTTGGCCGCTTCCAAGCTGGTGCATCGTTCGATGCAAATAATCGTACGCTCAATTCTTCGCCGCGGTCCGACTCTGAGGCAAGTCAGACCTTGAGCTTGCTGCTGTTCGGGTGCTGTCGTGGTCAGCAGATTGGGTGTGCTCTAAGAACGAGCTCCAATCGCAACAGGTCGTTCAGCTTGCCCGCGCGAGCATCTCGCGGCCAGAACAATGACGGCGCGACGTTCGGCGTTCTTCGGCGCTGATATTGTCAATGCAATGTGCCATGCCGAAGGCGCAAACAACTCAGTCCTTGCGCAGAACAGAAATCGGTGAGTGTGAAAGCACAGCGGGAGAGTAAGAGAGAGATGAAGCTTGGAGCGCCGGAGCTGCCCTTCGCCAAGCCTCTGTTCAATTGCTCCTTCCTGCGAAGTCACCCACGCGAAGGAAAGTGCTGGAGACGCACCGTAAGAGAATATCCAGTAAGATGACTGGTAATTACAAGCATGGTATACATTTCACAGTTCAGTGGAGCTACCATTGGCGTCCAACATCGTCTTCATCCGATCCGAATCATCTCACTCACTACAGGACATCATATAGGCGCCTGCTTCATCCGCGTCCTTCTCTCTTCCTCCCCCATTCAATTTTGGCATATTGTTTTCCCAGCTCACGCAATGCAGAAATTCGACATGTTGCGCGAGAAATCCTCCGTCAACTATGCAGGACAGATCGAGCAACGTTGTAGCATATCCACACACTTCTTCGCTGTCTCTCCCGCGCTGTACTTCTCGCAGCAAAGTAGGAATGGCCCTCCTTGATGAGGACTTGTTGAAAGATGGAAACTTGAAAACTCCATGACTCCGCGCCAAATCCAATCGAGCGAAAATGCGATGGACAAGAAAGGCTTATGCTCGAAACAAAACGCAGACGGCGTTCGCAGACTCCGGCGTGCATTTTACGCCCACTCCTCCACGACAACTCTCGGCCTGTCCAGCATTTTTCTCTTACCTTGCGCGGTCGTGGGCGTGGGCTTCCGTAGCCTCACTACCTTTAGGAACAGCGCCTCCACCGGCAGCAGAACGTACCAGACCCGATTGAGCATGAACGACAACGCAACCGAGAAGGTCGCAACCACGGCGTCCATGTAGTAGTGATTCGCTGTGGCCACAATGATGGACAGGACGAGCAGAGGGTACAGAATGCCGGCCAAGATCCAAATGAAACTGAGGATGGGGCTCTTGCCCGTTCGGCGGCCGCGAAGCATGCTAGGGAGTCCGGAGTGCCAGAGGAAAGTGCAGCCGATGGTGAAGGCGTAGGTGAAGTGAAGCGAAGGCATGGCGGCGAGCTGGTTGACGTTTGCGCCGCCGACCCAGACAGACTCGGCGTTAGACTGGCGCACAGTGTCTTTGAAGCCGAAAGATTCCGGAAGCAGGCGGGGAGGCATGCAGGGCCAGAAGGAGAAGATCATGAAGGCCGAGAAGTTGCCTAGTGTCATGGTGCGGCGAGCGAGAGCGAAGTGGTCATGGGAAGGGGCGGTGTAATACCACCAGGAGAGGTATCTGGCAGCAGAGTCAGTGGGTTGAGGGTTCGCTGTCAAAAGATCGATAAAATACTCACGCGACTGTCCCGGGAATATGGACGAGGGAGTAGAACTGATTGAACAGAGTCATGAAGCCCAAATGTCCGTTCAAAAAGAAGCGTTGGAAATCCACCTCGGAGATCGGAAAGAAAATCTTCGCCATAGTGTTGTGTTCCAAATTCAAGATCGCAATACCATGCGATTGTGCCAACTCGGTAACCTCGTTATTGGCATTCCGGTTGTACAATGCAGCTCCAATCTTCTTCGTCAAAGCATAAGCCAAAAAGTTCAGCGCCCAGTAGAACATCTCGACCAAGAAGGGGAAGCGTTGGAGGATTCTCGATGGGAAATTCATAGTCGAGTCGGATTGCGAGACGAATGGGCTATTGACTAGCTCGATGCTGGGTTTTTGGCGACCCTCGGGTGAAGCGCTTCGACTCGATGTGGGTGTTGTCTCTTCGTAGGAGGCATTCTTCATAAGCGATTCTGAGGAGGAGTCGGGTCCAGGTATTATCGAGAAGTTGCGATCGCGGTTCGCTATTAAAGATACTAGCATAATGGTGACAACGAGCTGTAGGAGAGTTAGCATCCGGCCTTGTGCCAGCTATGCTCCAGCCTTGGACGAGTGCTGATCGTGCATACCAGAGGCTCGAAAAAGTGTCTCGCTTGCGATTGCGGTTTGCCCAGGTCGGGCATTGTGTTATCCGGTGCGGCCATGCTGCTCTCAATGCTCCCTTCTCACTGCTGTGTAGTATGTCTATTGCAGGGCCGTGTCTGTGTGAGAATGCACGAAGTGTAGTCGTGTTTCCGGAGTTCGTGCCGCAAGCGTAGTCAAGGAGTAGCTCGAAGTTCGGCGCAAGCGGAAATGAGTGGAGGAGACGGCGGCGGCTCGGTGGATTGAGGAGGTGTTTTAGGCGGGTACACGGAAGAAGGTGAGCATGATCCGGTGAGATGCAAGACAAGAATAGGATGAGCTGAAAGAGGAGAAAGATGTGGTATGAAAGTTGGACAGGAGATCGGGGCACGCGACAGCGACAACAGAGCAGCGGCAGCGGCGCGCGGGCGGCGGATGAAACTGCACAGACGGAGGCTTCAGTGAAAGGATGGAGCTGACTGCGCCTCACTCTAATAAACTCGCTGATGACATGGGATACTGTGCTCACTCATCATCGCGTGAGTGTCTATTCCAAACTTCTGCACATCTGCATCGCGCATTCTCTACACGGCATTCATGAATCCATTCTTGCGGTTGCTGTCAAAGAAGCCTTGAGGCTTGGTGGAGTTTGGCTTCCGTCGGGAGCTTGCCTGGGAAATGATGCATGTGGCTGCGGCAGCACGCGACAGCGAATAGAACAGCAGAAAGTGTTCACAAAACACATCGGATACCACCGTCTCATAAACATGGAACATGCTGACATCTACCCTTCCACTCCGCCCTCTGCGCCTATTGCTGAGGACAGTCCTCTGGCAATCGGCTGATCAACTACAGCGGCTCATCCAGAACCAGAGCCGCTGTTACAGCTGTTCGCAGAAGAAATGCAGGCCAACTTGGCATGCAAAGAAGCAAGTGGACATGCCACCTGCCGACCGACGATTCCAGGATCTGCCCAAAACGGCCACGCGAAGGATCCCGCTTCTGCGCTTTTGCACAATTTCTGGGCACGAGCCGGCAAATAGGATGCACATTGCTCCGTTCTTACCTGCTCACGTGCCTGCATCTGGAGAGTCTCAAAGGCCACTGAAGCACTTTTGCCTGGTATGCCACCGGCCACGTTCCCACTGATGCGGCATCGACTGGAGATGGCATTGTTCTGGCGTTGCGGCCGAATTGATTAGTCGTGTCAGCCTGCATAGCAAATGCTATCGAGCGGTTCTAGCAGCTCTGCCCTGAGTGGCATACCGAACCTAGATGTCACACCGCAAGCACGTAATTCCGCGTGGTCCACTTGCGGCGGCAGAAGAGCATTTCTGCGTTCTGTTCGCGTTCCTCGTACCTGTTGATACGAAGTACGAACCATCTGTTCGGAGCTCGGAGAATCTTGTCGCCGATGCTCAGTTCTACGGAGGGCCAACCCACAAACGACCTCAATAGATCCTGGAAACGACATCGTCGTCGCTTGCTACAGCTCTAGAACACTCGAGCTCATCGCCGCAGTCAAAGCCCGTCGAAGATCTCTGGATACCCATATTGGCCATTCGCCTCTACCTTTGCCGCAGCTTGGCACACATCTACAAGGTAGGCAACAGAGCTGAAACGCAGTTGCTTAACGAACTGAAGTGGGCCCCATATTTCGTATCTCGCGAATTTCGATCGATTGCATATGGAAATGCGAGTGCGCCATTTGCGCAATGAATCCGTACACGTGCTCCTGGACCGCTGCACGTTGGCTCACTTGCCCAGAACATGCTCAACAACCCTGGCTATCCTTTCCACGATGAGCTCGAGATCCTCTGTGGTGCAGTTGTAGGCCGGAGCAAGCATAATCACATCGCCATTGACCCCATCGGCAACACCTCCACCTGGCAATATCGAAATACCAAAGTCCTTTTGCAAACCAGTGGCGTGGATTCTCGCCGCGACCTTCTCCTGCGCAGGAAACGGCTCCATGGTGTTCTTATCCTTGACCAATTCAACCTGCACCACAGTTAGTGTCGACTGCGTCTCAGCGATAGTCGCGACTTACACCCCACATAAATCCTCTACCCCGAATATCGCCAACATTCGGGTGCTCACCCAACCTCTCCCTCAACAATCCCTCCAAAACCGGCGCCAAACCTCTCACATTCTCCAACAACTTCTCCTCCTCCACAACCTTCTGCACCTCCAAAGCCGCCGCACAAGCAACCGGATGCCCTTGATACGTCTGACTATGCACAAACCCGCCACTTCCCTTCTCCAAAACCTCGACAACCTCCTTCTTCACCAACAGCGCCCCAATTGGCTCATACCCCGCTCCCAATCCCTTCGCCACAGTCTGCAAATCCGGCACGACACCTTCCTCTTGCTCCCAAGCATGCAAAGTCCCCGTCCTTCCCATCCCAGACATGACCTCATCCAAGACGAACAAAATGCCGAATTTCTCACAGACAGATTTCATCTTTTTCAAATAACCTTTTCCAGGTGGCACAGCACCCAACGTCAACCCGGACATCGTCTCCGCCACGAAAGCGCAAATCGTCTCCGGACCCATTTTCACGACTTCTTCTTCGAATTCCTTCACCAACTCATCAACATACTCCTCCTCCGTCATCCCAATTTTGATTCCTCGATATGGATAAAATGCCTCAACATGTTTCACATTCTCGCTGATCAGGATGTCTTCGTAAATTGCTTTTCTGGCAACATGTCCGCCGACGGCCAAGGCTCCAAGAGTGTTGCCGTGGTAGGACTGTTTTCTACTAATGAAATTCTTGCGTTTTGTCGCCGGGCCTTCAAGTTCGATGAAATATTGCCGAGAGAGCTTGAGCGCGGCTTCGATTGCTTCTGTTCCAGAGGAAACGATGAAAGCGCGAGTGAGGCGGCCATTCGTGCTGGCAACCTAGCAATACGCGTAAGTATGGCGATTTAAATATTTCACGATCAGGAAACAGTTTTATGAAACAAGAGCTGGTGCTTTTCGCTCAAGACAGGGATAATCATCGTCTTTGCATGACAAAACTACATAAAACAAGTGCATAACGAGGGAAGAAAAAAATGCATAATACTCACCAACCTCCTCCCCAATTCCTCCGCAACACCCGTAGCGAAAAACGGACTATAAGCATACGCCACTCCCGTTTCCAATTGCTGGTTAATCGCAGCTTTGATCCGAGGATGATTGTGGCCTAGACAAGCTACTGCTGCTCCGCCTGTGGCATCAAAGATTGAGTATCCAGTGTCGGTGTACAAATAGTTTCCGTTGGCTGAGACGATCTTTGGTGGTGTGGAGCGGAGGGAGGCATGCAGGATGGAGGAAGCTTGTGGAGTAGCGGAGTTTGTTTCTTGTGCGACGGCGGCTGCTTGAGCGGTGGTGCCGAGTTGAGTTGATGAAGCGGGTGGGATAGCGTCTTGAGTGAGGGTTTCGGTGGTGGTGCTGATTTTGGACATTTTGAGTTCTTGTGCTGGGTTGAAAGTTCTTGTGTGCGTTGTTATTTCTGTCCCATTGGCGATATGCGACTTATAGCAGTTCTTGTTGCCGAAATTTGAAGTTGTTCATACGTTGAAGTGTCTCGGGTGCGGATGAAGTGTTGTATACCGACTCACCTTCGGATCCGCTTGCTGCTTTCGGCAATTACGAGCTGTCAATGCAATTGGAGAGGGGAGCTCCAGACATTGTTCAATCAGTTGATTGGACTTCATTGACCCCGCTCTCCATGTGTACCTACGTGAGATATGCGCTTCTCGACTCCAATGCTACGCCCTATGCGCGATTACAACAATTTGTTGGCCGCTATTTGCCCTATCTATTAGCAGTAGGGCTACTATTCTGCCGTCCATTTCCCGTAAGCGAGCTTCGAGCTTGGCATGTTCTCGATTTCAGTTCTGCTGTGACTGAATGCCAACCTGGTCCAGGCCGGAAACCAAACAATCGACGTGATTATTCCGAAGCACGCCATTGTCATATTGAGACGTCCCTCGTACTCTCTTCTCATGAATCACTCGCTCCGTACAACCTAGGACGATTTCTTCGAATTCGAGCTCGTGGCTTGAGCCTTCTCCCTCAACTCTGGGCTGGTGTCGCCGTGTTGCTCGAAATCGGCAGCCATAAGCGCGGCGCCACAGGTATTCGTGAAGGTGAATAGAATACCAGCAAGAGGAACGAGCTCAAGCAATACAGCAGGGAGACCGAACGCTGTGTAGTAGCCTTTACGCGCCTCGACGTACTTCTCCTGCTGGTTGGCGCTCATGCCCTTAAGCTGGAAGTAGCGGGCGTGGAATGCCGGACCGCGGTTGCGAGCTTGAAGGGTGATGAATATCGCCGTACCAACCACGGGGATGAAGTTCAGAGGAAGAGAAATAAGGTAGCGCTGGAGAGATGTTAGCGGAACGTGATCACCAAGAAGTCTGTGCAGGCAACACTTACGACCAATGCAGCAGGCGTGAACTTCTGGAACGGCTTCCTCGCCAACTTTCCAAGTCTCTCAATCGCATCTCCAAAACCCGAAGACTTGACCTGGCGATCCTTCTCCACGATTGCAGTGTGTCCGCGCGCGACCAAAGTGCCATCGAAGGTGTCGATCAGCGACTCCTCAATCAGCAGGTTCCGTGCGAGGAACATGGTGAGGGTACTCGATTCGGACAGAACCAAGAGAACGGTCGTGACGACTGCCAGAGGGCCTGAAGTGAAGACCAGAACCGCAAGCTGTGGTAGGTACGTGAACAAAAACATGAAGACTGTAACGCCCATGCCGAGACCCATAGTGGGAAGAAGGCGATTGAGGAACGGCTTCCATAGCGACTTATGAGTCCAGAAGTAGAATATGCCCTGGACTCTTGTTAGAGGGCGTCCATCAGGATTCGCTTTCGTGGTCTTTGTGGTACCTTCAGCGGATAGAGGTAAGCTCCAGATCTCACTGCTTCATTGGCTTGTTTGGACGCAGCTGCGACTTCTTGCTTGGCTGTCTCCTTGAGCTTGTCGGCCATGATGAAACTGGCGATGCTATGCGGTCAGATGTCTGTGAGGCTGCCGGCGTTTGTTTGTGAGGCAGAAAAGACGACGTTTTCACATGAACGCAAGCAAGGAAGAACAGCAACAACGAAACAGTGACGCGCTGGCTCCTGACGTCATGCCAAGAATGGGCGTTTGTTGCAGTAGCGCGATCTTTCTCAGGCCTTGAGCCATAACATGTCGAAAGCTGTGGAAGACCACAGAGACGAAGACCACGTTTGCAGACCTCCCGAGAATGCTATATCGGTCAGTTGGCTGGGTTCTCCTGCCAGGAGTACCACCCGGACGGAGTGGCATGCAGAGCTGAAGACGCCTAGCACGTTCAAACCGCCTGTCTCTACCTCATGGCGCAACTCACGGCCAGGCGCCGGATGCTCTAGCAACCAGTGAAGCCTGTCACCGCTTGGAGTCACCTTCAGATGTCTTCGTGGCATGTTGGGCTCCTCATAGCCGCTTTCCAGGGAGGTGGCTTGACGCTTTTCGGTCAGATCCAGCGGTACTGCGAGCGCGCAATGGCGGCCTGGCAGTCTGCGCTGGAGGTGTCAGGGCCATCCTTCTTGATTTCAATGGCCAATCTGTGCTCCCGCTGTGGGCTTTGGCTTGCTGTGAATGCTGCTTGCTGTTGGTGATATGTTCTCGCCTGTGAGTCTTTCCGATATCAGGCAGTTTAACAGGCACTGCTTGTCACGGTCTTGAAAGCTATCCAGTATGCCACTTGCTCGTGATGCCGTGGAACCAAAATTGAGTCGGCCAGGTGCTCATGAACTCGTTCGCACCTCATTACTGACCGGTCTGTGACCTCAAGTCCGATGTAGCGTAGCGCATCATTACACAAGATCGCGGAGGCAGCATCCTTAGCGTCTCGAGTTGGCTGGTAGGGCCCAAAGAATAGTGTTGCTTTTTTCTTTCCCGTTAAATGTCAGTTGGTCGGTTTGGTGAGACTGCCACAAGATGGAGAAGGCAGACAGAATGGACACTTTGCTCCGTGTCAAGGTTTGGAGTGAGACTGTTACTTGTTGAGGTAGAGGTCGATAGAGGTCGATAGGGATACAGACGAGAGCGTAGCTTCGTGAAAGGGGATTTCGGGACGTCGCTTCCTCTGCAGCTTACGCCAAGAAGAACGAGAGTCTGATGAGAAAGGCACACCCATGCAAAGTCTAACCATCTCAACCTCACCTTTCCCGTTGCTATCCTTCTCGTGCACTCCGCATTGCAGACAAAGTGCTTCTGATATCATTGTGGACATGATACAGTACGACTTCGTCGCCGGACATTTCTAAAGTGCGACACCGCCCGTCCGGCCTCGGACGCTGGACTCGCCCGGCGCTTGCGATAGAAGATCACCGCCCGCCAAGAACTTGCAGAACAGTGTCACTCCATACCACGACTTTGTGATAGGAGCGAAGACCCGCTGACTACTGCTCGTTCCTTTCAGTGATCGCCAGCAAAGAGCTGAACGGCGACTCAAGCTGTGTTGGGCTGCCTAACAGTGGTGTGGAGATTGGCTCTCAAGTAGCGCTCCACGATTCCTTTAGAGCAGCCACTGCTTCCAGCTCATCCTTGGCAGGATTCCAGACGAGGGCTGAAAACTCACAGGACAGCTTGAACGTTTCACGAGTGGCGACTGTGTGGATTTCGACGTGTAACGCTCGCCCGCCATCGCTTCTGCCGACCGAAGCGGCTGCGTGCGTTCGCAATGCAGGATGATGCTTTTCGACGGCTTTACCCCTCAGCTTTGCCGGCTTTTCCCAGGACGGAGACTTTGATCTTCTAGCAGCACGCCATGGTAAGTGGCTTCGGGTGATGCTCTGTAGGCCCTAACAGGATAGCGATGGACCTGCTGCTTGTAGGAGCGATCAGCACGGCTGACCCTTGAAGATTATGGCCTGCCGTGAGTCAAAGTAGGGGACCGCGTAACAGCATCACCATGTGGCACGTTGCATGTGGATCGTCAGAGCGAGCTCGCAGCGCTCGTGGTGTGTGGGCTTCCTTGCAGCTGAAGGCATCAGAGATAGTGCCGATGGGCACGTACATATACTTCCCTCGCACCTCGATCACGTCAACTCTCTGCCGAGCACGTCAGTCTCTCTACAGCCAATCATTGACTCTCTCAACACTTGTTTTGAAGAAGTGAAGTCGAAAGAAGCGCAGCCACCATGTCCATAGGCGATGAAGCGACGGCCCGAAACGGTGCACAGCAGCAGCGTGGGCCTCGACGTTCTATGCTCATTACGATTCCGAGATCTTGCTCCAACTTGCTTGTAAGGATTTTGGCGCTTGACAAGCAGGACAATGTCAAACATGGCGGATACCATTTCCTTGGCGCCATGGTTCACCATGCGAACGAACATACCATCGACAATGCTCCCGAGACCTGGAGCGACGAGCAGAAGATCGCGATCCACGAATTATTCGCAGCAAGCATCGCCAGCCTCGAGGAAGATACTCACTTCGACAACGACACCCAAGTAGCTTTCACAAAAGAACACTGCAACACATTCATCGAGCCGACTGCGATTTCTCGCTTCGTCAACGGCGAGCCCAAGAATGGTGAACCCAAAGCCGCTCCGCTTCGTTGGTCTGTTCCTGGTTACGAATCCCTCTACTCTGA
This sequence comes from Cercospora nicotianae, assembly GCA_029490675.1. NCBI lineage: Eukaryota > Fungi > Ascomycota > Dothideomycetes > Mycosphaerellales > Mycosphaerellaceae > Cercospora > Cercospora nicotianae. The sequence continues at coordinate 4,922,235 of JANQAT010000012.1, read as the reverse complement.
ACTCAACGAGACTGTCATGCCCGACGCCTACCTTCTTTCCTGGAGACCGGTATTCCTCATCCGCCACCCAATCCGAGTCTTCGAATCTGCCCTTCGCAACATGACCAACGTATTCGAAGAATGCGCCGAAAGCTTGACCAAGAACTCCACCGACTCTTCGAAAAAGGCAACAATCGACTCGAACACAACTTACAAATTCCATCGCTCGCTCTACAACTTCTACGTCAGCCACGGCGTTCGACCTATCGTCATCGATGCAGACGATATGCTAGTCAACCCGAAAGGCATCACACAGAAATTGGCTGCGCAGATCGGTCTTGATCCCGAGAGGCTACAATATGAGTGGACCCCAGCAAGTCCGGACGAGCTGAAGCAGAAAGAGGTTCATATGAGGATCATGCTGTCGAGTTTGGACGCTTCGAAAGGAATCACGACGGATAAATTGGGTTCGACAGCTGGCTCGCCGGAGGAGATGATGCCCGTTTGGACAGAGAAGTTTGGAGAATCGAAAGCAATGGAGTTGAGGGAAAAGGTTGAAAAGGCTATGCCGGATTACGAGTATTTGTGTAAGAGGAGAATGATGGTTTGATGAGAGCGGCGAATTCGACTTCGACTTTATTGTTTGTACTGACTTTGGCCTGCTTTTGGTGCTCGCTTCAGCCATGATGTAGTAGTATGCAGCAATCATACTCATCAATCCTTCACTCCACAATTTGCCGACGAGCCGATGCCTGTCTACGGCACCATCGCCACTCTACTCCGTGCGTTATACTGTATCTTTTACGCAGCGTCTCATTGCTATATGTCTGATTGTTAGCCGTGTGTTTGTCGTTGACGTATCGCATCAGACAAAATCAGTAAATTTCCTGTCTTTAGCAGAACACTGTCTCGAATTGGATAGCCTTTCTTGCGTACACAAACATTTATTCATCGATCAATATTTGATCATCATCACAACATTGGAAACCCCCATACAACCTGCCCCGAGCGATCCCGCCACGTGCAAACCTCGTGGCAACATATCGATTCGACCCCTCCTCTCCCACCAAGATCGTGAACCTCTCTGATTTCTCCAAGCCTATGCTTTAGCGAGGCCAAGATTTCTTGTCGAAGATTGTGGCGTTCCAATAGCTATAAGAACATCCAATAGGCTTTATCGCTGTGAGAACGTGGTAGAGGTCAAATAGCATGCCCTATGTTGAATCTCAAAGATCTGCACATCTTTTAGCCTGGAATGGCATAGTTGCAAGCCCGTCTCGTGTTTTCTTATGTAGCAGTGCTGTGAGGTTGGAGCATGCTGTGGCGTGGTTTGGTAAAGGCGAAGCGTATATGTATCTTCTGCTCCTCCTCTTAGGCGTTCGCGAAAAGGCAGATCGAGACCAAAGAACACCAACCCCACAATCACAAAAGCATCATGAAGCTCAACATCATCTTCGCCCTCGCTGCCGCAATCGGCCTTGTGAGTGCTCAAGGATGCACGAATCCACGCTGCAGAGACAATGGGTAGGTAGCAGAACCTTCTCATATATTCTTCGCCTTCCTTGATGGATTGTGGCACATTGAATTCAACCTTACTGACTCTCCGTATCCAGACCATATTGCCAGGCAGTCTGCAGCGATTACTGCCAAGCGACATCGGACATCTATAGTGGCGGAAGATGCGTTGCGGGAACAGGAGATGGTCCAAGGTTTTACTGCAGATGCAATAGGAGGTAGATTGGGGGAGGGTGATCGAATTTGTTGTGGAAAACGAAGCGCTAGGTCCGGCATCAAGCTGACAAGTGGGCGGAGGTACTTGGTTGCTTGTGCATCGATCGTTGACAAAAAGAAGTTGAAAACGGCCTAAGTCATGTCATTTTGTCTTCGTTAAGCATACTTGCGTCGCTCGTGTACTTGATGTCCATTCTCTACACAGCAGCGAGTACAAGAGCGGCAATGCCCAAGAACGCTGCTTGAACGCTTCCTTGTCGAACACTCGCCGCCGCAGCAGTGGATGTCGCAGCACCGTCGCTCGTCGTGGCCGTCGCAGTCATCTCCGCTGCGGCACTGCTCACGACCGAGGAGAACTCTGCATCAGACCTATCACAAAAGTCAGCAAATCCCTCAGACCCAGATACCGGTCCGACTCACCCATTCCTCCCCGCATCCAACGCCCTCACCAACTCCCTAAACCTCGGACTCCCCAAGCCCGTAACAGCATCCCACCCCTCCGTCGTATTATACCCCAACACCCTCTCCAACATACAGCCTTGTGCCGCAGAGCATGCTCCCACGTTCTCTCCTCCTTTTACAATATCCTTCAACCCCGTTCCATTCAAACTATACAACCAGGGATTCAAGAAGCCCAGTGGTGGTCTCCCATGGAAAGCCTCGTAATCATTCAACAAACTTATGACCGCAGCCCACGTGGGCGTCGAAGCTGAAGTCCCACCAATAGGTAATATAAACCCATCGACGACCGTCGGGTACTGTGTGCTGAAAGCCGCGACATCGGGGTAGCCTCTTCCGGAAGAGTTGAATCCAGATTCACTGTCATATGTCTTTGGAACATACTGATCGATGTAGCTTTGGACTTGATCAGCCTGATACTGCGGTCTCGCGAACAAATTCGAGAAACCTCCTCCACTGGCAGTAATAGCTACACTAGAAGCTATCGGAATCGTACCATTGACAGCAGCTTCTTCGTCTCCGATGTTCGTTGTGCCGCCTACGGCTGTGACCCAAGGACAACTTGCTGGGAATTTTGGCTCGAAGATTGTTTTGTGTTCGCCGCCGGCTTCTTGGCCGTTGGCTCCGTTGTTTCCGGTTGAGAATAGGAGACTTACGCCTCGAGCGCCGATTTGGGCCATCATAAGGCAGAGTCTTCTGGCGTAGTCTGGATCGAAGAGGTTCTCGTTCGCTGATTCTGTGATACTGATGACAGATGGAACAGTCTCGTTGGAGACGAGTTTTTGCAGGAACGTGACGAAGTTATCGTAAGTTTGACCTATCTCTGATCCAAAGACTCCGCCGTAGTTATAGAAGATTCCATCTTGAACTTCAGGGTAGGCGAGGCCGAGGAGAGCTTGTGTTCCCAAGGATGTCTCAAATTTTGCGGCAATGCCAGGATCAGATACGCCGCCGGATCCCACGAGCTCGTAGCTCACGCTGGCTTCCGCTGCAGGCGGATTGTACTCTCTGAGATAGGCTTGCAGATCGGAGTTGTTGAAAGCTGCGCTTTCAGTCGCGTAGACTGCGAAAGTCGTCCGATTCGGTTGGGCCGTGTAATTCAATCCATCGAAGTTAATATCGTAGACTCGGCGGATACAGGTCGGGGTAGCTAGGCCATCGGCGCCTGTGCAGTCGGTATTATTTTGTTGTCTCTTCAAGATTTGGCTGGACCTTCTGAGTGGTTCCTTGGCGTGCTTCGCTTGCTTCGCGTCTGCAGGTTGCGGGAAGCTCGTCGTGGGCGTGACAAAGTCAATGCAATCCGCCACAGTCTTCGGAAGATGGTAGAGCTCTGCACGATTGATCTCTTTCATGCCATCTGAGAAGATTGAGTACGTCGTATTGAGCAGCTCCTCTGCTTGCTGTATGGTGGTGTCGATTTCAAAGATTCCGCCGAAAAGTGAAGCCTTTTCCAGCAAGTCGTGCTCACGCAGCCATTCTTCGATTTCTTGAATGCTCTCCGGCGCAGGTTCCGAAAGTCGCGCAGCTTCGTCCGCTGAAATATGCTGTCGGAACTTCGGACTGTTTGGATCTGATGCGAGTATGAGTTGTCGCTCTATTGCGTCTCCATCATCGGCGTGGCGGACAGCAATGTGAAGCCTGATCGAATTGTCCTTCGGAGCCAGCGATCGTCGTTCCCATCCATGATTACTTGGTCCCCTTTTCTGTACAATCGCACACGACACGTCCAGTACGAGAGTCGCTGCTGCCAGCAGCGTGGCGCGTCGCATTGCGCGAGGTAGTTAGTGCTGTCGTGAAAGTGTAGTAGGAAAGTGCGTCTCAGAAATTACACGCGCTTACCATCCGGCTGCCACTGCGACAAATATGAAGCAGAGCGAATCTACCAGAACGACATGTTGGAAGTCATGTAATCGTCAGCGAAGCATGGCCGCATCCTGCCACGAGCTGAGATGAGGTCGGCGGCGGGGGAAGGATCTGGTGCTGCTCTGCCATGATGTGATTGGCCGCAAGTCCTGAAGTCAAATCATCCCGCGAACGTGGCGGACAAGCATTGTGGAAGCAAGTCCCTGGCGGCTGATGACTGTGATGATAGATTTTTCCGGAGGTGGTCTACGCACTTCACAGCGAGACCAATGGGATTCTGGCATGGCATTGAAGCAGTCTGTTACTGCAATTCCAATTCTATATCTGCTCAAAAACAATGTCAACTCTATTCCAACTTCCTTCTGATGAAGTGATATCTCGTCCACCCATCAATCTCATCCGTATACTCCTCCCTCACAAGCTCATACTTCCCAATCTTAGGCAAAACAACAGCCCAAATGAGCCAGTAAAGACCTCCGCCTCCAATAATCGCCCAGCCCACAATGCAATGTAGATAGTATGGCAAAGTCTCATAAATGCTGTTGCCTTCCGTCGGCGGCACAAACGGCGCAATGACAAGGTACACATTGCTGAGAAAGAAGAAGATCGCAACCGGAAGTGTAGCCTTGAACGGAGGGTTCCAGTCCCAGGCTTGTCTGTGGAGGTACAACCAGATGAGCCCAAGCGCGACGAAAGTGTTGACGATAGCCAGAGGGTAGCTGATGACGTTGAGGATGAAATTGTAAGCGTCGCCAGGTGGAGGGCCCATCATGATGATGACGGATACGAGCCAGTGTTCGAAGAGACCAGCCAGAGGGGCGTTGAAAGGGCGGTTACTTGCCCAGAAGCGCGAGAAGGGGAGGATGCCTTCTCGTCCAAGTTCTTGTACCAGGCGTCCTTGGGAGAAGATGACGGAGAGGACGTTGCCGAAGGCTGAGAGAGCCACGAAAACGGACATGGCGCGTTCTGCTGATTCTCCGAACATGTTGCGGAAGAAGGTGGCTGCCAGGATTCGCTTCGAGGCGAGGATTTCGTCCTTGGGCACTGCGGCGAAGTAGGCGATGTTGACGAGCATGTATAGAACGCCGACGAGAATGAGCGCGGTCGGAGCTGCGATCTTCAAGGTCCTGATTGGGTTCTTCGTCTCGCTGAGAGCGTAATTGGCGTTGCTGTACCCGATGTAGCTCCAGATGACATTGTACAGAGCTGTGACAATTCCGTATGCAGAACCTGTCGTGCCCTCGAAGGCGTTGGTGAAGTTGCTTGGGCTTGGCTTCTCTGCTCTCATGGCGCCGCCAAGAGCCGCCCAGCCGGAGACAACGATGATGAGGATGATGATCAGCTTGATCGTGCCGAGCAAGTTTTGCAGTCGCAGACCCCACTTAAGCGCCAGACCGTGGATCAAGAACGCGGATGTGATACAGGCCAGACCAACACCTCGCTGATTCCATCGGTTGACCTCGACATTTGCAGCCGTCAGGATATATTCGCCGAACACAACAGAGTTCGATCCTGCCCAACCGAGGAGGATTACATAGCCAGTGTAGAGACCAGTCGCGAGAAATTTGGGTTTCCGGAAAACGTGTTCGAGGTAGTTCTTCTCACCACCGTTCCTGCAATCTGTCAGTATATGTCACCAGTTTCCAGAAGCCAATTTGACCTACTTCGGGATTCCTGTGCCAAACTCCAGATAGACGGCCATACCAGCAGCTGCGATCAGCATACCAGCGAACCACATGAACAGCGCCAAGCCAACGGAGCCAGTCTGAGAAAGGATACCAGAAGGGGTAGCGAAGATTCCTGTGCCGACCATACGGTTGAAGATGAGGAACGCGGCGGAGACGACACCGATTTGTCGTTTCGATTGTTGTGCGATGCCAGATTCATCGTCTGCTTCAAGTCAGTAGTGCACGATGCGGTAGACAGTTCACCATCACTCACGTGCTTCGCTGACAGTGCCATAAGCCTTCTTTCCAGAACGATCAATGCTGCTGTCCTCCGCAACAGTAGCGGAGTCATCGTCCTGTCGGTGCCAATTGAGAATGCCCATCTTGGCCTTTGCTGATAGTAGTCCAAGCTACCGGTATGCTGTAACACTACCAATCCTGGTGAAAGTCAAGCAAGGAATACTGCAGACTTGGTGGGTATACCACTACCTTTTGTCTGAGAACAATTAAGTAGTCGCCATACCAGACATCGGTGGCATCATTGCAATCCTACGGAGAATTGACACAATTATATGTCTCGGCAGGCACGAGCGCTCAACTATTTCGGTGGCGTCGACCTGGTTTTGCTACCAGGTGCGTGGAAGACAAGGGATTGGTGTCTAGTCTCGGCGTTCCATTGGATTGTTGGGTCGAGCACGCCATACAGAACTTTTTCTTGGCATCCAACGGGCCGTCGGGGATCTCGCGTCTGCCACGTGGTTTGTTGTGGTGATGCGGCTACGCCGGTGATATGTTCGCATGTCCAGACGGGGATAGAAATGGAGCACTTACTAGTGATGGAGAGATACTGCCTGGTAGTCTTTGCGCCTGGCATAGAGACCTTTGGAAGGCGCTCGGTCCGATTCCAGTAGCCATAGGAATATGCCAAGCCAATACATGAGATCGAAAGGCAATTGTCTGACCTGCTGATCGCCAGACATGAGACTTATGCCGATGCTAAACGCAGGCGATGTCCCGTGGGGGCAGGAAGATGAGCGAATTGTTGCAGCGCCCGTGTGGTCCATCTGGCTTCACGACGCCTGCGTCTTTTGCCCACTCGAAACCTTGTTCTCTTAAGAAGGCGCAGTCACAACCTCGGTGTGACGAAGACATTCGGGCGAGCAAGCTGACTGCAGGCTCGATCGAAATGTGAATTCCCTTCACACTTTCTCCTTTCTCTGTGGGCATACCATCGCATGGAATACCAAGCTGGGGATCGAATGTCGGATCGGCGTCCAACTCCGACCTGCCCAATTCGGGTCCGTACCTCCGAATAGAACTATTCGAGTAAATGGTTGAATTGGACTCGCCCGAACAGGTGTCACAGACAACGAGAAGGTTGGTGTGATCAGAGGATTTGTATGGCCCTTCGGCAACATGACCTATCAAATATGCGAGTCAGCAGTCTAGGCAGTGAAAGCAATCCAGCACAACATCGAACACCATTCTTGCGAGCTGCGGTCTCGAAGCGACGGCCGTCAGCCCAGTATGCGACCAAGTTCACCTCATCGTCTCCCCCGGAGCGAGAAGCGTACCCCTGGAGGTGTGGCCGAAAATTCTGAAAGTGCGCTGGCGATCTGTGCTCAGAAGCGAATTGCTTATTGCGTAGTTGGTCCGCTGAAAGATGCTATTGGACAAATTACTGCGTTGTGATGTGAGCAACCCTCTCTCATTGCGCCGGTAGCTTGGGCTTTGTCGCATATACGAGTATACCCTTATGGTATGCATGGTATTTCCTCTTCACCCAATCCTTGCGCACAGCAGCCATGAAGACTTGCACCTCTTCCAATTTCCAGCCCAGGATTCTGGTGAACGGAGCCACTGTAAATCCTTCCAGGCCCTCCAGGTAGTTCAAGCAGCTGTACCGTCCTATCTCTTTCCACTTTGGATCTTTCGGCCAGTCGTTCGAGGGCCGCTTGATGACCTCCGCGTGCACGTTCTCGAAGCCCTGCTCCTCCAGCAATTCTTTGTATTGGTCTGCGGTGAGCGGTACCCTGCCCATCTTTCGAAATGCTTCATTCAGATAATCACCCCATTGCATGATGGAACAGTCTTCTGGCACTGAGCCATCGTCGCAAAATGTACCAAGCTCCATCTCCGCCAGCTCGAGGCTGCCTCCAGGCTTCAGCGCGTTAAACACCCGTTTGTAGAATTCAGGAGGATCCGATATGTGGCCGACTAGGAAGCGATGGTGGATCATATCAAAACGATTGTTGCCGAACGTCCATTCGTTTTCGAAGTCGTCGATCTCGAAGCGGCAGTTGGGTGGTACCCACGTCGGCTGCACGGGACTTAGGTCAGTCCCTATGATTTGACAATCGGGATACTGGTCCGCCATTTCCATGCCTATAGTAGTCAATAGAATGTGAGCGTGTGTTCTGAACGTTCATTGCGATCGAACTCCTGCCTGAGGTCATGCAAGACCAACAGAGTCCATCTGATTGCAGAGGGTGTTGGGGCAGGTGCGCTCTCTGGCAAGTGCTTCACGTACACCATATTCCAGTGCCTGTCCCGATATCAAGAATCTCTTTAGGTTCATCCACTAGAGGGCACTTGTGTAGCTTCCCATCCAGCTGTAACTTCTGGTTGTGGTGCTCCAAATCTTGCCGGTCCAGCTCTTGCTCATCGTTTGGAAAGAAGTACTTTCCAGCTTGATAGGCATGATATCGGCGACCATTCTCGTATTGGTATCTGGTGACTGCGCTGCTCATAGACGTGCTGCTGCTTGCCACGGACTCTCGATCACCTCCAAAGGTACTGTCGTGCTCGACCGCATCATCGGCTTCCATTCTTCTGCCGGCGTGAAGGTGTTCTGTGACGATTGCGCTGTGTCTCTTTCGAGGGGATCCCGCGTAAATGAAGACTTCGTCCGATTCGTGACAGGCCTCGTTACATATGCTGCGTCGTAGTGGGTCGCGGGGACGCCGGTGATGTAGAATAAATGCTCGATGTCCTCCACCCCCGTCGGCACATGTTGGCGGATGTCTTCACACTTCCAATGACAGACGCAGCCTTGCCGCGCCGATGCAGGCTGTCAATGGTCGAACTGGCTTGCGCACGAGGCCCATGCTGCGCTCGGCGGTGTCGTGGTCGTTCGTTCGCCCGCGTGAAAGCTTGCTACAGAAGCCACCCACATCGTGTCTCGAAGCTAGGAAGTGTGCCGGAGTTAGTGTGCCGAGGGCGGTGCACTCGATCGGGAAAGCAGTCGTTACCGTGGGCGGAAGACAGTCGATTTGACATACCGGAACCACTCCACGACTGCCAGGGATAGGACGGAGGCAGCTGCGCTCCATCCGCCGGTCCGCGACGTTGAAGTGAATTTGTCAATGTTCGACACACATCACGGCCCAGACTCTTCAACAACAAGATGCACAAAATCGCCAAGACCCGTGAGGGATGTCTGCCGAGTGCACCCCACTCGCTAGCCAGATGCTTTGCCAGCTGCAGAGCGTTCACACAGCACGGCGTGATGAGTCTTCCCCACGGTCTCTTCCAGGGCATTGCATTAACGCTCAAGGTCTCTACACCTCTATCGAATGTGCCAGTGAGGCCGATTCGTCTGCTAGGAGGACACTTCACTGCGGTCATATTTCCTCGAATGACAGTTGGCTACCTCCCCGTCGACCTTCAACATGAGCCTGAGACCACCTGCAAAGCTAGCGAACGGTCTTGCTAGCTGCATAGGCGAACGTGTGCCGCTGCGGCACAGATACTCCTTCGACTGAGGCACGCAGTGGGCAGAGGGTCGCTGCCACGGCTACCTCATGCCACTTCCTCTCATACGTGACTTGATATACCTTGTGCATCGGAACTGCACAACAGGGGAGTCTGCAACAGACTTCCGACCCATACGCTATCCAGTGCCGAACCGGCGCTCGCGCAACCCTCTTACCGAAGCCAAACGCGATCACCCCAATGGCGCAGATTCATGGTTGCCACTTGGTGGGGAGCGTTCCCCTTCCAGACACTGAAGCAGTATTTCGACAATGTCTTGCGGCTCTCCCAGGACGTCTGAAACGGATTCCCGATGGCGAAACTGGCGTTCGGCACATGTTCACTACCTGGCAAGCCGAGGTGTTCAATGCATATCCTCCCATGAAGACCCGCTGGGTGAACGACGGAGTCGTCAACGGACCCATCCAAAGTGACGAGTTCACACCCGAGCAAATTGAAGAAGGCATCAAAGCGATCGAAAGTACAACTCTGGAGACAGGTTATGACAAGGCGGCTATTGAGAGCTATGCCGTCTTCAAGAAACTTCGGGATGAAGGAGTGATTCCCAAGGGAGTTCGGCTGCAGGTCTGCATACCTACCCCGGCCAATACCATTTTTCCTTTTGTGCAGAAAGCGTTCCAGGCTCGGATCGAGCCGATCTATGAAGCTGCTTTGCTCCGCGCAATGCGGAACCTGCAGGACGCCATCCCGCATGAGGATCTGGCTATTCAAATAGATATCGCAGGAGATACCGCCTTTTGGGAAGCCACGAATCCTAACACCGTCGCCAAGGATAATGGACTGGAATGGTTCAAGCATTGGTGGGATGGCGATGTGAAGACATACCAGACTAACTACATCGTTCGCCTGATCAGTGCGGTAGACGAGGATGTCGAGCTCGGACTGCACAACTGCTATGGTAAATATTATCCGCTCGTAACCAGGAAATGACTGACAAGCGTTATTAGGTGACATTGAGCACAGGCATTGGCATGAACCAGCTTCACTCGCCGTTGTTGTGGAAAGAGAAATCATGGTGAGGAAAGCTGCGCCACGCAGAATAAATTGGACACACATGCCTGTGCCCAAATCCGCTGTCGAAAGACCTGAAGTCGGACTTGACAAATACCTCGCCCCGTTGAATGAGCTGCGTCCCCTGCTTGAGAGAGATGGGACGGAACTATATCTGGGCGTCGTGCATGAGCATAAACCAGAGTTGACCAAGCAGATGATTGATGCTGTGGAGAAGGTATCGCCTGGGTTGAAATTTGGAGTTGGAACGGAGTGTGGAGGTGGTAGAATGACTTGGGGCCCGTTTGAGGATGCGTTGAAGATCTCTGCGGATGTATCGAGTCCGGTATTGTGATGCAGAAAGCTTGAAAACGGCCGGAGGTGTTGATCTGGAATGCAACAAAAGGTCACAGTTGTACATACGTGGAAAACCGAAAACAAAAACATCGTTGCTTCATGTTGTTTGTCCACATTGCCGGCTTCTCACAGCAATGCTGCTTCGCAGCCGACTCGTATGCGCAGACTCGGATCCTATCGCACTGTGATGATGATTCTCTCAATCGTGTTTGACGTGTCTACGCGGCCATTTTTCCATCGCAGAAGGCCGGAATCTTGGCTGCCTGAGCCGGGTGCGGCCTCAGGCACTCCAGAATTCGGCACATCACCGCATTCGGACATACCGAGAAAAAGATAAATGTATAGATGAATGCAACCAAACATGCAACACCACGATCTATGGAAGCTCAAACATGATCTCCTATAATGTTTGATCGAATACTCGGTTGCAGAAAGCTCAAAAATCTTGGCGTGCGGGTCAAAGTCGAATCCCCGGCCCGAATTCCACCAAAATCAAAATTCCACACTTCCATCGATACACAACGAAGACAACAAGGTATATACACCATGAAACGTGCAAAAAGAATGCCTCCAGGCTGGATTGAACAACCGACCTTTGCATAGGCTTGAGGTACAAGTGCAACGCTCTCTGGAAGGAATGTTAGTGTGAAATTCGGATGTTTTCGAAGCCGGAGCTGAAACTTACACCACTGAGCTATAGAGGCTTCGTGTTTCGATGAGTAAGCACAATTCAATCAGCAATATGATGGTCCAAGTCGATCGCGGCTCCTGAGAATGCATGATCCATCCTCGTGATGGCGTCGCAGTCGATAAGTCCTGTGTCGATACAACCGACTGGAAGTCTGCAACTTCGATGCTGACTATGATGTTAAAGCGGCGGCGATGAACAACAACCGTAGCTGACAACACAATGGTTGCCTAACCGTGAAGAGCGGAATGTGCTCAGTGGGTAGTTGTGGGTTAATGGAAAAGCTTTCTAGCTGCTGAGGCGCAACGCTGCAACAGGACCGGACTAGAAACGGGTACTGGCAATCGGACTCGTTCTTTGCAATGATGTCTTGTACTTCCAGTGTTCTTGTGTAGACGATAGACTGGTTCTTCGTTTCGAAATGCGCTCTATGCGGCGAACAGTTGGAAAGAAGTCCACAAAGCTTTGGATCGATTCAAAAAATACACTTAAGATCCAATGTTGCGCATCAATATGGTAACCTCCACGGCGAGAATTATGGAGCGCAAAAGTGTTGATGTTTTTGTTTCGTCGCAAACGGATTGCGATTGCGCCTTGGAGGGTGTTGTTGCCTCAGGCACGACTCCCACATCCCACTTCAACATGTCCCGCACTTGCTCATGCGCAACAGCCTCGAATACCACACAACCCAAACAAACCGCCCAACATGTCCGACGCAGACCTCGACGCGATCCGACAAGCTCGTCTCCAACAACTCCAACAATCTCAAGGCGGTGGTGGCGGCGGTCCCTCTGCAGGCGCCAACTCTGAAGAGGACTCACAAAAGTACATCCTCCACCCAACCTCTCTGTCTCATTTCGCTCACTAACCTACCTCTGCCAGACGTGCCGCCGCCGAACAAAAACAATCCATCCTCTCACAGATCCTCGAACCATTCGCTGCCGACCGCCTGAACCGGATTCGAATGGTCAACGCACAACGCGCCGAAGATGTTGAGAATCGACTCATTATGCTTGCAAGAAGTGGGCAGCTGAGACAGAGAGTTACGGAAGAGCAGTTGAAGGATATTCTGGGTGCTGTGGCGAAACAACAGGAAGAGCAAGGAGGTGGATCGGGAGGTGTGGGGAAGGTTGTGGTGCAGAGACGGAAGGGTGGATGGGATGATGATGATCTGGATGATTTGTTGAATGAGGATTGATGGCTGAGACGGCATCCGTCGAAGGAGTAAGGAGATCGGCGAGACATGTGGAAGAAGGCCACTGTCGACACGGGACCAGGCTGTGTTCGGCGCAGATGCTGTTCGTTGAGCTGGGGCAAAGCGAGATGCTTGAAAACTACACGGCCTGCGAAGGCTTAATGACAGCAGCAAAGTGCCCTAAGAACACGGGATGTCTGCTATCGAGATGCTGCGAGCACTACTACGACGGCAGTTGACCGCGATCGGCACGACGTACGCGACTCAAAATGAACAGCAGTCGAACCAAATCGGTAATCTATTTGAGACCGAGGAAAGCGTCCAGCGCCTGTTCGATCTGCTCCCACCGAACCTTCAGCCAAAATACCGCACTCGCGTTCGCACTTCCTCCTTCCGGCTCCAGTTTCGCCAACTCTGCAAGTTTATCCCTCGCCTGGTCACGATACTCTTCCAACAATGGCCTCAGCCACTCCTTGACCTTACCGCTTTGATCGCTCGTCATATCCTCGCCGTTCAGCATGAAGTACTCCCACTCGTTGGCTGTGAGCAGTTCCGCTCGTACAGCAACTTGAGTTCTGAAGCAGATCTCAGGTTGTACACGATGTGACGAGGCCGGAAATAAGGTATAGGAGCCTGAATACCCTACATCTTGAAGCTGAGACTTTGTTGTCGGAGAGAGCTTGGCATCAACAATGTGGTCAAGACGGACGTCATCATCTGAGGGTGCATCTGGTGGAGACGAGTTCACAAAGCCGTAGTGCACCAGGAGCTTATCGTTGGGGTGGGCACCATAGGTCGCGAGGATCTCGGTGTTGGGTTCTACAAATGAGAACCGTCAGTCTGTATTTCACCTGTATACGGATTTAAAGTAAAACGTAATGCTCACCTACATCTGATCACCTTTACACATTCCTCTCGCCCGCGCAATGAAACAAATGGGATTGAATGAAAAGACTCGTACTCACCGTAGTCTCTATCAGCAGTCACCTCATAACCCTTCGGCGTTTGCCTCACGTTGACTCCCGTCCCACTTGGACCGTGATTCATATAATCGATAAAAGGGCACAACACCATGAATCCAGGCTTTGCTCCTGGAGGCTTGAAGTGAAAACTTCGACTATTCACGATCGCCCAATAATATTTGAAGTCTCGTTCTTTCCAATCCGGATGTAAGCGCAGCATAGATTTGAAGTCCCGATCATAGTCCTCTCGCATCCTTTCCAGCGGTTGCTTTACTGAAGGCGGCAGGTGAGCAGCTAATTTCTTGGACCAGAATAGTGGCATGCTGCTTTCGAAGTCCTCCCGCATTGGCCAGGTAGCTTGCCAGACGTGGTAAGAAGACGAAGAGTCTTGACAAGCTGACATTATGCTTATTGCTAGCTGAGCTTGAGGCGAGGCGCTTTCAGGCTGCGATTTGGATTTGGTATTGGCGGCAAGAGGTTTGAACATGGCTTTTTCGGGGACGAAAATTATTTGTGAGTCCTTTTTGATCGCGGCTGTGGTGAGGAGACCAACGCCGCGACCTGGAATGACGGTCGGAGTGACCGAGTCGATCTGAACGCCGCGATCCTGAGCCCATGATGTGAATAGCGTGTGCTTGTTGCCCTCTGGAGAGGATGGCGATGCAGGCTGTGCTTGCTGAGCGGACGAGGTCCGACGGCGCTTTTTGGCTGGTGCCATGATGAATCAGTTGAGCGTGGAGTTGTAACGAGCGTACGCGAAGTGAACAGCGGCGATTTGTACACAAGAATGTTTCTCGTGATTGTGTCAATGTATTCAAGTTGTGCATGCACAACTGGAGAAGGAGCCAGTGAGCTCATTCTTGCCTGCCTCGTCTCGAGGTACCAGAATTTCCAGCATCCAAACCCAACACGTGCGACAACATTCGCGACTTTGCCATTCCATCCACAACAACCGCGATAACCGCCGCCAAAATGGAATCAATACAGCCGCAAATCGAGGATCTAATCACGAACATCGACGACCTCGAAACCGCGCTCCAACCCATCATCAAAACCGCCCTCAGTGCAACCACCTCAAAGCTTCCTCTTCTCGACAAAGCGAAGCTCTACGTCCTTGCCACATACGCAATCGAATCAGTACTTTTCTCGTACCTCCGACTCAATGGCGTCGATGCGAAGGCTCATCCAATCTTCCAGGAACTCACGCGCGTGAAAGAGTACTTCAACAAGATCAAGACCGCTGAAGCGGCAGGCGTGGGGAGTAAGAACAAACTCGACAAGGATGCTGCTGGCAGATTCATCAAGGCGGGCTTGAGCGGGAACGAAAGGTATGACAGGGAGAGACGGGACAGGCAAGACAGAGAGAGGGCAGACGCGAAGAGAAAGTTGGAGAATATTGCTGTAGGGACGCATACGAGGTTTGATGGCGCGGCGAAGAGGATTCGAAGTCAGGAGGGGAGACTGTGGGATTTGTGAAGGCGAGCGAAGTGGAGGAGAGTGATGCGACAGGGCAGGAGTCGAAAGAGGGGACGCCGGTGCCTGTGAGGCCAAAGAAGGGAAAGAAGAAGAAGTCGAACAAGGGCTGACAGTGCTCGATGGATTAGCAAAAGGTGTGCTTTCTGTACGGGCTGGGTAAACTCATCGCCCCGATTATCGAGGCAGCTCGGGGTCTTTGAGACCACTTACAGGTCGTGAGGCACCGCGAGTCGAATCCGGGATCCCTACCGAACCACTGCAGTCTGACCAGCAACGCTCAACCGAAATTTGCATTCGAAAGCGGATTCCGTGGAATTCTGACGCTACAATAACTGCTTGTAGCGTCGATACCATGTCGCTTCAGAGCAGCATTATTGAGCGATTGGGGCCGCACACCATACGAAACCCCCACTGCCCCACTGCTGCCTGGCACCTCTCGAGACCTGTCTTCAGCTTGCTTCGCAACATGGCATCTACCAAATAGCTGGATTCAAGGGTACTCCGCCACTTGTTTCATCGCACAAGAAGCTCAAATTCGTTATCAGCGAGATGTGGCTTCTCGACGTGAAGACCAGAAAACTCGTCTCTTTTCTCGACGATCGGCAAGCGGCCGGGAAATATGCCATACTCTCACACACCTGGGAACAGGACGAAGTCACTTTCTCCGACGTACACAATCCAAAGGCACGGCTTATGAGAGGCCACGCTAAGATCGAGTATACCTGTCGTCAAGCCGAGAAGGATGGACTCCTATACGCGTGGATAGACACTTGCTGCATCAATAAAGATAGCAGCGCTGAGCTCTCAGAATCCATCAATTCCATGTTTCGCTGGTACCAGAACTCGGCTGTATGTTATGTGTATCTGTCGGATGTGGTCCTGGAGTCAGAAGTTGATGCAGCTACGCCCGGGTCAGAGATGACATCGTGTCACACGAGAGTGCAACGTCTGTCAGAGACACTTCGCAGCTGTCGTTGGGCAACGAGGGGATGGACACTGCAAGAAATGCTTGCCCCTCAGACCCTGCACCTTTTCGACTGCAACTGGCATCTGATTGGAACGTTATGTCCAAGCGAAGAGAATGCGGTGATGGCTCGTGTGCTCAGTCAAATCACTGGGGTTGACTCATGGTTGCTGGAAAAGAAGGTCTCGCTCGATGAGTATTCTCTTGCACAGCGTATTTCATGGGCTTCGAGGCGAGCAACAACACGCGTTGAAGATGCTGCTTATTCTCTTCTGGGTCTACTCGGAGTCAATATGCCGCTACTATATGGGGAAGGCAATAGAGCGTTTCTGCGGCTGCAAGAGGAACTCCTGCGATCTACGATGGATCGCTCCATTTTGCTCTGGAAACCCCATGCGTTTAAACATATTCACACGCTCTTTGCCCCCGATGTTTCTTGTTTCGCGTGCGACGTATTTGACTGGCAATCCTTGCGCGGAGTGACACACTCTGACAATATACTTACGAATCGTGGCTTGCGGACGACTATGAGCTGTATGCAACTTGCTTGGAGCAACTACATGAAGGCAAGTCCGGGTACCTCGCATCCCGACGAGGCATCTCCGCGCACCACGATGATGCTGCGGCGTATCAGTCAACCAGAAGAGCAGCACCCTACAAGCGTTCCAAGCATTCCTGCATTCGAGGTCATCCGTGCACCCGAGTTCCGCGTCAGGCAAGAGGAATTGAGCGAGGCTGGGCAAAGCTGGACTCTACAAGAGGTGGTCCTCCTACGCGAGTCTCAGGACTTCATATACTATCTGGACGTGGACGATCGTCTCGAAATCAAACTTATGGACCACAGAGGCACGTTCAGGCAATTCGAGGAAATCCGGTGTCGAAGCCCGCTGCAAGCACTCTATGTCAAGGACCTCAAGACAAATTCTCGTCATTATCTCGAGTTGAAGCCACGTGCGGCCACAGAGAACGTGACAACACGATGGTCGATCGATAATTGCAACAAAAAGAGTTGGAGCATCGTGCCGACTGGAGGGGAACGAGAAGTGCTCCGTGGTGTTCTTTGGATTAGTCCTTTCAGACATGTGTCCACTTCCGCCTAGTTCTCACGTCGTGCGGATATGGTACTCTGAGCACAATCTGCCTGGATCAGCTATTGACGTCCAAAGCCTGCCCTCAAACCCATTTTTGGAGATACTGTGGAATCTGGACACGGATCTAGGAGCACATTGCGAGTGGGACTACGCCAGGTCGCAGCATCGTAATGTGCAATTCATCCAGAGACACTGGAGAAAAACTGTTCTGAACTGGATTCAATTGTTTGGTGACAAGGAGAAAACTGTGATTGATCTCATATAGCAACAGTGTGGCCTCCTGGCCATTGGTTCGGTATCAAGGACTTCTCGCAGAAATCTCAGAATGCGACCGGCGGGCTGAGGCCCCTTTGATGGCGCCAGACAGCGCAACTGACCAAATGTCGGTTCTAGGCGGGATCGCATTCTCCCGCCTCGTTGCATGTCCGCCATCGCAATTGACATTTTTTGCAATGGACGCTGCCGAATCTCAGCTATTGTGGCGCCGTGCCTGCTCTTCGACTCTTTCACCGGTGCCACGGCTGAGACCTACCCTGTGTGATGAGGGCTCGTGCTTCTGCAGGAAATGGGTATCAATATCGTAACATCCGAACACAATTGCTCACACAATAATTTCTCCATAAGACTCATTGGTGTAGCCTGATGTTCCTCCTGGCGAATATGACTCATCGCCATCATCTCACAACGAATATTTCGAATGACCCCTTCGATGCCCCACTCGCATTCTGTACGGCCTCGGCAACGATTTAACAAATGCTATCGCGGCGAAGAACAGCAGGACCACGCCAAGCGAGAGGTATAAGAGCGTCCCTGTAGCTCCGGAAAAGAATTTGAGAACCGTATCTGAAGAGGGCGTGCCGACACGGTAGAGATCTGTCAAGAATTCGGTGACGGATTGTTGGGGTTGGGCATCTTGTTGTTGATCTTGTGAGAGAGACTGGAGAGGTTTGCCTTTCTGCGGAGAAGGAGAGGATTTCAGGCTTGCGACTCTTTGGTCCGTATCTTTTGAGTCTGATTTGGGAAGTGTTTCGATGTTACCGAAGTCGTCGATCCAGAGGTCTACTGACTCAGAGTTGTCTGAGGTGGAGGAGATCCTTTGTTTGCGGTGGACTTTGAGTGATATTGATAGTGATAGAGTATCTTCATCGTTGGGATCGTGAGGCCGCTGTGGACGATCTTCTGTTACGGCATCGAGACCGATGGCCACGGGATTTGGTGCCGCGTATGTTGGACTGCATAGTGCAGATGCACATAGGAACAGGATTGTAGTGATTCGCATTGTCGTCGAAAATCGTGGTCGTGACTCGGTGAATGCTTTCCACGAATGTGCTTGATTGATGGGGAGAGGTATCTGATTCAGGAGTCGCCGTGCAGAGAGCAAGGTACTTCTATGGAGGTAGTGACGAACAAATGCCTCGAAAGCGCGACTGCTCCGCAGGCGAGCTGAACCTTAGTCGTGGTCAGCTAGCTCACTAGTTCTAGCCCGTGGGAAACGCGGCTTTCTCGCGCAGAGTCAGTTTTAAGTAAGCGTCGTTCACAATGTAGGGCTGCGCAACATGCGATGCTTATATCAATCTCATCTTGTGAGTTCTCTCTCAACACTGAACATTCATTGCTTCGGTTTTCCCAGGCCAGGATGAAACTGTATGACTTTGACGGGAACCTCTTCAGTGCCACATCCTGTCTTTGCTCACGCAGAATCATTGACATGCCAATGAACCTCATGCGCCACAGCTGCGAATCGTACTCAAATCTTGGGAACGCCACGACCTACAATACGAGCTACTATACTCAAGCCTCACATGTGTTGCTAAAACTGGGCATAAGCTCAGCCACCGAAAATTTGAGACTAGGAGGAGAATAGCTCCGCGATGATAAGAACCAGAGTCTCGACGTGAGGTTTTGCCAGTCTGGATGAAAAGCTCGATGGACGCGGTGGTACCGTACAAGCGCGTGAGACGCTGGAACCTGAGTGTCGGCAAAACAAGACGCGTTTGCACAGCTTAGCGCAAATAGAGTTTGAGTGTTGTTGATCCTCCGAGCAGGGGAAATGATTCTGACGTGACGTGACCCTTTCAATGATGCCGTACAATAGATTGGCCGTGACTATCTCCTCAGCTCGTGTTCATCAAGCTCTTGCTATTCGTAGAAGAAACATGCGCCTCTCATGTGATGATACCGGATAAACGCCAATACAATTTCGCCGATTGTCCTCGGCAGATGTTGGAGTAACTTTCATCGGTACTGTTGTGAGCCAAACTTTTGGGCATCGCATCCGGCAGATATGTCGGGCAATCTTCATTATCTTCATTTCATTAGTATGCTTCAACATCAGAATTTGCAGCCGATAAAAGTGAAGAGTTTCACACCAAGCCCCAAAGCGATGCGAAAATACTCTAATTAGCTCCAGGTTCCATTGGCAGGCCCGAAATATCCTGTCGTGGGCATAGGCTTCCACGCTTCTCCTCTGCCGTCGGCTGTGTTAAGAAAGACTGTGTTGCCCCACCAGTCGGGAAATGAGTAGCCTACACTCAAGTCAGTGACGATCATCTCAAGAGCGAATAACGTGATACCTCGATAGCTGACAGCGAAGAAAATGATGATGCCAGCGAAAGCCGTTCCGAAGTCCAAGGCTGCAGCCAGGATGTAGTTGTACTTGGCCCACCAAGCGAAGGCCTTCCTCTTGATGTAGTAATTGAAGATGAAATT
The DNA here is from genome assembly GCA_029490675.1 of Cercospora nicotianae. Classification (NCBI taxonomy): domain Eukaryota; kingdom Fungi; phylum Ascomycota; class Dothideomycetes; order Mycosphaerellales; family Mycosphaerellaceae; genus Cercospora; species Cercospora nicotianae. The sequence goes on along the minus strand of JANQAT010000012.1, from coordinate 4,902,330 downwards.
CACTAACGCGAATGACGAAAAATTTATACCGGTAGCCGGTGGGACGTTCCATGTTCCGACAAAGATGAGTGGCCAATTCACTTTTCGAATCCAGTCGTTCTTGGTATACTTCCAGACCGCCCAGGTGATAATGGGCACCAGAGCACCAATCCAGAAGAAATGAAGCAGAGAGCTGTAAATTTTGCCAACACTGTAAAGTCGTCCGGGTCCAACTAGGCCCCAGATCACCGAGGAGCTGAAGACTGTTCGGCCATTAGGACAAGTGAATGAGTCGGGTTGGTCCGAGGAACAGATGTCCTTGATGTTGCCAAGCATCCAGAGGGTGACTCCAGTCTGTGTCAGACTGCCGAGTATTGTTGCGTAACCTTGTGCCCAGAAGACTGTCCTTGGAGCAATCTTGAAGTAGTGGCCAAGCTTTTGATCTTGAGCGAAGAAGATACCCTGGCTCACAACGTCTGTCGACAGGATCTTGAACATCATGTTCGCCAGTGGCTTGCCTTGGAACATGTAGCCGCCAATGAACTCAGAGAGTACATTCAGTTGATTTGCATCAACGTTTGTGATGCCTTGAATGATACCACATGGGATCATGTAGATTGCCGGGATGAGGAGAGCCAAGAACACGCCGTAGACAGGCAGCTTTGTGTCGTATATTTCGACGAGCACAATTGATAGTGCTGTGAAGATGACCAGCAAGACCACATTCCACCACCATGGGACTTTTCTGTAGGCACGCATGAGACGGCCATGAATGTCAAGCTTTTGCCTACCCCGAAGTGTGGCGTAGATGTCGCTGCCATGCCAAAGGTAGACGTGGACCAGAACAGCCGTAATGCTGGCAAAAGAAAGGCCATAGACGAAGGCGAATGTAGCACTCAGATACGGAGGCGAGTATTGAGCGTATGCAACAGGGTCCAGAGTTCCTGCTGCTGTCAGCACCTTGGACACATCGTAGTCCGCCCCAGTCCGGTCGTAGACATCCGCAGTCATCATTGGAAGGTATGCTGTAAACCAGGTATTTGTGTAGTAAATTCCTGGCACCACGATCCAGTAGAAGAAAGCGAACCCAGCAAAGACGTTCAGCGCTGCCCAACTCGGAGACAGAAGAGGGTTTGTGTTGTATGCAATCTGTGACCAGTCAAAGGTGATTGGACTGAGACCGAGTCCCGTCTGAAAACCAAACAGCTGGTTTACGACGATGTTGTTCGGTGCGATCCAGCAGACCCAAGTGAAGTAAGATAAGGCCACGAACATTAGTCCCGGAAACCAGTACCAGACAAAAGCACATGCCATGACAACCATGAAGAACCTGATCCGAGAGATCTTCCAGCCATTGGCCACCACATTGGCTCTGCTATGCAAAGAGTTGAGCAAAGCGCAATTGCCAAGTACTCCAGGCCAGATGATATTCGCAGGCTCGACAAGCCATTGGCGGCACAGTCCAGCAACTCCAAATCCCAGCACTTGGCAGCATAAAACACTCAGAATGCTGAAACCTGGTGAGATGTCGAAATTGTAGAATTTCATCGCTGCTTGAATCATGTTGCTCGCATCGGCTCCGCCAGCGAAGCCAATTGTCACGTTTGACATGATAACGATACTGTTTGATCAGCCAAAATTGTGTCACGCAGAAATCGAGCAAGACTTACACCACATGCTCTTTAATATTGAAATGGTGATCCGGATTGATTCTCCACTCGCCAAAGAACGGCAGCTGTACAGACATGATCGGCAGGATTTTGGCCAATGCCACGCCCATTGGATATGCGAGCAGCTCTGCCACGATTGAGACGATGTGAACAGCGGGATACCGCAGTGAGAAGAACTGGTTGACTCCAGCCCCTATAAGCACCCAAAAAGTGCCCAGAATCCACATGCGAAGTGTGTTGACTGGAATTGTGGGATCATCTGTTTCTGGCACGACGGCTCGCTGGTAGAATTAGCTACTGGACGGGAGAAACACCGAGGCAAGCTTGACTGACAACTTCCGGATACGGCGATGTATCGCCATCAATATCTTTGATCTCCTTATCGTGAAGCACATCGTTGAGATCAACTTCGATCTCTGTGAGGTGGCCTTGCGATACGTCAATGGGCTGTACACCAGCCTGAGCTTCATGTTTCGCTGGAGGACCGAGCTCCTCGTCCGATGTCCTTGGCTTCGCTGAGTGGTCTTCGAGCGTATTCAGCTGTACCCCATCAGTATTCTGACGATTAATCGTCCACGGTCTTCGAATGCGATTCATGGCTGCTAGCTGGAGCTTAGGAAACAGCTAGAGAAGCGTCCATAAGCATCGTGAGGAAGGACTGGCAGGCCAGCGCAATGACATGGAAGCCACGGCATTGGCATGCAGCTTATCTTGTCTTCTTGATGCTTGTGTGATGTCTTATCTTCTGTAGGCGAGGGTGGCCGCCCACCTATCGGTGTATCTCTGTTGGCCGATGCCAAGCCGCATGGGTGAGACGTGGTGGGCTTCTCCTGCTCGTCGCTTGATCATGATCCGGACCTCTACGACGATCGAATTAGATGGTACTGTTTCAAAGCAAAAGTGCATGCAGCAGCTTTGGCGCCATCTCCGTAATGCACATGAAATAGCTCTTTATGAAGGAGATAGCCGCGTGAGGGATGTGGGCATGCAACGCCAACAGACCACCTGAGGCTTACGACAGAAGCTGAGAGTGATATAGCACCTGCGCTCACTGAGAAATAAACGGTGATGAGCTGATGAGCGGGATCCGCGTTCATGAGTAGAGTTGGAGAAGATGAAGAAGGTCCAAAGTTCGAAAAGGAAAGCGGAAAGTTCAGCACGGATGCGCCAAGACACCACTATATTTACAACCAGAATCTATCGGATCTATCTCTATACCACAATCCAAGAATTACTTATACATGAGAGAACGAATAGAGATCTCTCTGCCGAGATCTTCGCTTTTGCTTGAAAGCTCGAGGAACGCCAGAAGGTCAAGATTTACACCCGGCAAAGTGTCCCATCTTGCAAGTCATATCGCCACCCATCACTTCCAACTCCGCTCAGCACGTACAAACTCTCAGTAGGATCGTACTTCTTTTTGACTTCCAGAAGCCTGTCGTAATGATCCCCATAAAAGTCCGCCTTGAAGTTCTTGCTGTAAGGATTTCCCTCGTTCATGTACGATCCCGAGGTTGGAGCCCACTCGTGCCAGAGACACTCTTTGTTCTGATCGATCCACGAAGCAGTCTGCTCAAGAAAGTCTTGCGGGCTCGTATACTCTTCCACGGCCCCCGATGCCCCGCCGACGTAGAAGTGCAGGTATGCGGATCTCCAAGCGGGATGAAGAGCGCCCCAATTGTCAGTAGGCGCATTGATGACACCAGGTCCACCAGATAGACCGACAGTGGCGAAGGTTCCTGCAGTCGAGTTCTGTGCTGCGACGCCTCGTTGAATGTACTGACGAAGTTCGTCCCGCGACACTTCGACTAGCTCTTTACGTCCAAGTAGGCGGCTGGTCATGACACTTCCTCCGCCGGCTACGTTTGAGCCAGATATGCTGCCATAGAAAGACGAATAATTCATTGTCGACGCCTGGTACTGGATTGTGAGGTTTGCATTGCCGCTTTGGGACTTTAATTGGTCGACTACAGGATTAATGAGATCATCCATCTGGGCTGCAGTCACTCCGATGGCCCATAGCGCCTGAGTGACCACAATCCCGGAGGAGACATCGGTGGCAGCTGGGTTGAATTTGCTTGCGGTCTCGCCTACCGCAAGTGTCATGGCGCCTGCAATGCCAGCATCCATGAGGTCTGGTAGTAAGCTTAAGTGCAGCGCTACCGCGTCCCAGGAGGCATTCGCAGCGCTTTCGCCTTGAGGGACGATCGAAAGTGTGCCGAAAGCCACTGCCTCGGGTTCTGGATGGTGCTTGATAACGAATTCGGTGACGATTCCATATTGGCCACCTCCACCACCTCGAATCGCCCAGAACAAATCCTGATTCTGCACCAAGTTCGTGGTCAAGACTTCTCCCGTGGTGGTAACGACAGTAGCTTGAAGTACTTGCTGCGCACCGAGACCATATGTTGGAGCGAGGGGGCCGTGTCCGCCGCCTTGAATATAGCCACCAGGTCCCACACTACCGTCTTGTCCAGTGGTAACAGCCCGTCCTTGCGACAACGCGAATTTCAAGATGTCAGACCATTCCAGTCCGCTTCCAATCACAAAGACGTCCTCGGTTGTATTGGTGCCGGGAACCCGCCGATGGGTGTCTCTGCGCAGCTGGCGAAGATGGTGCGTCCAGATAGATAATGCGTATGCGCCGCTCGATCTGCAGAGGATGTTAGCGGTCTACAGATGTAACTTGGTTCAGTGCTACGTGCCTGCCGTTTAGATCATGCCCTGTCCCTTTGACAACGATTCTGATGTTGCGCTCTGCTGCCCATGCTGCCGCCGTAGCGACCTGCACATTCGTGGTTGCGTTCACGATGTAGGAAGGCAGTCCTCCTAAATGACAGCCAGCAGACTCTCGGTAGCCATCCGCTCCCGGCGGTATGCAAGAATTGTTGGCGAACAGCGGCGAGCCGATCGACTCAGGAAGTGAAGCATGAAAGATTCCTGAAGTCCAGTTCGAAATGGTGACATTGCAATCGAATGGTGATCCAAAGGGGTTGCCAGCATAACAAGAAGAAGGTGCAGGCGTTGTGCTGAGTAGTGCTCCGTTGATGGACTTGTTCAATGTCTGCCACTCGTCCAGACTTGGCCAATTGTTGTCCATGGGCGTAGTCTTGCATTGTGCAGCTAACGCGCCTCCAACAAAGGTTTGGAACAGCATAGCCCGCACGGTCGGTGATAACATGATTGCGGTGAAGAACGCTTGAGGATGCAATCTTCAGGGACACGCACATCGCTGCTCTTTTATCTATTTCTCAGGAGTCGATCCAACAGGCAGCCATTTGAGACCGTTCCACCACGGCACCTACTACCGACTGCCGGCATATTTTTCTCTCATTTCGGAGGTCCATAAACTCATCAGCCGAAGGCGCGGCATCATGTGCGTCTGCTGGATCCGAGATAGCGACGAAGAATCTCGGTTTGATCATTATTCGTGCAGGGAGTAGGCTCGGATTTGGTCACCAAGACCGTGCTCGTATTCGCTCAGCCCTACGAATGCGAAATCTTGTTGGAGAAAGCATGCCTCGAGGTCCGAGTCGCGTACTGTACGTCTGCGTCAACACTTTTCGAGCCACATTGCCACGGTGTTCCTCGGTCTAGCTCAGCCTCAAGGATACGAGCAGCTGGCGCCGGGACTTGAAGCTGAGCTCGCGTCTGATCTTTGCCGACCTTTGTTTTGGGAGGTCTCTTGCTTCGGTCTGGTCACCGTCTTGGACGTGTTTCGAACGCGGCATGCCGTCGGTGAAGTGCTAAAGCCGGCCGTTCAGACGAAATAGATGCGATCATGGCCACGCTGCGACCTCATGGGTCGACCTGCTGATTTGTGGCCGACATCAGTTTTGTTCATATGTCTGCTCTGCTGGATGACAGTCCACGCCGGCGATTGCAGACTATAACGACACAAAGGTATCGGCCAGGCTCACTGGCAGACTGCTTGCCGGGGACTGTTTGATGGCGATCTGATGAAATATGCAAAGATGCGTTCGAATGTGGATCGCAGAATCACCAGCTGCAAGAACGGTTTGGCCCAGGGCGGACTTGCCTAATGGGGTCATCCGCTCTTCCACGTAGTCCGATGGAAGACAGCAGAAGCACCTGGCACGACAATGACCTGACATCTTCTTAGACTGTTCAAGCTCAGAACGACTATCTTGCGTGCAAAGACCTTGAGAATCAAAGCTCCAGGAAGCAACACAAGTCGCCACAATGACGGGCAGCCAAGTTCCACCAAAAAGACTGGCTATCGGAGTCGTTGGGCTTGGCCGAATAGGACGACAACACGCATTGAACGCTTTGCATTATGTACCTCGTACTGAGCTGCTATGTGCATGCTCGCCCATGGATGCCGATCACGAATGGGCAAATCAAAACCTGGTACCATATGGTGTTAAGGTCTACCGAAACTTTGACGACATGCTTCAGCATCAAGGCCTGGAAGCGTTGTTAATCGCAAGCACGACTGTTGTTCACTACGAGCATGTCATTGCTGGAATCGAGAAAGGACTCCACATTCTTGTCGAGAAGCCATTGGCAATGAACTCCGAGCAAAGTCGAAAGATCTTGGAAAAGGCCAAGCAGCAACAATACGCACACTTGAAAGTCATGACAGCTTTCTCCCGACGATTTGACGCTTCGTATCAGAACGCTGTGACCGCGATTCAACAAGGTCGCATTGGTACGCCCGCGATGATACGTTGTGATAATAGAGACAAGTACGACCGATCCGAATTCTACATGCGATATATCATGGCAAATCCTGGAATCTTCATCGACACCGGTGTCCATGACATTGATCTCACTTTCAACTTCCTTGGCTCAGGAGCACGACCAAAGTCTTGCCATGCGGTCGGCACAATAGCACTCCACAAGGAGCTCGCACAAATACAGGACGTCGACAATGCTGTTGGAACTGTAGAATGGTATCCTTCACAGTCCGGAGACATTGCTCCAATATCGTACTATACAATATCGAGGATATCTCAGCCTGGCTTCGACAACCCGACAGAGATCATTGGAACTGAAGGGACATTGAAGATCAATTTGCATCCAAGGAGGGACTTGATCGAGGTAGCTGACAAGAATGGCATTGGCAACGGAGTGATGCCAGACTTCTATGAAAGATACGAGAAAGCTTTTGTCACGGAACTCAGTGTGTTTGCAGATGCTGTGCTTGATGACAAGCCACTACCATATGAGCTGGATGTGGCAATCAAAGGCATGGAGCTTGCTGAAGCACTGCAAGAAAGTCTCAGGACTGGGAAGAAGATTGAGTGGGATGAAAATGGTCAGCGCAGGCACTGATGCCGAAAAGTTCCGCTAATGTGATGCCGTGAGCGTGGAGCGACGATGATGAGCTTTGAAGAACAAGAACGCAACTATATGCTCTTGTAGCACGCGAAGCTGACTCACTGCGGTAGAGGAGCAACTCAATCGCACACATCATCAGCTGGAATCCGACAGCGGTTGAACGCCCAGATGATCAGCACAAATAGAGAAAAGAAACAACGCAGTGTGAAGAAAGAGACTTGGTTGAAGAACAATGGCGCGTTTTCTACTATCTAGCAACGTAACACAGGTTGTCCACTGCAATAGCGATGTTTCCAGCAAGGTCCGCCTCGAGTATCGCTGGCGGCGAGGCCAGAGATCAATTTTGAGCCTCAAAATTCTTGCTTCGCCAGCAAACGCAGAGTCGCAGAGCATTCCATGGAGTGTTCCCACTCGGCCTAGCCCATACTGTTGCTCCTCCAGTATGACTCGCGAGAATAACCACCTTGAACCTGATAAATCCCGCTGCGCCCTGCTTTGTCATTGGTTAGAGCTCAATAATGGCAGATCTTAAGGCTTTCAAATACTGACCTGCATCCCAAATGGCAAGCCAGGAGGATTAATGAGGTGGATATGGCGGCGGTGGACAATACATAGGGTCGCATACCAGTATGCCGTCTATAGTGCAGCACCCGGGGATCTGGCTATCGATCATTCCGTCGTTGTTGGTAGAGAGCGCCGCGTTGACGGAAATGCTCAAAAGGTGAGCAGTGATTGCCAGTATAAGTTTCATTTCGATAGATGTTTAAACCAGAATGTGCAAAATGATATATTTTTGCAAAGTCTTCGATGGCTGGGCGAGAGAATGGAGGTCGCAAAGTTGATCTGTGGATGCACTTCTTCTTCTTGCGAAAGGTGAAAACATGGAGTTGCTACCTCTTTACATACTTCTCTGCAAGTATACGCACCATGCCGGGACTCCCTGTAGCGGAGTTGTTGACACCAGGTCCAAATGCCGAAGCCGGTTGTCACAAACAAGTCTAAAATTAATCAAATGGTTGGTTTACTGAACACGGTGGTCGGAGCTGTCTACCTGCCTAATTGCGTACTCAGCAAGCTTTATGCTTGTAGTGCGTAGCGATCCCAAGATGGACAAGGACGCATATTCCATCAAAAGGGTTCGATCCATTGCAGTTTGATCTCGTCCGTCAATCCGGATCGGTGAGACGTTGCCCTAACTATTATCAGATTCCTAGGTCCTGTCTTCATGTCATACTGCACCTTCGAACTTCTTGATGCTGCCTTGATCAGGTGGAGTCGCTGAACGTACAAGACACACGCTGTTATCGGAGAAAACCAATTATCAATTTGCTTAGACCCATGGCAAGGCAATACTATTTGACCCTATCAAAGTGACACAGCTGGATCTTACAAACATTGTTGCTCTGCGGTACTGAATATGTAGACTTGAAGACGCATATGGCGAGTCATCTCCTTACTCCCCTGAACACAACGTATAATCGTGAAATCCTCCAACAGGCTTGTCCACATTCATTCCGTCATGCTTCTCAAGCAAAGAACTCCAATATTGAATGTATCGAACAAGACCATCGTGATTGTGACTTTTCCTTGTCAGTCTTGGGCCCGCGACATCATAGGATCCCGCTGCCTCAGATGAGAACTTACGGTGTTTACTGGAAGCTATTGCGGTGTGCCTCATGAGGGTGGGTATCTGTCGCACTCGGACCCGCATATGCCAACGTTCTCGTTGATTACGCAGCATCTGCTCTGATCTCGTAGCTCGATGCTCCTCTTGTCCTGGTAGTGTGGAGGCGCTGCCGTGACGAGAACACTCACGAAGAGGAAGGTAGCGATCGATAGGATATTCATATTTGTAGGGCTAGTAAGTTGCAATGAGGTGATTGGTCGCGATGATTTGTTTCTGAAAGCAGGATGTGGGGTTACAGTCAAGCGTCACTCCATATGCTCACTTTCGTAAAGCCTTTTATAACAAGTCGCGGGCCCCTTGCATGTTCTCTCTCACCGACCAGACATCAGACGAAGTTCTGCTTTGAGACCCTGCTATGTTATCTGAACACATTCCATTTGCTAATAGTAGTTGTTGCAACCTACTTACAATTATTGAGGTGGTTGATATTCTGAGCAAGACGTTCAGGGGCTGTCTACCTGCCTAATCAAGTAATCGGTAAGCTTCATGCCTGCACTGAAATCCTGCGTTCTCAGAGCAGACCATAGCTCGCTACGGATGCACAGACGGAGAATGTGCTGGGCAGACCTTTCACACCATCACGATTCGATATAATGTTTCTCATTTGCATCGGTGTACAATTGCCCTGACGTAGCCCTAGGCTCAGCGGGGACTTCCCTGCCCATGGCTGTCGTCCAAGGTCTGCCCATGAGTGCACGGTCGCAAATGCGAGCCACTGGGACCTCGTAACGCGGCAGCTCAACAGCTATGGTGAGCAATGCGCGGTATCATATTCGGGTCCTAATTTGTTGGTAGGGTCGCAACGCGGTTCGTCACCCTCTCTGCTCGCGCGGGCGATGCCCTGAGGCTGAGGGTGAGAATAAGCATCTATGAGATGATTTACGTTGTCGAAGAACGCCAGTACTCATCTCTCAGCGATCCCGTATCGAAGAGGCGATATGAACTAGTACCCGAGTATGATGTCTTCTGCGATCTTCTCAGCCAGCGCATATATCGTGCTCTGCGGATGACCAGGTGGTAGAATTGGCATGATCGACGCATCGCATACTCTCAGGCTCTGAGTGCCGTAGACTCTCCCCCAAGTATCAACAACTGCCATCGGATCTTGTGGAAGTCCCATCTTGCATGTACTGCTTGCATGCCAAACTGTCATGAACGAGCTCCGGATAAGATCCAGGATCTCTTCGTCCGTGTCAATCTCCCATCCAGGCCAAAACTCTGGATTGCCATCCGGCTGAGGTATAGTGATAGATTGCAGTTCAGGTGTAGCCCATATCTCGCGCATGCGACGGAACCATGAGATTGCGACTTCCTGATCTGCTCTTGTTTCGAGGTAGTTAGGAGAAATGATTGGCGGAATGTTGGCGTCTGGCGAGCGAATTGTCACATTTCCTCTTGATGTCGTCGCAACCATCGCGGTAAACACGCTGGCGTACTGCTTAAAGTCGAGGGGTTGTTGCAGTACAGGAAACCAAAAGTCAGCGAGATGGCCATTTCCGGTGACGTGCTCTAGCTCCGGCCAATCTGCTGGAAATTGGGCCATTACGGCTTGTGTCTCTAGCGACCATGTTGCACGATATTTCTCGGGCAGCTTCTCCCATCCCAAAAGCTCGACGACATTGGACGTCAGAGGGCCCGTCGGCGGAACACTTAAATACTCGGCTAGAGTCTCGGCAAGAACAACAGGGTCGTGAAGAAAACGATCAACGGTGTCAAAGTTAACTTCGTGAGAAGGTCCTGCACCATTTACATCCATGGTCAGTCTATCAACAGGTTTCGCCCAACACACCATAGACACTCACCCAAGATGATGTGATCCCACATATTCTGACCGACTCCGTACAACGGCGATACGATCGGAATCCCCATTGAAGCCAGTGTCTCCGGGGGACCAACTCCAGAACCATCAATAGTTGCGGCGATTGGAAGACTCCGGCACTAAGTATGACTTCTCGACGGGCATAAATGTTCCTTTCCAGAAGCGACGAGCTCACTCTTACACCAATTGCCATCGTACCAGAGAAGAGTATCTGTTTCACCATCGTCTCACTATACACTTTCAAGAGCGGATTGCCCCGGACCAGTGCCAAGTACTCATCGGAAGCACTTCTCGACTGTGTATTTGATCGTATCGTAGACTGAGAGTAGTGGTATCCGAGAAGCTGACCATGGTTGAAACCCAGCGTTCTGCCAATACCGACGGCTTGAAGGCCACGTTCCAACCATGTTGCCCAGACTGACACCCAATTCGTGTACCCGACTTGGATTGGGCCACCCATGGGCGCGAAGGCAGTAGGATCATAGAGGGTTGTGGCGTTGGCTCTTCGAATCTCATTGTTAGGTGGTGTGAACGTCGTACTTCGCAGGAAATAAGGCCACAGATTGGCAAGACGATAGCTCTCGTCTTGTACCAGATCTGCCCACATGTCGTAGGCTCCAGTGCAAGATCGATGGAAGATCATGAAGTTCAGGGCGGATGACCCACCAAGGCATCTGTCTGAATGTCAGGAACGCGTATTGTAAAGACCTCAATGTGAGCAGAACCTGCCACGAGCATAGTGGATTCGCCGGAAGCCATTTCCCCACTGAGGTTCTGTAGTGAATCCCCAGTCGACAATGGGTATCTGATCAAGCTCACTCCAGCCAACTCCGAAGAATGCGCCTGCCGGTGTGGTGCCCAGCACTGGCTTGCCGATCTCATAGAAGACCCCAGCCTCGATGAGCGCGACAGAGAAACCTGCTTGTGCAAGTCTCACTGCTATTGGTATCCCAGCGGTGCCCCCGCCGACGACGACATAGTCGAAAGTCTGCTCTTCGCCAATGGCGCCTTCGACAGTACCAAGCAGGCCTTGCACAAGGCCTTGTCCTGAGGCTGCTTCTTCGACGGTGTCAAGTAGGGGAGAGACGATGGAGCCACCAGGGAGGCTTTGAGCATTGATAATGTCGAGAACTGGCGTGGTGGAGCTGGAGAGGAGTCCCAGTGCAGAATCGAGAACGTTTCCGAGCTGACGACGCCAGAGCGCGAAAGGCAATGAGGCAGTGAGTGGAAAGAGCGTCAAAGTGGGCCCCAGCCAACGGAGGAGAATCATCCTCGACAAAAACGAAACGAAAGGCGGTGAAGACTGTGACAACACTCGCAAAGCAAGCTGGAGTTGCACTTCGGAGCAGAAGCAGGTTCAACATGCATTGGAGCTATTCTGGAGATGCTCTCGCGGCACGTCGTGGCGATAGCAGGACGAGCAGACGTCCATGACCATGTGAACCACGACCAGGACTGTGGAGAGGAGACATGCAAATGAGCTGAGAGCTCTGGCTGAGTCTGGCTTGTCACCAGGCACAAGCTGTGATAGGCTGATGTCGTACACCCTGCCCTTCGATTCGAGGGAGTCCTGCATTGACCAACCGGTATCAGGGGCGCGAGTGATGTTGTCTTTGGAAACGCGTGTCATTCGATCCAAGCTCCTAGAGGACGCCGCAGTCGGTACCATGCGCAAGGAGATGACTTCAACCGATGGTCTGGCCACGGTGCGCCAGAAGTCTTGACGGGCTACATGGTCTTTCAGAAGACTTGCGAACGGACAGGCTGTAGCTGATGCCTGTGTCCAGGAGAAGGGAGGGGGAACTAGACGAACCCAAATGGAGCCAGAAAGTACCAGAAGCCCCAGGCTTGATCCAACCGAAGGAATGAAATTCGCATCGATTAGTGTCGATATGAATGCCTCAATGAGGCAGTACCTGCTGCAATTGATTCATTGCAGAGGGCTTGCAGACAGTGGGTCAAATGAGGCTGTTGCTTAGAATTCGGGGGCGGATTGCTCAACAATAAAGTCAAGCTTGCAGACCCTTCACAAATTTGACATCTTGCTTGGGCCACGGTGAGGGACTTTCTCGCCTCCGTTGCACTCCATCGAGTAGGCGTCGGGTCCATTTTATCACTCGATACCGTTACTGGCAAAGGCTGTCCCCAGCTGATCAGACACTGTGCGGAGTCGTGTGAAGCGATGGGACTGTGAAAGTAGTGTTGCCAGTTCTGCACTCGAGGATGCACGACTTTTCACGGAAGTGGCTTTCCAAGAGACAGACTTCGAAAAGGAGGCAGGGTCACTTGACCACCAACCTTGCAGGAAGGCACAGCTCGATCGTCGCCAAGTGCGACTATGACTGCTCTTCATCGGGCATCTCAGATATTGAAATGTAATGAGAAGACTGGCGATCCCAGATAGGTGGTGAGCACTCTGGATAAGGTCAACGTAAGGAACAGCCAGTAGAGCTGTAGGAGCTATTGCGACATCCTGATGGCACTCAGCCCACAAATGCGCATACCAATGACTGCTTTCTTCGCCGCATGCACCTCCGCGTCTGCTGCTGGATACTTCGAATCCTGGATCAACGATCGACGAGGAACATCAATGAATGCACACGTCAAAGAATGCAATGCACTTCTGAGTTCTGGCAATTGCAACCGACTCCGAAAAACAAATCACGGAATATGACTCGCCAGCATCCAAGCCAGTCTTCCGTACCTGCGAAGAGCAATTGCAAAGACTGGTTGCCGCAACCAGTAGCCCAGCCCTATGCCACCAAGGGCAAACCCTAAAGCCCTTCCATACTGACCGTCAACTTTCCTATTCGAGCAAACGGCCCCGAACCGGGTTCTGACTTTCCAGGCTCCGGATAATACTGCGATGGGTGCTCGACATGCCGAGCCCGAGTTTCCCCAGGATCGGTGCTGTCATGATGCCGAACAGCCTTTGGTCACTTCACATGGACGGCATCCGTGCGGCGGTGAAGAAAAAGCTTGTCATTCTTCATGAATCTCGGACATGTCAAACGACTTGTCAACAGTAACAAGATTCGATTCCATCCCACTCACGAAGCCGCTGAATCCTGACTACTTCTCCATCTCCAACCTATCACCTCACCCGCCAAACAAGATTCACCACCTACAAAGCATTCACAACAGCCGTATACGCCGCCTTAGGCTGGTAACTCCCATCAAACAACAACGGCGAATCCCCACTCCTCCAAGAATCCTTATCACTGACTCCCCAACTCGTAATTCCCACACACTTACTAACATTCAAACAAGCCTTCGCAACCGTAACATAATCCTCCGGTTTCGCTTGCTTAATATCCAACTCCGTGATCGCGACTTCCGGAGCAGCAGAAGCGAGTAGTTCGAGAGCGGCTTGAACACCAGCAGCAGAACCGAAACCGGAAGCGGATAGATGGGATTGGGATCCGATGCCGTCGATGGGGATGCCTTGGGAACGCCATTGTTTGACTTTGGAGACGAGGCCGGTGGTCTTGGCGTAGGTGGAGGAGTCGAGGTTGTAGTCGTTAATGTATAGCTTCGCTGCAGGGTCCTAATCGCAATCGTCAGTCAAGCTCCGGGAGTGAGAAACATCGGGAAGGGGCTTGACATACAGCTTTCCTCGCCGCGTCAAACGCAATCTTGACAAAATCCTCTCCCAGGACGTCCGAGAAGACTGACTGGCGCAGTTTCCCATCTTCGGCGAAAATCTCGTTCACGACGTCGTATTGGAAGATTTGGCCCTTGTAGCGGGTCATGATGGTTGTGACGTGGTTTTGAATGACTTGGGTCAAGGTATTGCGATCTTTGATGTCTTTGACCCATTGTGGGAGTTGAGAGTGCCAGACGAGAGTGTGACCTCGGATTTTCTTGTTGTTGGTTTTTGCGAAGTTCACGAGGGCGTCGGCGCCGGTGAAGATGAACTGGTTGCGGGATGCTAGAAGAGAGCGGGTTAGTTGGAGAAGGGGCCATGGATGACGCGGGAGGAAGAAGGACTTACGTTCAGTGGCATCCCATTTCATGGAGTTCTCGGCGGTGAGCTGGCCGAATTGCGCTTTGATGATGTTGGCGTTTTGGGTGTTGCTGACTGTTATTGGATAAGTATTAGCTCGACTAGCACATTGTAGTAACTGGACTTGAGGCACTGACGAGTTCCCGAATCGGCGCAAGTGCCCCAATACTGCTTTCCTTTCGCAACGAATTTGGCGTTCAAGCTGGTCGATTGTCTAGCATCGAGTTCCGCAGGAACAGGAGAAGCGAATGCCGATCCAGCGGCAAGGAGGGAAACGACGATAGATTGAATCGAAAGCATGGCTGTCTGGTGAGTCCGAGGACTGACCTGGTACTGAAGAATGGAAAGGAGAGTGTTGCGATGTTGAAAACATTCACAGCAGAAACATGGCCCAACTTATATCCTTCTTTCCAAGCCACACCATGCAGTCTTGTCGCTTGCTTGCTGGCAAATAAGATTCCACGAGGCCATCAACTTGCTACAACGGAGTGACCATACGAGTTGTGTTCGGCTATAGCCTCTTTGGTGGAGAATCCGCAAGCGAGCAGGTTGATCAAGTAGAGTGAAGATAGATTGACGCCGAGTTTCAGGCTGAATGTGATATAGGCTTGGCGAACGCTTTCAGGTGTTCCAGAATGGTCGACTGGTGCTGCACAGGATCCTTTACACATGTTCCATTCAGGCAGAATAGATCTGAAGGGTGTCTTCATTCTGTTGTTCTTTAGTCTGATGTTTCGTAAACATGCTTCCATGCGGAGGAAATGGTCTTGGCTTGTACTGTATATATTGCCTTGCTGAAGTTGGTGGGTCTTTTGATGATCACACTGGAGCGCTAAGTGTCGCTATTGCCATTTCGGGCAGGGGCGGTATATCGATACGCCCCAAATGGCAAACGGTTTCCACGTGGTGCTTGGTTCTGGAAGCTTATGTAGAAGTCCTTCCTCGGCTGGAAAAATGTGGACTTGGCCTTGTAGATGAAACATCCAGTACCGAGAGCACGAACGCCTTGATTCGAGACCGCCTCAGATATGCACCGCTACCAATTGCTCTCAAAGTCCTAAATCCTGAGCGCTGAGCGAGGACGTGCTTGCACATATTCTGAAGTATCGCGCAAAGATGAGCCCAGTGAGCCGCGGGACTGATTGACCAGTGGAGAGGATTGATGTAAAACGTCGCACGTCCAGCGTGTCTATCTTTTCGGTTATCTCATACATACGGACACGCCCGTCTTTACACATTAAATCTGTCTCGAATCGAAAGCGAAAACGAAGTCCCAAACTGTACACTAGTCAGAACAAAACATCCTTCTGAAAGAAAAACTCCTGCCCAGAAGGCAAAAGAATCAGTAGACAGGCTTCCCACCACTCTGAGGAAGTAGGCCGTCTAGGTCTATTATGCCACGCCGTCCGTCAATTGTTCCTTCGCTTCTTTCCAAGAAGAGATATCAGCCATCTGGTGTTTTCGCCGACTTCTTATGGCTCATCCTTGCCTTTTCCTGCCCCGCAATGCGATGAAATGGTGATGGTCGCTCAGCCCGCGATGAGAACCCACAACAAAAAGAATATCATCAAGACACCAAACATCTTCGCGATCAGCCAGCGGTTGCCTTGCACGCGACTCCAGTACTTCATCAGTTCTCGTTGAGCACCTTCGACATTATCCACGACATCGTCGGTATTTGCGTCAATGCGCTGGATCTGCTCGGCTTGTTCCGAGACCATTTGCGCGAGTTGGCCGAAGATGCCGCCGAGTTCGTTGATTGTACGTTCGATGGCTTCGATAGCCTCGCCTCGTTGTTGAATGTAGCTGTTGGATAACGAGCCTTCTTCCATTAGTTGTAATTGTTGTTGAGAGGCTTGCATTGGCGCTCCTGTGCCAGAATATAGTGCTGATCCTCCAGAAGGCTCCAAAGAGAGGACATCTTGGCCTTGACTCGAAGGGCCTGTTTGTCCGGGTTTGGGACTTCGCCCTCGACTGGGTGTCTGGTATAAAGGAGAATCGGTTCTTCCTGGTTCTAATCTTTCTTGCGCTGCACTTGATCTCCCTACCTCGCCAACGAAATTCTCCTGTCGACTTCGACTGGCTTGAATATTCTTGGTGCGCACCTCGAGGACCTCTTTGAAGTTGACAGCCACATCCGCGACTCGCCCTTGAAGCAGCATGACCACATTCTTGTTGTGTTCTCCCTCCTGCTGCGCGCCCGAAGCCTGCCCGTTCTGTGTTCTTTGCAATTGCTGTAGGTTTCCAATTTGCTGGTTCAGACCTGCCAGATCTTGCTTAATCACATATGTGAGTTCGGCAATCTCCACGGGTCGGTCGTCGAAAAGCGTCTTTCGCTTTGCCAGCTCACCCAACCTCTGCAGCTTGCCCATGGTGGCGCTGATGCCTCGGCCGATGGCGGCAGCATTCCGCGCAAACTCGCTCCGCTGCGCTCGAGTCGGGGGTGTCGCAGTGCCATTTTGTTGGGAGATCAGTGGTTGGGACTGTGCGCCGAGGGGTTGTTTTCGCTGCCGGGCAATCGATTTCTGTGCCTGTTGGAGGATGGAGCGGAATTCGGGGGTGCGGTCTTGGATGGAGGCGTGTGAGGCCATGGTGAGCATGATCCAGAAGTCGTCGGAGGTGGTCGGCAGGAGGTGGCCAGATGGCCGGGTTGGATCTGTTCGAGCGCGGTCTTTGTTGTCGCGGGCGGACTGTGGAAGCGGAGCGGCGGTGGTGGGCGGTACGGGGGAGGCGACAGTATTCTCGGTCGGGATGCGGAAGGGTGGTGAGGACAGATTTCTTTTTGGTGGTGCAGCAGACGTGCAGGAAGGATGCAGGGAGGGCTAGAATAGAAGGCGCGACGAAGGTCTGCGAACACGTGCGCCAAGAGAAACGCGATGTTCTACTTTGCGACGACTACAGCGATATCTAGGTATCGAAGATGCCTGAGGGTGTTCTCAGGTATCACGGGCATTTCTACGTCTGATTGACGTGAAGGTATGCCCAGCAGACAGCATATGGACAAATGCAGGCGAAAGTGAAGAGGGCGTCGTCATCGGGCACAGCGCAGCGGTGCAGATGCATGTCTCGGCTTGCATGTCCCTTGCCAGCCGCTGCCAACTTGTGAACAACACCACCCCATCTCATTCTCGCCCTCTCGTGGCCATAATATCTAATACAGCATCTGGTGGAAGCGTGTGGATGACTGCGCGACCATCGTGACGCGCATTGTACCTCGCCACCGCCGTTGGCCGTTGATCGTCCGCGGAGCTGGAAACAGCAGCACTGCGCCTCGACATCGACGCGGAGCTTCACCCATCTCCCCCTGCATAGTCGACACGACACCTCGGCCATGATCTCTTGACAGCCTCACGACCTCCGCTGAACATGGCCAACAACGGGACACCCACCACGCCTGGTGGGCCGCTGTCCTTCAAGACCGTCCCAGGAAGGCATAGGACGCAGAAATGGAACACGGCGCCAAAGAACACATACGACGGAGACGATTGGGGAGATTATGACCCGTATGATGAGTATGGGGGCGGGTATGAGGATCCAGAACCTCCGCTTCCCACACAATCATCGGCTTTGCCTACACAGAAACTTCGCAAACACAGCTTCGACCGGGGAGACGATGGCGCGCGATCCGTCTCCGCTCCTTTTCCTGCACAGCAACACGCACCAGTCACTGCGAGTCCCATAGATGGAGGGAACAGCGACTTCCCTCGCAGCAGATCACGACCGCGCGACTTCACGAACCCCGACCAGGCACCGGCACCGCTCAACGCGTCGAGAGAGGCCGTCCCTGCTCCACCGGGTTTCTTCCCGCCGCGAAAGACCAGCATGGGAGCGAACACGTTTGAAGCACAACAGCAGGCAGCAGAGGCACGGGCGATTGCCGAGAGTGTGTCCAGCTCGGCGGCCAACAATGGTGCCGCTTCATCGGCCGACGGAGCTCAGACAGACAAGCCGCTACCCTTCATTCGTCCGAGCGACATCTACAAGCGTATGGACGAAGAAAGACGACGCGAGAGTGAAGATAGTGGCAGGCCCAGCGTTGATACATTGGAGAGGGTGACCTCGGCGGAGCAGCGGAGGAGTGATTTACCACCGGTTCAAGAGCAGGCAGAGAAGGTTCAGATCCAGTCGTCAGGCCCAGATCAGCCTGACCAAAGCACCTCTTCTACACGAAACAAAAGCCCCACATTACCGCTGGTATCACGCTTTTCAGGCTTTGGGGACGACATCTTGACCTTTACAGGTTCTACATCGACAGAGCAGACATCAAAGCCATCGCCACCTGGTCTGGATACGGCCGGTTCGGGAACGGCCTCCAGCTCCATTCAGCCAACACCGACCACCACTCATCCACCTTCAGGCATCTCCCGAGCCAGTGCTGCAGCTGAGCAACACGGAGACGATGGACTCCAACACACTCCATCTGTTGGCTTCCGCTCGGCGGTGCACCAAGCCTTCGACCAGAACGACGCGTCTCTTTCGCGCGACAACTCAGGGTCTACGCCAAGCACCGGCGTTGGGCGCAGTGATACTTCTTCCACTGCAGGCATTAGCCCCATCATGAGTCGTGTACCTTCAGCCGCCACTGCAGCGTTCAGTCAAAGGCAACGAGATGGGGTCACCCCTACTATTGCAGAAGAGTCTACGACGACGCCGACTGCTTCAAGGCCTGGCTCCGATCTGGTGGAACGAGTGGGGCGACAACCTCCTGCGGATAGAAGTGCAAGTGGTGAGCGTGTTCCAGCAACTTTTGAGCCTGGCTATCGACGCAGTTTAGATCCTCCGTCATCTGGCACATCTCCAGCGCGCACACCTGCAGTGGAGACCGTCGAATCTCGCAGACTCAGTACACCTCTGTCAGGCGTCATCGGTGCCGATGATCCAGATGTGGCGGACCAGGGTGCCGAAGTTGTGAAACCTGATCTCCACCCTGTTGAAACGCTGGCGAGCAATCAACCCACTTCTGCGATTCCGATTGCTGGAAGGGGGCGAAGTAACACCGACTACAGCATTCGTGAAGCCGACCTCGCCAACACCATCAACTCATCTCCCGACAAGGATCCCAGCTCGCCTGAACTGGCTGAGGCGGCGAAGGAAAGCAGAGACAGTCGCGATCTGTTCCTTCGCACCCATGATATGCCTCCCGCTACAAGTCCTGTGAGAACTGGCACTCCTTCCCGGTCTGACAGCCCTGCTAAAGGAAGGGTACGTGAGATTGCCGATAAGTACCAAGAAATCCACGAAAGTCGTCGCGGCTCAAATGCCAGCATTGGCTCAAGCAAGTCTGGCTGGAGCACATTCACCGACGATGCAAAGCCGAAACCGAGACGCGCAGGTACTGGCCAAAGCGGACTCGGACAAGGCTCAGCTCCTCCAAGACCTGAAATTGGGAGAGAAGGGAGCTTCAAGCCGGACTTGCCTGGAGGCTGGATTAACAGTGAAGCACCTACGCCAGCGGTTGAGACCCCACCAGCAGTTGCAACTCGCAATATTCCATCACCCGATGAGCCGATCGATCTGACGCCAACAACTCAGAAACATCAATTACAAGGCCCAGCCACGAAGTCTCCGATTGATGCCACCAAAGAAGTTGGCGATCAGCTTGGAGCGGCTTTCATGAGTCAATATGGTGTTGGCCATCAGACACGTGATTTTGCGTTCAAGGAGGCACCTGCGCCGGTTGACCAGTCAGAAGCAATGCCCAAACGTATGCATGGAGAAGTCCTTCCCGCACCACCGTTGCTGCGACAGGAAACTGACAGCACTGATGCGCCGACTTCTGTTTCTTCCTCGGCTGCTCCTACACCTCTTGCCAAGGACACACCGCAGCCTGCCGCAGGGAACGGCAACCTAGGCACTGAGTATTTCAATACAGTCGCTCCACTTCGTGTCAGGAGTCGGGAGCCTAGTCCCGAGCACAGCGCGCCTCAGCCATCTAGCGCCAGTCAACCCCTCCGACGCACCTCCAGCGACTCCGCAGACGATGACCGCATTCGCGCTGAAATAGTGCGAAGCCTGGACAGCTCCGCGGACAACAATGTGCGCACGCAAGACGCGTTGAATGCGCCAGACAATGAGAGACGAGCCGAACATGGCGAATCCGCATTGCCGACCGCCGCTGCCACTGCCGCTGCAGTAGGTGTAGGTGCAGCGGCTGTTGCGGCAGCTTCGACTTCCACCCCTAAGACAGAATCGACCAGACCAGGCCTCCTCAACACCCGATTCAGCTGGGAGATGAGCGAGCCAGTCAAGGAAGAGCCCAAGAGTCCCGAAATCAAGCCCGAAGCAGCCTACGAAAGACCTAGGAGCAAGCAGTTGCATATCATGAATCCAGGGGAAACACCAATCACTCCAGACACTCCGGCCGTCGAGCAGAGACTACCTGAGCTGACAGGAACGATCGGCGGACCACTCTCAGTGCCTGATGTGGGGAGACCCGAGGCGGCAGCAGCAGAAGGAGAAATAGTGCGATCTCTCTCACAACGCGTCAAAGGGCCTGTGTCACCTGTTGCAAAGACACAGGACACTCTCAACGTTCCACAAACCACTGCTGAGAGCGGCCAGTCGCTTCATGAAGGGCAGCCATCGCCTGTATCAGACAGAAGCCCGCGGATCCCTTCATACTATGCCGAGTCGACTCAGGACACGACTAATGCAGCGCCATCCACGGCATCGCCTCAACAACAGAGCTCCGCACAATTCCAGGGTCAAATTCCGGCCTTTCGGAACATCCTGCAGATCAAGGACGCTGATGAGCGCATCAAGACTTACAATAGCACCCGTCAAGTGTTTGCTGACATGAATACTGGTCTGGGAGACTGGCTGCAGAGCATGACGGCGCGACATCCTGATGTACAGCAGACAGCCGAGCAAGGCAAACCACCACCGCTGGAGCCAAGCATTTCTGCTAGCAACACCAATTCGTGGAAGCGAGGCCATCGCGCCGCCGCACCTAGCATGAATCTGTCTAACTTGAAGAATCGTTTCGCATCCGCAGGCCAAGCCGAGGGTTCAGGCCGTACCACATCGACGGGAGGTGGACCTAGTGGGCTATCCAACAGTGACAATGCTGGTGGAAATGGCGGCGTCGACCTTGACCGTGTGCAGCAAAAGGGTAAAGAGTTCATGAAGAATGCCGGAGTCTTCGGCAGCAAAGCCGGCGCTGGTGCCAAAGGTCTATTGGCGAAAGGCAAATCGAGGTTTGGTGGAAGCGTACGTGGCAAGGAGGTATGATTCATTTCTGTATACCCTTTCCACACATCATCACCACAAGCACTGCAAGCACAACAAGCACAACACAGCGCCGTTTGCACTCTGGTCAATCTGTCGCTGAGACCTCGCGCGCTCCAGGCATGAAGTAACTGGGCGTGGAGCTTCTTCAAGCACACGACGGTTGCCACCATTATACGTTTTTGGCTACGAGATACCCCGAAGCAGAAGAGAGAGAGAAGGGCTTGCAAGACCATGACAGTTGCTATGATATGTTACTGCACGATTTCTTCTCTGTTTTGTATTATCGTTATCAAGAAGCATCTCTAACGTCGTTCGGTGGACCCACTTCATCCCCACATTCCAATCACCTCCTCTCCTCTTTCCCCAGCATATCATCACCATCCCCGCAAATGTGCGCGCATGTCAGCTTACGGTAAGTGCGCGTTTAGGACTCTACTCCGCCCCTGGCTGGTGCCTCTCGACCCCAGTACAATCGAGCCTCATCTTCGGTTCTTGCAAAGTTGAGATCTGTTTCGTCTCCCGCGTCACCTTCCAAGTCGCGGAATCGTATTGGATCTGGCAGCCAAGAGAACCGCCGCTTGTCCACTGCTGCTCCGGCTGCTGCGAATACTGTTGAACAGCCCAACGATTCGCCCTTTCCTGTACCAGACAATCGCCCGAAAGTCCCGGGCGCTGCCGATGAATTGCCGAATAGTACTGTAGCTCCAGCTCCTGCGGCACTTGTCAAGGATGAGAAGACGGCTTTAGAAAGCGACGTGCACGATGAAGGGGGGTTTCTGGGTCCCGGGCTCGTTTGACGAACTCGGGAGACGTGCTTGCGGCTGATCCTGATTCTGGTCTACACGGGAGTGCGATCTCGAAGGGCCAGGCTCCTCCAGGTGCGACGCACTTGCAGGTTGAGGACGAGCGCGAAGACGAGCGCGAGAGAGCTGAACCAGAAGCACCAACGACCACGATTGCAGCTCTAGCAGAACAAATCAGTGAAGCAGAGACCAGGAGCGAAGCTGTCAAGGAATTACAAGAAGCCGGGCCTGTTCTCGAGGATGTCACAACTGCATCTCCAGTGTCAATTTCTGGTCCTTCCACTTTGACTGCAAGCACGCATACACCATCTGCAGCTCTTCCGACGTCCAGTGACTCTCCAGTCCCAGGGCATCAGCATACTTCTTCATCGGACTCTATCGATCTTGCATCCGCTCTCACTATGGCTCCCAACGTCCCAAAACGGTCCTCCACAATGGACCCTGCCAGCGTGAACCCCGAACACAAGAGAAGCTACACAGCAGACCTCAACACGATTCCTCTCCTTAGTACACCAGATTTGCCTTCCACAAGTAAACGGTCTCCATCCGCAATTGCTAACCGACCAGACGCTGCGCGCAGGACTTCGACATCTGGACTTCTGGCGCTGAGGAGTAGTGCAAGACGGGAGGGCAGTGCCACTCCGACAAATGGATCTTCGTCAAGCCGGGAACCTAGTCGTGGATGGACCCAAGGTGCTGCTGCGAACCCGAGGCCTTTGAGTGGAGTCTTTGAGCGTTTGAAGGAGCGGACGGCAAGGAGCTGGAGTCGTAGCAGAAGTCGTCCACAGAGTTTGGTATTCTGGAAGGGAGGTGCCGATGAAACGTCGTCTTCTGCGGATGATGTTGGAGCCGAAAAGGGACAGGTGGAAGACGCGGCCACTGGCTCCACTGCACGTCCGCAATCCGCTCTTATGGATTTCAGCGATGTTGCTGTGGACCCTACGAAGTCTGCTGGGATTGCTGATCCTCAGGTTCTCTTCCACTTCATGGAAGTCTCCCTGGCTCGCCACAAAGGATCGAAGCTTGGAATGAACCGGGTGCGAAACTTCCGACCCCTAAAACGCCGGATGCGAAGGGAAAGATTTCGCCGCAAGAGCAGGAGCGCTTGGGTTTTTTGCCAAGCCCGGCGCCTACTGCAGCGACGTTCGCTGATGCGGAACACATGCGACGTGGAAGTAGTATTGACGTGGAGAGGCAGAGAAGGAAGAGAAGCAGTGTTGGGAACAACAGTGCTTTCGGTAGCGTCAGTGAAGAAGCGAACTGGAAGAAAGGCCTGGAAGAGAGGTATGCTGGAGAATCTTCTTCGCTGGCGACGACGAAAGGGGATCTTGACGGAGGCGCATTTGGTACTGCTGGTATCATGACTGGAGAGCCTTTGGAGACTGTACCAAGTCAAGAGGAGGTGGAAGAGAAAATGGCGGATGTCGTGCCTCTCCCGCTCAAAGGCGATGCTTCTGCTTCTGCTTCTACGAGAAGTTCTCCCACCAAGCGCCCGATGCAGGGTCAACGCAAGGTCTCGGATATCTCGACTTTACCTTCGCAGATGCATCGTCGAGCAGCTTCAGAGGGGGTTTCGCCAGTGAAACAGTCGTTTTTGACTACTGTGCCAACGAATGAAGGGTCGAATGCGAGTCCAATGTTGAGCGGGAACGAAAGTCAAACCTCAGGATTGTCGGATGTGGAGGTCGTGACGGCGGAACCAATGACCATGAGACCTGTGGAGGCTGTGGTGGTGCAGGGTGGCGACGAGAGCGCAGAAGAAGAGGCTACGCCGACTGCGAAGAGAAGTGGATCGTCCAGATGGGAGATTGAGATCGCGGAGCAAGAGAGGGAAGTCAGGAGGTTGGAGCGGGTCAGGAGCGGAGACAGTAGTCGCCACGTCGAGTCTGGCGAGACAAGTCCACGCGAGAGGCCAACTGGAGGAACCTTTGCTTCAATCATCGCTTCTGCGACTGCGAGGAAGGAGAAGTTGCAGAAGCCGCAGCTTGTGGAGGCGCAGCATAACCCTTATGTGCTGCCGTCTGAACAGAACCCGGGGGCGGCGTCTGCTAGGCCCATGAGTGGTGGACAGGACGGCGCGGGAGATAAGTGGGAAGATGCGAGAAGTGAAGTCTCGGCTGAGGAAGGTGCTTCCGATGACAGGAGATCCAGCGTAAGCAGTTTCGGAGAGGGCGAGAACGTACGGCCCACCACGTCTCGGACGAATACTGGATTACAGCCTGCGGCCGCTGAGCAGGACAAAAGAGCAGCTACCGGGCAGTCCTCTTCGAACGACGAAAGGAACATGCCGTCTTCCTTCGGAACTGTGCGCGCCGCGCCCGAAGGACCACAGCAAGCACAACAACCGCCACCTCTAGTGATTGAAGAGCCCATGACTTCTCAAGCTATCCCTGCTGGTCCGACAACAAACACCACTTCGCCCACTTCCCCATCCTCCGCAGGCCTCATGCCTGGCGTCCGACAACCCAGCCTCGGCACTACTGACTTCCAGAAACGCTTCTCTCAACGACTATACGCGCAGCGGCCAGACATGGGTGAACGACCTATGTCGTACATGACTTTGCCCAGAGACGAAGGCGGCTTTGTGCAAGAGGAAATCGATACACGAAATGCTGCTTCGGCTTCAACGAAGAGTTTGGATGCTGCGCCTGCTGCTCCAGCTGCCATTGCAAATGCGAGCAACGTCGAAAAGGAGAACGATACGCCGCCTTTCATTACGGAGGATCTGAGCGCTCTGAGTGGTCCTCCGGCTGGTACGGCGCCCTTTCAGCAGCATCCGCTGTTCCGACAGCCTGATACTGGGTATTTTCCTGACGGTTCTCAGCAACCGATGAGTGCTGGAGCCCGTATACCTGGGAGGGATGTGATATCTGATGATCACGGGTTGGAGGGTGTTCACGCTTGGGGCGACAATGTGGTCACGACGCCGAAGGGGGAGTATCCTCCCAGCGGGCATGCTCCGATTCAGCAGCAGCATGGAAGGAAGAAGTCTGCAACGTGGAAGGCTGCGTTTCGCGGTAATAAGCCTTTGGCTAGTATGGAGAATTCGGATAATGTTAATGCTGGTGTCACAGCCGGAGGTGAAGAGATGGATCGGATGGATACGGTGAGAAAAGTCTCTGGTGGAGCGAAGAGGACTCTGCAAAAGCCGCAACGCGCGAGCTCCAGTGCGGTCAAGTTGTCTTCTTTCGGTGCCGAGGGTGAACCAAAGGAGAAAGAGAAGAAGAAGCGGTTTTCTGGACTGAAGTCTCTTCTTGGCAGAGCAAGTACCATGTCTGCAGGTTCTGCTGTAGCAGGCGAGAATCGTCCTGGTCACGCTCGACATCAGTCGGAAAGAGAGCGGTCGCGTACGAGAGATGAGAAGAGCAGGAAGTTGACGAAGGCTGCACCGCCGCTCGCTCCTGCCGGACCAGCTCCGCTGCAATCTCAGTGGCATCCAGGTAATCCGGCGACTGTGAAGGGTGGTGTTGGGAGTTACGCTGAGTATGAGCACGCGAGGAAGAAAGAGATGGCAGCTTTTGCTGAGCAGAGTGAGAGAAGTCAGAGGATCTTGGCGAGGAGAGAGGCGGGCAGGCAGGACATGACGATGACCGGGGGCGGCGGGCACCAAGGACGAGAGGAGACGATGTCGCCGACCAACATTGTGGATGGCGCTCCTTCTCTGTCACCACCCGCGGACGGCTGGTATGGACCAAGTGCGAGGAAGACGCATGTCGACGAGACAGAAGAGCAAGGCTACACGATGCCGGAGTTCCAGAGAACAGATCGACAGCAGGTCGCTGCTGAACAGAGACGTGCAGCTGCTCAAGCTGCAAATCCTCTGCCTTTGAGAGACTACGCGGCTTCGCCTCCTCCTGTGATTGAGGATCAACAAAGGTCAGCTCCTGGGACGAGAGATGCGAGATTTGGCTCGGTTGCCAGTGTGCCTGTCTCTGGGCGATCTGAATTCTTTGCAACTGGACAGAGGCCCTTTGGCAGTGTGGACTCCAGCGTCTCACCCGTGCAGCAGAGGCCGTTCGGAAGCATGTCTTCTGCAACAATCTCGCCTGTGCATGGAAACGTACCACCGTTGCAGATTCAGACTCAAGGACAGCTCGGTCCCGATCAGCAACAGCGAGTTTCTCCACGCGGCAGGGTCATTTCGATGGGCACGGAAGTTGCAAGGAGTCCAGCGAAGGAATATCGAGACCAGCAGACGCCTTTTGCGATTACTTTGCCTGGGGCGGAAGGCGCAAGTGCGGTGCATCCCAACGAAGCTGCGTGGAACGACGCTCAAGCTCGGGCTGCATATGACGGTCAGCAGCAGTATCAGTATGCTGAACCTGATTATGAAAGAGTCCAGTATCAGCCGCCGCAGAGCCCACTGTACTCAGCAGGTGGCGAAGGCAGATATCCTCCCGGACAGCGACCACACAACGGCTTTAACTACGAAGGCCGCGATACTAATGGCCAGCATCCAGGGTATGACTACGACCGAAGAATGCCCTCTCAGCCCACTTCTCCAATGTACGACAACAGACACTATGCTCGAGGACCTCTACCACAACAGCGCAACTGGATGTCTCAGCAAGTGTTCCAGCAAGGTCAACAGTACTCGCACCCCGCACAGGCGCCCATGTACCAGGCCCAACGAACAGAATCTGCTAATCAAACGGGTTGGTTCCCGCGACATCAACAACAGCAATTACAATACCATGAAAATGAGCAGCGAAGGAGAAGAGCGAACTCTATCGATCAGCAAGAACAGCAAAGGAGAAGAGCCAATTCTATGGAACAGCAGCAACGACGATATTATTCTCAGAACACTGGAGGAGGTGATCCTCCGCATTATGCTCCTCCTCCACAACAACAGCCTAAACCTAACTTCTCGCATCCACCCCTCTCGGCTGCGATGCAACAGCAGCAGCAGAGACAGTATATGCGAGGAGAGGATGGAGGTGTCGATTATTATGGCGGTGGTGGCGGTCGTGATGGGAGGAGAAGAGCGGGAAGTGGATATAGTGGACGAAGAGATGATCCTGCTGTTAGTGAAGATGAAGTGGACATGATTATGAGGGGGCGAGTTATCCTGGTATGGAATGGGATCCTTATTCGGGAAGGAGGTAGGATTAAATGTTATGAGGGAACGGGATGAGGGATGGGACAGATGAGAATGGAAATTGTGACTTGCATGGTGAAGGAGTTGATGACTTTGAAATTTGAGGATCTTTCCGATTCTCTTCGGCATGCGAGCGACAGGCGTGATTTGGGGAAAGCGAATGGTTTCTGGATCTAGTTTGGGACAATACTACGACAGTCGAAAACATAATGTACAGATAGAAGGCATCACAGGGCGACGAGCATGAATATTGGAATGAATACTGTTCTTGCTTCCAGGGCTCTTTCCGAAGAAAGGACTTCAACATGATCTATAGCAGAGAAACGCCAATGTGTTGGAAAGTCTAGTCGCAGAAGACCTCATATTCACATGTGACTTTTACGTTCAACGACGACTTCTCTCTTCAGATTTGCAGACTTTCCGTCTCGCAGTCTGCATCTCATCCCACGTGGGTGAAAAGGCAACAAAAGAGTCACTGCGAAGGCGTGATTGGAGCCAAGCGATTGTGGCGTCCACGAGCTCGCCTGGCGTCTGGGCAACAATGCGAACATTCCTCGTACTTGGAAGCGTCGAACCCAACTTCAATTCTTTTCCTTCCGGGATACAACACCCATCCCAAACAACGACAATTCGCCATGACGCTCCAAAAGCTGCGCACACTCGTAGCGCAAGGCCGAAAGGCTTTACTCCCCTCCGGCGACAGAATTTCCAAGATTCCCGTCGTGGACATGCTGGCGCATAACTGGCACCTCGGACTCACAGCTTTCGGTGGCCCAACAGTACATTTCCAAATCTTTCGCGATTTATACGTGGCAAAATATAAATGGCTCGATGATGCAGCATATAACGAACTTTTCGCTGTTTCGCAAGCACTTTCTGGCCCTGCTTCGACGAAGATGTTATACGCAATTAATGTTATGCATTATGGTTTCTGGACTGGATTTGCGGCGCTCATGGTTTGGTCTTTGCCGATGGCTTTTGCGGCTTTTGGATTGGGGTTGGGGGTGGGACAGATTGAAGATGAATTACCTGGACCGGCGTATGCGTTGTTGAGTGGGCTGAATAGTGCGACTGTGGGGATTGTGGCGTTGGCGGGAATGCAATTGAGTCAGAAGGCTATTACTGATACTACAACGAGGATTTTGGTGTTTTTCGGTGCGACGGCGGGGATGCTGTATAACGCGCTGTGGTTTTTCCCGGTCTTGATGGTGGGTGGTGCGTTGACGACGTTGGTGTGGGATTTGAAGTTTTTGCAGAAGGGGTGGAGAAAGATTGTGAGAAGGAAGAGGGAGGAGATCGGAGGAAGTGAGGATTTGGAGATGAGGGATGTTGGTGTTGCCAGTGGTAATGCTGCGCAAGCGTCCTCTTCTGTGCAACAGCGGAGTGGCGTCAAAGGACCGGAAGAACCTATTCTGGCCGAGGCTGATTCCTCCTCCGAGCCACAGAGTCGACTTCTCAGGTCTTGGAAGATCGGAGTGGCCATCGTCGGTGCTTTCTTCGCCTCCTTCATCACCGTCATGGTCTGCCGTGGTATCTACAGCGGCGACAACCGAGGCTTCGATCTCTTCTCCAACCTCTACCTTGCTGGAACAATCATCTTCGGTGGGGGCCCCGTGGTAATTCCTCTTCTGCGTGACTATATTGTTGCACCTGGCTGGGTCTCCTCTCGAGATTTTCTGCTCGGTCTCGCCATCACTCAAGCTTTTCCCGGACCAAACTTCAACTTTGCGGTCTACCTTGGAGCCCTTGCCGTACAAGGTCAAGGTCTACCTGCATTCGCCGGATCTTTTATCGCTTTCGTCGGCATCTTCACGCCTGGGATTTGGCTCGTGACTGGTCAGCTGGCAGTTTGGTCCTCAATACGCAAGATTCAAGCTGTGCGATCTGCGCTACGCGGCATTCACGCCACTGCTGTCGGGCTTGTATTCACGGCCGTCTATCGCTTGTTCCAAATCGGCTACCTGGATGCTGATGTTCGAAATGGTGGCAGCTTGAGCAGAGATCCCTGGTGGGTCGTGATTGTGGCTACGGCCTTTGTCGGTGGCATGCATTTCAAGCTGTCGCCTCCGCTGGCCATTCTTCTCGGTGCTGTAATGGGTCTCATTTGGTATGCCATCGTACGAGCTTGAGTATTGCATGGGCAAAATCACACAGACGAGCGGTAGTTGTTTAGTCATACGTCCGGACCCCTTGCCAAAGCTTCTTTCATCATGCAAGGACTCACCGGTGACGAAATGCACGCTCGAGGCACGGTCTGCATTGGATGCCTGCCTACGTCGCCCAACCACTCATCTCAAATTAAGCAGGTGATAGGGTTCGAGAACTTGAATACCGCTCTACCACAGTCTCGGGATTAGGCACTCGGGTCGCAAGATCTGTTGGAATGTGTTCACTCCACTCTTGCGAAGGCTGCCATGTCAGGCGAAGAGCAAACGCCGCATGAGCATGGCAACATATAATAAGCTTGTCGCCGACCACAGTCGCCAAAGCCACACTCCATCCTTTGATGCACGAAAGCCGTGATGTGGACTCACGGTTTCCAGCACACTCTAAGCATTGAAGCTGCCAGAATTGACCGTTACGATTTCGTGCCATCGGCCAATTTGTTCGGTACACCAGTGCGTCGGCGACACTTCTTCGACCTCCCTCCAGAAATCAGAGCACAGATATACATGCTTTTGCCTCAAACAGGAATCAATTTCTTCGGCGATGAGAATTTGTTGACTGAAACCATACTTGGTGTTCATACCGTTCCTCTCAGCCCGCCAATCGCGTCCACTTGCAAATTCCTCCGAAAAGACGTTTTGGATGCATACTTCAGCCTCTCACATTTCCGTTTCCTGCGATCAGGCCGGTGGGCTTTCGGCGCGTTCGACTGAGTGGAAGCACAGCCCGACTTCTGCATCTCATACATGAACAACATCGTCTTCGAGAGCTTGACTGTTCATCGCAAAGGACAGAACGAGGAAGATGCTTTACTATGGTGCGGATCTGGCAATCACAACACGATTCGACACTTTGACACGATCAGCATCGATGTGCGTCAAGGATCTGTCACTATTGAGCCATCACGCTTGTTCGTTTGGGGAGAGTTGCAGACCGCGGATATGACTTGCGGCAACTGCGATCATGTGGAATATCTTGAAGAGACGGCAGTGAAGTTGAGAGGAATAGTGAGCGCACTTCCGTTCTTTGATGGTCAAAGGAGGATAGGCAAAGAAGCTCTCAAAGCGATGATGAGGTTGACGATTGGTGTCCAGATCGACGGTGAAGTGGTGCATCCTGGCATGGATCGGTCCGTTGTCTTTACCAAAACGGTTCGTCAGCGATGGCCGATTACGAGAGCGGAGAGGCGGGAGAAACTTCAAGAACTAGGTCATTGGGCCACGGGCGGTTCAGCGATGCACGGGTGATGGAGACGTTTCCTGTATTTCTGTTGGCTAGCACACCTACATTGATTCTGCTACTCGAAGGCGCCAGGACTTTAGAAAAGCCGCAGCGGCTCAGCTACGGCCACGACCAATCTGATGAGCAGGAGAATTGTGCTTGAGTCGAAGTTGACCTTGAATTCGAGCAGCTGCTTTAGCATGATGCAAGTCAACGCTAAAATGAATTTCCTTCAATGTCGCAACGAGTCTCGCATCACACACTCACGGAAATGGATCGTACTCTCCCTTTCCAGAACAAGCAGCCTCCACATCGTCGGCATCAACCTCTTGCGCAGCCGTACCATCAGCGCCGAATCTCAGCAAGGTCCCACCATTGCTCGCCGTCGTATCATAAGCTGGCCAGGTCGCGTTCGATAGTCCATTCCAAGGATCACGGACAAATTCCAGCAGAAGATCCTCCATCGTCTCGCTCGTCTCGATTTCCAGTGGGGATGCGGGCCCGACTCCATCCTCATACGTGCCAAAGAACATGACAAGGTCACTCGAGTGATAAGCGCCCATCCCTGTTGAGCAAGCAGTCAGCGAAGAATTCTTCAGTAGACACGGTTCAGGTACGACTTACAAGGCAAAGGGTCTTGGTTCGTCCAGTTTCCGGCATATTGATACCTGTACGTCGGGAGTCCTAAACCGTTCCTCAATGCACCACTTCTCGCAGCGCCGCATAGGATTTGCAATGTAGTCTGGTCGGCTTCCGTCTGGTTCACACCTCTCTGCGGATCATCTGCAGGATACGTGCTCAGACTTCCACCCTCATTGGCAGTGGACGAGTATATCATCGGAGCTCTCGTCACTCGTTGTTGCAAGTATCGCTCAGTATAATTGGAGAACACAAGTTTCTCATCCGCGACAGTCGAAAAGGATATGCCCGGCTGAGTGCCATTGTCCTGGTATCGTCCCATGAAATTGATGATGTCGTTGTAATCAACCTTTTGCATGCACTCCAGTTCTGCAGTGAAGTTGGTAGGAAAATCACATCCGACATTCTTCGCGACGAATGTGAAGTTGGAATACGTAGCATCTGGCACGGATGGAGCGAAAGCGATGATACTCCCGGACTGGGCGAAGAACCCACGTGCGATTGGGTCGTTGTAGAAGGCATAGTTGTGAATGTCAACTGAAGCTGCGCCGGCAGACTGGCCCCAAATCGTGATCTTTGAAGGGTCTCCGCCGAAAGCTGCGATGTTGTCTCGTACCCATTCGAGTGCGAGGCGTTGGTCAAGCAAGCCCAGGTTCTGCGTTGAAATGCCTCCTGCGTTAGGAAATCCCATGATGTTCATCCTGTAGTTGATCGTGACGACGATGTGAGATTGAGATCGCGATACCCATCGGCCGGGAAGTTGACCTGGCACCAAGATACCATTTGTCTGGAAGCCTCCTCCAGTCCAGAACATAGCGACAGGTAAGCGAGAGGCGTAGTTCGCATTGGCTGGGGTCCATATCGCGAGCTTGAGACAATCTTCAGTGGCGAAAGGAGCAGAGATTCCCGCTGTGAGATTTGGTGCTCCCCATTCCTGGAGATACTGAGGTATCTTCTGGTTCCAAATAGTCTTTTGGGACGTCACATACTGCGGGCAAGCTGGAGGATATTCGGTTGCGTTGATTCTCTCCGAGGACAGTGGAACCGCGAGAGGTGGCTTGAATCGATTCTGACCTGCTGTGTCCTGTCCGAAGGGTACAGACAGGAACTCCCTCACGTTGGTGTAGTTCGCATTGATCCGACCAGTGATGAAGCCTGTCGAGGCACGGACAGTGAGAGCTTCGTCATTGCCAGAAAGAGTTGATGCCACCAGTCTGAGCCTCGCAAGGAGGATTAGGCTTTTGAAGAACTTCATCTCTGTGTTTTGCGAAAGTTGAGGAATCTTTGAAGTTTAACTTTCTTGCTCCTGGGACCAAACTTGCGATTCATAGTTACCGAGTACGCAGCCGAAGCACTCTCTCGCATCGATATGTACGAGACGGCGGGAGGGGTACTTCTGATGGCTATAATCCGGTTAAAATTGGGCACTCGGAGCGCAATGCCGTCACAATGCTACTGTTTGGGCTCCAGCAGTCTTTACCTTCCTCGAGTAGCTACAGTCTCTAGCTCCCGACCATGCACCCCACCATTAGCCTTCCAGGCCCCTGCGAGCTTGAACGAGCTTGTCTCCACTTCACGAATGCGGGCCTCTGCTGCATTGTTCAATCTTGACAGCGTAGTGGATCAGAGTGGCTTTCAGAATGTGCGCTGCGCTAATGCAAGCTCAGCCGCGAAGGCACATTTGAGGTTGTTCGCCAATCACAAAGAGAAGAGCAGTGCATATGATTGTTCTCTCAGCCAGGCTCTGCTCTGATGTGCTGGTCGCTCGGCACGATGACTTTGAAGGAAATGAACAGTCGAAGAGCGGGCCATGCCTACCTGTTTCGAGCGACGAGACTGTGAACTCATGTTCGAGTTCTCCGCGCCCGCGAGCTCTGCATATGTTGGATACGCAGGGGCGGTGAACCGCGTGGTCTCAAGTCTGGTTGACCTACATTATGGCCTGGCTTGTCCGGCTCCAATTGTGGTGACTGGCGAGCATGTTGAGGACGCAAAAATTGCAGCCCGTTTGCACGCTGTTCCTTCTGGTGCGCGGAAACTACTCTTCACATTGCATCTCCACTGCAATGGGCACAGCGTCGCAAGCTACTGAGTGAGCGTGAGAAGTGCGCCAGCGAGGATCATGTGATGTCGTTGTGACTGGGTCTTGTCGTGATTGATGCAGCTGTCGGAACGCTGCTTCAGATGTGGTCAGACCAGCATCATTGACGTGCGCTCGATGAAGATGAGTGAGAGCTCTTCGGTAGGAGGGTTTTGTCGACATGGAGGTGACTTCGAGGCATCTCCCTGTAGAGGACGCGTAGTTTCAAGCTCTGTCTCGTGGTCAGGTTTTTGTGTCAGGACGATCTTGCCAGCTTTGATACCTTGTGGTAGACCAGAGTTCGACTTGGACGGGTTGAAATCGGTTGAAAAGGAAGACTTATGTTGCATCTCATCGACGCAGTCTGGAACCCCAATCTGATGCGGAGTGCTTGGGCGCGGGGTGCAACGATGTTTCGAAGCTGTTTTGGTGGGAAGGCTCGAGTTTCAGTCACTGTCGGCTTTTCAGGATGCGCTGCGCTCGGCAGCTGGGTTGACAGAGCTCGACACGTGTGGAGCGACGCCAATTGAGCTGCAAGCAGTCAAGGTGATGCGCCAGAAGCTGCTGATCTTGCAGGAGCTGAAGCGCCATGTCTGGGTGCAGTGCGGGTGGTCTGGCTGGGCCAGTTTTCTGGACAGTTCACACGTGGCCGGCCACAGCGTGAAATGCAGGTGCTTGTTGTATTAGATAAAGAGAACCAGGGAGGACGCGTCGCTGCGGGTGGTCGAGTCGCAGGTCCATATTCGCATCGTCTTTGGTTGAGCATCGCGACCAGGCGGTGTTCAGACGCGTGCCAGACGCGTGGTTGCGCGGGAAAAACAATGCTCGCGTTCGACGGCCGGTGTCATCGCGGAACAGGAGAGGTTTTCGTTGAAGACATGGAGTGGGGGTGGTGTGTTTAGTCCACCAGGGCAGGCGGACAAGGAGCGGAATCAATGTTGTCGCCGATTTGGAAGTGTTGTACGGCGGACATTGCCAAGACGCTAGTGTGGCTGACTAAGCAGTCCATGTTTCGACGGGGGCACTTGGTGAGCTATTTCTATGCTCTTACCACAACTTGCAATGGGTCTTCTATGTACGATGTTCAAGACTTTCCTGGAAAACATTGGCTGCTGAGCGCAGCCAAGGTTTTCTGGCAGCGTGATGCGAGACAGTGAAGCCCGCCACGGGTTTGTATCTATCTTCGTTGTGCAACTTTCTCTTGAGATCCAACGCACCTCCTCGAACAGTCTGCTCTGAGTTGAATTCAACAATTGTTTAAGGGAAGATAAGAGAGTGTCCCATCATCTCTACATGGCAAACAGCAAAGATCCTCCCTCTGCTCGTGCAGTGCAGGAGCTCATCGGTTCTTATAGGCAGACCATCAGAGCTCCAACAGCAATCGCGGCAGCGGCCAACACGAGCATCTGCCCTTCGATTCGAGAATGCGAATGTATGCCTTCAGGCGCGCTACCCACAGATACCGATGCAGCCGAGGCGTCATTTCCAGATTCTCCAACTCCTGTAGCAGCATTTGCGGCTTTCTGCTGATACGCCACCCAGAAAGATGTCGAAGCTAAAGAACACGAAGTCGCAGTGGCATCTCCGTCTAGGTCTCCAACATCATAAATGGATGCGAGCTGATTTGGCAAGGTGGTGACGAGGTAGTCGAGCGCAGAAGTATAGTCTGTGCCCGTAGGGACCGGTCCCGAAGGTCTCTCGCTCGCAGTGGCTACTGCCTTGTACCAAGCGGACAGCTCAGTATCCATGATTGGGTAGAAGCACACTGGATGATTTCGAAGGACTTGTTGGCCCTCATCTGTGAGCAGTTCCTGGTATTCTTCTGTCGAAGCTAAGCTTGCGAATCCTGCAGCAGCGTCGCCGTTCACTAGAACCATGCGCGTTTCGCCACCGCTCTCATCGCGGCGGAGCTGTGCGTTTTTGTGTCCGTTGCATGGGTATTGATTTCTATCGTTTGGAGTGGGCTGCACGCAGTGCGTCGAAACTGGAACGCGCGGTACAGAGTAAGGGCTGGTGCGGACCTGAGATATGAAATCTCCGCCGAGCTCTGCTGCTTCTCCTCCCTTGTGAATCCAATCCAAATATTGCGGATTAGGAGCTGGGACCTTGGCAATGCCTGCAGCTTGCGCCAGAGGGATAGAGAGAAGAAGGATACGTGCGAAAGTCACCATGTTGAAAGCTGGGTAATGTTTCAGAAATGATGGTGAAGTGTTGGCGATTCAAATTGGGTGAGGAGAGGATCAATGCCTCTGGTCTAACAGCTCGTCATCTGCATTTTATCTATGCTTGGTGGCTCAGCAGTATGCATGTTTTGACCTGGGCATGCAGATGATGGAAGGGTGTGTTACACAACTTGAGGCTGAGTGGTTGCGATAAATCGGTACAGATGAGCCTCGTGGCGTTGTTTCACTAACGGTGTGACCTCAGCTAGGAGCATGAACAGTGCCATAGATTACGACAGCTCACAGTCAATGTATAAGCTGAGCATGACGAGCAAGGCTGAAGCTACGCCATGAAGCAGCATCGTTGGTGGCTCATGCTGTCTCACCCGCCTTCCATTTGACTTCAGTAGCCACCAACATGACAGCGTCGGGCGTGGCTTGTCAATTCCCTTTGGTATGTTGGCATAGTATGCTGATGCTTGCATCGTGGTGTTGCATCCGAACACCATCTCCTCGTGGGCAAAAATACCTCACTGCGCTTTTTTTTTTGTGGGCGCGGCATGCTTCGTGGACTCCAATCCATTTGGCCGCGTTTCACGCCAATACATCCAGTTCAGGTAGACATCAGCACTCAAGATTCCAAGGCTTGAATGTCCCATGGGCTCGAATCCAAGGCAGCTTGAGCTTATGTCGCCATCTGTAATGAGTCAGTGTACAAGCCAGCGCTTTCGGATTTCCAATGGAGGAAGAACGTGCAGAAGCGGACGACGCAGTGGGTCCGAGGTTTGTCGGGCTAGGATTCAAGACATCCAACAGAACTGCTGATCACAACCGCAGCACGAGGTCTCGAACACTGCTGATCCTGGAGTCCGCCTTTGGACTGTCCCAAAGTATTTAAGAAGCAAGCTCGGCCGGATCAGATTACATCGGCTACCTACCGCTCGAAGACCAATCTTGCGTGGCTCCGAATGCCTCCACCTATCGCCTGAACGGAAATGGTAACGCTCGATGGCGTGCAATGTGCTCAGTCGTCGGAGCTATATGACCTGAATGGACACGCTCTGTAGGACCTGAGCTGGTCTGCGGCACCATCTTGAACCCGGGGCACTGTGAAGGAATTCCAGCTCTTCGTGATGCTATGCTGGCACCGCAGCTGCCATGAATAGCCTCAGGTCATGCATTGTTCTTCGAAAGTTGCATTATACCGTGTGAGAGTGTGAGCATGCTCCTTGAGCATGCTATCACTTTCAACATTGTATCCCGTGCGTTGACAATCTCCCCATTCGCACTACTGGTTCCTCTCTTACTAATTGCTCTTCATGCTATCGTCGATGGACCGAGGTTATCCGAGTAACGATGATGGACGCGGATGTTCAGGCGATAGGTGGAGGCATTCGGAGCCACGCAAGATTGGTCTTCGAGCGGTAGGTAGCCGATGTAATCTGATCCGGCCGAGCTTGCGAAAGTACTTTATGACGAGCATGAATGTCAGTTCGACTTTCATTCGCGTACTGTTCTATGTTGCCTGCAGTCTTGCTAGGTCGTAAGCATCCAAGTCCGCAGCATTATCACGCAGTAGGGCTTCTGCTGCCGGTAATGCAAGATACTTTCAGCAGCCCCGAGAGCATTCAGGATCTAGCCATAGGATCCAGCCTGACCGGCTAATGAGGTCTGCTGTCACACAAAACGCAGTTAATTCGAGCTCGTTGAAAGGTCTCAGGCGCATATTTCGTTGCGGAAGAAGAGGTTGGTGGATGGTGGAGTTCGGTGCAAAGTTTCAGCTCGCCAAGCTGTGCCGATCTTGTAGCGTTTTCTGACTTTGATATTATTGGATAATTCGTCCACCACAACCAATGGTATAACACCATTGCTGTCCGAATTGGTGTATCGGGTTAGTCTTGCACTCTACAGTGACAATAAGTGATCACCAGCTAACAATAAATAGCTAGCATCTTCCGCTTTCATACTCGCCCTATGAGCACCGGAAAGAGCCGGGTTCGACTCCCGGATTCGGAATACATTCATTCCATCAGATGTGATATTTTTTGCACATTGCTGTGCACATTATTTGCACTTTTGCAAAGCCTGGTCGTCCTGGACGAAAGATATCGCCAGAAGGCTATGGTTTTGCCTTTCCGATACTGCTTTACACTGTTCGATGCTGTATCCTGATGTTGAATAGATATGTCGGTTGTCATTCTGTAGCTGGTGAAGATCTGACCAACATCCGCACGACTGGAGTTGTGAAAAGCTTGGCGGCACGAAGTGAAGTTAAATTTGATGGCTGTGATTCAAATCTACCATCAATATTGACAAGCGCCATCCGTCGGCATGCTTCCCTTTCAGCTGCAATTGATACACAACTGTAACGAAAACCTATGTTGAGGGAGAACACACACACGCATGAGAAGAATTCGACAGACGATACGCAACGAAAAGATTTTGCATAGACAAATAAATGTTGCGACGTGCCTCAATGTCTCAAACCTAGCTCAGTAGGACAATTCCAGAGAACATCAACTTCAGAATGCCGCACTAGCGATCACTTCCCAACACTAAACTCGAACGCCCACGCAGTCTTTTGATCTTGAGTAGTCTGGTAGATCGGAAAAGTGACAGAATCGCCCGAGTAAGTATGCTGTGAACCGATCAGTACAATATCCACACAATACCACAGACACGATCAACTCACTCCATATACTCCACGATCAGTCGGTGCATCCACCCTCCCAAAATGTCCCTGATCAACAAGACCATACGTCTGAATATTCAAAGTCCCAGAAGTCGGCAGCCCAACCGAGCTCAGCTTGTTAATTGTAACATAATACGTCCCAGTATTCGTACAACCCGTCAAAGTCCTCACCTTATCCGATCCAATCGTAGCATAGACGTCCATTACCCCATCACCACTTCCTGTCGTACCAGCACGAACACCAGTCATATTGCGATTATAATACTTGTAGACTTGAAACTCTCCATTTCCGTAGTATCCCGTTCCCGTACAAGCATTCGTATCAGTTTTACCCAGGAGACTGGCCATGAAATCTCGCAGTTGGCATTTACTCAGCCAGTTTCCGCGAAGACCGATGTAATTCAGGCGTTCGAGGCGGGAGATCCACCAGGCTGCTCCGACGGAGGTTTGTTGGTCGAAGGTGGCGTATTCGTTGATGTTGACGGGTCGGGATGGGGCGTTGTATTTTTGTAAAAGAGGTGTGAGATTGTTCGCATCGTTTGCTGGGTCACCAGGTTCGTCGTGCCAGGCGTATTGATCTGGGATGATGTTCTCTTGTACGACGCGTTGTAACCAGGTTGTCCACCAGTTGTTGTTGAGAGAGGGCTGGCCGGCGGAAGATGGACCGGAGATCAAGACGCCGTTGAGAGAGGAGTCTTGTCGCAGACGTTTGTGTGTTCGAACGTACATGTCTAGATACTGGGCTTCGCTTCGAGCCCAGAAGCCGCTGCCATCTGGCTCGTTCCAGATGTCGTAGACCAAGCTGTCCAGCATCTTTAACCTCTTCAAGTCGCTGATCAACGTGTTGAGGAAATTGTCATAGTCGGTCCAGTCGCCGTTATCGCCTGGCCAATGTGTTGAGCTGTTGGCGTGATCTGTTCCCCAGATGTCGTGAGGGAGGATGATGACTTTGGCACCGTGTTCTCTAGATGTCAGATAGTTGTTGTAAGTACTGTTTAAGCGAGCTTGATAGGCAGTTTTTCCCATGATCCAACCTCCTTGATCGAGCTGCGCTCCACCGACTCGAGCATAGTTGAAGCCTATGTCTTGGTAGAAGTGGGCCGGAATCTGGTTGATACTTGTGTCTGGGATACCATAGATGAAGCCAGAGGCAAGGTGTTGAGGAGTGCCGCGTTTGATTGAGAGATCTACCACTGCGGTATTGCTGGGGCTTTGCCGTGGGTGGAGAGTCGCACCCAAGGCCTGAGTGGCCAGAACGGCCAAGATGATCGAAGACATAGAGGACTGTGCTTGGTGAATTTTTTGAGAATCATATTTACTATCCTACCTGTCTTTTATACTTCTTGCATCCAGCGTGTCGCCGCCCGCTTCTCACAGTGTTCAAGCTTTGCTAAGCCCCTCCATCTCCACAGGCTAGCTGTACTAAGCATTTGGTCTGCGGAGAAATGATGATCGTGAGGGAGGTCGCGCGCTGATGGTCCTGCTCGTTCGCGAATGGCGGAGGAGTGAGTTGCGAAACGCGTAACGAAAAGTGTTCCACCGGACCCTCCGGTGGGGGTTCGTCCTGGCCTCCGTGCATGCGGAAGAACTTTGGCTATACCCAAAGATACCATCTGCACGTCCCATATGAATTTGCCTGAGCGCTATGGACTTGATTTCCGAAGCTGTATGTGTAGTGCATTAGCACTTGATCGCTTCTGCTGTGATGCGCAAAGCTCATCAGTAGCGGTC
Organism: Cercospora nicotianae; assembly: GCA_029490675.1. NCBI lineage: Eukaryota > Fungi > Ascomycota > Dothideomycetes > Mycosphaerellales > Mycosphaerellaceae > Cercospora > Cercospora nicotianae. The sequence continues at coordinate 4,862,043 of JANQAT010000012.1, read as the reverse complement.
GGCGATGACTGCATGACTGCAAACCGTCCGACAACAACCACGAGTTAACTCTCTGGGCATGGCTTGACGCCTTTCAAGCCCACGACACAGGAATGCCAGTCTCGTCCTTGTGGTGACGTAGGCGGGACTTCAGGGCATTTGCCGCGATAGGGTTGGCAGACTGTAGATGCTCCAGGTCCTTGGTCGTAGTCACGATGCACTTTTGGCACAGTTTCTTCCACTCATCCAACAGTTCCTTGACGCCTTGCTTTTCTTTGCCTGCATTGTCCACGAGAGCGAGAGGTGTGTCGCTGCGGTCGAATGGAAAGCCTTGAATGGAGTTTTTTCCGGGTGAATTGTAAGTCGAGCACCAGATGCGAGTGTGTATGAGGACCAGCATCGCATCGTAATATGACTCATCCAGCCACTTGAGTGTTGGAGCGCCGAGGTCTTTTGAAGTTGCCTGGACTGTCAGGACTGCCGCGATCGCCAACGTCTCTTTAGAAGGCAAATTTAGGGGCCCATAGGCGTCTTGCAATCGTTTCCAAACTAGTTTGCCCTGTGCCTGACGCTCCTTTTGCCATCGGTTGAGCTCTCCTGGATGGAAGTCTAGCCACCCGGCATGCTTGACAAAGTCTAGGCCAGTTCTGTATGAAGAGACGTAGGTCTTGATTAGGCGTGCTTCGTCTCTTGTAATGCAGCGATCTGGGTCGGTGGAACGTTCGGCATTTTCGAAAGCTCGAGCTATGGCATCGGCGCGCTTGACAGAAGCTGTGAGGGCGCCCATATCTGTGGTCCATGCCAGTCTGACACGTGTCTCATCGCTCATAGGAACTGGATCTGCCAACTCGTTAGCGACAATAATCGGTGTCTGGGCATGAGCTGCACAACTCACTTTCCCACCCGTCTGGCCAGGCACGAACGACAAGCTCGCCCAGTTGGTTGAGGGTGCCCCAAATAGTTGCCGGGCCCTCGTACTTGAAGTCCCACATCTCCTGGACATCGGCGCCTACCCGAGACTCGTAGCTAGGGCTGTTCCAATCGTCGACATCCCAAGCAGCAAAGAACAAGGGTGGTCTAGGCTTTCCCAACTCCCACATCTCAATTTGACTAGCCACTATCATCTCTCGCCTGCCACCGGCGGCTTCTCGCTGCAGAGGATGGTCCCATCGCTTCAGCGCATCGAGCTTCAAGTGGTTGCGGTCTTGTTCATCTTCGAAGTCGATAAACGCGAGCGGCATATCCAGTGCGCGGTCTGAGTATCTGTGCGTAAGAGTGCGTCCTGCAATGTGCTCGGCGATTCGGAACTTTTGTTTAGCTTCTTCCTGGTTTCTGGCATCTTCGCTTATGGAGCGGCGACGCTTGCGGCTCTCGGATAATGTCGATGGAGTCTCAGCCATCAGGAGTTGTCGTTGGAAGTTGTGATGGTCGGGTTCGGAAGTCCGCAGAGCTGATCTTGCGTCGAGAGTCGGAAAGAAGAAGAAAGAACAGACTTCAATCTGCTTCGTTTTCAACTTCTCGCAGCGGCGGTTGCCGCAGGTGAATGTCGGAAGCTACCCGAAGGCAGCACTGTTTCCGGTAGTGGAGGTGAATGAGTTTGTGAGTTACGCAGAGCTTGTCTTACGTTGATGATGGTCGTCAAGTGAGAGAGCGATCAGGTCGCGAAGTCTTTCCGTCATCGTCTTTCTTGCGGCGGCGCTTGCGGCCAACGGACGTGCGAAGCTCATCTGAAGGCAGCATGGTGCTGGCGATTGAGGGGTGGGTTTGTGAGGGCGCAGAGCTTGTCTTACGTTGATGGGCGGCGGAGAAGGAAAGGAAGAGAATTGGAAAGAGGGGGTCAGCTGCTGGAATACAAGTGGCAAACGCCAAGAAACTTCATGCGAAGCTGAAGTGAAGAGCAAACGGCAGCGCGTGAGTTGCGAAGTGAGCTGCATGTGAAAGCAGCGAGACAAAACGTCGCGCGGCATCTCACGCCGGTGGTGAAGTCTTAGGCGTCCGAGTGCACGACGCTGACGATATGCAGCGAGCAATGCCTTGGAGTCATAGTATCGGCGAGCTTGTGCGCAAGCCCTCTGCAAATATTGTGCAAGAAAGACTGGGTCTTGTCTGGATCGTCTCGGGAAGTGGAAAAAATCACTTGCTTCATGTCCAGGTCAACGTCTGTTCCGGGCGAGTAGTCTTAGCCTCATCTGCGCGTGTGGACTTGTGCTTGATAATGAATGTTGCGATGAGGACGTTGACGTGGCTAAGCCTTTCAGAATAGAATTGTCTTCCACAAATGCTCTTGTTTCTGCATGCCGGTGTGAGGACCTGTCGAACTCGTCTCGATGGCGACGAGAACGTGCCATGTCTTCCTCTTCATCCAACGACTGTTCTCGAGGTCCGAGACAGACCTTCCGAGAAGTATGCAAAACCACGGGAAAACTTCCGACGATTGCAGCCTTATCGAGCTGGCCGGTACTGCCTCCGAGTCAGGGCAGATCTGGATACGATGGACGGCGTCCACCAGCTCCGAGTCCAAGACCTGGTTGTCCGGCTGGGCATCGAGATATGGGACCGAAGCATATGTGAGCTGTTGCTATGTCAATATTTCCTGCAGTGTATGCATGATTGTGGTCTATTGGAATTTCATGAACGCATGTCGTGCTATACTTCGCCTTCGCTGTGGTCTTGTGTTGGTCCTCTTACTTTGCCGGCGTGCTGTTTGTGCCCTGCAGTGTCGCCATTATATTGTCAGTGCAGGACCCGCATACTCGCTATTGGTAGTCAAGATTGTACGCATACAGCCGCGTCAGCAAGTCGTTTACTCCGACAAGCGGAAGAAGAACGAGACAGTTGTCTGCTGTTGTCCATGACTTTGGACTGAATCCTTACGGAACCTTTCCGACTGACCGCATCGGGTTCACGCACTGGGCATAATTCTCTGCTTTCTGGCACACGGCCATTTGAACGTGTCGTTGCAGACCCTGCCTGGTTTCCGCCACAATGTTTCTGCCACAGGGAAAACAGGCCATCTCGATGAGCGGCCCTGATTGCGGCCGCCAGGTCATTTCGCGAATTGTGTGAACTCCTGCGGACCAGGATGCGTGCCTCGGAAGGCTACCGGCTCGGCTCCTTTTGGTATTTTCGATCTTACAGCTGCATTATGCAGCTAAGGACGCACGACTCGCGGCGTGCCTGGCCGTGCGATAGCCTCTTCCAGCAGCAGCAAATGCATTGCGAACATTGCAAGGGCATTTGCACAATGTATGAGATGCGCTGGCCGTCTTGTGTAGATGACAGTCGTGATCGATCTTGTGAGTGCTGGAACGAGCGTAAGGCTACAAAACAGGCCGTCGATCTTCCCCTTTAACCCTGCAAGCTAATGCAACTCTGCAGGAGCCCTTGAACGAAAGCGTTTCAGAGTTTGGGACCTGGTCACGGGGATTTTCTGGTGAAGCAGCAGCAACGGCAGCACGAGGAGCATGGCGAGGGTCGCACGAGAGGCCGGGCAGTTGTAGCAGTGCTCTGGTCGACAGTTGGGGTGCCGAAGGGCATTGCGTGGTAGGTTTTGCCCAGGCGGACAGTTCCCTGAGAGGTGGGAAAGGCTCAAGCCACGGAATGTCTGCCGACGCACCGCGAAGGCTAGTCGACCTCGCAGCGAACCAGGAGGAGAAGTTGTCTGGAGGAGACTTTCTGTCCCAGCCTCAGGACGAGACGGGCAGCGTGCGTGCGTGCGCGGTATCTCTTCGTGCAGCGCAGTCCTGTCGTCGATAGTATTCCGCTGTCCATACTCACCACCCTGCTCCCCTTCCGCCGCCCAGTTGCATTGTACGGCGCCCGTTGTGCCACGAGGTGTGTGCGTGCTCCCATCGTCTGGCAGCGAGCAAGCGGGCAAACAGCATTCCCTCGCCAGCCCGCGCCGAAACGCCAGCCACGACCCCGACTCCTCGCCATCACCCAACCCGCGGCGCTTCGCTCGCACCACCACCCACCGTCCCCCTTCCACCGCTGGACAACGGCGAGCGCGCGCATCGACGAGCTGGGCTGGATGTGTGCGCACCGCGACTAGCCCTCCGTCGCCTGACCCGGTCTGCGCTACATCTCCTGGCGGCCGCGTCGAATCCCCGAATATCACACCTTCCTAGAACATGTCCTTCTTGTTCAAATCGTCCAAGAAGGGCGGTTCCGGTCCCGTCGCCAGCTCCAATGCGCCGTCATTACACGCCGTCCGAGAGCATACCCCCAGAGATGCCGGCGCACCCAGTCAAATACCTACGCTGAACGGCCATCAGTCCAATGGCGCGAAACCGGGCTCACCTACACCACCGCAGAGCGTCAATAACAGTTTGAACTCGATATCGGGCTTCGAGAAGCCCTCGCCGCAAGCACGACCGGCCGATGAGCGGATGCAAGCGCCTCGAGACGATGGCCCGCGGCCAGAGCAAAAGTCACTGCGTGAGAGGAGAGAAACGAGCCAGGATGCAGTATGTGAAAGAGCAGACACTACAAATAGTGATAAGCTGACATAGAATACAGGTGGGCCAGAGAACGCCTCTGCAACAAACGCGCCCTTCGCAGGACGCCTCGCCCTATCCGTGGTCGCAGCGCCGTCTGAACTTCACAGTTACACACGCGAATCCCTTCCCACGCTATGGCGCTGCAGTCAATTCCAGCTCGAGCAAAGATGGTTCAATATATCTAATGGGCGGACTCATCAATGGTAGTACCGTTAAGGGCGATCTATGGATGGTTGAGTGCGGCGCCGCTGGGATGGGAAGCATGACCTGTTTTCCTGTTGCGACCACAAGCGAAGGTCCAGGGCCACGTGTGGGACACGCGAGCTTGTTAGTCGGCAATGCCTTCATTGTATTTGGTGGAGACACCAAAATGGACGAGGGCGATCAGCTGGACGACACGCTGTATCTCCTCAATACATGTGAGTAGGCCAACCTCAGTGGAGGTGATGCAATACTAACATCCTTGCAGCCACGAAGCAATGGTCAAGAGCGTTACCTGCTGGACCGCGACCGCCGGGACGATACGGGCATACATTGAACATTCTCGGCAGCAAGATTTACATATTTGGAGGTCAGGTGGAAGGCTACTTTTTTAATGATCTGGTAGCCTTCGACCTGAATGCTCTACAGCAAGCAACGAACAAATGGGAAATCCTCATCCAGAACACGATCGATGGTGGTCCACCACATGGACAAATCCCACCAGCCCGTACGAACCACACAATGATCACCTGGCAAGATCGGCTATATCTCTTCGGAGGGACAGATGGCATTCACTGGTACAACGACGTCTGGTCATACTCCCCGCACACCAACACGTGGTCGCAACTAGACTGCATCGGCTATATCCCAGCAGCACGCGAAGGGCACGCCGCGGCACTCGTTGGCGATGTCATGTACATCTTCGGTGGACGAAATGAGGAAGGCAATGATCTGGGAGATCTGGCAGCATTCCGCATCAGCTCGCGCAGATGGTACACCTTCCAAAACATGGGTCCGAGCCCCAGTCCCAGATCAGGCCACAGCATGACCACTGTCGGAAAGTCCATTGTCGTTCTGGCCGGTGAGCCCAGCAGTGCGCCTCGTGACCCAGTCGAGCTCGGTCTGGCCTACTTTCTCGACACTGCGAAGATTAGATACCCCCTGACGCAACGTCTGGCACTCCACCCTCGGGTAGGCGACCGAGCGGCGAGAGAGCAGGATCGCTAAGCAACATTCGAGGCCCGGGCCCAGGTCAGAGAGCAGAGCTGATGGATCGTGAGAGGAGTGGAAGCGCTGGAGAGAACCGCATTCGGTCACCAGATAGCGGGTCAAGACTTCCACGACCGGGGCAGCCACCACCTTCTGGCCCGCCACCCCAAGCGCCGGGACAAGTTCGTCAGATCGGCCCACCCGCGACCACACGGCAGCCCACACGACCTGCGGAGAGGGCACTCAGCCCTACGAATGAGAGCGTCCGACCTCAGCAGCGCTTTGATAGCGTGGCTGCAATCGCAGGATCTGCCACGGCTCGCAATTCTCCTGTTCCGAAAGATCGATCTATGCCTACTTCGCCCACTTTCGAGGGAGATCAGACTACCGCGCCACCACAAGCAGAGGAGCAGATACGATCGAAGCCCGAAACCTATACTCCTTCGCAAGAGCTGCCTGGATCGTTCCCACAGACTCCTGGTCTGGAGTCACGCAACGAGTCACGAACTGGGTCAAGAAGTACGTCTCGACAAGCGCAAAACCGTTTCGAGGAGCCATCGCGGCCTTCTGTTGATAATGAGCCACTCTCTCGCGTGCGCAAGATCTCAGAAGAACATGAGAGGCCACAAGATTCCGGACTTGGTTCATCGCCGGCATTGACCTCGCAGTATGAAGAGTTGGCTAGAGAGCTCGAACTGATCAAGCAAAAGAATGCCTGGTATGCCTCCGAGCTGGCTCTGGCGAGGAAATCCGGTTACCAGGCGCGATCCACGGAGTCACCTGTCTTTGACGAGAGCAGCAAGCAAACTTTCAATGATGATGACAAGCCTTTAATCGAGGCCTTGCTGAAGATGCGTGGCGAATTGGCGAAAATGCAGGAGACGATCGAAGAGCAGAGCAAGAACGCAGCCACACGAGTCGCTGAGATTGAGCGGCAACGGGACACCGCAATCAATGAGGCTGTGTTTGCAAAGGCGAGACTGGCGGGGTCAGGGGCTCCCAACCAGACGGCGAAACGAAGCAGATGGATCGTGATAACGATATTAGCCGTCGACTTGCAGCGTCCCTCGAAGCGCAAAGCGAGCTGAAGCGTCAAATTGACACCTTAATCCAAGGAGCTGAGGCTGAGAGAAAGGCACGGGAACTCGCCGAGGACACTGCCAACGCTGCGCAGAAACGGGTCTTGGAGCTTGATCAGTATAGGCAACAGCACGCTTCCGAGGTTGAGAGCCTGCGCTCTGAGCTGCACGAAGCGCAAAAGGCACATCGTGAGGCTGCAGCAAGCCACACGGAAATCCTGACACAACATAAGATTCTCGAGGTGGACAAGAACGAGCTCCGGCAAAAGCTGGAATCCATGACAAACCAAGGCAGCACTCAGACCGAAATGCTTGCATCGTTGGAGAAGGCTGTGCAGGCCTCCAAGGAGAAAGCAGACTTGTTGCAACAACAGCTTGACGACGCACGCGGCAGTCGGGACGAGCTCGAGTCCAGCCTGCGCGAACTGAAATCTCAGCACGATCAGCGCGTCGGAGAGTTGGAGAGCACCTCGAGACGCCTGCGGGAAGCTGAAGAGCTAGCCGAGAAGCATGCCGAGGAAGCTCGCACGCACCGCGAAGCTGTCATGAGTGGTCTACAGCAAGTCACAAGCCGCGACGTGGGAGCCAATGGTGTGCAGGACGAGCGTGTTGAGATCCTGCAAAAGCAAGTCGAGACTGCGCAAGCCCAGGTCCGACAGAATCAAGCAGCTGCCGATGCTGCTTCTGAGAAACTGCGACGAGCAGAGGAGCGCATTGCGGGTCTTGAGTCGTATCAAGAACAAGCCAGCCGCGAGGGTCTCTCCATCCGGAAGCAATTGCAGGTTGCGATGAAGGAGAACCAGGCTCTTGGCAGTGAAAAGGCAGAGCTGGAGCAGAAGCTGGAGAGACATATGCTGGAGACAAACGCTTTGTCTGTGCAACACGCCTCTCTCAAGGATATACTCAACGAGCGTGGCATCAGCGCTGCAGATAAGAGGCGATCACGAGGACTGGACTCGCCAGGCAGCAACAGATTCAGCACTCCTGACACCTCTCGAGTTCGAGAAATGGAGCAGCAACTCGAAGCTCAAGCTAAGAACCACGAAGACTTGAAGCAGCAATTTGAGGAAGTCAGCGGCCGAAGCGACAAGATGAAACGCGAGTACGAGGAGAAGCTTGCGGCTCTTGACAACGACCATCAAGCTGCAGTCAAGTATCTTCGTGGCACGGAGAAAATGCTTTCTAAGATGAAGCAGGAAATGCAACGTGTCAAGAATGAGAACGCTGATCTGAGCAAGAAGCTCACCAAGGCCAAGGAAGACATGGAGTCGAGCGCCAGAAGCACTCCAGCGACTGAGCGTAAGAACGAAGATTGGGAGGGCGAGCGTCAGAAACTCAAGCAAGAAGTCTCGGCTGTGCAGACTAAACTACAAGGGTCAATTGACGATCTCGAGAGCCGTATCACGAAGATGCAGGAACAGCTTCGCACGACCGAACAAGAGCTTTCGCAAAGCAAGACATCGCAAAGCACTGCGCAAACTGAGCTCGAAAACTTGCGATCGACGATTGAGAGTTCCAAGGCCGACATGGAGCGATTGCAGAAGGAGAATGCCCTGCTCGAAGAACGAGCTCGCGACGCTGAGAACAAAGTGCAACTATTGCTGGATCAGGTTGAGTCGAGTGTCGACAATTATCGCAGGCAATCGAGGATGCGCAGCCCAGGTGGCACACCCACACTCAATGGCGTGGTGCACCAACGTGCTCCTAGCGTGAGCGAGTCGAGCGTCGATGCTGGTGAACTGCCTGAGCATCTGAAGAGTCATTCACGACAGATTTCCACAGGCGGCGATTCGACCTACTCCGCTTCCGACTCTGCAACCGGCAACGAGGGTCGCAACTCCATGGCCCTCGATTCCCTTGCCTCCGAGCTTGACGCTCTGCGGACACACTGGGAGACGACGAACAAGAACTATCGTCTATCTGATCGCTTTGATTATGACAAGACGCCAACCACAGCCGGACCTACCACGGCGGGAGGCAACAGCAGTCTTATGGACTGGAGAAGAGGGCTGGAACTCGATGATGACGATGATAATGCTACACGACCCGGCACCTCGGACGGCTCCAAAAAGAGCAAGAGCCCGGACGCACAACGAAAGCCTAGTGTGGACGAACCCACACCCACTGCTACACCGCGGCTCGGTGTGGCAGGCGGAATGCTGTAAAGACGAGCCATCTGTACGAAAACAACATGTTACTGTGGCGTAATAAAAGGCGTTGTTCGATGACTCTATACCGCTGGACTGGATCCTACGAGTATATTGTGACGAATACGAGAATGAATGGAAACAAGAAACGAGAATGAGGCGCTTTCACCTGTCTTGGCCTGGTCTCGACGATCATTGTATGTTCTTCTGTGTGGGTCGAGCGAAGGAGGCAAGAAATTGGTATCTGGGTCGGAATGGCGGGCGGCATGTTTGGCTTGGATTTTTCTATCTGCCATGAGTTCGAAAGACACGAAACTCTGTACCCGTGGGCGGTACTTGCTTTTCTGTAGACATATACCCTCTGATTGTTGTGCTCGTATGCATTGTTGTACTTTTCATTCGCTGCTGCTATTGCTGCGTGTGTCAGACAGGGTGGGAGAGTACTGTATGGGTAGTGTATAGTAGTGTTGCAATCGAGACCTTTCGGAACGTAGGAGGTAGTGCTATTTGCTGTTTGGTTATGATCAAGGCTAGGAGCGTCCTTGCTAACTATTGCCACCCCGTGATGGCATACAGATGGTGTTCGGCACGTGCGAACATTCATGTGACTCTGCAATAACAGTTCACTGCACTGTTCGAGTGGAGCTCTTTACTCGTTCACTTGTGGTATTTTGGTCGCTGCTACCACCTTGACATCGTCCGTGCGCCACGCGCTAATGAAGCTTCCGCAGCCAAACGTCATTCATCAACTCGCTCTTGTCGCTCTTGCGCTTCTGAAGCCAAAACACAACGACAACAACTTTCTCAACACTGCTCGCTACATTCACTAAAAACCTGTTCCATTTCCAACGACATGTCCACCGCGAGACAACACCGACTATGACTCGACAAATTCTCGAACGGAGACGCACCATTCCTGATCTCCGAAACTCACCTCCCCTTCCTAAGCAGCACGGCTTCGAAAAGATGGATTCCACAAATACCGCTTCCAAGCGAAATGGGGGCCACAACCAAACACTGGACTCTTCAAAGAATTCATCCGCGACTCTCAAGCTCCACGAGCTCCCAGAAGAACTCCTTCAAGACATGCTCGAATACCTCGACCGCGCCGCCCTAAAGCATCTCAGCCTTACGTCAAAATGGTGCTACGACAAGGCCGTTCCGTATCTCTGGCGCGAAGTCGATCTCGTAGATTGCAAAGGTCCTGATCGTTTTTCGGGCTACCGTGACATCGTGGAACAACCGCGCCACGACGATCACGACGATACACCCCTCATCAAAAAACTATTTCTCCTTGCCACCAAGCCGAAGCTTGCGGAACATGTGCAAATCCTGACGCATCGATGTCATATGCCACCTCCAGCGATCTTTCATGAGTTGCCGAAGATGTCCTTTTCGGGCATGACATTGTCGTCGGATCCGAGGACAATTGCGTTGTGTAAGATGGCAGTGGCGAATATGACGAAAGTGCATACTCTGAGGATTATTCTCGGACATGCGAATTTGGTTGACGCGTTGTTGAGGAGTTTCTTTGATGAGGATAGGGTGAAGAAGGAAGGGGTGGTGAGCGTGAGGAGGTTATGGTTGGAGAACTGCAGGATTTCCGCCGGCTTGAACTTGCAGATGGATCCGAGAGTGGGCAATCCTTTCGAGTTGCCGACAAGGTTGACTTTTGAAGGTTTGGAGAGTGTGCGGTTGAGGAGGTTGCCATTTCGACCCGTTAGTTCTGCAGAGCTGTCGGTGGCGAAACATCTGGTATATGCAAGGCACTCGTCAACACGGCCGCTCCAAGATGGTGTAGGTGGGAGATTCGAGGCGAGTACGAGTACTGTGGTTTCCGAGCTCAGAGCGGGAGACGAATACCACAGGCGCATGGAAGAGCTTGCGGTGCTTGAAGAGGAAGTACCTGGGAGCATATTTGAGGATGAGTTGGAAGTTGACGACAAGTGTCCGCTGGCCAGGATGTTTGAATCGGCGCATGAATACGATGAAAAGGAGTATGAAGCGCTGGAGGCATCAATCGAGCTGCCTGAGCAGATTCGCAATCTCGGCAAACTGACCCGACGAGAACGAGCCGTCATGGCATATCGAGGAGTTGCGTTGGACGTATCCTTGGACGCGGAAATGGCAATGTCGATGCCGCAGCCTCTGCTGAACATGCAACGGGAAACGGTGACATCTGCAGATGCCGCCATGTTGATGCTCAAGAACGCGAGCGATACCCTGACCTCAATCAATCTCGACTGGATAATGGGTCCTGATCATCGGACAGCTTATATGGGAGGTTCTGGTCGGGCATATCAACAGTGGGTCGGGATGTTTCGCAAATTCTTCGAACTTCGGTTTCCAAATCTGAGATCACTCCAGCTTCGCAATTGCGTGGTCGCGGGAACAACAATCCCGTGGGATATCCTTCTACTTGACTCGAGCCCGGAATTCTCGGAGCAGCGACCTACGAATGGGCAGGCTGCTGTTCCGAATGGGAGCTCACCCACGTTTGCTCCTCTAGCTTTCATGGAAGCACACCCGGAGATCAGATGCCTGGCATGGCCGATGAGCAATTTTTTCTCAGACAAGCCCTCGACAAGCATCAGACGCCGAGTTGACGTTGTTATGGACAATCTGGCACGAAACTTGGTGGACTTACGGGTCGACACAAAATACAGCGAACATGGAGAACCTTACACCGACGATGACGACTTGGAGTACAGTATCTATCGCGAGCGACGGAGGCGCTTCATTTCGGAATTCGTTCCAAAATTGAGGAGGCTGGAGAGTATCAAGATTGAAGGCGGCATGCCTCGCGACGAGAGGAGAGAAATCCTTCGCGCTCTGCATGCATGTCCTTTACAGAAGATCGTGACCATAGGAATCTGCAGTCCCCTTGGCAACACTTGGGGTCGCGATGGCGCCGACGTGATTGGTTTGGTAGACCAACACGACCGTGCGAATATGGAAGCGGAAGACAAGTCAACTGTCAACGCACTCGGTGGTAGCAGACTCCACCCTCCCGATCCCGACACCTTCACTTTCCAGCCAATATACAGATGGGATGGCCAGCCTCCCATGCTCCACACGATCGCATCCTACCACGCGCGCACAGTCCGCGAGCTCAAGTTTTGCGGCTGGAAGGGCGCTCCGCTCCTCCTGAATCCGCCACCCATCACGACTCCGCTCCTCTCTTCTCTCAGACACTTCCACAAACTTGAAAACATCCACATTAGCATCTGGCTTCCCACCCATTTCGAAGGCGCTCCCCGTGACAGCGAAATTATATCCTACTGGACCGATACCAGATCACCGGAATCAACCGCTCTCACGCTAGTCGCGGCTGAGGAGCTTGAGGCGGGATGGGAAAAGGAACTTCGCACAAAGTATGCGCCGAATGCCTTGGCCTGGCGAGTTACGAACATGCTCGGAAAGTTCCTGAGTGAGGAGGTGAAAATGAGAAAAGGAGGTGTCAAAGTAAGAGCGAGTTTTAGTGTAGGTGACTGGGGTGGGATATTCGATCTCGATGTGAGAGTTGGGAAGGGCTCATTGGGCAGTAACATTTGCTTGGGCTTTGAGGGGCCTAGAGAGGAGTTGGAGGAGAAGAGGAGAAGGGAGAAGTTGGATAACAGGAGATGGTTCTAGACTGTGCTTTTTCGGTGCTTGACTTTAGCGGATTTGAGCGTGGCATTCATTATTGGACGATTGCATGGCAGCGATGGCATTGGATTGAACTGCATGAAGGAGGAACACGGAACGGTGCATGATTCTTTGGAGCATATTTATTAAACCAGAGACCATTCTTTTTTGGAAAATTGACTACTTGACCTTCTTTCAAATTCCGGTGGCAAAATGTCTCTTTTATGATGTGCTCATGCGGGATCGGAATGAGGTGATGCTCTTTGCACCGTAGCACAGCGGTTTTTACATTACTTTTCCAATCCACTTTCTCCATCACCTTCTTGCCGTTCTATTGCTCGTCTATTACGTGGAACGACTGCCATTCGCTCTCTTCCTTCGCCTTCTTACGCTGTTTGGCATTTTCTTGCTGTTCTATTCTTTCCAGCCAGCGCCGATCTCGGAACCGCTTTCCCGCCAAGACTTTTGAACGTCGTCGAGAGGCGAAAGTTCTCGACTCACATCACTTCGCTGGAATACACGGCGTTGTTGCCAGAAGTACTGTACGAACTCCATTGAAACGACAAAAGACAAGCAGAAAACAATACGCAAGCTTGGCCACGCAAGCTACAGCCCTATCGACACCGCTTCCCACCCCTTCGCTTGGTCGCGGACGTGCAACCCACAGCTTCGAGGCATTGCACATCGGCTCGTCGGCTACAGACCTCCTTCCACAAGCCTATCGTAATAAGAACTGCGACAACTGCACGTGCGTGCATTGAAGAAGCACGAAACCCGCCGGTTCGCGCGTAATCCGGGAGTTCCGTGGACTTTGGTGGTCGTTTCGGGAACCTGGTTGCGGGACCACTAAACTGCTTAACCAACGAGGCATTTGTTGAATTCTCGTTGGGACGAGCTTGAACTAGGATTCGAATCGAGGTCTCTGCTCGGGAAAGGACTGCTTCGTAGGAGAGATATTGTGGTGCTGGAGAGTCTCGAAGTATGGCTTCTACTGCGCAGAGAAGTGTGCTGGGAAGACATGCCGTGAGAAGTGCTCAGCAGTATGGAGAGACGCGAAATCCTTTTCTGCGGCAAACGCGCACCTCGACATCTGATGCGACGATCTCTTGCGTAAGACAGTGCGTGGGAGCTGGGAGTGGGAGGAGGGGACTGTCCACGTTTGCTGCTGCTGCGGGTCATCGCAGGCCGCTTTTGTTGTCTTCCGTTGGCCTATCTTCAAGGTATATAAAAGCCAGTTTAGACATTTCTTTCAGATCTGGGAGGACGCCGTTTGTTGCTCTGGACTCATCAAGAACGAGAAGAACGATGGCTACGCATGCGGATCACACAACGCAGCAGGTCCGTAGGGACTCTGCTATGTCGAATGTTGAGGAGGCTTATGAGGCTGTTGTGGTTGGAGCTGGACCTGCGGGGATCACTGCTGTTGGGAATTTGCTGGAACAAGGCCTTGAGAAGATTTTGTGGGTTGATGAGTACTTCAATGGCGGGAGAGTGAATCAGTACTACCGAGAAGTGCCTTCGAATACGAAGGTAAAGCTGTTTATCGATTACGCGCAAGCGCTATCGCCTTTCAGAGAGATCGTTGGTGGACCACAGGCGCAAGAGGAATCAACTACTGCAACTACGAAGGCCAGCAACGAAGACAAGCTGCGTGCTCTCCGCAAACTTGATCAAGAGAAAGGGTGCAATCTTGGCCACGCGGCGGACATGTGCCTCATACTCACCGAAGGACTCAAACAGCATCCTTCGATCACGACACACCTCGGCCGAATTTCAGAAGGCTCTCTTGATCCTACCTCACAAACCTGGACACTCAATCTACCCAATTCGAGCAATACCGTTCAAACTCAGCGTCTGGTTCTCTGCACTGGGTCTTCGCCACTCGACCCACCTCTTCCCTTCTCTCCTCCAAACGAAATCCGACACATCAACCTCGATGACGCCTTATCACCCACCAACCTCCAATCCCTCCTCTCACCTCTTGGACCCACCACCATCGCCGTAATCGGTGCTTCACATTCCGCCGTCTTGGTCCTCATGAACTTATCCCACCTTGCTCTCACATCCAAACCTGACCTGCGAATCAAATGGTTCACTCGTCATCCTTTGCGATACGCAGAGTACTACGACTCGTACATCGCGAGAGACAACACCGGACTGAAAGGTGAAGCAGCAGACTGGGCGAAGCAGAATCTGGAAGAAGGGAAATTGGAGAAGAGTGATGTTGGCAAGGTCGTACAGAAAATTGCATACCAGAAGGGTGAGGAAGAGTCTGTCTATCGAGAGCATCTAAATGACGGGAAAACGGGTTTCGTTGTGCAAGCGATTGGGTATTCCAGGAATCCGATTCCGGAGTTGAAGTTCTCCAATGGGGAGGCAATCGAAGAGGTCAAATTCGATCATGATCGGGGATGTTTCTGGTATGGGCAAGAAGGGGAGAAGGTCTTGCCGGGAGTTTATGGAGCGGGTATTGCATTTCCGCAAAGAGTGGTGGATAAGAAGTATGGGCACGAGGAGTTTAATGTGGGATTCTTTAAGTTCATGAAAGCGGTCAAAGGCTGGGTAGGGGGTTGGAAGGATGGTGTGAAGGTGGAGGCATAAGACAGGATATAGGAGCGGTAATTTGTGGTTTAATGAGTAATCGGGATGGTGATAGAGCTAGAAATGTAAGATAGCTGGGGAGCAGTATGACATGAAATCAAACCCGTCGAGTCTTCAACGTCGCTTGATCGAATGTCTTCTAGGCATCGTATTCGATGCACGCGTATAGTGTACCAAGGAAACTACAGCTTGGCGTTCACATGCAGTAGCTCGCTTCCAGGTGAAGAGTAGTGGCAACGTGGTGAGCAGGTGGTGTGAGACATGGCAACCGACGAGACGAGTATAGCCGCGTGGAGCCGCAGTGGAGGAAGGAGCACTATTGGTGCTTGGCGTGGGCGACATGCGGGGAAGGGGCGTCCAAGCTCACGGCAGCTTCTGGAGGCTTGCCGTTTGCAGACACGCATCCAGCAAGCTTGCAGCAAGCACGAAGAGGGGAGATCACGGGCAGAGCATCACTGTGAGGAGCAACGTACCCAGGCAGCTATCCGGACCGACTCAGACCTATCACCGCCGTCATCATCGTCAGCACCGCCAACCACCACCACCGCGAGAGCTCCGTCTCCATTGCATCACTCGACCAACCTCAGGAGACGACCGGTCGACACCACCACCGCCCGCCAGCGAACCCATTGACACCGCAGGCGACCGGCACACGCCTGTCTTCCTCCACCATGTCGCGTCGCTTCGTGCCCCGCCTCTCCAACTTGTCCGCCGCCTCGACGAAGCCGACAGCAATCACCGCCAGTCGACCCTTCACGAGCGCGACGGCAGCATGGAGCAAAGCACCCGCCCTCAGCGACATCGAGCCAGACACCAGCCACGTCTTCGACAAGAAACAGAAGCACTTCCGCGACAACCTCGCCGAAGCCCACCGCAAGCGTAAAGAATCAGAGCGTGCGTCCTCACAGTCTGCTATGTCCTCCTCCTCTTCTTCTTCCTCTTCTGCTTCTAGTGATGCTAAGTTGTCCCACTCCGTTTCTAACGATGCCGCCCACGGCATTTCTGAAAACGCCTCGCATTTCTTGGGCTCACTCAGTTCCGTTGCAGGGGAAGCCGCGCGTAAAGCCGAAGCTGCCAGTGGCGACAAGAAGAAGGGCACCGGCCTGCTCAGTCGCGTCATTCATGGCACCGAAGAGGGTCGCGAGATGGATCGGGAGATTGAACGCTCTTTCTCCCAGGTCCTGGCGCGAGGGAAGTATGTGCACAGTATTGTGTTTCATGAGGTCAAGCCGGATAAGGTGGAGGAGTATGTCAAGCTCGTGGGTGGCTGGTACCCGAAGGTTGCAAAAGATGGCGATAACCATGTGAATCTGGTGGGAAGCTGGAGGACTGAGGTGGGAGAGTGTGATACTTTTGGTGAGGAGAAGCGTGAGAATAGAAGGGAGTCGTCCGGACTAACGCGTCACAGTACACATCTGGGAGTACCAGCGCTACGCCGGTTATCACAAGTCATTGCACCGCATCCAGAACTCGCCTGAGTTCGCCGAGTTCGATCGCAAGCTCAAGTCGCTCATCACGTCTAAGAAGACGTCGCTGATGCAGGAGTTCCGTTTCTGGCCTACGTCACCGCCTCGTCAGCTGGGAGGTGTCTTCGAGTTGAGATCATATACTCTTCATCCTGGTAACCTACTGGAGTGGGAGACACATTGGCAAAAGGGCCTCGCAGCGAGGAGAGAAGTCATGGAGGGCGTGGGAGGTGAGTCAAGACAACAAATTTCCAAATGCGGTCTTCAATGGGATATTTGCTAACTTGTCGCTCTTTCACAGCCTGGTTCGTCCAAATCGGAGCCCTCAACGAAGTCCACCACCTCTGGCAATTCGCCGACCTCGAAGAACGCCGCGCCCGTCGAGAGCAGAGCTGGAGCATTCCCGGATGGGGAGAGACGGTTCACAAGACTGTGCCGCTGATCCAAACGATGAAGAGCCGTATTATGGTACCCATGCCATGGTCGCCGATAGCATGAGCGAGGCCAGGATCGAACAATCGAGCCGAGACAAATGGAGATGTGCGTATGCGGGTCAATAGGAGGGATGGCTATAACATTGCTGGCAAACACACCCGGGCACCAAGCAAGAGTGAGAAGTCGGGGCCTGCACGCACTTCTGCGTTGCATGGACAAATACTATCACACAAGAGCACTTAAGGCGTCATCACAATAGGCACCAAGTGGTACCAATGGAAGATTAGCTTGCGGGGAAGAGATCATGGTGTATGGGTATTAGTAGCAGCATTCAGTATTCGTTCTTTCATCTGCGCGAGCAAGCAAGAAAGCAGCTAGACATTTTGCTGCGGGCGGCATGGATGGAGAACTGGCGCAAAAAGACAAAGAAGAAAATCATACAATTGTTTTATTATTTGTCTGTTTCCTGCTGCTTCGGATCGCCGTGTCCCATTTCATTCTCACTGGAACGGATTGAAGGCGCAATGTGTAGAAAAGAGGTAGATGAGAGGACCATAATCAAAGAGTTCTCAAAGTCTCTCGTGTGTACTCAGTCACTCACTCAGTCAGAAGATCGTGTAGATTTATAGCATCGTCGAGATATCGAGATGTTGAAGATAGAAGGGCGTTGCGGGAGTCTTGTTTCCCTTCTCGAATATGTTCTCCTCAAAACACTCAAGCTACTACATACTGCCTTCAACTCCAAATTTCGTTTGACCAGTTTCCGAACTTTAATACGAACATTACCACCTGACGTTGCACATGAAGCGATATTGTACAATTTCCAAATTCTACAGTCAATTTTTGGGCAAAGGGAGTTGGTGATTGGGCTCCGAAAGTGAAATCGAAACATGATCAAAGGTATTCATCTTTCATCATCCCAAGAAGGATTGTAGTATTTATTCATCATTGTATCAAGGTATCAGAAGAGGATTTCCCAAAAGCCCATTTCACTTGGGGCTGGCCATGAAAGAAGAAGATAGACATCGCTAACCGCACGAAGAAATGCGTGCGCGAATCCCGCCTAAAAATGCAGTCGCCAAAAAACAAAAGTCCATCAAAAACTGTGTATCACATCCAAACGTCTCACCCGACTGCATGTGCAGGCGGAATTCCACCCGTTCCAGTCCCTAAGACCGGCACAACCATCCCCGGACCATCAACCGCAGGAGCAGGAGCAGCGGCGACATCAGGTGTGGGATATCGTCCCGCGGGCGTCAATCCCAGAGCCGGACTCGGGCCTCTTACACCTCTTCCCCTTCCTCCACCACCTCGCCCCCTCATGCCTAACCCGCTACCACCTCTCCCTCTCCCGACTCCGGGAATCGGCAGACTGAAGTCCGGATTGCCGCTCAAAATCACGTCTTCTTTCCTTCTCATCTGTACCTCGGATCCGCCACCCATTCCAAACCCTGGAGGCCCTTGCACAGGCATACCAGGTCTCCAGTTCGGGTTCACACCCTCTGCGAGACAGATGTAAAGTGACTCGACTCGGACGCCGCGCCAGGGCTTCTCGCTCCATCAGGTATGATCTCCAACGGATATCCCGGACCAGATACAATCCTTACACCCGGATCCGAACCCGCGTAACTAGAACGTCGTTCTTGCGATGCGTATTGCTGATGTTCGTCCGGAGGGGTGATGTTGTGCTCAAAGTGCGGATGATGATGCGAAAGATTCTGAAGCTGATGATGATGATGATCACGTCTTAGAGATTCGTCGCTATCATCCTGGTCAGTCGTGTGCCGTGCATCATCCGCGACTTCAGCTTCTTCAGCATGAGGCGAGAGTATCCGCGTGCTATCTACAGGAGGAGGAGGGGAGTTCATACGATAGTGCTGTGTGCTGCCGTTCTGGTAGACCGGCTGATGTGCGGGGCCGTCGTGCAAGACTGCTCGTTGTGCTGCACCGGGTGTCAGGGCATTGGGAATGCCAGACTGTCGATGTGCGGGGTGTACAGCCGAGGGCGGTTGCGGTGCTGGGTCTTCGGCGAAGCGAGGATCAACGTCTTCGTAGTATGTTTGTGACCCGGAGCGCTCATGGCGCACACGGGGTGGACTTCGCGGGCCTTGCCCAGGCTCCGGAGATGCTGGAACAGGGCTGAGCGGTAGCGTTCGTGATGATTGCGTCGCGTGCGACTGGTCTTGCATTGACGAGACGGTCTCGAATGTCGCTTTCGAGGCTTGTGCATCTGGCATCTGTAAAGGCGCATCGTGCTGTGCTGAGAGTGGTGATCGCTGACCAGCCCACTGTTGTCGAGGCGGCACGTAGTTCCTGCTCACTGTTAGCACGAATACTATGTTGTCACCCATGAAACTCACTGATCGCCAGAGTAGAAGCTCGATGGCGATGCAAGAGGCTGATCACCGTTCGGCGCATCTGATCGTCCTTGCATCAGACCAACCATTCCTGCGACATCACCATCACTGTCGCGCAAGCCGTAGGCATTGTGCGCGTTCGCAGGACTTCCAGTCCGCTCATCCATCTCGATTGCTTGTCCAATAGGGCCTGCAACGAATTGATCATCCAATGGCGCAGGAGGAGGCGTATTCCTTGGTGCACCATAGTATGGGTCTGCTCCATATCCAGGCGGAGGCATTGGTCGTGGCGGACCTCCTCGACCCATTATGCCAGGTGGCGGAGGTCCGTACCCTCTGCCTCGTCCATTGAAACCAGGTGGTGGTGGCCCATAACCTCCTCGCCCACGCCCGTTGAAGCCAGGTGGTGGAGGGTAGCCTCCCCTTCCTCGAGGTGGGCCGTAGCCGCGGTTCGGCGGGCCATAGCCTCTCCCTCGTGGAGGATAGCCATTGGATCGGCCACTGCCCATGCTGCCCTCTGAGTTCTGATGCCTCAAACCACCAGCAACCGCTCCCATTGCTGCACCTTCTGCGATCGGATTTCCGTACTGATCTCTGCTGGGAAATCTCTGCATGGCATGTTCCTGGCTCGGCCGTGGCATGGGTGGCACATTCTCGTCGAAAGTGGGTCGTCTGCCGTTCGTGCTGGTAGATCGAATGCTTGGATCGCGGTGTGGGTTGAGAGGAACACGGTCATCTGCGTAGCCATCGCTGTTCGTGTCCGGCCTCTTCATCTCGAAAGTCGCATATTGGCCATTGCCCTTTTCGACAGCAGTACTTCCACTCATGGGTGGAGGACTCTCCGCTCTGGGCAGCACGTCTCCCTTGGGCAATGTATCGACCAGCATTCGGTTCGCCGCCAGGTTCTCATAATAATTCTGGCCATTCATGTCCGCGTTTTCGGCAATTCGCTTCTTGCGTGCTTTCCTGCTTACTAGTGTCCTTCGCATCGCACATGTTACTATGCTTGATGCGACGATCAGGATCGTCGCTGCAAGAACAATCCATCCTCCCCATTGCATGTGGGGTACGAAGAGTAGAATATCCACCAGAAACGCCAGAAGTGTGATCAACAAGGTCGGGAAGGTGAGGATCAATAATGCGAGGAGATAGCGCGGCGAGTGCGATGGTCCATGGAAATGCGCCGCGACAGCGAGACCGAAGCATATTAATGCGAAGAGTGCGGCGATCGGATGCACGATTAGAATAGAGGACAGGCTATGTCGCGTCGAAGACGGGAGGGAGAAAGCTTCGTTGTTGGCATTGGTGCCGCCAGAGAAGAGGCCATCTGCGCACACGTTATGTTAGCTCTCCGCGACGTCCCGGATCGCACCCAATGTGTCCTTCTCCCGCGATCTCAGAGGGACAAACCTGTACTGTAACCAATTACCGGCCCTTCGCATCTCCCATCATCACTGCACCATCCCAGCACGCCGAAGTTGTAGCCCTGGTACGAGCCGAGAGGAATGCCCTCGATGACGGGTGTGGACAATGTGCTAAGCAAGAGCAGCACAAAAGCCACGAAGAAGATAATAGAAAGCGGAGTCGCCGGGCGCAACATCTTGTCCTACGTGTGGTCGGGTTGGTAATATCAAACGAGTGTGGTGTAGGAAGATTGCGCCGACGGAGACGACGCTGCTGCTACTGGCTCGCAGCCAGCGTGCTGCCGCTGTTTCTCACTCTCTTCGACAATCTATCCGCCTCCCACTCGTTGTCGCCGGTGGTGTGCCCAGTCGTTCCGTCGTCGCCGTGATCGTGGTGCTGTTCGGAAAGTGTTGGAGGTGTTGTTGCTGTTGTCCCTGAGACGATGCTTCCGTGGCCCGTGGGCGCCTTGATTGACCTCGAGGCTTCTGTAACCCGGAACCTGGTCGCTGACAGTGTCCAAAGTCTATATCACCAGCATGTCTTCGCTGACGCTGTGTGTTGACGAATGTTATGGCCGTTGCACTCCGCAATATCGTCGTTGTCGATCGCGCTGACGCTAGAGGCTGTCGATCGGTTGCGTGGAGAACGGGGGCGCAGGCCAAAGGGATGCGCCGTGTAGGATATTGCGACGGCGAGGTGGCGGAGCTGGCGGAGAGTGCGCAAAGTCCGCGGCGGTGGTCGCCAAAGTGCAATGGAAGTTGGCAGACAAGTGAGGGGAAGGATGGGTGTGGCGTGCGGTCGCTGCTGCTGCTGGCGCTGCTGTTTGGTTGCGCGCGCGGTGGTCTCGCTGCGGTGGTGCGGGAAGGATTGGATGGTCGCCTGTTTGCAGCCGCGTTCCCAGCTAATTTTTGATTAGACTGTCGCCCGCTTCGCCTAACCAGATGGACTGCAAGCGTGCCACGCGAGACGGGCACCACGGGATGTGTAACGCTCAATCGCACCACTTGACATGAACGACAGTCGAAGACAGGTCGCGAACGGAGATGGGAAACAGCAACGATCATAACAGTCCATTGAAGACAGTCGTCGTTCTCGAATCCATCAACACCGCATGTGCAGACTCAAACCACTCGCTAAAACACTATACAGCAAAGCCACTAATGCTCCCTCCAAGCACGCGATTCCATTCGCATCCCAGGCCCATCTGCGGCACCATCTCGCGCAAACATGCATCTCCAATCGCGCTTCTCAACCGCAGCGAAAATTCCCCAATCTCGCTCTTCATCCCCATTCCCATGAATAGCCGCCCTGTGAAACCACTTCGCTCCACAATGCCCATCCGTGCAGTTACACGATGCATCCGTTCTCCAAATGCATCAATTGGCTCTCTGAGGATCTAGTCCAGTACAACACAGCACTGCAAATTCTGTCAATGGATCACAGAATTTCCTATAATCCTCTGCAAATCGTGACGCGCAGCAGCAGCAACAGAAAAGACGAACAGCTGCCCCGGAAATTGCCAATTCGCAAGCAGACCGGGGTCATCCCATGTCCTTCTCTTCTCGAAAAAGAAAGACAGCCAGCCATGCTCGCGGAACTTCCACTCCGTCGAACGCTAACCATCACCAATTCCTGCTCTCCATGTTTCCAACGCTTCTTCTTCGATGCGATATGTAAACGTGAGCATCGTTGACAACAGAACATTTGCCGTACCATAGAGTAGTGAACCAACTGTCGACTTCGAGAACTCGAGAATTCGTGACGGTTGCAGAACACGAGTCGCATTCAATGGACGAGCATCATTGAGCCAAGAGAGGACCGTGTTCAAAGAGATAGATTTCGCTTTTCCTTTCCTTCATACCATTATTCGGCCGTTCCGTCCTCTCACTAAGCAGGAGGCAAAATGCGTAAGCAGCGCCTCGCTACTAGAGCAGCTCGTCGAAAGAAGAAAAAACAATATCCTACAGAACCCAAAGCCCGCTTCTTTTGAAACCCAAACGCTTGATGCTTCGCAACACCGGTCCTTCTCATCCTCAGGTAGCTCCTTTGCCGACCCTCGTCCCATTGCGCACCTGCAGCACAAATTCATTCAGATCCACCTCATACCCATTGCCTAATGTGACATTCCACTTCGACGCACTGCTCCCATCCGCCAGGTTTCCACCCCGCAAGAAGCTCTGTGGATTTTCCTGCGCGTCGGCTGCCGCTTGCAAAGTCTTTGCATCCTGGAAGACGTACAGAACCGCGACGCGAGCGAAATCGACTGTACTGTTGCCGTCAGTCAACAAGGTTCCGGTCGACGACGAGGAGGAGGTAGTCGCGGTGGCCGTCATCGAAGTCGATGTAGTAACTGGTGTCGGACTTCCCGTAGCAACGAGAATGCTGTTGCCGATGCTGCTACTAGACGCCTCCTGCCTCTTTGCCTTGGTAGTCTCTCCATCAAACGTCACGAGCTGGTTTTGCACATTGCAACTCATATCCGCCCTGGAAAAGAGCCCAAGCAGTTCCTGCCTGTCCAGTGGAATGCCAAACTGCGACTCCGAGCTGTCCAGCAGCCGCGGAAGTGCTTCACCTATCGTGGCATTCTCGGAAGAGCCTGTCGATATGGAAGTACATCCCGACTCCTGTTTTCTTGAGCAAGTAGTCCCTGTGTATCCATTGACACACAAACACTCGCAATCACCGTTACTGCCAAGGATATTAGCCCCTCCGTTCTCGCACGTCAATTGGGCGGCGCAGCTTCCAACCTTTGTCGATCCGGAATTTTGATTGGGGATCACGACAACGAGCATGACGGGAACGACAACAGCAGCGGCAACGAGAAGGAGGAGCAGGAGCATAAGGCAGATGAAGAGCCATTTCGGCATGCCACAGCATCGTCTTCGCTTGATCATGCCAGCGTCGCTATCACTGTGCAGCTGCGAATGACGATTCTTTGACGAGAATGCCGCGAGACTTCGTCGAAATGCATTGCGGGACTCGGAGGGTGTTGACAGTGCAGGTGGGGGAAACGCATTCAAAATGTCAGACATGCTTCCGGAACGTCGCTTCTTCTCGTCCAGATTGTTAGCACCCTCGATCCAGTTCATGCCCATTCTAGAGGCAGTCTTGCCACGGTCGAGGTTCGATGCCAATTTGGTGGCTCTTCGGATGAGATCAGGTAAACTTGTGAGTGATCCTCGTGCCTCGGCTTCTTTGACAGCATCAACGTTGAGGCGAGGCGGCCTACGCTTGCCTTCGCGTGCTGAAAGTCCGTCCATGGGCCGCTTAAGCTCCTGAGCTTCCTCTGTGCTGAGTGCACCACCTTTCTCGAGACCATCGACAATGGACTCTCTCCGCGGATCATCAAGAGGCACGAGTGGCGATCGCGTGCGAGATCGCTGCGGGCGAAGCGGCATTGTCGCACCAAGAAGTTCCTTTGACTGTCGCTGTTCGAGCGTGGGCCTGTGGTCTAGGGATGGGGAATCAAGAAAGCCGGTGCCAGAGCGGAACGTCTCGCTCGGCGTCTTTCTGCTCGAACTCTGCTTGTCTGGCGATGGACCTTCCTGTCGATGCTCTGCAATGGCCACCATTGGGATACTCTGCTGTTCTTTCTGCGCGTCTGTATCTGAGCCTTCACTTTCAGCACCCGGCTGCGTATGTCCTTCAAGCATTTCCTGCGCTAGTGCTCTCGAACGCTCGGTACGCTCAGGGCTATCAGTAGTTGCAGTGGAGCCTCTAACACTGCTTTGCGGCTGACTGATTGCAGTACCAATGTCGCTCCTAGCGTCATCGATGGTCCTCTTCATGTGATCCGAGCTGCGGACAGTGGTCAAGGTGGGCTTGCTCCTCTTTCCAAGGCTGGCTTGCCGGACAATGCCTGTCTCCATGTTCGCAGAGTCGAGGAAACCTGCAGGCTCAGGTGTCCTGATCTCCTCGCGCAATCGCCGGTTCCGTAGGCGAATCGTCGTAGTCGAAGTCCTCAGACTCCGTGTCAGACGGAGGTGGCGGTCGCTGTATAGTTGGAGCATTCGCCATTTCCCGGCCGCGATCGAGATGACTCTGAGTAATTCCGATCGGGATGGCATTGCTGCTGGCGAAAGAAGTCTTACTGTCGTGACCGGCAGTATGCGCGCTCACAGTGCGAGTGCTGCCGCGCATACTGTCGGTCTCCTCCTGAATTGGATGAACTGGACCGACTTGTGGATAGTACGATGGAGGTCCTCTTCGCGACGAAGGAGGAGGTCCCAATGGTGGCCGACGGTTCTCTGGCTGTCGGTATGCGACTTGTTGATGCACTTGCGGGGGAGGATATGGCGGGATGGCAGAGAGACCATCATCGTGACCAGCTGCCATGTTCGGATGCGGACGATCTGGCAGAGGATAGTTTGGAGGAGGGACATAGCTGTATCCATCGCCCGTCCACTGGCCATTCCCATGATGCGATGCCATTGGAGGTTGATAGTGCTGTCGGCTCGCGGGTGCCACTGGGATCATACTTCGAGGTGCGTCGCGGCGCTGATAGTCGACTCGTCCAGGGGACTCATCCGGTCGTTGAGGTCGCAGCGGTGCTCGACGGGGACTGTTGCTGCCGTCACGCATCGGTCGTGCTGCAGGAGGTTGCGGAAGTGGCCATTGATCATTTTGTCCATAGTCTTCTTGGTAGTCGTATGCGCTACCGTCGTACAAGTGCTCCGACGACTGCCACGTTTGATTGCTGGGAGGATAGTACTGCTGTTGCTGCTGCGGTGACTGCATTCGTCTTGGGTCGCGTGCAGGTGGAGGTCCCGGGTGATCTGGTCGCATTGCAGGCGGGCCGCGCATGCGATCTGAAGTAGCGAATCCTGGCCGAGGGATACTCCGATTCGAAGGGTGGACGTTCTGGCGTTGTCGAGGCGATTCGTGCGAGCGGCGGTATTCGGGTTGGGGCTCGCCATAGCCTTGATCGTAGTAATGGCGACTCATCCTCGGCGGACAATCAGAGCAGCGGAAGTGGCTGCACACAACGAACAATGCACGTCACAATGGCTGTTCGTGGGCCGAGCTGGCGTTTTCGTTGCGATCGTGCAGAGCTGCAAAGGGCCGTCGAGAATCCTTGCCGCACTCGCAACTCCAATGGATTTTGCGCACCAGAGTCCGGACGAATGCAGGTACGCTGCGGTGTTCTACGCTGTCGTCGACCTTGCGGATGGCGGGGCTCGTGGCGACTCGGAGTTGCTGCTGGCACTAGTTCCGCAAGGCAATCTCCTCCGCATGCAACAGTGGCCGGTGGACTGGGGAGAGATGGTGCGGTGCGCGCGTGGCTGTGAGTGGTACAAACGAGTGTGGTGCAGTTGGTGCAGCGTCAGCGATTGGCGGTCCTTGCCTGGAGCTGCAGTTAGCCACGCCGGTCGCACTGAGGGGGATGGTGTGCGTGTTTCGCCAACCACCGCCGGGCCATGAGCTCACCAGAGGACTGTATGGACGAAGACGATCAGCAACGGGCGTGGAGAAACGAGGACATGCGGACACGCGGTAGGAATGCAAGGTTTCGTTATCGATGGTGTGGCCGTTGACTGTTGCTGCTGCCGCTCGGGCGTGCTGCAAACCGGTCGTCGTCGAGTCGTTGACTGCCGTTCCGTCTCGCAGAGACTGCCAGTGTGTCGAGTTGCAAACCGCTGCCGACGTCTCCAGGTCGTCAGTGGCCAGCGGCGTGGGCGCTCCAGACAGCAGCTAGCGGGCGAAAAGATCAAACGAGTGTCGTTGCAGCGTGCATGAAACCCCCAGCCGGCCAGAGAGAGCAGGAGCTGCTGATGACGACGCAGAAGAGAATGGGAAGCAAAAACGAGGCAGCTGCCAGTCTGCCGCACACGAACAGAAAACAAACGACGAGCTGCTCTCAGCCGAGCGAGCGAGATGCTGCTGCTGGGGAGGGCGAGATGTGGTGTGGTTCCGCCGCGAGCACACGCCATCCACGCGCTATGCTTTCGCTTATGTTTCTGGAAGCTATCGTGAACCTTGTCGGCAACTCGTCGCTTGCGCGCTGGGGGCACAGCTTTGTGCGGGCACACTTTCGCTGCGGGTCCCTCTCATCTCTCTTGAGCGCACCACAGTCTCACCTAGACTACAGTCTCACCCACCGACTCCACTGCAATTGTTGAGTCTTCGTTCGTCGCCGTCCTTCTCCTTCTTGTCGCCGCCGCCTCCTCCTTCTCCCGCCGCGATAATAACAGCTTCCACAAAAGACAAACGTGTTGGCGACGCGGGGCCGCTCTCCTGAATGCCGGACGCGACGCTGCAGAAAGATCTTGGCGCGAGTATAGGATGAAACCAGCCTTGTCGAACGGATACAGCCTGTGGCGTCCGCGCTGCTCGAATTCAGTCTCAAACCCCTTCCAAGGATGCCAGGGTCGTCGAGATGGCGTCCGTCGATGACTTGTCGCAATGGCAAAACGGCACCGCCTCACCGTGATGGCCTGCCGTCGCCGTTTGGTGATTTGCTGCACGAGTTTGCAGTCAGACTGCACCACAACCACTCAGTGAGCCTATACCGCGTGGTTACTAAGGCCAGTGGCAACGGTCGACGCCGGACATGACGAGCTGCGAAAAGACCACAACATCCTGAGACGCGACTGGCATGAGCTTTGGAGATCGTGTCATCACGTCAACATGAAGTCTGATTAGAGTACGTCTAGTTTACCACATTCCTCAGCCAAAGTATCCGTGCGATTGGGATTGCGACATCCTCACAAAATCTCCGCCCTTTACCCACGTGTCGGAGACTCAGTCCTCGACCCCCATCACGCAAAAAGCATATGAGAGGGTGGCTGCGAAAGCTTAAAGCATGATGCTGAAACGGCCTCGAGCGCGGCGTGCCTATTGGCTACTGCGTTGATGTCTTTCGTGCTGTTTGGAGTTTCCCCGACATCATGAGTCGCGACCAAAGCGGCAGACACTCAATGGGCATGACAAGTCGCCGACAGCTGACATCAGAAATGTACCGCGATGGACTTTTCCTTTACCACGTCTTGAAGATCGGATATTAGTACGACGAGCACGCGATCGGCATATTCTCTCATTCGAGGCCTCTAATAATCAAATCATCATGCAGAGGCAAAAGCGGCAGATGTGCAGCTGCCGCGATAATGTTGAGAAGGTGCAAGTAAGATGTGGTCGCAACTGCCTCACAATCGGCTGTACCAACTGATCACGACTACCACTTCCACAAGACGATATGAAGCTTTGACTTCATGTCTTACACACGGCTTGGAAACTGTAGACTGGCAAGCGCAAACAACAATGTTTTCGCGCGATGCACGGGTAAGATCACTCTGTGCTGTTGACATCCACAGACACGGAACCGGCCTGCCTTCTTGAGCCGCCTGCTTGAGCTGCACACGATTTCGACTTTCTTACGAGCAAACGTGATCGCAACAGCAAATACTTGACAAAACACATCGACGCACGAACAGCACAGCATGGATTCCTTGACTTATGACATCTCCGATAAAGAGAATGCTACGCCATGTGAGCCACAACCCTCGAGGGTGAAATTCACTCCCCTTCTGGGTATGCGCTGACAGCAATCACTTCAGCCACAAGATCGCCTTCTTCAACCTGGTCCCCACGCCACCGCCCGATGTACAGTCCTGGTGGCGTACACATTTCGAAACCTCCACGCCGTCCCGCCGCAGCTCTGCGCAGCATCCTCGCGGATAGCCCCTCACGATGTTCCTATCAGCATCAAATGACAAAGCATTGGGCAACTACACCCAAAGGCGAACGAACAAGAAGCGCGTCACCTCGAAGGACACCCGAGCTTGAGGCTGGCGGTACCACATCTCAGCAAAGCCCTAAATCCACAACAAATGACTCTCATTCACGCTTTGCCAGTCAATCTGATAAGCGTCGAAAGCTCAGGAATCCGGCCGGAGTTAGAAGTGGTGTTGATAAGAAAGCAACATCGTCAACCTCGCCCACTTCGTCTGACTCAGCCACCAGCGGGTGCAAAGGAGGCGTTCCGATCCAGAGTCCCTCGCCCGCCACACGTGCTGCAAAGCCGTTGCCATTGCACGCCAAGGATAGCATTCAGATCGGATATAGCAATCCTCTCGGTGTCCAGAGGTCGACGAGAATAGCGGTGCCCGAGACAGGCGCAGATGCCTCCTCGACATCCACGACGCCAGGAGGCGGGGCCGCTCTGCCTGCAAGCGAAACTCTCGACCATGATCCTCTCACGCCAATGAACGATCTCGAAGCCGCTGTGGCTAGATGTTTCAATGATCATTCGCCTACGGCTTCGCGAGAAGAGAGGAGAAAGACATTGCATATCGTGGACGGCGGCGTGCAAATTTATTCTCCGCAATTGAGACGTGGACAACGGCAACAGGATTCACAGCAGCCTCCGCCCGGACGTCCGCCGCTTCATTCCACTCCTCGCGCTCCTCCATCTTCCCCGTCTTCCTCCTCTTCCGCAGCATGGACCGGAGACGAAGTCTTCCTTCCACCAAGGCTGACAACTGAGCCCAAAATATCTTCACCATGCCGTTTCCGCATTCAAGAACAACAGAAGCGTCCCGCCAATCCTACCCGAGCAGCTGTCAAGCAGCATCAGCACATTCCTGCTCCTCTGAGATGTCCGGCAGGAAGCACTTGTTCGCGATCGCCGCTACCATCGAGGCAGAGAGTGGACAGCGCGGTACAATTCGTTGGTATGAGAGCGAAGTTGAGATTCGAAGGTGTTGCAATAAAGCAAGGTAAGTCCGACTGCATAACATAGTGCTCACGAGGAACTACTTCGGGATTGACAAGCTTGTGTGTACCGTATAGATCCAATTCGTGGCATTCCGAAGCGACCTGCGAGTGATGCTGACGATGAAGACGAAGGGTCCGGTGAGGAGTCGAGTGCGACCTCTTCCGCTCCATCTTCTTGTTGATAAGCCACGCCAGGTTGGATTTGTGTTGAATAAGTCACCTGCCGTTGCTTGGTATTGCTCCGCGAGTATGGAGTTGGTTGGATAGCGTACGCCAGTATGAGCTTGGATGGGTATCGTATCGGCAATGATACAGAGTAGAGGCTTGTAGACTGCTGAAAGTTATCTTGCTTCCTTCATGCATGGCAGTCTCTGCCGATTTGACTGCCATCACTTTGCGCTCGTTTCGTAAACTCGCTGACATTTCCCTGCCCACCCATTCGTCTTCGGAACCAATTTCTCTTCATTCGTCATTCGTCGGAAGCGCACGCTAATTCCATTTGGTGTCATAGACTCATTCGCATGTCTGAGAAGCCCTTTCACGGCGCCTTCTCTTCACCCTTTTCTCCATTCAGAATACTCGTACTATCGAAGCTCAGCTTCCCTTTAATGCAGTCCGGATTCCCGCCCTCTCCTTTATCAGCCATAATAGCGTCCATCTCGGCCCGCAGCATCTCCATCTGTCCCAAGTCCAGTTGCTCGATGTCTATTCGTACTGTCGTCTCCGCCTTGACACTCATTGGCCGAGGCTGATCGCCTGACCCTTTCTCCAGCAAGCCTCCATAGTCCGGAATCTCATCGAAAGCCGCTCTGGGAGGTCGGAATTTGTTTCTGGATTTTTTCGTGGCTTCGATGGTGGTTGAAGTACCGAACATGCGATCGGCGCGCCAGTTGGAGGAGGTAGAAGCGGGGAAAGTGTCGAGTGCTCGGACGCGGTCGTTTGCGATTTCTGATCCGAAGAGGACGTTGTGGCGGGTGAGGCTGTAAAGTAGCGTGTCGAGCCAGCCACAGCTTGTGATCATTGCTGCTGCGACGCAGAATTCGGTGTAGCTGACGTAGACTCCGGCCATGGTTTTGAGTCGCGCGATGACGAGAGGCAGGGTGCAGACGACGTAGATTGTCGGGTATGCGATGATGAGTTTGGCTGCGGATTGGGCTCGTTGTTGGACGGTGGAGGTGATGTAGTATGAGCTCTTCACGCGAAAGCAGAGGATGATGAATATGAGCAGGTAGATGACCACGTTGAGGAACTCGGCCATGATGATCCATAGATAGTGCAGCCAGAAGCGCTCGTTCAAGTATCGGGAGCTAATCCAGCACCAGGCTCCCGCGCGCGTATACAGATCCTTGGGGTGCAATGCGAGGCCAATTCCAGCACAAGCGTAGTTGAAAGTCCATAGGGCTACCAAGATCAACCTGAAGGCGTGTTTTGACACTCGGTAGTCGAAAACGATATCAGCGAGGGAGTGAACCGCAATCGCCAGAGTGAAGATGCCGCTCGATAGATCGCCTGTGCTTACGAACCAGCCTTGGGCCCAGCATTCGGGGCTTCCGCTCACTATGCTGCGTGAGGTGACCCATCGAATATTCATCATGAAAGCGACGGATTGCTGAATATCGGCGAGGATCAAGTTAAATATCAGCACCACGAACTGATTCGCTCGGACCTGAGGACCTTTGCTCCAGAAGAAGAATCGGTAGAGGAAGTGGAAGCAGAGCGCCGCCGAGCAGACGAGCGACAAGATGCCCAGGCATGACACTGCGATGAGTCCATTCTGTAGATTCGGTGGCAGGTGGTCGAGTGTCGTCGGCGACTTGATCATGGCATGAGCCGAGGAGGAATGGATGCCATCGTCCATCGTGATTGCATCCTTCACCCACAGAGCCCCATACGATCAGTAGAGTGAAGCGAGAAATCGTGGCGCAGGGTTGGCGCGGCAGCAGGTCAGTCAAAAAGTAGCAGCATCGAGGCTGAGTTCTTCTGGTTTGTAGTGGCAAAGAGAGCCTACGGTGTGACCATATAGGCAATGACTTTGACTAGAGACGACTGCACAAAGTTCAATCAGGGCTTGCTAGAGATGTGACAGCCGCGTTTTCCGCTCAACGAACCGAGGGAGAGCAGAGGCGGCAGCGAGTTCGCCAGCTTTGCAGGCGCTTGTCGGGTTGGGGCGCACACATGGACAGGTGTGCAAGGTTAAGTCCTGCATACTGGAGAGTTCCAGGTGCCAGGTCGAGTGACGAGGGCTGTTATCTATACTTCATTAGGCAGCTGGCGGCTGACCACGGCGAAGACGGTGACCAGTGAAGACGAAGCAGTGTCAAAAGCGATGTGTTGCCGGTGTTCTGGAGTTCCTGCCGACAGTGGCATCCTGGAAGGACAGCATGCTGCGGAACTGGCCGTCGGCGGCCTTTGGCGTAAGGCGTGTGAGAGAGGATTGACGAACTGACGACAGCAAGAGATTCCCTCGGCTGATCGGAGCACAGAATGCGATCTCACGCGATGTGGCCTGCGAGTGTCAAAGCGGACGAGGTGAGGTGGAGGAATTTCGGCGAGAGGTTTTGGGTTCTCGTTTGGCTTTCGGGGTTTGCACCGCGCCTGCTGCTTCTCACAGTGCGGATCGGAAGGTTCCTGCACAGAAAAAGCATGTGCCTGATCTCAGATGGCGTGCAGTCAGTCACGACTTCCTTCGTAACGCCTTCGAGATCTTTCCAGGCATCCAAGATCTAGGCTCAGATGTTGCTGCATTCGGACGTTGCTTTCGAGTTGACTTTCTCTCGAAGCTTTTCTCCAGACCGTACGGTACCGTACGGTCGCCGAGACATCCTGTGCTATCGATACTCTTTATCACAAAAGCAAGCCCTTTCGAAAACGGCGACTCTCTGAGTGCGGGTCAGTCAACGAAATGTACATTGTACCTACACTGACATGATCATTCTCTTCGCTCCATAGCCGCAAGGCTAGTTCGTCCCCCAGCCGATCCGAACCCATCGCACCAACAGACAAGCTTCTACTATTCACGGCCCAAGGCACGAGAATGCAGTAAGCTGACGGCTATGACCCCTACGGACAGGATCGACCTTCTCGAAACTGGCCATGCTGCCGCCAAGACCCATCTATCGAACCTTCCTCGCATGTTCGATCAACGCGGCCCCTTCCGGCGATCACGACATGTTCTCACTAACTCCAAAACTTCGCGACAACTTCTCTCACATCTTCTACGATGGCCTGCGGAGCCTCTAGACAGGCAAAGTGCCCGGCATCGTCTCGTTCTTTGTACCATACAAGGTTCCCCGTACCTCCCGCGGCTCGCTTGCTGTTCGGGGAAGTGTCGTACCCCATGCTCGTGTAGCCAAATGGACATTTGATTGCGTTCTCCGGCGCACCGCAATAGGCTGCGAACTGGTCGTGCCTGGGGTTTTCGTAATACAGCAGCGCACTGGTACCGATGCAGCGGGTGTGGAAGTACAGGCACACCGTTGTGAGGACATGGTCCATCCAATGAGGAGTGTAATGGACTGCCGGGTTCGAGGCCTCTTCGTACTACACCGTTCATCAGCTAGGCTCTTTGAAAGTCCGAGATCTCGCACGACTTCACGCTCCGATCTCACTCACCTTCTCTCCGATGAAAGTCATCAAGCCGACGGGATTATCTTCCAACATCCAGCTCAGACTTTGCGGCCGCGTCCGCATTAGAACCGCGTATCCACTGGACGACAAATCAGCCCCTATCCGACACTTTCCTCAACTCCCAGCGAAGAAGCACAACGAGACTCACATATGCTCCGTCCTCCAATTCCCCTTCCTCTCCTCACACCACCTCTCCCTCTCCGTAACATCCTGCACTCCCTCCGGCAAAGCCCCAGGACACCAGTTCAAATGCATCACCTTACACCTCTCGGAATACTTGGCTCCCAATTCCCTTGCCACCATGGCCCCCCAATCTCCCGCTTGCACAACATACTCCTTATACCCCAACCTCTGCATCAACTCATCCAAAATCCTCGCCGTATTCTTCACCGTCCAACCTTTCCGCGGCGGCGCAGAAGAAAAACAAAATCCAGGTAAACTAGGAACCACACAATGGAATTTCTGCTGTCCTACACCTGAACCATGCGTCAAAGGTTTGATAACTTCAGAAAATTCATAGAAACTTCCTGGCCAACCATGGATCAACAGAATCGCTTTCGCATTTGCGTCTTTCGATTTTTGATGCACGAAATGTAAATTTACTTGTTCGATTTCTGTGGTGAAATGCTCGAATTGGTTGATGCGGCCTTCGGCTGCGGACCAGGAATAGGTGTTTTGCCAATAGTTGAAGAGTTCGGTGGCCCATTTGTGGGGGACTCCGTAGGCTTTGTCGGCAGAGGGGAGGATTTCTTGGGTGGGAACGCGGATGTCTTTGAGTTTGGAGTGGAGGCGTTCGGTGGAGCGGATGTCGATGTGGGGGCGGAAGGGGGTGATGGACATGATGGGTGGTGGTGGTAGGCGTTGGTTGGATGGGTGTTGATGGGTTTGGGTATGGAGGTATGTGTTTGGATTTGTCTTGTTTGGGAGGTGTCGTGAGGGACCTCGAATGAAGTGTTTCTCGATAGAGAGGCTTTGAGCTTGTAACGTCACGCGTGGGGACAGCTTTGTGCTGTCTGTCAGAATGTTTCAAAGCACATCAAAATCTCGGTGATGATCTTTTGGTCAGACAAGCTTTCCAAGATGGACTTCAATGCGTGTATAGCAAAGCAGACGTGAAGATGGAGCTTACGAGCTCTCGTGACATGACAGAGCTTCTCCATTTGTTGGAGTAGAAAGTCACTTTTGGGAGCTTGGGCCACCTCGGCTGCTTGACACGGCCAATGTCTATGGCTTGGCAATACATACAAATCGAAGTGGATGTGTTGTTGATGGTGGAGTATGCATCATGCGCCGTCGGAGTTGATTGCCATCCCTTTGCAGTGAGAGATGCATTTCGCGAGTCGGCTTTGAATTCATGTTGTTCGGGCAAGATTTCCGTTTGGGAGGTCTCGGATGAGGGTAGAAAAAGGGTATTATCAGAGTACTAAGAGAAACTGGTGATGTGGAATCTGTTGCTGGATCAACGATGACGCCCCTACTCCCCGAATGAGGGCGTTCCCGGGGTTGTTGGATGATGCCGATTCTATCGCGATGTGGCACTCGAACGTGGCTGCCATCAATGCATCGCATACCGATGCTAGCATAGAAGGAGTAGTCAACGCCAATGATGCCAGGTGTGATGGCAAACGCGTGCTGCTTTCTGCAGGACTTCAACTAATCTTTCCTTGGCCTGAAAAGGAATGGAGTGTGCTAGGTATGCAGAATGATCAAAGGCGTAGGGAGTCTTCGCACTGTGCATACCTTGTGATGAGCAATACTGAGATGTTGTGAAATAGTATGCACTCAGCTGTGCCCATGCATATCATCCAAGACGTTGTCTTGGTGGCGCTTCACGTGGCACGGAGGCCGTTTGAGCGACAAAATCCTCGGGCCTCTCGATGACGAACGGTGTAGCAGCGAGGTTTCAGTATACACGAAACTGCCGGCTCATCTCGGGCGGTGCGCGAGGGAGTTGTCGAGACACAACGCGCTGGTTGTTCTGGGAAGACGCACAGCAATTGAAAATTCTGCGCGTCGTGCAGGCATGAAGCTGTTGTGTCGCGGCGCAGAGCTGCACATCCTTTCCTGTTCCTGAACGGCATTTGAAGAAAGTTGGCCGGAGCCGTTGCGTGGTGGTGGGACTGAGTTTGGCCTCCGAAAAGGTTGTCGCGTGCTTGGGCAACGCGACGTTGATCCGACGTGCCACGAGGACTGGCGCGCGATGGAGGTTGGGCCGTGGCATCGGTGCGTGTATGGGCGCTGCGGCGTCGTGGTGGTGGACGTGCGATACGGTGTGGTGTTGGTGATATCGTGCGACGAGGCAAGGCGTTCGCGCATTGCTGCAGCACGCATGTCGTACAGCTGTCAAAGCAAGACACCTGCAACGCTCTCGCATCCGAGACTTTCGAGGAGAATAAAATGGCTGCTGGATGGAAGTGTCTCTCCACACAACCTCGTCGCGCCACCCTCCTCGAGCTCGTCGTAGCTCTCGATCGGGCAAGGGAGCTCTGGGTGCAGTGATTGGACGCGCGCTGGTCAGACCCAACCATCCAAAGCTGCCCGACGAGACATGTGAGGGCGATACAAACGCGCCGTGCTCTCCCTCTCCTTGCTCCTCATCATCACCGTCGTTCGTCGCCGCCCAAACATGGCATCGTTTGCGGATGGGCAGCACTCATCTCCGCCGGATAGCCAGGGAGCGCGATCCCACGAGCGAGGCGGTCTCGCTCAACCAGGATCATGCACGCCTCAGATGCGCTGGCAGGCCAAATGGGCGGCGAAGGAAGGGCGCTGAAAGCAAGCTGCTCGTCCTGCCCGACCAACGCGCCATGCTGCTGTCCAACGTCCTCTCTGCTCCGCCCTTGTGCATGATGATGCGCCATTGAGGCCCGGCAGCAGCACGAGCATCAGCACCGCACGACGACCGCTCCACGAGGCAAGGCCATGCTTTGCAGTCGCACACAGTCGGAGCAACAACAGCGGCGAGGAAACGGGCGGCGAGAATGCTGCAGACGACCGACAACGACGACCTCTCCTCGACATCCTCTTCCTCCCGCACGCACCATCGCCTTCATCCACTACCGGCCGGCCGTGTTTGATCGACGGCCCGGCGGTTCGGTGCCAGCAGAAAGCGCAGCGCAGCGGCGGCGCGCGAACGAGCATTGAGACAGCGGTCGGCAGCTGGCAGCTGTTGATTCGGCTTCGAAGCGGGCGGCGTCATCGCCATTGACCTCGACTTCAAGTTCAGCTTCATCTCTCCGCGCATCGCACAGCAAACAGCAACGCATACACGGCCATCAGCAGCACGGCTGAAAATAGGCAGGTGAGTTTGGGTCGTCCGTTTCGCTGCCCGTGCGTTTGGGGGCGTTTTGACCAGCCTCGTTTCTTGGTATCCATCATCACCGTCCCAGCCTCCTCGGCCTGCACGCGCTATACCCGTCGTCACGTCCCTGCCCCGTCACTTCTCACCACGCTCGCGTCGCGCTCGCTCCCAATTCTCCTTCCCTTGCCAAAGCATGGCCGTGGTCTCACTGTCCCTACCCCCAGCACCCCCAGCGACTCCGCCCACCGCCGCTCGTTGCTGTCGTCGTCGTCGTTGTTCTGCATCGCCAGATCTGACCGCGCCGCCGTGTGCTAGCGCATCGCACCACCCCGGTCGACACTACTTCCAGGACAGGCTGGGTCGGGAATTGCCATTGGCACTCCAACTCACTTCACCGCACACAGCATTCGACGCTGCTCGCTCGCCTGCGACGACCTGCGCACACAGGAGCCGTGTCGGCCCTACTCCGCGGCACTTTTAACGACCGCTACGATTCACACGACCGTCACGACCAGCGAGCTGCCGTGTACACGACCTCTTTGCAATCGCGTTTAGAGCACGCTTCTGCTGTTGAACGATTACGATTACACGACCTCTCGCGACCCTCGAGCTCTTCCGGTAGCGTTGGAAGTCACAGTCTCCGCCGCACCGCGCGATTTGAAGAACCCAGACCTTCTCGCTTGCGATCCACGTCAGTAGACGCTCCCTTTCGGACAGAGCCCTCGCCCACGCGCTTTCGCGAAGAGTCTCCTCCTCCGCGAGCACAGACAACTCCGCCAAAGGCGGCGTACCATCGCAGGGCAACTAGTGCGCAGTACAGCACTTCGACAACACACCCGGCACTTCGCATCTCAAAACGAACCCACTCGGCCATCCTCTACGCACTCGAAGAGGCCATTCGTAAACCGAATCCTTTCACACCAGACGAGGACGAGGAGTACGCTCTAATGTCAGATCTCGGCGGCGGCAGTGCCGGTCGAGCATCCAATGGCGGTGCACGAACAGCAGGGCCAGTACCTGTAGGAGGCGCTGCACAGATTCGGACTCCTCGAGATGTCATGAGAGAGCGAAATGCCCGTGAGGCCAGAAGGCAGGAACAGCAAAAAGAAGAAGAGCAAAGAAGAGTGGCAGAGGAGAGGAGAAGGAGTGCAGAGAGGAGAGCGGCCACAGTGCCCGGAGCTGCACCAAGATTCAGCAACACGTCATCACAGTACAGTCCTGATGTTCGCGCTCAGGCTGGCTTTGACGATCCTGCAGCGGAGAGGAGGCAGAGTAGAGTTGCTGGAGAAGTGGCAGGCACGAGCATGCTTGGTGAACCGACTGGTAGAGTCAGTCAGGATCCACCGAGCAGAGATCGATCACAGAGTGCCTCACGACCTGAGCCCTTACGGCCGACTCCAGCAGCCACGAGGAGAACGCAGCAGCCCAATCAACCAAGAGCTGCTCCTGCCACAACAGCGGGAGCCACAGCAGGCCCATCAGCATCATTGCCTGGTTCGAGTACGGCACCCGGTGAAGGCGCTCAGCGAAGCACGCAGTCCTCTTTTCCACATGCCTTCGAGAGATGGGAAACACTGTCATCACATTGGGAGGGTCTCACCTCGTACTGGCTGCATAAGCTGGAGCAGAACACGGAGGAGATCAAAGACAAAGTGCCCACAGCATCGACACTCGCCCGACAAATTACAGATCTGTCAGCTGCTGGTGCGAATCTCTTCCACGCCGTGGTCGAGCTGCAGCGCCTGCGGGCCAGCAGTGAACGCAAATTCCAGCGCTGGTTCTTCGAGACTCGCGCCGACAATGAGCGGAATCGTGAGCTCCAAGCCGGCATGGAGAGGCAACTGAATATCGAGCGCAAGGCAAGAGAGGACACTGTCCTTCAACAAGCAGAAGCCGCACAAGCGGTGGAGAACGCCAAACGCGAGGTTGCCGAAATGCGGCGGGAGCTCATGATCAGCAAAGATGAAGCGCGTCGTGCATGGGAAGAGCTGGGCAGACGGAACCAAGAATCGCTCGACACCGCACAGAGCCTTAAGGAGGGCCGGATCACGGTGGTCAGCGGAGTGCAGGTCGTGCCATATTTTGGACAACCGAGCAGGACGGGCAGCGCAAGTCAGGGAGGACAGCGACCCGTCACCCGCGATGGTCCTCAGCCAGGATACTCCAGCGCTGGCTTTTCCGCAGGCGCCGCTGGGTTAGCAACCCCAGGTGACGATGAGCGGCAGTACTATCGCGAAGAAGGTCCATCGCCGACGAATACCGATCCCTTCACAGAAAGTGGTCGACAACAGCCTTTGCGCCACGAGCCTGGGAAGCCATCGCTTGCGCAGGGAACATACTACCCTCCCAGTGGTTCATCTACCTCGCAGCCAGCATCGACCTCGGCAGCGAGACCTGGCGCAGCTCAAACATCAACAATGAGCCCGGAACGCTTCTATCAGCAAGGTGGCCCGTCGACTTCGTTGCATGCATCACAAGCAGATCCGTCCCGACCTGCAGCAACAAGTATGCCGCCACCAGCTCGAGCGGATACCAGGTCGCAACCTCGTTCGGAAGCCGAGTCGTACGTCTCTACAGAATACGAGCTCGATCACACTGGTTCATTCCGGCTTGACAGCCAAGGAAATCGAATTCCGTATGTGGCTCGTCCCCAACAGGGACCGAGCGACGTTCGCAGTGAGAACAGTGAAGACGACTACGACACTGAACAAGCTGTGCGTCGAGAGCGAGAACTGGCAGCTCAGTACGGCGGAGGCATGATTCCAGAAGCACCCTCAATACCTTCGACGAGTGCTGCTGCAATGGCTGCTGGCTATGTCCCTACTACTGGTCCGTCTGAGCCTGATTACGAAGGCGCCGGGTACGAGGACTACCAACAGCAAGTGCCTTACCAGATGCAAGGCCGCCATCATCATCCTACGAGACTGAGTGATGTGCTCGAGGAAGAAGAGGAGCGAAGTAGCCGCCGTACTGGAGATTAGTCGTCCTCAGCACCGTTACCGACGGCTTCGACCCTCGAAAGCGAAAGTCATGCGCAGAAGATGATTTGGCAGGAGGCTGCGCACCTGAGTCATCCCTATGATCAGCAGCAGGTCAGCACCGGTCAACCGAACGAGGTCCAGCAAAGGTGCATGACATGGCAAGACGCAATCTCCCTTGCGCCAACACCATCGCGCCGACGAGCATCAGCGTCGGCCGCAGGAGCTCATCCGAAGAAGAAACGAATCATCGTCAATGACCCAAGAGAGTTTTTGATGAGCTGGCAAGATGCAGTCAGACACGGCCCAAAGATCGAGAGGACGGCGACCGCACCCAACATCACCGTCACCACTGCGGCTGGTAGTTCTCCACGCTCGCCAGACCCGGCCAACAACGCCACCTCTGCACGTTCGAGCAGTGATAGCGCTAGTTGCTCTTTTCTGCGGCCTTCCACTGCTCTCAGAATGATGCATGGTCGGAGCCGCACGATGGGATGAGGGATGCACTTTTTCCTCGCACCAAGTCCATCGATCAGCCCAGGATTGGGCAACACCAGACACCATTCTTCTTGAGTCTTTTTCCTTTCTATATGTCTGGTGGCTTTAGCGCGTGTTTCTGCGAGAGAGGTTTCGTCTGGATTATTTGCTCTGCATAGCGCTTTGTTCAGCTCTTTGTGCATATCAGCGTGTGGTTTTATTTTCCTTTCTCTGAGCGAGGCGGACGTGCGCGAGAGATACCTCTGATGCGAGTTGTTGTAAGAATGGGTGTATGCATAGCATAGCGTGGCAATAAGGAAATGCAGATGGATGCAGTACAAATGGGCACCCTAGGGGCTTTAATGTTTGTGTGTAGGAAAGTCAGGGTAATTATGTATATGGACTGTAATGAGAATTGAGTGAGAATTCCAAGTGTTTCCATGCTTCTGTCAGGAATATCTTGCGGTTCGGGTGAGAAAGGTTGTCTGCACCCCTGCTCACACTCCCAAGTTCTTGAGGGCAGCGCAATCGGCTATCTGCTCGAAAGTCGGACGAGCGGCGGGGTTCCACTGAAGACAGTGAGCGATGACGCGGCGAACTGGATCTGGACTGTTCATAAAGGCAGCAGTGACTCTCTGAGTGATAGCCTTTGCCTGGGCGCGCCTGGATCTCATGTTGGCCACACCGGCCATGTGGTGACCTCCTCCCCATCGACGTCGTGCCCAGTGCTATCAACCTCCAGAAGCGGTGATTGGTCGCTGCTGGGTAGAGCATGAGTGTGTAGGAGTGTTCACTCTGGTGGATCGAGGTTAGGATTGTGCAGGGTAGCGGAGGATATGGTGGCGCGCATGTGAACGTGCTGGCGGAGAGTGTGATATTGAGTAGGTTGGCTCCAAAAAACTGTATATAGGCGCTGATGGGGTGCTGGGGGAGATTTGGTGGCTGACAGGCGAAGCTTTTGATGGAGAGCGTGATGTTTATGAATTCCTCTCCGTTGAGGAATGAATTTGTCAAATCTGTTCTGGTGCTCAGGGGCATTTGTTGGTTCTGTTAGAACACTGAGAACGGAGAAGCATCAGGATGAGAAAATTATCGCAGGAGTCGGAAGGCCAAAAATCGCCGTGGGGTATCATTGCACATCATCTATCAACAATAGCTCTTAAACACGCGATATCTTGCTGCCTCAAGCATCTTCTCCTCCGTGCCCTTCGTCTGGCCTTTCATCTCAGAATCATCATCTCAGTCAATTCCCCTTACTCATCTCCTCCTCCAACCACTCCGCTGCCTCTATCCTCAAAAGGAGAATCTCCCACTCCTTCTGCTTCTGCCCGTCCCATTCGGCATCACTCAGCCCATCGAGTGCCTCATATTCTTCTTCGAGGACTTGCATCTTGGCGCGGAGGATCGATTTCGGGCTGAGTTGCATGGTGCTTTGGAAGAGGTGAATGTATGGCACCGTGGAGAGAAGAGAGGTTGCTGTTGGGTGGTCCATTTTCGCTTGTGATGTTTTTGTGCGGGTTGGGTATTCTCTGGAAGCTGGATCTGGTGTCTGAGCTGTGGTTTTGAAGATTTGGCAGCACTGATTGGATGTGGGATTTGGAGAGAACGGGCGGAAGGGGAGCGAAAGGGGGGAGGTAGTATCCATTTTCATGGGCAATGAGGACGATGAGGACGCTGTTTTTCCCATTCTTCTTAAGGACACTGAGGTACCAGTGGTAGTGATGAGTATAGAGTTAAGAGTGGGGGTGGGTAGAGTGAAGCTCGTGAGGACGCTGGTGAATTTCTTTTTAATGGAAAGTAACTAGCGAATGGAAGGTGATGGATTGCAATACTTGCTTTCATCCTTTGGTGTCAAACAGTGTCTTTGAACGCGGACACATTTGCGACACCTACTCTTTAGCTCAGAAGTGTATCCTCAAAGCATGATCTGCTTACCGCATGTGGTACGAGTCGTCTGGACAGTCGAAGTTGATCTCAGGGTAAGCGTTCTTCAAGCCAATGTTGATCTGCTGAATATTCTTGTGATCCATGTTGCTCTTGATCTGAAGGATAGTGTTCTTGTTGTCCTTGGCACCTTTGCATTTGAAGCCGTCCACGTGGAAGAACTTGGTGACTTTGTCCTCTACGAGGCCGCATCTTGAGCCGCCGAGATAAGGCCGGCCTATTGTCACCTGAAAGATGGATTGGTTGACGTCCCAAAAGCTGTTTTTGAATCCTTTGCAGCTTGAAGTATCGTATGCGAGGGCGCTCCCTCGCTTGACCAGCTCGTCTGGAGTTTCAGTGGTAGTGTTTGGGATGGTTGGCGCGGCCAGCGCACCAGTGGCGGCGAGGAGAACTGTGAACTCGAAGCGCATCTTGATGAAGTCTGTTTGTTTTTGGGTAAGCTGCTTTGAAGTCGTGAAATGGGGTTGATGTGTGGGACGGCTACCGGGCAGACTGCAAGGTTAATGTATTCGAGTTAAAACAAAGGCGCGATGCAATGCCTTGTAGTGACAAAGCGGCCATTCACGAGCATCCCGTCACCAACAAAGGCGAAGAGACAGTGAAGACGTAGGAGTGATGAAGTCTTTGTTTGGGTCGACCACCGCCAGCCCCAGATTGACAATATCTTTGTGAAGCCTGAGGTGAAGTGAAGCCTAAGGTGGTGCCTGAATTGGAGCCTGAAGAGCCTGGGTTGAAGCCTGACATCTGGATGTGTCGAGATCATTGTTGTGATCGCGTGAACAGCGACCAGGCTGTACGGTCCGCAAGTCGAGGCTGAGCATCGCCTGAATTCGCCACCGCATTCCGCCGACGGTCTTGACTGTGGAGGCACCGGACAGCGACGTCGTGCACTCGAGCGCGACTCATGATCATCGTCGGTGGAGTGGCGATATCTGGAACGGAGCAGGTGAACGGCGCGTGCCTCGGTGAAGGAAGGACAGGCGGCGGTGGTGGCCGGCGATGGAAGGCGTGGGTTGGGTGAGTGTCGAGTGACGCAGGGCAGCGCCAAGCCACCGTGCACCGGTCCCGCCTTCTTCTCCCCTCCTTCATTCGCTTTGCTTCCAAGAACCTGCACCTGAACCACAACACCCGCAACCACACGACTCTCCACTCCACCGCCGCCGCA
Source organism: Cercospora nicotianae (assembly GCA_029490675.1). Lineage (NCBI taxonomy): Eukaryota > Fungi > Ascomycota > Dothideomycetes > Mycosphaerellales > Mycosphaerellaceae > Cercospora > Cercospora nicotianae. The sequence continues at coordinate 4,819,054 of JANQAT010000012.1, read as the reverse complement.
ACACACCGCACCGCTACTTCGAGCACCACACGCGCCAACACACTACCCACCCCGCGACACCAACGACACAGCTGCGTATGTCCGGCCAGATCGAGAACCTCAAGTCTTTTGGTGAGTCGCCGCCCACACGCCCCCTCAGCCTCGCGATAAGCACGTCGCACATGACACCACACTGCCGCGCGGCTTGCTGGCTCACCGCCCACACCGCTGCAACGTGGTGACGACCGCGGCGGCGGAGGTGGAATGCTGCTTGTCGCGTCGAGTCATGTTGCCTCGCTGCCCACAACACCACGTATCACCTTCCAGGAATACAAGCTAACCACACATGCACTTTAGACCCCTTCGCCGAGGCAGATGCCGACGGCGACGGTGAGACCAAGCAGTCGCAGAACTATATTCATATCCGTATCCAGCGTATGTATCGCCCCGCATCCTTTCGTCGACTCGAGCTCCGGCTGACTCTCGCGTAGAGCGCAATGGTCGTAAGACCTTGACTACCGTGCAAGGACTCCCAAAGAAGTTCGACCAGAAGAAGATCCTCAAGGTCATCAAGAAGAAGTTTGCCTGCAATGGCACCATCGTCAACGACACCGAGATGGGAGAGGTGATCCAGCTCCAGGGCGATCAGCGTAAGGATGTGCAGGAATTCTTGGTCGACAAGAAAGAGGGACTCGAGCTAGATGCCAAGACCATCAAGGTCCACGGTTTCTAGGCTCATAACCCACGGCATGTGAACCGTCTGCGGCGCGTCGAGGATATCGCGAAGTTGGAGCAATGCCTACCCGGCAGCGACTACACATCGCATCCTACGTGCACTAGGCAGGTCGGCTGCGGCAGGTACAACTCGCTGCCCCCGGCTGGTCCGGTGCACGGCGACACGACTTCACGATCACGAACTCGCTTCTCTGCGAGAAGCTACGAGGACATGCGCAGACGGGAGAATGGGTCCCTTCTGAACGACACGCAAGGCGAATTGCTATTGGGCACGCTAATGCTTGTTTTCCTTTTCTACAACTACCACAACTCCGGCTATGGCTACTTTGACGCTGCGAGCAACGAGGGATAGGCTGGCTGGATTTGGTATTGGCAGTAGCGTTACGTACCACGAAATGGAATACATGAGCATACTGCGAAACATACAATTCGTGTCTGACAACAATGTTCTGAAAAAGTAGCTGACGATTTAGTGCGGCGTTTCCTTTGTCTAGAGAGCCACTGCCAGGCCGTCTCGTGGGCTCGGTATGATTTTCGCCGGAATTTTCACATGTGATCACATCCCAGCGGATCTCGCAGATGCTGGCGCTCCACGGATCTCCTCATGGCGGCCGGCCTTGCTGATTCTCTTCCGACGCAGATTGCACATTCCAATACGCTCAACCGAGTCGGAATTCAGCACAGCCGTTCTCCTTCAAAAGTCTACAAGCTCGGAATCAGGTTGTTCGCGGACTCAAATCCGGGTTGTCAGCTTGTGGAAGTTTGTTGAAATGATCTTGAGGATAGGGGCCACGGTGGGAGCGGGAATTCAGTAATCCGAAGTGGAAGTGGAATGGGAGTGCTGGAGGGTAGGGAGAAGAGTGAGGTGGTTTCGCGATTGGGGGGCTGTTGTTGTGCTGTCGCCGTGCACACAATTTCTGCAAGAATCGTGCAGCCGGCCGCATGAGGATCGCTCATAGAGGAGAAGAATCGGAGCGCGTGTGTACCGTGAACGTAAGAAAATACAAGAGCAGTAGTATGCCGAATTTTCGATCTTGAGTGTTTCTATGCATGCATTCGTCTCAATGTGCTGTGTTAAAACTGTCAAAGAAATTCGTCCCAGCGCTATGTATGCTGTGTTATGCATCATTCTAGAGTGGCTTCTAGTAAACATATCTAAAACTCTTCCGTTCTTTGTCTGTCAAGTTTTGCCATTGATCTGCACTATCATCTGGAGCCATAACAGGCGCTTCCGAATCCATCGAAGTCCCAATGTGCGGTTTCCCATACTTGCGATCCCGATGGCGATTCACAAGATAATAATAACTTGCCAGTAACGATAACATAAGAATCGGTAATCCTTTGGCTCCAACGAGGATATCTTTGCCAGTTTGATAGTATGGTGCGTCTTTTGGTTGTACAGCATATGGCGCGACAATATTTCCAATGGAAAATGTACCGGACATAATGGCCGTTGCGGCAGAACGTTTCGTGTGTCCGGCGATATTGGCGGACATCCATTGCAACTTGATACCCGATGTGAAAATGCTGCAGGATACGAGGTAGATTCCGGCGAGTTGGGCGCCTTTGTTTTGGTGCGGGGAGAAGGCTACGAGACAGGCGCCTGTGAAGGAGAAGCAGTAGCCTAGGACGGAGATGAGCCAGCGCGGCATGATGTGGTAGCGGATTACGACGGCCGAGATGAGGCAGGTGACAACGCAGATTGCGCCGCCGGGTGTGGTGAGGAGGGCTGCTTGTTTGGAGTCGTAGCCGAAGGATTTTATTATTGTTGAGGCGTAAGTGCCAAGGATACCAGAACCGAGGGAGATGAAGATGTTCATCATGACGAGGAGGTAGATCTGGGGATCGAGGGCTAGTTCTCGAAGTTGGTGCCATTCGATTTTGTGGCCTGTGATACCGGTCTGATTGACAGAGACGTGGTGGATGAGTGCAGTTTTTTCGGCATCGTTGAGAAATTTGGCGCGAATTGGGCTGTCGGGCATGAAGAAGAGGCAGATGATTCCCACTGTGAAACTGATTACGCCCATCACGAGGTACATGATGCCTGAGTACGTTAGCATCCTGCTTCTGTTCGTGTGTGAATGTGAGACTTACGCCATGATTCAATCGAAGATGTCGTAACGTGCTGAAATCCGTAGGAGATCAAGCCGCCGGTGATGAGCGCAAATCCAATGCTAGAGAACCAGATCGCGAACCTCGCTGCCTGTTCATCCTTTCGGTAGTAGTGGCAGCTGATGAGCATGAGCGCGGGGACAAGCGCAGCATCACACGCGCCCATGAGTAGACGGATCGCGAGTAGTTGCGGATATGTCTTGACTGCCGCAACGCATGCGATGATGACGCCCCATATGCTCATCGCAACTCCCAGCCATTTGCCCAGTGGCAGTTTGTTCATCGCCAATGCAACGAGTGGTGACACTGCAAGGTACGTCCACCACAATGAAGACGCGATATTGTTCAGGTCGTTGCCTTTGAGTTTCAGATCCTTGGGTAGTCCCATGACAATGGAGTAGTTCAGCAGAAATTTGTCGAGGAACTGTAGTCCAAAGATGAGGAACATGATGGGCATGATGCGCCAGTCCACTTTGCGCTGCAGCTTCTTAATGTCGATGGCTTGCTCGCCCACAAAGTCCGCCCTGCTGTGAAGATAGTCATAGGCCTCGTCGATGTCCTTGCTTCGCTTCTCATTGTTTATCGTGGCGACGTAGGCGACCGGGTTCGAGATTGTGGTATTAGCACGCTCCAAGCGGAGCTTCTTCTCTTCTCTGGAAGCCATCTCTTTCTCGAAGTTGAAGAGGGACAGCTGAAGGGGAAATCCCATGGGATTCGGTGGTAAGGGCACAGCGAACATTGATATAGTCGTTACCCAGCAGAATGTTTAAACATGAAGCACGGTGGGAATGCGAGACAACTCAACTAATCAGCGATTTGGGCCAACGTGGTGCAAGGCTGTTGCTTCTGAGTATTTCGAGGAAATTTTGTTAACGTCTGCCAGCTTCCATGCTTCGAGGCTGGGTCCAAGCAGCCATATTGGTATGGCTTCCATGCTGTGTGAAGACTTGTACAGACAGCATCGTGGCCGAGATCCGGGGATCCGTCGAGTGTGACGGCAGGCCGTGCTAATAAGGAGGCTGTTGGTCATCAATGCATGATCTCTTTTCGGTACAAGCTCAGCATTACCCCAGGGTTCACCGAAACCTACCAGACTGGTGCACCTGGAGCTTGACAGACATGGGTATCCTTTGATCGACAGATGCTTTTGTCTTCAGCCAACTCACTGCAAGGAATGACTGCCATTCAGCGTCTCATAGCGGGCCTCGCCGGTACACGTGGTGGCCGGATATGGTGCCATCAGCGACAGTTTCAGCTGATGTCTGCGATGATGCTCTTTCTGCAGATCCAGTCGCAGGACATCAGCATTACAAGGCAGCAGGCTCCCATGTTGCACGATCGCAGGAGGGCGGTCCTCGGCAGTCAGGAGACGTAAGCAGATGATCGGCAGAGTCTGGGGTTCATCGCCAGCAGTGTGGTGAGATGAAGTCGAAGTTGAGTTGCTGCTGCGGATAGTCCGTCGGCTCCTGCTGCCGTGGCTGGCCCATTCCCTTATTCCCAGAATAGAGTAGCAGACTTTGGCGTCGCCACGATATCCCAACTCAGCGCAATGGCGCACTGATCAAGCTCGCACCTTTGACAGAAGAGACCACTTTGACACGCTCCAGCCAAACTGCGGATTGCAGCGTGTCTCCTGCCGACTGGATCGCTGCAGAATATCCAGCCTTCCAACGTCCCCAGTCCAGGATGATGACACGCTCCGGGACGTTAGACGCTGGTCTGTGAGCACATCACTTCGTCCCCTTCTCTGCCCTTCCCTGCTTGTGCGTTGGCTCAGTCTTTGCAGAGCCTTTTGCAGCTGCTTCCTCTCCACACAGCTTCACCAACCTCACCCGATGCGGCACATTCTACCTTGCCTGCTGCAGGTGGGCGTCAAGATGCAGCGCTTGCGGTTCGGAAGCGTAGGATGGAGGAAGAAACGGCTTTGGTATACAGGCATGCTAGTTGAGACACGTCCCGAGTGGCAGGAAACATAAATCTTCTGATGACAAGGAGCGGCCCTTGAGAGAGTGCGCCTGAGCTTTCTCGATACTCGTGCCAAGCCGGAGCACCGCCTACGCGTGCATACCGTCGACGCCAGTCGCGGCCTTGCAAGTTGACCTGCTTCCATTCAGACCAAGAATGACAAGTCACAAATGCGGTTGACAACGACATGCGGCACCACAGTCAGGTTGAGGTGGCATTGGAGCGAAGAGCATTGTCTCTTTGGGAGTGGATGTTTCGGCTCATCTTGCTTGAAGAACTCTGCCCGCAACGGCCACGCGAACGACAATTCCAGACCCTTCGCCTTGCGATATTCTGCATCTTCAAAACTGGTTTGGCTGGACACCGCATGTCTCACAAAATGTCCGCCAGTCGCCGGCCACTCTAGTCTTCACGGATCAATAAGTGCACGGCACCAGCCGTCTGAGAGTGGCAGCAGGTATTTCCTGGATCATTAATCATTATCCCTTGGCTAAAAATCAAGGACTATGCTGTATGCGACATGATGCTATCTACTGTGCTTGCATCGGGCCCGACTTCGTTCACGCCTTGAGACTTGCGCGGCGCTCAGTCTCTGCTTCCGGATCCGCAAACTCGTACAGCGGCTCGAAAGGCGCGACATCGCGGCGCATAATGTTCTTGTTGAAGTACCATGGCAACTTCTCCGCATAGTACTTGGAGTGTTGCCGGTTACCGACGTTGAAAACATTATCCAGCTCTTCCAGTGTGAGATTCTTGGTCTCGGGAAGGAAGAAGTATGAGAAGACCCAGCCAAACATGTTCCATCCGGCGTACCAACAGAATGCTCCCGTGGGCGTGAAAGCCGCACGCAGAGCTGGCCAGGTCAAGGAGATGATGAAGTTGAAGCCCTGGTGTAGAAAGTCAGCACCTTATTCTCACTTCTGAAGCTAATGTGACTTACCCAGGTAGTAGCTGTGGCAAACGACATTCCGATATCACGGATGTATAGAGGGAAGGCTTCCGCGCTGTACGTGAACGGCACAGGTCCCATTCCGGGTGAGTAGAAGACCATGAAAAGGTAGATGGACGCTGCGATGCTACCCAATTTGCCGGGACCGGTGATGAAGCCATCCTCGGCTGCTGGAGCAGTGCTGGGCGTGTCCGGAATGAGGAAAGAGAAACCACACCAGAAGAGGCAGATGGCCATCAGTGGGAATGTGGTCAGCAAAAGGTTTCGGCGACCGAAGGTGTCAATCTACGAACTCGTCAGCAATATGCTATGGTCATGGGCGAAGTTCAGCTTACAGTGTAGACCGCAGGAATAGCGAACAGCCAATTGACGATACCAGTTCCGAGAGACACGAGCAGCGCATTTGGCTCAGAGAAACCTCCATCGACGAAGATCTGAGTCGAGTAGTATGCGATGACCTACAAACATCAGTAAGTGATCTCGCGTCGCCAATCTCGGCACTTTCTGCTTACGTTGACACCACAGAATTGTTGCATGAACACTGTTTTCAAGGTCAGAAATTGGCGATGATAATGCTGATCTCGATGCACTTACTGACGAAGAACGAGCTCTGTGCGGCACGTCGGTTGCGTCGGACGAAGAAAAACTCCTTCCACAAGCTCTTGCCCTCTCGCTCACCAGCTTCAACTTCGAGCAGCTTGTACGCATAGTACATGTCTCGCGCAGCCTGAATGTCGTGCGATCGCAAGCGCTGCAAAGCGGTGAAAGCTTTGTCGAACTTGCCCTTCTCCATATACCAGCGAGGCGACTCTGGACACAAGTACACCTGGAACATGACGATGAGTGGAGGAATCGAAGTGGAGGCCAACATCCATCGCCATTGGGTATCCTCTCCTAGGAAGTCGACGTTCTGAAATGCGACAGATGCGACGAATCCCAACATAATACCGAACGCGGTCCACATTTGCCACATCATGGTGAGCGCACCACGGATATTCTTTGGTGCCGACTCGGCGGCATAGACCGGAGTGGTACTGGATTTGGCTCCCACGGCGAAACCGAGAGCAAATCGAGCAATGAGGAGATTCCACCAGGTGTCCGCGGCGGCCATCCAGAGTCCAGCAACGAATGAGATGAAGCAAGAGATGAAGATGGTACCACGTCGTCCGAAGAATTTGTTGAGGGGCGCGTTAGTCCAGCATCCGATCAGAGCGGAGCAGAGGTATGGCGCTCCGTTCAAAAGTCCGCGCCTCCAGACCTCCTCCTCTCCGATGTTGAATGTTCGGAAGTAGAATTGTTGCGCTCCATTCACGGCAGTCTGGTCCATTCCTTGCACGATAGCAGAGCCGGCACAGAGCACGACGAGGAAGTACAGCATGAACGGCTGTCGCCATTTGTGGTCGTTCTCCTCTTGCAACCAGCCCTTCTCCTCATCCGACAGAGCTGAGATTCGCTGGAAACCAGTTTCCGGTGAGCGCTGAGATACGCGCGCCAAAAGTCCGCCTTTGCGGAACGCTTCTCGATGGGCTTGCAACCCACGAGCATCGACGAACGCATCTACATCCTCGATGACGGCTGCCTCAGTCATGCCCGAGAGCGGGTTGCGAAGCTTCGCAGCCACGCTCGCCTGCCGTGGTGGATCATCGTTGATCTCCTCATTGTATTCCTTGCCGCCGCTGGAAGAAGATGCCTTCGAGGGAGCCCGTCTCTTCTCGATATCGAGCTGCTCTCCGCCTGGAGCGTTGTAATTGGGAGCCGCCATCTTCTGTCCACGAAAATGCTGTCAAAGTGGAGCACAGCCCAGAGATAGAGAAAGCAAAACAAAAACAGAACAGGGAAGAGCACACAGCAGTATACTTAACACGACGGTGGAGCGGTCTCTACTGCTACCCTACTGCCCCATGGGCACGCCGAATCCTACTCAACGTAGATGGCGCATTCCCTCGCGTGCCCACCGCACGCCCAGCAAGCACAAGTTCGCCGCTGTTCGCGTGCCCAGAAGGCGTTGGCAGACGTATGCCAGGTCTTGTAGAAGACATGTCCAAGAAGTCTTGGTAGTGTTGTTGCGCGGAGGAGGCGTCTTGATATTGGTCCGATGACGCAAAAAGAACGAACTTTGGGCTTGGCGATTCGACCGTCCCCGAACTGCAGACCACAGAGTGCTGTTGTTGTTGTGGAGAACCAACTGCGCCAATGCTCTTGAGAGTTTCACCACCACGTGCGGGCGCATGTTCGGAGACATTTTGGATCGTTGATCAGGCGACCATGCGAATGCAGAGGATTGTACAACGTTGTTTTGGGAGGAATGAAAAGCGCCAAGCAAGAACTTCGATGCGGCTGATGTGGCGTCGCGGCGATGTCTTGTGTGTGGAGGCTTTTTCGGCTCTTGGGCCGAATTGGCGACCTTTTCATCACTGCAACAATTTGATGACAAGACTCGTTTGGTTGAGAAAGTGGTCAGGCAAAATTGAGGATTCTGACAAGACGGACGGTCTCTTGGCTACGCGAGATGGTTCGTTGCATCAACCCACATGGGCACGAGAGGTTGCATTCTGACCCGCAATTTTTATGCTGGAGGCCCGTGGGAAAGATGCACTATGGAGGGACTGTGGTCCACATGGTGCAGGGCGTAGCATGGGAAAAAGGTCACTGTGTGATGGCTTGGCGATGAGATTGACTTGAGAGTCGACTGGATTGGACTCGACGGAATCCCACTCGAAAGAATGAAGACTTTGTGGAAATGCTTCAAAATGGAGACTGCGCAGTCGATCATGTTGCCAGGTGTCTCTATGGAAGGATGGTAAACGTGTGGAGGACGTCTCCAGATGTGCAACCGAGTTTGCATCGGCTCTTACCGGTTTCGGCTGCAGTGAAGCCAAACATGATGAATAGGGTAGGGCAGAACGCCTGCAAACAGCTACCATCTCCAGAGTAAAGGGTCGAGCATAGAGAGCGAGCTCCCCTTCCCGGGGGCCCCGCTAGCATACTGGCGCCACCACATGGACGCGACCACAGTAAATCAAAGATCGATGACAGTGCACTCCACAACAAGTAGAGATGGCTGGTCATGACGCCTGTTCGCAACACGATGCAGAGCAGAGCCGGAGACAAGAATGAAATGTTTCATACAGCCGAGCACTGAAGTGCACAAAGCAGTTCGGGTCTGCCTTTCCCTTTGCAAGCTACCAACAGCAAAAACATACGCAACTATTTCAGGTCATCGCTGCAGAGCACTGCGATGTATTCCGCTATGTTGTCTAGGTCTTGCGGTGTTTCTTCTGCGTACGTTGGGCTCGCAAAACTGTCAAGATGACAGGTCCTGATGGCAAGCCTGTAAGGCCGTGGGAGAGTGTGCGACACTTGGCTGACCCACGTATTCAGATGAGCTTGCAGGTCTTGCATTACAGGTTGCATGCCGGTTTGGTATGCTTGAGAGTCCTGGTCGAGGTATAGTTCTAGCAGGACTATCCCAAGCATGAGCAGGATCATTTGAGTGTTAGCAGCTGACATGGCGCTATGGCAGGAAAATCAGAATTTTGCCCATTCACCAAACGTGTTTCTGCTTACTTTATCGGCACAGATGGACCAAATAATTCTCTTTTCAGATACGCCGGAGACGCGCCCAGTGCCTGTCCGGGCGTGTTAAGAAATCCGAAATCTTCCTTCCCGCAGCGACTGTCGAGAAACGGAGTTCCAAAGAGGGCTCGAATGTAATTGGCGATATTCAACGCCAACTCGAGCCGCCTTTCAAGCACAACGCCTTTTCCAACGAAGGAGGCCACGGTCTCGAGTTCAGGCTTGCTATCAGCCAATGAATATCGCTTACCGACAAGCGTCTCGTACGGTCCGCTGAGCATACCATGTGCTGTAAGATCCAAGTGCATTTCCAGACAGGGAACCAGCTTGATAGTCGAAGAAATCAGTGGCTGCAAGTCGTTTACGCGTGGACCCAATGCTCCGGCCCCGTTGAAATCATGCTTGCTTTCTGCGTCAGAAACATGAAAGACTGCACGCTGCCAGCTGACACTACTTCGCAAAGCAATGTAGTATCTGCTCAGTCTCTATCAGCAGTGGGACTTACGTGTTCTCGTAAGGCCAAACGCTTACCTCCTGTTGGAAAACTCTATGTAGGGTGTGGACATGGAGGGAAAGAGGCCTAGCGCGATGGCAAGCGGTGAATTATTTCTGATAGAGCGGGTCGTTCGGTCGAGACAATGGTACAGCGCTCCTAGATGGCTTTTGGTCCTGGCTGACTGTATAGAATTACTCTGGGTGCTTTCTTGCTTGAGGCGAACCTGCATAACGGCGTTGTGTGTTATTCTTGTACGCAATTGAGCGATGCGCCCGCCTAGCGTTTCCAGCGACTTCTCAATGCTTTCTCTTTTGAAGACGAGCCGGAGACCTTCGAGGTACCTCTGAACGCGATTGCGATGAAGAGGCGCGCTGTTCAGAGCGTGCAGCAAATCCTCATTCGATTGCTTTTGCCGTCAGCTGCGGTCGAAGATGAAAGAGCTCTCATACAAACCAGTTTCTCCAGGGATGCGAGGCCTAAGCGGTATACGATACGCTTCAATTCTTCGAAGTAGTCTTGCAACAAGATTGTAAACTCGCTCCAACGGTCTCCATGCTTCCGAGCCAGCGCGGTCAGCATCTCAGAGCTTTGTTTGCTACTCCAATCCTGTTCCAAGCATTTGTGCAATTCTGCTGGCTTAAGGGAAGCCTCCGGAACGATTCCTATCAGCAACTCTCTCAAGAGACTTTCAAGATCATTTTTGTGAGTGAATAGCAAGCGCCGGTACTGCCTGGTCTTGGGTTCCCACAGTCGGAACGTTGCTACGTGTTCGCCCGCTTTGATGTAGCCCTCCAGGATATGGACGCAGATCGGAATGGCTCCGAGCACAATGCCTGCTACCTCCATAATGTCGAATCCGCGTAAAATTTGTTCAAAAATTGCTTCTCACAGCATTTCGATCCCTTCACTCGATCATCGATCAGTACTGAGGAGAGGACTCTCCAAGCTCAACTGTAAGACGACGCGGACATGTATTTAGTTGGATGGTGTGGCGTGTTTCCGCTGTCCTGCGAACGATCCAGAGGCAAGCGAGGATACCACCCTGGCACCATGGAGAATACAACTGCAAGTGCACAGGTATTGGATCTACGTCTCAGGTGACGCCCAATGGTATGTTGCTTCGTCCACACTTCTCAGCTCGATAGCCAGGACCCCTCACGAGGCTGACCATCATAGCTTGCGCTGGTTGGAGCTGCAAGGAGCTGACTGATCATGCGCATGAATTCATGCAAGCCGGCCCAGATACAACCACGTCGGTCGACTTGAAGGCGGTGTTGTCTGACACCGGGTCAGGAAACCAGCTCGTACTATGTTGTGCTAGTCACTGTAGAACTGCTCTACCCTCTCTATAAATACTTGCTAGCAAGTTTGCAATACTCGGAACAGATCGAATGTCAATCGAGAACCAGCCACATTGCCCATGGCCTACTTCAAGCTTCGCGCAGACGCATGTCTCGACTCCTTCACAAGAATTATTGACCACGTTCATGACTCCGCCGATAGTCGTTCCTGGTACGGCACATCAGAGAGCGCATGGATCAGTCAGAGGACTAGGCTTAGACTGTGGATTGTTGATATCGACTCACTTGAGGCCGAGCTTATTCGTGAAGACCAATCTTTGGAGCACGTCCTCGCTCCTGCCGGAGGTACTGCTATCATCGAAGATCTGGAACATGACCTGGCAGAAGGTGCGGATCCCAGCCGCACCCTTGGACAACACTGACCTGCGTAGTTCTTGCTATCGTTTCAGGCACGCGCCCACCACTAGAGGAACAGTACTCTCAGCAACTTGAGCTATTGGGTGATGCTGGTGGTGCGCTTCTAGAGGGCGAAGAAAGGTTTTGCGAAATACCTGAACGGCTTAATTCCATTGAAGATGTCATAGACTGTCTGTTTCGAGCCTCAAATGCTCAATTCGATTGGATCTTGCTTGTCCAGAGCACTAAGCCCACGCAGTATCCTCAAATACAACGTGGGACAACGCTCGCTGAAGCAGCGACCGATAGGACAGACCACGTTCCTGCCCCTGGAGAGACGACAGGCCTGGAGCATCATCCGCTTGCAAGTTCGGCATACTCTTCAGGCAGTCTCGAAGAGCAAACATCGTCTACCGTATATGCCGGCTCAGTCACGGATGCAACGTCGTGGTCCGGCGATCGTGACAATTTTGAAAAGGAGCTACTCCCAGAAGTCGGAAGTCTTGCTCCTCCACGAGGCGTTTCTGTCGTACCACGAACCTTGGACAATGAAGCTTCTTCAAGCCCTGGGCTTGAATCTGGTGATCAGAAGTCGAATTACAGGTACATCACAGTTCCGACGATTTACCAACCCCGTTCAATTGAGTTCTTCCAGCAGCATCGCGTTTTCGCAATGGAGCGGCCCTCCTTTTACGGCATCGTCAATGCTGCAGGAGCAGACTTTCTCGGCAGTCGCCGAAATTCAAACGTCGAAACGCAATCTCCAGGCGTTATGAGATTCGTAGTCATTCAGGGAGCTGACTTTTGGGCCGACTTCTGCTTGGCGCTACCTATCGCTACCTATGGTAGGCGTGGCCTGGAAGCGGATGACGTTGTCAAGCACGAGCACGGAATTATATACAGTGGTAGCAGACCCCCTGCTCCAGAGATTTGGGAGACGCCTGTACGCAATGAGTTACCGATGGTGCCGAATGCCATACAATACGTGCCAAATGGCTCCGCGCAGCCACTACATCGCTTGTCGAGGCTCAATTATGGGCAGCCTACGTGGGTCCCCATCACTACCAGGGTCTTAGATCTCGGTGTGATCCATGCAAGCTCTAGAGAATTGCTTGTTCGACAGTATCAGGTCGTACAGGAGAGGAAGAAACGCGAGGAAGAGAGAAGAAGGTATGCAGAAGCAGGACCACGCGAGGAGAAAGAAAAGCAGACCAGAGCGGAAGCCACGTTCTATCAGACCGAGCTTCGCAAGCAGAGGGACAAAGGCCAGAACGATATGGCTGCTCTACAGTATCTCATAGCTGCTTACCAACGAACACACCCTGGTCTAACGTGGGAGCAAGCTTCAGAAAAGGTGCAACGTCTTCTGAAATCTTGACAACAAGATCATACGACTGCAGCGGTATATACTCAAGAACGATAAATAGTGTATGAAGGCCTTGGTTTATGGGGAGATCTCCAACAGAGCAGGACTAGTGTGGTACCTCGTTGACTGTAACAGGGCACAGTTCTGGCTTTGAGTCTCGTCTCTCCCTACCATTAATGCTTCCCATGGCTACTTGGGGCCTAGTCCTGTTGTTTGAAATAAGAGTCCTCGGGCAACTTTGACATGTCCTTGAAAGTTTATCGACATGAGTCCCAAATTTGTGAGCAGACCTTCATCGTGATGAATCGTCGGTTTCATTCCATGGCTTGGACTCGGTACGGACATTCGCACAAGTGCGAAGAAACTCCCAACAGTATGCTGGGCGCTCGAAGTGCTGAGTTGTCCTCTTTTCGTCTTCCTTTCAAGGGGTTCTTGCAGGCTTTTTCTCCAAAATGCGGGCACAGCCTGGTCGTTCACGACGAGATTTACCCACAAGCGTTAACAGAAGGTGCTCAGGCGGCAAGGGACAAATGGTCTGTCTAGCCGTCGAGACGAACTCATCAACCTCTCGGCTCACAGTCCATCTATAGTCAGTCGTGATTATGCCACACCTGTGGACACTTCGAGTCAGAGTCCTGCGGCAGCAGCGGTTTTCTCGTAACCACCGACAGTCTCTAAGGTATTAAGTCTTGATGTAGTGCCAGTGTGACACGGCATCCGTGCTCACACCGCCATCGGAGAAATTGCTGTTTACATCCGTTCGACCTGGCGATCCGCCAGATCTGGAGGCTGCTGTTGTTGTAGTCGGCCTATGTTCAGAGAGGTGAAATGCCGACCAATCAAATGTTCTTCTAAGCTGGGCATTGTTTCGAATCTGTCCTACGGGACAATATTGGACGTGACTGGAAGACCACTGCCTGAATACCGGCGCTTAGTGGTAGCTGGAGAGAACGGCAGCACCTGTATTGCATGAACACATATACGCACTGTTTCTATTTGCAGCGGACGTTTCGAGGCCTTGAATGTGAGTATAATGCGGTGCCGCACAGCACACTAGTGCCGGAGAACCCAGTTGAGAGCAAGGTTCTCATGGTATTACGGCACTTTAGATTTCACTTTTGCCGAGCAGGATTGTCGGTCAGAATTGCAGGTAGTTAAGAGAGTCCAAGCATATGGCTATGTGTGGCCAGATTCGTAGTATCGGCGGCCGCCGGACAGATGATGTAGACTTATTCAGGGTAATAGCGAGCTGGCCAGTGTGATCGTGTCGTGCCTGTACTGATCCTGTGCCTTCCTTTCATGGCACTTTCAGAGGACAACAACCTGAATTAAGGATACTAACCGCTTTTTAGACTTCAAAGGTAGCGGACCAAATGCCTCATACCAGCGTGCTTCCCGAGTCGGCAGAAGGTGCCGAAAGGACCACTTCTTTACGGAGCAAGCAACGCGTGCAATGGGTCCGGGATCAACGCACGGCAAAGTCGCTAGGATGATACATTGTTGATCGTGTTGTACAGAAAGTGGGTTGGAAAACGCTGTGGACACGTCAGAAAATATCTTACAGCTTACCTATAGGACTACTCCCAGCGATTCGACCTTGTTGTTGTTGTTGTCGTTGTCGACATTTTTCGGGATGACAAAGACAGCGGCCCGAATGTACATTTGTATTAGGTTGCGAATCACGTGTTTCTCTGAACTTCTAAACTTGATAATTCGCACTATTATTGTCCTTTCTCATTAATACTCGCCGCGACAATAGCATAATAGCGAACAATTAATAGGCGGCGTATTTATAGGAGCTGCGCGCTTCTTCCTATTATAAGTTAAGTAAATAATAGGCTTATTTATAATAATAGCGGCGGTAGGTATATCTCGCTGTTCGCACTGTTTCTTTAACTTCAACCCTATTCCGTATTCGTAGCGCTTTTCTAGTTATTCGTAGCTTTAATTATAAGTAGTTTTAAGGCTATTAATAGCTCTAAAGGTACTACGCTAGAGTAAGTAGTTCTATAGCGTATTCGTAATATTCGCTAATAGTTTATAGCGCCGCCCTTCGTAACGCCGATATACTCGCCGTAATAGCGCCTTAATTAAGTACTCTTACTTACTATAACTCTCTTCTACCTATTATAAATCTATAAGAATCCTCGCTACGCGCTATATCTTATTAGCCGGCGCTTCTTTATCTACTAGTCGCTGCCTCTCCTACCTCTCCTCTAGTGCCTACGAATTTGCTTAAGTTCCGCTGCCCTACTACCGATAATACTACTAAGTTCTAGTACTATTCGCCTACTATATAGACTAAGTTTATTCGCGAAGCCTAAGGTATATCTTATTAATCGTAGTATTACCTAATCGTGCGCTAATTATATTTATAGTACCTGTTGGAAAGTGCAGTCTAGTTAGACATTCTGAGGGACACTTTGGGGATCAGGATTAGGTGACTTAGGTCATGTGACATTAGGTCACATGACTCAGCTGATGCCCATCTTAGGAGTGAGATGCAACCTATAACTAACTAACACAATCAACTCGGTTGGTTCCTACTTATCGCCTCTACTTCTACTGCGTATTATACCTACAATACGAGCCTGTCCGACGCCCCCGCACGACAGGTTATAAGCCCGGGTTTGCAGAGAGGCCCTAAGTAGAAAGAGTTAGCCTTCTCATCCTCAAAGTGACACCTGTTACCTCTTGCAGGACCTGCAGTATCAACCGGACAGAGAAGCAGGAAAAGAGCATAAGGGAGACTGGAGGCATATCCCATCTGCACTGCCTAGAAGCTTTGGAAGATCCTGGTTGCCAACTAGAAGTTCCCAAAGGGCAGGTAAGACAGAGAAAAGCCTAGTAAGGCACACTCTGCTTTGAAAGAGAGGCATACCAAAGGAGTGTAAAGAGGAAAGGATTAGTCTTAGACTGCAGCACCCAAAAGGATAAGACTAGGCCCAAGCACCAAGTACTGCCAATACCTCAGAACTGGCTAGTAGTGCCCTTCTAAGAAGGTGGATCTTTTGGAGGTTCTCCACCCAAGAACCTAACCAACTCCCCTAAGAGAGAAGAGTCCTTGGACACCTCAGCTAAGAGAGAAGAGTCTCAGCAACCAGGGAAGGCAGAAATCCAGAAGCTGCCAATTAGATTGAAAGAGCCTGTGTTTTCTGGAGTTGGATTTGTTTGTTTGATTTTGCAGTAATGGATTCAGAGAGTGGATACAAGGCAAAGAAGGGAGCTGCACCAGTCTTAACAAGAGAAAACTGGGAGCTGTGGTTCAGCCTAATAGAGTTGCACCTCATTAGCAAGGACTTGCATTGGATTATTACCAAGGGAAAGGCACCAATTGTAGAGGATGGGACACCAAGTTCATCAAAGTCATTATCACCATTCCCCACCCTTAAGGAGTTAGAGTTTAGTCCAAGATAGACAAAGGCAAATGCAGAGGCAAAGTATGAAATGCTAATTTGCCTCAGCAAGGATGATCAGAGCCTAGCTCTAGCAGAAGCAAAGGCTAAGAACATCTAGGACAAGCTTAAGACAAAATATAGGAAGACTTAGAAAGCTAATGCAATGAAGCTTGTTAAGGAGTATACCTCATTCAAGATGCAAGGGGACATGACAATTAGAGAAGCATGGGAGCATCTAACAAAACTTGGGAGAAGGATAGCTGAAGTGGACTCAAATTACAAGTTCTACTAAGAACCTAGGACCAGACTTGACCACCTGCTACACTCCTTGCCTATAGAGTATAGAAGCATAAGGCAGATTGTTCAGATGCAAGAAGACCCTGACCATGAACAAGTCCTCCAATATCTTGAAGCAGAGGAAGCAATCTTGCATGGTAATAGCTAGGAAACAGGAATGTTTGCCAAGGGAAGAGGGATCTAAGGCACAATGCTGAAATGTTACCTATGTAACTAGGAGCATTTTGGAGGTGTTGCCAAGTGTCCACACCTTGACAAAGCCAAGAGAACTGTCAACCCAAGACAGAGCAGCAGGGTGGAGAAGAGAAGATCACCACCCAGAGAGAGCACCTTTAGGAGGAGGTCTTCACTAGACAAAGAAGCACTGAAAGAAATGGTGAAGAAACTTAGCCTAGAAGTCCAGTCCCTTAGGAAGAGACAAAACCTAAGGAAACCCTTTAAGAAGGCCTATGCTGCCCAAGAAGAGGCAGGACCTTCTGCAGGAGGATCTGAAACATCGGACCATCCCTTAGAGGAGGATGATGTAGAAGAGACAGGCCACTCAGCAGTGGAAGCAAAAGGCAAGTTAAGACTATTATACTGGCTGGTTGACACTGGTGCTTCCTCCCACATGACTGACCAAGAATTACTCTTTAGGAAACTGAAGCCCCTCTAAGGGAAGAAGTGGATCAAGGTTGGTGGAGGCTTTATTAGAGCAACACATGTAGGAGATGCTGTAATGAGTGCAAGCCTAGGAGATCCTGGAGTTCTGAAGGATGTGCTGTTTGTACCTGGTCTTGGAGTTAATCTTGTTTCTGTCAGCCAACTTTGCAGGCAGTTTGGTCTCAAACTGCTAGACTTTTTACTTAATTCACCCTCTAGAAAACCTCTTTTCCAGACAAAGATGATAGGAGGAGTTCCCTTTATTAATGAGATAGGGAGTGCATTCCATGAGATGTCTGCAATGGCATGCACTGCACAGGGAACTATTCAACAACCCTATGCCTTTGAAGCCCAAGAGAAGTCCCAAGAACAGTGGGAGCTCTAGCATAGGAGACTTGCACATTTTGGAGAGGGTCTTCTCAGAAACCTGCACAAGGTATCTGACTTGAAGGCTCAGATTCCTATTCCGAAGGAACACCAACCTTGCAGGGTATGTTCCTTGGCAAAGATGAAGAAACATAGAGGAAAAGAAACTGAGAGGAAGCCTCAAAGGCTGTCTCTTGTTTCTGTTGATGTCTATAGTCCTTTGCCTGTCTTAAGACTAGGATACAAATGGTGGCTTAAGATTGTTGACAACTTCTCAAGAAAGAAATAGACTTTCCCAATGAAGTCCAGAGAAGATGCACTAAGTATCCTCAGAGACTGGAAGGTGAAAGCTGAGCTGCAATCAGGGAATCCCCTCCAGATTGTAAGGAGTGATGGAGCAAGAGAGCTTCTTGCTATGCTAAAGCAGTAGGAGAAGGAATATGGAATCTCCTTCCACACAACTGAGGCATACAACTCTATCTAGAATGGAGTAGTTGAGAGGTTAATCCAAACCTCTAAAGACCATGTGAGAGCAATGCTAGAGGATGCTCACATGCCCATTGAATTCTGGCCAGAAGCCTTAGCAGCCTGCATGGTTGTCAGAAATTCTCTTCCTAATGGCCCAGAAATTGATGGATTCAAAGTGTCACCTAAGGAAGCCTTTTCAGGCATCCAACCCTCTGTGTCACACTTCAGAGTCTGGGGTTGCAAAGCAGTAGTCTACATGGATCCCAAGTCCCAGCTAGCTGGGATGAGATCAGACAAACTAATGAACAGAGGCAAAGATGCTGTGTTTATTGGGTATGTCCCTAACACTGCCAAAATGTGGCTCTTCTAGGAGCCTGACATGAGGGCTATTAAGGCCCACAACACTGCAACTTGGTTTGAGCATGAGAAAGGAGGAGATATGGAGCTGAATGTTCCCAAGCTCAATCAAGCAAGCAGTGCACCTGTCAGAAACCCAGTTGGCAGACCTCCAAAGAAGCCAACAGCAGTTGCACCCTCTGTAGCTGCTGCACCTGCAGCCATGGCAACCAAACCTGCAGGTCCCAGCTAAACACTCTTTGTGCAGTTGCCACCTCCACCAAAGGACAAGGAGGAGTACCAGAGGATGGAGGATCCAGAAGAAGAAAACTCTGGGGAACTACAACCCTAGCAGGAGAAAAGTGGAACCACTGAACCACCTGAGTCAAGCCAGGAAATCAATGGACAAGCCAGTCCTGGCACTAGTGGGAGACTGCATCCCAAAGCAAAAGGATCAACTGTTGCACAGCAGGACCCACAAGGACACAGGGATCAGGAGGGGAACCAAGACCAGACCCATGGCCAAAAGAGAAGGAGATCTGTCTTAGATGAAGGACCAGGCCTAGAGCCAAAAGCTTACAGCATGGTTACAAGACAAGTGCTTTAGAAGAGACAGAGAGAACATGGACAGGAGGAGGAGCCAAGTGCCAAGCATTACAGGGCATTCCTCAGCCAAGTCCAAGGCCAAGAATGGGAGTGGATTTGGGAAGCCCTGTTAGAGGTTTAAGAGTCTGCATTTGCAGCAATTGCCCCTTAAATCTCTGCATAGAGACAAGAGGTGCCTATTCCAAAGTCCTACAAGGAGGCAATTCAGGATCCCAAATGGGGACATATGTGGGAAGATGCAGTCCAAAAGGAACTAACTGCATTAAGAAGCAACAACACCTAGACAGAGGTTGTTCCACCTAAAGGAGCAAACCTTGTCACATCCAAGTGGGTGTTTAATGTGAAGAGATCAATTAGTGGAGCCATTGAGAAATTCAAGGCAAGACTAGTTGCAAGAGGTTTCTCTCAGAAATTTGGAGTTAACTTCCAGGAGACCTTTGCACTAACAGTCAGGCATAATACCTTAAGGGTGTTTATGGCTGTGGTTTGTGAGAAGGATCTGGAACTTCACTAAGTGGATGTGAACAATGCATTCACTGAGAGCAAGCTTCAGGAAGAAATCTTCATGATCCCACCTCCAGGAGTTGAGATTCCACCTAACATGGTCCTGCAGATTCTAAGAAGCTTGTATGGACTAAAGCAAGCAGCAAGAGACTGGAACAAACTCTGTGTCTCAAAGTTGAAACAGATTGGGTTCACACAATCAGAGGTGGACCCATGCCTTCTCATCCACAGAGAAAGGAACATCTTGATCCTGACACATGTGGATGATATTCCTATTGCAGCACCAAAGCTGGAAGATGTGCTTTGGTTCAAGGAACAGCTGGGCAAGGTGTTCAAGATCAAAGATCTTGGAGAACCAGAGAAGATCCTTGGGATGAGGTTAACAAGAGACAGACAAGCTGGAACTTTGAAGCTTAATCAAGAACACTTTATCTAGGAGAACCTTGCAAAGCTGGGAATGACCAAGGAGATGGCCAACCCAACTCTCTCACCAATGGACAGCTATGACAGTCTGAGACCAACAGGCTTGTATAATGAGAGGGGGAACAGGACAGAGTACCAAAGCCAAACTAGTACCTGGATGTGGCCCATGGTTATAACAAGACCAGACATTGCTTTCTCTCTTGGAAGGCTGAGCTCATATGTCTCAGACCCAGCTAAGAGACACTTGCAAGCTCTGAAGAAACTGGCCAGGTACCTGAGATCATCCCAAGACTTAGGACTGATGTTTAGAAGAAATGGAGGAAAGCTAATAGGGTATTCAGACTCTAACTATGCAATGGACAAAGCAGACAGAGTCTCAATCCTTGGAAGCATCTTCTTCCTTTGTGGAGCCCCAGTTTCTTGGATGAGCAGAAAGCAGAAGTCTGTTGCAACATCAACAATGGAAGCTGAGTACATGGCTATGAATGCATGTGCAAAGCAATCTCAATTCTTGGCAGCACTCTTGAGAGAGATGGACTGTGCAAGGCTGGTGGGAGAATGCCCATTCCAGCCAACTGTCAAAGCCCATCCTGACACAGTGAAAGAGCTGAGGCCAGTGCAAATCATAGGAGACAATTAGGCAGCCTTGACCCTTGTCAAGGATGCACATACCCATGAGAGATCCAAACACATTGATATTGCATACAACCATGTCAGGCATCTCTGGTAGCAAAGGAAGGTTGCAGTAGAATATGTTCCAACAAAAGAGATAGTTGCTAATAGCCTAACCAAACCAAAGAATGGGCCACAGTTTTAGGAGTTTGTAAGACAACTCCAACTTGCATAAGGAAAGGCAAAAGATTCCTGCCCCAACTGTGGATTGAACCCTAGACCTTGGGAACGCAAAAATCAAAGGGGATTAAAAGTGAACGTTGTCCACTTCAAGCCCCCAAACCAAGCCCAGGAGTTGCACCATGGAAGAAGTGGCTTGCCACTCTTGATGAGTAATCAGAATCTGGGAATCCATATATGGTTCAAAAGGGAGCCTAGGCAAAAGAGCAAAAGGCACTGAATTCCACCCTACTCTGGCAGGGCGAATTCAATGCAGCACCAGGCCAAGGAGTTGAACTAAGATGGATTGGGTATACAGCTCCAACCATGTGACCACAGCACCTGATGACTCATCATGATTTGGGGATGGATTTAAATGCAGGCAGAAGACTATCTGGCCTAAGTGGGAGTGTTGGAAAGTGCAGTCCAGTTAGACATTCTGAGGGACACTTTGGGGATCAGGATCAGGTGACTTAGGTCATGTGACATTAGGTCACATGACTCAGCTGATGCCCATCTCAGGAGTGAGATGCAACCTATAACTAACTAACACAATTAACTCGGTTGGTTCCTACTTATCGCCTCTACTTCTACTGCGTATTATACCTACAATACGAGCCTGTCCGACGCCCCCGCACGATAGTACCTACTACTAAGAAGTCTGCTAAAGCTAATCTACGTAACTATAATATCGCTAGCTATATCTATAAGACTATAGAAGGTTAGTTAATTCTACTATATTTTAGTATATTTACCTACTAATTTAAGTAGGAATAGCTACTCTAAATCTATATAATAAGTGTATCTACGAGCAGTCTATAGAGCCGTATATATGTTAGGTTTATCTGCGCTGGGCTGATGACCTAAGATCTCACTAAGCAGAAGCTTAAGCTCGATCGGGGTTTGAGCTTGTCGGGTAGTCTAGAGGAAGGCAACGAAGTAGGAAGAGTCACTTGATTCCAATCAGTGAGATAGAACAGTGAGTTGTACGCGATGACTATCTAGAGAGGCGATACTCATCGCTGCTATATACAAAGGAGACTCTTCTGTCTTGGCTGTGTTAGCCGTCCATACGTCCAGTCGTCCGGTCGTATGGTCGTCTGGTCGTGTTCGACCATTCTCCCTGCTTGGCGGTCGTGCACGTGATCTGCATCATCGGGGTGTAACTTCTTATCGATTGGTCCTGCCTTTCTCTTTCTTGCCCGCCTGCAGCGTTCCTTGTTGTGACCGTAACACCATCCCCCTTCTTAGCTGAACTCGTCCCGAGTTCTTTTCTTTCTTCCTGTATGTTTCTTCCTTTCTTGCGCTATGAGTGGAGAACCGCTGACTCGTCAAGAGCGCCGCGAACGTCAAGCACTGGGTATCGAGTCCGAAGGTCGCGAAATGCCGTCTCCATGTTCTGGTTGCCGAAAGGCTCGGGTTGCTGAGGGAAAGAGTCGTCCTCGCTGCGTTGTGGACGTGCGATTTGGGTGTTGTTCGGAATGTGTGCGCAAGGGTGTCAAGTGCGACGTGACCGTTACTTGGATGGAATGGGAGAGGCTTCGCAATCAGCGTCGCAAACTCAAGCGCGAGTTGGACGAGGCTGAAGAGAAGGTGACTGAGGCGATGTCAAAGGTACATCGTCTCCGAAAACAACTGCGCGTTGCGGAGGATCGCGAGGAGAAGGCGATCGCGAAGGATTTTGAGGAGCTGCGGCGGCTTCCCAGCGAGGGTGCCGGTGCCTTGTCTGCTTCGTCGGAGTTTCTTCTCGTGCCAGAGGGGAATCCCGAGGAGGTGGAAAACGTTTTCCAGTTGTCGATTCCGTCCTGGGAGGATATGTCGATGATCCCTGACGACGCTCTCTGGTCTTATCCGACTGTTGATGAGGCTGCTAGCGCTTCTTCTGCTGTTGGGCCTGGTGGAACTGTTCAAGGAGCCGGTGGCAGTTCTCGAGATTCTTCCTAGGTTCCCAGGTATTGTCTGATTCGGGGTATCCCTTCCATTTGATGAGGTATTTCTGATTCTTATAGTCCAGGATTTTTCGACTTCGAACTCGTCTTCTTCCTCGGGCTGGAAGTAAAACGTCTCTTGGCATGGAGTTTCGGCGTCGGCGGGTTCCAACAGTGATACATGGAACACCGGGTGGATCTTTGCATCTTTTGGTAGCTTAAGTCGGTAGTTGACTGGTCCTCTGACCTCGTCAATCAAAAATGGTCCGACTTTGACGTGATCCAGTTTCTTGGTCTTCTTTCTTGTCTTCAGGTTTTTGGTAAGAAGATAGACCTTATCCCCTTCTTAAGCTGAGGTGCCATTTTTCTTTCGTCCTGTCTGGATTTGGCGATTGTCTTTTGTGAGTCCTGGATGCGGTTCTCGAGTTCCTTGTGAACGGTTTTCATGTCTTGTGCCGCAACCATAGCTCGTTCAGCTTGGGGATGACTATGCGGGTCTCCGAACAGGTTCGGATTTCGCCCATAATTCGAAAAGAATGGCGTAGCCTGCGTAGTCTCTGACTTGTGGTTGTTGAGTGCTATTTGTGCCATGGGGAGCAATGTAACCCAATTGTCTTGTGCGTGGTTAATATAGTGTCGTAGGTACTGTTCCAGTGTTTGGTTTGTTCTTTCTGTTTGTCCGTCTGTTTCTGGGTGATAGGCTGTGGACAGCTTGTGTTTGATTCCGATGGTTCCGACTAGCGTTCTCCAGTAGTTTGATGTGAATAGCTTGTCTCTGTCGGTGATAAAGATTTTCGGGAATCCGTGGTATCGTATCAGTCTGTCCAGTACAAGGTATCCGAGTTGTTCTGCTGTATACTTTTCACTCGCAGGTATGAAGTGTGCATATTTGGTGAGTCTGTCGACCATGACCATAATCATGTCGAATGTGGTTTCCGTGACCTTGTCCTTAGAGGACGGGAGTTTCGTAATGAAATCCATTGTGACTTCGTCCCATGGTTGTTGTGGTGGAGTCCTAAACTGTATATGTCCGTATTTCGCATGTCGTTCGGCTTTGTTTCTTTGGCAATGCTCGCAGCGCTTGATGTACTTAAGCACTTTTTGTCGCATTTGTGGAAAGCTGAAACTTCTCTGGATAAGTTCTACAGTCTTGGTCGCTCCTGGATGTCCTCTCGTAGGATCGTCGTGATGTTGTCGTATGCATTCTTCTTCTCGGTCCTTTGATACCTGGTATTTGCCTTGCAGTATTGGGAACTGCTCCTCGGTGTCGTTGAGGATTCGCACAATGTTGTTGAATTCCTGAGTGTTGGCACTAAGGCTTCCGTCCGGATTGGCCTTGAGAACTCGTTGCTGTACGGGTTCTTTTCCTTCCATGTAGTCGACTCTTCGACTTAAGGCGTCTGCTCTGCCGTTCTCTTTTCCTGGAGTATAGCGGATTTCGAACTTGTACTGTCCGAGCAGTTCCGACCAGCGGGCCTGTCTGCGGGTTAGTACCTTAGTCGTAGTGAAGTAGGTTAGATTCTTGTGATCAGAAAGAATCGTTAGTCCTGGTGCTCCTTCCGCATAGTAGTTCCAGTGTTGCAGTGCTGCAACGATGGCTAGCAGTTCCTTGTCATGGACATCGTAGTTTTGTTCCGCGGGTGACATTTTTCTTGAGTAGTAAGCCACTGGGTGTCTTTTCCCATCATGCATCTGTGTGAGGCATGCTCCTATGGCCAGATCCGATGCGTCGGTCTCAATGAAGACCGGTTTCTTCGTGTCGAACATCATCAGTACTGGTGCTTCGCAGCACATCTGTACTAGTTTGTCGAATGCCTTTTGATGTTGTTGTTCCCATTTCCATTTGAGGTCCTTCTTTGTAAGGTCTGACAGTGGTGTGGCGATCTTGGAGTAGTCTCTAATGAACTTCCGATTGTAGTTGGCTAGTCCAAGGAATGATTGTACATCCTTGACTGTCTTCGGGGTTGGCCACGTCCTGATAGATTCGATCTTTTCTGGGTCAATTGCGATTCCTCCGGTATTGATAATAAAGCCAAGGAATTTGACTTCCTTCTTGTGGAATTCGCATTTCTCGGGTGCGGTCCGGAATCCTACTCGGGAGAGTCTTTCGAATACGCCTTGTACTTGTCGCTTGTGTTTCTCCAGAGATCCCTTAGTGTAGACGAGGATGTCGTCCATGTATGCAATGACGCATATGTCGAGCAGGTCTCTGAGAATGTCGTTTACCATCTCCTGACAGGAGGCGGGTGCGTTGGTTAATCCCATTGGCATAACCGTGAATTCGTACAATCCGTAGCGTGTTCGAAATGCTGTCTTCCATTCTTCGCCTTCCGCCATGCGGATAGCATAGAATGCGTCTCGTAGTTCGATCTTTGTGTACCAGTCTGATCCGGTAAGTCTGTCTTGTGATTCCTCAATGTTGGGTAATGGATATCGGTTCTTAATTGTGATGTCGTTGAGCTTCCTATAGTCAACGACGATTCGCGTCTTCCCGTTGGGCTTTGGAACGCCGAAGATAGGTGCGCCTGCACTGGACCTGGACTTGCGTATCCAGCCCTTGGCTAGCATCTTGCGTAGCCACTTATCTTCTTCTTGGAGCGCGTGTTCGGATTTCTTGAATAGTGGCACGAATGGGGGCTCCGTTCCGGGTTTCAGGTTGATCCGGTGATCCCATGTTTGATGTTTAGGTAAAGCGGTGATGTCTTCTACCTCTTCAAAGAGTTTCGCCCATTTTTGATACTCTTTGGGGATAGCGGTTTCCGAGGCCGTATCCTTCGATGGTGCGTTACTTCCATCCATGCTCGTGACTTGGTTGTCCTCCTTGCCATCGCGAGTGACTGTCCGAGTTGGGCTTGATTGTTTCGTAGCTCCGGGCGACTGGAGTGTCATTTCGTTGATCTGTCTCCTAGCCTCATCTATCAGTGAACGCTGTCGCTGCATAGGGTCAATGTCGATAACGCAATCGCATTGTTCAAACCTGAGTACTCCTCGTCTCCAATCGATGATTGGATTGTGCTTTCTCAACCAAGGTATGCCTAATACGACGTCATGACTGGCCATGTCAGTGATGTCCAAGACAATTTCCTCGTGGTGCTGTTGGATAGCGAGTGGCAACGGAATGGTTTCGCGTTCCACGCTTGGTAACGATGATCCGTCGACTGCGATCAATTCGTACCCTTCGTCCTTCGATTGGGTAGCTATCCCATATCGCTTCACGAATGATTTGGAGGCAAAGTTCCCGCTCGCTCCAGAATCAATCATGGCTTGGACCTTATGTCCGTTGACGGTAATATTGGTGCGAAAGACTGATGTTGATGCTTGAGCGCTTTCGGTGTTGCAGAACTCTCTTTGGACGCTCATCCCTTGAGAGTTGATCCTTTTCCCGACTGGGTGTTGCTGGCCTGTTGCTGTAGCCACGCGTGGATCTTGGCTTTCGTTTTTCGAATCTCGTTGGTAATCCTTTGTTAGAACGGGGTTTCGATGCAGGCGAAGTTGTATTGGCATTCTTGGACCTTTTGAAATCGCTTCTGTAGTTCGTAGAGTCCTTGTCGCATTTCGTTAGGCACAACGTAGTTGTCTGGCGTAATATATCCGTATGGTGTGAAGGTGCTGCCTAGCGGCGGTCGTTCTACTGCGATTTCTCGGAAATGAGACTCCTGACGAATCCTTCGGTGATTCCAGAATGATTGTCGTAGTCGTTGGAGAGAATATTCGAATTTCCGAGGGTTGAGGTATCTTTTCCCGTTGACAAGGGGGAAGATGTCTTCGATTTCTCGCGCAAAGTGGAGCGCGATTTTCCTCTGTGGTCCTGGGGAGGTGCTTACGAACGTGACTAGTTCGTCTTCGGATTCCCCTTCTTCGCTACTGCTTTCCGTGTCTTCTGCTGACTCGTCTTGCTCTTCCTCCTCGGATGTGTCTGATTTAGGAGGGTTGTTTTCCTCGTTTTCGTTGTAGCAAGATTCGTCGGGTTCTCTTTCCTCGGCGAGCCTGAGGTGTGGTACTTCGTTTTGAAGTTCCTCTGGAACAGGTAACGGCCTGCTTCCGTCCTCGTATCGTCGGATTGGAGGCGAGCTTGTACCTCTCTGCGGGGCAGAGGGCCAAAAGCCTGCGTCCCTCTTGGAAGAGTAGTGTGTTCGGCATGCGTCATCGTAACAGAATCGCCAGTGAAGGCTTCCGTGTCCGAGACGTCCTTCCCAGTGGATTTGATCTGGCACTCGGGACATCATGCCTAGAAGTCGGACTTCCCTAGGAGCGTTGTTGTCGTAATAACCCCCTCGTCCTTCTTCCTTTCGTTGCATCGTGTTGAAAGATCGTCGCTGCACCATGTTCTTGGAACGACAATCTCTCGCAAAGTGGCCTGGTTTGCCACAGTTGTAACAAGTCTTATCGTCACCTTGTTTCTTTCTGGGTTTGCCCTTTGGCTTGCCCTTTCCTTTGATCTTTTGACCCTTCTGGGTCGCGTCGAGTTCCATGGGTTGGGGTCCATAGTATGGCTTGTTGGACTGGTTGTTTGGCTTGGAATGGTATCCGCGGTTCCTTCCATAGTCTGGGGTGAACCCGGCCGTTCCTCCAACCTTGGAGTCGTACTTGCGTTCCAGGGCTCTCTCGTAGAGCCGGTCGTCGATCTCGATAGCCGCTTCGGTCAAATCCTTCAGAGTGTCGAGTGTTCCTCCGTGGTTCATCAACTGGTCCTTGACCGAGTCTTTGAGACCACGCCTAAACATCGTCATCAACGCCTGTTGGTCCCATCCAGTCACCTGAGAGTGTTCCTCGAACTTGGCTGCGTACTCGGACGCCGAAGTTCGTTGCTTGAGGTGCTGGATAACCCTGATCGCTTGGGTTACCTCGTTTGAAGATCCGAAGATCTCCTTGAGTTTGACCTTGAAGGTCGTATAGTCCCTGAACATGCCGGTGGGATCCTGAGTTCCCTGGCTGTCCAAGTAGACCTTGAGGTGGGGTTTGATCCAGTTCTGAGCACTACCCCTGAGGTACGTGCTGGCAAAGACAGTCTTGAGTGTTGCTTGGACTGGGTTGAACATGAGGTACATGTCCATCTGGTTGACCCAATCGTCGAACTTGTTTCGATCTCCATAGTAGTGGTCAGGCTTCGCTGGTTTGAAACTTCTCGGTCTTGGGCCACTATCTTCGTCGTCGGAGTCGTCCGGTGGAGTCGGTCTTGGGGCTTGAACTGGCTTGCCGCGGCTGGATCCTGCTTCGCTGGGGGCGGGATTCCCCTGGAGCTTCCTGCGGTAGACATCCTTAAGGGCGTACAAAGCTGTTAGGTTTATCTGCGCTGGGCTGATGACCTAAGATCTCACTAAGCAGAAGCTTAAGCTCGATCGGGGTTTGAGCTTGTCGGGTAGTCTAGAGGAAGGCAACGAAGTAGGAAGAGTCACTTGATTCCAATCAGTGAGATAGAACAGTGAGTTGTACGCGATGACTATCTAGAGAGGCGATACTCATCGCTGCTATATACAAAGGAGACTCTTCTGTCTTGGCTGTGTTAGCCGTCCATACGTCCAGTCGTCCGGTCGTATGGTCGTCTGGTCGTGTTCGACCATTCTCCCTGCTTGGCGGTCGTGCACGTGATCTGCATCATCGGGGTGTAACTTCTTATCGATTGGTCCTGCCTTTCTCTTTCTTGCCCGCCTGCAGCGTTCCTTGTTGTGACCGTAACAATATAGTACTCGTAACGAGAGATAATAAGGCGTATAGTTACTATATACGCTATAATAGGCCTAAGTATAATTTATATATTATTATACTAGTAGCTACTATAAGTAAGAATAATAAGACTAGCGAGGATAATAAGGATAATAAGATAGCTAGTATAGAGTTTAGCGCTATAAATATAGCCTCTAAGGCTACTAAATGTTAGGTTTATCTGCGCTAGGCTAATAACCTAAGATCTTACTAAGCAGAAGCTTAAGCTCGATCGGGGTTTAAGCTTGTCGGGTAGTCTAGAGGAAGGCAACGAAGTGTTAGGTTTATCTGCGCTGGGCTGATGACCTAAGATCTCACTAAGCAGAAGCTTAAGCTCGATCGGGGTTTGAGCTTGTCGGGTAGTCTAGAGGAAGGCAACGAAGTAGGAAGGTTCACTTGATTCCAATCAGTGAGATAGAACAGTGAGTTGTACGCGATGACTATCTAGAGAGGCGATACTCATCGCTGCTAAATACAAATGAGATTTCTCTGTCTTGGCTCCTGGAGCGGCAGCCAGAGTATGGAGCGGTCGCGTCGCTCTGGAGCGGTCGCGTCGCTCTGGAGCGGTCGCGTCGCTCAAGTTCTTCTGCGTCGCTCAAAGGATTTGGAGCGGTCGCCAAGCCCCAGAGGCTGAGCGTCGCTCACTTTTCGCACGTGACGGTCCCATGACTTGGGCTGGCCAATCATGAACCGTAACACCATCCCCTCTTAGGCGGAATCGTCCCGATTCCTTAAGTAAGCTTCTCGTTCCCTGTTTCCTTCGTCATCCTTTCTTTCCATCATGTCGCGATGGTAAAATCCTCCAAAGACAAAACTGCTAAGGAACGGAAACAGGAATTGTCTCGAAACATCTCGGAAGACGGCTTTGCGATGCCTACTCGGTGCTATCACTGCGAGAAGTCGGGGAAGGAGTGTAAGGTCGACATTCGGTCGGGTCGGTGTGCGGAGTGCGCTCTGCACGGTCAATCGTGTAATCTCCAGGTTACTCGGATTGAGTATGAGAAGATTCGTCGGGTGCGCCAGAAAATCGCTCGGGATCTGGAGGCTGCGGAAGAGGAGGAAGATTTGTTGACGCGGAAATTGTTGGAACACCGCGCAAAGGTGCGCAGGTTACGCAAACAACTTCGGATGAAAGAGGCGAAGGAGGTTGAGGCGCAAGAGGCCGAGGTCGCCTCGATTGCCGCTGCGGAGGAAATGGAGTCGTTGATGGAGGATCCTTTGGCTCCGATTCCTCTTGATCTCCCTGAGAACCTGCCTCTGCCCGTAGATGGTCGTCTCTGGATGAGTCCTCACGCGTGGAGCGTTATTGACGGCGTGCCCTGGCAAGTCTCTGGTCAGGAGGGTTCTCCCGGTGGTACTTCTCCAGAAGCGGTTTGCAATTTGTGAGGTTTTTCGGTGGTTCCCAGGTATTGTCCGATTCCGGATATCCTTTCCACTTGATGAGGTATTTCTGATTCTTATAGTCCAGGATTTTTTCGACTTCGAACTCGTCTTCTTCCTCAGGCTGGAAGTGAAACGTTTCTTGGCATGGAGTTTCGGCGTCGGCGGGTTCCAACAGTGATACATGGAACACCGGGTGGATCTTTGCATCTTTTGGCAACTTGAGCTGGTAGTTGACTGGTCCTCTGACTTCGTCAATTAAAAATGGTCCGACCTTGACGTGATCCAGTTTCTTGGTCTTCTTTCTTGTTTTCAGATTTTTGGTAAGAAGATAGACCTTATCCCCCTTTTTAAGCTGAGGTGCCATTTTTCTTTTGTCTTGTCTGGATTTGGCGATTGTTTTTTGTGAGTCCTGGATGCGGCTGTTCAGTTCGTTGTGAACGTTTTTCATGTCTTCTGCTGCAACCATAGCTCGTTCAGCTTGGGGATGACTATGCGGGTCTCCGAATAGGTTCGGATTTCGTCCATAATTCGAAAAGAATGGCGTAGCCTGCGTAGTTTCTGATTTGTGGTTGTTGAGTGCTATTTGTGCCATGGGGAGCAGTGTAACCCAATTGTCTTGTGCGTGATTAATGTAGTGTCGTAGGTATTGTTCCAGGGTTTGGTTTGTCCTTTCTGTTTGTCCGTCTGTCTCTGGATGGTAGGCTGTAGATAGCTTGTGCTTGATTCCGATGGTTCCGACCAGCGTTTTCCAGTAGTTCGATGTGAATAGCTTGTCTCTGTCGGTAATGAACACCCTCGGGAATCCGTGGTATCGCACTAGCCTATCCATTACGAGGTATCCGAGTTGTTCTGCCGTGTATTTCTCGCTTGCAGGTATGAAGTGTGCATATTTGGTGAGTCTGTCGACTATGACCATGATCATGTCGAATGTGGTTTCCGTGACTTTATCCTTGGAGGGTGGGAGTTTCGTAATGAAATCCATCGTAACTTCGTCCCATGGTTGTTGCGGTGGAGTCCTAAACTGTATGTGTCCGTATTTGGCGTGTCGTTCTGCTTTGTTCCTTTGGCAATGCTCGCAGCGCTTGATGTACTTAAGCACTTTCTGTCGCATTTGTGGAAAGCTGAAACTTCTCTGGATGAGTTCTACAGTTTTAGTTGCTCCTGGGTGTCCTCTCGTAGGGTCGTCGTGATGTTGTCGTATGCACTCCTCTTCTCGGTCTTTTGGCACCTGGTATTTGCCTTGCAGTATTGGAAACTGTTCCTCGGTGTCGTTGAGGATTCGTACTATGTTGTTGAATTCTTGAGTGTTGGCACTAAGGCTTCCGTCCGGATTGGCCTTGAGAACTCGTTGCTGTACGGGTTCTTTTCCTTCCATGTAGTCGACTCTTCGACTTAAGGCGTCTGCTCTGCCATTCTCTTTTCCTGGGGTATAGCGGATTTCGAACTTGTACTGCCCGAGCAGTTCCGACCAGCGGGCCTGCCTGCGGGTTAGTACTTTAGTCGTAGTGAAGTAGGTTAGATTCTTGTGATCAGAAAGAATCGTCAGTCCTGGTGCTCCTTCCGCGTAATAGTTCCAGTGTTGCAGTGCTGCAACGATGGCTAGCAGTTCCTTATCGTGTACGTCGTAGTTTTGTTCCGCGGGTGACATCTTTCTTGAGTAGTAAGCCACTGGGTGTCTTTTCCCATCATGCATCTGCGTGAGGCATGCTCCTATGGCTAGATCCGATGCGTCAGTCTCGATGAAGACTGGTTTCTTCGTGTCGAACATCATTAGTACTGGTGCTTCGCAGCACATCTGTACCAGCTTGTTAAATGCCTTTTGATGTTGTTGTTCCCATTTCCATCTGAGGTCCTTCTTCGTAAGGTCTGACAGTGGAGTGGCGATTTTCGAGTAGTCTCTGATGAACTTCCGATTGTAGTTGGCTAGTCCAAGGAATGACTGTACATCCTTGACTGTTTTCGGAGTTGGCCACGTTTTAATAGATTCGATCTTTTCCGGGTCGATTGCGATTCCTTTCGTGTTGATAATGAAGCCAAGGAATTTGACTTCCTTCTTGTGGAATTCGCATTTCTCGGGTGCGGTCCGGAATCCTACTCGGGATAGCCTTTCGAATACGCCTTGTACTTGTCGTTTGTGTTTCTCGAGGGGTCCTTTGGTGTAGACGAGAATGTCGTCCATGTATGCGATCACGCACATGTCGAGCAGGTTTCTGAGAATGTCGTTTACCATCTCCTGGCAGGAGGCGGGTGCATTGGTCAATCCCATTGGCATGACCGTGAATTCGTACAATCCGTAGCGTGTCCGAAATGCTGTCTTCCATTCTTCGCCTTCCGCCATGCGGATAGCATAGAATGCGTCTCGTAGATCGATCTTTGTATACCAGTCTGATCCGGTAAGTCTGTCTTGTGATTCCTCAATGTTGGGTAATGGATATCGGTTCTTAATTGTGATGTCGTTGAGTTTCCTGTAGTCAACGACGATTCGTGTCTTCCCGTTGGGCTTTGGAACGCCGAAGATAGGTGCGCCTGCACTGGATCTGGACTTGCGTATCCAGCCCTTGGCTAGCATCTTGCGTAGCCACTTATCTTCTTCTTGGAGCGCGTGTTCGGATTTCTTGAATAGTGGCACGAATGGGGGCTCCGTTCCGGGTTTCAGGTTGATCCGGTGATCCCATGTCTGGTGTTTAGGTAAAGCGGTGATGTCTTCTACCTCTTCAAAGAGTTTCGCCCATTTTTGATACTCTTTGGGGATATCGGGTTCCGAGGCCGTATCCTTCGGTGGTGCGTTATTTCCACCAATCCTCGTGACTTGATTGTTCTCCTTGCCATCGCGAGTAACTGTCCGAGTTGGGCTCGATTGTTTCGTAGCTCCGGGCGACTGGAGTGTCATTTCGTTGATCTGTCTCCTAGCCTCATCTATCAGTGAACTCTGTCGCTGCATAGGGTCAATGTCGATAACGCAATCGCATTGTTCAAACCTGAGTACTCCTCTTCTCCAATCGATGATTGGATTGTGCTTTCTCAACCAAGGTATGCCTAGTACGACGTCATGACTGGCCATGTCAGTGATGTCTAAGACAATTTCCTCGTGGTGCTGTTGGATAGCGAGTGGTAACGGAATGGTTTCTCGTTCCACGCTTGGTAGCGATGATCCGTCGACTGCGATCAATTCGTACCCTTCGTCCTTCGATTGGGTAGCTATCCCATATCGCTTCACGAATGATTTGGAGGCAAAGTTCCCGCTCGCTCCAGAATCAATCATGGCTTGGACCTTGTGTCCATTGACGGTAATGTTGGTGCGAAAGACTGATGTTGATGCTTGAGCGCTTTCGGTGTTGCAGAACTCTCTTTGGACGCTCATTCCTTGAGAGTTGATCCTTTTCCCGACTGGGTCTCGATGGTAGGTGTTCTGTACCATTCTCGGATCTGATGTGACGTGTATTTTATCGTTTCGTGTATCGCCTTCTCCTCTGGTGTCTCTATGCAGGCATACATAGATTGGCATTGTTGTATTTTGGCGTATTGTTCGGAGATTCGGCGTATGCTTTCTCGTACTGAGTTTGGTACGATTTCTTCGCTTGGAGTGACATATCCAAATGGTGTGATCGTGCTTCCGATTGGAACGAGTTCTTGTACAAGCGACCTGAAGTCGTACTGTACAGAGATTCTTGGTTGGTTCCAGAGCTTGATGCGGAGTTCCTTGAGTGCTCGATCGAACTTGGTGGGGTGTAAGTATCGTTTCCCACCAATTCTTGGGAATATGTCTTCTTGTCGCATAGCCAGGAATAGCATGACCTTGCGCATTATTCCTGCTTGTGTACATGTAAATGTCGTGATCTCGTCATCCGGGTCTGATTCGTCGTCGGATGATTCTTCAGATACGTCTTCTTCATCTGCGGACGAGTCTTGTTCTTCCTCCTCGGAGTCGATTTCAGGAGGGATGTTCTCTTGGTTTTCGTAACAAGATTCGTTGGTTTCTTCCTCGGCGAGTCTGAGGTGTGGTGCTAGCTCTTGTAGCTCCTCTGGAATAGGCAAGGGCCTACTTCCGTCATCATATCGCCGGATTGGAGGATCTTCTTCTCGAATTGGTTCGATCGGGAAGAAATTGTTCTCCCTCTTGGAAGAGATATGTGTTTGGCATGTGTCATCGTAACAGAATCGCCAATGAAGGCTTCCGTGTCCGTGACGTTCTTCCCAGCGGATTTGTGTTGGGATGCTTCGTCG
Source organism: Cercospora nicotianae (assembly GCA_029490675.1). Lineage (NCBI taxonomy): Eukaryota > Fungi > Ascomycota > Dothideomycetes > Mycosphaerellales > Mycosphaerellaceae > Cercospora > Cercospora nicotianae. The sequence goes on along the minus strand of JANQAT010000012.1, from coordinate 4,785,070 downwards.
TTGCATCATTCCGAAAGTCCGTTTAGTCGTGGGTTGACTCGGTTCGTTTTTGTCCTTGTCTTTTCAGTGAGTCTTCCTTTTCGCGGACTAGGTTGATTAATCGATCCCATTCTTCAAGTCGTTCATCGAGGTTTACGTAGTCCTGCTCGATGTTCTTTTCCCGCTCAATCCATTCTGGTGGGATTGGCGTCTTTTCCGATTTCCGTTGTATCATGCCTAGAAGTCGGACCTTTTGGGGAGGGTTGCTGTCGTTGTAACCTCCTCGTCCTTCTTCTTTTCGTTGCATCGTGTTGAAAGATTGTCGCTGCACCATGTTCTTGGAACGGCAATCTCTCGCGAAGTGGCCCGGTTTGCCACAGTTGTAACAAGTCTTATCGCTACCTTGCTTCTTCTTTGGCTTGCCCCTTGGCTTGCCTTTTCCTTTGATCTTGCGACCTTTCTGGGTTGCATCGAGCTCCATAGGTTGGGGTCCGTAGTACGGTTTGTTGGACTGGTTGCTTGTCTTGGAATGGTATCCGCGGTTCCTTCCATAGTCTGGGGTGAACCCGGCCGTTCCTCCAACCTTGGAGTCGTACTTGCGTTCCAGGGCTCTCTCGTAGAGCCGGTCATCGATCTCGATAGCCGCTTCGGTCAAATCTTTCAGGGTGTCGAGTGTCCCTCCGTGGTTCATCAACTGGTCCTTGACCGAGTCTTTGAGGCCACGTCTGAACATTGTCATCAACGCCTGTTGGTTCCATCCAGTCACCTGAGAGTGTTCTTCGAACTTGGCTGCATATTCGGACGCCGAAGTTCGTTGCTTGAGGTGCTGGATAACCCTGATCGCTTGGGTTACCTCATTTGAAGATCCGAAGATCTCCTTAAGCTTGATCTTGAAGGTCGTGTAGCTCTTGAACATGCCGGTGGGGTCCTGACGTCCCTCGCTGTCCAGATAGACCTTGAGGTGGGGTTTGATCCAGTTCTGAGCACTACCTCTGAGGTACGTGCTGGCAAAGACAGTCTTAAGGTTTCCTTCGACGGGGTTGAACATGAGAAACATGTCCATCTGGTTAACCCAGTCATCGAACTTGTTTCGATCTCCATAGTAGTGGTCGGGCTTCGCTGGTTTGAAGTTTCTTGATCTCGGTCCACTATCTTCGTCGTCGGAGTCGTCCGGTGGGGTTGGTCTTGGGACTTGAACTGGCTTGCCGCGGCTGGATCCTGCTTCGCTGGGGGCGGGATTCCCCCTGGAGCTTCCTGCGGTAGACATCCTTAAGGGCGTACAAAGCTGTTAGGTTTATCTGCGCTGGGCTGATGACCTAAGATCTCACTAAGCAGAAGCTTAAGCTCGATCGGGGTTTGAGCTTGTCGGGTAGTCTAGAGGAAGGCAACGAAGTAGGAAGGTTCACTTGATTCCAATCAGTGAGATAGAACAGTGAGTTGTACGCGATGACTATCTAGAGAGGCGATACTCATCGCTGCTAAATACAAATGAGATTTCTCTGTCTTGGCTCCTGGAGCGGCAGCCAGAGTATGGAGCGGTCGCGTCGCTCTGGAGCGGTCGCGTCGCTCAAGTTCTTCTGCGTCGCTCAAAGGATTTGGAGCGGTCGCCAAGCCCCAGAGGCTGAGCGTCGCTCACTTTTCGCACGTGACGGTCCCATGACTTGGGCTGGCCAATCATGAACCGTAACACGAAGTAGGAAGAGTTACTTGATTCCAATTAGTGAGATAGAACAGTAAGTTGTACGCGATAACTATCTAGAGAGGCGACACTTATCGCTGCTAAATACAAATAAGATGTGTATAAGACTTCTCTGCTTTCTTCGATTTCCATAATTTCCTGCGAAAGCGAGGAAGTCGTAGATGGCGAGAAATTACTTCTCGCTTCGGAGGTTCTTTGTTCCGGTCTTGCTTCCCGTAGGAGAGCAGACCGTAACAGTTATTTAGCGAATATATTAGCTCGTATTTAAGCTCGTCGTTCTATTCGTTAGCGAGCCCTTCTATAAGCTATATAGTAACCTACCTAGAGCTGCTATAGAGTCGCTTATTAAAGGCGAGAGAGGCAGCACGCTTACGAGTATTTATAAGCTTGTCCTTAGTATCTATAATATATAGCGATATATTAAAGCGAACCTCTTTTAGCTAAATCGTATACTGCGGCTTAGGTAGTTTATTGTTACGGATCGTGCTGCGAACACTAAAAGAAGCCCACAGCCACTCGCCTGCCCGGGTAGTCACGTGACAACAGAGCGCTCTCTGCTCTCTCCCGACAGAGCGGACAGAGCGACAGAGCGGACAGAGCGACAGAGCGGACAGAGCGACAGAGCGGACAGAGCGACAGAGCGGACAGAGCGACAGAGCGGACAGAGCGACAGGGCGGGAGAAGCTGTAGGATGCGCTAGGACATAACACTATATAGACGACGCTCTCTACCGAGTAGATAGGAGCCTCGTGCTCAACTCAATACAACTCCCTTGGGGTTATGTTACAAACCTTTCAGGACCTTCTCTGATATACCACGAGGACATTGCGAGGATCGACACTTCCCAGGCCAACCCCATATCAGATTAGGGTTAGGCTGCCGACGGACAGGCAGGACGTAACATTTATCCTTAGATTCTATACTCGTAGTACTCGAATTTATAGCTTAAGTACGCTTAGTATTAGCCTTTGCGCTATTAAGTAACTCGCGTATTAAATAGTATAGTATATTAAGGCTAGTATTCTTTATCTTATAAGCCTTCGGTTTATTATTATATTATTTCTCTGCCTCTATATATTCTAGTATATTATAATAGCTCTTAGTAGTATTAGACGCTACGGGTAGCTAGGCTTAATCGCTAGCGTTTAAGAATAAAGGCCCTAAGCCGAAAGGTGTACTCGTAGCTAGTATAGCCGCCGCTATAGCGACTAGAATAGCAGCCGGATTAGTAGTCGAGATAGTAGCTAGAATATTATTCGTAGAGGTACCTATATTAGTAGCCGTACTCGCTTAATAGTTTAGATTTAGTCTAGTACGATAATAGAGGTAGTACCTAAACTCGCTAGTATACTTATTACTATTCTTAGTATAGTAAGGCGTCTAGTTATTATCTATAGATATTATACGAGCGTTATATAGATAATAGTAGTAGAGTATCTAATTTATAGTAGCAAATAGGTATATTACTCGAGTAGTTTCTATAATTAGCGATATAATTAGAATAAGCGCAGAAATTATAATAGTTCGTTAGTGTTACGGGCAGAGAATGGATTCACCTGAGTCACGTGGGTGGCTCGGCCCGCTCCGGCTTGGCAGCCGTGCCTCGCGTATATAAACACTCCGTCCCTAGGACCTCTTAGTAGACTCGTACGTAAACTTCCGAATATACGAGGTCACTCAGAACGGCTCGTCACACTTTTACGTACCACCCCAGCGTCACCACGGACGCAGACAACAAGCGCGGAAGCGCAGAAACCCAGAAACAAGGCGCACTTGATCACTGAAGGTGACTCGAGTGTCGCAGAAATCCCCAAGCAGCACTTGGTCATTGTAGGTGACCGGCGCCGCTCGTACTTGATCGTTGTAGGCGACAAGTACCCAGAAACCCAGAACCGCAATCAATGAAGTCGTTGCAGGCGACTTGAGTGCAGAACGAGGTAGGAATCTACAAGCTTACTGATCCACGAGTCCGACACCTTCAACATGGTGCGACCGTACGGCAGCAGCGCGCAGCGCCGCTCGAGACCGAGCGTGCAGCGTGATTCCCTCTTCAACAACAGAGAGTCGCAGACTTTCGACACGAACAACCCCGGATACCCGGACTTGACGGAGTACTTGGAGCGAGAAGGTATTATCGCAGATAAGCTACCTACTCTGGAGGAAGAAACCGAGGAACCAGAAACCACTGATTCAAGCCGTATCAACCTCGCGTACTTCGCTCGACCACAAGACATTGTCACAGACGACAAGGGTGTACCCCGTATCACTGTCGACTTCGCTTTCAACGGACTTGGTGATGAGGTCACTCGAAGTGTTCCTGTCACGCAGTGGCAGAACCTGACAGTCACCGAGTTTGTCAAGGAAGTCCAGAACAGCCCCGAACTGGTGCACGCCCTCCTGTACACAATGCAGGTAGACCACGAGAAGCTACTCGAGGTGTTCCAGATCCTTCAACAGGCCAATAACCTCAACAAGGAAAAGATTGAGCATATGGCCACTCAGCACCAAGCTTCCGGCGCGAAGCTTGCGGAGCTGGAAGGACTGCTGAAGAAGGACCCCGATACACGCTTCAAGGATTTGACCGTTCAGCTTGAGAAATACAAGGGATGGGTTGCAGAACTCAAAGAAGACGTGGTAGCTGCTCAGACTGAGAATCAAGAAGCCGGGGCCTTCACGCAAGAAGACCTGGATGAGTTGAATAAGTCATACAGCGAGCAAATCGCCGATCTTCAGAAGCAGGTCAACGACCTGAAGAAGAAAGGCACTGACAAGCGCACACCGTCTGAGGAAGACATGGATCGCTTTCGCAAGCGCAATCAGCAGCGCAAGCAGCGACAAGGTGGCAACCCTGATCCCAACCCCTCTGATCACTCTGATTCTGAGACCGACTCCGACACTGAGCCCCGCGGCCGCCGTGGTCAACCAAAAGTCAAGAAGAGTCAGAAGGGTTCTCGAAAGGAAGACTCGATCGTCATCCCCGACGACAGCACGGTTGCTAGCGACGACACTGGTTTGGTGATGTACGACGCCACGCTGATCGCCAACATGAAGGAACTGGCTCGAGGCCTGACAGTCAAGCTCTTCAAGAACGACAAGGAGCTGTCACATGCTCAGTGGCAGTCACAGGTTGAGAATAAGCTCGACAACACTGTCTTCAAGGACACCGGCTCCGCACTGCGCAGCATCCACAATTGGACAGGTGGCGATGTGTTCGATCAGCTTGAACCTATGGTGCCGACTAAACTGCAAGGCGAGGAAGTCGCAGCAGATGCCTTCAAGTCAGTTCGCGAAATGCTAAAGTACATCAACGAACACTACGGCATTCGTGACAAGGCTGGTAAGGCACACAATGAGTGGCACAATCTGAAGATGGGTGAGACCGAGAAGTTCACCACCTTCTACCGCAAATACCAGGCTGCACGCGCCCATGTTCGCTTGGACACGCAGACTGAGATCTACATGTTCCAGAACAAACTCAGCGACAAGTTCCAGGATCGGTTTGTTGGCGAATACCCCGACTCGATGCAGTCCTTGGTTCAGAAGTGCTACAAGATCGAGAGCGACTTGGACAGAATGGGTTCGAAATCGAAGAAGGATGACAAGAAGGACGACAAGAAGGATGGCAATAAGAAGGGTGGCCGTGGTCAAGGAAACAAGCCTGACGACAACGCCAACCCCAAGTTGCCATGGGAGAGCCGTCCAGCCGCGTTCAAGAACCTTCCAGCAAACACGAAGGCTCATCGCACTAAGTTGATGAAGGAAGGCAAGTGCCACAAGTGCCAGCAACAGGGTCACGTCAAGAATGATGAGGCCTGTCCGCTGTTCGCTTACGGCATGCCGAAGAATGTTGACGAGGACCAGAAGAAAGCGAACGCCTCTTCGTCCAACATCAACACCGAAGCTGGCACCGACCAGGGAAATGCCTAGTCTGCCCCTCAAGCGCAAGGAGCGGCGGACCAAATGACGAGTTACGAGAAGTTGAGAAGAAACCATCATTGAAGATGCCCGCAGCGGTACCTTCACTGCCTAGGATCACTGATCACGTAGTGGTCGCAGGTAGCGTAAATGGAAAACATGCAAACACATTCCTTGATGATGGTGCCAACTCAACTTATGTAAACACGTCTTTTGCGCATAATCCCCGGAACAACATTGAAACAAAGAGACTGGATCACCCCTTGGTTCTCGGACTAGCCGATGGCAGCACGTCGTCTTACTTGATCACTGAATATGCGGAGTTCTCACTCCAGCTCGGTGAACATAAGGAAGATATACGATGCTGGGTTGCCGATATCGACTACGACATTACCTTGGGTAAGTCCTGGCATGAAGATCACGAACCGACAAAGCTGTACCGTGACGGCTTGGTGGAATTCCGTGATACGCGCTGCATTGCTGATTGCAGCGGAGGACAGATGGTAACAGTGCCTATGGTGAGAGGTGCCCTACCTGGAAAACCACTGCCAAAGGCACCGGTTCCGGTAGACATTGAGCGTGTAGGAGGCGATGACTCTATCGACATACAGGAGGTTGGTTTGCAGGCTTGCGCTATGATGTCGCGACAACAGGGTGCTGAAGTGCATCTTGTGTACATCAACCCGCAAGAAAGCAACCAATTCAAGACCCCTGCTGATCCTGTCACCGCGATGACTCTGATGGCTCACGGCATGACAGCTCGAAGGACGAAGACCAGCAATGAAGCCTTCGCCTGTGCCATGTACATCGACAACAGCGTTGCAGAGGCAGTAGACAGCTCGACCTTCTTGTTGAGGGCCAGCGCACTGTCAGCCTCTGATGTTGAAGTGTTCATGAACGGGAAGGATAAAGACCAAGCACCTTCAAAGCTGCCTGCTGAGTACAGCGACTGGAAGGAGGTGTTTTCTCGCAGGGCTGCAGATGAGCTACCACCACACCGACCAAATATCGATATGGAAATCAAGCTCAAGGACGATGCCCAGCCACCGTTCAAGAGACCTTACCCTATGTCGAACGCAGAGAATGACGTGGTAAAGAAATGGATCGACGAACAACTGGAGAAAGGCAACATTCAAAAGAGCAACTCCCCAGCGGCGTCACCAGTCATTATCGTCAAGAAACCAGGTGGTGGCTTGCGGGTGTGTATCGACTACCGTGCGTTGAACGCGATTACGGTGAAGTCAAGATATCCCATCCCTTTGATGCAAGACACCCTGAACCGGATCAGCGGCAAGAAGTGGTTCACAAAGCTTGATGTGATCGCTGCATTCAACAGAGTCCGGATTGCACAAGGTCACGAATGGAAGACAGCGTTTACGACAAGATATGGACAGTTCGAATGCCTGGTGATGCCCTTCGGGCTGTGCAATGCACCCGGCACGTTCCAATCTTACGTGAACGACTCTGTTCGCGAATTCTTGGATGACTTCGTGTCAGCATACATCGATGACTTGTTGATTTTCAGCGACACTCTGGAAGAGCATAAAGTCCATGTGGCATCCGTCTTAGAGAAAATGGCAAAAGCTGGGCTGCAATTGGATATCGACAAATGCGAATTCCACGTGCAAGAGACAAAGTACCTGGGCTTGATCATCGGCAAGGATGGCATACGCATGGATCCAGAGAAGGTACGAGCGATTCAAGAGTGGCAAACCCCTCAGAAACCAAACGACATATTGGCGTTCCTTGGATTTGCTGGTTTCTACCGTCGCTTCGTCAAGAACTTCAGCCGCATAGTGTCACCAATGGTGGCACTGACTAAGACCAAGAACCCACCACCGTGGTTGTGGACAGAAGAGTGTCAGCGCGCGTTCGAAGGCTTGAAAAAGGCTTTCTCGGAGGCGCCAATTCTGGCTATGTTCGAACCCGGCTTGGAGACTGTTCTGGAAACTGATGCCTCTGACTTTGTCACTGCCGCAGTGTTGTCACAGAGAGGTCGTGATGGCATCCTCAGGCCGGTAGCCTTCTTGTCTAAGAAGATGACACCAGCTGAATGCAACTACGACATCTACGACAAGGAACTGATGGCCATCGTCAAGGCATTCGAAGAATGGAGGCCCGAGTTGTCTGCTGCTGAACATGTTGAAGAGTTCGAGAACCTTCCTGGAGATCAAGACAAGCCGATTTTAGTCCTGTCTGACCACAAGAACCTCGAATACTTTATGTCAACCAAGCAGCTCAACCGCAGACAAGCACGCTGGGCCGAGTTCTTGTCCGGTTTCAACTTTAAGATCACCTACCGACCGGGGGCACAGGGCACCAAACCTGACAGCTTGACCAGACGTACTCAGGATCTGCCAGCGGGCAGTGATGATGAACGTGTCAAGCACCAGGAGCGGATACTGCTGTCACCGGATCGATTTCTGTACACTGCCGCCAACACGGTCCAAGAACTAGCGACTGAGGAGCCTCTCGCAACAGACCCCACTGCCGACGCTGCTGGCGCGCCTCAAGAGGAAGAGGAAATCCCCTTGAATCTCGCAATACAGCAGCTGTACGCGTCAGATGAGGAAGTGCAGACGGCTGTCAGACAGCTGGAAGCAGGCGAACCATGTCCAATGCTACGCCGACACAAGATCCGAGATGCGACGACTGCTGAAGGACTGATCTATGTGAAGAATCGATATGGAAAGCTGTGCTTGTACCTGCCACCGAGTGATGACCCGACTAATAAGGTCCGTACGCGAGTGATTGAAGCTTGTCACGACGTGCCTTCGGCTGGTCATCCTGGTAGGGCCAAGACTCTCGATCTTCTCGCTCGATCATACCACTGGCCTGGAATCTCTCAGTCTGTGCGGCAATACATCAATAACTGCAGGACATGTCGACGAACAAAACCATCACAGGATCAGTATTCTGGACTCCTGCGACCGTTGCCAATACCGTTCAACTTGTGGGATGACATTGCGATGGACTTTGTGGTTGATCTACCCCCTAGCCGCAGCAGCCTCAATCATAACGAGTATCGCAACATCCTCACGGTGACTGACCGGCTCGGAAAGGGCAAGCACCTGATTGAGGTAGACTCGATGACCGCTGAACACTGCGCGCTGGTGTTCGTCAATAGAGTGTACAAACATCATGGCTTGCCACTGCGCATTACCTCCGACAGAGGATCACAGTGGGTATCAGCATTCTGGAAGCGGCTATGCCAGCTGTTGCAGATTGAGCAAGCCATGTCGTCAGCATATCACCCTGAGACCGACGGACAAGCAGAAAACACGAACAAGGCAATGGAACAGTACCTCCGAGCGTTTGTGACATACGCACAGGATGACTGGGTCGACTGGCTGGCCTTGTGCGAGTTTGCCTTGAATAATCACGTGTCAGAAAGCACGGGCGTCTCGGCATTCTTTGCAGACACCGCACGGAACCCACGCACTGATTTCAACACTGCGATCCCTCTTCCTCTTCTTCCACAACGTCAACGACTCGACGCTGAAGCGGCAGACCGGTTTGCAGGACGTATGAAGCAGATGCAAGAGTGGCTACGTGAGAATATGGCATTGTCTCAAGCGACGCAGGCGGATTACGCTGATCGACACAGGAATCCGGCACCACAGTTTCGAGTTGGCGATTTGGTCTTTGTCAGCACCAAAAACTGGAAGACAGCACGGCCAACGAAGAAACTTGATGATAAATGGGCTGGACCTTACCCAGTAACGGCAGTTCTGGAAGGTGCCTGCAGGCTCGAGTTGCCACCAACGATACGTGTCGCCAATACATTCCACACGTCGTTACTCCGACCTGCTGCTAATGATCCTTTGCCAGGGCAGAACCCACCGCCTCCTCCACCTGTTGAAGTTGAGAGAGAGGACGGTGTGGTTGACAAGGAATACGTGGTGGAGGAAGTAATTGACTCTGAATGGCGCACGCCGCGCGGACGGGCACCTCGAGGCGGAAAGCAGAAGCAATTGTGGTATAAGATCAAGTGGCAGGGTTATGGATTGGACGAAGCGACATGGCAACGAGCTGAGGAGGTGACCGAGCACGCTGCCGCCTCTGTCGCGGATTTCCACCACAACTACCCCACGAAGTCCAAACCTGATGTTGTGATTGCCCCTGATGGCTGGATTCCAAACGAGTTTACTCGACGTGCTACGCACGCGGCATCGAATGTCGTTGGAGGGCAACCACCGCTACAAGCTTTGCGAACATTGTCGCCGGAAACGATTGATTGGCAGCAGCCAGTAGTCACTGGTGTTGGGCCCTCAAAACCGTCCTTCCAAGGCACATCAGTACCAAGCTCATCAGGCAGAAGCATTGCTCAGAGGTCTTGCTTCAATAAAGGTGACTTTGGACAGACAATCGGCTGCGACAAGCGACAGAGCGATGGCAGTCCTGATTCCGAAATCACATCTGAACAACAGCGGCCAGCACAGGATGCTGGTGTCGGGTATTCAGCTCTGTCGACGTACGAAGCCAAGACTGCACACTCAAGCGACGCTTGCTGTGTGTCGCCGCAGCACTCTGGATACGCCTCTGATAGCGGCGTGGATATGGACTCTGAGGATTCTGGTGGTGAGGACTTGGAGATGGAGGATGAAGACATGGAAAACGACAAGGTGTTCGCGCATGCGATGCGTGTTGCACAAGGTTGTTGCGATGGAACGCAACCTGCGAAGGGGGGGTAGTGTTACGGGCAGAGAATGGATTCACCTGAGTCACGTGGGTGGCTCGGCCCGCTCCGGCTTGGCAGCCGTGCCTCGCGTATATAAACACTCCGTCCCTAGGACCTCTTAGTAGACTCGTACGTAAACTTCCGAATATACGAGGTCACTCAGAACGGCTCGTCACAGTTAGTAGTAGTAAATACGGCTCTTATATAATCGCTAGGCTATAATACTAACTCGTTAGAGCGAATAAATTCCCTTAAATTAAACCCTATTCGTAGGTAGTCGTCGATCTAGTTATATAGGTAGATATACGCTAAATTATATAGCTTTAAGCGCTTGCCGTCGTAGCTATATTAGTTACTATTCTTACTACTATTAAATATTCGCGGGTAGCTAGTAGCTATAAGAGCTTAGCTATACTATTCGAGCGTAGTAGATAGTAGATAGATATTAAGGTCTGCGACTAAGTTAGCTTAAGCTATAAATATTGCTAATATAACTATAAGCTATACTATTATAGTATAGGGAAAGAAGAGAAGCTCTATAATAAGCTACCGAGGTTATAAATACGTACCGAACTAAGCTGTCTTTGTAGTCTACTACTAGATAGTAGAGTAGCGAGTATCGAGAAGTTAGCTATATAACTATACGCTTTTAAGTTCCGGGTAGTAGTAGTTAATATTAGGTATAATAGATACTATAGATTCCGAGTATTACTTACGAATACTATATATATTCTATAAGTCTATAAAGGTTGCGACTACCTCCTATATAATAGGCGTATATATTATAAGGAAGGCAATCTAGTATAACTTAATCGTATTCTAGAATAAGCCTTCTAACTATAGTTCGTAGAACTAGTTATACTATATGTAACAGTGCACAGTGTCGTAGTAGAACAGAAGTCGTAAGACAAGGTATCTAAGAAGAGCGCGAGAGAACGCGCGACTAAATACAAGAGACGCGTCGCGGGACGTACCGTGCCGCGACAAACCCACGGGGTCACGTGTCGTCAAGACCGTTCACCACCATGTCGCAGGCGAGGTCGTGACACTACCCCTCCAAACATGCCTCTGTCCTCAGAGGTTGACCAATCAGAGCCTCAGAAATACCTCCAACTTGTTGTTGACCACGCCCAACGCCTGGTTTGCCAACCCAAACCCCTCCATCCGAATCTCCGTCTGAACTTCCGTCTGAATCCTGCCATCCCGGCGTGCCGCCAACTTGGCCAGTCTGGTACTCGTGCGTGTAGTCCATTACATCGCGCTCGCTGCTGGCCTCCACCAGGCAGCTGCCAGCCTCCACTGGTGCACTCGTGCTAAAGGTACCACTCCAAGGGGTAGCGCTTCCACGTAGGTCTGAACTTGGTGCAGGTACCTGCTGATCCCCTTGGAGCCTTAGCGTAAAGCAGCTTGTCCGTGTCGCAGCGCGGTCTGGAGTCGAGATGGTGCTCGCTCGTGCAGAGGCTGAAGCCGTCGAACGTGTTACACGTCGCGCCTCCACGCTCGGAGTAACACGTCGCTTGCTGGATTCGCTGAACTCCTTTGCTTCTGTCGCCTGGTCAGGGTCAGGGTGTGTGGACACACTGTCGAGTTGCCTCGCATGGAACGCTGCTACCTCTTCGGATGCTCCTTCGAGATATTCCATCGGCTCCCAAGTCGGCTTGGTGTGTCCAATCCATTTCACCTTGTACATCAGTCTCGGTTCCTTGCCCAGCTCCTTCCATTGTGCACGCGCTGGTTGGCGCACCGCGCTATTAGTAATCTCTTCAACCTCCCATTCTTCCTCGGTTCCATCCTCTCGAGTGACTTCGATCGGTGGAGGTGGGCCGGCTGCGGGTGACTCTTGTCCAGGCAGCGGATCGTTGTCGGCCTTGCGCAGGAGGTTCGAGTGGAAGACCGGATGCCTCTGGATGTCAGGTGGAAGGTCAATGCGATAGGCATTGTGTGGAAGTACTTCGAGCACTTTGTGTGGGCCCGAGAATTTGAAGTCAAGTTTCTTGGCGGGTCTGTGCGTCGCCCAGTTCTCAGTGCTTACGTACACCAATTCACCTACCTGATACGTAGGGGCAGGCAGGCGGTGTCGATTGGCATTGTCTGCTTGAAGAGCCTGTGCCAAGTGCATGTTTTGTCGGACAAATTGGTGGACTTGGTTCAGTCGATTGCCGAATGCATTCGCGGCAGCGAAGTCGAGGCGAGCCTTTCCGGGAGGCAATACAGCGCCGTGGACAGCTTCCGTGTTGGCTATATCCGAGCCGCCAGCTAGGCTTGGGTTGTAGCCGTAGTTGGCGAAGAAGGGTGACACGGATGTAGTCTCTGAGACGTGGTTGTTGATCGCGAACTCGGCGACCGGCAGCTGATCAACCCAGTCGGTTTGAGCGTAGTTGCAGAATGTCCGCAGGTACTGCTCCAGGCCTTTGTTCGAGTTCTCGGATTGACCATCAGTCTCAGGGTGGAAGGCTGTTGAAGGCTTCTGCTTAGTCCCTAGGATGACGCTAACTCTCTTGAAGAAAGTCGAGAGCCAGTTGGTTCCCCTGTCAATAACCATAGTTTGGCATGGCCCATGTCTTGACACCACGTACTTGACGAACAGGCAGGCAACGTATTCAGCCTCCAGCTTTTGTGCAGGGATAAAGTGCCTCTCCTTTGTGAACCTGTCAGTGACCGTCAAGATGTTCTTGTAGGTCACACCCTCAACGCTCTTGCTCGGAGGCAGATCGACAATAAAGTCCATAGCTATGTCTTGCCAGGGCTTGTACGGTACCGGCAGCGGAGCGAGGAGCCCACTATAAGCCTGGTGTGTTGTCTTGGTGGTCCGACATGTCTTGCAATTGCGGATGTAGCGTTTGATTGTCTGCTGGGCGTAGGGCCACAGGTACGCTCTCGTGACTAGTTCGAATGTCTTCGCAACTCCAGGGTGGCCCGCCAGTGGTTTGTCATGGCAGTTCCGAATGATTTCCGTACGCACCAGATGCATGGCATCAGAGTCGGACGGCGGAATCAACAGGCTCAGTTCACCGTATCGGTTGGTAATGAAGAATCTGTCCTGCTGTACCTTGACCAATGCTTGGTCTATCTTGTGACGTCTTAGCATATCAACAGTTTCTCCCTTTTGATATTGCCGAAGGGCTTGCTGTACCAACGGTTCTTGGTATAGCTGCTCGATCATAACTGCAAGTGGGGAGATTCTGGCTCGTCCCCGTCATCTTCCAGGGTCATCGCTGCTGCCGTAAGCAGGTCAAGGCGATGTTCGGGTAGCAAGACTTGGTTCTGGTGCTGATTGCGTGGATCGTCTGGTGACGAAGGGAGATCTTGAGATCTCCTCGTCAAGCTGTCAGGTTTGGTGCCTTGAACACCAGGTCTGTAGGTGATCTTGAAATTGAACTGTGACAAGAATTCAGCCCATCTCGCTTGACGGCGGTTGAGCTGTTTGGTCGTCATGAAATACTCAAGGTTCTTGTGATCAGACAGGACTTGGATGTGTCCATCATCTTGGAAACGTTCAAAGTCGCTGTCGTCTTCCCCCTCTGTCATGAGTTCAGGGCGCCATTCTTCAAAAGCTTGCACTATGGCCAGGAGTTCCTTGTCATATATCTCATAGTTGCATTCTGCTGGCGACATCTTCTTGGACATGTACGCCACAGGGTGCCAGGTACCAGTCTCAGGATTTTGCTGCGATAACACAGCTGCAGTAACAAAGTCGGACGCATCTGTCTCGAGCAGCGTCTTCCAGCCAGGTCGGAACAGCGCGAGGACTGGCGCATTGAGGAAGGCCAGCTTCAGTGCCTGAAACGCCTCCTCGCATGCTTGTGACCACACGAACTGCACGTACTTCTTTTTGTCGGAAGTCGTGTCGGTTTCTTTCTTGGTAAGGGCTGTCAGTGGGGCAGCGAGTCGTCCAAACTTGTCGATAAACTTGCGGTAGAAGTTCGCAAACCCCAAGAATGCTTGAACATCTTTGACGCAGCTTGGTGTCTGCCAATCTTGTACCGCTTGAACCTTCTCTGGGTCCATGCGGACGCCATCGCGGCCGATAATCATGCCCAAGTACTTTGTCTCATGTACGAAGAACTCGCACTTATCGATGTCCAGCTGTAGTCCTGCTGCTCGGAGTCGCTCCATTACACGCCGCACGTGTTGTACGTGCTGTTCGCGTGAATCGGAAAAGACAAGACAATCATCCAGGTAGGCCGAGCAAAAGTCATCAAGAAACTCCCTCAGCGTGTCATTGATATAGCTCTGGAATGTTCCAGGCGCGTTGCAGAGGCCAAAGGGCATCACTACGCACTCAAACTGTCCATATCGGGTGGTGAAGGCTGTTTTCCATTCATCTCCAGCCGCGACACGGATACGGTTGAACGCTGCTATTACGTCCATCTTGGTAAACCACTCCTTCCCAGCAATTCTGTCCAGTGTTTCTTGAACAAGCGGGATAGGGTACCGTGACTTGATCGTCAGGGCATTCAATCCTCGGTAGTCAAGACACACTCGCAAGCCGCCATTAGGCTTCTTTACGATCAGGACGGGGGCTGCCGCGGGTGACACAGAGGCTCGAATGTTGCCCCTCTCAAGCTGGTCATCAATCCATTTCTTAATGACCTCGTTCTGCTGCTGTGACATGGGATATGGTCGTTTGAACGGTGGGACAGCACCCTCCTTGAGCTTGATTTCGTGATCAGAGCCAGGGCGGTGCGGCGGTAGCTTGTCAGCTTCACGTCTGTCGAACAGGTCGGCAAAGTCCTGGTACTCTGCTGGTAGGCGGTCAGAGATAGATTGTAGATCGACCTGGTTTGTCGTTCCAGTCATGAACTTCTCAAAGTCAGCCGCCGCTATAGCACTGGCATGCGCTTGTCGGACGTGCTGATCAATCACGATTGCGGCGGACCCTCCTTGGCATGGTGCAGTTTGAGACTTGATCGTCCTCATTGCACACGCGGTCAAGCCATCAAGAGGTATTTGACGCCTCTCGTCTGGTCCTGCCATCCACATTGCGTGGACTTCAGTCCCTTGCTGTCGCGCCATGCGGTGCAGCGCGGTTGGACTGATTTCTTCGATGTCAACAGCTGGTACGCCCCCTGACACATGTTCGCTTGAGACTTCTACAGGGTGGCAGGCCGTGTGCTCGCGGCATTTGTCGCATTTGGGGAAGGTGACCTGATCTTGTGGCCACGCGATATCGGGGTCGTGTTGACTGAACCATCCTTTGCCAAGGACAAGATCATACGCAGGGCTCAGGTGTGTAACAAAGGCATAGAACAGCTCTTTGTGGTCGCCAATGTCCAGTTTGACCTCGGCGACAGAGGTGATGTCCGATGGTGCCATAACCTCAGATTCCAGTCCGAGTTTTCTGGCTTGTTCGAGGGGGATCAAAGGGAAATTGTGTTTGTGCACGAAAGATGAGTCAATGTAACGGGAATTTGCACCGCAGTCAAGGTGGGCCTTTGCCTGGATACCATTAACTACTGCGTCTATAATGAACTGGTTGGTGATCTCTGGTGTCACGCCAAGGCTCTCAGCTGTACCCAGCGTGGTAAGTGAGTGCGCCTTCAGTGTCTTCTTTTCCTGTATATTGACTTCATCGCCATGACCTTCGCTCGTCGTGCCCGAGAGAAGGTCTAGGCATTTCCCTGGTTCTGAGTGGTGCCGGCAGTGTTGCCAGCCGTGGTGTCGCTAGTGCTCGCAGTCATGGAGTTAGCGTTTGGTCCAGCGTACTTCTTGAGAATACAGACTGGGTCACGGGAGTGGTGTCCTGGTTCGCGGCAGCGGAGGCACTTGTCGCTGCGGATCAGTTCACGGCGCTGATCCTCAGACAGCGGCTTCAAGTTCTTGTATTTGTCAGGGAGGTCGGCGTACGGAAGCAGGTTGGAGTTGTTTTGACCTCCGTTACCTCGACCGCCGCCGCCACGGTTGCGACCACCGTTGCCATTGCCGTTGCCACCGCCGTTGCTGTTGCCCGTGTTGCCATCCTTCTTGGGAGGAGGCTTGTTCATGTCGAGGCGTGTGAAGCCGTTTTCGATGTGGTACAGCGTCTTAACGAGCTCCTTGAGGGTCTCAGGCGGTGCACCACTGACGAGGCGGTTCTGGTAGCGGTAGCTGAGCGAGTTTTCGAGTGTCTGCATCTCGTTCTCCTCGGTCATAGAGACGCAGGCACGGAGGCGCTGGAACTTAGTGTAGTGCTCAGTGAAGGTCTGCTTCTCAGACTGCTTGAGCTTGGCGAGCTCGAGGAAGGACTTGTTGGACACATCGCGCTGACCGAAGCGGTCGATGAGCAGGTCAATCATTTCCTCGATGGAAGCGAACATGTCAGTCATAGACGAGTGTTTGACATAGGAAGAGAGGCGTGTTGGTACACGTGGCTTGAGCAGAGCGCGGACTTCGCCCTTAGTCTTAGATAGCAACCAGCTCATAGACTGGTCCTTGGACTGGAAGGTGGTAACGCCGAGTTTGTTGTCGACGTCGCCCAACCACTCGTCGAACTCGGGCTCTCCATCGGCGCCGAACTTGTCAGGGTCACGGACACCACGGTTGGTCTCCATGCCAGCCTTGAGGTGCGGGTCGATACGTGACAGGGTGGTAGCGTTTGAATCGGCGCCTGGTGTGTCGAAGCGGATGCTGCGGCCGCGAATGTTGGTGAGTGGGGCGCCGCCGTCGCGGCTACGTGGTGGATCGCGACTGCCGTCACGGCTGTGGTGGGAGTCAGACTCTGAGCTGGAATCAGAGTCGTCGGAACCTGGGTTGGAATGGCCACGCTGGTCGCGAGACCAAGGAGAAAGAGAACGACGCTGCTTACAGCCGCGCTTGTCGCCGTCCTTGCTGGCCTTCAGCTTCTTGTTGGCTTTCTCAAGCTTCTTGGTCAAGGTCGCGTTGTCATTCCTCAGCACTGCCAGTGCCTCGTCCATGTCCTGGCTCTCAGCCGACTCTTGCTCCTTGAGTTGAGTGATGTTCGCTTCGAGTTCCTTGATCTTGGCCTCAGCGTCCTTACTCTGGGTGCGATAGTGCACTGCCATTTCCTTGTACTTGCTCTTGCTAGCCTGAAGATTCTCGGCTATCTTCTTGGATGCTTCGTCGGCTGGAAGCTTGGCGAGCTCTTCGAGTTGCTTCTCGAGAGCGGCGTTGTCGGACTCAAGGCGGTCTGCCTGCTTGGAGAGATTCTGGTACTTCTCTAGGTTGAGGTCGTACGCAGACTGGAGACCCTCGAGTTGATGGAGGGCCATACGGTGATCGAAGTAAAGGTGACGGATGACACTGTGGACACCCTCTGGAGTGGCCTTGGACTGGTCACGGAGCTTGAAGGCGCTCAGGCTCTCCAGCTGTGCAGTAGGAACGAGGACGTCATTACCTGTCTCGTCTTGGAAGGTAACAGCTACTTCTGTAGCCAGTTCGGGTTGAAACTCGAGGAGGTTAATCGGTTCTTGGTCTTCGGGTTCGGTGGCTTCTTCGACAGCGGCGAGACGTTCCTTAATAGCCTTCTGGCGTCGAGCGAACGTGCCGTCTGGGTCGCGGCCCTGGGTCTGTGACTGTGATTCGGCGGGCTCATTTGAGAGCGACACGCGGAAGGAGTGGCGGCGGCGGCTGCCTTGGCCGCCAGTACCACTCGGCTTCGCCATCGTTGAGATAACGACTGTGAACCGTGTACGTGTGAAGAGAGAGAGAGAGTCGCGCTTCTTGCGGCGACCTACCGTGTTTGTGCTGTGTACCGTGTGACTCTCGACGTAGCGCTCGATTGCAGCGACCTACCGTGTGCCGTGTGCCGTGTACCGTGTAAGAACGTGTGAACCTGGTCGTGTAGATTGGTCTTACGAAGTGTAACAGTGCACAGTGTCGTAGTAGAACAGAAGTCGTAAGACAAGGTATCTAAGAAGAGCGCGAGAGAACGCGCGACTAAATACAAGAGACGCGTCGCGGGACGTACCGTGCCGCGACAAACCCACGGGGTCACGTGTCGTCAAGACCGTTCACCACCATGTCGCAGGCGAGGTCGTGACACTATATATTAAGCGCTACCTTCGTAGCTTTACTCTACTAGTATTCGATAGTGTCGTGCGGGGGCGTCGGACAGGCTCGTATTGTAGGTATAATACGCAGTAGAAGTAGAGGCGATAAGTAGGAACCAACCGAGTTGATTGTGTTAGTTAGTTATAGGTTGCATCTCACTCCTGAGATGGGCATCAGCTGAGTCATGTGACCTAATGTCACATGACCTAAGTCACCTGATCCTGATCCCCAAAGTGTCCCTCAGAATGTCTAACTGGACTGCACTTTCCAACACTCCCACTCAGGCCAGATGGTCTTCTGCCTGCATTTAAATCCATCCCCAAATCATGATGAGTCATCAGGTGCTGTGGTCACATGGTTGGAGCTGTGTACCCAATCCATCTTGGTTCAACTCCTTGGCCTGGTGCTGCATTGAATTCGCCCTGCCAGAGTAGGGTGGAATTCAGTGCCTTTTGCTCTTTTGCCTAGGCTCCCTTTTGAACCATATATGGATTCCCAGATTCTGATTACTCATCAAGAGTGGCAAGCCACTTCTTCCATGGTGCAACTCCTGGGCTTGGTTTGGGGGCTTGAAGTGGACAACGTTCACTTTCAATCCCCTTTGATTTTTGCGTTCCCAAGGTCTAGGGTTCAATCCACAGTTGGGGCAGGAATCTTTTGCCTTTCCTTATGCAAGTTGGAGTTGTCTTACAAACTCCTGAAACTGTGGCCCATTCTTTGGTTTGGTCAGGCCATCAGCAACCATCTCTTTTGTTGGAACATATTCCACTGCAACCTTCCTTTGCCACCAGAGATGCCTGACATGGTTGTATGCAATATCAATGTGTTTGGATCTCTCATGGGTATGTGCATCCTTGACAAGGGTCAAGGCTGCCTGATTGTCTCCCATGATTTGCACTGGCCTCAGCTCTTTCACTGTGTCAGGATGGGCTTTGACAGTTGGCTGGAATGGGCATTCTCCCACCAGCCTTGCACAGTCCATCTCTCTCAAGAGTGCTGCCAAGAATTGAGATTGCTTTGCACATGCATTCATAGCCATGTACTCAGCTTCCATTGTTGATGTTGCAACAGACTTCTGCTTTCTGCTCATCCAAGAAACTGGGGCTCCACAAAGGAAGAAGATGCTTCCAAGGATTGAGACTCTGTCTGCTTTGTCCATTGCATAGTCAGAGTCTGAATACCCTATCAGCTTTCCTCCATTTCTTCTGAACATCAGTCCCAAGTCTTGGGATGATCTCAGGTACCTGGCCAGTTTCTTCAGAGCTTGCAAGTGTCTCTTAGCTGGGTCTGAGACATATGAGCTCAGCCTTCCAAGAGAGAAAGCAATGTCTGGTCTTGTCATAACCATGGGCCACATCCAGGTACCAGTTTGGCTTTGGTACTCTGTCCTGTTCCCCCTCTCATCATACAAGCCTGTTGGTCTCAGACTGTCATAGCTGTCCATTGGTGAGAGAGTTGGGTTGGCCATCTCCTTGGTCATTCCCAGCTTTGCAAGGTTCTCCTAGATAAAGTGTTCTTGATTAAGCTTCAAAGTTCCAGCTTGTCTGTCTCTTGTTAACCTCATCCCAAGGATCTTCTCTGGTTCTCCAAGATCTTTGATCTTGAACACCTTGCCCAGCTGTTCCTTGAACCAAAGCACATCTTCCAGCTTTGGTGCTGCAATAGGAATATCATCCACATGTGTCAGGATCAAGATGTTCCTTTCTCTGTGGATGAGAAGGCATGGGTCCACCTCTGATTGTGTGAACCCAATCTGTTTCAACTTTGAGACACAGAGTTTGTTCCAGTCTCTTGCTGCTTGCTTTAGTCCATACAAGCTTCTTAGAATCTGCAGGACCATGTTAGGTGGAATCTCAACTCCTGGAGGTGGGATCATGAAGATTTCTTCCTGAAGCTTGCTCTCAGTGAATGCATTGTTCACATCCACTTGGTGAAGTTCCAGATCCTTCTCACAAACCACAGCCATAAACACCCTTAAGGTATCATGCCTGACTGTTGGTGCAAAGGTCTCCTGGAAGTCAACTCCAAATTTCTGAGAGAAACCTCTTGCAACTAGTCTTGCCTTGAATTTCTCAATGGCTCCACTAATTGATCTCTTCACATCAAACACCCACTTGGATGTGACAAGGTTTGCTCCTTTGGGTGGAACAACCTCTGTCCAGGTGTTGTTGCTTCTTAATGCAGTTAGTTCCTTTTGGACTGCATCTTCCCACATATGTCCCCATTTGGGATCCTGAATTGCCTCCTTGTAGGACTTTGGAATAGGCACCTCTTGTCTCTGTGCAGAGATTTGAGGGGCAATTGCTGCAAATGCAGACTCTTGAACCTCTGACAGGGCTTCCCAAATCCACTCCCATTCTTGGCCTTGGACTTGGCTGAGGAATGCCCTGTGATGCTTGGCACTTGGCTCCTCCTCCTGTCCATGTTCTCTCTGTCTCTTCTGAAGCACTTGTCTTGTAACCATGCTGTGAGCTTTTGGCTCTGGGCCTGGTCCTTCATCTGAGACAGATCTCCTTCTCTTTTGGCCATGGGTCTGGTCTTGGTTCCCCTCCTGATCCCTGTGTCCTTGTGGGTCCTGCTGTGCAACAGTTGATCCTTTTGCTTTGGGATGCAGTCTCCCACTAGTGCCAGGACTGGCTTGTCCATTGATTTCCTGGCTTGACTCAGGTGGTTCAGTGGTTCCACTTTTCTCCTGCTGGGGTTGTAGTTCCCCAGAGTTTTCTTCTTCTGGATCCTCCATCCTCTGGTACTCCTCCTTGTCCTTTGGTGGAGGTGGCAACTGCACAAAGAGTGTTTGGCTGGGACCTGCAGGTTTGGTTGCCATAGCTGCAGGTGCAGCAGCTGCAGAGGGTGCAACTGCTGTTGGCTTCTTTAGAGGTCTGCCAACTGGGTTTCTGACAGGTGCACTGCTTGCTTGATTGAGCTTGGGAACATTCAGCTCCATATCTCCTCCTTTCTCATGCTCAAACCAAGTTGCAGTGTTGTGGGCCTTGATAGCCCTCATGTCAGGCTCCCAGAAGAGCCACATTTTGGCAGTGTCAGGGACATACCCAATAAACACAGCATCTTTGCCTCTGTTCATTAGTTTGTCTGATCTCATCCCAGCTGGCTGGGACTTGGGATCCATGTAGACCACTGCTTTGCAACCCCAGACTCTGAAGTGTGACACAGAGGGTTGGATGCCTGAAAAGGCTTCCTCAGGTGACACTTTGAATCCATCAATTTCTGGGCCATTAGGAAGAGAATTTCTGACAACCATGCAGGCTGCCAAGGCTTCTGGCCAGAATTCAATGGGCATGTGAGCATCCTCCAGCATTGCTCTCACATGGTCTTCAGAGGTTTGGATTGACCTCTCAACTACTCCATTCTGGATAGAGTTGTATGCCTCAGTTGTGTGGAAGGAGATTCCATATTCCTTCTCCCACTGCTTCAGCACAGCAAGAAGCTCTCTTGCTCCATCACTCCTTACAATCTGGAGGGGATTCCCTGATTGCAGCTCAGCTTTCACCTTCCAGTCTCTGAGGATACTTGGTGCATCTTCTCTGGACTTCATTGGGAAAGTCCATTTCTTTCTTGAGAAGTTGTCAACAATCTCAAGCCACCATTTGTATCCTAGTCTTGAGACAGGCAAAGGACTACAGACATCAACAGAAACAAGAGACAGCCTTTGAGGCTTCCTCTCAGTTTCTTTTCCTCTATGTTTCTTCATCTTTGCCAAGGAACATACCCTGCAAGGTTGGTGTTCCTTCGGAATAGGAATCTGAGCCTTCAAGTCAGATACCTTGTGCAGGTTTCTGAGAAGACCCTCTCCAAAATGTGCAAGTCTCCTATGCCAGAGCTCCCACTGTTCTTGGGACTTCTCTTGGGCTTCAAAGGCATAGGGTTGTTGAATAGTTCCCTGTGCAGTGCATGCCATTGCAGACATCTCATGGAATGCACTCCCTATCTCATTAATAAAGGGAACTCCTCCTATCATCTTTGTCTGGAAAAGAGGTTTTCCAGAGGGTGAATTAAGTGAAAAGTCTGGCAGTTTGAGACCAAACTGCCTGCAAAGTTGGCTGACAGAAACAAGATTAACTCCAAGACCAGGTACAAACAGCACATCCTTCAGAACTCCAGGATCTCCCAGGCTTGCACTCATTACAGCATCTCCCACATGTGTTGCTCTGATAAAGCCTCCACCAACCTTGATCCACTTCTTCCCTTGGAGGGGCTTCAGTTTCCTGAAGAGTGATTCTTGGTCAGTCATGTGGGAGGAAGCACCAGTGTCAACCAGCCAGTATGATGGTCTTGACTTGCCTTTTGCTTCCACTGCTGAGTGGCCTGTCTCTTCCACATCATCCTCCTCTGAGGGATGGTCCGATGTTTCAGATCCTCCTGCAGAAGGTCCTGCCTCTTCTTGGGCAGCATGGGCCTTCTTGAAGGGTTTCCTCAGGTTTTGTCTCTTCCTAAGGGACTGGACTTCCAGGCTGAGTTTCTTCACCATTTCTTTCAGTGCTTCTTTGTCTGGTGAAGACCTCCTCCTAAAGGTGCTCTCTCTGGGTGGTGATCTTCTCTTCTCCACCCTGCTGCTCTGTCTTGGGTTGACAGTTCTCTTGGCTTTGTCAAGGTGTGGACACTTGGCAACACCTCCAAAATGCTCCTGGTCACACAGGTAACATTTCAGCATTGTGCCTTGGATCCCTCTTCCCTTGGCAAACATTCCTGTTTCCTGGCTATCACCATGCAAGATTGCTTCCTCTGCTTCAAGATATTGGAGGACTTGTTCATGGTCAGGGTCTTCTTGCATCTGAACAATCTGCCTTATGCTTCTATACTCCATAGGCAAGGAGTGTAGCAGGTGGTCAAGTCTGGTCCTGGGTTCTTGGTAGAACTTGTAATTTGAGTCCACTTCAGCTATCCTTCTCCCAAGTTTTGTTAGATGCTCCCATGCTTCTCTAATTGTCATGTCCCCTTGCATCTTGAATGAGGTATACTCCTCAACAAGCTTCATTGCATTAGCTTTCTGAGTCTTCCCATATTTTGTCTTAAGCTTGTCCCAGATGTTCTTGGCCTTTGCTTCTGCTAGAGCTAGGCTCTGATCATCCTTGCTGAGGCAAATCAGCATTTCATACTTTGCCTCTGCATTTGCCTTTGTCCATCTTGGACCAAACTCTGACTCCTCAAGGGTGGGGAATGGTGATGATGACTTTGATGAACTTGGTGTCCCATCCTCTACAATTGGTGCCTTTCCCTTGGTAATAATCCAATGCAAGTCCTTGCTGATGAGGTGCAACTCTATTAGGCTGAACCACAGCTCCCAGTTTTCTCTTGTCAAGACTGGTGCAGCTCCCTTCTTTGCCTTGTATCCACTCTCTGAATCCATTACTGCAAAATCAAACAAACAAATCCAACTCCAGAAAACACAGGCTCTTTCAATCTGATTGGCAGCTTCTGGATTTCTGCCTTCCCTGGTTGCTGAGACTCTTCTCTCTCAGCTGAGGTGTCCAAGGACTCTTCTCTCTTAGGGGAGTTGGTTAGGTTCTTGGGTGGAGAACCTCCAAAAGATCCACCTTCTCAGAAGGGCACTACTAGCCAGTTCTGAGGTATTGGCAGTACTTGGTGCTTGGGCCTAGTCTTATCCTTTTGGGTGCTGCAGTCCAAGACTAATCCTTTCCTCTTTACACTCCTTTGGTATGCCTCTCTTTCAAAGCAGAGTGTGCCTTACTAGGCTTTTCTCTGTCTTACCTGCCCTTTGGGAACTTCTGGTTGGCAACTAGGATCTTCCAAAGCTTCTAGGCAGTGCAGATGGGATATGCCTCCAGTCTCCCTTATGCTCTTTTCCTGCTTCTCTGTCCGGTTGATACTGCAGGTCCTGCAAGAGGTGACAGGTGTCACTTTGAGGATGAGAAGGCTAACTCTTTCTACTTAGGGCCTCTCTGCAAACCCGGGCTCATAACCTGTCGTGCGGGGGCGTCGGACAGGCTCGTATTGTAGGTATAATACGCAGTAGAAGTAGAGGCGATAAGTAGGAACCAACCGAGTTGATTGTGTTAGTTAGTTATAGGTTGCATCTCACTCCTGAGATGGGCATCAGCTGAGTCATGTGACCTAATGTCACATGACCTAAGTCACCTGATCCTGATCCCCAAAGTGTCCCTCAGAATGTCTAACTGGACTGCACTTTCCAACAGATAGTATTATTACCTTTACTCGTAGTATACTAGAAGTATTCGCTAAAGCGTAATAGACGGCCTTCTTACTATTCGTAGAATTAGAGATATATATCTATAAGTATAGGTATCTTAATACTACTGTTACGGTTTGATGGAGGAGCGACAGCACCGCCTCTCCTCCGCCTGTCGCTCTCAACTTAACACGTCACCAGGGCTGCGGTCACGTGACTACCAGCGAGCGAAAGGAGCGAACAAGGCGACCGCGTCGCACGCCGCGCTCACGATCGCTCGTGTCGCAGTATGCGCCAAGGTGCAGCGCTATATAGACAACGCTCTTTACCGTAGGATAGGAGCTTCGTGCTCAACTCAATACAACTCTCTTAGGGTTATGTTACAAACCTTTCAGGACCTTCTCTGATATACCACGAGGACATTGCGAGGATCGACACTTCCCAGGCCAACCCCATATCAGATTAGGGTTAGGCTGCCGACGGACAGGCAGGACGTAACAACTTTGAGCACCAAAAGCCGAAGGGAAGCGCTATCGATCAATGTCAAGAAAGACTCAGGACGTTGCCGACACAAGAAGTCCATCACGACAACAGCTATCGACTGGAATCACGGAACGAATGAGCAACATGTCGATTAACGGAAGCGGGAAACAATCGACTCCCACTATGAGCACAGCGGGCTCATACGAGTCAACCCACGCACCTAAGATATCCACGCCGGAGACGTTCGACGGGACTAAGGAGAAGTTGGAGAACTTCCAGCTGCAGGTTCAGCTGTACCTCCACTTTAACGCACACCAGTTTCATAGCGAGGCCGACAAGGTCTTGTATGCCGCATCCTTCCTACGAGGAAGAGCCGCCAGAGGATTCCGAGCATACCTGAAGGACTGGCTTGTCTGCCAGAGTTCAGATGACGAACCAGAAACGGAAACCAGAAGAATCTTCCACAGCTACGACAAGTTCGAAGAGAAACTTAATGATCTATACGGGATACCCAACGAAGAGGCACACGCCGATCGCCATATCCGACAACTCCGACAAACCACTTCTGTCGCCGCCTATGCGTCAGAATTCCAAGGATACCAGGCCGATCTCGAGTGGAACGACGCTGCCTATCGTTCGCAGTTTTACCTGGGACTGAAGGATTCAGTCAAGGCCGAATTATCCCGAAACTCCAGCTTGAAGACGCTTGGTGCAATGATCAAAGCAGCAAAGGAAATCGACGAGAGACTCCAGGAGCTGAGATACGACCGAATCGTACAGCCTGGACACCGGATACCCGCTCGAGGCGGAGGAGGGGCTTCAAGGCCAGAAGTCAGGACCCTGATTACGGAGATCCAATGGAGTTGGATGCTACCGAACGTACGCGAGGAAGGAAGCTGAAGAGCAAAGGCTTCACCTGCTACGAGTGTGGCGAGGAAGGCCACTACGCGCGGAACTGCAGAAAGAAGAACAAGGTCAGCCGTGAAATGAACACCATGGCTCGGACAACAGCATACCGGGAATGCGAGGAAGACTCCTCGAAATCCGACTAATTCGGAGGGACAACCCCGAAGGGCTCATCGAACCGCGGTCTCTTGGTTCGATGACCTAGGTAGAAAGAGATCAGTACAAGGACAACGGAAGAAACGACGAAATGGACTACGACAAAACCAAGGAACATACTTCTCGGGGTCCGGAGTGGCCAGATATGTGTCCCACGACAGATACGAGGGTACGGAGGTATCCCACGCCTCCGGAGGAAGCGAAAGGATCTCGGAGCCAGGGAAAGACAAGTCAGGAAGTGACAGGAGGGAGGGCGCCTCCTCCGCCTCCGCTTCGGCGATACGTTCCGACTCGTTCTGGATCGCCTCACGCTCTTTGTCATCGGCACGATGGAGCTGTTTCCTCAGCCGGCGGACCTTCGCTCGGGCAGTACGAATCTCCTCGAGGGCACGTTCTTCAACCTCCTCGAGATGTTCCTCTGCTTCGCGAAGCTGCCTCTGAAACCTCTCCTTCGCGGCCGATAGTTTGTTAAACTCCGAAAGGGTGACTCGGAGGTCACAGGTTTTGTGTGCAGCGACGCAGTTCTGACAACGACCGGAGGAGACGTCTACGAGACACTCGAGGCTACGGTCTCGACAGAGCTTGCAGGGTGTGGGCATGGTCTCTCCGCGTCGGGCAATCACTCTAGAAAGGTTAGCGATTCTTTCGCTGACTGGGTGACGTTTGGGAGGCATCGCAAGAAGGACGAACCTAGGGAAAAGAGAAGGATCACGGACACACTAAGTAATAAGCTTCGGGGCGAAGCTAGGCTAAAAGGGGGATGGTGTTACGGTTTGATGGAGGAGCGACAGCACCGCCTCTCCTCCGCCTGTCGCTCTCAACTTAACACGTCACCAGGGCTGCGGTCACGTGACTACCAGCGAGCGAAAGGAGCGAACAAGGCGACCGCGTCGCACGCCGCGCTCACGATCGCTCGTGTCGCAGTATGCGCCAAGGTGCAGCGCTATATAGACAACGCTCTTTACCGTAGGATAGGAGCTTCGTGCTCAACTCAATACAACTCTCTTAGGGTTATGTTACAAACCTTTCAGGACCTTCTCTGATATACCACGAGGACATTGCGAGGATCGACACTTCCCAGGCCAACCCCATATCAGATTAGGGTTAGGCTGCCGACGGACAGGCAGGACGTAACAACTACTATCTAAACGTACTATTCGTAGTATCTAGCTAGCTACGATAGTAGTAGCTAGATACTATACGAATACGGAGAACTTTATCTTCGTATATATTCTATAGTACTACTAGATAATTCTCTACGAATATATATCGATATAGGCGTAAATACTTAGTATAAAGAATACGAACTTATAGAAGGTATTAATTAACTATACGTTATTAGGCCCTTTGTCGTGCGGGGGCGTCGGACAGGCTCGTATTGTAGGTATAATACGCAGTAGAAGTAGAGGCGATAAGTAGGAACCAACCGAGTTAATTGTGTTAGTTAGTTATAGGTTGCATCTCACTCCTGAGATGGGCATCAGCTGAGTCATGTGACCTAATGTCACATGACCTAAGTCACCTGATCCTGATCCCCAAAGTGTCCCTCAGAATGTCTAACTGGACTGCACTTTCCAACACTCCCACTCAGGCCAGATGGTCTTCTGCCTGCATTTAAATCCATCCCCAAATCATGATGAGTCATCAGGTGCTGTGGTCACATGGTTGGAGCTGTGTACCCAATCCATCTTGGTTCAACTCCTTGGCCTGGTGCTGCATTGAATTCGCCCTGCCAGAGTAGGGTGGAATTCAGTGCCTTTTGCTCTTTTGCCTAGGCTCCCTTTTGAACCATATATGGATTCCCAGATTCTGATTACTCATCAAGAGTGGCAAGCCACTTCTTCCATGGTGCAACTCCTGGGCTTGGTTTGGGGGCTTGAAGTGGACAACGTTCACTTTCAATCCCCTTTGATTTTTGCGTTCCCAAGGTCTAGGGTTCAATCCACAGTTGGGGCAGGAATCTTTTGCCTTTCCTTATGCAAGTTGGAGTTGTCTTACAAACTCCTAAAACTGTGGCCCATTCTTTGGTTTGGTCAGGCCATTAGCAACCATCTCTTTTGTTGGAACATATTCCACTGCAACCTTCCTTTGCCACCAGAGATGCCTGACATGGTTGTATGCAATATCAATGTGTTTGGATCTCTCATGGGTATGTGCATCCTTGACAAGGGTCAAGGCTGCCTGATTGTCTCCCATGATTTGCACTGGCCTCAGCTCTTTCACTGTGTTAGGATGGGCTTTGACAGTTGGCTGGAATGGGCATTCTCCCACCAGCCTTGCACAGTCCATCTCTCTCAAGAGTGCTGCCAAGAATTGAGATTGCTTTGCACATGCATTCATAGCCATGTACTTAGCTTCCATTGTTGATGTTGCAACAGACTTCTGCTTTCTGCTCATCCAAGAAACTGGGGCTCCACAAAGGAAGAAGATGCTTCCAAGGATTGAGACTCTGTCTGCTTTGTCCATTGCATAGTCAGAGTCTGAATACCCTATCAGCTTTCCTCCATTTCTTCTGAACATCAGTCCCAAGTCTTGGGATGATCTCAGGTACCTGGCCAGTTTCTTCAGAGCTTGCAAGTGTCTCTTAGCTGGGTCTGAGACATATGAGCTCAGCCTTCCAAGAGAGAAAGCAATGTCTGGTCTTGTCATAACCATGGGCCACATCCAGGTACCAGTTTGGCTTTGGTACTCTGTCCTGTTCCCCCTCTTATTATACAAGCCTGTTGGTCTTAGACTGTTATAGCTGTCCATTGGTGAGAGAGTTGGGTTGGCCATCTCCTTGGTCATTCCCAGCTTTGCAAGGTTCTCCTGGATAAAGTGTTCTTGATTAAGCTTCAAAGTTCCAGCTTGTCTGTCTCTTGTTAACCTCATCCCAAGGATCTTCTCTGGTTCTCCAAGATCTTTGATCTTAAACACCTTGCCCAGCTGTTCCTTGAACCAAAGCACATCTTCCAGCTTTGGTGCTGCAATAGGAATATCATCCACATGTGTCAGGATCAAGATGTTCCTTTCTCTATAGATGAGAAGGCATGGGTCCACCTCTAATTGTGTGAACCCAATCTGTTTCAACTTTGAGACACAGAGTTTGTTCCAGTCTCTTGCTGCTTGCTTTAGTCCATACAAGCTTCTTAGAATCTGCAGGACCATGTTAGGTGGAATCTCAACTCCTGGAGGTGGGATTATGAAGATTTCTTCCTGAAGCTTGCTCTTAGTAAATGCATTGTTCACATCCACTTAGTGAAGTTCCAGATCCTTCTCACAAACCACAGCCATAAACACCCTTAAGGTATCATGCCTAACTGTTGGTGCAAAGGTCTCCTAGAAGTTAACTCCAAATTTCTAAGAGAAACCTCTTGCAACTAGTCTTGCCTTGAATTTCTCAATGGCTCTACTGATTGATCTCTTCACATCAAACACCTACTTGGATGTGACAAGGTTTGCTCCTTTGGGTGGAACAACCTCTGTCTAGGTGTTGTTGCTTCTTAATGCAGTTAGTTCCTTTTGGACTGCATCTTCCTACATATGTCCCCATTTGGGATCCTGAATTGCCTCCTTGTAGGACTTTGGAATAGGCACCTCTTGTCTCTATGCAGAGATTTGAGGGGCAATTGCTGCAAATGCAGACTCTTGAACCTCTGACAGGGCTTCCCAAATCCACTCCCATTCTTGGCCCTGGACTTGGCTGAGGAATGCCCTGTGATGCTTGGCACTTGGCTCCTCCTCCTGTCCATGTTCTCTCTGTCTCTTCTGAAGCACTTGTCTTGTAACCATGCTGTGAGCTTTTGGCTCTGGGCCTGGTCCTTCATCTAAGACAGATCTCCTTCTCTTTTGGCCATGGGTCTGGTCTTGGTTCCCCTCCTGATCCCTGTGTCCTTGTGGGTCCTGCTGTGCAACAGTTAATCCTTTTGCTTTGGGATGCAGTCTCCCACTAGTGCCAGGACTGGCTTGTCCATTGATTTCCTAGCTTGACTCAGGTGGTTCAGTGGTTCCACTTTTCTCCTGCTGGGGTTGTAGTTCCCTAGAGTTTTCTTCTTCTGGATCCTCCATCCTCTAGTACTCCTCCTTGTCCTTTAGTGGAGGTGGCAACTGCACAAAGAGTGTTTGGCTAGGACCTGCAGGTTTGGTTGCCATGGCTGCAGGTGCAGCAGCTGCAGAGGGTGCAACTGCTGTTAGCTTCTTTAGAGGTCTGCTAACTGGGTTTCTAACAGGTGCACTGCTTGCTTAATTGAGCTTAGGAACATTCAGCTCCATATCTCCTCCTTTCTTATGCTTAAACCAAGTTGCAGTGTTGTGGGCCTTAATAGCCCTCATGTTAGGCTCCTAGAAGAGCCACATTTTGGCAGTGTTAGGGACATACCCAATAAACACAGCATCTTTGCCTCTGTTTATTAGTTTGTCTGATCTCATCCCAGCTGGCTGGGACTTGGGATCCATGTAGACCACTGCTTTGCAACCCTAGACTCTGAAGTGTAACACAGAGGGTTGGATGCCTAAAAAGGCTTCCTTAGGTGACACTTTGAATCCATCAATTTCTGGGCCATTAGGAAGAGAATTTCTAACAACCATGCAGGCTGCCAAGGCTTCTGGCCAGAATTCAATAGGCATGTGAGCATCCTCCAGCATTGCTCTTACATGGTCTTTAGAGGTTTGGATTGACCTCTCAACTACTCCATTCTGGATAGAGTTGTATGCCTCAGTTGTGTGGAAGGAGATTCCATATTCCTTCTCCCACTGCTTCAGCACAGCAAGAAGCTCTCTTGCTCCATCACTCCTTACAATCTGGAGGGGATTCCCTGATTGCAGCTCAGCTTTCACCTTCCAGTCTCTAAGGATACTTGGTGCATCTTCTCTAGACTTCATTGGGAAAGTCCATTTCTTTCTTAAGAAGTTGTCAACAATCTCAAGCCACCATTTGTATCCTAGTCTTGAGACAGGCAAAGGACCACAGACATCAACAGAAACAAGAGACAGCCTTTGAGGCTTCCTCTCAGTTTCTTTTCCTCTATGTTTCTTCATCTTTGCCAAGGAACATACCCTGCAAGGTTGGTGTTCCTTCGGAATAGGAATCTGAGCCTTCAAGTCAGATACCTTGTGCAGGTTTCTGAGAAGACCCTCTCCAAAATGTGCAAGTCTCCTATGCTAGAGCTCCTACTGTTCTTGGGACTTCTCTTGGGCTTCAAAGGCATAGGGTTGTTGAATAGTTCCCTGTGCAGTGCATGCCATTGCAGACATCTCATGGAATGCACTCCCTATCTCATTAATAAAGGGAACTCCTCCTATTATCTTTGTCTGGAAAAAGAGGTTTTCTAGAGGGTGAATTAAGTGAAAAGTCTGGCAGTTTGAGACCAAACTGCCTGCAAAGTTGGCTGACAGAAACAAGATTAACTCCAAGACCAGGTACAAACAGCACATCCTTCAGAACTCCAGGATCTCCTAGGCTTGCACTCATTATAGCATCTCCCACATGTGTTGCTCTAATAAAGCCTCCACCAACCTTGATCCACTTCTTCCCTTAGAGGGGCTTCAGTTTCCTAAAGAGTGATTCTTGGTTAGTCATGTGGGAGGAAGCACCAGTGTCAACCAGCCAGTATAATGGTCTTGACTTGCCTTTTGCTTCCACTGCTGAGTGGCCTGTCTCTTCCACATTATCCTCCTCTAAGGGATGGTCCGATGTTTCAGATCCTCCTGCAGAAGGTCCTGCCTCTTCTTGGGCAGCATGGGCCTTCTTGAAGGGTTTCCTCAGGTTTTGTCTCTTCCTGAGGGACTGGACTTCCAGGCTGAGTTTCTTCACCATTTCTTTCAGTGCTTCTTTGTCTGGTGAAGACCTCCTCCTAAAGGTGCTCTCTCTGGGTGGTGATCTTCTCTTCTCCACCCTGCTGCTCTGTCTTAGGTTGACAGTTCTCTTGGCTTTGTCAAGGTGTGGACACTTGGCAACACCTCCAAAATGCTCCTAGTCACACAGGTAACATTTCAGCATTGTGCCTTGGATCCCTCTTCCCTTGGCAAACATTCCTGTTTCCTAGCTATTACTATGCAAGATTGCTTCCTCTGCTTCAAGATATTGGAGGACTTGTTCATGGTCAGGGTCTTCTTGCATCTGAACAATCTGCCTTATGCTTCTATACTCCATAGGCAAGGAGTGTAGCAGGTGGTCAAGTCTGGTCCTGGGTTCTTGGTAGAACTTGTAATTTGAGTCCACTTTAGCTATCCTTCTCCCAAGTTTTGTTAGATGCTCCTATGCTTCTCTAATTGTTATGTCCCCTTGCATCTTGAATGAGGTATACTCCTTAACAAGCTTCATTGCATTAGCTTTCTAAGTCTTCCTATATTTTGTCTTAAGCTTGTCCCAGATGTTCTTGGCCTTTGCTTCTGCTAGAGCTAGGCTCTAATCATCCTTGCTAAGGCAAATTAGCATTTCATACTTTGCCTCTGCATTTGCCTTTGTCCATCTTAGACCAAACTCTAACTCCTTAAGGGTGGGGAATGGTGATAATGACTTTGATGAACTTGGTGTCCCATCCTCTACAATTGGTGCCTTTCCCTTAGTAATAATCTAATGCAAGTCCTTGCTAATAAGGTGCAACTCTATTAGGCTGAACCACAGCTCCCAGTTTTCTCTTGTCAAGACTGGTGCAGCTCCCTTCTTTGCCTTATATCCACTCTCTAAATCCATTACTGCAAAATCAAACAAACAAATCCAACTCCAGAAAACATAGGCTCTTTCAATCTAATTGGCAGCTTCTGGATTTCTGCCTTCCCTGGTTGCTGAGACTCTTCTCTCTTAGCTGAGGTGTCTAAGGACTCTTCTCTCTTAGGGGAGTTAGTTAGGTTCTTAGGTAGAGAACCTCCAAAAGATCCACCTTCTTAGAAGGGCACTACTAGCCAGTTCTAAGGTATTGGCAGTACTTGGTGCTTGGGCCTAGTCTTATCCTTTTGGGTGCTGCAGTCTAAGACTAATCCTTTCCTCTTTACACTCCTTTGGTATGCCTCTCTTTCAAAGCAGAGTGTGCCTTACTAGGCTTTTCTCTGTCTTACCTGCCCTTTGGGAACTTCTAGTTAGCAACTAGGATCTTCCAAAGCTTCTAGGCAGTGCAGATGGGATATGCCTCTAGTCTCCCTTGTGCTCTTTTCCTGCTTCTCTGTCCGGTTAATACTGCAGGTCCTGCAAGAGGTAACAGGTGTTACTTTAAGGATGAGAAGGCTAACTCTTTCTACTTAGGGCCTCTCTGCAAACCCGGGCTCATAACCTGTCGTGCGGGGGCGTCGGACAGGCTCGTATTGTAGGTATAATACGTAGTAGAAGTAGAGGCGATAAGTAGGAACCAACCGAGTTAATTGTGTTAGTTAGTTATAGGTTGCATCTTACTCTAAGATGGGCATCAGCTGAGTCATGTGACCTAATGTCACATGACCTAAGTCACCTGATCCTGATCCCCAAAGTGTCCCTTAGAATGTCTAACTGGACTGCACTTTCCAACACCCTTTAGTATATAGCTATAATAAGCGAATAGGTATCTAGCATATATAAATTTAGCGCTACTAGAATAGTATAGGATTGCGAATTCTCGTAAGCTAGTAGATATAGTTACTAGCTAAACTATTAGTAAATATATAGGTAGAGTACCTTAAGAGCGAATATAAACCGGCTAGTAAAGCCTATAGTCTTACGAATATATCGGTATAGCGAACGATAGCTATAGTCTATTATCTTACTATAATTCTAAACTTCTACGAGAACTATATTAAGCTAGATATTCGCAGCGTCTAGTCGCTCCGTTAGAACCCTTTTAAATAAGCCTATCTTATAGCAAAGCTCTATAAGCTAGTAGTATAATATCTTATAGTATAGCCTATCTAGCCTATCTATATTAATATATAGTATTCGTAGTATATCGTAATCGAACATAATATAGGCATAGAATAGCTCGATAACTCGCAGTCGCAGGTTAAGATTATGCTCCGTAAACGGTGCCTTTATGTTACGTCCTGCCTGTCCGTCGGCAGCCTAACCCTAATCTGATATGGGGTTGGCCTAGGAAGTGTCGATCCTCGCAATGTCCTCGTGGTATATTAGAGAAGGTCCTGAAAGGTTTGTAACATAACCCTAAGAGAGTTGTATTAAGTTAAGCACGAGGCTCCTATCTACTCGGTAGAGAGCGTCGTCTATATAGTATTATGTCCTAGCGCATCCCACAGCTTCTCCCGCCCTGTCGCTCTGTCCGCTCTGTCGCTCTGTCCGCTCTGTCGCTCTGTCCGCTCTGTCGGGAGAGAGCAGAGAGCGCTCTGTTGTCACGTGACTACCCGGGCAGGCGAGTGGCTGTGGGCTTCTTTTAGTGTTCGCGGCACGATCCGTAACACCATCCCCCTTCTAGCCTAGCTTCGTCCCGAAGCTTACAAAGTAAACCCCGTTTCCATGTTCGTCATCCAACGATGTCTTTCCTTCCTCCCACTCCATCTTTCTTCGCAGGCAAACCCAAGCGCAAGAAACTAGGAGCCTCCACCATTCGTCGCGAGCATCAAGCCGATAAGATCGACGCCCTTGGGAAAGAAATGGTGCAAAAATGCAGTCGGTGTGTTCGCGAGAACATCTCTTGCCGTGTTCACATGTCGTCTGGAAAGTGCAGTGCCTGTGTTCGCGCAAACTGCAGAGAGTGTGATATCTCGATTTCTGAGGGCGACTGGATCCGTCTGCGGAAGCAACGCGCAGCTCTTGAGGAAAAGATGACTCGTCATCTTGCCCGCATGCGTGAGCTCCGAGAAACCCTCCAGAAACTCCAAGAGGAGGAAGCCAAGGCGTGGGAGAAGAAGTCCCGTCTCCAGAAAGAGATGGACCTCCTTGAGACCCGCGAGGCAGAGGCGCTCAAGGTTGACGACGCCGCCATAGCTGCCGCGGAGGAGAGTGACTCTTTCGCCGCTCCCGAGCTCCCTCAGGATCTGGTTCCGATTCTTCCCTGGTCCAACATGGAGGAAGTGCCGGAAGAATTCTGGTCGGAAGTCTGCTTTGATCCTATACCGTTCGTCCTTTGTTCCGTTGTCCGTTATCGTCGTGCTGATCTCTTTTGCCTAGGTCATCGAACCAAGAGACCGCGGTTCGATGAGCCCTTCGGGGTCGTCTCTCCGAACTAGTCGGATTTCGAGGAGTTCTCCTCGCATTCCCGGTATGCTGTTGTCCGAGCCATGGTGTTCACTTCACGGCTGACCTTGTTCTTCTTTCTGCAGTTCCGCGCGTAGTGGCCTTCCTTGCCACACTCGTAGCAGGTGAAGCCTTTGCTCTTCAGCTTCCTTCCTCGCGTACGTTCGGTAGCATCCAACTCCATTGGATCTCCGTAATCAGGGTCCTGACTTCTGGCCTTGAAGCCCCCTCCTCCGCCTCGAGCGGGTATCCGGTGTCCAGGCTGTACGATTCGGTCGTATCTCAGCTCCTGGAGTCTCTCGTCGATTTCCTTTGCTGCTTTGATCATTGCACCAAGCGTGGTCATGCTGGAGTTTCGGGATAATTCGGCCTTGACTGAATCCTTCAGTCCCAGGTAAAACTGCGAACGATAGGCAGCGTCGTTCCACTCGAGATCGGCCTGGTATCCTTGGAATTCTGACGCATAGGCGGCGACAGAAGTGGTTTGTCGGAGTTGTCGGATATGGCGATCGGCGTGTGCCTCTTCGTTGGGTATCCCGTATAGATCATTAAGTTTTTCTTCGAACTTGTCGTAGCTGTGGAAGATTCTTCTGGTTTCCGTTTCTGGTTCATCATCTGAATTCTGGCAGACGAGCCAGTCCTTCAGGTATGCTCGGAATCCTCTGGCGGCTCTTCCTCGTAGGAAGGATGCGGCATACAAGACCTTGTCGGCCTCGCTATGAAACTGGTGCGCGTTGAAGTGGAGGTACAGCTGAACCTGCAGCTGGAAGTTCTCCAACTTCTCCTTAGTCCCGTCGAACGTCTCCGGCGTGGATATCTTAGGTGCGTGGGTTGACTCGTATGAGCCCGCTGTGCTCATAGTGGGAGTCGATTGTTTCCCGCTTCCGTTAATCGACATGTTGCTCATTCGTTCCGTGATTCCAGTCGATAGCTGTTGTCGTGATGGACTTCTTGTGTCGGCAACGTCCTGAGTCTTTCTTGACATTGATCGATAGCGCTTCCCTTCGGCTTTTGGTGCTCAAAGTTGTTACGTCCTGCCTGTCCGTCGGCAGCCTAACCCTAATCTGATATGGGGTTGGCCTGGGAAGTGTCGATCCTCGCAATGTCCTCGTGGTATATCAGAGAAGGTCCTGAAAGGTTTGTAACATAACCCTAAGAGAGTTGTATTGAGTTAAGCACGAGGCTCCTATCTACTCGGTAGAGAGCGTCGTCTATATAGTATTATGTCCTAGCGCATCCCACAGCTTCTCCCGCCCTGTCGCTCTGTCCGCTCTGTCGCTCTGTCCGCTCTGTCGCTCTGTCCGCTCTGTCGGGAGAGAGCAGAGAGCGCTCTGTTGTCACGTGACTACCCGGGCAGGCGAGTGGCTGTGGGCTTCTTTTAGTGTTCGCGGCACGATCCGTAACACTTTAGAGCCTAAGATACGCTCTAGTTAGTAAAACGTCTTATAAGTATTAGTACTAAATAGTAAATACTATACTCGTTCTTAAGGCGTTTATAAACAGCGTCTCTCGTATATTAAGGGCCATTTAATCTAAGAATCCAGTCGGTTATTAGGCTACGTATTAGCTCTAAGTTAATATATATACCGGCTATACTATTAGTAGGTAGTTAGCGAGTATTTAACGATTCGTAGAGTATAATAGGGCGCGTAGTAGTAGTATAATTAGTGTCAACACGCTGCGAGTATCTAAAAAACGATGTTTTGGAGTTTGCGAATTTACGTAATTAGTCACCTAATACAACTGTACATTCGGGCCGCTGTCCAAAGCTCCGCCAAGCCTCGGCTCGGACTTTCGTCAGTTTCCACGCCGATCCACTTTCCTCCTTTTCACCAACCTCGCCTACTGGTCACAATCCCTTCTGCTCGTCACAAGCGACAGAACAGTGGAGTTGACATGTCATATCACGAGCAATCTTGCGACAACTCAAAAATTTGACGAGCTGCACTACGCGCAGAAGAGACCTACCGCCGCTTGGCCGACCGCCGTTCGCACGTTTCTCCTACTGCATCCGGCAATCTGTGGAAACACCATCACTAAAGATGACTTAGCTCTGTGGACAAGCCTTCTTGTGACCAGCTTCGCGAGGATCTTCCTTGCAAAGCACTGAAGAAGCGCTTCTGAGCGCTCAAATGACCCATCCCAATGGCTGGGGAGATGAACCACGCGAGCCTCTCAAGTATGCTCGTTGGAAAGTGGAAATCCCACTAGTGGGTGCGCGTTTCGCGTCACGCATAGATTGCTAGTCGAGAACATCCTATTCAGCCCTGTGGTGTGGAAACCGTTCCGTGAAAACATGCTCCCATCTCGCATGTTCTATCAATTTCAGACGAACGCTTGTTCTTGCCCCAGTTTCTTGCTCGCACTT
This sequence comes from Cercospora nicotianae, assembly GCA_029490675.1. Classification (NCBI taxonomy): domain Eukaryota; kingdom Fungi; phylum Ascomycota; class Dothideomycetes; order Mycosphaerellales; family Mycosphaerellaceae; genus Cercospora; species Cercospora nicotianae. The sequence continues at coordinate 4,747,595 of JANQAT010000012.1, read as the reverse complement.
CTTAATTGTATGGCGGAGGATCTGCCGTTCTCTTCATGCTGACGACTTTCGCATTGGACTTCGTGGATCTTATGACTTAGCTTCAGGCCGACAAGAAGTCTTCAAAGCTTTTGGCGCGACCAACAGCCAGGATGGGAACCTTCATCTTCGAAGACCACGCGCCGAACGTGGCCGCGACAATCCTTACACTATTCACGATATCAGCGATAGTGTTCCCATTGCGCATATACACCAGGATCAAGCACAATTCTTTCGGCTGGGATGATTGGACAATGTTGATGGCAGCGGTACGTCTCTCGCATCCCAGACCATCCATCTGATATTGCGGACGCGACTGACATTCACGCAGGTTCCGTACACTGCCTTGACTGTATTTTGCCTTGGATCCTCTTTCCTGGGTGTTGGCGTGCACAAAGAGAAACTCAACGATGCGCAGACCGAGCGAGCGATGATGGTGAGAACTGCCGTGTCGTCTTGGAGCGCCAACAACTAATTGTTGCTTCAGTGGTTCTTCTTCTTTGAGATCTTCTTCTGCCTGGCCATCATCCCGATCAAGCTTAGCATTTCTCTGATGCTCATGCGTGTCGCTGGTCCAAAGACGAAATATGTATGGGCACTCTGGGCAATGTCTGCATGCTTCGTGCTCATGAACGCGATCTCATTCTTCTACATCATCTTCAGATGCAAACCGGTCAGCTACGCCTGGAATACGGATATCCCTGGAGGAACCTGTTTGCCTAGCCAGGACCTTGCGGATATCTACTATGCCGACACTGCTGTAAATATCGTCACAGACTGGTTCTGCGCGCTAATGTGAGTGGGAAACAATCTGAGGTTTGGCCACTCTTGCTGACACTGCTACAGACCACTTCCATTGCTGTGGAACCTCAAACTCAACAGAAATGCGAAGGTTTCGGTCGGGTTCCTACTCTCGCTAGGAGTTCTGGCCTCTCTGTCTGCTTGTATTCGGCTCAAATATACCGTCAACCTCAACAACAGCCACGATTACCTCTACAGCGTCGCCGATGTCATGATTTGGGGTTACGCGGAGAACGGCGTCGGCTTCATCGTTGGATGTATTTCAACACTTCGGCCTCTATTCCGAAAGATGTTTCAGCTTGGTGGCAGCGACTCCAGTGTAGGAAATCTAGGCGGGCCGAGCGGAGAGCTGTACAACAGAGATGGACTGGCATACAACCGCGATCCCAGTGCTTTCGGCGGCCGCCAGCGAGGAGATATGAAGACCGATGTGACAACCAGCCAACTTGGGAGAAAGCTTTCTGGCGATTCTGGTTCTACTAGCGAGGAATACATCTTGCAGGACATCACGGGCGTCGACAGGCGGCATGATGTGCGTGGCATCCAGGTGCAGCGCAGTGTACACCAGACAATAGATTGATCAGATGCGACAAGGCCAACAACGTGCCATGCACACGACATGATCTTCGCATGCTCATTTCCGCGCTCTCGGCACCGGTCTCCAATTGCTGTAACACATGTTGGTGCCTCGATAGGATCCAGTAGATCCTCTTGTTCGTCCTCTACGATCGCCATATTGGATTAAGATCAGCTCGACTTGCGATGCACTTGGCGGCCTCAAACCTGCAGCGCAACCGGCCAGCGATCCGAAACGTGGGCGTCTGCTGCCTTTTATCGAAGCGACGCGGGGCGACTTTGTGCAAGTTTTGTGCTCTTCCGGCAACGTTATAGGACGCCGCGAGCTCTGGTATTCGTCGCACTGACGAGCCATGTGCCGCGCTACCCCAGATTTCCCGCATTCAGTTGGAGTCATAATACATGTGGAGGAGTGCAGCGAGTGGAGGACAAAACTCGCCTCGCCTTCGCCAACCAATGATTCCACACAAGACCCTGAGAATGCGAACTCGCAATGCAACATCTCAATCCTGTTGGCAACCCCGCAAAGGATTTTTGCTCATGCGTCCACTTTGCCTAGAAAGCTGTCCCTGGTATCTTGTGCTTCTGGGCGCAAATCCTACCCTAATTGGTTGGTGTATACAAGACCTCTGGAGCCGGGATTGTTCTTGGACGCTGGAGTCTGATTCGCTGGAGCTTTGGCATGTCGGGAGAGTGTCGTCCGACAGGACAGGATATGTGCAAAGGGTCACGAGGTCCCGATGTGGAGACACAGCACATTGGCGTACCAAGCACGATGAAGTCGTGTTTGCCATGCGATGTTGCGGCGTGGCGGCGTCGCACTCTGTTAGTAGGGGCGCAGTGAAGATCAATCCTGCTAGGCTAGGACGGCATCCGATGGGAGGGGTGTCACGCTGGCGAGCTGAATGCGAGGAATGCGCTGTGTTGATATTTACTGCTTGCTGCTGCTCCGTTTGTTTCAAAACTTTCTGGACGTCTTCGCCTTTTGGCGTGCATTATTTTGTCTCTACCGAAGTAGCGACTGAGTCAGTCGATTGTGGTCACCATGCCGTGGAAAGTAGGCAATATCTATGCCATTACGGCAGTGGCAGTGATTGGAGGTGGACTTTTTGGTAAGTCGCATACCTCCACGAGCGAAGTGACTTGAAACTACTCGAGCGCAAGTACTGACACATGCGCCAGGCTTTGACATTTCGGTTCGTTCTAGAACTATTTTGCATGCTGCGATGGCATGAATTGATCATTCCCAGTCTATGAGCGCCATCATCTCCACAACATCCTACCTCTGCTACTTCAACCAAGGTCCCGAAGGTCCTCCATTCAATGACAATATCAACTGCTCTGGACCACGAGCATCGACTCAAGGAGGCATCTCCGCCGCTATGCCAGGCGGCTCATGGGTCGGCGCCTTGGTTTCTGGCTATCTCTCAGACATTCTCGGCAGGAAGAAATCTATCATGATCGGCTGCATCATCTGGGTCATTGGCTCAACTATCACATGCGCCTCGCAAAACATCGGAATGCTCATTGTGGGCAGAATCATCAATGGTTTCTGCGTGGGAATCGAATCTGCTCAGGTACCAGTCTACGTCAGTGAGATCGCACCACCTTCAAAACGTGGAAGATTGGTAGCTTTCCAGCAATGGGCGATTACTTGGGGAATCCTGATTCTTTACTATATTTCTTATGGTGCTAGTTTTGTGGGAGGACAGACATCAACTACCTACAGCACTAGCACTTTCAGGATTCCATGGGGCTTGCAGATGTTGCCTGCTGTGCTTTTGTTCGGTGCTATGTTCTTTTTGCCTGAATCGCCTCGCTGGCTGGTAAGTATTTTCTTCAGATTTTATGAACTTTCTTACTCACACGAAGTAGGCTCGCAAAGATCGCTGGGATGACTGCAAAGCAGTTCTCACCCTCGTTCACGGAAAAGGAAATCCAGACGCCCCAATTGTCGCGCAAGAATTATCTGACATTCGTGAAATGTGCGAGTTCGAAGCTCGGAATTCCGATGTCACTTACTGGGAGCTTTTGGCGCCACGATACATCTTCCGCACACATATTGGAGTGTTCACTCAGGTATGTTCCCAACTGGCGCTGATTCCTTGCTCGTATGTTTTGCTGATCATGTTACTCGACAACAGATCTGGTCTCAACTAACAGGAATGAACGTTATGATGTAAGTCTTTCCAATTGCGAAGCTCTAATGCTCCATACTGACATCTAATCAAGGTACTACATCACATATGTGTTCGCCATGGCCGGTTATAGTGGCAATGCAAACTTGCTCGCCAGTTCGATTCAGTATATCATCAACGTCCTGATGACCATTCCCGCCCTCATCTGGCTTGACCGCTGGGGTCGGCGACCTACGCTCATCGCCGGTGCGACTTTGATGATGATCTGGATGTTTACGAATGCTGGTTTGCTTGCCAACTATGGGCGTGTGGTTCCTGGAGGCGTCGATGGTATTGAAGCTGTATCTATGGAGTTGTCTGGAGCGCCGGCGAAGGCTTTGATCGCTTCGACGTATTTGTTCGTGGCGTCGTTTGCGCCGACTTGGGGTAGGACAAGGATTTCGCCGGTCTTGCTTATCTCGAAATACTGGTGCTGACATGGCTGTGCAGGGCCTGTATCATGGGTATATCCCCCAGAGCTATTCCCGCTACGTCTACGAGGTAAGGCTGTCGCTCTGTAAGACTCACCCTGAGACTGTTTCATCTCGATGCAGTGATTGACGTTATTCAGTTCCACAAGCTCAAACTGGGCCTTCAATACCGCACTCGGAGCATTTGTGCCACCCGCTTTCGTCAACATGTAAGTTTCGAATCTCCTACAATCGAATGCCATCATTCACTAACACTCTGTCCAGCCGCTGGCAAGTCTACATCGTCTTCGGCGTATTCAATCTCTGCATGCTCATCCACTCTGCAATCCTGTTCCCAGAGACTGCTGGTAAGACTCTTGAAGAAGTGGAATTCATGTTCGAAGATCCGAACGGCATTCCTTATATTGGCAAAGCGCCATGGAAGACTTCAGTGCAATACCATACTGCTCTCGCCATGGAGCACGGGAACTTGGAGCAGAGGAAGCTGCATAAGCTTGAGCACAGTCCGGATAGGGAGGAGAAGGTTGCTGAGACTGTTGAACAGAAAGTCTAGGTGGAGAGCGGCGATGAGGCAGAATCCTGTAGCGGTATTGATACTCAGAATGTGCAAGATACCATTCATGAACATTTGAATTAGATCTTCTCAAGCAGTACTACTGCTGTGCCGGCGCTACATATCAAGATTCGAATGAGCAATATCGCCACACAAGCAACAATGCAGCGTCATCACAATTGCGAAAACACAGTTGCAGGCCAGTCCGATCTACAGTGACAATCGTGACATTGGCCTTCGCTCACTTCGATAAATTACTGCATGTGGCTCGGCTGTCTGGACTCCGTCTTGCGGACCAGTACATCGATCACGATGTCCCTCTCCGAAAGCAAAGCTACAATAGGCAAAGAGGCCGCTGCAAGGCCAACTGCTGCCTTGCAACCCGAGGAAACATTTTTAGCCTTACACGATTCCCCAGCTTACACGTTACAGCATGTGTCACGGCTCCAACAATCGAAGGAAGCCGGAGTGGCTGACCGCAGTCTGAGCGAGACATTCCAACCTCTTCCGAGACATCACTTAGCTTCCGGCAGTGCAATCGCATTGTTGGGCAATTATTCTTGCATGTTGGAAAACATTAGAATTTCATACTCATGTGGTATCTCATGCAAATGTGGACGTTATCTATACCCTGCTTTCTGTCTTTCTCCGGAAACAAAACACTCGTACGAAATAAGAGAGATCCTGTCACGACTCCCTCTGTAGCAAATGAAAAAGAATAGCTTTCGTATAACATCCCGAAAATGCCTGTCGCTGTACATCGAAGTCCGAACAGCATGCTTCTTTTCTCGTCACTTCCGCTTATCCTGCAGCGAAAGTACTTTTCTTCCTCAACGTTTCTCCGAACCACCACAGGATGAACGGCGAAGGAATGCCGACTGCAATGCCGATGAATGCCAGAGTGGTGTTTCCCCAGCCGTACCCAAGGCCGCTGTACATCGCGCTTGCAAACAGCGGGAAGCCAAAACCTCCCAAGGATCGCAAAACTGCTGTTGCGGCGATCGCAGATGCCGCGTATCGCGTGTATGCATCCACGAGATAAGTCTGGCAATTCTGAAAAACAAGTTGGTTTCCAGCTGCAAAGATCGCCGTTCCAATATTTGGCACAATCCAGTGAACTTTGAATTGGGCACTCCAGCCGTAGATCAGCAGTCCAATTGGCACCATTGCTGCACCTGGAAACATCAATGGTACGCGGAACTCGGATCGTCCGATGTCGTTGTTCTTGGCCTTTAGTCTCTTGTAGATCCTGTCTGCGAATTTTGCGGCGATTTGTGTTCCGATCAAGAAGCCGAGACCTAGTGAGATGTAGTTGAGACCACCGATGCTGACGCTTTCGTTGTACTGTGTTCGCCATACTGCGGGGAAAGATGCGAGGACGAGGTAAAGTACTCCGTATACGTAGCCGATGTAGAGAGCCAGGACTTGCACGATGGGCTGGGTGAAGAGCAGGATGAAAGGTCGCTTGAGCGCAACGCCGAGATGATTTGCGAAGCTTCGCGATGGGTTGTCGAATTCAGTATGGAGGTCCTTGTTCTCAGTCAGCTTGATCAGTCTGCGCTTCTTCTTGGCCAGAACGGTAGCCGCGTATGTTTCTTGGAGGAAGAAGAATCCGAGGATCTCAACGAAGAAGGCCATGATAGAGGTGGACCAGAAAACCCATCTCCAGGTGGAATATTCTGAAACGAAACCACCAGCAATAGGTCCTATTGCTGGGCCGAGGAGAGGCGCCAGAGAGTACAAAGCCATTGCTCTACCACGCTCTGTTGGGAGCCATAGATCAGCGAGAACACCACCACCGATACCCAAAGGCGCGGATCCACCGAGGCCGGCGAAGAATCGAAATGCGACAAGCTCGCCAGTGTTGTTTGCAAAGCCGCAGGCCAGGTTGAAGGCGAAGTAGAATACATTGCTGAGTAGCAGCACAATTCGTCGCCCGAAAAGTTCTGAAAGTGGTCCGAGGAATAGCGGGCCTAAAGCGAAGCCGAGAATGAAGACTGAAAGAGACAATTCTGCTAGGAACATGCTGTTCATGTTGAGGTCTTGTCGCACTTGAGCCAGAGCTGGTGCGACCATTGAACTCGATACGGGCGAGATGAATGTGAAGAGCGATACTGTGATTGTAGCTGCCCATCGCTTGCGTTTTGACCAGTTCTTCGGATTCGTTGGGTCGTCTGGTCCATCCCAAGTGACCAGATTGTGATCTTTCTCGCCTTTGCCCTGCTTCTGGGAGCCACCGCGCTTGACTGTGCCGTTCCTGCCCATCCGTGAGGCATCGCGAATGATCTGAATCTGACCGAATGTGCTGCCTTCATCGCCATCAGAAAGTGGCCAGTCACCAGAAGCCTGTTCTTCGTCCCACCCTTTGAGGTCATCCTCGAAGTTCGCCTCTTCGTCGGCCTGGTAATCGTGTACGGCACCAGCGTAGTAATCGAGATCGGACACAATCAAATGCAAGTCGACAATACTATCACGAGCGCCGCTTCTCCCTGTTCGTCCTGATTGCACCGACTTTCCTGATCGTGTCGAGATATTCCGGTTTGCATTCTGCCCTTCTCGAAACCATTGCGGCGGCGTTCCGGTTCTCGCATCTTGCACTGCTTTAATAGGCTCAAATTCTGAAGATAGCCATGGAAAGTCCTCGTTTGAAGTCCGTGGTGGCCGCAGTTTTGCTCGTTCTACCTCCTCCATTCCTCTGTTTTGCATGGCGTAGGAATCATCAGTCCATCCTGAATAGCGACTGTTCCAGGACTTGACGGTTCCAACCGTCGACCTGGGAGTTTGTGACATATTGATTAGCGATTACTGCATACGAGCGAGCGAGTGTGCTGTGGAGCGTGGGAAGGACGCAAGGCGTCTTTGGCAACCAGCCAGCCGGAAGCCGTGTATATGAGAGTGGCCGCTCATGGATCGCAGGGTTGCTTCCGAAATCAAAGTCAGAACCTTCGGCGTATGACCGCCGCACGCAAGCGATCGGATCCATCACGCTGGCGCACGCTGGAAGCCTCGCCCGAAACAGAAAATATTTACTGCTATCCTGGGTGAGGTCGCAGGTCTTGGCCGCGGACGAAGTTGGGAAATGGCTCAACAGGGTTTAGCGCGGCCCGCAAAACGCTATTTACATCAGCTCCGCCGCGTTCTGACAGGCTGCGTCTTCCTCCAATCTTCCACGACCGCAGATCGCGGGGCCGATGTGCATCTCTGCGGTGGTACGGCTGCACCTCGTAGGACAGCAGCACCACTGCACGCATCCATGATGATGACACGACTTGATGAGGGCCTGGGCTGAGTGAATGCAAGGAGCATCATCGAGCGTGAGGCGTGTGGAGGTCGCGTGGGCAGCATGCTCTCATTGTTCTGACTGTATGCAAGGCATTGCCCAGCTCTGTCGGGTTTGTATACTGCGACATTGTCACGGCAGCAGTCCAGGGACTCAGGATCTCCCCTTCCGGCAGGCCGCATCGGACCCTCGAGAAATTGGTGGCAACAAGTCACACTGGTAGACTGGCTGCTCTGCGAGGAGTCGAATCCGTAATCTCGGTCGAATTGGCAATCAAATTTGACTGCATGCGCTCATCAAAGGCGAGCAAACTTTGAGCTGCGCTGAAATTCAGCGTCAGAGTACTGTTGTCGAAGGGCGATGATATGCTGTATACTGTCAGTACTGGACTTCGCGCTTGCTGCATCGCTCGCGGCGTTCCTCGTGGTATGCTGCACGCCGCGTGGTATAGACTCTTGCTTCGCCTGTCATGAGAACTTTGATGATGAGCGTTGGGGGGCTGCGTGAACCAAACTCAAAGATGTTGCAGTATTTGTCTCACGACGTGAAGTCAAGTCTTGAAGGTTGACGTCTATTGAGAGTAGCGAGTGTGTCGACCAGCATGCCCTGAGCAGAATGCCAAGAAATTCGACCAGCGCTTTTCACGGTGCAGATGTGGGCAGAACCCCAATACTTCCAAGCAAATCCTGCTAAACCCTTCTCGTTTCAGATGCAAATGTTGATTGAAGTATGCATGCGGTCGTTGTCGACCATCGTGCTGTCGTTCACTTCATAGTGCATGCGCACGGACCAGTCTTGGCACTACGGATGGAGGCTCAAAAAGACCAAATCCTGCGCCCACCAAGCCTCGTAGTACTTGTAAGAATAATGGAAGATCTGTTCAAAGCATAGGTGAGCAGATCTGTGTATTGTAAACTTCCCTGGCAGCTCGGGGCCAAAGTTTCGTTTTGCGAACAATATTGCATCAAATACTGCCCCAATACAAAACTCTGGTGCACAAGCACTTCCAGCCCTGCAAAACGTATCGTAAGTCTTCAAGCCGTGCGTTTCCAGTCGTGCAAAACGTATGCTGAGCCCTCAAGACTGTTCTGAACACAAAAAAAGCAAAAAGACTGGAAAGTCACACAGAGGCTATTATCCCATGTTAGATTAGGTTCAATTCACTTCAATGGCACCATACTTACGCGGTATCCCGGGATTGAACCGGGGACCTCTCGCAGATTGTCTCAGGGTGAGCCCTAAGCGAGAATCATACCACTAGACCAACACTTTTAACGTGGTTAGTGACAGCTTGATGGTGAAGAGCTGGAGAGTACGGACCCGCCTCAGAATTTCCGACGCAACCCTATTGGGTGTACGATGCGGAAGCAGGATTTTGCAACGTATATGAAGGATGATGAAGTGCAGCTTGCCCGAGAGGTAGAGAAGAATCGTCTGCCGAGAGGGCTTTGGTCATGCGGAGCGGAGAGCTGTCCCAGGATGGCAGGCTTTTGGGTACCTCGATCGGCTGTATTGAGAAGGCCGCCAGCTTGTGGGAAGTCCATTCGTGTTGCTCGTCTTTGGAAATAAAAGGCAGAGAGTAGATACATCGGTGTCCAGCTCCAGGCTTGGCTTGGCTTTCTGCGGGCCGCGATGGGACTTGGCAGCACTGAACAGAACCTCTGCAGATGAACATCAGCATGCTTCATACATCATGATACCTGCCGTGCTCGGGCAGAGCATCTCGTGGACCAGCTTCGTTTGTGATCCCTTGTACTGACGGTGTCCGAGCCGAGCGCGATCGAGACTGTTCCACGCGACGCACTACACGGAGCACAACCCCATAGTCCCACGATGATTCGATGCCCAGGAAGCGAAGACTGACATGTCGCATGAGGATGATATTTCGTGTTCATACTAATCGTAGAAATCGCCGGCTTCCATTCACAGCGTACAAGCAAGCAGGCACGTTTACTGCCTCGAGTCCACAATGACAAAGTCGACTGCGTGTATTGTGAGACCGCAATACGGCCAGGTTCAGTCCTGAGAAGATACCGGTAGAGCACCAAAAGACACAGACTTGAAAGTCCAAGCAGTCTAGACAAGAGGTGAGGTCAGGACACCAAGGAGAAAACGGCATGATTCAAGCCGCTTTGGGATGGCTTTTCTCCTCCGCAAGCATTCCACGGAGCTGGCGCAAATGTCAGGAAATACTAGACAATGGCTTTTCTTGCAATACTGGAATGCGAGCTCGGCGACAGTTCATCAAGAGTACGTTGGACGCAATGTATCAGCGTGCGCCTGGTTCCACTGACATCATTGGCTGCTTGCGATATACTGCACAGCGGAGCACGTCTCGAGAAGTCGAATTTCGGGCAGCTTGCAGAACATACTTGTCGCACTCTGAAGTCCAGCAGAGTATTTCGGCGGCTGAAGTTTATTTCGCTGTCGCACATATCTCGGGAATATATGCCTCCATAGGGCGGATGTGGTGATGAGGTGTAAGTGGTATGCTGGCAGTGTATGTATGGTGATGAGGTGACGTTGAAAAGCTCGCTCTTGCCTACATGCATGTCAACGCAACGGCGCTCAACTTGCCCGCGGACCTCACCTGTACAAATCATCGGCAAACACATTCGAAGCACCACAGCTGTGCATCAACTGCATTGCTTTTTCGAGCAGCTTTGTTTGCGACCTGCTGCCAGCGACGCCGACAGCAGTACTGAATCCTTGACAGGGACAACAATTCTGAGGCGGGTTCGTACTCTCCGGCTCTCCACCATCAAGCTCTCACTAACCACGTCAAAAGTGTTGGTCTACATTAGAAGTGTGGACAAGGGAGGCTATAAACAAGTGCCGCGACAATACAGCGATTCTCCTCCATTAGCGAGCTTTTTCATTCGGAATCTGAAGAGTATGCCTCAAACGGTGCACCAGCGGTATGCCTACGAAAGCCGCCATCACCCTGGATCCCGTGTCCAATTGCTTCTGGTCTCCACGTGTCCTCGAGGCTCATCGTGGCTGTTCGCAGTTTGAGCGTGGCCAAGGTCGCAGGCTCTGTCGCTGGAGGAGGCGACTAAAAGGCACAGAGGCAGTGGTCAATGCAAGCATATTGAAAATTGTGCGCGATGTCACGCGGAATCCGGTTTCTTCAAGCCGCCTCGGCAGATCTGCCCCTTCGCATCTGGGTGCCGTTGTAACGGTGCAGAGAACAACCAGGCCCAGCCCAACCTACCTGCGACCTACTAACTGAATCTCCATGGTTGAGTGCCATCGTATAATTGTGCTTTTGCAGCATCCATGCATGATCACTGCGCTCACGACTCTCTGGTCTACTGTTCGACGTCATGCACGCTTGAGGCTAGTTTTGAACAGGGAACGAAATGAGCCTCAGCGAATGGCAGAACGGATACGGGAACGGATACGGAGAACAAACCGCGTAATCGAGAATGCGCTACTGGTCGAAGGTGGATTCCAAATCGCCGCTGGAGGATTATACACCAGCTGCTACATGGCGCAGGCACTCCATATATCTCTTCCACGATAGTCGCCATCTCTGGTATTGCCAGTTTCTACTGCTATCTCGTCTGGGAACACTGGCCGAACACGTTCGCCATGCACCCCCTTCTCATCGCTTTAGCATCCTTTCCATTGCTCATCGTGGGCTATCCGGATCTTTTGTTCTCTCGTGAGGGCCCTAGAGAAGTGCACCATCCAGACATGGAGGCGCATAGACCCGCTCTCTACCCAAATCACTTCACCTGGCAGCCGCCTGGTGAATGCGATGGTATGCGTACAAAAGAATATACCTTCTTTCAAGGCCCGGCTGACGAAGTGCAGTACGCTCTCCTTGCCCAACTCTGAACACTCTGGCCAACCATGGCTTCATCCCGCACGACGGGCGCAACATAACTCTCGATACCTTGACAAAAGCCTTCAAAGATGCCTTGAATATTGCCCCTTCACTCACGCAGGGAGCGTTCTCGCGCGCCGTACCCGTCAATCCTATGTTCAATGCCAGCGTAAACCTATCCTTTCAACTTTTTCTCTTTCTCCGAGCTAACATCTTACCAGTTCCTCGACCTCGACATGCTCCACGTACACAATTTTATTGAACACGATGGTTCTCTTTCGCGGAAGGATGCTGTTTTCGATCGGACTAATTCTTTTGACAACGATACTTTCAACAACTTGCTTTCCTATTTTGGAAACGACACTCAGATAACGATTGAGTCGATGGCGAACGCAAGAGCCCGGCATGCTCTCGAAATGAGCAAAGACAATGATCTGTTCGCGATCACATGGAGTCAAGTTCCTGTCATCTTGGGCGAGAATGCTATGATGCTGCTGGTGTGGAACAAAGACACCGCGGGAACGCCGGAAGATCCTGTCGCAAATAGGGCGTACTACGAGTACTTTTTCAGTAAGTCTACACGTCGATGTTTTGCACATGAGTTCCAACCTTGCCATCGAGCTCCAAGCTTACGAATGGCGTTAGGGAATCAAAGACTACCAGTCGAGCTTGGATGGTCGCCAGTTGACACTGAAATCACTGAAGAAGCAGCAGGAAAAATTGTTGCAAAGTTGCAAAAGATGAGCCCAGCGAGCGTTCCATTGGCTTTCAATCCTCGACTGGCTGTGCAGTCTGAAGATTAGTCAATCACACGTGTGCTTACTTCCAGTTTCCGGGTTCAGCCAAAACCCTGGTCTCTGCACTTGGCAGTTGAGTAGTTCGAGGCTTAGACCGCCATGATCGGGGTGGCGCACCTCTTGTTCATGCTGGTCTCTTCCCAACTCTCTCACTTGCTTGTTCGTCGTGCCCAATCTCATCTTTCGTATACTTCTCACGTAAACGCAGTCGCTGATCTATCCCGGCCGTTAACGATTCATCGCCCCTCCCAGACGCAATGCCAGTCAGGCGGTCGCACAAGAAGTCACGCTACGGATGCGATCAATGCAGACAAGGGCGGGTGAAATGCGATGAGGCGGTCCCTCGATGTTCACGATGTATCGGGCGCGGGCTACCATGCTCATATGGGAAGCGACTTGCGATGCTTAAGCGACTGGAGGAGCATTCTATGCAGATGATCGTGCCCTCCGCATCGGCCAATACGGAGGACAGTATCACCACAGTCCCTTGCATGGCAGCAACTGTCAACAGAAATCACTCAATGCCCACTCCAGTAGGATCGCCAGCGGCAATCATAAGACGCCGCGAACTGCGGCTCATGCATCAATGGTCTCGAACCACGTGCGACAGCTTTTCTCGCGAGATTAGCAACCCTGTGAAAGATCACATCATCGAAATCGCATTACAGCACGAATATCTCCTGGAAGCGGTTTTTGCTCTCACAGCAGCACAAATCGCCAGCTCACCCGAGCGTTCCGACATAGTCCATGAGTATACCGACGTCGCTCGGGACTATCAACATAGGGCCGTTGGCGGTCTGAGAAGAGCGCTCGATACACTTTCTCCAGCGACATGCGATGCCATCTTCATATCATCCACGATTCTTCTGATTTGCACAATCGTGTCGCCTTTTCTTGGGGATGACCACAATCAGAGTTTCCAAACTACAACGGACGCAATGCTGGAACTAAGCAGCTTCCTCCACGGACTTACATCTGTTCTCGCTGTGAGTCGAGATTGGATCATTAAAGGCCCAATGGCCAGCATGCTTGATGCAGATTGTCCAATTGCTTCAAAACCATTCCAGCTTCCCTTCTTGGACGACTTGCGGCATGCGAATCTGGAGAAGGATGGAGAGAGACGCGCTGTTCTCGCACATGCGATGGATATGCTTGAAATCTCTGTGCAAGGAATCAGGTTTATTGTTCCGTGGGTCATCAGAATCCGACCCAAATTCTTCCAGCTCTTGAGAGAAGGAGACGATCTCGCACTCGTGATCTTCATGCAATGGGGTGTACTGCTGGATCGAATGCGTGGTATGTGGTGGGCTGAGTTTTCTGCACGTGGTCTGGTAGACCAGGTCTCGAAAATGATACTTGTCCACAATGGCAAGTGGGCGTATGTGGCAGATTGGAGTCGATCTCGTGTCGGTTTGTGTTCGCAGGAGTTTCAAGCAAATGGGCAGGCCAGCCTGACTGGGTGAGCCTATCAAAGTCGATGTTCTTTGTTCGAATTGATGGCGCCGTTCGCATATTTCGTATATGTGCCTAGATGAGACATAGTATAGCTTCGCCTCGCTCAGAAAATATAGCTACGCACTCATTCTTGTAATATTAGCATGCCCGTTCCCGTTCTCGTTCTTCGCCGTTTAATGTCTTGGCAATACTGTGGCTTTGTGCAGGGATGACTTAAGGAACACGACGGGTTTCATTAGTCCTTGGCGATACAGCGTACTCGTTCATAGCATGCATAGCCGTATTGATTGTCTGCATAGCCGACAACCATTTGTATTTCATACAGCACAAGTACCTGCAATCTCAAGATGTACAACACCAATCTTCCACCGCTTCCCAGTCCTAGCTCTGTCTTTTGCAATTCTCTCGTCGTCCTTTGAAACAATACACGAATTCTGGATCGCCGTTGTCGATACTGCACTACATCACAATGGCTGAGAAAGAGTCCTACTACGACTATGAGCCCTCTGTGGCTGCAGCGGGTATCTTCGTAGCCATATTCGCGATCTTGGGTGTGATGCATTTCTATCAAACCATCAGAACTCGCACCTGGTTCTGCATTCCCTTCGGCCTGGGAGCTCTCCGTAAGTATAACCTTGAAACCATGTTGACAATGTTTAATCATTGTTCCCCAATTCGGTCGACCACGCCGTGCAACAGTGCCATGATGCTAACATCTCGCAGTTGAAGTCATCGGCTACCTATGTCGTGGCCTCGGAAACTCTAAGCCGGACGTTCTCATTCTTTACATCATACAGACACTTTTCATTCTGCTCGCTCCGATCCTATTCGCCGCCTCAGTCTACATGTTTCTAGCTCGCATCATTCGAGCAACGAACGCCACCCACCATTCGATCATCCGCATCAACTGGGTCACGAAAATCTTCGTCGGAGGAGACGTACTTTGCTTCGTCATACAGGGTGCCGGAGGAGGGATCCTTGCTGGAGCCGATAGCCAGACGTCTTTGGATCTTGGAAAAGGAGTTATTCTTACAGGCTTGTGTTTGCAGATGGTGATCTTTGCATTCTTTATGGTCGTTGCTGCGATATGGCAGAAAAGAATGAGAGGCTCCAAGGAAGATGAGATGACATCGTTCAACTGGTTGATCTACCTGCAGATGTTGTACGTGGTCAGCGTCCTCATCACAGTCAGGAACCTGTTCAGGGTCATCGAGTATGCAATGGGCCGTAAGTCACTTCTGACTGGACTCTTTGAGAACGAAACTGATAGAGCACAGCCGACGGATACCTTCTTGTGAATGAGTGGCCCATCTACGTCTTCGACGCTTTCTTGATGGCTATTGTGCTGGCCATCTGCACCAGGTGGTATGTTGCCGATGCGATGAGGAAGGCGCAGAATGAAGGTAAAGACCACGAAGGCAATAATGTGGAGATGTTGACACAGTCGGATGCCGGTGCCTGCTAGTGGACAAGTTTTGAGACTTTCATCCTGTGGCCGAATGCATATCTCGGGTGGTGGTACACATCAGTTTCAGAGCTGTACATTGCTCCGTCCACGGCAAGCAGAATATGTAGCAGATAGGAACTGCCAATATGATGCCTTCACCCACATCTCCATCACGACCCAAGCCGTGATGGCGAATTCCGCAATAGACTTTGCTCTGTCCTCCTGGACGAACCGGGGGTCATGCTTGTTGTCAGCTCCAGCATCCTGATAGTGGACAGATCGCCTTCTGCCTTTTGACGATCTCGTGCGTTCCTGTCAATGACGACCGACATACCCCAGCTCCACCGCAAATCCCGTTCCTACGATCCAGACCAACGCTGAGACTGCTCGAGCTGGACCCTAGAGACCCGCACGTCCGATGTTCCAAATTCAGTTACGATCTCAAATTTGTCGATAAGCCAGTATCCTGCGCCTCTGAAACACCATTGTACGACCTGGGCGTACAGATCGTTTACGCTATCCTTTCGATCTTGCTCGGACCAGTACGCAATATCGTTTACTTCCGAAGAGGAATTACCCGCTTCGAAGTCGACTTCGATTCTTACTGTCTCGACATGGATCGGCTCAGCAAGTCGCGAACCGACGCCCATCAGAGGGCCATAGTGGAGTATATGATTGATGGTCTGGTAAAGCTCGAATTGTAATCGATGTGCGGTGTAATCTTCGCGCCATAGATTGGGTCGACCGGTCTGGCGCTCTTTTGGTATGCGAACTGTGAGATGGAGCGAACGCACAGTGTTAGGGGCGCATGGTAGACGCTGCCATACCAGCTGTGCGAAGTGATCATTACGAGTCCAGCGGAGCCTGGTAGGAAACCGGAGAAGAGGCATGTCCAGCTTCCACGTGCTTTTTTCGAGCTTATTCAGCGTGGTCCCAGTGCGCATGAAATCCGCGAGTTCGTAGTAGATGGTCTTGCAGGCCAGTCGCATGTTAGTCCAAGGGATTGACAACTTGACATATGGCTTTCGCTTGATGGGTTGAACGTGTCCATCTTTCCTGCAAGTCGGGTCCTCGCGCCTGTATTGGAACAGATTACAGTTCATGTCGAGCACGAGGATTTCTTGGTAGATCAGACACCGGATCTCTTTTGGCAGGCTCAATAGACAAATTTGCTGAGAAGGTGCCATCGTGCTGCCGTGATTATGGCTGAAATCTGGCTGTCCGGGTGGGAAAATGGGAAATGAGAGATGAACAGGATTTTTTGTGAAGACATCGCATGAGTCCGAATTCATGGATGACACGTTGCAGGTCTTCAGCTATTTTGCAGCAAGTGCTCGGTAGTGCCAAGAAGACTACCACATATTGGTGATCTGGCTCATCCAGCCTTCTGAGAGCTGCTTGACCCCATCAATGAGATTTGTTCACGGAATTAGTCCAGACTGACGGACGTCGCACACAACAAGCCAAGCTGGAGCGCGGAATATCCCCTGCCCTCCTTTTGCGGCCCCCGAATCAATGACTTCTGATTTGCAAGAGAATAGTGGCTCCAGAGCACGGCAGAGCACGCAAGCAGTTCTGCCTGACTCTGCCTGAACTTACCATCCGTACTGCAAATTTGTCACCTCTAGCAACGACTTCGGACGAGGAGCCCTGAAGAAAATGCTTAGGCGGATGCGAGAAGCTTTTCATTAGTATGCAACTGTTCCTGTCCGACTGGAATGTGGTAGCAGAGTCCGGTTCGCAGATCATCTCTCGAAGAGCTTTCGTAATCGTAACTTCTCGAATTACCGGTGCGCTTTCGACCCTTCTAATGCTCCTCTGTTATGGCTGGGAACAATCCGCCCATTGTCTGGAAAGAAGGTATCAGGCAGCCCAGGCATTTCGGGTCCCAGAAAAGCTTGCGATTGTCTGTTGGATCTAGAGGCATGGCCGATTGCTCGTTGACCATAAGCATGAGTATCCTCTGACGCCAGCCCCAGGGTCATATCCGCCATAGCATAGCCTCGAGGCAAAAAGTGTTGATGAAGACAGGAACAACTTCGGTGGTGATGTCCACATCTTTGCCAAGCTCACAAAAGCTCAGACCATTTGTGACGTCTTCACTTCCAAACATCGACCAGATCTTAGCGCGATCGCGTGTGCAGGAACCATCTGCATCATCTACGATCGTTGAACCCACTCCTCAGCTGTGAAGCTGCTCCTCTGCAGCTCTCAGGCGCGATGACATCGATCTCAGTTGGCTGGATTGCCAATGGCTGGCAGGTCAAGTATCCTCCTCGGTGCCTCTTTCATGCCTCTTCTCCTATACCAGCGACCACTCGTGGCAGCAATAACATCCCTCAAAACACCTAGAGCCTCTTTATTTCGACCACCGCACTATTGCTACTCACTACAGTACCCCGAAATGGCGCCCAAAAAGCATGCGCGCTCCGAATCGAGCGATAACATGGACGGCCTCAAACACCCTTCGACCAAAGTCGCGAAAAAGGTCGATGCTCATCCTCCCTTCGAGAAGCTCACCTCCATCCTCGAAGATACCTCGTCCGACTCGAAGCCCAAGAATGTGCTGCACTGGTTCAGAAGCAAGGATTTGCGCATGCAAGACAACAAGGCGTTGTATGCTGCCTCGGAGAAAGCGAAAGAGGGCGACAATCTCATCACAGCATATCTGCACAGTCCGAAAGATCTGGAGTGGCATGGCACGTCGCCGGCGAGGACAGACTTCATTCTAGAGTCGTTGTCTTTGCTACAGAAAGAGCTTGCTGAGAAGAATGTACCTCTTGCGATCTTGACTGCAGAAGAGCGAAGTCAGAAAACGGATACTGTGCTCGAATTTGTGAAAGAGAACGATATATCGCATGTATATGCCAATTTTGAGTACGAAGTGGATGAGCTTCGCCGCGATATCGATCTGGCCGAGAAGCTGAAAGAGGAGAACATTGGCTTTGAGCTCTTCCACGATCAGACTGTTGTAGTCCCAGGCGAGCTGACTGGAAGTGGGGGCGGACCGATGAAAGTGTTCACGCCCTATCACAAGGCTTGGCTGAGCGAGACAAAGAGCGATCCAAGCCTCCTCGATCTAGCTGGAGAAGTCGAAGGCAACGATGCTTCCGCAAAGAAAGACCTTTCCAAGCTGTTCGACAACAAGATTCCCACTCCACAATCAAACAAGCAATTCGAAAGCGATGACGAAAAGAAACGAGTCCGAAAACTCTGGCCTGCCGGCCACCAAGCTGGAATCGAAAGACTCAAACACTTCCTCGACAAAAAAGTGAAAACCTACGCCGCCCACCGCTCCGAGCCAGCTCTCGACCCCTCATCTCGCCTCTCACCCTACATCGCCGCAGGCGTCATCAGCATTCGCGAAATCCTAGACCACGCCAAGAAAGCCAACGAAGGCGCACACTTCGACGAAGGTGATCGAGGCATCGACTCCTGGGTCCGCGAACTCGTCTTCCGAGAATTCTATCGCCACATCACAGTTATTACACCACACGGAAACATGAATTTACCACAGAATCTGAAATTCGATTTCGTACAGTGGGAAGATGACGAAGAAGGGTATAAGAAATGGGAAGAAGGTACTACTGGAATGCCATTCGTCGACGCTGGCATGCGTCAGCTCAAGCATGAAAAGTATATGCACAATCGATTGCGCATGAACACGAGTTCGTATCTTCGAGCGAATATGCTCATCGATTATCGCCGAGGTGAGAGGTATTTTGCTGAGACGTTGGTTGATTGGGATCTGTCGAATAATACACAAGGCTGGGAGCCGAGTTATACGGTTTTCAATCCGGTCGTTCAAGCGGAGAAATGTGATAAGGATGGAGACTATATCAGGAAGTGGGTGCCCGAGTTGAAAGACTTGAAAGGGAAGGACATCTTTGATCCGTATAATCGCGTGAGTAAGGAGGAATTTGAGAAGTTGGGGTATCCGGCGCCGCATGTGGATTTTAAGGAGAGCCAACAAAGAGCGAAGGTAAGTGAGAACGGACGAAGACCTAGACCGGTGATGGAAACTTTTGCTAACAGTTTGCGCAGGAAAGATATAAATCTGATCTAGCGAACGCGGATCCATAGAAGTATACACAACTGCACGCGAGTCTCGAACGAGTGATCATTGAACCAGGAGACAGTGGTTTCTGATCTTCCGAGCGACCGTTCGGAAGATTCTTCTCCTCGCGCGTGAGCTTTCACGCTTCATTACTGCCAGAGAGCATGCTCTACTCGGCATAGGGCTCACCTATCGGTATCTCGGACAGACCTCTGGGGTACAGTTGCGCCGCTGCTCTCAGCTAGGACGCAGGGCCATCAGAACTTGATCTGAGAAAGACAGGTGCCAAAACCCAATGCTCTACCGCAATGCGATCGCGTCTCAGACAAACCTCCGTGGCACCATCTGAGCCGAAGCTCAAAAGAGAGCCATTGAAAGCCTCTGTAGATCGGAAAGGGGACCAGCGAGCTCAGATCACCACGGCAGCGAAACCACTTCGACGGCCTTTGCTGCTCACTTCTGTTCGAGCGGCGCAATGTAGAGGATGATTTCTAGGTTCTTGGCTGCTTCATCAATCATGATGAAAATGCCACTTGCAGGGTTCAGGCCCATCTGTCCACACCTTCCGGAACGATGCCGTGCGACTGTTGGTGGTCGCGGTCACAACGACACTAGTCTGGGCAATGATCCAAGATTGACACGCCTTGTAGGAAAATCGGTACATTCATCGATGATCGGCGTTGTCCCAATCAAAGATGCCATGCTCGTCGTTCTGGAGGTAGCGCCGCAACTCAGCCCACATGTCGACAGGCTTTGGCTCTGGCTTGGCTTTCCTCGAACCATCCTGGCCTTGGCCATCTTCAGTCTTGGTCTTGACCGAATATGGCATGATGAGCTTGCCAACGTTGGTTCCAGAAAGTGCTTGCTCAATGACCTTCGCCTGAAAACCCAGGGCACGTGTACTGGCGTGATGATTGTTCGCTGCTTGGTACTTCGACAGTGCAATGTCAAATTCAAGACGCCTGTCATTCGGTGGCTGCGGACCGAATTCCCCACCACCGGCGGCCATGCCTTTCGCAGGGAGATCAGCTTGTACTGGGTAGAGGCGGCCGTTTTCAACATTGGGCGGCGCTGGTGAGAAGTTGAGGGCAAAATCGTCGGCATTTGCGTTGGTGGGTGTCAGACACAGGAGGTGGAGACGTAGTTGGTCGAAGAACCTAGCAAGTATTTGCTGTAGCAACGTCTTGTTGGTTCTTGTGGTGTCGAGGATACACACCAGTCCGCCGGACGCCTTTCGAATGAGTCGCAGCGCCTGCAGCTGCGCGGCATTCCATGTTCTCCAGGTCAACAGATCTTTCCAAGCCGACTCGACGGCTGCCTTCTCGTCATCGTGGTCGCAGGTCTCATCCAGCTTTGAGATCCACGCAGTGGCGATGTCGATTCTGTTGTGCAGGCCTTCCACCCAAGGCTTCTGATTCAGGATAGTCCCCGTCCACTTCGATGCGAGATCTGCAAGTAAAGCCTTCGCCGTAAGAATCTGGCTCTTGTACATGCTGTCAACCTTGATATCGACTCGAAGAGGTGCCTTGCGAACCCCCGTCCCAACATCCTCGACGTGGTGTCTCGTCTCAAGTCGTCTACGGAATGTGAAGTGACGATAGCGTACGCATCTGCAGCGGGAAGGCGACCTATCGGCCGGTCCGTAACGAGGTCTCGCAACTTTCTCGTGAAGTCTTCTTTCGCACCAGACGTCGTCTTGGCAGTGTACGTTATGGTCAAATTGGCCAAGTCGCCTAGACGAAAGACTGCTCTGTTGTTGTGAGCTCCGAGCTTGCTAAAATTCCCGAACTTGATCGCGGCTATGACGAGCTCGCCAGCACCGAAGGACACAATATAGTGCGAAAGTGCGCAAAGGTTCTTGGAGGCCTGGGATAGCTCAGTGAACTGCAGCTCGCCACGCCAGCCAGATTGCCCTGCAGCTTCCTCAATGGATGCGAGAGCGTTTCCCGTGAGCATCTCCATCATCGGATAGCCCTTCTCCATCAGTGCTCGTCTACCCGGCATGGCATTCGGCGGGATCATCTTGTCGCCTCGCTGCGTGCGGAGAAGTGGATACTCCAGCTTGTACAGAGAGCTGAGCAGGTGCCCTGAACCTCCAGGCAGGAGCACTCGGACAGCCTGGCGATGGGGATCCACCTTGTGCTCATCTTTGGGCTCCGCCTCGTGGTCATTGCCGTTCTTTTTTTTTTTTTTTTTTTTTTTGCTGCGTAGGGACTTGCCAAAAGCGCCGACTGATGCCTGATCTGCTATTGTCGAAGGCGAGAAGTCGCACATATGGAGAGTCATTCTGTGCTCTTTCCTGAGCTCGAGAAAACTCCAGAACATCTTCAAGATCTTAGTCTCTTCTTCGGTCATACTCGCAGCATACCTGCCTGTCTTTTGCAAGCCTGAGACGATGGTGGCGTATGCAGATGTCCAGCACATTGCTATCAAGCCAATTCTGGGTCTGGGGTATCTGCGATCGAAAGGTCTTTTACTTCACGGCCGGGATGCTTCGAGTCTTTCGCGAAGTAAATTTCCAAGACGATGGTTGTCGCGTGGTCCTGTTGCGTCGTTGCGGCATTGTGCGTGCGGGCGAATGACAGGTGCGTACAGCAGTTTTGCAAACTGGACAAAGACGTTGGTCTTGTTGTCATCAAAAGCGAAGTCTGGTGCGTAGGGAAGTAGCCCATCTTCGGTCTCGATGTGGCATCGACGGTAACATGTCGACGTTGCAAGACTATTGAGAAGCCTACCTCTTGGATCATCCTTGGACTGCGGCTTCCACAGTGCCACCAGCTTCATTTCGTCCGTGATCCCGCCCGGTTCGGCCGCCACTATCAATGCAGGCTCTGCTGAAGCATCTTGCGTTGGTCTAATGAAGTTCAAGGAGGTATCTGTCGGGGTTTCGATGACAGTGACACCGCGTGGAACAGCAGGCCACCATTTCTACGCAGAGTGGCATTCAATCCATCTTTTTAAACAGAGGCAGTCACTAATCAACATACTCTCAGGTGAGAAGACTGCTCTTGTTGCCGGGCATCCTCGCTCTGGGCGGCAGCTGGTAATTCCGTTAGGCAGAGATAAGGACGTTTTGAGCTCTTCTCCGGCGCAAGGCCTCGTTGCCATGGTCCGCAACCCCACCCTAGGCCGCATCCAGGACGAGTATTTCTCTGGAAGAGGAGACAATTTGGCGCATTCTCAAGCAAGAGGATGGCTCTATCGGACTTGCTTTTGATACTCTGAGTAGCTTCCCTGGATGTATGTGAGCAGAGACAAGGGCAACGGGACACGAAAGATGAAGAGTCAAATCAATTTATGCAGCTAAGCTGCACAGCCCAGGAGTGGTCCAGTCACACGCAGGCGAGAGCAAGCTGTCATCTCCATCAGAATTGCTCGAGCATCAGGGCATGCAGACATGACAGTGTCTCAATATTCAGACGAAAGTGTGAGGCCGCAGTCATCCTCCGAAGACCATCTGTTCGCACAACTGCCCGGTGGACTTCGTGACGACAAATGTGAAGCACAGCGCATCGGACACCAGTCCTCATGTCACTTTTCACTTCCACTTTGCCTTGCTCTCGGTCTACCTCCGACCTCTAGTAACGATATCACTCACATGATGTCGATCGTGGATCTCCAAATCCAGGTATGCCCATGCGCAGTCCGAACAGCGAGCTGCGCAGCCTCAGGCCTTACGAATGGTTCTCGCGGCTACCTTGAACCTTATTCACAAGGACACTCATCATTTCACGTAAAGGTAATGGAAATCTCTGTTGAGGGCATGAACTACATATATCACTGCTCTCCCTCTACAAGTCCGTTCCCATCACTCACATCTACTTGCGCACATCACAAGATCTGAGATTACTTCGCTTACAACACTTTCGACACATACTCTCTCGTCAACCACAGATAACCATGGCATCTCTTGTCAACACTCGCATCCTGATCCTTTCCGACACGCACGGAGATGCGCTCAAGCGAAATGTCACCACTAGCGCAGATGTAGCCATACACTGCGGCGACCTAACCGAAGAATCAAAGCTGGAAGAATTTGCGGCGGCCATACAGCTGCTCAAAGGCATAGACGCGCCACTCAAGCTCGTGATCGCAGGTAACCACGACTTCACCCTGGACGACCAAGCATTCGAGGGTGTTCTTGCTCAGGCAGATCCCTCGATCGACTCTGCTTTGATGATCAAGACTTACGGCAAGCTGGGTGACGCTCGTCGCCTTTTTGAGGCAGCAGATGTCCAAGAAGCTGGCATCGTCTATCTGGCAGAAGGAACTCATTCTTTCACAATCAAGAACGGAGCCAGATTGACAGTATATGCGAGCCCATACACAGCATCAGTGAGCACTGGTTGGGGCTTCACCTACAATCCCCGCGATCCAGCGCAGGAGCACACTTGGGACATTCCAGAGACAATCGACATTGCCATCACGCATGGACCAGCAAAAGGCGTTCTAGACTATACCGACTCCCGCACGCGGGCTGGAAGCGCGAGCCTATTCGCTGCCATAGCACGGGCAAAGCCCAGAGTGCACTGCTTCGGACACATACACGAAGCCTGGGGTGCAAAGAAAGTTACATGGCGAAGCGAGTTGTCCGAGGAGCCTTCACATTTTACAGACATCGATCAAGACGAGTCTGTGCTGATCGAGAGCCTGGCAACACTTCGCAAGGGCAAATTCGACTCTGAAGACGACATCGCGCGAAAGGCAGCCAAGAGGTCCGAATACGAAGCGCAAGGGAGCTGTGGTGTATCGACGGAGATCCGGAAAGGAGAGCAGACATTGTTCGTAAACGCTGCGATTGAGGGAGCGGAAGAGGGCGACCAGCACTTACCATGGCTGGTAGAACTTGAACTACCGAAGGAAATCAAGAACGTGGAGAGCAAGAAACCCAGGAGATCAAGCGGCAGCGAAACAGGAGAGAAGTGCAGCGAGTACCAGCGCATAACGGACGACACTGCTAAGGAGAATGGGAGATCGGGAAAATGATTTGTCGGGGAACTAGTGATTCAGCAAGAAAATGTAACGCCTTGTTGTATTCAAAGCAATTTCACTTCGTGCCTTTTTTCTTGCATGTCTCAAGAGCTTATTCCTGTGCACAAGAGGTGGAATTAAAGAACGTCAAGTCTTCGAGCCTTCCTTCAAGCAGCGACTGTTAGGTACCATTCACCCTACTCAGCTGAATGTCTTTATCTACAATTCAAACCAAGCTAACATTCAGCCATCTATAAATATAAGCAGCGACGCAGTGCTCAGATATTAGAGGGATACAATCAGCACACGCCATGGCTGATAGATCTTGGAATGAGAAACTGCTCGTTGATCCCACTGGCCCATCAACTTGGCCTTGTCTCTGTTTTGATGCACACCTCAATGCTATTTCCAGTCGAAGATGCAGGTCGATATGCTCATCGTGCACGAGTGTGCAAAATCGTCTTCTTTGCTCGGCCACGGAGCTTGCTGCCCCTGGTGGTGTGCAGCAACACCAGCGTGGCGCTCTGCAATTGGTAGCGATTCGATCGCATCGACTGCACGCTGAGATCCTATGCAGCAGATCTGCAATTTTTGTGGTCCGCAGGAAGAGATGACGCTGCTGGTAAGAGAGTGCCTTGATAGTCAATCGCTCGTACAGGCTCCAGCTGGCACAGCACTGGATGGCCAGCATGTGCTAAGGGGGAAAATGCGAACCACACAGTTGGCAGAGCTTTGAAATACGCTCTGTCCCGGTTCTGCAGTAGCAGAAGCACATTGCATTGGCCCAGACCGAGACCGTAGGTGTTGGCAATCACAAGGCACTCGGCATTGAAAGGGAACTCCGAGGTCTCGGAAAAGATGGTGAGGAACACATCTGTGTCCTCGTCGACGCGGAAGACTTCGCTCGCGAACCCGAGTTGGGGCAGAATCGATCACTTCACCGCAGCAAAGAATTGGTCCTGGTTGGCGATGATCTCGCTATGGTAAGTGTTTCGGTGCAACGCTTTCAGTATGTTATCTGTTTCGAGTTGCTGAATGTGTGATCCATAGCCAAGGTACTCTGCCTGACGCTCATCGACCCACACCGAGGTTGCTCGCAGTGGTTAGAACGGATGCCCCTGCTTGATAAGGAGCTTGGGAGGAATCTTATTGCTGGCCTGAACACGAGGATGGCCAGAAGATCTCTGACACGGGTGAAGTAGATCGGAAGACATAGCATCTGATGGCTTCGCCGATGGCTGTTCTTCCGCGTGGATGTTAGGGCGAAGCTGGGTCTTGCCGACATTGCGCGCACCAGGAAGTGACAGCAAAAATGAGCCAAGCTTGAAATCGTCTATGGTGCCTGTGTTGCGTGCCGTCT
This sequence comes from Cercospora nicotianae, assembly GCA_029490675.1. Taxonomy (NCBI): domain Eukaryota; kingdom Fungi; phylum Ascomycota; class Dothideomycetes; order Mycosphaerellales; family Mycosphaerellaceae; genus Cercospora; species Cercospora nicotianae. The sequence continues at coordinate 4,721,840 of JANQAT010000012.1, read as the reverse complement.
GATCCTCATCCGATAATGGTACACGCAGCTGAATGAGTGCACCGCTATCGTCAGGGTTCGCCAGGCCCAGAAGCTCGTCGATCAGCTTAGTCTCTGAAGGTCGCACCTTGAAGTTGTTGCGCGTCGAAACAAAAGGCAGATTCGTAGGCACACCGGCATACGATGTCCACGCGATGTCACAAGATTTGCCATCGTCGGAGAAGGCGTAGGTGACATCGATCACGCCACGGACATTGTTGTATTTTGCCATCCACAGCGCTAGGATCTCGACGATGGATCTCTGCAAAATAGAAGTCGACGAATGCAGTTGCGGCCGGATCCTCCTTGTTGCGATAACAGCTGATAGTGAGGCGCAGTGACGGTGAGAGCGCTTTGCTGTTCAATGACAACTGGAGGTTGGCGCCGTCCTAAGTGCGACGCGCCTGCTTGGCCAGATCGAGCTTCGGCATGAAAGTGTCATCAGGCCCCTTCAGCTGACAAGGCGTCATGAACGCCTTGCGGCTGTCCTCGTACGCAGATGAGGCGCGCTTTGGATTGTGCATCTGGACAAGAGGCACGTTGTTGTGAATTGCCAAGATTGGCGTCTTGCCGTCCTTGACGAGTTCGAGCTCTTCGGCCACCTGCTCGTAGGTAGGATGCCCAGCGAACACTTTGACCCCATCGGGAGACTGGTATGCGCCATCGACAGATACGGCCTCCTCTTCTTCATCAGAGCTGATACTCGACTCAGAGCTATCGCAGCTCTCGTCGTCGGTATCATCGGTGATCTCAGCCACGGAAGAGAACTCGACATCGGAGACGTCAGATGAAGGAGGCGTCGGCACATGGCAGTCACGCGTGTCCAGGATGAGATACCCTTCGTTTGCGACCAGGTTTGCAGATTGCTTTTGCGCGTACTCGCGAAGCTCCTTGTAGTGTGTTGTGATTGCTTCCTTCACCTGTCGATCGTACGCTCTCACATCCTTCTCATACGCCGCGACCTTCTTGTCCATGCTCTTATTGGACTCTCGCACAATCTTTCAAAGAGCTTTGTACTCGGCGCGCCAGTCGTTCAATTGTTGATTGATAGCCTTGACGCGGTGGGGAGGACTGATGGGCATTCAGGTGACATGGTTGCTCTCACTGGCCAGCGTTGTCGTGTATAGTGGCACCCATGAATCCTTGCAGCAGAGACAGAGCACCCTTTGACACACTCTCAGGGAACGGATTCCCTCCGCCACAGCATTGCTGCTCGGAGAGCCATACAGTGGATGCTCTAAGGCAGAGACAAAGACTTTCTGGCACCCTCTCAAACCACACGGTTCTTCTCGCTGGCTCTCATTCCCATCTCAGTTGCCTTGCAGTGAATCCTGCCAGCGGAGACAGGCAAAACGTGACACGCTCTCGCGCAGTAGGGCTGCTCCCAGTGGCGATCGTTTCCACATCATGTGGCATGCAGCGAAAGCCCTCAGTAGAGTCAGGCACAATGGAGATCCGCCCTCGTTGCACAATTTCACCGCTCAGTCGTCGGACTGTAAGCCCCTAGATCTGAGTCCTAATCCCTACCAAAACAGTTGAGAGCGTCGGTCTTTCATGTTGAACCCGCAGCAGTCGAAAGGGCTGAGCCATAGTGATGCTCGGCTGCTTCGATGTATACGAAAAATATCGACTAAGCATGCGGAGCGATGTGTAAGTCGACAGCAAGTGTTTGAACGTGAAGTTACTGGCGCAAGTGCCTGCTTTTTGTAGGATATCGCCAATTGTGAGAAAGAACGGCGCAATCAAGAAATTCGTTTGAGCTGGAGAGAGGATTATTTGACACACATTCGAGCGTCTCTGTCTCCTTCTCCTCAAGCTCATTGTCTGCATCGGTAGATCCATGGACTTGATTGCTTCTGTTAATACTGGAGTCATGTGAGTCGTTATTGCAGTCTCACATCTTGTGATCCATTATCGTTTAGAGTCAGCGAAGGTTTGCCGATCGCTGGCACTGTTGTTGTAAAAATTGATCGTTACATTTCCAACGTTGGGAAAGACATTCGACAGACCGATACCATTGCTGTGTGTAAAATCGGCGTGAGTAATGCCGTTGACAGGACAACTGAGGGCTACCACAATCACTGGCCTCACGATATGCAAATATGCTCGCATGAATACTATCGCCTGCAGGATGTTGATGTGCCACACCCATAGCCAGAGATCATTAAACAAGAAGATGGAAATGTCCGCCTGAAACGCAATGGAGTGAATCCGCGTCCTTGTGACTTTGCTTCAGAGGTCGCAATTCTGCCGAGAATCTCTTTGGTCAGGACACCTGCGCAGCTTGTCCCAGCAATGAAAGACGTTTGAGCCAGGTAGTCGGTCCGAGTGATGTTCTTGCCAATCACAAAGATCAGCGTCGATCCGGTAAATTGTGCTGGAGTAGCTTGACGCTGCATTGTCTCCCAGCCCGTCATTAAATGAACGCAAAACCGTTCCGGTCTCGTCAGAAGAATCATTGGCATAGACTTGTACGGCTTCGACATGTGCAATTAGTTCATCGTTTGACTCTCGAGAAAGAATAGTCTGGTGCTGACTTGGACGATGCAGTACATTCGTGCCCAATTGTTGAAAAAGCGGGGCGTGTTCAGCATGCGGTAAAAGGCTGCTGTGGAACCCTCCTGACTGTTCCTTCAGAGTCGTCGGAAAATGGCCGAATTGTATCAAGAGACGCTTTGTATCCTCTGCGAACACATTTGCCGACTTGGCTGGAGCGACGAATGATCAGGCCAAGGAAAGACTTCGGCGTTTGCAGCGACTTCCGGTGCCCATGCTTCAAGAACATTCAAGAACTCTCCAAAGATGACACTTGGCCAGCTGCTGAGGTCTTCCAGGTGCCAATCAATTGGTCGATCCCGACCTTTGCATGTTTCCTTTTTCGTACAGTCAAGATCTTAACTCCAGTCGCTTTGCTGATCTGAACCTCCTGCTGCCGTTCTATGAGTTCGGTGAATTAGGAGTCGTTCTGTCTGGAATGCCCGAGCAGTGTTTCGAGCTCGTCGGTTTTGAAAGTCCAAGTACGCACATAAGAATGGAATCCGTCTTGGGTGGGTGGTGACTCAATTGTGGAACGCTCCATCCTCATGATTTGTATGAGCTGGTGCTTGGGGACTGTCCTGGCGTGCTGTAGCATGCTCTTGGCAATCTTGAGTTGAGATTCAGTAGCAGTCATCCTCTCCGTCTGAAGCTGGATCATTCTTCGCTCCAAAGCCTCGACCATCTTGTCACCAAACGCCATAGCATCAGTTGTCTCGTGAATTGGTAGGCGCAAGCTGGTTGTACTGGTCCACTTCTTGATGATCCGAGCCTCCTTCCGGTAGGTATCGCTGGCCTCTTTGGCGCTGCAGCCTCGCGTGATGAGCGATTGCTGAGACGTGGATGTGCGCTTGATCAGGTCGATGGTGCGGACCTTGTCCTTCGGCGTGATCTGATCGTCAGACATTGTTGGACTTTGCTTTTGCGTATGTGCGCTGCGTGTTACGTCTGCGTGTATTCGCGAGAACGACGAAGCTCGCGCGTCAGGAGACGCGTCCCGGTCAGGCCGTCATGAGCAGCGAAAGAGGCAGTCGCGAGCCTGTCTTCACCATGTCCATACCCAAGAAGAATGTATCCAACTAGCGAATGGTCGGGATCCTGGGACGGGATCCTGGGACTCGAGTTCGGCTGGGAGACAATGTCCCCTGGAGGCATGATCGAGCGGTAGTGGAAGCTTTGCTGGACGGTTCCTCGCGGTGCGGATCCTTCGTCACTGGATCGTGATGACCGTTATGGCGATTCGATTCACTGCGCAGGAGCAACGAATATGCAGATCGCTTCAAACTGCACGGCCGTCACATGAAAACGTGTTGCGCTAGCGCGCGAGGTGCATTCAAGTGGGTCTCTGCTTTTCACATATGTTTATTCAATCTTCGCCATCTTCTCCGCCTCCTCAAACTCGCCGACACAGCGCAGTACATCAACTCAATCACTAACGCACCCATCACACCACGTTTGTCGCGCTCAGCAAACGAGATACGAAAGACTCTGTCGTTGAGCCTCTGCAGCGGATCAAGGCGAAAGAAACCCGTAAAAGGAGTAAAATTCGGTGACGCACAAATGTCGTTCAGCGGCGGCAATAACGTGTTGGAACGTGTGGACGAGGAAGAAAAAGCGCAGGAGTCCCTTAAGGTGAATCATCAGAAGACTCTGAGCTTCATCGTCGGCGCTGACATCCTTCAGAAAGATCGCTTCTCGCATTGGAGTATCAGAGGCTACGCGTACACGAAGACGGACCACATTGAAGTCTCTGAGTTGAATTGGATCGACGTCAATGACAATCCGCATTGGCGTAGGGCGTGGAGCGGCCCTGGCGTCGTGTGGGTTGGCCTTGACTCCAACGGGAACGTACTTTTTCAGGACTGGCCGGAACACTATGAGCAGCCAATACGGACGTCCTCTACCAAACTGATTGATTTTGAACTCAGCGTCCGCCTTGATATCTTTGAAAAGTGCCACCAGCTGCACGAAGTGGCGAGATGCTTCCAGTTGGCAGAAGAGGCTGGCCACATCACTCGACATGAAGCGCAGTTGATAATTGACTTTGAAGTCTGCTACAAGGCGGGTGTGAAGCTACTGAAGCATAAGAAGATACTGCCAGGCGTTGATGAGTGGCCCGAACTTGCACAGCAGCAGCAGCAGGGAAAAGAAATCTTCGCCGAAATGCAGCAATGCTATGGCACCACGCTCTTTCCATGCATTGAGACCGTCGTCATCGCGGCCAAATACCTGGATAATATATGGGATCATGCAAATCGTGGAGGGTATCAGTGGCTGCTCGACGACAGCAAGTTCCTCGACATATTTTTGCTGCGTATGCACAACTTCATGTGGCGCACTCATGGGCACGCAAAGTATCGCCAGACCATCCATAACCTTCCGCTGGGTGGCGTTTGTAAGTCCATCAGTGGGCTGAAAGACGTGTTTGAGCGGCACCTTGACGCGAACGGTCTTGGGGGCAATGTTGTCAGAACCCGCGACAGGCTCAGAGCACTCGCAGAAGCAAGTCCAATTGCCGCAGCAGCCTGTAGAGCTGAAATTCGGCGCCCGAAAGGCCTCGATCGAGATGGATGGGACGAACGCTTCACTCCAATTCTCGAACCAGCTCAAGAGTCTTCCATCAGTCTTCTCCAATTCCGACACTGGCTTGAAGTTTTTTATCGACATTCCGACAAGCCTAGAACCCTCCCGACTGTCGTAGAGCCGCTGGCAATTATGGAGACTGCTGGGTATGAGTCCGACACGGCAGAATTGCTGGAACGTATTGCAGACTACCTGGCTCCTTACTCGCATTATACGCTGATCCAGATGGTCTGGCGAGACTTTCTTATACCCGCCGCAGTTGAAGGTGATGATGAAGAGCTCATCAACCACGGTGGACATCTTATGCTCATGATGCAAGGCGAAGAACCGCAAGTATACCCACATTATACGCTCAAGGCTTTGATCACCGATCGAGGGCCATATGATGAGGAGAACTACGCTTCCGATAACGAACTCTTCGACGCAGCGTATGCCAATATCGATCCTCAAGGCCCTGGATGGGACGAGCAGTAGTCTGGCCGCCATACGATCTGCAAGCCGTACAGGGTTGGGAAGATGTGCATCGAGGTCGATGAGTGTATCGAGGGCTGACTTGTTGCTGGAACGTGAGGACAATGAGTCTGCCACCAGCAAACCTTTCTCAAATCAAGACTTAGATGGCGAAAAGGAACGCAGCCACTGCAAGTACAAGTGCTTTTCGAAGTGCAACTGGGAGCATCACGGGTCATTGCGTGCCTTGTTCTTGCGACCTTGCGTTTGGAATACACCTAGATATGCAATCAGATTTGTACTTCTTGCTCCAGCACATAGCAAAAGCCAAAAGTGGCAGTCGCGACCACGCCCTTGTCGAGCGCACAGAAACATTTCGAAAGGTTGACTTGAACATATTCGTATCTCCTCACCAATGCGACACATCGGACTCATGCGAACAGAGCCAGTCTCGGCCATTGTCGTCTGCATACTGTACGAACTTCCAAGAATAGATTTCTGGGTCGGCACTTTTGCGGCTGCAAGGAATGCGATCCACTTGTCGACCTCATCTGTACGACGCGAAGCAGGTACATGTGTAACAATTCTCTTCGTCTCGCCAAATTGAGAAGAATCGATTCTTCGATCATCGCTGACAAGTGCTGGAAAGAGTACAAGTGCTACGCCTCCTCCCTTGGCACAGCCCAGAAGGGAAGTGCATGCTGCAGCAAGGAAGGCTCAGATGTGACCTTGAGATGTCATGCAGCAGTCGCTTCACACCTCATGTCCCAACAGAAGGCCAAACACATCTTCATATAAAAGCACTAATACTTCCTGAACGCCTTCTCATCGATTTCCAAGCACAAGTCGCTTGCCCTCCTCTACCTCTCATCACTAAATTACCACAACCAAAATGCTCTCCCTCAAACTCACCGCCACCCTCCTAGCCACTCTCCTCGCAACCTCTACTCAAGCCCTCTACTTCCGCCTCAACCCCTTCACCACAACCTCAGCCTACTCTCCCACCGAATCCCACACCGTAACCTTCACAATCAACAACCCCGACGCAGTCTTCGAACAAGGCGGTTCTTACCCCCGAACCTGCAACATCAGCTGGTACGTATCCCCAATCCCGACCGCTCCTCCCAAACCCCACCCCAAATCTTCTCCTCCGCTCCAACCTAACCCTTCTTTGCTTTTGACAGGACCGGCTGCACCCCACCACCCTGCTGGACAAACTGCAACGACGACGGACTCAGCCCAGCCTACTACGCCCGCGTACTCCCATCCGCTTCCAGTAACAACAAATTCTCTCCCGAAGCCTTCACGCTCGAAGTAGAAGAATACTACGTCTATCGCAACTCCGCACGAAACAATGCCACGATTTACATTACTGAAGGAGAAAATGGGTATCAGTGCTCGAGAGGAGAAGGACAGAAAACGACTTGCGGGTTTGCAGACGGGACGACATCGGACTTGACTGCGACATATTCGGTTCCGTCGAGGGATAATGTTTGTGCGTATTAGACTTCTGATATGGGCTGAGGGTGGAGTGCCCCGACCTAGAGGTGACAGTGAGAAGGGCTGGTGTTAGCGGAAAAATAGCTCTGCACAGTGGCAGATGATGTGTAGCACAAAAAAGTCAATTTGGGCAGGACATCTTGTTCCATGCTCATTGCATTATTGACTGCATGCTCACTCCTCCATGTTGTGCTTCTGTCAAAAATGCTCGCATTGCCGAAAGACCGCCATGTCTTTAGCTGTCAAAGTGCTGATGCAGTTCATCTCGTTACTCCGCCCCACTCGTGCTTTTCTCCTGCCCACACGTTGAGAGCACCTCCTCAGACCTACTATCCCTTCGACCACCGATCTCCTAGTATCTTCCATAAGCGAAGCGACTCATTCCCATCCCCATCGTGTGCATGCCAGGACTGCCGATCGTCTTCTGGGACATTGGCGAAAGACCTCCGAACTGAAGATCACCGCGATCACGACGGTACCTCGGATCACGACCGACTCGCGCTGGAGGCTGGCCCCAGCTGTCGTCGAAGAAGGACTTATTACCATTTGGTCCGCGATCGATGCACCACTCCGGTGGCTGTGACCACTGACACCAGTAGTCGCGGCGCTGTTCGATAGGTCCTTGAACGTACGAAGCGAGGTTCTCGTACACCGGAATAAGGATGCGCGTGTTGGTCTCGCTAATATCCGAAGAAGTGTTGGAAGCAGATGTGTTACGTCGACTGCCTGCTGCGCCGGCAGAGAAACTGGCACGCGACGACTTGGGCGTGCTGTTCATCACAGTATGGAAGAGCTCCTCCTGGCGAGCAAACTTGGTACCGCCCGTCCACCAGTCGCGAAGTTCATCGTCATAGCTCTTTTTTGTAGGCTTTGCAACTGGCTTTAGCGGCACGACTGGTCGCGGACGGTGAATCTCTTGCGGCTTTGGCGTCATGAAGGGCTCGACATCCACATCGGGAACACTTCCAATGGTAAGAACGCTGGTTTTGCGGTCGGTGGGGATGTGAGCTTCACCCCCAGAACGTATCTGAGAATCTTGCCAGTTCCAGCACAACTGATTCAGATCAGCTACAGTATATGTTCGTTCCGTGATGGAGGACATGGCACTCACGTTATTGATAGGGAAAACCGGCGGGCTGGTGCTATGGGATTGATTGTCCCGCTCGGCTTTTCGCATAGGATCGTGGAGCACAGTCCGCGCGAGGTTGGCTTGGCTGAGACTGCGTTTCACCGCGATGTCGACAGTCTTGTGCAATTGGTCGCGTAGAGCTTCGCGAGTCGGTGTAGATTCTGTGAGCTTGTCAGTACGCAGTAAGGTGCTGCGAGGGAACACAAGGCTGACCTGGACCTGTGTCATGGCGTCGTTCTTGACCAGATGGTATCTGCGAAAAGTCAGCTTTCTGTGCTGATTGCTCGTGTTCTGCGATTGCGTACTTGATGAATGCTCGAAGCAGTCGGTCTCACATTGCCATAGCTCGACTGCCGACCGAAAGTGGTGAAGGAATCGGCTGTGCTGTTACTGAACGGATCCTCTTGCCTCGAGGCAAGAGCCATGGGATGCACTTTTGGTTGTTCAGAAGCCGGGTAGACGCGCGGGTTCGTATGAGCGAACTCTGATTCGGCATGCTCTAGAGATGGTTGAGGTGCATATCTTGATGCAATGCTGCCACTCTCCTGCTCAGGAGACGCCACCTGCAGAGGCTCAGGAAGTGCCGACTTGATATTGTCCTGACCAAAAGGCGCGCCTGTCACGGAAGCTTCGCGTTGCTTGGCGAGTACTCTAAAGTATGCAAGAGTGTGCTGTTGGAGTTTCTGGTACGCTGTCTCCCCCTTCAGACGGTCACCACCCAGCTGACCTTCTGTTCGCTTTCGGATGTTGCTGAAATGACCGATGTTGTCCCACGCGTAGTTGGACAAAGACCACATATGCGCAGCCACATCGCCGTTTGGGTGCTGTACAAACTGGACGTAGCCATTGCTCATGCCGGGGGTGGTAGCAAGAAAATCGGGAGGAGGCAGTTCCTGCCGAAAGACATCGAGAATCTCCTTCTTGTCGTACGCCGCCTCAACAGTCTTCTGCTTTTCGATTTCCGGCCTGTCGCCATACGTGTTGATCTCTGCAGTGGCCTTCAGCGCTCGAGGGCCATTCCGAGTCATGAGCTGGAACCCAGACCCGTCATCGAGCGCTGAAGTCTCGCGCAAGTCCACATGGCTGGTATTCGTTGTTTGCTGAGATGCACTTGACATGGAACGCGAGAGCGAGGTCTCCCGGGAAGGCGCGCTGTACTTGTTGAGGCGAACTTCCACGCTGCTCTCGCTGCCGCGCGTGCGCTGTTCGACGCGATCGCTGAGGTCGACCGGCTTCCAGACGAGCTTCGTTTTGGCGCGTGATGGGTCGTATCGAGGCTTCTCGACCTTCTCTGCCGGCGGCGGATTGTACAAGGCAGCCTCGGCTTGCTGGATGCGCTCCTGCTGACGACGGAGCTTTGCCTGGGCAAGAGCCATGTCAGAGGTAGACATTGTCGCGTGGGAGGATTGTGTCCGAGTCGACTCGTGCAGGTTGAGCGTCTCTGCGGTGTTCTTCGAGGAGCGCCCACTGCTACGAGACAGGGGCCGATCTGTCGTGACTTCGGGCGTTCCGACTGGCAGTCTCCTCGTCGGCAGATGTCTTGCCTGCGGTGCGCGATGTCTTGCTGGCATCGGCGGACCAGTTGCAAAAAACGCTTGCGAGATGCAAATATGTACGGATGGTGGGGTGTTGTTGAAGAGCGTGCTTGCAAAGTTGCATCGCACAGCCCCTGCAGGCGCTAGTGAACGAAGCCGCATCAACGTTCGAGTCGGAAGTCGCGACTGATGCAGAAAGACGCGTTGCCGCAAGTGCACTCCACGAGAGAGAAGGCTTGCCTACGCTCGAATGGCGGAGACGCCGCTCGAAGCCGCGCGAAGACGAGCAGCCGACGTGAGTTGCACTTCGGCCGGCCGAGCTCAGTCTTCACGCTTTAAGTCGCGCTGTGAGCCGGCACTGTGTTCTGCAGTGTCGTTGCTAGACCGCATCCTCCGGATAAGGTAATGCCTATAGCGCCCTCGAAGACTCTCTATGGATCGATTGCTCATGAACGGCTGTATGAACCTCCAGCGGGTGCCATGCTTCTCGATCAGACTGAGAAGCGTCGCGTCGTCTTCTGCACTGAATTCGCGAGGCAGCCTTGGGCCCTGAGATTGACGCTTTGTGCTGTGGGACTGGGAACAGAATCTATGATGGCTGGCCGACACTGCGGAAGGAGTGCGACCCAAGATAGATGCGATGTGCCGCCACGCGAGACCTTGTTCATCTCGCAAGCGCTTCAGCTTCTGGATCTCTGCATCAGTCCAACGCGCTGCACTGAGACGCACAGAACGAGGGGACAGACGCGATCTCAAGGCCGGGTCCGTCAGCAACGAAACGCTACTGCGGTCCTCCTTGACAGAAATTTCTCGCCAACTCAAGCCAGCTTTTCTGTCCGCACAGATTCGTTCGATGTCAGACCTTGTGAGCGGTGGATAGTATTGGCGCTGGCGCGCGGGTTCGATCAGCCCAGTGATTCGAAGCCAATTCAGGCGAGAGTGTACCTGACCGACTGTCTTCTTCGAGGTCGCCGAAAGCTCCTTCGCGATGTCTCCTACGCTCTGGCCGTCCTTGATCATGCGAATGATCACCTCATCTTCTGAGGCAGAAAAGACTCGACCTTTGCTGGGTTGGACATGCAACCCTTGCAGGCAACATATCACACGGAAGCGCTTGCTGACTGAGTCTTTGCTGCGGCCCAGACGATGCGCAATACTGGGAAACGAAGCACCACGCTGCCGCTCTCTCAAGATAAAGTCATCCTCTTCTTGCGTGTACCGCCTTCGACGTTGCCTAGCTCCCTCGCCCTCTTGTCGTGCCTTGTCGGATGATCCTGCTTTAGACGAAAATCGCACGCTTCTGCACTTAGCAAGAGGGTGAAAGACTGAGAGGCATTGCACCCAAGCATTACGGCACCCGACTGGGCCACTTCCCACTAGTCGCAAGAAGCTGTACATGAACGTGCCCCTCACAAGTCCGCAACACCGTATCCAGACTGCTGTATTGGCCCGTCTGCCATGTGAAATGAATGTGATGGACCTCACGTTGGAAGTCGCGTGAAGTCCGACGCGGCGAAACCGCGCTAAGCAAGGATGTCATTTCGGGAGTTCTCGATGTGTCCTTCTCCCGCCTCCACCTCTTTCCGACATCCGCACATTCAATTACACATACAGCATTGTCCAATGTCTTGGGCTCAGCAGTGTTGCCGCAACAGAGAATGTTGCAAACCTGCGTGAGATGGTTCTCGCCGTTCCGGAATCTTGGCATCGGCCATGTCCGTCCCGTCTGGCATTTCGGTCCGTGGCGTCTTTGCCGCCGCTTCGCGACTTCGGAGGCCAAAGAAGTTCCCTCCGTCAACATACTCGGAGCGCAAAAAGAACAATCGAGACCTGATGAAGGATCCACATTAGCTGAGGTCCGCCGATCCTATTCTCACGCTGAAGACCAACAAATATTGCTGCATCGCAAACAGGGCGCGACTTACAAAGCCATAGGTGCGGAGCTTGGAAGGTCTTCCCACGCCATTAATGCCAGGTATAGAAGACTAGTTTCATTGTATGGTTATGAAGGCGAGGTTAGGAGACACGGATCGTCACGAAAGTCTAAATTCACGGCGGAGGAGGACGCTCATATCATCCGAAGGAGGGCAGAAGAAGCCTCCTTCGCCACAATCGCCAGCGAGTTAGCGTCGCACTCACGGCATGATGTGAGCGATAGATGGCGCGCTCTAGTCGCTCTCGGCAAAGTATGCGGCATCTCGGTCCTCGAAAAGCGGCAACGACCGTTGACCGATGGCCAATATAAACACATTGCGGCGCTCAGAGAGAAAGGTCTCAAGTGGCGTGAGATTGCGAGCCGCCTTCAGCAGAGACCTGCAGCCATCCAGAGCAAGTTCTACCATAAGTCTCTGGCGGAAAATGCCTCCAATGCCATATCCCGGTGCTGGACCGATGCAGACATCGCCACGTTGACCCGGCTGCGCGAAGAGGAAAGCAAGTCCTGGTCTAAAATCGCAAATACCATGGGTCGCTCGTATCCGTCGGTGACAACCCAATACCAAAAACTCCGTCCACTTCCCGCCTATCGTAGCTCGGTCCGTTGGACAAAAACCGAGGACGAGAAATTGCTTCAGGTCGTCAAACAGCATGGAACGAAGTGGTCTTCATTGAGCGGCCTCATGGGATCTCGCACTGCGCACGCGATGAGGGCGCGCTATAATTGGAACCTTCGAAAGTCCTGAATCACTCGAACCCCGGCATCGCGCTCGCGGAACCAAGATTGAAGGACAACCGATTCGCGCGATGGCGTCCACGTTCATGTGCCAGGAAGCCTATGATGTCTTCACTCGGAGGCTTCCTGTAATACGCCTGGGGTTCGGCCTTGGTGTACGTGTCACAGTGTCTCAGACCCGGTCCATGAAGCTAATGCACTACGCGCCTAGCTCGGCGTGGTGTACTTCAAATTGTATCTGCGAGAAAACTCAACAGCAACCTGGTTCAGCAAATCTCGAATCGCCTTGGACAGCTCCGGATCCTGCAACTCGGTCGTGCCTTGGGCGACTTTCAAGGGAAAGGTGGTGACAATCAAAGTGATCAGGCTAGAGTCTTCCGCGGTTATTTGCGCTTTAGAAACCAGGACGATCGCGGAAACCAGATCATAAAGCGTGTGGGGCAGACGAAGGGCAGTTTTCATGAGAAAACTCCTCCCGCCTATTCGCTGGGCTACCCGAGCAAGGATCAGCTGTGCGCCAGTATAGCAGCTGAGAGCTTCTCCTAATCTGACGTCGTAAGGATGTAGCTCAGTGATGAGCTTGCATAAAGCAAGGAGATCCAAACTCCTCAGGTCGGGTTCTTGGGAGATTGCGGGATAAGTCCAAATATGGAGTTCTTTCCATTTCTCCAAGTCCCAGATCAAGCATCTGACCCTGTATGCCAGTTCAAAAGCCTTTTGGACAAGAACATATCGACTCAGTCCGCCTTGCGATAGATTTTCTGCTGCAGCCAGCACTCCCGGGATCTCAGTCAGCGAGTCGAGGAGTATGTCCAGTATTGTCTTGGGCGGACAATCTCCTGAAAATGGAATATTCCTCCAGTCTGCCTCTGCTAGAAAGCAGGGCGTACGATCAGCGACACTGATCATGAACTACGGCAGTTTAAGCGCATCGTCTTGAGTGTCAGGTCATCGCTGATGACTTACGATATTGATCCTGTAGTAGCGGAATGTCTGGTGCTCGATACCACTAATGAAACTCTGGGGTCCTTTGGCTTGTATCAGGCGTGCAACGCCTCTTACGTGCGCATGACTGGCAGCAGGATCCTTACCAGCAATGCGCTTTGGAAGTGGTCAGACGAAAGAAACAGCACTCGGCACTGCAAGCAAACTTACATCATAAAAGGATATGATCATGCAGGTATGCAAAATCAATGTATCACTCCACCTGGGACTTCTCAGCAATGCTTGCAACCGCTCGATGACGAACAAGTAAAGCTTGGTGGCATGCTGAGATATCTCGGGATGCTGCAGATCGTTCGCGCAAAGCGCACTGGCATTCGCCTGCAAAGCTGTACTTATGAGCGAAGGAGTCGTCGAGGAAACCGCTCTGGCCATGACGAGCTCAATCCATGGACGTTCGGCTGGCCCACCAGACTTGAAGCGACTGAGGAATTGCGACAAGATGGCAGCATTGGCTTGCGCAACAGGAATCGGGCCTCCCAAAAGAGTATGAGCATGTACAGCCATTGAGGTCTCTCGATCTAAACCGGTTCACAATCAGGATTGCATTAGTCTCGATCCTCCTTCGGCATTTCTTTGGGTACTGACGCAACCACACACACCTCGATATTGTGCAGCGAGGACCTCGCTTTCGCGTTCCTCGCAAACTGCTGCGAGAGGTCGGAGTTGTCTCCTCTGGGCTGATCCTGATCCTCCCGACAATGCAACTTGAAAAACGTGCTCGACCGGCTGCGTTGTACGTTTTGGGACGCGTTTGCGTATCGTTTCGAGCCGGGCATTGGAGCTGACTTTTGCCGCCTGGGCGCGAATCCTTTTCCGTTGAGCTAGCTTCTTGTCTTCCTTCGAAGTTGCATTCTTTGGTTCGTTTTCGACGAAAATCCACTCTTGAGCAGGCCCAAAAACACTTTGCAAAGCCATTGTACGATGGTGCCGTACAAGAGTGCGTTCCAGACGACTTTGAGTCTGCTGAGCAAAGTCGAAGACGGTGTGCCGCGCATGCTTGGGCCCAGAACGTGACGTCGTCCTACATGTTGTAGCGTTAACCACATATGGAAGGGACTTTCCAGATGAGGCTTACTGGCAATGTCTTAAGAATTTGCACGGAAACTCACGCAGTGCCAATGGCTTAGAAGATCTTTGATTTGTTGAGATAAATGATCATGATTATCCACATGTGCTTTCTGCAATAGACGCGCGCTGCACCAAGTCGCTGATCAACATCTAGCATCACGCCGCCACCATTATCCTTCGCACAATGCATTGCCTCTGCAGAATACCGCCAGTCCTCACATGAAAGGGGGATCTTAATTCAACACGTTGAAGATATCCCCGATAGCAGGGACCAGTAGTTGCAAAATCGGCTTGAAGCCCGGCAACCTATCAATCCCCAAAATCTTAGGGATTCTCGGAGGATTGATCGGGTTTCCTGCAATATCTGTCGGAAGCGTGATATACGTTGGCAGCGATGTGATGAGACAAGTCTCTGGGTCGAATTCTGCTGGAACGACGATTCGTGTTCGGACGGGTGCTTGGAGGACTTGGAGGACTCCGAGGGTCTGTTCGTTCGCGTCAGTCAGTTCTTGCATGTTCTGGTGAATATGGGAATGATTGTTGTGCTTTCGACTTACCACAATCGCATCAAGAGTTGCTGTGCCGTTGTCTGCGGCGGAGTATCGACCCTCCACGTATCCGAAGGCTTGTCGCACGGTTTGGGAGAAGGCTTTTACCGTTGTTGAGTCGAATGCTGGGGAGATTCCTGGGAGGCCGTTGATGAAACTGGGAGGCATTGTTAGATTGCTCTTGATCGTCTTGCTGCTACTACTTGGTCATGTTAAGACTCACAGAAAAGCGTCACATTGTGGTGCAAGTGGCATGCCATTGATCAATTGGACCGACTCCAGGCCGACGGCATTGAATGCTCTGACGATGTACTTCAACGCATCGATACGTTGCTCTGGTGGGCAATCGGCGACGACTCCGGACGTGAGAGCAAGAGCTGTGATGGCGTGTGAGAACTTCATGTTGGTCAAAGGCCTTTGAGTTGAAAAGATGGATGTGGTTTGCTGTTCCGGCTTGATAGCCTGATCACTGCACGTCAATCGCCTTTTTATACCATTTCCTCACCATCATGCACCAATGCTGAGTGTTGCGCTGGTGGTAGGACTTGGCGTACGTCCTGGCAAAAGACGCCTCAGAGGGGTAGATCACTGCTCCAAGGAGAATATGCAAGCTCTCAGGATAGCTCGTGCGGAAGTGCGTTGACATGTCTCCTAGCGAGTGGCTTCTGCAACCCGTTGATCCCTACTGGATGGAGACTACGCAGCACCCAAATGTGGTTAGTAACTGGAGAAGAGTTCTCGTGTTCTCAGCGTGAAAGTTCTGTTCTCCTGCAGGACATCGAAGCGGCTCTTTGGAACTGTGTAGTAGCAGTTTCGCAGTGACGATACAAGACGTACGGAAGGTCCGATAGGATTGCCTATGTGCTGGCAAGGATCAAACGATTGCAGTAGTGGCTACCAGAGATTCAATTGGTTCGTCAAACTCTAATACCATATATGCAGCTGCGAGACCACAATGGAGCAGGAGCCAATAGCTGCATGGTGGCTTCCTGTGGGCCTTGTGCCACGCAGCTGCCATCGCATTTGATTGCATACCAATTTGCTATCGGTAATTTGAAAGCATCGAAACGCCCGAACGTCCGACAGCAGACGTTGCGGTGGCAGATCCGTTGACACAACAAATAACATCAAGGCACCGCTCTGAAGTTCTTTACGAGGTGAGAGAATTAACACCCTGAGCTCGTAGTCCGACATTGATGCGCTAATGCAACGGATCGCAACGAAGCATCTGTTTGTCCACAGCGCTATTCACGTGTTATGGCCCACCTACTGCAAAACAAGCATATATGACATAGTCATACAGCGAGAGGACGCCCTGAACATCGCTGCTGCGTGGGTGGGTGGCTGTTAACGCTTCAACCATATCGCAACCGCAACGCCTCTTCATCATTAGAGGATCTTGCCGGATGGAGTGGTCTTCCACGCGGTCTCAGCTGGACCGAAGACAAGGTCAGCAGGGAAGGCTCACTGATACAGTGAATTATGTAAGATGAGCCTCGACAGTAGATTCACTCATGCAGCCTCCTGTGTCACAAGCTGAGTAACCTGCATGCCAAAATTGCCAAGTGAATCGGAGGCTCCGGTCGTGGGCGTGTGTGGTGTAAGCTGCCTGACACTTTCACGGAGTGATCGAGAAAAGTGCCATGGCATAAAAATTATCATCAACGTCGTCGGAATGGATTGAGGACTGGACGTAGCGTGTATGTGATGTGGACTTTCCACTTGCAGAACTTACCATGCAGATCTTAAACGGTGAATGCCATACAGCAGCAAAGCCTAAATGTGTCGACACTAGTGCCAATAACCGAAACTAGTATCAGAGCTCCAGAAAACGTGTTGAGACTGCTCGAGGCCCCACATGGTGTCCTAGAAGGCCGGCTCTACCTCCCTTAGCCTCGAAGAGGATCGGAACACATAGTCGGAAGCTCGATCGTAGCTGATCGATCAAGAGACAGCTGGGCAGGGAAGCTTGTTTACACATCAACTCATACCTCATAGCAGAGACGATACAGCGCAAAGCTCTTCAAGCAAGATAGAGCATGAGGAGAAGATCGATTCGAGATTGGACTATCCAGGACTGTTCGAGCTTCAAACACTATCTAAAGTCAGAGGTGTATCATTGAGCGCCCCAAAACCTTCAGTACTACCCGGGTAGCTCATAAGTCATCACGTACCGTTTCTTCTACATTACTTTGGTCATCAAGTCCAAGATCCCAGCAAAGAAGTACCGAAACCTGCCATTCAGTTGGAAGTAGTACCTTATTCATAAACATAACAATACCTCTCTCCATCCAACGTGAACAGACCCTCCTCAATCGTCATGCCCTGGAACCCATCATTGACGCCCAGATCGAACCGGTCATCTAGTCTCGCCTCCCGACTAGGTGGGAAATTCAAGAATGTCAAAGTTCCCGCAATCTGTTTCCACTTCTCGCCTTCATCGAACAAGTGCAGATTCTGCCATATCCAATACACTCGATCGACTTGTGCATGATGTAAATAGAACCATGGGTCTCCCGGAGATGTGTAGAAGTCTCCACCAGGATCACCACCAACGGTATAGTGACCTGCGGCATGGGCGCCATAGAATGGCTGAGGAGGAGAGAGCGCAAACGGTCCTTGAAGGACGTTTTGGAAGGTAGCAATGTCGGGAGAGTTGGCCAGGAGCGTCGTGACATTGTAGTCCGAGGCTCCGGAGACGGCTTCTACAGAGAGATCGCGTCGGAGGCAGCGGGGATTGTAGCCTAGGCCATCTGTCTGAGGATTGGGAGTGATGAATGTGGGATCGTACCCGGCAAGACCGACGGGACCGAGGTTGACCTTCATGTCTTTGAAGGGGCCTTCCTTGACGCAGCCACCGCCTCCAGCTGGATTGATACCAGTGACGGGAGTGGTCTCGTTTGAAAACACGATTGGGATCTTGGCGGCTTCGAAGACACCATTCCCGCCGAGAGATGTGTCGGAGCCATCGAATATTGGAGCGTTGATGACAGAATTCGACAGGCGTGCCCAGTTGATATAAGGTTGATAGCCGTGGTAACCACATTCTTCGCGCAAGGCTTTCTCATATGTCCAGACGAAGTAGCGATGCCAAGTCAGGAAGTTGCCCTATGGTTGTCAATCAGTATCAAGGCCAGTAGCTTATGGAAGAGTCGAGACAAACGGTGCTATGAATGCTCAAGGTCTGGTTCACGTGAGCGGCAGTGAAGTCATCATATCGGCTCTTGGCTCCTGGAGCAAGATCGCCACTGAGTGCAGGCTTGCTCTGGAGACATTTGACAGCTTGGATATATGCTCGCTTTTCGTGTGGTCGGAGCGCATCCCACTCCTTGCGTCGGTAGGCGGTCTCGAGAGTGCATGTGTTGTTTGCGGCGTTGTGCTTCACATGTTTCTGCAGATTGTGCCAGCCTTTGCGTGCGAGTGCATCAGTTCCGTTGGTTGGCGCGGGAATCCATTTCTTGGGTGGATAGGTTGATGGTGGTTTGTATGAGGGTGGAGGCGCCGCGATGGCGGTCGACAGTAAGAGCCAGCAGGCAAGAACTAGTGTATACATTACAACGACAGAGTGCGTGAAAGCGAGGGCTGTGATCTGCGAACAAGGTGGCACCCACGTTTCTATCTGGTGCTACTTGTACAGAACATTGCGACGCAGGATTCTCAGCCCTCAGCGAAGGAGGCGGATGAGATGTAGGCATGCGTGGTGCAGACCGGTCGTAGGAACGGCAATGGCGGCAACGAGCACGGCTCGCTGGCAAACAGCGCATCTTTTCGACAGACGGATGGAGTGGAGTGGCGCACAACGAGAGCGCGGCTGCTTGGCGACGATGATCAGCTCAGACCGTGGCAGTACATTATACTGCATTGAGCGTAGTCCGGAGCTAAAGTGAGCCACATGCAAAGCGAGATGTAGATCGGCCTCGAGTTCGCGGAGTATGGGGAAGCCGAAAATTGTTATCACCGAGCAGTGAACGCGGCAGGATGTCGCTACGAAGCCTACGATCACGACGGATGGCGTGAGGTCTAGAAGGAGCTGGTCGAGTAGGAAAGGGCTGGAGGCATCCTGCGATACTGCTCGGGACAGGCACCTGCCACCTCTTTGAAATTGTTCCTGTCAGCATCCATGGACAAGCATTTGGTGGCGCGATTGCATCCTAGGAGCACATGAGCGACAATTCTGGACTTCTCGTGCACATCGCCCGCACTGAGAGGAAGAATTTCGCATGGACATTCGGTGAGGTCACCATGCGGTGGAACATGAGTCCCGACGTCCTTCCTTTTCTAGCTCTAATTCTCCGAACTTGCAGGTGCAGCACCTTTTGCGTTGCAAATATCAAGGCGGTCAAGCCGGAGCTGAGCTTTCGTTGTCGAAGCTGAGACTGACCAGCTGCAGAAGGATGCTGATTGTGGACACAGTGGGGCATGGCGAAGAAATGTTAGCCAAAGGTGCGCTCGTAGCTTAGGATGAGCTCTTAGCTTCTCTTGGCCGGCGGTGGGGCTTGAGGCGAAGCGAGGGATCAATCCTGTAGCACACATGAGAGCGCATGCAGAGAAACCTGATTAACAATTCTAGAGTCGTTGAAGAATCGAAATCGGCTGGGCAGTCGGGTCAAGCTCGCCGATTTCTATAGCTAGTCAATAAGCCTTTCCGGTCGAGGTCGATACATCGTCCCTGGGATGCGAAATTCCTTGCTGCATGTTGCAGGCCATATTGCCTCAGCCGCATATCAAGCTGCTCAATAGTGCCGGATGCCGGTCGTGGGTAGCACCGTGCAATATGTGCCGGGAATGCGGCTTCCTGGGGTGCTGTGATCAAGGTAGATTCTTGGATCGAAGGGCCCTGTACCAATGCGGTGGCTCGCACTGCATCTACACGCTGGACACGTCTGCTGATCACTTGCGTACATTTCGCATGTCTTTAAGCTCTAGGCGTGAGCTTACCATACCACGAGCTGGCTTGACTGGGAATTCGTGCGTGCGTGCCGGGGTTCAAGGCCGCGACATCAATATTTCCTATCCTCCTGTTCTGTCCAAATGATAGGATTTCATGCTTGCCGCTGGATCCGGGACCCTCTGCCTCTGCGAATCGCTTTCTTCTGTAGCGAGGAGTCGAGTCACTGTGAAGCGGAAGGCAGAGAGGAGTGGGGAAGCCCTTCGATGCAAGACTTGATCCGCCGTGTCTCGTTACGCGTGAAGATGGTGAAGCGAAACTCCAAAAAGCTTGGTTCTCGCGGAGAGTTGCATGTTGAGAATCAAGCATTGGATCTGACTGTTGGGTCGACAAAAATAGCATTCTGCTTCCCCTCGCTTCATCAGCTCGCTTCGGGCACACGCTGAAGATTCTCAATGCAGCCCAGCTGTCGAACGTTCCGCATCGAAAGCGTGAAGACGAAACACCTATCAGACTCGTGCTCTGACGGCAGAAAATTTAGATATCGTTGTTCGGTGCTCGGTCATCAGAACGTGTGGAAGTGAAGTTAGAAGAGATGAGAAAACATCGGATGAAGTCTTGAAGCTGTTGAGCCGTGACCAGCAGTAGTGGCCGCGGCCACAAGTCGTCGCAGCCGGCGGCAGCTCCCGAGCGCGCCGAACCCGCGGCAAAGTAAACCCTTCCATGTTCTTTCTCCGCAAGCGCTCGGAGAGAGCCCTCTTCTCGCCGTTCTTCTCATCAGCAAAGGGCTCAACACTCCCAGACTGAATACCTACCAGCGCTTGTGCTGGCATCTACTACGACCCAAGCTGCACGATAGAATACATCAATGCAGGCATCGGCCTCTCGATGCGCCAGCCACCTCAGCGTCCGCACCGATACGCAGCCTGCGAGCCTTGCCGACTCTCGAAACAATCATGTGACCATGGCAGACCTTCTTGCGCTCGCTGTGTCCGTAAAGGAAAACAAGCCGATTGTCAATATCGAGATCGGCCATTCAAGAGGAAGCGCCAACCCGAGGCGTTGGATAGCAGCCAGGTTCGAACGACTGCCGAATCAGACACACTACCCAGCGTCTCCTCGCCAGTCGCAAACGTTCCAGAGCCGGAGGAGCAGCAGCAACGGTATGCTGGCTTTATTGGCGCTTCGAGCCATGCGACCATCTTTGACGAGTTGGGCCGCGAATCTGGAGAGGACCCAGTCAGCACATTGAGCCAGCAACAAGTAGCAGTTCCTTCTCCTACCAATGCGCCTCCCGCTGCTGAATGCGTGACAGTTATCGAGCACCTGCTTCATGACATTGATCTTAAGGCTGTCTCTGGTCTCATCCATTTCTGGTTGGCAAAAGGCACCAGCATGACTCTTGCGGCCCCATTACTTCCTACAGCCATAGATCTTACACTGCAGGCAATCTCAACTTGGCAGGAATCCGCATCTGATCTGTGTGCACATTTGCACAAATTGTCGTCAGCCCCTTTGACCAATGAATTCCCGCTTGAATTTGGCTGCTTTACGCATGAAGTCTTTGCGATTCTCCGCTGGGAAGGCATTCTGTTACTGCTGATCGCAGCTGGTCGTGCTGTGATCGATGTGCCTCATTTCCCTATTCTTTACACCAACCGCAAGGCTCGTCGAAAACTGCAGCAAAACTTTCTTTCGTGCGCTGAGCGCTGCCTAGAAGCAGCGCTCGCGTGTGATTGTGCGAACGATCTACTACTGATATGTCAGTTCGAGACCTGGATTTTGTATACTATGGTAAGAGGGGACCAAAGTAGGTCCTTCCGCGTCAAAAGCAACTGTGTCGACCTACTGATTCTTGTAGATTTTGACTCATGGCGAAAACTCGGTGATGTAATCAGTTCGCTATTATTCCTGGGTTTGAACGAGGAAGTTCTTGTTGGTCCAAAGGTTCCTGGTTGGCTAGCAGATTTCAGGAGAGCCATTTTTGCAGTGACTTATGGAGCGGACAAGCACAATGCGGTCTTCACTGGGCGACCGCCGCGCCTTAACAGAAATTTCTGCTGCTTCCAATTACCCTGCGGTCCTGTTGGCAGCACGCGCAGTGTGCCTGAAGAATCCGTGGAATGTGGTCGCTACACGTTATCTGACTTGCCTCTAGCCCAGGATGCCGCACTGGACAATTCCAGCGCCATAAGATGGATGGCCATCTGCGCGCTGCTGAAAGAGGAGGCTCTGGAGCTTCTGAGACGTCCGAATTGCCCCAATAGAAGTCAAGCTGTTGAGTAAGTGCAACGAGATTCCCCTCTCTCAAGTAAGTACTAACCGCACTCGAGCACTTTGATAGCTCAAGCCATCAGCCTTTGGAACCGTCTTCCTGAGCATTTCAAGATTACTGATACTCTGCCATTGCATGATCGCCATACGCCCTACGAGTTGGACTTGCTGCTTGATTGCCGCCTCCAGTACCTACAGATCCTGTTTCTTCTATACGGCGGGGTGCGGCGCGACGGGCCCGAGATCCTGGGAGTGTCAGAAGAGATACTGTCTCTCGTTGTCGATGCTGTCATTCTGCGCGATCGCATTGTCAACTCAGGAACAAGTCTGATCTGGAAGGTGTCCAACTTCGGCCTCAGAGCAGCGGGACTGATCGCGCTGTCACTTCTGCGGATCAGACGTGGTACTTTACTGCGGCCCTTGGGTAAACGTGCCATCCCAGATCTATGCGTTATCGTTCGAGAGATAGAAGGTGGCGGATTCGTAGCTCAAGGAGAGCCAAATTACGACCTGTTGTTCCGTGCGGCGTCAAGTATTCAACGATTACTGAACCAGATTCTCCCGGATTTGAGCGCACCTGAGCGCATCACTGATCTGCAGCAGTCTGGTCCAGTTCAGGACGGACTGCCATTGCTCGACACAATGCTTCCGCTCGATACGCGGGAGACTGAATTGGGCTTTTGGCAATGGTTAGACGAGCAGCCTGTTTAGATACACACATTTCCATGTTCGATACCAGCCGAGCTTCAGAAGTGAGAATGACTGGGGTTTTCCCAATGCAGTATCGGACAGGGCGTGCTTACGCCGCACCGATCCCTGGCCTTTCTCCGATGCGATGCACGCGCATAAATCGCTCAAAGCACCAGAGCTTGCGCAGATACCTGAATACCTTCGACTCTGTGGACCCTCAAATATCGTCGCTCGGCTAGCACTCTATCATGGCAGCAAGTTTCACAAATATCCCAATCCTTGACCTCGGCGAGGCAAGAGACGCCAAGACAAAGCCGGCCTTCCTTGCAAGGCTTCGCGAGGCTGTCTTAAGTGTGGGGTTCTTGTACATCAAGAACACTGGAATAGACCAGGCGTTCTTCGATCGCGTATGTAAGGAGGGCATCCAATTTTTCGACTTGTCCGAGGATGAGAAACTTCGCATTGAGATGAAGAACCAGCCAAGTTTCTTGGGATATTCAAGAGTATGCGCGTAGTAGTCACGTTTATTTCCCATGATATCTGACTGGCTATAGCTCGGAATGGAAACGACTGCAAAGGCTGCGGACTGGCGAGAACAAATGGACCTTAGTACGCCACACGAGCTGAGAAAAGACACCGATCCGTTGTATTACAATTTATTTGGGCCGAATCAGTGGCCAGATTCGGACAAGCTCCCCGACTTCCGCGAGGTCTTTGAGGCGTATATGGAAATACTCAGTCAAATCAGCATGGACTTTACGAGGCTGATTGCAGAGTGCCTTGGTCTGCCATCTACTGCATTCGATCAATTCTTCGATGAGAATCAGTATGTCTGCGATACCTGATGAATCGATTGAAGGTGCTGACTGGTGGCATAGGCAGCACAAACTGAAGATTGTCAGGTATCCTGATCATGGGACTGGAAGAGGCCAGGGCGTGGGACGTGCGTATTTACCTTTTAACAGTTTTATGGAGACATGTGTTGATCGAGTTGAACAGCTCACAAAGATTCGATGTTATCGTCGTACCTGCTCCAAGCTTCGGATCACAAGGGTCTGCAGGCACAGAACAGCAAAGGGCAATGGATTGGTATGATGACAATCTCTTCGTGAATATGACCCAATTCTTACTAACATAATGGTAGACGTTCCGCCAATTCGCGGCACCCTCGTCGTAGCGATCGGCCAAGGCCTCGAAGCAATGACAGACGGCGTCTGCACAAGTACCACACACCGTGTTCTCTCCCCGGAAGAAGGCTCGGGCGCTCGGTTCTCGATACCTTTCTTTCAAGGCGTAAGCTATGATGCACAATTCGAATCCATGTCGGTTCCGGAAAGTGTGAAGAATCTAAAGAAGGAGATTCTGGAGAAAGAGGGCCATGTAGTGGACCAAAATATCGAAATGACATTTGTGAAGGGCAAGTGGAAGCACTTGGGAGAGGCAACATTGGCGAACAGGGTCAAAAGTCATCCTGATGTTGGGGAGAAATGGTACCCGGAGATGTTGAAGGCTATTCGTGAGGAGCAGGCGAAGGTGGCTGTAGCTTGAGAGTGAGATAGTGCCGCAACGTCGTAACAGCAATTGTTGAATCAAGTGGAACGAAACATTGCTGGGCGGACTCGTATGCTGCCAGTGTAGCAAGCTACCAAGGTGCGTTTCTGCGCCTGAGTGTAGATCCCATGTTCGGCGTAGTGAGTTACGCCGATCTCGGCCTGTTCACTACATGTACGCCGCACCTGCATGATAGATAAATACTATGGCGAATGGCATGTCATCAAATCAAAGGTATCCTTTCACACACGAACCATTGTTGCGAAATCTCCTTAAATCAAGATGTCGACCCCTCCACGACAAACAAGCCCATTCCTCTTGCTTCGCCCGCTTCTGCTCCTGTCCTACTCCATCTCCTTCCTCCCACGGACGATCACCGAGCTCCTCAAGTCAGGCAATCTCAAAGCCTTCTTCAGCCTCTCCAGTTTCGAGTCCCATCACTTCGCCACCTTCTGGCGCTGGTTCGGCCCTCGTTCGCGTCAAGACGCCGAAGCTCACGTCCTGCCTCTCCTTCGCCAAGCCGCATCTGGAGTCTGTCTCGATATTGGACCCGGATCTGGCCAATGGCTTTACATGTTCGCTAAAGCGTCAAATCCCAGTATTACGAAGATCTATGGTGTTGAGCCAAATCCTGGTATGCATGCCGAGTTGAGGCAGAATGCGATTCGAAATGGATTGGATTCTGTGTACGAGGTCTTGTCGTGCGGAGCGGAGGAGTTGGGCGAGAAAGGAGATCTGCAGAAGGAGAGTATCGATACGATTATTACGGTGCAATGTCTCTGCAGCATTCCGGAGCCGGGACATGTTATTCGGAGTTTGTATCCTTACTTGAAGCCTGGAGGCAAGTGGATCGTGTACGAGCATGTTAGAACGCCGTTTCAACGGGGTTATTTCGTTGGGTTTTGGCAGAGTAAGTTTGCTTCCGGATCCGCATCTTGAAGAATTTTGTTTTGTCTGATGTTTTGCAAGGGTTCATCAATATTTTCTGGCCACATCTGTTCGGAGGATGCGATCTCACTCGGCCTACGGAGGAATGGCTGATTAGAGCAGGTGAATGGTCGTCGGTCGATTTGCACATGGGCGAAGGCGAGGGACGTTATAGCACTATTCCACATTCCATTGGTACTCTGGTGAAGGCATGATGTGATGGATGTATTTGATGAAGAACGCGCGGGATTGAAAATCTATGTTGCACCCATGACCTGCCTCAGGCCACATGCCAAGGCTCGCTCCGACACGTTCCGAAAGTCGACGTCCTTCACGGCATCCACGCCGGGCCCGCACTCTCTACAATCGACCGCAAACAGGTACGCTTGAAGACGTCCAGATGTCAGACAGCCGACTTTGTTCAAAGCTTGGAAAATTACCTGCTCACCGAGAGGACAACCATTATGCTGAAGAAGCGGGCATCAGCATACATTCACAGAATTGGACGTGAAACATAGCCCCAAGACAGCCTGCTCGACATAGACGGAAAAACCATCGCATTAGATCCAGACAAACAGCAAGTAATTTCTTTCCCAGGGCTGTGAAATGCCGTCCGTGCTCGCATTCGCAATCGGCGAATCTTGCGCTGAAGAAGTGCGGATGTCACGGGTAGCATGCGGAGTCACTCGGGGTCTTCAAAAGTATTCTGAGGGAAGTGCCCCTCTTTAACCCCGACTCCATGATAGTAGTGTGTGTATTTGTATATTGACGGGCTCTTGGCGGCAGAGCAATTAAGTGCTGGAATTGGTAGACAGGGAAAACTTAAGATTTTCTAATAATATATCGTGAACGTTCAAGTCGTTCCTCGGATAGTATTTTATATAGACCTATTAGTTAAGAGGTTAAGACATAATGCTTTCACTATTACACCTTGGGTTCAATTCCCAAATGGGTTATATTAGTTACAAACTGTATTACTTTTTTACGGTATATTTAGCCTGGATATTACAAGTATATTTAGTATAAGTTTCTTATACGATCTCGTAATAGATGTTACGGTTAGGACAACGTGAGGAGAAACCAAGAACTGAGAGCCAATAGAGAAGCGGACCCAACTGACACGTCAGAGGTCACGTGACGCTTGGCGACCAAACTGACCAGACGACCGGACGAACCGGTTAGGTGGACGAACAGGAGGACAGGACGCCAAGACATGGCACTATATAGACGACGCTCTTTACCGGGTAGATAGGAGCCTCGTGCTCAACTCAATACAACTCCCTTGGGGTTATGTTACAAACCTTTCAGGACCTTCTTTGATATACTACGAGGACATTACGAGGATCGACACTTCCCAGGCCAACCCCATATCAGATTAGGGTTAGGCTGCCGACGGACAGGCAGGACGTAACAACTTTGAGCACCAAAAGCCGAAGGGGAGCGCTATCGATCAATGTCAAGAAAGACTCAGGACGTTGCCGACACAAGAAGTCCATCACGACAACAGCTATCGACTGGAATCACGGAACGAATGAGCAACATGTCGATTAACGGAAGCGGGAAACAATCGACTCCCACTATGAGCACAGCGGGCTCATACGAGTCAACCCACGCACCTAAGATATCCACGCCGGAGACGTTCGACGGGACTAAGGAGAAGTTGGAGAACTTCCAGCTGCAGGTTCAGTTGTACCTCCACTTCAACGCGCACCAGTTTCATAGCGAGGCCGACAAGGTCTTGTATGCCGCATCCTTCCTACGGGGAAGAGCCGCCAGAGGATTCCGAGCATACCTGAAGGACTGGCTCGTCTGCCAGAATTCAGATGATGAACCAGAAACGGAAACCAGAAGAATCTTCCACAGCTACGACAAGTTCGAAGAGAAACTTAATGATCTATACGGGATACCCAACGAAGAGGCACACGCCGATCGCCATATCCGACAACTCCGACAAACCACTTCTGTCGCCGCATATGCGTCAGAATTCCAAGGATACCAGGCCGATCTCGAGTGGAACGACGCTGCCTATCGCTCGCAGTTTTACCTGGGACTGAAGGATTCAGTCAAGGCCGAATTATCCCGAAACTCCAGCATGACCACGCTTGGTGCAATGATCAAGGCAGCAAAGGAAATCGACGAGAGACTCCAGGAGCTGAAGTACGACCGATTCGTACAGCCTGGATACCAGAGACCCGCTCGAGGCGGAAGAGGGGCTTCAAGGCCAGAAGTCAAGACCCTGATTACGGAGATCCAATGGAGTTGGATGCTACCGAACGTACGCGAGGAAGGAAGCTGAAGAGCAAAGGCTTCACCTGCTACGAGTGTGGCGAGGAAGGCCACTACGCGCGGAACTGCAGAAAGAAAAACAAGGTCAGCCGTGAAATGAACACCATGGCTCGGACAACAGCATACCGGGAATGCGAGGAAGACTCCTCGAAATCCGACTAGTTCGGAGGGACAACCCCGAAGGGCTCATTGAACCGCGGTCTCTTGGTTCGATAACCTAGGCAGAAAGAGATCAGCACCAGGACAACGGAAAAACGATATGGACACATGTACCTGGAGGGTCCGGCGACGGAAGACTCTTGAACAGGCTCGAGACCGGCAACACTAGCAGGGTCCGCGAAGAAATCAGGCATTTCAGAAAAGTCAGCCCACACGGTCGGGGGCAACTCCAGAGATCCTTCCGGGAAGGCAGTGTCCGGCTCTAGCAGGAAATCGGATGACACAGGAGGAGAAGGCGGTAAGGGAACCTCGCGAAGAGATGCGAGATCTGCCCGAATAGCCTCATCCTCACGCTCCTCAGCGAAGCGCAGCTGTTTTCGAAGGCGATGGACCTTCGCTTCTCGCTCGATGAGCGCGGAACGAGCTTCGGTCGCAAGCTCCTCTGCCTCTTCAAGCTTTCGTTTCAGCTGGCGCCGCTGATCGCGCAGCCGCTCCCACTCGGTCCAGGTAACCGACACATCGCAAGAAACGTAGCCCTTGCGGGCGCATTCAGAACACTGGCCATGACGAACGTCGACGACGCACTTGGGGCGCTCCTCGCCCTTGGGGACCTTTGCGTTGCGGCAACCAGTGCAAGGCTTGGGCATTTCGACACCTTCAAGTTTGATTCGTTCCGCTTGACGATCACGACGTTCTTGGCGAGTTAGAGCTGGCATGATGTTGGTAGAAAAGGAAGAGAGACTTACCTGTGGAAAGAGAACTCGGGACGAGTTACTACAGGGAGAGGGGATGATGTTACGGTTAGGACAACGTGAGGAGAAACCAAGAACTGAGAGCCAATAGAGAAGCGGACCCAACTGACACGTCAGAGGTCACGTGACGCTTGGCGACCAAACTGACCAGACGACCGGACGAACCGGTTAGGTGGACGAACAGGAGGACAGGACGCCAAGACATGGCACTATATAGACGACGCTCTTTACCGGGTAGATAGGAGCCTCGTGCTCAACTCAATACAACTCCCTTGGGGTTATGTTACAAACCTTTCAGGACCTTCTTTGATATACTACGAGGACATTACGAGGATCGACACTTCCCAGGCCAACCCCATATCAGATTAGGGTTAGGCTGCCGACGGACAGGCAGGACGTAACAATAGAGCACTATTTTATTTTAATATAAAGTTAAACGCACCGAAAATTTAACGGATCTAAACAATATACGAAACCTTATACGTAAATAAAAATTAGGTTTATTTACGGGGTAGCGGAACGTTGGGTTAACTTTTAGAATTTATATTATTAATATAAATTAAGTTTAGACATAAACAAGATAATCCTAAGTGATAATACTAACATAAGTAACGAAAAAGGGTAAACCCCTCGCCTTAAGCTTATGGTATTTCTCTTAAAGTAACGGCCCCTAAGTTTATTGATCTAACCTAAAGGATTAAATAATAGGAAAATCTTTATATATACCTAAACATTTAGGTATTAATATTTTCTTAAATAAGTATAATGTTATAAAGGTTTAAGAAAATAATAATACAAAGTAGTGAATGTTCTGGAAAAAGTATGTAATAATATAACCGTACCTCCGATGTCTTCACAGACCAGCCGCATTTAAGATGGATAGTTCGAAGCCCCACGGATCGCTCTCACGCTGTCGGCGAGAGCGCACCACAATGAGGCTCAGCGCCGAACTCTGCACCTGGAGAGCACGCGACCACAGAAACCAACACGACGGAGTGCATAGCTAAAGAAAGAACATTCAGCCTCAGATAGGAGTCAAGGCAGTGTCTAGCGAGTCCAGAGACGCAAGCACGCCAAGCTTCAGCCCCATGAAAGCGTGGCCTGATCCATACAGCCAATAGTATCTGCATTCAACGACGTCTGCACCACATGGCAGACGAGGCGACATTCTATGCCGAAGACGACGTGCTGAGGCCGATCGCTTGTTTCGCAACACGAGTAACGCTAGACTGCGCCATGCCACGCGGTCTCCGCAAAGATCGTCTTGGCAACCCTTGCCCTAGGGTGCAGCCTCTCCTACACTGAGACTCGAAATGGTTCGGCGCCACTGTCGAGCATAGCATCAGAACACCAGACCATCAGTCGTCATCGCCGCACCGGGCGCTTCTTGAGACAATGTGTTGGTCAATCAAAAGCAAGCGTCGAATATACAAGATCTGTCTCTCAGCACGGACCGGTTCACCCGACTTTTCTTCACCTGTCGTGCAATGCTTCTGTCAACTACCCTACATAGTTTCACGCGGTGCCGAGACTAGACGACATCAATACAAGACCCCGGAATAGATTACAGTCTTCTTGGCAGACATCTTTGCTAAACGGCTTCGAACCTCAGGCTTCGTGGTCTGTGCCTGGAATAACCAACACATACGACGGAGTCAATGCGGCTGTTTCCCACCAATGTGTGCCTCGTCTCCGTCGAGAGCAATCAATGCGGCTAGTGATGCTGCCACATACACAGCCTCTTTGCGGAAGACTGGTGGTAGTATGGCTAAAAGCGGAATCTCAGGTGTACACGCGTCGTCGTCCAAACCTCCATGGCTTCGATGGTTTACTAAGGCACATGAACATTTGCCGTCCACCCAGTCATCTCGTGGCTCGACGTCGGGCTTGGAGACCGCGATGTTGGTCTTGAATGGTGCGGCACACTTTCGATCGTAAAGCTCTGATCATGTCCGTGGATCTTTGTAGACACCAACCCCAATGAGAGCTTTGCACCTGACGCGGTACTTGAGCTTGGATAGTTGTAACGTCGGTGATCAAACGATCTCTGCGCGCCCCTTATTACGCGAAGCAGAAGTCTATTCATGGGGCAACCACGGGCTGCTCTCCCGCAAAGGCGCAATACGATGTATGGTTATGAGCACAATGTTTCGCAGGCCTCTATTGCAATGTTCTCTCATTGACCAGACCTTCTCCTGTTGAAGGTGAATTGCACCCCCGCATCATGGAGTCTCGACGTTTGTTACTCATTTTTAAAGCCGTGCCGGTTCTATACCTGGTGTATCTCCTCCATCTGGCCGTCAAACAGATATCTTTCGAACACTTCCTTGGCTCTTCATCCATCTCAATCAACGACTTTCCCTTAGAGTACACCACAGCACTGCAGCAATCGACTGCTGACCGACAAGAGTTGCAATACGACTACAGCTCCTACCCTCCATCCCCATCCCCAGACTACGACATTCCGCCTGTGATCCACTTCATATTCTTCGAGAACCTCTACGAAACCCACACTGACCGCACCCTCATTCCCTCCATGGGCTCAAAGGCTCCTGAGCTCTGTCAATTCCACAACCCTAATTTCACCATCACAACCTGGAACGCCTCCGCCTCCCGCTCCCTCCTCGAAACGCACTACCCCTGGTTCCTCCCAACCTACGACTCCTACCGCTACCCCATTCAACGCGTCGACGCTATCAAATACTTCATTCTCTACCACTTCGGAGGCATTTATATGGATTTGGACATCGCATGTCGTCGACCCCTGACGCCTTTGCTGCAGTGGCCGGCGTGGCTTCCGAAAGCCACACCTTTGGGCCTTAATAATGATTTGATGGCAAGTCGGGCGAAACATCCATTGGCGGAAAGAATGGTGAAGAGCTTGATGCCGAGGAACAAGTGGTTGGTGTTTCCTTATGTGACTATCTTTTGGAGTACTGGGCCACAGTTCGCGAGTGACATGGTGAAGGAGTGGTGGTCTGCAGGAGGAGCGAAGGGCAATGATGCTGGTGAGTCCAAACTTCTACATGGAGCCCAATTGAAATCTCCACGATACAGTACACTGATATTGTGTCCGTAGATATTGTTCGCGTCTTGCCGCTCGAGTTCTACTCGGAAGAGTATACTTTCTTTGGTCACAGTCCTGGAGGCACATGGCACGAAGACGATGTTGCAGTCGTGCTTTGGCTCGTTGACCGGCCCTTGCTCGTCGTCGGACTGGCAGCTCTTGCACTGCTCGCTTTTGTGTCGCTAGGACTTTATCGACGCCGGCCGCGGCGAAGAACACCTATGAAGTGAGCATTGCTACAAGACACAAGGAGTACCCTGGATGCGGTCAGTCTGTAGAGTGTGCCTCATTAATGATGTTGCTGGAAAAGATCGAGGGTAGTGCATGGCCGCATAGCATTAAATATGGATATATCCGAAGAAGATATGAGACCTGTTGTGGACGGTCACAAATGAATACGGCAAGAGCCACGCTCCACTGAGAAACTGAGTTTCGAAGCGCATCTCTGTGATAACGGGGTCTTGCATATCATCCTCAATGTTTGAGCATCATGACAGGGGCCTTCGAGTGATGTATGCAAGTATCGACGCACTTCAAGCGAACGACTTGTACGAGAAGGATCTCGATCTCGGTCATTGATGCACCGAGTCATGCATGTCGCCATCAGCTAGGACCGAGCCATTTGCTACTCCACGAAATTGATCAACAATTTCTCTGTTGCGGTCACGTCAGTTGTACAAACATGTCCACGACTAGTACAATCTCAAAGAATCCCCTGATGAACAAGGTCAAGTGCAGGCTGGACCTAACGTCAACAAGCGGCAGACCGAAGCGCAGTCCCGTGCTCGAATACCCCAATTCGAAGACAAAGCAGAACAACGAAAATGGCGACTCGAGCAAATGGCAGGAGCATTTCGCATTTTCGCGAAACTTGGCTTCGCTGACGGTGGTAGTGGCCACATCAGCGTAAGAGGTATGCATATGTCGTGTAACAAGCACGTAGAAGTGCTAACGTGTCTCCAGACCCAATTTTCACGAATACTTTCTGGATCAATCCGTATGCAGTACACTTCGGTCTGCTCAAAGTATCCGACATGGTTCATGTCAACGAGGAAGGAGTCCGTATTGGCGGAGCAGATCTGGCCGTGAATGCTGCTGGTTTTATCATCCATGCTGCTATACACAGAGCACGACCGGATATCAATGCCGCTTGCCATGTACACAGTCCTTATGGGAGAGCTTGGTCCAATTTTGAGCGACCGATTGATATGCTCAACAAGGTCAGTATCTCATAGCCTCAGACCGAGATGTGCTAAAAGCTGACGTTTGTACCGATTCTTGCATGTTCTATGATGACTTACCGGTATACCAGAGTTTTGGCGGCGTAGTGTTCGCGAAAGAAGAAGGCGCCAGGATTGCAAATGCTCTGGGACCTAAGCACAATAATGTTATTCTGAAGAACCACGGTCTCCTCGCGTGCGGCGGCACCGTGGCAGAGGCAGCTGCATTCTTCATCGCTCTTGAGCGAGCTTGTCAAACGCAACTGCTAACCGAAGCTGCGGTTGCTCCAGGATCGGCAGGAGCAACTTCTGGACTGCAGAAGACAATCGTTGGAGACGAGGAAGCCGCGTATACGAAGACGGGTACTGGCAACCCGGAAGTGATGTATATGCAGTTCGTGCCCGAGTATCAGATGGTGCTCAAGGAAAGTGGTGGCAACTTCCTCGAGTGAAGGCGTGAGTCGCGTCCCCCATCTCTGGCCTTGCTGAAGCGGCTCTGCCCGGCAAATTCGACCGGCGTAGAGGGCAGAAGGACCACGATGCTGCTCTGGCATTGAATTTCTTTGAGATCTCATGTTTCGCCTGAGTCCGTGCTCCCATCAAATGCGTGCTCGATCACACATTTGACAGGAATAAGCTGGAGAAAGAGCACCTAGTGTGTCATCAGCGCCATGCAATTGCCACTGAGCACGAGACACTGTTCTCAGGACATGAAATCGTACCTTTAATCTCCGCGACACAGTTTGATTGATGCCATCGGCACTAACCGAAATCTCAAGGGAGAAACCACAGCACTGCCCATCTCTGCGAATTCCTCACCGCACGCGCCAGCACGACCTGTGTTGATTGCATCCGGCACTTATTGGCATGGCAAGTCCCGCGGTGAACTCACATGCGTGAGTTCAAATCGCCGTCGTGCTTGCTTGGTGTGTTTAGCATCGTACCACCCAAGAGCAGCGAACCGAGACATTTCCTAGATCCAAGTCTGGCAAGATGGTCGAGACCATGGGCATCACCATCATTGAAAATTGCTATGTCAAGTAGCACGGAGGACTGGTAGCCGCATGTACCAAGGCCCGAGGAAGAATGCTAAGCATCAGCAAAAGGTAAGCTGATCTTCCCGAAGAATGACCAAGCCTGCTGCCGAGCGCTTGTACTTCACCTAGAAGAATTGATTCTCCGCAGCACACTCTTCCGACGAAGTGTGGCTGCAAATTAATGCACTCTTATAGGTACTCCACGGAGACGCCGTTGGATCATGTGTATAAGTATAGACCACTGCACAGTTATGAGATTCCAATGCTCAGAACGGTCGCAATCGTGGTAGCATCAAGTCTGTCTGCAATGTCGAACTGATGCGGATACTTGTTCGTAACAACTGGTTCGACAGGTTCGGCACGTGCCTGCCTCTTACGATCAGTCAGGAACATTCCGACTTAGATGCCAAGGACTAACACCACCCAGGCAGTTCTTCGGCGCCAGATAGTCGCAACGGTGATGGAAGTTACCGCAACTACCAAACGAAGTTCTGACCACATCGAAGAGAAGGCAATGCAAGAGAACATACCGAAGATACCGACCAAGATGGCCATAGCCACAACTTGAAATGAGGAAGTATACATACAGGAGGCATATAAATAGAGTCTGCTTCACCAGTTATCACAAGCCGCAACAACATCTCCTTTCTTCACTTACATTCCTCAGCAACTGGTTTGCGACAGAAGCTCTGGTAGCTCTGCATTAAGAGAAATCACGAAATCAACCAACCTAACACCACCACCCATTCAAGCCCGCTGTCAAGATGCGTTTCTCCACGATCACCACCATTGCACTTGCTGGCTCTGCCTACGCGGCTCCTGCATTCGACGTCGCGCGTCGCGATGCGAGTCTCGAGATGTTCAGACGTGAAGCCGAAGCCGGGCTGGGCGATTGGATAAGCAACTCCGCTCGCAAATGGTTCATAGGCTTCGAGAAGCGCGACATGGACGTGGATATGCTCAGACGCGAGGCGGAGGCTGATCTAGGTGATTGGATCAGCAATACCGCCCGCAAGTGGTTCATGGGTTTCAAGAAGCGCGATCTGGACGCATTGGCAGCACGCGAGGCGGATCCCATTCTCGGAGCGTTCATCAACTCATTCCCTATGATGTGGCAGGCACTTGGTGGAGAAGAAAAGCGCGACCTCGCCAAGCTAGCCGCACGGGATGCGGATCCTATCATTGGAGCCTTCATCAATTCTTTCCCTATGATGTGGCAGGCGCTCGGTGGCGAAGAGAAGCGTGATTTGCACGCACTCGCCGCCCGCGAAGCGGACCCAATTCTTGCAGCCTTCATTAACTCCTTCCCAATGATGTGGCAGGCACTGGGTGGAGAGGAGAAGCGAGATCTCGCCAACTTGGTAGCACGAGACCCGGAACCTATCCTTGGAGCACTGATTCAGTCGTGGCCTATGATCTGGCAGGCGCTGGGTGGCGAGGAGTAGGCTGCGTCAGAACCCGTTCCTGATGGATCTGAGCCCAGAGAAGCGCAATTCGCGTACCAGTCTTGGGACTCCTGTTGACTTCAATGAGCGAGTGGAGAACGCTGTTATGCTACGAGCTGCACGATTGCATGAGTTGCTGGATCAGGGATGTACAGACGGTGAAATTTGTTTTTATGACGCGGGGATGGTACCTGATGGTCATTATGGGCGAGAAGAGAGGAAGAATGCGAGATAGATACGGACTGTTGATAGAAATTTGTATGATTTGTTGCTTAAAATGTTGTTGTTCAAACGAAGTCTAGGAACTGAAAGTGACTTGACACTAGTCTCAGTGCACAGTCCACCTCGCTTAACGGCCCAATGAGCTGACAAGCAGCGGCCGTTCATACGGTGGTCTAAGGGTTAGACACGCCAAAATCTCCTATACAGCGCAGCTTTACTATACTAATTTGGTATGTATACTACGCAGCTTTATTCTAATGCGCATTTATATATAGGTCGTTTAGACGTCGTTATTAAGATATCTAAGAGTATAAAATATAGTATTCGATTAGCTAAGTACGACTATACTACCTAATCGGCGCGATTAACGCGTCTTTGTTATTGTTTTAATACTAAAGCTAGTTAGTCGGTTTATATAAGGCCTATACCTTCTATACTAAATACTATTTCTTCTATATTTATTAGTAGTTTTACTATAAGTAAATTATATTCGATTCCTTAGACCTATAGCTATAAAGGAAAGTCTATTAGAAGTACTATACTATAATAGGCGCGTCGTCGTACTACCTAACGTCTAAAGACCTCCTAGACTTTATAGTCTAATAGTAATATCGAATATAATAATATTAAGAATCTAATTAGTATAATCGATAGCCTAGACTATACTTAGTTACTAGAATATATAGAGGATATAGCTAGCGAGAGCTACGAAAGAGATATATAAAATTCTAGTTTTTCGGAAAATAGTCTAGATATTAATAACTATATACTAGATAAATAGTATAGGAGCGAGATTAAGCTCTTACTCGATAGCTAGGACCTAGAAACGGAGTTAGAAGACTTATATAAAGAGAAAGTAGAGTTAGACGAGCTTATATAGGCGCTAGAAGGAGCTAAGGATATCTAGATATAGTAGTAGCGATAGCGACTATAGATAAGTTTTTAGGATAAAGTACTTATACTCCCGATTAAGTAGCCTAATAGCGAGATCCTCGAGGCAGTACGTTAGGCTTTTATAGCTATATAGGCTAAGAATCCGGTCGCGAGAGTAGTTAATCTAAATTAGGTTAGTACTTTAGAAAATCGCGATAGTAATATATTTAGATAGTATACTAGTCGTCTAATAGTCTTAGATAAAGCCTTACTTATAATATAGAGACTAGCGAAGTAGAGAGCCTTCTAGACGCTATATATAGAGATCGTAGCTAAGAGTAGTCTCCTCTAAGGTTATAAGCTACTCGCTAAGAATTCTAAAGCCTACTATCGCTAGTCTCGCCTAATTATATAGGCGCTTAGGATACTATACCTATTTCCTCTATAAAGTTAGTAGATAGAGTATATATAGATAGATAAATTCAATTGCCGTTCTATCTCCTATAGAGGAGCACGCAGCGTGCACTACTTATTTATCTAGAAAGGAAAAGCTTAGGGCCAAGGCCCTTAGCTACAAAAACCTCTCACTTTCCTTTTTGTCTCTGCAGGTTGGCAGCCCTGCACTCTAGGGTATGCAATTCTTTTGGACAAACACAGGTACACTGGAAGTCCTTCCTCTCACCAGGTCCCTATTCCTCCTCCTCCTCCTGAACCCTCTGGAGTTCCTCTCCCCTTGCTAGGGAGAATTGCTCCAGCACACCTTCCTGGATTAGCCACCTGGCTGTTGCTAGCAGGCCTCTCTTGGTGTTTGTGAGGTCCTTCCAGTTGCTTGAGCCTGCAGCAGCAAACAGTGCCTGTCTGTTCTCCTGCCTTTCTGGGCACGAGACACAGATATGCTTTGGGGTTTGGTAGCCTTGGTTGCATGTGCAGTCTGGGGAAAATCCTGGGACTCTCCTCTTGGCCAGGTAGGCCCTCAACCCCATGTGCTCAGTCCTCAGGAGTGTAGCCATTGTGCTCTCTGGCCTGGACCATCCTCTGTGCAGGTGTTTGCCTGCATTGGTCTTGTCTGAGGTCCAGGCCGCTGCTTGGGCCCTGTTCCTTTGGTTCCTTTTTGCCTTGAACCCATTCCATGCAGTTTCCCATTTTGGTGCAACCACCAGTCTTTTTTAGGTGCCTCTTGCCGAGCCTCTTGGCTTGCAACCATCTCCTGGATCCTTTCTTGTCTTGTGCTTTGCTTTGGTTGGGTGTTCCCTTGTCTTTGTCTCTTGGCCCTCTGTGCTTGCTTTGCAACGTCTCTGCACCTGTCTTGGATGTATTGGTATGCTGCCTGGTCCTTGCTCCTTTTGGCTCCCTGTCTTGCTAGGTCCTGTGCATACAGGTGGATTGGTGGGATGTCTGCTTCTCTTTGGAGTACTGCTGCTGGGACACTCTTGTATGCTCCTGTAATGTGTCTGAGGGCTTGGTTTTGCACCTTCTCCAGTGGTTGGGTGAGCCCTTTCCTGTGTCCTTTGGTGCCCTCTGGGTCCATCCAGGTGGTGCACCCAAACATCATTGCTGGCCTAACTATTGCTGTATAGAGGTGTCTAGCTTTCTGGAAGGATGCACCCCATGTGGACTTGCATAGCCTCTGGAGTGACTGCATTTGGTTGGCTCCTTTTTCTGCTGCCTTCTTTATGTGGGGTCCCCACTGCAGTTTGGTGTCCACCCACACCCCTAGGAGTCTGAGGGATGGGACTGGGCCTTCCTCAAATCCTTGGATTTGGACTGTGGCTCTGAGGTTGTGTTGTCTCCCTCTGGTGAAGTGGATCAGCTGGTATTTTTGTGGTGCAAAAAGCTGCCCCATGTTTGCTGGCCCAGTCCAGGCACTTCTGATGGGCCTTCTCCAGCTGCCTGCAGTTCTCCTCTGTACTGTTGCTGTAGGTGAGGATGTTGGAGTCATCTACAAATCCCATTGCTCTTGTCCTTCCCTCCTGGAGGGTTGGGAGGAGGGTAGATGCAAAGAAGAGGAAGAGGATTGGGGACAGTGTGGAGCCTTGGGGGATGCCTGTGTTTTGTGGCCTTGGCTGGTCCATGTAGTCTCCAAGCCTTAGGCAGGTAGTTCTGCCTTGGAGGAAGGATTGGATATATCCCACCAGGGTAGCTGGGGAACCCTTTGAGTTTGAGGTTGTGTAGCAGTCTGGTGTGGGAGACATTGTCAAATGCCCCTGAGATGTCTAGGCAGAGCATGGATGCTACTGCCTTGGTATTGGTAGCCCAGATAGTTCTGACTTGTTCAGTAATGAGGTCAAGTGCTGAGGCAGTGGATCTCCTGGCCTGGCTCCCATTTGGGATTCTGGGAGGAGCTTCCTAGCCTCTGTCTCCTTAGAGATCCTTTTTGCAACAATTGCTTCCAGTGTCTTAGCCAGTGTGTTCAGCAAGGCTATAGGTCTGTATGCTCCTGGTTTGGAGTAGTCTGGTTTCTGGGGCTTTCTTAGGACCACTGTAATGGAATGTTTGAAAGGCTGTGGGTGGTGTTCTAGTTTTAGGCATGCTGTGAACAGTCTAGCAAGGACTGGTGCAATAGTAGCTTTGCATTCCTTGAGCACCAGGTTAGGGATTTGGTCAGGCCCTGGGGCTTTGTTGGCTGGCAGCTTCCCAAGCGCTTGTAGCACCTCTGCCTCTTGGACTTCTGTCTCCATATGGAAGGGGTTGGGGTATTGTGTGTCTGGGATGTCGCTTAGGTCAGCTGGTTTCTCTGTTGGGAAGAAATGGTTGAAGCCAGGATCCTTGCTTTCCCAGTATTGGTGTTCTCTTTCTCTTGGTTGGGTCCTTGCATCTCTGGAAATTGGGGGTTCTGGTGTGCTTGATTGGCCCCTTCTCTTGCCCATTTGGCCAGTCTCCACATTTTGTTTGGGTTGTTTGTAACTTCCCTCACTACCTTCCTCCAGGCTAAGTTGGTGTCCCTCTGGATTTGCTTGTTTCTTGCTTTGCTTGTAGCAATATATGCTTGGTATGCTTGGTCTGTCTGGGTATCCTTCCATTGCCTTCTTGTCTTTCTAGTAAGCTTGATTAGCCTCTGACTTTCAGGTGTCCAGCTTTCCCTGGCATAGTTTGAGGGCTTGGCTTTGGGGATTGCTGCTGTAATAGTGTCTTGGATTGCCTCTTGCACCTGGGTGGCTGCCTTGTCTATGTTAGCTTTGGTGGCTAGGGGGGCAGTGTGGAGTTGGGCTTGGTCCAGCCTTCCTTGGAGGATTTGTTGCACCTCTTCCCAGTTAGCCTTTTTCCATTGGGGCCTAGGGTAGCTTTGCTTTGGGGTAGGAGTTGTGTTGCTAATGGTGGTGACAATAGGGATGTGGTCTGACCCATTTGCCATCTCTGGCACTGCCTTGCAGGTGAGTATGTTTTGCTGGAGTTGGGCAGTTGTAAACACTAGGTCCAGTGTCTGGCAGCTAGCTCCCTGCTTTTCCCATGTTACTGTGCCTGGCTCTAGGACTTGTTGCATCCCAGCTTCTGCTGTTATCTCTAGCAGCTTGTCTGCCATCTTGTGTGGTGTGCAGGCCAAGTTGGCTCCCCATCTTGGGTGGTGGAGGTTGAAGTCTCCCAGCAGGATCTGCTGGGTGTGGTCTAAGTTCCTGCTTTGCTCTAGGGCGGTCTCTGCCTCTTGGAGTGTCCCTACTTGGGAGTGGGAGGTTGGTCCACTTGGGTTGTAGCAGTTGTGGATTGCCACTATCCCGAGGCTAGTTTGAATCTCCACCGAGATGAGGTCTCCTGTCTGGTAGTACACTGGTTTCCATGTGGTACTGTCTAGTTGGTTGGAGACTAGTATAGCCACTCTTGGGTGCCCAGCAGTAGGGAGGATTGGGTGGTATCCTTGTGATATTGTCCTCCCATTCTGGGGTTTGTCCAAGGCTCCTGGAGTGCAATAATTTGGGTTGTCCTTGGGTCAGATTCTTGTACTATGATTCTTTGTATGTTTTGGCTGTGGTTGACATTGTGTTGGTAGATAGTGAGGTTGTGGCTATTCATTGCTTGACTGCTGGGTTATTGGTTCTAGCATTGCAGTATCATGGTCTTCTTGGGAGCTGTTATCTGTGTGAAGGCTCTGGGGAAATCTGATCTTGCTTGCTTGTCTTTCTCCTGCCTTGGCTATGGCTGTGCTGCCTCTTGGTCTCCCTGGTCTGCTTGTTGCCCTCTGTGTCTCAGCTTCCCCTGGGGTAGGCTCCAGTTGGGTCCCTTTCCTCTTCTTGTTGTGCACTTGGGTCCATCCACTTTGTGTTGCTGGGGCCTTAGGTTCCTCCCACCTTTTGGTAAAGAAGTGGGAAAATGCCTGGGCCTTTGCCTTGGCTGCCTGCTTGACTTTGCACCTTACAGACCAGGTTGGGTGGGCTCCCTTGCAGTTGCTGCACTTGTGTGTTGCTGATGTGCAGTCTGCTGTCTTGTGGGGGCCTGCACACTTCCCACAGGTGGCCCTATCCTCCTTGCAGTATGGGGAGATGTGCCCAAACTGGCAGCATTTGAGGCATTGGACCACCCTCTGTTTGGGGTGGTATGGTTCTGCCATAAGGACAGTGCCTGCATGCAGGAGGCCCTTCTTGGTAATCGCCCTCGCTTGCTCCTCATTCTGTACTGCAACTATAGCTGAGGAGTGTTGTTGCCCCTTCCTGGCCATTGGGCTCTTGAGCCAAACTGCCTGCTCAATCCTGAGGTTTGGGAGCCATCTCAGGTTCTCCTCCTCCATCTTTCCCCAGCTAGCCTTGTCCTCTAACTGCCATCCTGCTCTTACTCCATGCACTACCACTCTGTGCATTGGTTTGGAGACTGTTGCCTGAGGCCACAGTTCCTGCAGCCAAGCTGAGTCTTCCTCCATCTTTGCTTTGTCATATGTTGAGTAGGTTACTACTCTAATGTCCCCACTAGGCAGCTTCTGCACTGCTGCTGCCTTTTGGGCTCCAATCTTCTTTCTGAGGTCTTCATTTGTCTGTCTTTTGATTGCCTCCCTTTCTTCTGGGTTTCCCATTCTGATGGTCACTGTCTGGTTGGATGCCTGAGGCTGTGGGAGCAGCCTTGGCATTGTGGGTTGAATTTGGGCTTTTGGGCCCATGTTGCAGTGGTTGAAGCAGCAGCTGGCTGCTGCTTCTGGAGGTCTCTCTGGATAGTAGAGAGGGTGTTGTCGATGGCCTGGCAATGGGCCTGGTGGAGGAGAGCCT
The DNA here is from genome assembly GCA_029490675.1 of Cercospora nicotianae. Classification (NCBI taxonomy): domain Eukaryota; kingdom Fungi; phylum Ascomycota; class Dothideomycetes; order Mycosphaerellales; family Mycosphaerellaceae; genus Cercospora; species Cercospora nicotianae. The sequence goes on along the minus strand of JANQAT010000012.1, from coordinate 4,680,221 downwards.
GCTGGGCTCTCTGGAGGAGGGGGAGGAGGGAGGAGGTGGTTTGGGCCTGGTAGGAGTCCAGGGCTTCTTGGATGTCTGCAGCGAGCTTGAGTGTGTTCTTTTGGATGGTTTCACTCACTGTCTGTTTCTCTTGGGTGGTTTGCTGGCCCCCAGGGCCAGCAGATGGTTGCTGGGGCTTCTGAGGGTGCCCTTGGGTTGGAGGGTGCCAGCCTCCATCCCTCGGGCGCCCTCTGCCCTCGTCGATGTTTTGCTGTCGCTGGGGGTGGACAGCAGCGTGTTGAGAGGCCTCGAGGCCTCTCCCGTCTGGCGGTTCTCTCGTCGTCGCGCTCATCTCCCTCTCTCTTTTCTATAATATATAATTAAGCTATACTATATAAGCTAGTATTATTACTCTAGTACCTATAAAGATATAAGTTCCCGAAATCTAGAATCGTCCTTTTATTTTCTAGGTATATGTCGTGCGGGGGCGTCGGACAGGCTCGTATTGTAGTGTATAATACGCAGTAGAAGTAGAGGCGATAAGTAAGGAACCAACCGAGTTGATTGTTAGAGTATATATAGTATCTACTATTTAATCTAGTAGACGTCGTATAGATTGCTACTACTTCTATAAGTAAGAGTCTAACCTTTTAAGTATAGCTACTAATATAAGAACTAATAGTCGTACTTATTATTCTCGCTTAATTAGATCGGCCTAGAATAAGAGAAGAAGATCTATATCTTAGAGAGGAAGCTATTACTATTTACGTCTAAGACTAAAGTAGAGCTTAGTTATATCGAATAGGATTAACTACGCTATAGTTAGTATACTTGTATATTACTTAGCTCTAAAATAGTAGCCTAGACGTAGTTCTATAAGCTATAAGCCTAACTATAGTTTAGGTAGCGGCTTAGGCTAGTTATAGTAGATAAGTTCTACCTTATCTATTAATAGAGTAGCGAGAATAGTAGATTCCGGAAGGAGTATAACTATCTATATATACTATACTCTATACTATATAATAGTATATAGATATACGGCTATACTACGACGCTAGACGCTATTATATATAAGGCCTACGTCGAGAGTACTAGCTTTAGACGCGTCTACCTCCTCCGGTATTTAATCGACTATCCGGAAATTCTACTACGAGCGTCTATAATTCTAGAAGGAATATAGGCCGACTAGAGTACGATATTCTACCTCGTATATAACGTAGTATCTCTATCTAGAGAATTATAGCTAGAATATATTCTAAAGACTATAGTCTGTCGTGCGGGGGCGTCGGACAGGCTCGTATTGTAGGTATAATACGCAGTAGAAGTAGAGGCGATAAGTAGGAACCAACCGAGTTGATTGTGTTAGTTAGTTATAGGTTGCATCTCACTCCTGAGATGGGCATCAGCTGAGTCATGTGACCTAATGTCACATGACCTAAGTCACCTGATCCTGATCCCCAAAGTGTCCCTCAGAATGTCTAACTGGACTGCACTTTCCAACATTACCTATATTATAGAATAGTAGTTTCTAGCTATAAGTTCTAATCTTATCTAATACTAGTATTGCTACCCTTAGGTTCTATTAGAGTAGGAGGACTATATAGTATCCTTTCTTAGTCTTTATTTTGCTATTTATTATATAGAGCTATAGTTCCTATAGTACTATTACTATAGCCCCTTCTGCTGCCTAGCTATCTAGTAGTAGGGTTTAGGTAGTATTTAACCTATTAATATTATATTAGTAGATAGTTAGGGTTTAGCTACTTATAGGATACTTAGGAGAGGAGCTTAATTAGGTTAATATCTATTCCTTCCTAGAGTATATCTGCCTTCTAGGTTTTATCCTTCTCCTATATAGGAGGGAAGTAGAGCTTACTTATCTACTTCCTGCCTACTATTACTATAGCTATAGTGCCTAGGGGCCTGCCTTTATATCTAATATCCCTCTATATAGGTTTAGTTAGTAGGGCCTTCCTCTTAAGGATTAGAGATTCTATATTATTATCTCCTTATATTAGAGTTAAGGATATCTCCTATTGCTTCTTAAACTACTTAGAGAAGGCTCTTGCTTTAGCCTTTATAGCTACTTTATAGCTATACTAGAGGGAGTAAGCCTTATAGTTATGTTACGGTCTGGTCCTTCCGGCCAGGAAGTAGCCAATCCGTGATCCAGGGACGGTCGCCAAGACCGCGACCAGCGCGACCAGTGCGACCGCGACCAGCGCGACCAGTGCGACCGCGACCAGCGCGACCAGTGCGACCACGACCGCAAGCGACCGCTAGGGTAAGAAGTACTATATAGACGACGCTCTTTACCGAGTAGATAGGAGCTTCGTGCTCAACTCAATACAACTCTCTTAGGGTTATGTTACAAACCTTTCAGGACCTTCTCTGATATACCACGAGGACATTGCGAGGATCGACACTTCCCAGGCCAACCCCATATCAGATTAGGGTTAGGCTGCCGACGGACAGGCAGGACGTAACAACTTTGAGCACCAAAAGCCGAAGGGAAGCGCTATCGATCAATGTCAAGAAAGACTCAGGACGTTGCCGACACAAGAAGTCCATCACGACAACAGCTGTCGACTGGAATCACGGAACGAATGAGCAATATGTCGATTAACGGAAGCGGGAAACAATCGACTCCCACTATGAGCACAGCGGGCTCATACGAGTCAACCCACGCACCTAAGATATCCACGCCGGAGACGTTCGACGGGACTAAGGAGAAGTTGGAGAACTTCCAGCTGCAGGTTCAGCTGTACCTCCACTTTAACGCACACCAGTTTCATAGCGAGGCCGACAAGGTCTTGTATGCCGCATCCTTCCTACGAGGAAGAGCCGCCAGAGGATTCCGAGCATACCTGAAGGACTGGCTCGTCTGCCAGAATTCAGATGATGAACCAGAAACGGAAACCAGAAGAATCTTCCACAGCTACGACAAGTTCGAAGAAAAACTTAATGATCTATACGGGATACCCAACGAAGAGGCACACGCCGATCGCCATATCCGACAACTCCGACAAACCACTTCTGTCGCCGCCTATGCGTCAGAATTCCAAGGATACCAGGCCGATCTCGAGTGGAACGACGCTGCCTATCGTTCGCAGTTTTACCTGGGACTGAAGGATTCAGTCAAGGCCGAATTATCCCGAAACTCCAGCATGACCACGCTCGGTGCAATGATCAAAGCAGCAAAGGAAATCGACGAGAGACTCCAGGAGCTGAGATACGACCGAATCGTACAGCCTGGACACCGGATACCCGCTCGAGGCGGAGGAGGGGGCTTCAAGGCCAGAAGTCAGGACCCTGATTACGGAGATCCAATGGAGTTGGATGCTACCGAACGTACGCGAGGAAGGAAGCTGAAGAGCAAAGGCTTCACCTGCTACGAGTGTGGCGAGGAAGGCCACTACGCGCGGAACTGCAGAAAGAAGAACAAGGTCAGCCGTGAAGTGAATACCATGGCTCGGGCAACAGCATACCGGGAATGCGAGGAAGACTCCTCGAAATCCGACTAGTTCGGAGGGACAACCCCGAAGGGCTCATTGAACCGCGGTCTCTTGGTTCAATGACCTAGGCAGAAAGAGATCAGCAACACGGATATTGAAAACGGACACACCACATACTGAGGAGACTCGGAAGGGACAAAGGGTTCGAAGGACCAGTCAAACAAGTCATCCATTCCGAGATCACGGAGAGAACGATCGACATCCACACTCGCGGACAAACCCTCGTTCAGGGCGGCATTCGATTCGGATTCAACGAGGTGACGAACATCGTTGTCCAGCTTGTCGTTGTTTGCCTGACGGATGGTCTTGTTCGTGGCAATGCGACGGCGGAGATCCTGGATCTTCTCGAGGAGGATCCCCATGGAGTCGAGACTCTTGGCTAGCTCTTGTTCATCCGAAGCGATCTTCGATGACAACTTGTCAACTACCTTGTCAAGACGAGTGATGCTGGAGGTCACGCAGGGACGACCTAGGCGCGTGCACTCGCTGCAGGCCATGAGGGAGAAATCAGAAATGAAGATACAGGTACGACCACGGAGAGAACACTGATCACAAGGAGTAGGTGTCGTGAAAGGGCTCGCGAAGATGCGAGCAAGACGGCGATTGCGACGAATGGAAGTCGAAGAGGACATAATAAAGCAGATGACGAATTAAAAAGAGGGAAAGCGGGGACCCTGATAATAAGCTCCGGGGCGGAGCTAGGCTAAGAAGGGGATGGTGTTACGGTCTGGTCCTTCCGGCCAGGAAGTAGCCAATCCGTGATCCAGGGACGGTCGCCAAGACCGCGACCAGCGCGACCAGTGCGACCGCGACCAGCGCGACCAGTGCGACCGCGACCAGCGCGACCAGTGCGACCACGACCGCAAGCGACCGCTAGGGTAAGAAGTACTATATAGACGACGCTCTTTACCGAGTAGATAGGAGCTTCGTGCTCAACTCAATACAACTCTCTTAGGGTTATGTTACAAACCTTTCAGGACCTTCTCTGATATACCACGAGGACATTGCGAGGATCGACACTTCCCAGGCCAACCCCATATCAGATTAGGGTTAGGCTGCCGACGGACAGGCAGGACGTAACAAGTTACCTCTATAGTTATAGTACTTAGTGTCGTGCGGGGGCGTCGGACAGGCTCGTATTATAGGTATAATACGCAGTAGAAGTAGAGGCGATAAGTAGGAACCAACCGAGTTGATTGTGTTAGTTAGTTATAGGTTGCATCTCACTCCTGAGATGGGCATCAGCTGAGTCATGTGACCTAATGTCACATGACCTAAGTCACCTGATCCTGATCCCCAAAGTGTCCCTCAGAATGTCTAACTGGACTGCACTTTCCAACACTCCCACTCAGGCCAGATGGTCTTCTGCCTGCATTTAAATCCATCCCCAAATCATGATGAGTCATCAGGTGCTGTGGTCACATGGTTGGAGCTGTGTACCCAATCCATCTTGGTTCAACTCCTTGGCCTGGTGCTGCATTGAATTCGCCCTGCCAGAGTAGGGTGGAATTCAGTGCCTTTTGCTCTTTTGCCTAGGCTCCCTTTTGAACCATATATGGATTCCCAGATTCTGATTACTCATCAAGAGTGGCAAGCCACTTCTTCCATGGTGCAACTCCTGGGCTTGGTTTGGGGGCTTGAAGTGGACAACGTTCACTTTCAATCCCCTTTGATTTTTGCGTTCCCAAGGTCTAGGGTTCAATCCACAGTTGGGGCAGGAATCTTTTGCCTTTCCTTATGCAAGTTGGAGTTGTCTTACAAACTCCTAAAACTGTAGCCCATTCTTTGGTTTGGTCAGGCCATTAGCAACCATCTCTTTTGTTAGAACATATTCCACTGCAACCTTCCTTTGCTACTAGAGATGCCTAACATGGTTGTATGCAATATTAATGTGTTTGGATCTCTTATAGGTATGTGCATCCTTAACAAGGGTCAAGGCTGCCTAATTGTCTCCCATGATTTGCACTGGCCTCAGCTCTTTCACTGTGTTAGGATGGGCTTTGACAGTTAGCTGGAATGGGCATTCTCCCACCAGCCTTGCACAGTCCATCTCTCTTAAGAGTGCTGCCAAGAATTGAGATTGCTTTGCACATGCATTCATAGCCATGTACTTAGCTTCCATTGTTGATGTTGCAACAGACTTCTGCTTTCTGCTCATCCAAGAAACTGGGGCTCCACAAAGGAAGAAGATGCTTCCAAGGATTGAGACTCTGTCTGCTTTGTCCATTGCATAGTCAGAGTCTGAATACCCTATCAGCTTTCCTCCATTTCTTCTGAACATCAGTCCCAAGTCTTGGGATAATCTCAGGTACCTGGCCAGTTTCTTCAGAGCTTGCAAGTGTCTCTTAGCTGGGTCTGAGACATATGAGCTCAGCCTTCCAAGAGAGAAAGCAATGTCTGGTCTTGTCATAACCATGGGCCACATCCAGGTACCAGTTTGGCTTTGGTACTCTGTCCTGTTCCCCCTCTTATTATACAAGCCTGTTGGTCTCAGACTGTTATAGCTGTCCATTGGTAAGAGAGTTGGGTTGGCCATCTCCTTAGTCATTCCCAGCTTTGCAAGGTTCTCCTAGATAAAGTGTTCTTAATCAAGCTTTAAAGTTCCAGCTTGTCTGTCTCTTGTTAACCTCATCCCAAGGATCTTCTCTAGTTCTCCAAGATCTTTGATCTTGAACACCTTGCCCAGCTGTTCCTTGAACCAAAGCACATCTTCCAGCTTTGGTGCTGCAATAGGAATATTATCCACATGTGTCAGGATCAAGATGTTCCTTTCTCTGTAGATGAGAAGGCATGGGTCCACCTCTAATTGTGTAAACCCAATCTGTTTCAACTTTGAGACACAGAGTTTGTTCCAGTCTCTTGCTGCTTGCTTTAGTCCATACAAGCTTCTTAGAATCTGCAGGACCATGTTAGGTGGAATCTCAACTCCTGGAGGTGGGATCATGAAGATTTCTTCCTAAAGCTTGCTCTTAGTGAATGCATTGTTCACATCCACTTAGTGAAGTTCCAGATCCTTCTTACAAACCACAGCCATAAACACCCTTAAGGTATCATGCCTAACTGTTGGTGCAAAGGTCTCCTGGAAGTTAACTCCAAATTTCTAAGAGAAACCTCTTGCAACTAGTCTTGCCTTGAATTTCTCAATGGCTCCACTAATTGATCTCTTCACATCAAACACCCACTTGGATGTGACAAGGTTTGCTCCTTTGGGTGGAACAACCTCTGTCTAGGTGTTGTTGCTTCTTAATGCAGTTAGTTCCTTTTGGACTGCATCTTCCCACATATGTCCCCATTTGGGATCCTGAATTGCCTCCTTGTAGGACTTTGGAATAGGCACCTCTTGTCTCTATGCAGAGATTTGAGGGGCAATTGCTGCAAATGCAGACTCTTGAACCTCTAACAGGGCTTCCCAAATCCACTCCCATTCTTGGCCTTGGACTTGGCTGAGGAATGCCCTGTGATGCTTGGCACTTGGCTCCTCCTCCTGTCCATGTTCTCTCTGTCTCTTCTGAAGCACTTGTCTTGTAACCATGCTGTGAGCTTTTGGCTCTGGGCCTGGTCCTTCATCTGAGACAGATCTCCTTCTCTTTTGGCCATGGGTCTGGTCTTGGTTCCCCTCCTGATCCCTGTGTCCTTGTGGGTCCTGCTGTGCAACAGTTGATCCTTTTGCTTTAGGATGCAGTCTCCCACTAGTGCCAGGACTGGCTTGTCCATTAATTTCCTGGCTTGACTCAGGTACTTCAGTGGTTCCACTTTTCTCCTGCTGGGGTTGTAGTTCCCCAGAGTTTTCTTCTTCTAGATCCTCCATCCTCTGGTACTCCTCCTTGTCCTTTGGTAGAGGTGGCAACTGCACAAAGAGTGTTTAGCTGGGACCTGCAGGTTTGGTTGCCATAGCTGCAGGTGCAGCAGCTGCAGAGGGTGCAACTGCTGTTGGCTTCTTTGGAGGTCTGCTAACTGGGTTTCTGACAGGTGCACTGCTTGCTTGATTGAGCTTAGGAACATTTAGCTCCATATCTCCTCCTTTCTTATGCTCAAACCAAGTTGTAGTGTTGTGGGCCTTAATAGCCCTCATGTTAGGCTCCCAGAAGAGCCACATTTTGGCAGTGTTAGGGACATACCTAATAAACACAGCATCTTTGCCTCTGTTCATTAGTTTGTCTGATCTCATCCCAGCTAGCTGGGACTTGGGATCTATGTAGACCACTGCTTTGCAACCCCAGACTCTGAAGTGTGACACAGAGGGTTGGATGCCTGAAAAGGCTTCCTCAGGTGACACTTTGAATCCATCAATTTCTGGGCCATTAGGAAGAGAATTTCTAACAACCATGCAGGCTGCCAAGGCTTCTAGCCAGAATTCAATGGGCATGTGAGCATCCTCCAGCATTGCTCTCACATGGTCTTTAGAGGTTTGGATTGACCTCTCAACTACTCCATTCTGGATAGAGTTGTATGCCTCAGTTGTGTGGAAGGAGATTCCATATTCCTTCTCCCACTGCTTTAGCATAGCAAGAAGCTCTCTTGCTCCATTACTCCTTACAATCTGGAGGGGATTCCCTGATTGCAGCTCAGCTTTCACCTTCCAGTCTCTAAGGATACTTGGTGCATCTTCTCTGGACTTCATTGGGAAAGTCCATTTCTTTCTTGAGAAGTTGTCAACAATCTTAAGCCACTATTTGTATCCTAGTCTTAAGACAGGCAAAGGACCACAGACATTAACAGAAACAAGAGACAGCCTTTGAGGCTTCCTCTCAGTTTCTTTTCCTCTATGTTTCTTCATCTTTGCCAAGGAACATACCCTGCAAGGTTGGTGTTCCTTCGGAATAGGAATCTGAGCCTTCAAGTTAGATACCTTGTGCAGGTTTCTGAGAAGACCCTCTCCAAAATGTGCAAGTCTCCTATGCCAGAGCTCCCACTGTTCTTGGGACTTCTCTTAGGCTTCAAAGGCATAGGGTTGTTGAATAGTTCCCTGTGCAGTGCATGCCATTGCAGACATCTCATGGAATGCACTCCCTATCTCATTAATAAAGGGAACTCCTCCTATCATCTTTGTCTAGAAAAGAGGTTTTCCAGAGGGTGAATTAAGTGAAAAGTCTGGCAGTTTGAGACCAAACTGCCTGCAAAGTTGGCTGACAGAAACAAGATTAACTCCAAGACCAGGTACAAACAGCACATCCTTTAGAACTCCAGGATCTCCCAGGCTTGCACTCATTACAGCATCTCCCACATGTGTTGCTCTAATAAAGCCTCCACTAACCTTGATCCACTTCTTCCCTTGGAGGGGCTTCAGTTTCCTGAAGAGTGATTCTTGGTCAGTCATGTGGGAGGAAGCACCAGTGTCAACCAGCTAGTATAATGGTCTTGACTTGCCTTTTGCTTCCACTGCTGAGTGGCCTGTCTCTTCCACATCATCCTCCTCTGAGGGATGGTCCGATGTTTCAGATCCTCCTGCAGAAGGTCCTGCCTCTTCTTGGGCAGCATGGGCCTTCTTGAAGGGTTTCCTTAGGTTTTGTCTCTTCCTAAGGGACTGGACTTCCAGGCTGAGTTTCTTCACCATTTCTTTCAGTGCTTCTTTGTCTGGTGAAGACCTCCTCCTAAAGGTGCTCTCTCTGGGTGGTGATCTTCTCTTCTCCACCCTGCTGCTCTGTCTTGGGTTGACAGTTCTCTTGGCTTTGTCAAGGTGTGGACACTTGGCAACACCTCCAAAATGCTCCTAGTTACACAGGTAACATTTCAGCATTGTGCCTTGGATCCCTCTTCCCTTGGCAAACATTCCTGTTTCCTGGCTATTACCATGCAAGATTGCTTCCTCTGCTTCAAGATATTGGAGGACTTGTTCATGGTCAGGGTCTTCTTGCATCTGAACAATCTGCCTTATGCTTCTATACTCCATAGGCAAGGAGTGTAGCAGGTGGTCAAGTCTGGTCCTAGGTTCTTGGTAGAACTTGTAATTTGAGTCCACTTCAGCTATCCTTCTCCCAAGTTTTGTTAGATGCTCCCATGCTTCTCTAATTGTTATGTCCCCTTGCATCTTGAATGAGGTATACTCCTTAACAAGCTTCATTGCATTAGCTTTCTAAGTCTTCCCATATTTTGTCTTAAGCTTGTCCCAGATGTTCTTGGCCTTTGCTTCTGCTAGAGCTAGGCTCTAATCATCCTTGCTGAGGCAAATCAGCATTTTATACTTTGCCTCTGCATTTGCCTTTGTCCATCTTAGACCAAACTCTGACTCCTCAAGGGTAGGGAATAGTGATGATGACTTTGATGAACTTGGTGTCCCATCCTCTACAATTGGTGCCTTTCCCTTAGTAATAATCCAATGCAAGTCCTTGCTAATAAGGTGCAACTCTATTAGGCTGAACCACAGCTCCCAGTTTTCTCTTGTCAAGACTGGTGCAGCTCCCTTCTTTGCCTTGTATCCACTCTCTAAATCCATTACTGCAAAATCAAACAAACAAATCCAACTCTAGAAAACACAGGCTCTTTCAATCTGATTGGCAGCTTCTGGATTTCTGCCTTCCCTAGTTGCTGAGACTCTTCTCTCTTAGCTGAGGTGTCCAAGGACTCTTCTCTCTTAGGGGAGTTAGTTAGGTTCTTGGGTGGAGAACCTCCAAAAGATCCACCTTCTTAGAAGGGCACTACTAGCCAGTTCTGAGGTATTGGCAGTACTTGGTGCTTGGGCCTAGTCTTATCCTTTTGGGTGCTGCAGTCCAAGACTAATCCTTTCCTCTTTACACTCCTTTGGTATGCCTCTCTTTTAAAGCAGAGTGTGCCTTACTAGGCTTTTCTCTGTCTTACCTGCCCTTTGGGAACTTCTAGTTGGCAACCAGGATCTTCCAAAGCTTCTAGGCAGTGCAGATAGGATATGCCTCTAGTCTCCCTTGTGCTCTTTTCCTGCTTCTCTGTCCGGTTGATACTGCAGGTCCTGCAAGAGGTAACAGGTGTCACTTTAAGGATGAGAAGGCTAACTCTTTCTACTTAGGGCCTCTCTGCAAACCCGGGCTTATAACCTGTCGTGCGGGGGCGTCGGACAGGCTCGTATTGTAGGTATAATACGCAGTAGAAGTAGAGGCGATAAGTAGGAACCAACCGAGTTGATTGTGTTAGTTAGTTATAGGTTGCATCTCACTCCTGAGATGGGCATCAGCTGAGTCATGTGACCTAATGTCACATGACCTAAGTCACCTGATCCTGATCCCCAAAGTGTCCCTCAGAATGTCTAACTGGACTGCACTTTCCAACACTTTATAGTCTACTTATCTTATACTACTATTACTACTAATAAGAAGTTTGTCTCCCCTCTAGCCTTCTAATTCTTAAGCTAGAAAGCTTTTCTAATCCTAAGCCCTTTAGGGAACTAGGTAAGGTTATCCTAGTCCCTTTCTAGCCTATTCTTCTCTCTCTCTCTATAGAGTGATAACTTTAAGGTCTCTACTTAGGAGCTTCTATATAGCCTTAAATTGCTATACTCTAAGTTTCCTTCTAAGCTCTTTATAGCTTATCTTCTTTATAGCTTCCTTTCTTCTTAGTTGCCTATCTTTACTAAGATAGTTATAGATGCCTAAGGCTATAGCCTTAGTATTATATATCTAATTAGAGCTGTCTAGGCCTATATTTTCGGAGTAGCAGTAGGTGTCGGGCGGCTCTAGAGGGTTTTCTAGATAGCTTAAAGAGTCTAGGACTCTTCCTAGTAGAGGGCGAGGTAGAGCAGGGCCTACTAGGCCTACTAGAGGAGGAGGAGAGTCGGGGAGAGGGTTTAGAGGTTCTAGGTATCGAGGTAGTACTAGATCTATTCTATAAGTGTTTTAAGGTTCTTTCTAATCGTTAGTCGTGTCTATATAGTAGTAGCTATTAGTTTCTAGCCTTGCGGGCTAGAGGAGGTAGTTGCGGGCAGGTTTAGGCCGCCTAGGAGTTAGAGACGCAACCTCCTTCTCCTAGGCTCCCTCCTCTACTCGCGACGTCGCGGTGTCGGTCGGGGGTATTGTCGCGTATTAGGAGGCCTCGAGGCCTCCCGCCGTCGTCGTCGTCGCCTACTAGGGCGTGTTTATGTTTTTTTTTATACTAAAGTAATACGGCTAGAAGTACTTATCCGAGATAGTCTATATAAATAGAAGCTAGCTATAGTAAAGTAGTTCTTTATACGATCTGTCTTTAGTATTTCTTAGGATTTGCTAGTATCTCGTACGATTCTCGACGGGCTTATATATATATAGGGCACGAATAAAAGGCCTAAGTATAATAAGTCTTAGGTAGCGTCTTATATAAAGAAGTCTAACTTTAAGATTACGCTTTAAGCTTTGCCGCTACTTATTACTTAGCTTAAGAATACTATTTAGAAGTTAGAGAAAGTAATTAATACTTAGATATAGGCAGTAGAAGTTAAGCGACTAAACTATAAAGTAGAATAGTAGCTATATCGAAGTATACGAGTAGCTAGATCCTAGGTAGCTAATTATATAATAGCTATAATCGGCTAGTACGCGTCTAAAGCGACTATTTAGTTAGTTAGTAGTCTAGATCGGCTTAGTATAGTCGCGTAGGATTCTACGCGACCGGATACGCTAGTAGAAGAGTTAGGGCCTATACTAGAGTAGTTACCTTCGAAGTATAATAAGGCGAGGCGTAAGAAATATATAGAGCTATATAGCCCGCTAGTAGAACGCCTAGCTAACGTATAACTACCTAAACGTAAAAGAACTAACTCCGCGAGTTTAAATAAGTCTAGGTTCTCTAGTCTACTAGTTAAGATTCTCTATAATATATAGCGTAGTAGTTTTAGTCGGCAGATACGAGATATTAACTAGAAAACGCGCCGTTTCTAGTAGATTATAGCCTCTAAGTATAGTAAGAGCTAGTCGTCTATCTACTTGAAGTAGATATTATTATACGGATATAGGCGTAGTACTATTAGCAATTAATAAGGCGTAGTAGTATTATAGTTTAAGTTATCTATAATATAGCTATACTATATAAAAAGAAAGCTTAAGGTTTAATAGTAAAACTATATAGCGATTAGGGCTTCTAGTTTAGATATATCTAGTCGTGTTAGAAAGTGCAGTCTAGTTAGACATTCTAAGGGACACTTTGGGGATTAGGATTAGGTGACTTAGGTTATATAATATTAGGTTATATAACTTAGCTAATGCCTATCTTAGGAGTAAGATGCAACCTATAACTAACTAATACAATTAACTCGGTTAGTTCCTACTTATCGCCTCTACTTCTACTGCGTATTATACCTACAATACGAGCCTATCCGACGCCCCCGCACGACATAAATAGCTATTTCTAGTATACTCTTCTTAGCTAGTCGCCTACTACTCTAGCTATCCTCTAGCTCTTTTAGCGCTTCTCTTAGCGATTTTGCCTACTACTTTAGCTAGCTACTGTTACGTCCTGCCTGTCCGTCGGCAGCCTAACCCTAATCTGATATAGGGTTGGCCTGGGAAGTGTCGATCCTCGCAATGTCCTTGTGGTATATTAGAGAAGGTCCTAAAAGGTTTGTAACATAACCCTAAGAGAGTTGTATTGAGTTGAGCACGAAGCTCCTATCCTACGGTAAAGAGCGTTGTCTATATAGCGCTGCACCTTGGCGCATACTGCGACACGAGCGATCGTGAGCGCGGCGTGCGACGCGGTCGCCTTGTTCGCTCCTTTCGCTCGCTGGTAGTCACGTGACCGCAGCCCTGGTGACGTGTTAAGTTGAGAGCGACAGGCGGAGGAGAGGCGGTGCTGTCGCTCCTCCATCAAACCGTAACACCATCCCCCTTTTAGCCTAGCTTCGCCCCGAAGCTTATTACTTAGTGTGTCCGTGATCCTTCTCTTTTCCCTAGGTTCGTCCTTCTTGCGATGCCTCCCAAACGTCACCCAGTCAGCGAAAGAATCGCTAACCTTTCCAGAGTGATTGCCCGACGCGGAGAGACCATGCCCACACCCTGCAAGCTCTGTCGAGACCGTAGCCTCGAGTGTCTCGTAGACGTCTCCTCCGGTCGTTGTCAGAACTGCGTCGCTGCACACAAAACCTGTGACCTCCGAGTCACCCTTTCGGAGTTTAACAAACTATCGGCCGCGAAGGAGAGGTTTCAGAGGCAGCTTCGCGAAGCAGAGGAACATCTCGAGGAGGTTGAAGAACGTGCCCTCGAGGAGATTCGTACTGCCCGAGCGAAGGTCCGCCGGCTGAGGAAACAGCTCCATCGTGCCGATGACAAAGAGCGTGAGGCGATCCAGAACGAGTCGGAACGTATCGCCGAAGCGGAGGCGGAGGAGGCGCCCTCCCTCCTGTCACTTCCTGACTTGTCTTTCCCTGGCTCCGAGATCCTTTCGCTTCCTCCGGAGGCGTGGGATACCTCCGTACCCTCGTATCTGTCGTGGGACACATATCTGGCCACTCCGGACCCCGAGAAGTATGTTCCTTGGTTTTGTCGTAGTCCATTTCGTCGTTTCTTCCGTTGTCCTTGTACTGATCTCTTTCTACCTAGGTCATCGAACCAAGAGACCGCGGTTCGATGAGCCCTTCGGGGTTGTCCCTCCGAATTAGTCGGATTTCGAGGAGTCTTCCTCGCATTCCCGGTATGCTGTTGTCCGAGCCATGGTGTTCATTTCACGGCTGACCTTGTTCTTCTTTCTGCAGTTCCGCGCGTAGTGGCCTTCCTCGCCACACTCGTAGCAGGTGAAGCCTTTGCTCTTCAGCTTCCTTCCTCGCGTACGTTCGGTAGCATCCAACTCCATTGGATCTCCGTAATCAGGGTCCTGACTTCTGGCCTTGAAGCCCCCTCCTCCGCCTCGAGCGGGTATCCGGTGTCCAGGCTGTACGATTCGGTCGTATCTCAGCTCCTGGAGTCTCTCGTCGATTTCCTTTGCTGCTTTGATCATTGCACCAAGCGTCTTCAAGCTGGAGTTTCGGGATAATTCGGCCTTGACTGAATCCTTCAGTCCCAGGTAAAACTGCGAACGATAGGCAGCGTCGTTCCACTCGAGATCGGCCTGGTATCCTTGGAATTCTGACGCATAGGCGGCGACAGAAGTGGTTTGTCGGAGTTGTCGGATATGGCGATCGGCGTGTGCCTCTTCGTTAGGTATCCCGTATAGATCATTAAGTTTCTCTTCGAACTTGTCGTAGCTGTGGAAGATTCTTCTGGTTTCCGTTTCTGGTTCGTCATCTGAACTCTGGCAGACAAGCCAGTCCTTCAGGTATGCTCGGAATCCTCTGGCGGCTCTTCCTCGTAGGAAGGATGCGGCATACAAGACCTTGTCGGCCTCGCTATGAAACTGGTGTGCGTTAAAGTGGAGGTACAGCTGAACCTGCAGCTGGAAGTTCTCCAACTTCTCCTTAGTCCCGTCGAACGTCTCCGGCGTGGATATCTTAGGTGCGTGGGTTGACTCGTATGAGCCCGCTGTGCTCATAGTGGGAGTCGATTGTTTCCCGCTTCCGTTAATCGACATGTTGCTCATTCGTTCCGTGATTCCAGTCGATAGCTGTTGTCGTGATGGACTTCTTGTGTCGGCAACGTCCTGAGTCTTTCTTGACATTGATCGATAGCGCTTCCCTTCGGCTTTTGGTGCTCAAAGTTGTTACGTCCTGCCTGTCCGTCGGCAGCCTAACCCTAATCTGATATGGGGTTGGCCTGGGAAGTGTCGATCCTCGCAATGTCCTCGTGGTATATCAGAGAAGGTCCTGAAAGGTTTGTAACATAACCCTAAGAGAGTTGTATTGAGTTGAGCACGAAGCTCCTATCCTACGGTAAAGAGCGTTGTCTATATAGCGCTGCACCTTGGCGCATACTGCGACACGAGCGATCGTGAGCGCGGCGTGCGACGCGGTCGCCTTGTTCGCTCCTTTCGCTCGCTGGTAGTCACGTGACCGCAGCCCTGGTGACGTGTTAAGTTGAGAGCGACAGGCGGAGGAGAGGCGGTGCTGTCGCTCCTCCATCAAACCGTAACACCATCCCCCTTTTAGCCTAGCTTCGCCCCGAAGCTTATTACTTAGTGTGTCCGTGATCCTTCTCTTTTCCCTAGGTTCGTCCTTCTTGCGATGCCTCCCAAACGTCACCCAGTCAGCGAAAGAATCGCTAACCTTTCCAGAGTGATTGCCCGACGCGGAGAGACCATGCCCACACCCTGCAAGCTCTGTCGAGACCGTAGCCTCGAGTGTCTCGTAGACGTCTCCTCCGGTCGTTGTCAGAACTGCGTCGCTGCACACAAAACCTGTGACCTCCGAGTCACCCTTTCGGAGTTTAACAAACTATCGGCCGCGAAGGAGAGGTTTCAGAGGCAGCTTCGCGAAGCAGAGGAACATCTCGAGGAGGTTGAAGAACGTGCCCTCGAGGAGATTCGTACTGCCCGAGCGAAGGTCCGCCGGCTGAGGAAACAGCTCCATCGTGCCGATGACAAAGAGCGTGAGGCGATCCAGAACGAGTCGGAACGTATCGCCGAAGCGGAGGCGGAGGAGGCGCCCTCCCTCCTGTCACTTCCTGACTTGTCTTTCCCTGGCTCCGAGATCCTTTCGCTTCCTCCGGAGGCGTGGGATACCTCCGTACCCTCGTATCTGTCGTGGGACACATATCTGGCCACTCCGGACCCCGAGAAGTATGTTCCTTGGTTTTGTCGTAGTCCATTTCGTCGTTTCTTCCGTTGTCCTTGTACTGATCTCTTTCTACCTAGGTCATCGAACCAAGAGACCGCGGTTCGATGAGCCCTTCGGGGTTGTCCCTCCGAATTAGTCGGATTTCGAGGAGTCTTCCTCGCATTCCCGGTATGCTGTTGTCCGAGCCATGGTGTTCATTTCACGGCTGACCTTGTTCTTCTTTCTGCAGTTCCGCGCGTAGTGGCCTTCCTCGCCACACTCGTAGCAGGTGAAGCCTTTGCTCTTCAGCTTCCTTCCTCGCGTACGTTCGGTAGCATCCAACTCCATTGGATCTCCGTAATCAGGGTCCTGACTTCTGGCCTTGAAGCCCCCTCCTCCGCCTCGAGCGGGTATCCGGTGTCCAGGCTGTACGATTCGGTCGTATCTCAGCTCCTGGAGTCTCTCGTCGATTTCCTTTGCTGCTTTGATCATTGCACCAAGCGTCTTCAAGCTGGAGTTTCGGGATAATTCGGCCTTGACTGAATCCTTCAGTCCCAGGTAAAACTGCGAACGATAGGCAGCGTCGTTCCACTCGAGATCGGCCTGGTATCCTTGGAATTCTGACGCATAGGCGGCGACAGAAGTGGTTTGTCGGAGTTGTCGGATATGGCGATCGGCGTGTGCCTCTTCGTTAGGTATCCCGTATAGATCATTAAGTTTCTCTTCGAACTTGTCGTAGCTGTGGAAGATTCTTCTGGTTTCCGTTTCTGGTTCGTCATCTGAACTCTGGCAGACAAGCCAGTCCTTCAGGTATGCTCGGAATCCTCTGGCGGCTCTTCCTCGTAGGAAGGATGCGGCATACAAGACCTTGTCGGCCTCGCTATGAAACTGGTGTGCGTTAAAGTGGAGGTACAGCTGAACCTGCAGCTGGAAGTTCTCCAACTTCTCCTTAGTCCCGTCGAACGTCTCCGGCGTGGATATCTTAGGTGCGTGGGTTGACTCGTATGAGCCCGCTGTGCTCATAGTGGGAGTCGATTGTTTCCCGCTTCCGTTAATCGACATGTTGCTCATTCGTTCCGTGATTCCAGTCGATAGCTGTTGTCGTGATGGACTTCTTGTGTCGGCAACGTCCTGAGTCTTTCTTGACATTGATCGATAGCGCTTCCCTTCGGCTTTTGGTGCTCAAAGTTGTTACGTCCTGCCTGTCCGTCGGCAGCCTAACCCTAATCTGATATGGGGTTGGCCTGGGAAGTGTCGATCCTCGCAATGTCCTCGTGGTATATCAGAGAAGGTCCTGAAAGGTTTGTAACATAACCCTAAGAGAGTTGTATTGAGTTGAGCACGAAGCTCCTATCCTACGGTAAAGAGCGTTGTCTATATAGCGCTGCACCTTGGCGCATACTGCGACACGAGCGATCGTGAGCGCGGCGTGCGACGCGGTCGCCTTGTTCGCTCCTTTCGCTCGCTGGTAGTCACGTGACCGCAGCCCTGGTGACGTGTTAAGTTGAGAGCGACAGGCGGAGGAGAGGCGGTGCTGTCGCTCCTCCATCAAACCGTAACAATACTCTATAATCTCGAATATTACGATCTCGTTAGTAACGTCGTTATACTAGTTACCTAGTATAGTCGTAATTTTATACGCCTATAGCTTATAGTTCTTACGTAGCTAAGTAGGATTAAGGCTACTCTAGGGAACTTTAATACTCTTAAAGAGCTTTACTATTATTAGGTAGCGTAGTTAGTCGCAGCTATTATACCTATACTACCTAGTCCGCTCTATATAATCGAAATTATCGTAGTAGATATAGGTATTATAATCGGCTACGAATAAGTATATATCCCGTTTAGCTACTCTAGTTAAGCCCGTAGCGGCCTAGTATATACTATATAGATACGCGTAGACGCCTATATCCGCTATAGTAGCGATAACCCTTCTCTTTATACCTTAGCTCTATATATATATACTAAGCTCTATATATAAGCGATTAGCTCTAAGTAGAAAGTATAACCCCTATACTATAGAAGTAATAAGGACGATCTTAGCCTTAGTCTACCGCTTATCTATACGATTAGCTATAGAGATAAGTAGAGAGCTTAGAATAGCTATAAGTTTTAGTATAGTCTATTCGAGAGCCGTATATATATCTACTAAGTATAGTAGTAGTATAGTTGTATTAGATATAAATCGTCTAAATATCTAGGTAGCTATTAGTACTATCTATACTCTAGCTATCGCTATATATATATCGTACTAGGACGGACTCTAGTATATATAGTTCGTAGCTAATCTGCCGCCTAGCTAGCTTATCTAACCTACCTTTATCTAAATATAGAGCTAGTATATCGAGGAGATCTATTTTAAATAAGATAGCTACGAGCTTTTTCGCTCTTATACTAGCTATCTCCGCTTACGCTACTATACCTACCTCTTTCTCGGCTATCGTATATATATATATAAAATTATTAATTAAGAAGTAATAGCGCTATATCTCTTATAAGATATAGTTAACTTTCTATCTAGGCGTTCGGCTAACTAAGTACTAATTACGGCCTATATATCGTCGTAATTAGGTAGTACTCTAGAGCTTAGATACGAATATAAGACTTCTAGATACTCTATTTAATTATTCTTTAAGAGAGACGAGTAGCTAATAACTCTATTAGACTAGATAACGCGTATATAATATAGTTATACTAGCTATAAAGTAGGTATTATTTACTTAGGCTCGAGTAGCTATACCTTAGCGCTTATATTATCGTTAATAATCGTATTCGTAGCTAATTAGCGTCTATACTAGTGTTACGGTTCATAATTGGCCAGCCTAAGTCATGGGACCGTTACGTGCGAAAAGTGAGCGACGCTTAGCTTCTAGGGCTTAGCGACCGCTCTAAATCCTTTAAGCGACGCAGAAGAACTTAAGCGACGCGACCGCTCTAGAGCGACGCGACCACTCTATACTCTAGCTGCCGCTCTAGGAGCTAAGACAGAGAAATCTTATTTGTATTTAGCAGCGATAAGTATCGCCTCTCTAGATAGTTATCGCGTACAACTTACTGTTCTATCTTACTAATTGGAATTAAGTAACTCTTCCTACTTCGTTGCCTTCCTCTAGACTACCCGACAAGCTTAAACCCCGATCGAGCTCAAGCTTCTGCTTAGTAAGATCTTAGGTTATTAGCCCAGCGCAGATAAACCTAACAACTAGAAGCGATAATAAAGTATTATAAATACCTCTATCTTATACTCGGTCTAGGCGCTACTATAGAATATATAGTCTACTAATATCTACTTCTACTACTATATCTACCTTTACTATACTATCTAGGCGGCTCTTAAATATAACTAGAAACTAATAGAAGTAGCTATAATAGGCTCTTAGAACGTCCCGAGCTTCTTTACCTAGACTAAATACTAGGCTAGCTATAGGCGGGATAGAGACTATATAAAAGGTACTAGAGATAGTATAGAGGAGAGCTAGAGGATAGCTAGAGTAGTAGATAGCTAGCTAAAGTAGTAGGCAAAATTGCTAGAAGAAGCGCTAAAATTACTAGAAGAAGCGCTAAAAGAGCTAGAGGATAGCTAGAGTAGTAGGTAGCTAGCTAAAGTAGTAGGCAAAATTGCTAAGAGGAGCGCTAAAAGAGCTAGAGGATAGCCGGAGTAGTAGGTAGCTGTTACGGTTTGATGGAGGAGCGACAGCACCGCCTCTCCTCCGCCTGTCGCTCTCAACTTAACACGTCACCAGGGCTGCGGTCACGTGACTACCAGCGAGCGAAAGGAGCGAACAAGGCGACCGCGTCGCACGCCGCGCTCACGATCGCTCGTGTCGCAGTATGCGCCAAGGTGCAGCGCTATATAGACAACGCTCTTTACCGTAGGATAGGAGCTTCGTGCTCAACTCAATACAACTCTCTTAGGGTTATGTTACAAACCTTTCAGGACCTTCTCTGATATACCACGAGGACATTGCGAGGATCGACACTTCCCAGGCCAACCCCATATCAGATTAGGGTTAGGCTGCCGACGGACAGGCAGGACGTAACAACTTTGAGCACCAAAAGCCGAAGGGAAGCGCTATCGATCAATGTCAAGAAAGACTCAGGACGTTGCCGACACAAGAAGTCCATCACGACAACAGCTATCGACTGGAATCACGGAACGAATGAGCAACATGTCGATTAACGGAAGCGGGAAACAATCGACTCCCACTATGAGCACAGCGGGCTCATACGAGTCAACCCACGCACCTAAGATATCCACGCCGGAGACGTTCGACGGGACTAAGGAGAAGTTGGAGAACTTCCAGCTGCAGGTTCAGCTGTACCTCCACTTTAACGCACACCAGTTTCATAGCGAGGCCGACAAGGTCTTGTATGCCGCATCCTTCCTACGAGGAAGAGCCGCCAGAGGATTCCGAGCATACCTGAAGGACTGGCTTGTCTGCCAGAGTTCAGATGACGAACCAGAAACGGAAACCAGAAGAATCTTCCACAGCTACGACAAGTTCGAAGAGAAACTTAATGATCTATACGGGATACCCAACGAAGAGGCACACGCCGATCGCCATATCCGACAACTCCGACAAACCACTTCTGTCGCCGCCTATGCGTCAGAATTCCAAGGATACCAGGCCGATCTCGAGTGGAACGACGCTGCCTATCGTTCGCAGTTTTACCTGGGACTGAAGGATTCAGTCAAGGCCGAATTATCCCGAAACTCCAGCTTGAAGACGCTTGGTGCAATGATCAAAGCAGCAAAGGAAATCGACGAGAGACTCCAGGAGCTGAGATACGACCATATCGTACAGCCTGGACACCGGATACCCGCTCGAGGCGGAGGAGGGGGCTTCAAGGCCAGAAGTCAGGACCCTGATTACGGAGATCCAATGGAGTTGGATGCTACCGAACGTACGCGAGGAAGGAAGCTGAAGAGCAAAGGCTTCACCTGCTACGAGTGTGGCGAGGAAGGCCACTACGCGCGGAACTGCAGAAAGAAGAACAAGGTCAGCCGTGAAATGAACACCATGGCTCGGACAACAGCATACCGGGAATGCGAGGAAGACTCCTCGAAATCCGACTAATTCGGAGGGACAACCCCGAAGGGCTCATCGAACCGCGGTCTCTTGGTTCGATGACCTAGGTAGAAAGAGATCAGTACAAGGACAACGGAAGAAACGACGAAATGGACTACGACAAAACCAAGGAACATACTTCTCGGGGTCCGGAGTGGCCAGATATGTGTCCCACGACAGATACGAGGGTACGGAGGTATCCCACGCCTCCGGAGGAAGCGAAAGGATCTCGGAGCCAGGGAAAGACAAGTCAGGAAGTGACAGGAGGGAGGGCGCCTCCTCCGCCTCCGCTTCGGCGATACGTTCCGACTCGTTCTGGATCGCCTCACGCTCTTTGTCATCGGCACGATGGAGCTGTTTCCTCAGCCGGCGGACCTTCGCTCGGGCAGTACGAATCTCCTCGAGGGCACGTTCTTCAACCTCCTCGAGATGTTCCTCTGCTTCGCGAAGCTGCCTCTGAAACCTCTCCTTCGCGGCCGATAGTTTGTTAAACTCCGAAAGGGTGACTCGGAGGTCACAGGTTTTGTGTGCAGCGACGCAGTTCTGACAACGACCGGAGGAGACGTCTACGAGACACTCGAGGCTACGGTCTCGACAGAGCTTGCAGGGTGTGGGCATGGTCTCTCCGCGTCGGGCAATCACTCTGGAAAGGTTAGCGATTCTTTCGCTGACTGGGTGACGTTTGGGAGGCATCGCAAGAAGGACGAACCTAGGGAAAAGAGAAGGATCACGGACACACTAAGTAATAAGCTTCGGGGCGAAGCTAGGCTAAAAGGGGGATGGTGTTACGGTTTGATGGAGGAGCGACAGCACCGCCTCTCCTCCGCCTGTCGCTCTCAACTTAACACGTCACCAGGGCTGCGGTCACGTGACTACCAGCGAGCGAAAGGAGCGAACAAGGCGACCGCGTCGCACGCCGCGCTCACGATCGCTCGTGTCGCAGTATGCGCCAAGGTGCAGCGCTATATAGACAACGCTCTTTACCGTAGGATAGGAGCTTCGTGCTCAACTCAATACAACTCTCTTAGGGTTATGTTACAAACCTTTCAGGACCTTCTCTGATATACCACGAGGACATTGCGAGGATCGACACTTCCCAGGCCAACCCCATATCAGATTAGGGTTAGGCTGCCGACGGACAGGCAGGACGTAACAAGTATATCCGGCGTATTTACCTAGACGCTATTAATAAAGTATTTAAGTAGAGTACTAGGAATATAGACTAGAACGTAGTCTATAGATATCCTCGTATACTATATATATAGCAACTAGAACTATAGAAGATGTTGGAAAGTGCAGTCCAGTTAGACATTCTGAGGGACACTTTGGGGATCAGGATCAGGTGACTTAGGTCATGTGACATTAGGTCACATGACTCAGCTGATGCCCATCTCAGGAGTGAGATGCAACCTATAACCAACTAACACAATCAACTCGGTTGGTTCCTACTTATCGCCTCTACTTCTACTGCGTATTATACCTACAATACGAGCCTGTCCGACGCCCCCGCACGACAGGTTATAAGCCCGGGTTTGCAGAGAGGCCCTAAGTAGAAAGAGTTAGCCTTCTCATCCTCAAAGTGACACCTGTCACCTCTTGCAGGACCTGCAGTATCAACCGGACAGAGAAGCAGGAAAAGAGCATAAGGGAGACTGGAGGCATATCCCATCTGCACTGCCTAGAAGCTTTGGAAGATCCTGGTTGCCAACCAGAAGTTCCCAAAGGGCAGGTAAGACAGAGAAAAGCCTAGTAAGGCACACTCTGCTTTGAAAGAGAGGCATACCAAAGGAGTGTAAAGAGGAAAGGATCAGTCTTGGACTGCAGCACCCAAAAGGATAAGACTAGGCCCAAGCACCAAGTACTGCCAATACCTCAGAACTGGCTAGTAGTGCCCTTCTAAGAAGGTGGATCTTTTGGAGGTTCTCCACCCAAGAACCTAACTAACTCCCCTAAGAGAGAAGAGTCCTTGGACACCTCAGCTAAGAGAGAAGAGTCTCAGCAACCAGGGAAGGCAGAAATCTAGAAGCTGCCAATTAGATTGAAAGAGCCTGTGTTTTCTAGAGTTGGATTTGTTTGTTTGATTTTGCAGTAATGGATTTAGAGAGTGGATACAAGGCAAAGAAGGGAGCTGCACCAGTCTTGACAAGAGAAAACTGGGAGCTGTGGTTCAGCCTAATAGAGTTGCACCTTATTAGCAAGGACTTGCATTAGATTATTACTAAGGGAAAGGCACCAATTGTAGAGGATGGGACACCAAGTTCATCAAAGTCATTATTACCATTCCCCACCCTTAAGGAGTTAGAGTTTGGTCCAAGATGGACAAAGGCAAATGCAGAGGCAAAGTATGAAATGCTAATTTGCCTTAGCAAGGATAATCAGAGCCTAGCTCTAGCAGAAGCAAAGGCCAAGAACATCTGGGACAAGCTTAAGACAAAATATGGGAAGACTTAGAAAGCTAATGCAATGAAGCTTGTTGAGGAGTATACCTCATTTAAGATGCAAGGGGACATGACAATTAGAGAAGCATAGGAGCATCTAACAAAACTTAGGAGAAGGATAGCTGAAGTGGACTCAAATTACAAGTTCTACCAAGAACCCAGGACCAGACTTGACCACCTGCTACACTCCTTGCCTATAGAGTATAGAAGCATAAGGCAGATTGTTCAGATGCAAGAAGACCCTGACTATGAACAAGTCCTCTAATATCTTGAAGCAGAGGAAGCAATCTTGCATGGTGATAGCCAGGAAACAGGAATGTTTGCCAAGGGAAGAGGGATCCAAGGCACAATGCTGAAATGTTACCTATGTGACTAGGAGCATTTTGGAGGTGTTGCCAAGTGTCCACACCTTGACAAAGCCAAGAGAACTGTCAACCCAAGACAGAGCAGCAGGGTGGAGAAGAGAAGATCACTACCCAGAGAGAGCACCTTCAGGAGGAGGTCTTCACCAGACAAAGAAGCACTAAAAGAAATGGTGAAGAAACTCAGCCTGGAAGTCCAGTCCCTTAGGAAGAGACAAAACCTGAGGAAACCCTTCAAGAAGGCCCATGCTGCCCAAGAAGAGGCAGGACCTTCTGCAGGAGGATCTGAAACATCGGACCATCCCTCAGAGGAGGATGATGTGGAAGAGACAGGCCACTTAGCAGTGGAAGCAAAAGGCAAGTTAAGACCATCATACTGGCTGGTTGACACTGGTGCTTCCTCCCACATGACTGACCAAGAATCACTCTTCAGGAAACTGAAGCCCCTCCAAGGGAAGAAGTGGATCAAGGTTGGTGGAGGCTTTATTAGAGCAACACATGTAGGAGATGCTGTAATGAGTGCAAGCCTAGGAGATCCTGGAGTTCTGAAGGATGTGCTGTTTGTACCTGGTCTTAGAGTTAATCTTGTTTCTGTCAGCCAACTTTGCAGGCAGTTTGGTCTCAAACTGCTAGACTTTTCACTTAATTTACCCTCTGGAAAACCTCTTTTCTAGACAAAGATGATAGGAGGAGTTCCCTTTATTAATGAGATAGGGAGTGCATTCCATGAGATGTCTGCAATAGCATGCACTGCATAGGGAACTATTTAACAACCCTATGCCTTTGAAGCCCAAGAGAAGTCCCAAGAACAGTGGGAGCTCTAGCATAGGAGACTTGCACATTTTGGAGAGGGTCTTCTTAGAAACCTGCACAAGGTATCTGACTTGAAGGCTCAGATTCCTATTCCGAAGGAACACCAACCTTGCAGGGTATGTTCCTTAGCAAAGATGAAGAAACATAGAGGAAAAGAAACTAAGAGGAAGCCTCAAAGGCTGTCTCTTGTTTCTGTTGATGTCTGTGGTCCTTTGCCTGTCTCAAGACTAGGATACAAATGGTGGCTTGAGATTGTTGACAACTTCTCAAGAAAGAAATAGACTTTCCCAATGAAGTCTAGAGAAGATGCACCAAGTATCCTCAGAGACTAGAAGGTGAAAGCTGAGCTGCAATCAGGGAATCCCCTCCAGATTGTAAGGAGTGATGGAGCAAGAGAGCTTCTTGCTATGCTGAAGCAGTGGGAGAAGGAATATGGAATCTCCTTCCACACAACTGAGGCATACAACTCTATCCAGAATGGAGTAGTTGAGAGGTCAATCCAAACCTCTGAAGACCATGTGAGAGCAATGCTGGAGGATGCTCACATGCCCATTGAATTCTGGCCAGAAGCCTTGGCAGCCTGCATGGTTGTTAGAAATTCTCTTCCTAATGGCCCAGAAATTGATGGATTCAAAGTGTCACCTAAGGAAGCCTTTTTAGGCATCCAACCCTCTGTGTCACACTTCAGAGTCTGGGGTTGCAAAGCAGTGGTCTACATGGATCCCAAGTCCCAGCCAGCTGGGATGAGATCAGACAAACTAATGAACAGAGGCAAAGATGCTGTGTTTATTAGGTATGTCCCTAACACTGCCAAAATGTGGCTCTTCTGGGAGCCTGACATGAGGGCTATTAAGGCCCACAACACTGCAACTTGGTTTGAGCATGAGAAAGGAGGAGATATGGAGCTGAATGTTCCCAAGCTCAATCAAGCAAGCAGTGCACCTGTCAGAAACCCAGTTGGCAGACCTCCAAAGAAGCCAACAGCAGTTGCACCCTCTGCAGCTGCTGCACCTGCAGCCATGGCAACCAAACCTGCAGGTCCCAGCCAAACACTCTTTGTGCAGTTGCCACCTCCACCAAAGGACAAGGAGGAGTACCAGAGGATGGAGGATCTAGAAGAAGAAAACTCTGGGGAACTACAACCCCAGCAGGAGAAAAGTGGAACCACTAAACCACCTGAGTCAAGCCAGGAAATTAATGGACAAGCCAGTCCTAGCACTAGTAGGAGACTGCATCCCAAAGCAAAAGGATCAACTATTGCACAGCAGGACCCACAAGGACACAGGGATTAGGAGGGGAACCAAGACCAGACCCATGGCCAAAAGAGAAGGAGATCTGTCTTAGATGAAGGACCAGGCCCAGAGCCAAAAGCTCACAGCATGGTTACAAGACAAGTGCTTCAGAAGAGACAGAGAGAACATGGACAGGAGGAGGAGCCAAGTGCCAAGCATCACAGGGCATTCCTTAGCCAAGTCCAAGGCCAAGAATGGGAGTGGATTTGGGAAGCCCTGTCAGAGGTTCAAGAGTCTGCATTTGCAGCAATTGCCCCTCAAATCTCTGCATAGAGACAAGAGGTGCCTATTCCAAAGTCCTACAAGGAGGCAATTCAGGATCCCAAATGGGGACATATGTGGGAAGATGCAGTCCAAAAGGAACTAACTGCATTAAGAAGCAACAACACCTAGACAGAGGTTGTTCCACCCAAAGGAGCAAACCTTGTCACATCCAAGTGGGTGTTTGATGTGAAGAGATCAATTAGTGGAGCCATTGAGAAATTCAAGGCAAGACTAGTTGCAAGAGGTTTCTCTTAGAAATTTGGAGTTAACTTCCAGGAGACCTTTGCACCAACAGTTAGGCATGATACCTTAAGGGTGTTTATGGCTGTGGTTTGTAAGAAGGATCTGGAACTTCACTAAGTGGATGTGAACAATGCATTCACTAAGAGCAAGCTTTAGGAAGAAATCTTCATGATCCCACCTCCAGGAGTTGAGATTCCACCTAACATGGTCCTGCAGATTCTAAGAAGCTTGTATGGACTAAAGCAAGCAGCAAGAGACTGGAACAAACTCTGTGTCTCAAAGTTGAAACAGATTGGGTTTACACAATTAGAGGTGGACCCATGCCTTCTCATCTACAGAGAAAGGAACATCTTGATCCTGACACATGTGGATAATATTCCTATTGCAGCACCAAAGCTGGAAGATGTGCTTTGGTTCAAGGAACAGCTGGGCAAGGTGTTCAAGATCAAAGATCTTGGAGAACTAGAGAAGATCCTTGGGATGAGGTTAACAAGAGACAGACAAGCTGGAACTTTAAAGCTTGATTAAGAACACTTTATCTAGGAGAACCTTGCAAAGCTGGGAATGACTAAGGAGATGGCCAACCCAACTCTCTTACCAATGGACAGCTATAACAGTCTGAGACCAACAGGCTTGTATAATAAGAGGGGGAACAGGACAGAGTACCAAAGCCAAACTGGTACCTGGATGTGGCCCATGGTTATGACAAGACCAGACATTGCTTTCTCTCTTGGAAGGCTGAGCTCATATGTCTCAGACCCAGCTAAGAGACACTTGCAAGCTCTGAAGAAACTGGCCAGGTACCTGAGATTATCCCAAGACTTGGGACTGATGTTCAGAAGAAATGGAGGAAAGCTGATAGGGTATTCAG
Source organism: Cercospora nicotianae (assembly GCA_029490675.1). NCBI lineage: Eukaryota > Fungi > Ascomycota > Dothideomycetes > Mycosphaerellales > Mycosphaerellaceae > Cercospora > Cercospora nicotianae. Next base: position 4,652,816 of record JANQAT010000012.1, on the reverse strand, counting down.
ACTCTGACTATGCAATGGACAAAGCAGACAGAGTCTCAATCCTTGGAAGCATCTTCTTCCTTTGTGGAGCCCCAGTTTCTTGGATGAGCAGAAAGCAGAAGTCTGTTGCAACATCAACAATGGAAGCTAAGTACATGGCTATGAATGCATGTGCAAAGCAATCTCAATTCTTGGCAGCACTCTTAAGAGAGATGGACTGTGCAAGGCTGGTGGGAGAATGCCCATTCCAGCTAACTGTCAAAGCCCATCCTAACACAGTGAAAGAGCTGAGGCCAGTGCAAATCATGGGAGACAATCAGGCAGCCTTGACCCTTGTCAAGGATGCACATACCTATGAGAGATCCAAACACATTGATATTGCATACAACCATGTCAGGCATCTCTGGTGGCAAAGGAAGGTTGCAGTGGAATATGTTCCAACAAAAGAGATGGTTGCTAATGGCCTGACCAAACCAAAGAATGGGCCACAGTTTCAGGAGTTTGTAAGACAACTCCAACTTGCATAAGGAAAGGCAAAAGATTCCTGCCCCAACTGTGGATTGAACCCTAGACCTTGGGAACGCAAAAATCAAAGGGGATTGAAAGTGAACGTTGTCCACTTCAAGCCCCCAAACCAAGCCCAGGAGTTGCACCATGGAAGAAGTGGCTTGCCACTCTTGATGAGTAATCAGAATCTGGGAATCCATATATGGTTCAAAAGGGAGCCTAGGCAAAAGAGCAAAAGGCACTGAATTCCACCCTACTCTGGCAGGGCGAATTCAATGCAGCACCAGGCCAAGGAGTTGAACCAAGATGGATTGGGTACACAGCTCCAACCATGTGACCACAGCACCTGATGACTCATCATGATTTGGGGATGGATTTAAATGCAGGCAGAAGACCATCTGGCCTGAGTGGGAGTGTTGGAAAGTGCAGTCCAGTTAGACATTCTGAGGGACACTTTGGGGATCAGGATCAGGTGACTTAGGTCATGTGACATTAGGTCACATGACTCAGCTGATGCCCATCTCAGGAGTGAGATGCAACCTATAACTAACTAACACAATCAACTCGGTTGGTTCCTACTTATCGCCTCTACTTCTACTGCGTATTATACCTATAATACGAGCCTGTCCGACGCCCCCGCACGACAGAAGATACTATATACGACGCTTAAGTTAATATTCGAGAACGAGAGTACTATAGATAGTACGTATACTATAGTTAAGAATATCCTAGACGATTAAGTCGGCCTCTACGAGAAATATAAATACGCTAGAGAGGACGAGCTATATAGTACGACTAAGTCTCCGGACGCCTTAACTATAGAAGAAGCTATAGAGGTGTTACGGATCGTGCTGCGAACACTAAAAGAAGCCCACAGCCACTCGCCTGCCCGGGTAGTCACGTGACAACAGAGCGCTCTCTGCTCTCTCCCGACAGAGCGGACAGAGCGACAGAGCGGACAGAGCGACAGAGCGGACAGAGCGACAGAGCGGACAGAGCGACAGAGCGGACAGAGCGACAGAGCGGACAGAGCGACAGAGCGGACAGAGCGACAGAGCGGACAGAGCGACAGAGCGGACAGAGCGACAGAGCGGACAGAGCGACAGGGCGGGAGAAGCTGTAGGATGCGCTAGGACATAACACTATATAGACGACGCTCTCTACCGAGTAGATAGGAGCCTCGTGCTCAACTCAATACAACTCTCTTAGGGTTATGTTACAAACCTTTCAGGACCTTCTCTGATATACCACGAGGACATTGCGAGGATCGACACTTCCTAGGCCAACCCCATATCAGATTAGGGTTAGGCTGCCGACGGACAGGCAGGACGTAACAAGAGGTTCTTATAACTCGGATCGTAGACGATAATACCTTTACTAATTACGACCTATCCTAGCGACTAAAGCTCGTATATAGTAACTAAAAGACTATAGGTAGCCTCCGGATAATATATAAGGAGTATAGAAAGAATAATAATATATACGACTATAGATAGTAGGTACTACTAGTACTAGGTATATTCTATTTTAAAATATACTTAATATAAGCGATTAAGAGCAACTTTACTAGTCTAGACGGCTTATCCTTTAAGTCTACGCTACGTATCTATAAAGAAATTATATAGCGTAAGATATACTTATTATTCTAAGTACCCTATAGTTATATAGAGCGCCTAGTTATAGATAGCTATTATATAAGGATCCTAGTATTTATATATAAAGTACTAAGTATTATAGATAGTAAGTATAAGAAGATCTTAGCTACGATTATAGCGCTAGATATTACTATATTCCTCTAGATAGTACGGTATATACGTAATAACTATTTCTCCTTACGCGCTTACTAGGCTAGTATAGACGATCTAGACGCTAATCTCGCTAAAGCTAATACTTTCGCTCCTTCGAAACGTAGATATATATAGTCCTATATATACTTAGATAGCTACGAAGAGTATACTAATTATATTAGGTTTATCTAGACTATAGAAATATATCGCTTACTATACTACGCTATTAAATACGTAGATATTAGGCTACTTAGGTAGGTAATTAATTGCTATATTCTTATCTTCTATATAAGGTTCTATAAAAACTATATATTTATAATACTCTAGATAAAATAGCTAACTAACTTAACCGCTTTAGACGCCCGGCTCTAGAACGCTATACTTATAAATAGCCTTATTAATTTAGTAGGCTACCTAGATAGCTAGTTCGAGATTAGCTATACTAACGAATTCTTAAACTATTATCTTAAAACACTACTATAGATACGCTAGAATAGCTTATTTGGTCTAGAGATATAGCTTAAGATATATATACTACTAGCAACGTATATAGATAGGCTATATAAGAGAATAGAGGCCGTATTCGGAGAGTATATAGATACGAAGTATACTATATATTAAACTACTAGCGAGATCTATACTATCGCTTTAATATACCTATAAGAAACGCTAGCTCTATAGTTAGTAAATACGTCGTCTTCTATTCTATTCTATACTATAGATCTCCTCTTAGTTAGTCTATAGAATCTACTATAAAAGATAAAGAAATTAGGTAAAGGGCAGTCGAGCCGACTAGAACGCTTTAATTAGAATATACTATAGCGAGTAAATTAAGTATACTAGCCCGATATCGCGATACTAGACCTCTCTAATTAGTTAAGTAACTCTTTAAATAAGAAGAGCCTTAAGCGATTCGCTACTACTAAGATTATACCGGAGCTAGTTAATTAAGATAAGAAGTTAATTACGCTAGCTAACGAGGCTAAGGTCGCCAAAGTAGACGATTTTAATACTAGAGATAGCAGATAAACGCGTATAGTCGCCTTAACTACTATATACCTATCTATACGATCGTCTACTATACTATTCGCCCCTATTCTCGCTATTACTATCGTACTCTAGCGCCTACGTTATACCTTACTTACCTAATTATAATACTATTTATAGCTACCTTATCTAGGCTTAACTACGCTTACTACTAGCGTCTGCCTAGTACCTATATCTTTATTTAACTCTAGTAGAAATAACGAACGACCGGTTAAGAGTATTTACTTATAAAATCGAACGATTTCGTTATACCTATATATACTAGTTAGAGGCGTATAGGCTACTACTTATTATATAAAATAGTAGCTACCGACCTAACTTCTTCTAATCTATTAAATACTACTACTAATCTACTTTAATTACTTATAGCTAGCCTAGATACTATCTATAAGCCTTCTAATACTACTCTTACTACTCTAGCTACCTATATCGACTACTCTCTCTCTCTCTCTCTCTTCTAGCCTTATTAATATAGACTTAAGGTAAGTCCTAGTATACCTAAGCTATATATAGGGCTTAAGTAGTTAAATATCGATAAAAGCTAATACTCGTATAGTTATATATCTATTCTCTATATAGCTATATCTTCTATTAGAGCTAGTATTACTTCTCTCTCTTTCTTTTCTTCTTAGAAAGCTAAGTAGCCTAAGCCTTACCTAGCCGGCCTAGGCGATACTTCTCTAGAACGTTCTTACTACTAGCTAAAGCTATCTATAGGTATATATAGAAGCAAATAGAGAGGCGCCTATAGCTAGCTATATGTTACGGATCGTGCCGCGAACACTAAAAGAAGCCCACAGCCACTCGCCTGCCCGGGTAGTCACGTGACAACAGAGCGCTCTCTGCTCTCTCCCGACAGAGCGGACAGAGCGACAGAGCGGACAGAGCGACAGAGCGGACAGAGCGACAGAGCGGACAGAGCGACAGAGCGGACAGAGCGACAGGGCGGGAGAAGCTGTGGGATGCGCCAGGACATGACACTATATAGACGACGCTCTCTACCGAGTAGATAGGAGCCTCGTGCTCAACTCAATACAACTCTCTTGGGGTTATGTTACAAACCTTTCAGGACCTTCTCTGATATACCACGAGGACATTACGAGGATCGACACTTCCCAGGCCAACCCCATATCAGATTAGGGTTAGGCTGCCGACGGACAGGCGGGACGTAACAACTTTGAGCACCAAAAGCCGAAGGGAAGCGCTATCGATCAATGTCAAGAAAGACTCAGGACGTTGCCGACACAAGAAGTCCATCACGACAACAGCTATCGACTGGAATCACGGAACGAATGAGCAACATGTCGATTAACGGAAGCGGGAAACAATCGACTCCCACTATGAGCACAGCGGGCTCATACGAGTCAACCCACGCACCTAAGATATCCACGCCGGAGACGTTCGACGGGACTAAGGAGAAGTTGGAGAACTTCCAGCTGCAGGTCCAGCTGTACCTCCACTTCAATGCGCACCAGTTTCATAGCGAGGCCGACAAGGTCTTGTATGCCGCATCCTTCCTACGGGGAAGAGCCGCCAGAGGATTCCGAGCATACCTGAAGGACTGGCTTGTCTGCCAGAGTTCAGATGATGAACCAGAAACGGAAACCAGAAGAATCTTCCATAGCTACGACAAGTTCGAAGAGAAACTTAATGATCTATACGGGATACCCAACGAAGAGGCACACGCCGATCGCCATATCCGACAACTCCGACAAACCACTTCTGTCGCCGCCTATGCGTCAGAATTCCAAGGATACCAGGCTGATCTCGAATGGAACGACGCTGCCTATCGTTCGCAGTTTTACCTGGGACTGAAGGACTCAGTCAAGGCCGAATTATCCCGAAACTCCAGCATGACCACGCTTGGTGCAATGATCAAAGCAGCAAAGGAAATCGACGAGAGACTCCAGGAACTGAAGTACGACCGATTCGTACAGCCTGGATACCAGAGACCCGCTCGAGGCGGAAGAGGGGGCTTCAAGGCCAGAAGTCAGGACCCTGATTACGGAGATCCAATGGAGTTGGATGCTACCGAACGTACGCGAGGAAGGAAGCTGAAGAGCAAAGGCTTCACCTGCTACGAGTGTGGCAAGGAAGGCCACTACGCGCGGAACTGCAGAAAGAAGAACAAGGTCAGCCGTGAAGTGAACACCATGGCTCGGACAACAGCATACCGGGAATGCGAGGAGAACTCCTCGAAATCCGACTAGTTCGGAGAGACGACCCCGAAGGGCTCATCGAACCGCGGTCTCTTGGTTCGATGACCTAGGCAAAAGAGATCAGCACGACGATAACGGACAACGGAACAAAGGACGAACGGTATAGGATCAAAGCAGACTTCCGACCAGAATTCTTCCGGCACTTCCTCCATGTTGGACCAGGGAAGAATCGGAACCAGATCCTGAGGGAGCTCGGGAGCGGCGAAAGAGTCACTCTCCTCCGCGGCAGCTATGGCGGCGTCGTCAACCTTGAGCGCCTCTGCCTCGCGGGTCTCAAGGAGGTCCATCTCTTTCTGGAGACGGGACTTCTTCTCCCACGCCTTGGCTTCCTCCTCTTGGAGTTTCTGGAGGGTTTCTCGGAGCTCACGCATGCGGGCAAGATGACGAGTCATCTTTTCCTCAAGAGCTGCGCGTTGCTTCCGCAGACGGATCCAGTCGCCCTCAGAAATCGAGATATCACACTCTCTGCAGTTTGCGCGAACACAGGCACTGCACTTTCCAGACGACATGTGAACACGGCAAGAGATGTTCTCGCGAACACACCGACTGCATTTTTGCACCATTTCTTTCCCAAGGGCGTCGATCTTATCGGCTTGATGCTCGCGACGAATGGTGGAGGCTCCTAGTTTCTTGCGCTTGGGTTTGCCTGCGAAGAAAGATGGAGTGGGAGGAAGGAAAGACATCGTTGGATGACGAACATGGAAACGGGGTTTACTTTGTAAGCTTCGGGACGAAGCTAGGCTAGAAGGGGGATGGTGTTACGGATCGTGCCGCGAACACTAAAAGAAGCCCACAGCCACTCGCCTGCCCGGGTAGTCACGTGACAACAGAGCGCTCTCTGCTCTCTCCCGACAGAGCGGACAGAGCGACAGAGCGGACAGAGCGACAGAGCGGACAGAGCGACAGAGCGGACAGAGCGACAGGGCGGGAGAAGCTGTGGGATGCGCCAGGACATGACACTATATAGACGACGCTCTCTACCGAGTAGATAGGAGCCTCGTGCTCAACTCAATACAACTCTCTTGGGGTTATGTTACAAACCTTTCAGGACCTTCTCTGATATACCACGAGGACATTACGAGGATCGACACTTCCCAGGCCAACCCCATATCAGATTAGGGTTAGGCTGCCGACGGACAGGCGGGACGTAACACTATAGAACGAGCTATAGAGTAAAAGTAAGAACTATAAGATATCCTTCGAGAATGCTTATATATTCGCTAAGAAGCTATATACGTTTATTAGTATAGTAGACGACCTAGTCGAATTCTAGACTCTTTTTAACATAACGATCGACTCTACTAATTATATCGATAGAGTCTCTATATATCTTATAGATATATATAGCGACGATAAGATAATAATAATTAAGCTATATGTGACGAGCCGTTCTAAGTGACCTCGTATATTCGGAAGTTTACGTACGAGTCTACTAAGAGGTCCTAGGGACGGAGTGTTTATATACGCGAGGCACGGCTGCCAAGCCGGAGCGGGCCGAGCCACCCACGTGACTCAGGTGAATCCATTCTCTGCCCGTAACACTACCCCCCCCCCTTCGCAGGTTGCGTTCCATCGCAACAACCTTGTGCAACACGCATCGCATGCGCGAACACCTTGTCGTTTTCCATGTCTTCATCCTCCATCTCCAAGTCCTCACCACCAGAATCCTCAGAGTCCATATCCACGCCGCTATCAGAGGCGTATCCAGAGTGCTGCGGCGACACACAGCAAGCGTCGCTTGAGTGTGCAGTCTTGGCTTCGTACGTCGACAGAGCTGAATACCCGACACCAGCATCCTGTGCTGGCCGCTGTTGTTCAGATGTGATTTCGGAATCAGGACTGCCATCGCTCTGTCGCTTGTCGCAGCCGATTGTCTGTCCAAAGTCACCTTTATTGAAGCAAGACCTCTGAGCAATGCTTCTGCCTGATGAGCTTGGTACTGATGTGCCTTGGAAGGACGGTTTTGAGGGCCCAACACCAGTGACTACTGGCTGCTGCCAATCAATCGTTTCCGGCGACAATGTTCGCAAAGCTTGTAGCGGTGGTTGCCCTCCAACGACATTCGATGCCGCGTGCGTAGCACGTCGAGTAAACTCGTTTGGAATCCAGCCATCAGGGGCAATCACAACATCAGGTTTGGACTTCGTGGGGTAGTTGTGGTGGAAATCCGCGACAGAGGCGGCAGCGTGCTCGGTCACCTCCTCAGCTCGTTGCCATGTCGCTTCGTCCAATCCATAACCCTGCCACTTGATCTTATACCACAATTGCTTCTGCTTTCCGCCTCGAGGTGCCCGTCCGCGCGGCGTGCGCCATTCAGAGTCAATTACTTCCTCCACCACGTATTCCTTGTCAACCACACCGTCCTCTCTCTCAACTTCAACAGGTGGAGGAGGCGGTGGGTTCTGCCCTGGCAAAGGATCATTAGCAGCAGGTCGGAGTAACGACGTGTGGAATGTATTGGCGACACGTATCGTTGGTGGCAACTCGAGCCTGCAGGCACCTTCCAGAACTGCCGTTACTGGGTAAGGTCCAGCCCATTTATCATCAAGTTTCTTCGTTGGCCGTGCTGTCTTCCAGTTTTTGGTGCTGACAAAGACCAAATCGCCAACTCGAAACTGTGGTGCCGGATTCCTGTGTCGATCAGCGTAATCCGCCTGCGTCGCTTGAGACAATGCCATATTCTCACGTAGCCACTCTTGCATCTGCTTCATACGTCCTGCAAACCGGTCTGCCGCTTCAGCGTCGAGTCGTTGACGTTGTGGAAGAAGAGGAAGAGGGATCGCAGTGTTGAAATCAGTGCGTGGGTTCCGTGCGGTGTCTGCAAAGAATGCCGAGACGCCCGTGCTTTCTGACACGTGATTATTCAAGGCAAACTCGCACAAGGCCAGCCAGTCGACCCAGTCATCCTGTGCGTATGTCACAAACGCTCGGAGGTACTGTTCCATTGCCTTGTTCGTGTTTTCTGCTTGTCCGTCGGTCTCAGGGTGATATGCTGACGACATGGCTTGCTCAATCTGCAACAGCTGGCATAGCCGCTTCCAGAATGCTGATACCCACTGTGATCCTCTGTCGGAGGTAATGCGCAGTGGCAAGCCATGATGTTTGTACACTCTATTGACGAACACCAGCGCGCAGTGTTCAGCGGTCATCGAGTCTACCTCAATCAGGTGCTTGCCCTTTCCGAGCCGGTCAGTCACCGTGAGGATGTTGCGATACTCGTTATGATTGAGGCTGCTGCGGCTAGGGGGTAGATCAACCACAAAGTCCATCGCAATGTCATCCCACAAGTTGAACGGTATTGGCAACGGTCGCAGGAGTCCAGAATACTGATCCTGTGATGGTTTTGTTCGTCGACATGTCCTGCAGTTATTGATGTATTGCCGCACAGACTGAGAGATTCCAGGCCAGTGGTATGATCGAGCGAGAAGATCGAGAGTCTTGGCCCTACCAGGATGACCAGCCGAAGGCACGTCGTGACAAGCTTCAATCACTCGCGTACGGACCTTATTAGTCGGGTCATCACTCGGTGGCAGGTACAAGCACAGCTTTCCATATCGATTCTTCACATAGATCAGTCCTTCAGCAGTCGTCGCATCTCGGATCTTGTGTCGGCGTAGCATTGGACATGGTTCGCCTGCTTCCAGCTGTCTGACAGCCGTCTGCACTTCCTCATCTGACGCGTACAGCTGCTGTATTGCGAGATTCAAGGGGATTTCCTCTTCCTCTTGAGGCGCGCCAGCAGCGTCGGCAGTGGGGTCTGTTGCGAGAGGCTCCTCAGTCGCTAGTTCTTGGACCGTGTTGGCGGCAGTGTACAGAAATCGATCCGGTGACAGCAGTATCCGCTCCTGGTGCTTGACACGTTCATCATCACTGCCCGCTGGCAGATCCTGAGTACGTCTGGTCAAGCTGTCAGGTTTGGTGCCCTGTGCCCCCGGTCGGTAGGTGATCTTAAAGTTGAAACCGGACAAGAACTCGGCCCAGCGTGCTTGTCTGCGGTTGAGCTGCTTGGTTGACATAAAGTATTCGAGGTTCTTGTGGTCAGACAGGACTAAAATCGGCTTGTCTTGATCTCCAGGAAGGTTCTCGAACTCTTCAACATGTTCAGCAGCAGACAACTCGGGCCTCCATTCTTCGAATGCCTTGACGATGGCCATCAGTTCCTTGTCGTAGATGTCGTAGTTGCATTCAGCTGGTGTCATCTTCTTAGACAAGAAGGCTACCGGCCTGAGGATGCCATCACGACCTCTCTGTGACAACACTGCGGCAGTGACAAAGTCAGAGGCATCAGTTTCCAGAACAGTCTCCAAGCCGGGTTCGAACATAGCCAGAATTGGCGCCTCCGAGAAAGCCTTTTTCAAGCCTTCGAACGCGCGCTGACACTCTTCTGTCCACAACCACGGTGGTGGGTTCTTGGTCTTAGTCAGTGCCACCATTGGTGACACTATGCGGCTGAAGTTCTTGACGAAGCGACGGTAGAAACCAGCAAATCCAAGGAACGCCAATATGTCGTTTGGTTTCTGAGGGGTTTGCCACTCTTGAATCGCTCGTACCTTCTCTGGATCCATGCGTATGCCATCCTTGCCGATGATTAAGCCCAGGTACTTTGTCTCTTGCACGTGGAATTCGCATTTGTCGATATCCAATTGCAGCCCAGCTTTTGCCATTTTCTCTAAGACGGATGCCACATGGACTTTATGCTCTTCCAGAGTGTCGCTGAAAATCAACAAGTCATCGATGTATGCTGACACGAAGTCATCCAAGAATTCGCGAACAGAGTCGTTCACGTAAGATTGGAACGTGCCGGGTGCATTGCACAGCCCGAAGGGCATCACCAGGCATTCGAACTGTCCATATCTTGTCGTAAACGCTGTCTTCCATTCGTGACCTTGTGCAATCCGGACTCTGTTGAATGCAGCGATCACATCAAGCTTTGTGAACCACTTCTTGCCGCTGATCCGGTTCAGGGTGTCTTGCATCAAAGGGATGGGATATCTTGACTTCACCGTAATCGCGTTCAACGCACGGTAGTCGATACACACCCGCAAGCCACCACCTGGTTTCTTGACGATAATGACTGGTGACGCCGCTGGGGAGTTGCTCTTTTGAATGTTGCCTTTCTCCAGTTGTTCGTCGATCCATTTCTTTACCACGTCATTCTCTGCGTTCGACATAGGGTAAGGTCTCTTGAACGGTGGCTGGGCATCGTCCTTGAGCTTGATTTCCATGTCGATATTTGGTCGGTGTGGTGGTAGCTCATCTGCAGCCCTGCGAGAAAATACCTCCTTCCAGTCGCTGTACTCAGCAGGCAGCTTTGAAGGTGCTTGGTCTTTATCCTTCCCGTTCATGAACACTTCAACATCAGAGGCTGACAGTGCGCTGGCCCTCAACAAGAAGGTCGAGCTGTCTACTGCCTCTGCAACGCTGTTGTCGATGTACATGGCACAGGCGAAGGCTTCATTGCTGGTCTTCGTCCTTCGAGCTGTCATGCCGTGAGCCATCAGAGTCATCGCGGTGACAGGATCAGCAGGGGTCTTGAATTGGTTGCTTTCTTGCGGGTTGATGTACACAAGATGCACTTCAGCACCCTGTTGTCGCGACATCATAGCGCAAGCCTGCAAACCAACCTCCTGTATGTCGATAGAGTCATCGCCTCCTACACGCTCAATGTCTACCGGAACCGGTGCCTTTGGCAGTGGTTTTCCAGGTAGGGCACCTCTCACCATAGGCACTGTTACCATCTGTCCTCCGCTGCAATCAGCAATGCAGCGCGTATCACGGAATTCCACCAAGCCGTCACGGTACAGCTTTGTCGGTTCGTGATCTTCATGCCAGGACTTACCCAAGGTAATGTCGTAGTCGATATCGGCAACCCAGCATCGTATATCTTCCTTATGTTCACCGAGCTGGAGTGAGAACTCCGCATATTCAGTGATCAAGTAAGACGACGTGCTGCCATCGGCTAGTCCGAGAACCAAGGGGTGATCCAGTCTCTTTGTTTCAATGTTGTTCCGGGGATTATGCGCAAAAGACGTGTTTACATAAGTTGAGTTGGCACCATCATCAAGGAATGTGTTTGCATGTTTTCCATTTACGCTACCTGCGACCACTACGTGATCAGTGATCCTAGGCAGTGAAGGTACCGCTGCGGGCATCTTCAATGATGGTTTCTTCTCAACTTCTCGTAACTCGTCATTTGGTCCGCCGCTCCTTGCGCTTGAGGGGCAGACTAGGCATTTCCCTGGTCGGTGCCAGCTTCGGTGTTGATGTTGGACGAAGAGGCGTTCGCTTTCTTCTGGTCCTCGTCAACATTCTTCGGCATGCCGTAAGCGAACAGCGGACAGGCCTCATCATTCTTGACGTGACCCTGTTGCTGGCACTTGTGGCACTTGCCTTCCTTCATCAACTTAGTGCGATGAGCCTTCGTGTTTGCTGGAAGGTTCTTGAACGCGGCTGGACGGCTCTCCCATGGCAACTTGGGGTTGGCGTTGTCGTCAGGCTTGTTTCCTTGACCACGGCCACCCTTCTTATTGCCATCCTTCTTGTCGTCCTTCTTGTCATCCTTCTTCGATTTCGAACCCATTCTGTCCAAGTCGCTCTCGATCTTGTAGCACTTCTGAACCAAGGACTGCATCGAGTCGGGGTATTCGCCAACAAACCGATCCTGGAACTTGTCGCTGAGTTTGTTCTGGAACATGTAGATCTCAGTCTGCGTGTCCAAGCGAACATGGGCGCGTGCAGCCTGGTATTTGCGGTAGAAGGTGGTGAACTTCTCGGTCTCACCCATCTTCAGATTGTGCCACTCATTGTGTGCCTTACCAGCCTTGTCACGAATGCCGTAGTGTTCGTTGATGTACTTTAGCATTTCGCGAACTGACTTGAAGGCATCTGCTGCGACTTCCTCGCCTTGCAGTTTAGTCGGCACCATAGGTTCAAGCTGATCGAACACATCGCCACCTGTCCAATTGTGGATGCTGCGCAGTGCGGAGCCGGTGTCCTTGAAGACAGTGTTGTCGAGCTTATTCTCAACCTGTGACTGCCACTGAGCATGTGACAGCTCCTTGTCGTTCTTGAAGAGCTTGACTGTCAGGCCTCGAGCCAGTTCCTTCATGTTGGCGATCAGCGTGGCGTCGTACATCACCAAACCAGTGTCGTCGCTAGCAACCGTGCTGTCGTCGGGGATGACGATCGAGTCTTCCTTTCGAGAACCCTTCTGACTCTTCTTGACTTTTGGTTGACCACGGCGGCCGCGGGGCTCAGTGTCGGAGTCGGTCTCAGAATCAGAGTGATCAGAGGGGTTGGGATCAGGGTTGCCACCTTGTCGCTGCTTGCGCTGCTGATTGCGCTTGCGAAAGCGATCCATGTCTTCCTCAGACGGTGTGCGCTTGTCAGTGCCTTTCTTCTTCAGGTCGTTGACCTGCTTCTGAAGATCGGCGATTTGCTCGCTGTATGACTTATTCAACTCATCCAGGTCTTCTTGCGTGAAGGCCCCGGCTTCTTGATTCTCAGTCTGAGCAGCTACCACGTCTTCTTTGAGTTCTGCAACCCATCCCTTGTATTTCTCAAGCTGAACGGTCAAATCCTTGAAGCGTGTATCGGGGTCCTTCTTCAGCAGTCCTTCCAGCTCCGCAAGCTTCGCGCCGGAAGCTTGGTGCTGAGTGGCCATATGCTCAATCTTTTCCTTGTTGAGGTTATTGGCCTGTTGAAGGATCTGGAACACCTCGAGTAGCTTCTCGTGGTCTACCTGCATTGTGTACAGGAGGGCGTGCACCAGTTCGGGGCTGTTCTGGACTTCCTTGACAAACTCGGTGACTGTCAGGTTCTGCCACTGCGTGACAGGAACACTTCGAGTGACCTCATCACCAAGTCCGTTGAAAGCGAAGTCGACAGTGATACGGGGTACACCCTTGTCGTCTGTGACAATGTCTTGTGGTCGAGCGAAGTACGCGAGGTTGATACGGCTTGAATCAGTGGTTTCTGGTTCCTCGGTTTCTTCCTCCAGAGTAGGTAGCTTATCTGCGATAATACCTTCTCGCTCCAAGTACTCCGTCAAGTCCGGGTATCCGGGGTTGTTCGTGTCGAAAGTCTGCGACTCTCTGTTGTTGAAGAGGGAATCACGCTGCACGCTCGGTCTCGAGCGGCGCTGCGCGCTGCTGCCGTACGGTCGCACCATGTTGAAGGTGTCGGACTCGTGGATCAGTAAGCTTGTAGATTCCTACCTCGTTCTGCACTCAAGTCGCCTGCAACGACTTCATTGATTGCGGTTCTGGGTTTCTGGGTACTTGTCGCCTACAACGATCAAGTACGAGCGGCGCCGGTCACCTACAATGACCAAGTGCTGCTTGGGGATTTCTGCGACACTCGAGTCACCTTCAGTGATCAAGTGCGCCTTGTTTCTGGGTTTCTGCGCTTCCGCGCTTGTTGTCTGCGTCCGTGGTGACGCTGGGGTGGTACGTAAAAGTGTGACGAGCCGTTCTGAGTGACCTCGTATATTCGGAAGTTTACGTACGAGTCTACTAAGAGGTCCTAGGGACGGAGTGTTTATATACGCGAGGCACGGCTGCCAAGCCGGAGCGGGCCGAGCCACCCACGTGACTCAGGTGAATCCATTCTCTGCCCGTAACACTATATAAGATAATTAATAGATAGTTTAATAGCGACCTCTAGTAAGTTAATATCTAGAGTATAGGTATATAGCTACCTATACTATATATATATATATTAAACGGCTAGCTAGTACGCGACGCTTTAGAACCCGAATAGGAGTACTATACTTAGCATAGGCCTAGGAATTCTAGATAGGGCGTCTTTAAGAAGTATATATAGGTAGCGAAGAAGAGAGATACTATATTAGATAACTTAAATAAGTAGTTTATAGGTAGCGCCTATACGAACTATATCTAGTCTAGTAAGTATAATAAGTATAGTATTAGCTCTCGTAATAAGAGCTCTACTTATAAAGCTAAATACTATAGAATCGTAGCTAAGATAGTTATAGCCTTATAGGTAGTAGTATAGTATATTAATAGTAATATACTACTAGAGCTACCTAGTATATCTAGAGTAACTAATAAGAGTCTAATCCTCTTTATATACCTCTTATACGTTGCCTAATTCGATAGTAACTAGCGTAGCTTTACTAATCTGCCTATTCTAGCTATATGTTACGGATCGTGCCGCGAACACTAAAAGAAGCCCACAGCCACTCGCCTGCCCGGGTAGTCACGTGACAACAGAGCGCTCTCTGCTCTCTCCCGACAGAGCGGACAGAGCGACAGAGCGGACAGAGCGACAGAGCGGACAGAGCGACAGGGCGGGAGAAGCTGTGGGATGCGCCAGGACATAACACTATATAGACGACGCTCTCTACCGAGTAGATAGGAGCCTCGTGCTCAACTCAATACAACTCTCTTAGGGTTATGTTACAAACCTTTCAGGACCTTCTCTGATATACCACGAGGACATTGCGAGGATCGACACTTCCCAGGCCAACCCCATATCAGATTAGGGTTAGGCTGCCGACGGACAGGCAGGACGTAACAACTTTGAGCACCAAAAGCCGAAGGGAAGCGCTATCGATCAATGTCAAGAAAGACTCAGGACGTTGCCGACACAAGAAGTCCATCACGACAACAGCTATCGACTGGAATCACGGAACGAATGAGCAACATGTCGATTAACGGAAGCGGGAAACAATCGACTCCCACTATGAGCACAGCGGGCTCATACGAGTCAACCCACGCACCTAAGATATCCACGCCGGAGACGTTCGACGGGACTAAGGAGAAGTTGGAGAACTTCCAGCTGCAGGTTCAGCTGTACCTCCACTTTAACGCACACCAGTTTCATAGCGAGGCCGACAAGGTCTTGTATGCCGCATCCTTCCTACGAGGAAGAGCCGCCAGAGGATTCCGAGCATACCTGAAGGACTGGCTTGTCTGCCAGAGTTCAGATGACGAACCAGAAACGGAAACCAGAAGAATCTTCCACAGCTACGACAAGTTCGAAGAGAAACTTAATGATCTATACGGGATACCCAACGAAGAGGCACACGCCGATCGCCATATCCGACAACTCCGACAAACCACTTCTGTCGCCGCCTATGCGTCAGAATTCCAAGGATACCAGGCCGATCTCGAGTGGAACGACGCTGCCTATCGTTCGCAGTTTTACCTGGGACTGAAGGATTCAGTCAAGGCCGAATTATCCCGAAACTCCAGCATGACCACGCTCGGTGCAATGATCAAAGCAGCAAAGGAAATCGACGAGAGACTCCAGGAGCTGAGATACGACCGAATCGTACAGCCTGGACACCGGATACCCGCTCGAGGCGGAGGAGGGGGCTTCAAGGCCAGAAGTCAGGACCCTGATTACGGAGATCCAATGGAGTTGGATGCTACCGAACGTACGCGAGGAAGGAAGCTGAAGAGCAAAGGCTTCACCTGCTACGAGTGTGGCAAGGAAGGCCACTACGCGCGGAACTGCAGAAAGAAGAACAAGGTCAGCCGTGAAGTGAACACCATGGCTCGGACAACAGCATACCGGGAATGCGAGGAGAACTCCTCGAAATCCGACTAGTTCGGAGAGACGACCCCGAAGGGCTCATCGAACCGCGGTCTCTTGGTTCGATGACCTAGGCAAAAGAGATCAGCACGACGATAACGGACAACGGAACAAAGGACGAACGGTATAGGATCAAAGCAGACTTCCGACCAGAATTCTTCCGGCACTTCCTCCATGTTGGACCAGGGAAGAATCGGAACCAGATCCTGAGGGAGCTCGGGAGCGGCGAAAGAGTCACTCTCCTCCGCGGCAGCTATGGCGGCGTCGTCAACCTTGAGCGCCTCTGCCTCGCGGGTCTCAAGGAGGTCCATCTCTTTCTGGAGACGGGACTTCTTCTCCCACGCCTTGGCTTCCTCCTCTTGGAGTTTCTGGAGGGTTTCTCGGAGCTCACGCATGCGGGCAAGATGACGAGTCATCTTTTCCTCAAGAGCTGCGCGTTGCTTCCGCAGACGGATCCAGTCGCCCTCAGAAATCGAGATATCACACTCTCTGCAGTTTGCGCGAACACAGGCACTGCACTTTCCAGACGACATGTGAACACGGCAAGAGATGTTCTCGCGAACACACCGACTGCATTTTTGCACCATTTCTTTCCCAAGGGCGTCGATCTTATCGGCTTGATGCTCGCGACGAATGGTGGAGGCTCCTAGTTTCTTGCGCTTGGGTTTGCCTGCGAAGAAAGATGGAGTGGGAGGAAGGAAAGACATCGTTGGATGACGAACATGGAAACGGGGTTTACTTTGTAAGCTTCGTGTTACGGTTTGATGGAGGAGCGACAGCACCGCCTCTCCTCCGCCTGTCGCTCTCAACTTAACACGTCACCAGGGCTGCGGTCACGTGACTACCAGCGAGCGAAAGGAGCGAACAAGGCGACCGCGTCGCACGCCGCGCTCACGATCGCTCGTGTCGCAGTATGCGCCAAGGTGCAGCGCTATATAGACAACGCTCTTTACCGTAGGATAGGAGCTTCGTGCTCAACTCAATACAACTCTCTTAGGGTTATGTTACAAACCTTTCAGGACCTTCTCTGATATACCACGAGGACATTGCGAGGATCGACACTTCCCAGGCCAACCCCATATCAGATTAGGGTTAGGCTGCCGACGGACAGGCAGGACGTAACAACTTTGAGCACCAAAAGCCGAAGGGAAGCGCTATCGATCAATGTCAAGAAAGACTCAGGACGTTGCCGACACAAGAAGTCCATCACGACAACAGCTATCGACTGGAATCACGGAACGAATGAGCAATATGTCGATTAACGGAAGCGGGAAACAATCGACTCCCACTATGAGCACAGCGGGCTCATACGAGTCAACCCACGCACCTAAGATATCCACGCCGGAGACGTTCGACGGGACTAAGGAGAAGTTGGAGAACTTCCAGCTGCAGGTTCAGCTGTACCTCCACTTCAACGCGCACCAGTTTCATAGCGAGGCCGACAAGGTCTTGTATGCCGCATCCTTCCTACGAGGAAGAGCCGCCAGAGGATTCCGAGCATACCTGAAGGACTGGCTCGTCTGCCAGAATTCAGATGATGAACCAGAAACGGAAACCAGAAGAATCTTCCACAGCTACGACAAGTTCGAAGAAAAACTTAATGATCTATACGGGATACCCAACGAAGAGGCACACGCCGATCGCCATATCCGACAACTCCGACAAACCACTTCTGTCGCCGCCTATGCGTCAGAATTCCAAGGATACCAGGCCGATCTCGAGTGGAACGACGCTGCCTATCGTTCGCAGTTTTACCTGGGACTGAAGGATTCAGTCAAGGCCGAATTATCCCGAAACTCCAGCATGACCACGCTCGGTGCAATGATCAAAGCAGCAAAGGAAATCGACGAGAGACTCCAGGAGCTGAGATACGACCGAATCGTACAGCCTGGACACCGGATACCCGCTCGAGGCGGAGGAGGGGGCTTCAAGGCCAGAAGTCAGGACCCTGATTACGGAGATCCAATGGAGTTGGATGCTACCGAACGTACGCGAGGAAGGAAGCTGAAGAGCAAAGGCTTCACCTGCTACGAGTGTGGCGAGGAAGGCCACTACGCGCGGAACTGCAGAAAGAAGAACAAGGTCAGCCGTGAAGTGAATACCATGGCTCGGGCAACAGCATACCGGGAATGCGAGGAAGACTCCTCGAAATCCGACTAATTCGGAGGGACAACCCCGAAGGGCTCATCGAACCGCGGTCTCTTGGTTCGATGACCTAGGTAGAAAGAGATCAGTACAAGGACAACGGAAGAAACGACGAAATGGACTACGACAAAACCAAGGAACATACTTCTCGGGGTCCGGAGTGGCCAGATATGTGTCCCACGACAGATACGAGGGTACGGAGGTATCCCACGCCTCCGGAGGAAGCGAAAGGATCTCGGAGCCAGGGAAAGACAAGTCAGGAAGTGACAGGAGGGAGGGCGCCTCCTCCGCCTCCGCTTCGGCGATACGTTCCGACTCGTTCTGGATCGCCTCACGCTCTTTGTCATCGGCACGATGGAGCTGTTTCCTCAGCCGGCGGACCTTCGCTCGGGCAGTACGAATCTCCTCGAGGGCACGTTCTTCAACCTCCTCGAGATGTTCCTCTGCTTCGCGAAGCTGCCTCTGAAACCTCTCCTTCGCGGCCGATAGTTTGTTAAACTCCGAAAGGGTGACTCGGAGGTCACAGGTTTTGTGTGCAGCGACGCAGTTCTGACAACGACCGGAGGAGACGTCTACGAGACACTCGAGGCTACGGTCTCGACAGAGCTTGCAGGGTGTGGGCATGGTCTCTCCGCGTCGGGCAATCACTCTGGAAAGGTTAGCGATTCTTTCGCTGACTGGGTGACGTTTGGGAGGCATCGCAAGAAGGACGAACCTAGGGAAAAGAGAAGGATCACGGACACACTAAGTAATAAGCTTCGGGGCGAAGCTAGGCTAAAAGGGGGATGGTGTTACGGTTTGATGGAGGAGCGACAGCACCGCCTCTCCTCCGCCTGTCGCTCTCAACTTAACACGTCACCAGGGCTGCGGTCACGTGACTACCAGCGAGCGAAAGGAGCGAACAAGGCGACCGCGTCGCACGCCGCGCTCACGATCGCTCGTGTCGCAGTATGCGCCAAGGTGCAGCGCTATATAGACAACGCTCTTTACCGTAGGATAGGAGCTTCGTGCTCAACTCAATACAACTCTCTTAGGGTTATGTTACAAACCTTTCAGGACCTTCTCTGATATACCACGAGGACATTGCGAGGATCGACACTTCCCAGGCCAACCCCATATCAGATTAGGGTTAGGCTGCCGACGGACAGGCAGGACGTAACACTTCGGGACGAAGCTAGGCTAGAAGGGGGATGGTGTTACGGATCGTGCCGCAGGACGTAACACTATATAGCGCTATTAGGTATTTATATATATTAGCTTTACTTTCGATAAGAAAGAGAACGATCGTAATATCTACTTATATTATCTAAAAGATATAGTTAAGGACTACTACGAAGCAATTAAGATAGAGATCGACGAGTATATAGAGGCAGACCTAGACTTAGCTAGAAATATATCTTCTAAGAACGATTAAAATAATAGAGATAGTAGTAAAGAAAGATTCTAATAATTAACGACTACTTAATAGCCTATATTAACTAAAATAGCCTTAATTTTTAATTAATAGTATAGCTGCTATAACTATAGCCTATATACCTCTTCGGAGGTAATATAACTATAATTTAATAACTTTATAATATTCTAACTAATAAATTATAATTTAGATACTACTTAGACTCTTTCCTACGCCTTTAATTATCGAAAATACGACGTTAAATTTTGAAGCTAATCTGTATTATACAAGCGACTACAAGCCGCCCTCAGACCGCCTGGGCGAAGCCGCCGAATGGGGAATAGCGCGCCCAGCTGGTCTGTGCACTGCTGAGACTAACTTGACACGGCTTGGCAAAAGCGGAGCCAAGCCCGGCATCAACTTCATGCATCAGGAAGTGCAGCATGTCATTGTGTCCTCCTCCATCGCCGACATAAGATGGATCGCTCGCGTTTGCTTTGGCGGTCCTTCGCCAGCGCTCATCTCTTAACACCGCAATGGATCTGCAGGCGTTGCCTCCACCGCCGCGAAACTCCGCCCTCCCCATCCCAGCTCCTCCGCTCCGCGCGCGCGAACCCAACAGCATCAGCGGCAATCCCGCCGACACAATAGCACAAAGTACGACCAACCTGGGGATGATCCCAACTTCGTGGGTCTCGCCGACACTCCACCCGTTCTCATTCGCGCGGGAAAGAAACACAATTTCTATGGCCTAGCTTTCCTCGCGACAATTCCCATCACAGCTTTCATCCTCGGGTGTTGGCAAGTCCAACGTTTGACATGGAAGACAGACCTCATCGCAAAATTTGAGGACCGATTGATTCGAGATCCGCTTCCTCTTCCTCCGAGGATAGATCCCGATGCAATTCAGGAATTCGACTACCGAAGGGTGTACGCGAGGGGAAAGTTTGATCATTCCAGGGAGATGTTGATTGGGCCGAGACTACTGGATGGGGAAGACGGATACTTGGTAATCACGCCATTGGTTCGAGAAGACCAAGGAGAAGGAAGTACGATTCTGGTGTGCAGAGGTTGGATTCCCAAGGACAAAGCTTCGCAGGCGAAGAGACCGGAAGGATTGCCGACTGGAGAAGTTGTGGTGCAGGGGTTACTAAGAGAACCCTGGAAGAAGAATATGTTTACGCCGGATAACGTGCCGCAGGAGGGCGTGTGGCATTTCCCCGACGTGAAGCAGATGGCGGAGCATAGTGGCAGTCAGCCAGTGTGGATTGAAGAGACGATGAAAAGCGATTTGTTGGAGACGTACAGGAGAACGGAGAAAGGCATTCCGATTGGGAGGCCGCCCGAGGTGAACTTGAGGAACAATCACACGCAATACATTTTCACATGGTTTTCGTTGAGTTTGGCGACAACGATCATGATGTGGATGGTTGTAAAGAAGCCGCCAGGAGGTGGGGCGAGAGCTGCGGGGAGGGCAGTGAGGAGAAATGGGTAGACTTCTTTCAGACGTCAGACAAGTTGTACATTTACGGGCGGAGATAACCCGCCCAGTTGCGGACAGCAGAACAGAAAGTCGCACACAGCGACAGATCAGATGTAACACTCTTGCCGCAACCTGGGTTGGGCAACTATCTCCCTTCGCGACGCAGAATATCTTGATTCCGCTGCATGAGGTCGAGGTACGTTGCACGAAAAGGACGTGCTCTCGTCCACGACACTGCACACTGTGTTGATCATGGTTCTCCATTTTGCTGTCCACCGGTAGCCCGTAGCGGACTGCAAGCTACCACATTACTGTCTTGAGTTCGATAAAATCCGCGGCATCAGGCCGACCTGCACAACCGAACGCCTTGCCAGGCCTTGGCAACCAAATCAATGTGGACTCATGAGTGCCCTCATAGTTCACTTACCTCTCCGCACCAGCACACCCGCCAGGATGTATTTACAAAGAATTCAAGTTATCACACAACGATCTTCCGTGGTGCAATGGTAACCTTACAAATCGCCTCTTAACAAGGTGTCAAGGATCTTACAATCCTGGCTCAGCCGCTGGTTGATGGGGAATCAAGCTTCCTCTCATCTGGTGGGTTGACGCGAGATGATGACCGACCGCCACGGACCTTTGTTTTCCTTCTATTCGGGCATTGCCTGAAGACTTTTTGCGTTATCGAATGGTATACCAAAGCTTGCCATCAGAGCTCGACATCAACATTGAAATATTATTGAGGACCTGGATGGTCCAACAGTCTTCCATGGCGTAACGGTATCCTAACAGATCGCTTTTCATTCAGGCGTCAAGGGGGAATTGGCAGATTCAGTTGAGCGTATGACCTGTGTAAGGAGGTCTAGGGCTTGGTATCTGGACGCATTCGTACGCTGTTGAAGATTGTTTTGCCTTTTGCCGGACACTTTGACCATCAACAAGGCGCTCAAGCCTTTGTTGTGATCAGCAATCCATATCCAGTATTGATATACCACTGTGACTAGGTGGACCTCCAACGACCTTTCATGGCATAGCGGTATGCTCGTAAGTCGCATGGTACACATGTGTTGAGTTAACCACAGTCTTGGTCACTTGTCTGCTTGAGTTCGGAGAAGAACTCAAAGGATCCGTAGCTACACATTGTCGCCAGGCCATGAGAGGTTTGTTTTGTTATTTGTGCTGAGCTTTCCCATTGTTTTCGATGGTGCTTGTTAGCTGACTCGTTGTGCTACCAAAACAGATTTATGTCCTGGGCTCTCAACGATGGATACAATGCAAAGATGATGCCTCTATGACTTTCTTGCGGCTCTTTAGTACATTCAAGATTGCACTGTTTTCATGTCGTGATCAGAGCCAGGAGTTAGGGTTCATCATTTGGCTGATCAGCAATGAGATGTTTATTTGTTCTTTTACCAGATGGAGACTGTTTAGCACCGATTGCGATTGAAATGCAGAGGGTCAGCCCGTGCAGACACGGCCTTTCGCATGTGTGCCAATTTCCGTGCATGATGCAGAGACAGTGCCCATTGATCAACGAATGGTTCGATGTTGAACGCACGGATATCGTCTACCACCTCAATGACCATCTTCCCAAGATCTCGGTTACCTTCACCCTGACGAAGATCCCACGCTGCGTCATACTACAGTCCCTCATATATTCCTGCACGTAGCTCACGCATGCGGCAAGCTATCGGTGCTACAGAGCTCCCTCGCACACGCGGCTCTGCGGGGTGCATATGCACATGCGAAGCATGGAGCTCTGCCCGCTTTGAGAACACCACTCGAGACAGCCTCCTGTCGTACCAACATCGCGATCTGTGTGTTCATCCCACAGATCTGTCCACAGCAGCAAGTAGCAGGATGATCAAGCATTGCAAAGCATGAGGGGTTGTGATAATTCCATTTTACCGTCCAGGAACATGACGTTCTGCCTCGCGATGCTCGGTTATGCTCGTGCGATAAGTATTAATTGTGTTGTGTCTGCACGTATGCATGTTTGGTGTATTGATCAAGCTTTTGCTGTTGTGCTGTGAAACCATCGAGGAATCTCACAGAGAATTGGAGTTGAATCGATCAAAATGCCGTACCACACGAAGCTGCCCAGCGACCTCAATGAGGTGGACGTGATCATCGCAGGAGGTAAGTCCTTCTTGAACCTCCTCCATGTTCCAATCCACGAGGGCTAACAATTCCTTCAGGCGGTCTCGCTGGCTGTGTCGTAGCAGGACGTCTCGCCGAAGCAGACAAGAACCTTAAAATCCTCGTGATCGAACAAGGACCAAACAACTATGGAATGCCCGAGGTCGTTCATCCAGCTCTGTACCCGCGCAACCTCTTTCCAACGAGCAAGATTACTTTATTCTGGCATGGCAATGAGTCGGAGCAACTGGCAGGCCGGAAGCCCATCGTGCCTTCGGGTGGAACGCTCGGTGGCGGAAGTGCAATGAACTGGATGGTATACACTCGAGCCCAGCGAAGCGACTTCGACAGCTGGAAGAGTCCCGGTTGGAGCGCAGATGAGATGCTGCCGTTCTTGAAAAAGGTATGTCGCATTGTATTCACAGCTTCCATATTCTGACCTTTGTCTTTTCAAGCTCGAAACCTACCACGGCAAAGGCGACAAAGACCGCCACGGCGACAGCGGGCCCATCAACATCTCCAAAGGAACCTACACTTGCTCGCGCTCCGAAAATGCGTTCGTCGAATCTGCTGCAGCGCTCGGATACCCAGAAGTGCAGGATCTTCAGAATCTCGACAACAACAACGCTGTCGAGCGATACTACAGATACGTGGGACCAAATGGTAGACGCCAAGATGCTGCACATCGGTACTTGCATCCAAAGTTGCAAGGTAACGAGTACCCGAATCTGCACGTCTTGACCGAGAAGCAGGTCTTGCGTGTAACTTTCGATGGCAAGAAAGCGACTGGTGTAGAGTATCAAACCAACCCAAAGTTCATGGCGAATCCAGAATATTTGGACATCGGATATGTATCTCCTAGAGTCGTGAAGGCACGAAAGATGGTCATCGTCTCTGCCGGTGCGAACGCTACACCAGGCATCCTAGAAAGATCCGGAGTCGGCGGCGCTGAGGTCTTGAAGAATGCTGGCGTGGAAGTTGTCGAAGATCTTCCTGGTGTTGGATCAGACTATCAGGATCACCATCTTTCGCTGTGGTCTTATCGGACTAACTTGACGCCACGAGAATGCATCAATGGCTTCCAAGATGGAAGGTTTAACATTGAAGAAGCAATCAGGATGAACGACGAGTTGCTTGGTACCAATGCAATGGACGGTCGTGAGTGGAACATACTTCCAGATGCTTTGACAGAAAACTGACACTTTGCAGAGGGCAAGTTCCGGCCCACTGAAGAAGAAGTCGACGCGCTGGGACCAGAGTTCCGAAAGGCTTGGGATCGAGACTTCAAAGACGTCCCAGATCGTCCTTTGATGATCCTTGCGCTTTACAATTGGTACGAACCAGTCGCTCTCGAACCTTGACATGGCTAACATCTTTCAGCTTCTACGGCGACCACAGCATGCTGCCCGACGATGCAGAATATGTCTCTCAAGCCAACTGGACAGGCTACCCTTTCAGCCGGGGCCACATCCATATCACCGGCAAGACCATGGCCGATCGTCCCGACTTCGAGACCGGCTGGCTCAAGGACCAAGGCGACAACGATGTGAAGAAGCATATCTGGGCCTACAAACTCTCGCGGGAGATGTGGCGCCGCATGCCAATTTTCCGCGGCGAGCTGGCCATGACGCATCCTCGCTTCCCAGAAGGCTCGAAAGCTGCCGTCGTTGAAAAAGCTGATGGGCCGATTGCGGAAGGCGATGAGAGAATCGAGTATTCGGACGAAGATGACAAGGCGATCGAACAAAGGGTGCGAGAGATTTTGTCAACGACTTGGCATTCGCTTGGAACGTGCAAAATGGCTCCGAAGGAAAAGAATGGCGTTGTTGACGAGAAGCTGAGTGTCCACGGCTTGGACAATCTGAAGTTGGCTGATTTGTCGATTCCGCCGGAGAATGTTGGGGCGAATACTGGTGGTACCGCATTTGTGATTGGAGAGCGAGCTGCTGATTTGTTCATCAAAGAGCTAGGTATTGAGCAGAGGTAGGACTCGCCTGTGAGAGTAGATTGAAGTACCGAAATGGTCCATGATATCGATGAGTTGTCGAAAGAATGAGGCACCCTCCAACAAGGCGGCGTGATGTCGAAACAAAACTTACAGTACTCGACGTATGTCAGACAATAGTTATCGCCCTTTTGCTTAGTGGCAACGTTTGGAAATGCACATGATCAAAACCGCTGCTGCGTAATGCCACGTTTCCTACGGCCAAAACCAGTCTGTATTGATGGAATATCGTCCCAGTTGGTCGAAGACCGAGGATGCTCCGATTCCATGAACATTTGTCCAGGCCGCATATCACGTCACCAGGACGAAGCATCATATCTTGGACCTGCTCAGAAATTGGCAGGCCTATCTCCAGCGAAGTCGAAGGAAAATGATTCGTGTTGATCGATCTGCTCAGGAAGATCGCACTCGTGTGATGACAGTCTTCATCTGGACCATTGACAGCATCAACCACATTCCCTAGCCAGAATGATTCCAGCGATAGTCTTCCATTCGACTGTGTCTCACTTGCGACAAGCATCCGATTAGCACGCATCACCGCTTGGGCGTCGACGGCGCTGGGGAATGTGCGCAGATCGGGCACCCAAGAAGGAAGGTCCAGAGCGCTACATCCTGTGCTGCGGCCTGTGGGATGACACGCATACTTCAGAATGCGAAAATCGCCTCGAGACAGAGCATACCTGGCGAAATCCAAGCACAACTGGGGAAGAGAGAGAAAATAGTTGACTTGCAAGTCGCAGCTGGGGTCTAGCGCCAACAGAGAGTACAATCGATCATGCGCATTAGAGCATTCGTGTATCGCGAATTTTCGAAGCAGGTAGAGCATGTCGGTGCGATCCCTTTCCGCGTGCATGGCTCTACGGATATATTGGATCAAGTCCCCCATCATAGCGACGAAGTCCACTTCGAAGCCAGTCGTGTCGAAAAGGACAGTATGAGAGTTGGAAAGCTGGCGAAGGAATAGGTCCCGGTAGGTGTGCACGCCGCTGGACGCGCCCACGTTTTGTCTTATCGGAAAGGAATCGACGTCGTGATGAAAGAATGGGACATTCCATGGTGCAAAAGCAGTGATCATCGCGAGCATTGTGGTTGCTGAAGCCACGTGGCCAGCCCATAGAAAGATACAGTCGTCGATTTCAAAAAGAGCTTGAATCTCCTGAATGATCCATCGGCGTGTCCAATACCTCCGAAAAACAATGGCGGCAGCTTTCAGAGCCCTTAACAACGAGCGCGGAGCGGATTGATTTTCCGCTTTGAAGCGCTCGCAGAATTGCACTCCGATAGCCCAAGACACAATGAAGAGTGGGCCATGTTCGAGGCGGGTGGGCGGTCGCTGGAGGCAATATTGATAGCTATGATCGCGGCACTTGCAAGAGTCGTGAAATTCAGTGCGTGTGAAGATGTTGATGCCATTCTCGATAACTTGGTCCAGCATTGGGCCTTGACCATGGTCGTAGACATACTGTATTATTCCATCAACGCATCGTGCAAAAGCGCACGTGTGAGTGTCGAAATCGTCGTCACCATTCCCCAACCACACAAGTACGTGGCGAGCAGATCGGTAAATGTCGAACATCATGGAGACCTGCGCGCTGCGCTCATCCGGGTCATTCTGATTGATGCATATAGCATCAATCCATAGACACTCCATGGCTTCGGCTGATCTTATGCGTCGCAAGCCATCTGACAAGTTTTTCGTGATCTTGAATGGGCAGCGATTGAGGTTCATGTCGTGAGTGCAGCGATCGTTGCAGTCTTCGGCTGCCCAGCTATAGGAAAGTGCACTATAGGACAATTGACGTCCTCGAATCTTTTCCCAGTATTCGTCTGTGGCACTTTTGTAATAGTCCTTGAGTTTCTGGGAGTCACGATCGGAGCCCATCAATGGCCATACTGGCAAAGGCCCTCCAAGATCTTGAAAATGGAGCGTCGCCACTAAACCATCCCCCAGTCTCTCAGCAGGCTCGAGTAGCAGTACTCTGATCCATCGGTCTCCGGGGAGGCGCTCGTATATTGAATCAGCAATGGTGTCCATGACCGGCTCGAACGGTTCTTTGTCGTACTGGTGGAACAAGCAGATTCACTTCACTTCGTCAGTCATGTTCTCGCAGCCACTGGTACATTGAGAACGGGCTGAGACTGCGCCACCTCAGTGCCGCTGTAGACAGGCAGGCTGTGCCTAGGCTGCTGTTTCGCGACGCCAGGTCGCGTTTGGTTGGCGGACGCCAGTGTCGTCATCTTGCTGTACAGTAGCTTGAGCTGTCGCGACGGACGTGTCAAGTCGCTTTTCAAAGCGGCTTCAGTCGCTGCTTGATGGAAGAGACCTCGCACGCCGTCTTCGTGTCCCGGCATAGGCAGGCGCCGCTTTGAGCGCAGTGCAGACGTTTCGGCAGTGACGTTGAGGCGGCTGAGGAAGCTCTTCAACCTGTACCCATCTTCTGTGGTACCAATTCCGCCCACAACTCTGCAGACGGGCAATGTCAACAAAGGAACCGCTGGGAGCGGGCCGCAGAGGAACATAACTTTGTACATTTATCGACAAATTTACACATAGTGCCAACCCAGCCCCTAAACAGTCCCTGCTCATCTCTTACTCCCGATTCACATTCGCTCTTCGCCCTGTTCCAGCAACCGGCACTTCATCTTCATACTCCCTCTGCGACATCATCGCTTTTCCGACCACAACCTGCATCATACTATAATTTACCACAGCCTTGATTCCCATTTCTTCTCCTCTCTTGACAATATACCCGTTGATGAACTCCACCTCAGTTTGTGCACCTCTTCTGACATCCGCGAGCATTGAGCTGATATTGTTTCGCGTCTTGTGCGCAACGGATACAACTAGTGTTTCCAGACGTTGGGAGCTGAAGCGATTCGGCACATTGGGGATTCCGCGGAGCTCGGGCAATGATCGAATGATGAGAGAGGTCTCGGCGAGCATGAGTCGCATCGTGCGGGTGAAGGCGAAGTTGTACAGGATGGAGCCGTTTCGATTGTCTATCAAGGCTGTGAGGGGGTTGAGGACGCTGTTGACGGCCAGCTTTTCGAGCTGGAGCTGAAGCAGTTCGAGCGGAGTGAAGGCCACACAGGCAAGGACAGGGGTTCGCGTTAGGGTTCGAGTGATGTAGCGGGCTGTGGGCTGCAGTTCATTGACTTGGGTCTCATCCATTTCGCCGGTTTTGTCGGTGCCGTGGCCTGTCGGTGTTGGTGGACGGCCACTTGTTTTGGTGGGTCGAGGCGGTACGGCGCCGAGTGCGATTGTTCCGTGTCCAGCGTGTACTACAAAGAAAGGGTCTTCAACAGCCTTTGAGGGTGGTACGTATGAGCCGTGCGAGACGATGCCCTGCAGATATTGTGGTCTTGTAGCCTCATCTGTGAAGATCGCCTCGTTGACCTTGTCAATCACGCCCATGCCATTTTGCAGGAAACAGATGGTGCTGTCCTTAGAGATTCTCGACTTCACAGCAGACAGAGCGTTGAGCGTGCGGATGGTCTTCGTGCATATGATGAGGTTGTGAATGGGCTCATCTGACACCGCGTAATCGCCGGGCAGCGGTTTACGCTCAACAGCCGCGGCGGCAGTATCGTCGTCAGAAACCTCGACCGGCTTGAATGCAGTCGTCTCTCCACTGCCCTGTTGCCGTTGCTCTTCCATG
Organism: Cercospora nicotianae; assembly: GCA_029490675.1. Taxonomy (NCBI): domain Eukaryota; kingdom Fungi; phylum Ascomycota; class Dothideomycetes; order Mycosphaerellales; family Mycosphaerellaceae; genus Cercospora; species Cercospora nicotianae. The sequence goes on along the minus strand of JANQAT010000012.1, from coordinate 4,623,893 downwards.
AGTTTCGCCACCTCATGCGGTTTCGTCCCAGCCTCGCTGGAGACATCATAAAAATTCGGGCTACCTTCCTCCAGCGTCTTGCCGTGCTGTCTCCGGGTCATGGGCATGAGCTCGACATCGAAGCCATCTTTGGGAACAGTAAACTCTCCATCCTGGACTGTAATGACTTTCTTGCTCTTCTCCCAGGCTTGCAACAGCTGATATCTGTGGAATATCAGAGTCACTGGTGGCGGATGCGGAATGCCTCGCAATGCATGCGCGACCAATTTCCCTATGCTCCCTGTCCCTATGATATGTATTCTCCTCGGCACATCTTTCAGCGCGGCGTACTGCTTATCGGCAGGAGACATGGCAGCTTTCAATTGCTCCATGACTTTCGGGTCGATATGCTCCTCTTCTGCTTCGTTCTGCCCGGTTGTATTCTGCTGGTGCTGCGCATCCGCTTCGGTCGCCATAGTTCGCCTGCCCCACCACGAGCCGTATCGCCGCTGCGTCGGAGTGAGAGAGGGTACAGGAAAGTGTACGGCCACCCGGCCCACGTCGATGCTACCGCTGCAGCATGGTGTATGTAGCCGAGGTATCCGGCGGGCGAGGTGGTGGAGGTGTGAAGACAGGGTGGAGGCAGGACAGCGACGTGCTCTTCAGCTCATCTTCTGTCTCGATCGAAGCTTTGAGCTTGTTCAGTCGACGTTGTGGTCGTGAATGGCGATGGAAATGGTGCTGAGATTCCAGAGTCCTTGTCGTCATCGGACTTTTTGGCTTCGCCGAACTCCGCAGCTCCTTCCAACATCACCTCCTCCATCTTCTGTCTATCACATGCAAATGCAGGTCCAATGACAATGTCTTCGCCTCTGGTGATGCGTCGAATACTGGCACTCCCGCCGGCCATACGAGCTCGCGCCTTCAGCGTGCTCAACCGCCCAGCACCGAATTATCCAGGCCATGTCCCTCTCAACTTCATTGAACGCTCCGCTCTAGCCATTGGCAGTGCCTTCGGCTCTCTCCGCAATCCGTATCGCCACGATTTGATCGCTTCCTTGGGTGAAGCAACAGTAAAGCCCTACTTCATCTCCCGTCTTCGTACAGCAATGCTCAATCATCCAGACGGACGTCGAATACTCCGCGATCGGCCCCGCATTACAAGCCAAACTATCAGCTTAGAAAAGCTACGGACATATCCTGAAAATACAGTAGGGCGAGCGTATGCGAACTGGCTAGATAAGGAAGGTGTCACGCCCGATACTCGAGATCCTGTAAGGTATATTGATGATCCGGAGGAAGCATATGTCATGCAACGATATCGTGAGACCCATGATTTCACACATGCGATTACTGGTCTTCCGGTCATCATTGAAGGAGAGCTTGCAGTCAAGGCCTTTGAGTTCACGAACACCCTCTTGCCCATGACAGGTCTTTCCTTGGCGGCGATTGTGAGACTGAAGCCTGTGGAGAGGAAGCGGTTCTTCGAGATTTATTTGCCTTGGGCTCTGAGAAATGGATTGAAGGCGGAAGAAGTGGTGAATGTGTACTGGGAGGAGGAGCTGGAGACCGATGTGGATGTGCTGAGAAGTCGACTGGGAATTGAGGTGCCACCGGACTTGAGGGAGATGAGAAAAGCTCTCCGAGAGCAGAAGAAGAGAGAGAAGCGGGAGAGGGAATCACAGCAGTCGTGAAGCGGCCAAGCGTCTTGCGACTTGTCTTTGGAGAACGGATTGCACAGCAGACTCCATTCTATGCGCGGAATCGAGGTACAGACCATTTATGCGAAGTCTGCTCACTTGTCTTGCGCGTATTGGAACCCAACTCTAGGATTGATGCCCTGGTAAACAAAGCCCCGCTTATTGCTGTTGCTTTGGTGCCGTAGTTCAACATCGCCTCCCCGCTCGCGTCCGCCCTAGGATCATTCAGGATATTTGCTGTCCCAGTCAACACAACCATTCAGCGGTTTACTTCACTCTCTCGGTCGACTTGCGCTTGCCTTCAGGTCAAACCTTCGAGGTGTCTCACTTTCAAGTGATCCCAAAACAAGGCTCAATCTTACTTGAAGTAATCTTTGCCGGCTTCACTGAAGCAGCTGCCAAACGCAAGTAAACAGGTGGCTCGTCAGGTGATGGCTTCAGTTCTGCCCCAACAGGTTTGGCATCTTCCATAAAAGGCCTCTTCCGCCTTGACTTTTTCTTCTCCCTCTCACACACAACTTCCTTATCCCACATCCCAGTTATCCCACATCCCAGTTATCCCACATCCCAGTTATCCCACATCCCAGTTAACACACAAGACAACCGCCAATCATGGCACCTTCAGCAGATGCTGCTCTCTCGGTCTATGCAGAGAACTTTGCGACGGCTAATGGCGCCGGCACAGACGGCACGCCAGTCAAAGCACGAGTCAACTTCTTCGACATAAAGCTACCGAAGGTTGACAACGTCTTCCTCTACAGCATCACTATCACTCGCGGCGGCACCGATCGTGAAGTGAAAGTAGCTGGTCTGAAGAAGGATTTGATCCAACACCTCATCACTCTTCCCCCATTTTGCAATCAGCGATCCAGGTTTGCTACGGACTACCACTGTACTGTGGTATTTCTGACGGAGCAGGGCCAGACCATCACGAAAACAGTGGTATTCCCGCCAGCGGCAAATTCGCTCTCCCAGGACTTCAATGTCACTCTCAACCGCACGCAAGTCTTATCCATGAGTGATCTCGACGACTTTTTGCATGGTCGCCGGAGGTCCGACTGTCTTCCCTGGATGATGGCTCTGAACATCCTTTCCCGCAATCTGGCTGGGCCGAAGACTGTCAAAGTCGGTCGTGACAAATTCTTCCCCACTCAATTGGGCCCCGTGACTTGGGCGAATTCCCTCAACTTCAGAAATGGCTTCTTCACGTCGATGCGCCCGGTGAAAGGCGCAGTGGTGCTCAACATTCACGGGGTCTCTTGCGCCTTCCTGGTTGAGCAGCCGGTCCATTTTTACGCCTCTGCCTACAGTCAAAAGTTTCGGCCAAATCTGGCAGTGAATGACTTGAGGAATCTGGATCAATACTTCAAGGTATGTGCTCTATCACATCAACGTACTCCTGCCGCCGAATGGAACTAATGCAATTCCCAGTCTCTCGTCAAAGGTCTCCGTGTGCGTCTCCTTTACGTTCCGCCCACAGCTACAAATCCGTCTCGCTCGAAGATCCTCCCAAGTCCAGTCAATGGCAGCAAGATCAAACGCATCAACGGGTTTGGACGCAGTGCAAGAGAACAGACTTTCCGACACAACGTCCACGGCGTGATAACTGTTGAAAAATACTTCAATGAGCATGTTCTGGAACCTACTTCTCCTCTGCGCTTTCCGCACTTACTCACATGCGATCTCGGCACACGCGACAACCCTTGCTTTGTGCCAGCGGAGCTACTACACATTGCACCACATCAACCATTCTTCGGCAAACTGCCAGAAAACGCGATGAAAGATATGATCAAAGTTTCGCAGCGTCGGCCTTTACAGAATGCTGCTCTGATCGAGGACTGCCTCAAGCCTGGCAAGATGTTCGACAGCCAGGCTATCCAGCAATCTCAGCAAGGTGGTATCTCCATCAGATTAAGCATGAAAGAGACATCCGCTCGCATGATCAGCATTCCTCATTTGGCATACAGTGGGAACGTAAAGCAGCAAGGTTGCTCAAAGGAAGGAACGTTGCGAAATGGTAGATGGGACCTGAGAAACAAGAAGTTCAAGCAGTCTGGCAAGATGGCCGCGCTCGGTGTCATCGAAATTGGTGGCGCGAGCGCTTCTCCAAACGACTACGCGTCTCTCGCGAAAGCCTTGACACAATACGGACTAAATGGCGTCCACAAAGTGAGCATCGCGAAGTCCCCTTCTCCCGCTCCTACCCATCTTTTGGCGGCCGCGAAGCAAATTTCTACTCAGTGCAAAGAGATCAGCAACCTGCATCTGCCTGAGAAAGACAGACCAAAGAGATTCCTCTTGATCATGCTTCCCAACGACTCAGCTGAAGTATACGAACGCGTCAAGTGGTGGGCAGATGTTGAAGTAGGAGCACACACTGTCTGCGTAACCCCGGCCAATGCATCGAGGTTGGGAAATCCTCAATTTCAGGGCAATCTCGCCCTTAAGTTCAACGCCAAGGCTGGTGGCCACAATCACACGCTCCCAGACGCCGAGCTGAAGTATATGCACCAGGGCGGCGTTACGATGTATGTGGGAGCAGATGTGACTCACCCAGGACCGGGGAGCGTCCCGCATGGTCCATCCATTGCAGCAGTGGTTGCCAGTGACGATGGCCATGCAGTCAACTATCCAGGCTCGCTCCGTCTCCAACGCTCCAAGCAGGAGACCATTGAAGACCTGGACTCTATGATGGTGGATCGTCTGGAGGCGTGGTTTGCCAAGAACAAGTCGGTCCCGAAGAACATACTCTTCTATCGCGATGGAGTCTCTGATTCTCAGTTCGCTATGGTCAAAAACAAGGAGCTACCCAAGGTTGTGAAAGCGTGCGAGGACTTTGGCAAGAAGCATGCCGACTTCAAGGACTACAAGCCGAAAATTACGCTGGTCGTCTGTGGCAAGCGCCATCATACGCGCTTCTACCCGCCTGCGCAGGTGGACAGCAGTGTCTCATGGGTATGTTTCTGTTTTCTTCTTGCCGGCTACCAGCAGCAGTACTAACAGTTCTCTAGGCCATCGACTCAAACTCCAATTTCCGTCCCGGTCTCGTGGTCGACGACCCGTCGATCCGCAATGCGTACCACTTCGACTTCTATCTCCAATCTCATGCCGCTCTCAAAGGCACCGCTCGACCATGTCATTACTTTGTAATTCACAACGACATGGGCCTCCCTGCCAACGCCCTCCAGCGCATCACATTCAACCTCTGCTGGACTTTCGCTCGTGCTCTGACTCCCATCAGTTACGTCAGTCCAGCGTACTACGCTGACCTCCTGGCGGAGCGTGGCCGCTGTTACCTGGCACCTTTCCTTGCACCAATGCACGTGGCGAGACCATCTGAGGACGAGTTGTTTGCGGGTCTGGCGAATGCTAGAAACGCGACGATAGAACAGAAGGACTTTCATGTGCTGCAGAAGATCAAGGGTGGAGGACTTCGTAAGGACGGCTTTCCGGGATGGAAGTGCAACGGCCTGAATCCGTTCTCGGCTGAGCTTGGGGATACGATGTTCTACATTTGAGGTGGCTAAGAGACGAGAGGAGATGCGGTGAGGAGTGAGTGGGATGACTCTTGGCGACTTGTCGACATTGCGAGATGAGATACTTTGGTTCTTGATATTTCTGGCTGGAGATGGCTTTGTGACAGTATGCGGAGAGACAATGGGGCGCGGCGGTCTCCCTGTGCTCTGCCGATCCAGATAGCTGGTAGCAGACGGTTATTTACAAATATAAAGTTAGACCATAAATTATCCTCTCCCAATCTGTATCTTGTTTGCATTCGTCGAGCTGCTAGGAGTGTGGAAACTGAGAGCGATGCTATCTTTCCAAAGCCTCTAGGCGTTTTTTCTAAAGCTGCCAACCCGTCAGAGCACGAGTATCATTGAACGACGCCAGATCAACATAATGAGTCCGACGCGTCCCATTTCTTCCAAACTCTTCAGCAGTAATATTCAACAGAGTCGCAGAAGTCGTAGAGTTCGTCTTATTCAGCAGACCCGGAAACTCCGCATCGAACTGATCAAAAATCTGCTGCGGAGTGAAATAATCAACGCTACGAGCTTCGATATTCTGCTGGAAAAATTTGACGTATGCCTCCGTGTGAGCCACATCGATGGTCGGACCAAACTTGTCAATCGAAAATGCATGTCCGGGAATGACGCGCTTTGGAGCGAGAGATTTGATGTATTCAAGTGTCGACAGCCAAGAGGAGGTCAGTGCTGGGCTGAGCAAGTCGGCCAGCCAAAGGTGCATGTCGTGGGAGTAGACGGTGTCTCCGGCTATCAACGTTTGGATCGATGGGATGTAGAAGAGGGTTTCATCGATTGTATCGCCACCTAGGGGGCTGACGAGGTGGATGGGAGAGTCTTCGTTGCCAGGAAGGGTGAAGAATGTGAAGTTGTAGGGAGTTGAGATGATTGCTTCAGAGACGACGGTTGCGTTTCCGAGGATTGAGCCCCAGGCTGCGATCTTAGAGATGTTAGCAACGGAATCTGAATTTCTGGTTCGAGGGGACAATACGTACTTGTTGTTGACTCTCGTTTTGTATAAGAGCTACAGCTTTGGGGTGGGCGTAGTACTTGGCGTTCGGGAAGTACTGCAGTAATGCAGCGCCGCTGAGATAGTGATCCGGGTGAGAGTGAGTTGTGAAGACAGCAACCAGAGGCTTGTCCGTCGTTTGATTCACCCACGCTGCAAGGTTCTCCGCTTGTGGAATTGCCAGAGGCATGTCGACCAGAACAGCTGCTTCAGAGCCGATGATCAGAGACGACACTACATCGAGAGAAGGTCCTGAGTTGATGAAAGTCTCCACCCACAATGATTCCTTGTGAGTAGGGTGTGCTTGGCATATTGTTGCAAGAGAAAATGCGGAAAGGAGGAGTGACACAGGGGTTGTAAGGTGCATGGTTTGTGAAGGCTGTACCGACTGCAGGGATAGATGTTGTGGTTGGTTGGATTTGTGTATTGGAAGCCCATGAATCCTTCGGACTTATACTCCTGCATTTGAGGTCCATAGTGTTGGTAATTCTGACCAAATTCCGTAGATGACCAACCTACGGCGTGTTTCCGCTGCTGCTCGTATAAGCTGAATAATCCGGCTATCTCAGTGCCGGTGCAAGCTAAGGGCAAAGAACTCTTAGCGCCGAGCCGCTGACATGAGCTATGGAAACACCACTCCTAGTCATGGAAAGCGCATTCAGTCACTTGGCAACGGCGATTCTTGTTGTCGCCGACCGACCACAACTTCCTTCCTCCTCGGCGCTCGAGTCGCTCGTCCCGTCACTGCCGCGACCAGCCCCGACCGCAACTGCAATCGCGATGTCGTCGCAACACAGATTCATCGCCCACGAGCATTTCATACCACCGGGCAGACGCGATGAGTGCCGTTGAACCTGCTGTCCGAGAGTCCATCGAAGAAGCTGCTCGGGATGCCGAGGCCTACCCAAGCAGGCGACCCCTGTCCGGCAAAGAGGAGGAGTCACCAGCACCGACCCGATGGTGGTTCGCCTCGACCGCTTGCCCTCTTCTTGCCGCGACATTTGGTCCCATCGCCAATGGCTTCAGTATTTGTTCACTCGTTTGTCCTTGGAGGGAGATTTTGCCGCCCAAGATTCCTGTGAGTTTTCTATAGCCACATTAGGGAGAGATTGCTGCTGATGCAGATTACAGGAAGGCTTTGGTAACCAAATACCAGATCCAAAATGGCTGCTCGCGGTGAATACTGCCTCTCTGGTCTCCGCACTCATCGGCAATGCGGCATTACTCCTCAACATGGCGCAGCGATTGGAATTCTCCACTGCTCAGCCCATCACCATCGGCGGCTTCATATTAGCGGGAGTGCTGTTGCTCGTCGATGTCATTGTTCTCAGTTCTGACGAATCTTATTTCCTGCTCGACCCGGTGGGAAGACTACCCGGTAACCATGCACTTACCGCTGCGTTCTACTACGCGATCATTGCCGCAGTTGTTTACATCATCATCGGACTGCTCATGTGTGTCACGGTGTATGGAGCGCATCGGCGCTACTACGACAAGGACTTCCAATTGACCAATGCTCAGAGGATGTTGATGCTTCAGGTGAGCTGACTGACGTGTATGGACTGAGAATGGACTACTGACAGGAGTGTAGACCATGCTTTTCGTCGCCTACATTCTGCTTGCCGCATGGGTCTTCAGCTCCATCGAGGACTGGCGTTATCTCGATGCAGTGTACTGGGCAGATGTGACTGTTCTTACAATCGGCTTGGGCGACTACAAGCCATTGACCAAGATTGGCCGCGGACTGCTATTTCCCTACGCCGTCGGCGGAATACTCCTGGTCGGCCTCATCGTCGGCAGTATTCGAAGACTGGTTCTGGAGCACGGCGAGTTGAAGATAGCAGCTCGAATCACCGAAAAGCGACGCAAGAACGCACTGCACGAAATTGATCACAACAGAGGCACCATCAAGATTTCCTGGTTCGCAAAGGCCGACTACCGTCTCACGAATTCCATGAGCCCTGCACAACGTCGCGAGGAGGAATTTAATGTCATGCGGAAGGTCCAGAATGCGGCGGATCGAGAGCGACGATACTTTTCACTTTCCACAAGTATGACCTTTGCTTCAGTGCTGTGGCTAGTTGGGGCAGTAGTGTTCATGGTCACGGAGAGAGAACAAGGTGAGCGGCAGCGTCGCCCTTTCAGCCTTCTTGCTTTCACCGTCAGTTGGAGCTGACCTCCCAACAGACTTGACGTACTACCAATCAGTCTACTTCTCCTTCGTCTCGCTGATGACAATCGGCTATGGCGACATCGTGCCCGCTTCGAATTGTGGCAAGGCATTCTATGTTATCTGGTCTCTTTTGGCGATCCCAACACTGACCATCCTGATCTCTGGTCTCAGTGAAGCTTTCACCAAGGCCTTCACTGGCTCAACGTCTTTAATCTCCGCATTGTACTCAAAGCCGAGAGAAGTGAAGCAATCGGCTAAGGACAAGGCTCGCAAGGCTGCGAACAAGGTTTCCAATATTGGCAAGACGAAGCGAGAAGTCCCTTTGAGTGCCGAAGAGCATCGAGTGAACACGTTGCGCACAATGGTCGAGCGGCTGGAATCCCACGTGGAAGAGGAGGAACTGAAAGCACTCAAGGAGGCGGAGTCGAAAGGTACGTGAACGCAGGCTCAGCTCTTCACGACACTGATAATTTCGCAGGGGATGACATCGACCGAGACATCCACTTCTACCACTTTGTTCTCGCACGCGAACTCACGCGAGTGCAAAAAGACCTGCTGGCGGACAGTCCGGTGCAATACTCATGGGACGAGTGGGAATTCTTCCTGCTATTGATAGGTCATGGCAGTATAGATGACAATGACAGCTCCAATGATCAACAGGATACACCTCAGCAACCGGCGAGCCAGGCGGATGACTCTTCAACTACCGCCACGAAAGATAGACCTGTTATGGACGGACTGGTGGATAGGGACACACAGCGACAGACAAAGTGGAATACAGCACCAAACAAACGAGGTCTGATCAAGAGGAGGGAGACAGCAGATCCGATTGGGAATTGGTCTTGGCTCGATGAGAAGTCTCCATTGATGAGCGTCAAATCGGAGAGTCAATGGTTGGCGGACAAGCTCTCGGCAACTTTGGTGCACGAGCTCGACAGGTCAAGAAAAGGAGAGCAGAAGCTGCCGCCAATTGGTATGAGACATCTCCGTGGGAGTGTGGCGGGATGAGGAAAGAGACGCTGGTCAAGGGCTTTGAATCGCAGCTGCTGGTGGGTATCATTTTTGTTATACGCACCTAAAATATTGATCCTCATGAGCAGTCGACTGGGGTCACAGCGTCGATAATGCTAACAAGAACTTCCACCAGCGATGGTGGCATAAAACTGTCGATCGAGATCTGGCCTATAGGTCGAGCTCGGCCGACATTGGCAATGATCGATGCGCCGATCAGCAGACATCCCAAGATCGAGGCTGTCGCTCAGCACTGTGCTTCAGAGGTGAATATACAACCGTTGCACGGCCGGCTCCAGACAGCTGCAAGCAGGCGCGGATGGCGGTTAGCTGCATGAGCTAGCGTGGCAGGGATTTGGCAGTGGCAAGCAGGCACAAACATGCAAGTGCAAACAGCACCACAACACACAACACCCACCCTACCTCCGTCGAATGATCATTGACCACGCCTTCCACCCCGAACCCGCATCGAGTCGGCCGCTCGCCCATCAACCGAGAAGATGAGCGGGAGCAACGGCAGCAGTAACTCCACCTCTTCGAGGCGGCGACCACGAGAAGGAGGAACACCACGCCGAGCAAGAAAAATTGCCGACGGTAAGTCACGCCTCGAGCCTCGATCATCAATTTCTCTGGTACACTGCCATTGCAATTGAGGGCGGCTCACTCGCAATCAACACTTCCCTCACAGCTCGCCTTCCAATCCTCCACGCCCTGATCGACATCAACCTCCACACCCACCTCTCCAAGGTTCCAACCTCCTCAGCGCCAACACATGTCAACTTCACATGAAGATAATCACATGCGAATCCTCGGAGCTAACCCATTCACCTTCACCAGCCATGGCCTTCCAAGAACTTCTTCCGCCATCCAGCAGCAGTTCATCATCGACTTCTAACTCCTCTTTTCGAACGACACCTCCACATCTTCGGCGCAAGCACACACCAACACAACAACCCTCGGCGGCCCCAGTCATTCCAAGCGCGTCAGCTTCCCGACCCATACTCCCACCATCCAAGCCTGGGCCGCCAAGAATGGCGCCCAACAACTATCGCCAGTCGGCGATCTACAACCCCTTTGAATTGCGAGTCTACTTTTCGAATGCTCCCATTAATTGGAAGACGCGCCACGTGCATGCCTTCTTTCAACGTTTTGGCAATGTCACTCGAATTGAGATCTCCGAGAAGCAAGGCCGTGATGGCCACGGCGTGGTGATCTTCCAGCCACCACCGAAAGACAGGTCCTGGGTCGGACGCTGGCTCACTATACAACATGATGGAATAGAGAAGCGCATGGAAACAAAAGACAACTCGAGAAAACCATACCACTACCGGAGTCCGCTTTCCAACAGGGTTCTGCCGGAGAGAATGACACTACCACTAGCACTGGTGGACTTCGGCATGATGCAAGAGCAAGACAAAATGATGATCTTGCACACGGCAGAGCCTTCACCTCAGACCAAGGTTGCGTTCACTGTGGATCTACAGCACAAGGAGCTGACGCTCGCGTTCCCGGTTCATGTTCCAAGCAAGGGAGATGGTCTGGTCGAGCGTCATTTCAACTTGCGCATCACTCCAGCACAGATCTCTGGCGCCTTCATGGTCCGGGATCCCGACGATACAACATCAGTCGTCTTTACTATTGAGACTCCACCGCTGGTCTCCAGAAAAGTTACCAATTTATCCAGCACTCACGACGACACGGCCACTCTCTGGACTGAGCGAAGCACCTGGCTGCGCCAGACCGACATAGACCTCTACCCTTGGGCACGGTCGTCGGCTATAGAGCTTCGCAAAGTCAATACCATCATTGAAGTCGGTCGCTGGCTGACGTACAGGCTGAAGTTTCCTGCGGCCGTCACCACTTCCCAAGACTTTCAAGACATGTGCCAAGCACTGGCAGACCACAATGTCAACATGAATATAAGCAACAACATCACATTCACGCACCACGAACCGAACAATCTTTGGAATTGGTCTCAACCAGAGCAATCGAAAGACTGGAGATCGGCCGAACCTGTGCTTTCGGAGATGCAAGAAATGGCGGATGGCACTGTACCACTGCCGTTTGCACTGCGATACCAGCTTGAGGTGTGCATTAGCCTCGGACTCATCCAGGAGTGCAACCTCAGCCGCGACTTCGTCGAGAGGCTGCAGGCGCTCGATCCTCATCGTGTGGTCAAGATACTCGAGAGGGTTGCAGATCGCAAGTTGAAGTACTGCAATCCCTTCGACCTATTCTCGCTGCACAATCAAGTGTCAGTGGTCGAGAAGAAGCGACCTGGATATTGCACCAAGATTCCCTCAGTCACCATCACACCCACTACCATGTACATCTCGACACCCGTTTTGGAGACCTCAAACCGTGTGATTCGCCAGTATCAACAGTTTGAGGATCGCTTTCTCCGAGTTCGCTTCACCGATGAACGATACAAAGGCAAGATCATGCCATCGGAGGACCACAGAGATGACGAGATCTTCTCCCGTGTCAAACGAGCGATGGTGTACGGCATCAAGATTGGCGGTAGACATTACGAATTTCTTGCGTTCGGAAACTCCCAGTTCCGTGAGCATGGAGCGTATTTCTTCGCCTCGACTGCTAGTGTAACCGCTGCAGACATCCGTGACTGGATGGGAGACTTTACCAGTATTCGCATCATTGCCAAGTATGTATCTCGACTTGGACAGTGCTTCTCAACAACACGAGCCATTCCGCACTCCATCAACGTCGAGAAGATCAATGATGTGGAACGAAACGGCTTCTGCTTTACCGATGGCGTTGGCAAGATTTCACCGTTCCTGGCTCGTATGATCGCTCACCACTATGGACTGGCGAATTCCGAGCAAGATTACCCTTCGGTATTTCAATTCCGTCTCGCTGGTTGTAAAGGTGTGTTGGCAGTCGACCCATCTCTCAAAGGCATGACAATACAAATTCGGCCGAGTCAACAAAAATTCCCTGCCAAAGCCAGTGGCCTCGAAATCTGCCGAATCTCGCAATTCAGTACTGCCTCGCTCAATGTGCAGTTGATCCTAGTTCTGTCAGCACTTGGTGTCCCAGATGAAGTCTTCCTCAACAAATTGCGACTTATGCTCAGGGATCTGCAAGAAGCCATGGAGAGTGAGCAGAAGGCGCTCGAGCTGTTGCAGAAGCACATTGATTTCAATCAGATGACCATTGCACTAGCGTGCATGATCTTTGATGGGTTCATGGCGACCAAAGATCCTTTTGTTATTACGAGCTTGCGACTCTGGCGCTCTTGGAACCTCAAGTACCTGAAAGAGAAGGCTCGCATCTTCATCGACGAAGGCACGTTCTTACTTGGCTGCACCGATGAGTCTGCCACACTGAAGGGTCACTACATCAGCACTCAAGATGCAACAGGCACTCTTAGCGACAATGTGCACGACGAGTCCAAACTGCCAGAGATATTCCTTCAGATTCCAGATACCGAGCGTCCTGGATCTTACAGAGTCATTGAAGGAGTTGTTGGTCTCGCACGCAACCCGTCCTTGCATCCAGGTGACTTTCGCATCGTAAAGGCGGTGGATAATCCAGCTCTGCATCATCTGAAGAATTGCGTCGTACTCCCACAAACTGGTGACCGCGATGTTGCAAACATGTGCTCTGGTGGCGACCTCGATGGTGACGACTTCATCGTCATCTGGGACAAGGAACTGATCCCGCCGGAATGGAATCACGAGCCAATGGACTACACATCGCCAGATCCAGTCTTGGCTGAAGGGCCCGTCACTGTCGACAACATGACTTCGTTCTTCGTCCAGCACATCAAGAATGACATTCTGAGCAGGATCGCATGCGCGCATCGTTACTGGGCAGATCGACTGCCCGACGGCATTAAGGAGCAAAAGTGTCTCGACCTGGCTCAGCTCCATTCAAAGGCCGTGGACTATCCAAAGACTGGCGTACCAGCCACCATGCCTGCAGAACTGAGAGTGCGGGATTGGCCGCATTGGTGCGAGCCGAAGAACAAGGCAAAAGGTAAGGTCTACCACTCGAACAGAGTTCTCGGCAAATTGTACGATGAGGTGAAGAGAGAGCCTTTCCATGCAGCTTGGGAGATGCCTTTCGATGAACGAATCCTGGAATCTTGCGAGCCAACGGAGCAGATGCTGCAAGATGCTACGGATGCCAAGAGGATCTACGATGAAGCTATGCGCCGCATCATGAACCAGCATGGAATCAGAACCGAATTCGAAGTTTTCACCACCTTTGTCCTCGATCACCATCAAGAGATTGGCGACTACAAATTTGCCGAAGCCATGGGTGAAATCACGACGAATCTCAAGCAGCAACACCGGGAGCTCTGCTACGAGAAAGCTGGCACGAATGACAAAGACCGCGACTGGGAAAAGATGAAGCCCTTCATTGTCGCAATGTACAAGGTCACGGCCGATGAGGTGAGCGAGGCCGTTGCAGAGACTCGTGTCACTCGGATGAAGGGTGGCAGAGATGTTCCACTTCGTGCGATGACCTTCGACAGCATGCCTTTGATGTCATTCCCATGGATCTTCGCTCCTGAACTGGGCCGAATCGCGACGAATGGACATGCTACTGGTGTTGCTATGCCGAAGCCGACGTTGCCGAAGACTGCTGCAGTGGCGAAGAAAAAGAACGATCTCTTGCCTGAAGACTGGAAGCCGGTGCCGCTGATGGAGGTTGATATGAGCAGAGGCGTGGTGAGAGAGGGCGATCTGTTCGACCTGTTGGGCCAAGACCAGCAGAGCGATGGCAAAGGAGGCGAGGAAGATGGCGCGGAGAAGGGTGTTGTGGTCGTGCCGGATTCAATCAGCTTTAACGAGGGAGCTGCGGATGAGATTGGAGACAGGAAGGCAGATTCCCCAGTGGCAAAGGACGTCGCCGAGGAGGAGATCCCGATTTCTGCTGCTGCAGAGAAGGTCGCCAAGCATACCACCGCAGCCGCCTCACCAGAACCAAATCGATCGATGGCTACCTCAAATGAGGTCGAGTTCGAGTTCAGCGACAGCGAGGAGGAATTCTTCGACGGAACTGCCCAGCAAGACTTCGACATGAAGCCATCGGCTCTCGATCACTTGGCTTCGCTGGTTGGTGTGGAAGACGGCGAGGACTCTGAGGATTGAAAGGCGAGGCCTTCCTCTAGAAGCTGATTGTTCCTTCATTGAGAACGTTTACATAACTCTGAACGCTAGACTATAGAGCACTATGACGAGAGTTCTCTCGGTCTGAACTGTACCAGTGGTCCTTCTTTCATGCTCGTAAATGTGTCCTTCAATTGGAACTCTGTTCTCCGTTGTCTTCCATACTCTTTTGTCTCTGAGTTTCCTTCTCCCAGCGTACTTCCTGGTGCTAATCGCATATCATACATGAACACCGTCCTCGCCAATGTGATCATCAACTCGTTATATGCCATTCCTTTTCCAATACAACCTCTTGGCCCAACACTGAAAGGACAGAAAGCGCTCTGTGCAGTGCTGACTGCTTCGCTTGTGACTTTCTGTTCTTGTGGCAGCAGCGAGCCTGAAATCCAGCGCTCGGGGAGGAAAGAGAAGGCCGAAGGGTAGTAGCTTTCATTGTGATGGATCGTGTAATGTGGTACACCGATCACTGTTCCTTCTGGGATATGTTCGCCGTCGATGACTGTGCCTCCTGGTAGAACTTCTCGCGGGAGCAAGCCGCCTACGGAGGGTGAAAGACGCATTGCTTCGTCGATGCAGGCGCGGAGGTATGTGAGATTGTTGAGTTGTGGGGAAATGTGGATCTCTTCGACTGAGGTGAAAGCGGAGCGGATTTCGGAGGCCAGAGTTGCAAGGGTGGTAGGGTTATGAACCAGATAGAAAATCGCTGCTGCGAGAGCCGTAGAAGTCGTATCCGACCCCGCAATAATAAGAAGATTCGATTCCCCCCAAAGTTCCGGCGTCGTGAATCCTTTCCCCGTTTCCGGATCTTTCGCTTTCAAAAGATGATAAAAGAAATCTTTGCGATCGACATCTGAACCCATTTTCATGCGTTCGGCGGCTTGGGCTTTGCTGTATTGCAGATACCTAGCGCGACCGGCGGCGATTTTTCGGAAGAAGAGTTTGTCCAAGTGGAAAGTGTGGATGGGGAGGTAGGTTCCGCAGATTAAGTGGCGGTGGGCGGCGGAGCCTATGAGGTCGATTGCGAAGCGGTTTTGGGGGTTTCGAGCATGGAGAAGGATTTTCCGAAGCAGAGGTCGCCCATTATGTCGAAGGTGAGGTAGTTCGCTTGGTCGGAGATGTCGACTGGGTTGCCGAAGCCTTTGGATTCGGGGTTGTCTGGGACGGAGGCGAAGGTTGTGAGTTGGGTGTCCGTGTTGTTGTTTCCGGCGAGGTTTTGGCAGAATTTGCGGATGTGGGCGAGGATGTGGTTTTCCATGGATTTTATGGCGGAATCGGAGAAGGCGTGGCTCAGGACTCGGCGTTTGCGAGCGTGGATGGATTTGGAGATGGCACTGTGAGTGCTGAAGGAGTCTTTCGTGGCCCAGAAGGCTTCGTAGAACCGAGCCTTGCGGACATTGGACTTGAATCCGTAGATGTCCTTCAGGGCGGTGTTCGAGTTGAACGACAGGCTGTTGGGCCCGAATCGAACAATGGGGCCATATTTCTCGTGGATGCGGTAGAATTCGAGGTGGCGATCTCCGCGTAGGGCGTGGTAAGTCGAGTAGAGATCTGTGATTTTGGCGAGCAGCGGGCCGGGATACTTGGAGAGCGGATGAAAGAAGATGCGGTAGATGATGAAGGAGGCAGTATAGATGACAAGCGCGGCTGGAAGGAGGACGAAAGCAAGCACGCTCAATGGCGAGCTGCCATCCAGCGAAGACGGGAAGAACATTGCAGCGGTTGCGCAACGTGAGGAGGAAGAGGAGGAGAGGTCTCTTTGGGCGGTTCAGCGCGTCCTACCATTTCTCACCTTAAGAACAATGTCAAACCCTGGTCACAAAGACACTTAAGCCGACATGATGAAGCTCTTCGGAGTACGAACTTCTCGGCTACGGGCGGTTGGAGGCATAGCATGACACATGAAAGGGTCAGCGTCGTATATAAGAAGCGGACACCCGCATGTCGAGGTCCCGTGGATGACATTAGGTGAGCTGCTGAAGTCTGGGAAAACACGCTAAGGAAGTTTGATGGAGCCGCAAGCATTGTCCAATCAAAGGGATGGAAAATGCTAAGACCGAGGCTTGAACCGAAAGTAAGCGCCGCTTGTTGTTTGGACCAGCCACCTCGCGTCTTGTTGATGATGCATCCTCTTCTGTGCCGTTATCATTGGTCTGATCATTGACTCCTATGCATCTTTCTCCCTCCGAAACCTGTTGGCAGCATCTGGTTCCATTTCCACCCTTGGCGGCTTGCAGGTGTTGAGACCACTGGAGAGTTAACACCTCGTACGCCTCCAACGGCATCGTGTTGCGGACAAGCAGCATCTCCATACCTTTTGGCACTCACCAGATGAAGAGGCCAGAGAAAATTAATACTCGCACTTTCGAATAATATGGCCCGCCAAATATTCGCATAATGATACCTGTTAGCAGATATCCGGCGACGAAAATTGAGAGGCAGGGCAAGTCTCTCCATTCTCTAGCAATATCACACGTCACTGGTATGCTCAAAGCCACTTCGCCTTTCGGTGTCTCAGTATGCTGGGAAGACCATATTGCCTTCCTGGTATACCAAGACTCATCTACTAGACCTCCGAAATCGCCGCCACAGAACAGATGAGTGCTCTTCCAACGGCTGACACACTGTATCGTCTACGGCCTCGATCATCTACGGCCTCGATCATCTACGCCCTGTCAAGACTAGTATAGTGCTGGTCGCAATCTCAAGCGTGGCGTGCATTGACTCCTTACACTAGCATCCAGACATCAAGGAAGTGTCATCTCTCCAAAGTGTACTGATCAGATCCTCGTCCATTTTCACTCCTGACAGCTCTGTGCTGTTGAGCACAATGGAGAGACGAGCCTCAATCTACTCATCTCCAACGGCCAAGCGTCTTTGATGCGACGCATCTCAACCTTTGTCGGCCCTCCCCCATGCGGGACACTTGAGATACTGGACGTATTCAACATGTCTCTACCAATCGAGGGCTGCCGGTTCTGAAGAATCGCCCACTGCGTTGGCTGTGCATTGCCAGAACAACCAGAGCAAAACCAGTCAAAGGCAGTGGACCGGGCTCAGCTGAGTTCTGCCACGGAGTACGACCATATTAGGGGCCGGTTCATCATACATTGGGACCCTTGCTCACAATCGTGGAATGCTGACGCTGGGTCTCATTTCAGACATTTAGACGTACCGCGTGTACGCTTCACGTGGAGACAGGGTGATTGATTGTCATCAGTCCAACAAATCGTCAAGCTTCTGCTCGCCGCAAAACGCGTACAAATTCTTCTCCAATGGTTCGCACACTCCTCGGTGGACGGCGTCAATCATTTCTGCATGTTCGAGACCGGTATGTCTTTGATCAAAATCGCAGTGTATGCACCGACGCACGGCGTCCCCGTAATAGTCACCGGCATCACGATATATCTCGTCGGACACGCTCTTTGCTGCCGCCACTATCTCTCCGGTTGACATCGCAGTCCCATCTGGCTTGGGGCGCAAACTTGCCAGAGGCTTGCCATACCACAACTCGATGAGCGTGATGCCTAACGCAAAGATGCTGGCATTGCGTGTCTCGATAGGGAAGACGTTGGGCCGAATTGGTGCCTTCGAAGCTTTCTTTGAGCCCTGCTCCGAAAAGGCAGACACGAACGCGTGACCTGCTTGTGTCTGTGATTGTCCTGGTTGGAGGAGATAGATCTCCGAAGAACTCCAGGTCTGGGACATCCACGATGTGGTCTGAAATTGCAGTACCGCAGACGCCAATTTCACTGCCAGAGCTAGCCTCACTTTCCGATCCAGGCCTTGGATCAGCGCTTCTCTCAAGCTCACGATCGCTGCGCTGCTAGAGAGACCGAAACGGTTATTTAACCCGACTCGGTGCCGCCATTTCTGGTCTCCTTGTAGCGTTATCAAGCCATCCGAGCTCGTTGTGTTAGACTTGAGCACTGCGCACAATTCTCGAGTCGAGGCTGACCCCGCCACGGCGGCTGGGTCCAGTGGGCTAATGCTTCTCGAAGGCGTGTGCGGTGGAGTCACTGGTCGGTCGTGTAATCTTAGATCGCAGCCAGCTGTAGGGTCTCCTCTGGACAGCTCGATGTTCTCAACCATTGTTTCGCGCCACTCCTGGACCCACGGAGATGCAGCGCGGGCTGGAGAGTTTGCTGAGTGCAGAGAGAACAACATTCCAAAGTGAGAGTGCTTGTCAATCTCATGTTCTGGAGTCTGGCAATCTGGCCGAAGTGAGATCCTATTTCGAGACAGGCACATACTGGCATTATGTGCGATGGAACAATCACACCCTTTTGTAAAGTGGCTGAACAGTGCGGTGTAAAGGCTGCTTGCCTGAGCACGCTGTATCTGGTACGTGGGTGCGGTTGAGCCAGGGGATGACTCTCTGATGGCAAGCATTCGAGTCCGGTGGCCACTTAAAGCTTCCAGATCATCGTTATACCTGCGAAGCTGCTCGAGCAAGGAATGATTCGCGTTGTCTGCAAGAGTAATCTGGACTCGCTTCCATTCTCTTCGATAAATGTGCGCATCCGGCCATTTGAGCTGCAATTATCAGCTTGCACGGCCAAGTGTTCCGCACTTACTTGCGGCGGGATCATCATCTCTCCGGTAGTGCTCGGCGGCATAATTTCGCCCGTGGGCAATCTTATGGGCAGCCATCTATGCTATTGTCTGGAAATGAAGCTGGTTCTCACGTACCTTGCCCGACTGGCCAAGCTCAAGTCTGTTCCGTAGTGTCTCCAGCGTCTGCTTTATTTCGACCACCGCTTGCATATATGCGTGGTAGGAGTTCCCCAGCTGCTTTTCGAGCCCACGCTGGAGATCGGGCAGAGTCCACTTCGGTCCACCTGGTTGCTTTAGCAGGTCATCAAGCTGCCCTGGCTTTACAATTCCACACAGCACAGCTCGGCAATTGTTCTCAAACTTGAGTTGCTCGAGCGTTATTTTGAGTAACAGGCGGTTGACGGTTTTGGAGAACCTCCACCACCGCCCTATGGTGCGTACACCTCTCGCGTACAGTTCGACCCCTTCGATAATCACAGGAAAGATGGCCAAAATCACTCCGGCGACTTCGATGCCTGACATCGTTACTTGCTTTCCACGCAGTGGCTGAGGGAAGAAGTCTGAACCAGAGATATGGCGAGAAAACTTGAGTGCGAAGAGCTGAAATGCTCCCATGTCCTGCGCAAAACTGGTCTCGAGCTTTGATCCGACGGATACGCAGCCACAATTCTCGACGCAATGCACATATGTCTTCAGCTGCGGGGTCATCTGCATATTGCTGTTTGCTGGAAGTTCTAAGCTCATCGCAACATGTGATGCACTGTCAGCAGATTACTTTCTCGGCATGCGCAGCGTACCAAGATCTGACTCTCAGCTCCAAAAGCTCGCCCTTTTCGAACAATAAGAAAGAGTTGACTACTCTTTCACCTGACCGCAGGCATAAATCCGCAATATAGGCCTGCTTGGACATACCTACATTATGTCGAACGACATACAGACACAATCAGCGCTTTGCCTAGAGAAGGCAAATCTCTTGGATGCACATCTTGCATACATGGACTGCACGCCTTCGCAGACCCGGCTCCGCGATGAGTTCGGCAGGTACAGAGTGTGGTGTTCTAGCACAAAGGCTTGCACGGCAGGAACGATGTCTCTAGGACATCAGCTCCGTCATTCTGGGCGATTGGGAAGCTGCATCGTTCATCTTTTGAACGGACTTGGCGTCATCATCCCCGAAGGTGAGGTCCTCCTAATGCTTCATCCGTTATCTAGAGGAATTTGCTGACACAATCTGCTACAAAGCCAATGCGATAATCAAGGGCGAGAGAGAGCCTCTTGATGAACTGAATTTCTCGGACAGTGACGCCTCTGAATCCAGTCTTGTCGACGCCTCCGACGAGTCCACCGAGCTCGAACATATCATTGAAGATATAGCCGAGATTGTTACATCTCTCTTCGATCTGACGAGATCGCCCAGCTCTACCAACGCAAGGGAGCTAATGATTGATGCATCGAATGTCGACATGACACATTTCAAATTCAGCGACAGACTTGAGGTGCAACTTCAATTCCCGCGCGCGAGCCCCCGAATCACAGAACGACTGGTCGAGGCGAACAACAAACGGAGACAGATCTTCAAGTATTTGGAAGAACATCGCACAGCCCCGCCAGGAATTGGCCACGTGAAATCATACTCAAGCACGGCCGAACTTGAAGTGCCAGGCTGGACAGTGAAAATGCTGTCGAGCAGCTTGGCCGATGTATCCGACGACATCACAGTCCCCGTAATTCCACCACAGGCTCTGGAGGGTGTACCATTCACTTGTCCTTACTGCCACGAGGTTCTACACGTTTCGAACGTCAAGTCATGGAGGTATGCTGACCGGCCCTGCTAATTGTGCGCCCTGACTCTCGAACAGACTTCATGTGATGGAAGACCTCAGACCTTATGTGTGCACCTACGAACGATGCGAATATCCTCTGGAGCTCTTCATAAATCAACATCAATGGATCGAGCACGAGAAGTTACACAGGAGAGAATGGATATGCGACCAGTGCCATGATGCTTTTCCCTCCGACGTCAGCCTACGAGAGCATCTCCTCCTCGAGCACGACGAAGTAGCAGATGACACGTTGATCGGTCTTTGCGAACAACCAGCCTCGCTCAATGACTCGATCAAGTGTCCAATGTGCGCCGAAGCCACCTCGGAATTTCGAAAACACGCTTCCAAGCATTTGTGGGCTGTGACTTCGTGTACTTTGCCACGACTTGAGGATCCAGCACTGAGTAGCCTAGACACAGGTAACATCCCAGATGTTGACGTGCCGACGTATCCTTCCGCAGAGACCGCCATGACAGAGCGTGAAGAGACATTCTCGGAAACCGGAAAATATTACCCGGGGTCCCCAAGTTCTACAGACTTGATTGTGGACATGCAAGAGCCCGAACAGAAGCTCACGAGAGTCACAAGATCTAATGGGAAGGAATTCGAAACAACGCAGTCCGGCGAAGTCAAGCTGGAGCCTGAGCAGAAGCTCACGAAAGTGAAAGATATACCTGCGGAGCAGCAATATCGGCCGGAGCTACCTCGTGTCGTCCGAACGCATTTCATTCGAGCCGCCGGAAGTGGAGATCTCACCACTGTCCAAGACATCCTCGACCAAAATACCAGTATCTTTCACTTTGGAGACGCCGGAAATGAAGCTCTCTTGGAGGCTTCGAAAAGAGGCCACGCCCATGTGGTGGAACTCCTTCTGCAGCTCAACTTTGTCGACCCCGATTTCTGGAACGACGAAGACTTTATCCGGACCCCTCTCGCGTGGGCATCTATGAACGAACATTCTGCAGTTGTCAAGCTCCTGCTCGCGGACCCGAGAGTGGAGACCGAGGCGGAAGACGATAAAGGAGCAACGTCGTTGAGTCTAGCTGCACGCAACGGGAATCTTGGTGTGGTTCAGTTGCTGGTAGACCGTGGGTCGGACATCGAGACTAGAGACAAAGAACGCAACACGCCGTTGTGTCGAGCTGCCACGGCCGGACATCTTGATGTGGTTCGATTTCTACTTGACAGGGGAGCGGACTTGCATGTGCAGAATATCGAGCAAAAGACACCTCTATGGAACGCTGTTTCAATGGGTCATGTCTCCATCGTGAGTATTCTAGTAGATGCTGGGGCAAATGTCAATTCAGCCAGGCACTATCTCGATACGCCACTTCACGAAAGTGCGATGCAAGGCTCGTGCGAGATTGCAAAATTACTACTAGCTAGTGGAGCTAACGTCAACGCTGTCGATGGCGACAAAGGACGCCGCTTCACTGGGGCGCAGCACATCGCAATGAGAAAGTTGTAGATTCATTGCTGGCCAAATCAGCGAGTGTCAATGCTGTCGATCTTCACGGGCAGACGCCACTTCACAGGGCCGCGATGGGCTGCGGCTACGGTTATGAACAAGTTGCGAAACTATTGCTGGCTAACGGAGCGGACCTCAACGCCGTCGATGACGAAGGAAACACGACGCTTCACCTAGGTGCAAGATCCGGTGATGACCGAGTAGCAGAACTCTTGCTGGCTAATGGAGCGAACGTTGATGCTATCGACAATAATGGCACGACACCACTTCACGAAGGCGTGGGGAACGAACATGAGGCGATAGTGAGATTACTACTGACACATGGAGCGAACGTCAATGCTATCGACAAAAATGGCACGACACCACTTCACGAAGGTGCGGGGACCTACCATGAGGCAATAGTGAGACTACTACTGACACATGGAGCGAACGTCAATGCCATTAGCGGTCACAGCTGGACACCGCTTCACCAAAGCGCAGTTAACGGTTCTGCGAAAATTGTGGAATTACTACTCAACCATGGGGCGGACGTTAACGCTGTCAACAATGAAGGGATGACACCACTCGTCATTGCTGCATGTGATTGCAATGAGGAGAAGGTCCGCCTCATGCTACAAGCTTCGAACATAAATGAACGCGTTCATCGCTGCGGCGACCAGTCGATCTTGTCGAGAGTCGAAGCACTGAGATACGATCTGATTTACGGCTTGCTCTTCGAAGCCGGGTTCCGGGAGTAACCAGCAGGACGGTCCGCCAGTCAAGCAGCTCGGCAATCTGCATCCCGACCAGGTCGCGGCGATATGGCATCGGACGCATTCAGTGATCCAAAGAGGAAGCCAAGGGGAGCAAGAAGGTACAGCAAAGCGAGAAGTCAGGATATCCTTACGAAAAACACGGATACATGCTGAATAAGAGATCATGAAGTGCAACACAAAAAAAGAAACTGTTCAAAGAGTTGCGGTCCCGATCTATCATCGTTTGGAAAATCGCGAAACAATATACTATCGCCTGCTTTCAATCAAAATTTTCAGTATCACTACTATCCGCATCAGCAAAATCTGTTAATACACCTTACCCCCTCTCCTTGCAGCGTCAGCCAAAAGTTGAAGGAAGATCTACAGAGAATTTACCATCACAAGCACCACGAAACCAATAAATATATCCATCTCTCCATGCCTTCAAACTCCATCCTTCATCATGCATTTTGAGAATCCCAATCAATTAGTCTGACCAATCTCCGCCTTAAGTCGCCTTTTGGAGCAAATGTCTCACGCTCACCCCGACTAGACATAGTTTCGGTGAAGTCGCGGATCTCCTGTCTTTCCATCGAAGTATCATCGAATCTCACCATGTTCTTGTGCTTAAGTAAAAGCGACCTTGATATCATATCATCGGTTTTGCTTGTTTTCACATTACCACTATACATCAATATATCCATGCGCCTTCCCTCCGACGCCAACCAGGGTCGAAGCTGTACAGACATTTCGGTATTCCCAACTCGTATGCGACATGACACCCGAAAATGTACACTTCATGCCTTACGCTTCATTATGCATCGCGAATGTTTCAAGTCATTTCACCAGTCATCAGCCATATCAGCCCAACCACCCCTCCAAAGTGTCTCTGACTTTCATCCACACTCCTCCTCTTCCATGGCTTTCCAGAACCTTCGCCGTCGACCTTATCGACTCAACCAGTCTCTGATTCTTGATCATCTCCGCCGAGAACCAACTCCCATGCAAGCCATACGGGACGCGTTGCGGCAACTGCACCCGTCCAACAACTTTTTGCATGTCCTTCGCATCCACAATCCAGAGTTCTGACTTAGCTCTTGCCTCACAAGTGTCGGCTGGGACGTCCCCATCAGGAGTGAGTTGCCCTTCGTCGAAAGCGTAGAATAGCAGGTAACCATCGTCTTCAGAGGTTGGGTTCTTGCGAGGCACGAAACGAGGCTCTTGCGCGAACCAGCCAGGTGGCATGACGAAGACTTGGATGGGGTCCTCAGGATCGGAAGTTTCGAGGACTTGAGCCATAGTGCGGATATCGACAACACCAGTAACACTCTTCGGCGGATTGGCACGACCGCGTTGGATGAGCTTCTTGGCATCCATCTTGACAATCGCATCAATTTTTGTAGCTTTGCCGAGAGCAGCGCCAAAGTCCGTCGTAGTCGTGGAGCAGCCGTAGACATATCGAGCCTCGCTCATCTCTCGTCCAGGATGCACAGAGGGAAATTCGAAGGGCACGGCCGAAAGAGCCCACTGATGGGTGATGTTGGTGGAGTTGAGGTCGAAGGAATAGTAGTATAATCTACACTGATCCTCAGCAAGAGGGTCTCGCTCGTCTTCGTAGATGGAAGTGTACCGTTCACCGACCCGCAAAAGGGGTTCCTTCTCGTCGTCCAGAGGCTGGTCTGGGTCAAAATTGGTGTGGCCATTCCCGGTGTCGTAAGAGCTGAAGAATGGCATTCGCTTTGTTTTCTTCACGACGGAGGAGCTCAATGGCTTCAATGGTGGCGGAGCCATGTTTCCAGCAGCGTAAATGAGTGTTGCAGATGTAAGGCGACAAGCGAGCATGTTGACGCTCGACACATGTCCATCTGACTCGACGTCGTCCCACGAGTTGGCAGTGTGGAAGATGCAGCAGCCATCGGTCTCGAACCATTGTGTCTCTTCAGGCTTGTGTCGTGGGAAGACCCCGAAACGCGATGGCTTGCTAGAGTCATAGTGAACAGTGGGCAGGCCCTTCAACTGATTGATTGGGTCCAGTGTTAGAGGAAGGTCCATGATGATGGTATGCTGAGACGACACTCCGAAATCGTGCATCATTTTTGCGCCGGACACGTTGGGGACACCAACATTGACAAGCCTCTTGTCTTTCGTTCCAGTCGTGCTAGACGCCTGGGGTATGACGCTGTACTGCACGTAAGGCGGTGCAAAGCTGGCATGATACAGCAGCATCTCTTTCGATACCGGATCGACCTTGGGGTGTGCTGTTGTCCACTCCCGCATGAAGCTGATCAGGCCTCCATCTTGCCCAAATGCCTTGTCCTTGTCCTGTTCATCCCTCTCGTCAACTGGCTCGCCTTCTGCAGAGACGCCATTGTACCAGCCAACAGTCTCCAGCCCAGGCAATTGTATTCTCATCGGTGGGCCGCTCTCACATGTGGCAAGTGCTCTGCCATCGTGGTATATCACATTTGTGTTGGCCACAGATATCTTCTTGATCTTTTGCTTCGATCCAGGGAGATGCGACAGCAAGACCAGTAGGACAGTTCGCAGAATGCGTATTGTGACCCAGATGAAGCTTGCCACGGGACTGACTAGCGTTGCTATACTCGGCAGTATTGGTACGCGTAGCTTGTCGCTCGCGAGAGTGTTGAGGTACAGGTCTGTTAAGACAAATTGGTTGACGAACTCAGGCGTGACCTCTCCCGTTTGCTCGTCTTTCGTGAAAGAAACTCCCGACAGCATGCCGTCTCCATCGAACCAGTGTGAGTCTCGCCCCAAGTCATCGTTGGAGACTGGGTTGCTTCCATTGCGTATGTATTCACCTTCTGCCAGCTCTTCAGGAATGCTGCCAGTGTATATACAAGGCGTCAATGGCAGCGTCTGTTGTATGGGTGCGAAATTGCCGGACAGGTATGGGTGTTTCGGTTGAGGAGTGGGCTGGATATTGGTCGAAGGCGAGCGCTTTCGTTTCTGGCCAGCCAGAGAGCTTGTTATGAATCTACTGCCTCCTCCCTCACTGGTGAGCTGGAACATGTTGTAGTGGTGGTCGACCTCATTGGGTGTTCACGACCACACGCGACGACGACGAGGACGTCGTCTAGTAAGACCTGGTCGTGGTGGAGTAGAGTCGTCAGAACGAGGCATGGAGGTTGGCGATGGCCAAGGTGATGCTGAGAGGGGAAGCTGCGGACGATCGAGTTATCACATGCACTTCCAAAAACATTGACGAGGGCGGTGATGAGAGAGGTGCTTCTTGTTGCACGAACAAGCATGTGCGTGTACGGCACGTCAAGCTCCGCTCACGGCCGGCGCGTAGCGGTGGTGAGGCGACGGCGAGAGCGGCAACGCGACGAGTCTCGCGACAACATGATGCAACAGCCAGCTTCAGATCGATTTCGATGCTCAGAGCTGTCGAATGACATCAGCAACAGGCAGAGCTAGGAAATGACTTCCGCTCGGATCGCTTTCGAACATTGCGAGGCAGAATAGATGGTAGAACGCCACATCTGTCTTGGTCATTTCTGCAGTCAGTGTCCAATTCATCGGCCAAGCGTGATATCGGAAGTCGGAGCATTACAGTAATCTGCAGCATCGTGCATCCACCTCGGGATCCACTTCGCCAGTTCGCCTCAACGCAAATCCACGGCTGCCGGCGCGACGCGGATTTTCCTGGGCGAGCTGTCTAATTAGTCTCGCGAGTGGCGGGTTGGGAAAAGTTGGCCAGCGTCCAGCGAACAATGCGGGCTGCGCGGACACAAGAGGCCCCGAGGACGAGGAGAGACTTGCTGGCAGCGGCATCATTGTCGTAATGGAACGAGGCGCATGCATGGATTATCACCACCACTAATCAACACCACCACCACACTCGTTGCACTCACCGCATACTAGCCGCGCCCCGTTCGCGGGGAGCTGAACACCCGCACACCCTTTCACCATTGTCAACGCCGTCACCATGGGCTACGAATACGCGTGGGTGTAAGTCCGCATCAACATTCATTCACCTGCCTGAAGAGATCGGCACCCACTAAACTTCTGCCTGCAGCCACCTAACCTACACCCTCCCACCCGCCGCTCTCCTCTCCGCCCTCTACTTCCCTCTATGGACGAAACTCGACACATACAAAATCCTCTTCCTCATCACCATCGCCGTCGTCTCGACCATCCCATGGGACAGCTATCTCATCCAGACCAATATCTGGTCTTACCCTCCGAACGTCGTAATAGGATGGAAGATATATGACATTCCGATTGAAGAGGTCTTCTTCTTTGTGATACAAACTTACAATACGTCGTTGCTGTACCTGCTCACGAGTAAGGCTGTGCTGAAGGAAACGTTATTGGCAAAAGAGGACAAAGGGACAATTGGACAGCAATGGAAGTATATCAGATGGGGTGGGCAGATGGCTTTGGGGTTGGCTCTGAGGCAGGGAATTAGCTTTGTGAGCGCAGGGAAGGAAGAGACGTATTTGGGGCTGATTCTGGTCTGGGCGTTGCCATTTCTGCTCTTACTGTGGAGTCTGGCATATCAGATGCTCGTCAATCTACCATTGACGTGTACGTGGTTCTCGATCGCATTGCCGACTGTATATCTGTGGGTTGTGGATACGCTGGCATTGAAGAGGGGGACCTGGGTCATCTCGCAGGGCACAAAGACGGGGAGGGAGCTTTGGCCGAATCTGGAGATCGAGGAGGCCATATTCTTCTTCTTGACGAATTGCCTTATAGTCTTTGGACTTGTCGCATTCGACAATGCGATTGCGGTGCTGAACGCTTTCCCGGCGCATTTCAAAAGCGTTCCTCAACTGCCAAGCCCGGTGCTATTGGTAAAGGCTTTACTTCTCCCAGCCGCTGCGTACGACGATGACCGGATATTGGGCTTGCAGCAAAGCGTTGCAAGGCTGAAGAGGAAGAGCAGGAGCTTTTACTTGGCCTCAAGTACCTTCCAAGGGCGACTGAGGATCGATCTCATCATTCTGTACTCTTTCTGCAGGGTAGCAGACGATCTGATCGATAATGCCAAAGACGAGAAAGAGGCCAGAGAATGGGTCAAGAAATTGACAAAGTACCTCGACTTGGCATATGGTGTCGCAGAAAAGGATGGAGCCGGCAACGTCATCCCCAGCAACGACATGAACCGCGGTCAAGCGACACTCTTCATCATGCACAATTTTCCACCCGAAACACAACTCGCACTGATGCTCCTTCCCACGCATCGCCTCAGCAAGGAGCCACTATACGAACTCCTCAAAGGCTTCGAGATGGACCTAACTTTCAATAATCAGAAGTCTGGCAAAGGTAGCTCCGGACCTATCAAGAGCGAAGAAGACCTCGACCTTTACGGAGCACGCGTCGCGGGAACAGTTGCGCTTCTCTGCATCCAGCTCGTCCTCCATCACAACCCTGGCACTTCAGAAACCCAAGCACGAAAACTCATGAAAAGCGGCCATGATATGGGCATTGCCCTGCAATACACCAACATTGCCCGCGACCTCTCCGTCGACGCGCAAATCGGCCGCTGCTACGTTCCTCCACCCTGGCTCAAGAAGGAGAAACTGTCACCCGAAGCCTTCGTTGCTGGTCTCGTCACAACAGGCAAAGTCGATGACTTCTTCTGGAAAAAGGTGGAGATCATCCGAGGCCGGCTCCTCGATCGCGCATTCCAATATTACCACGATGCGATCCCGGCCGTGGAGGAATTACCTTCTCCCGCGAGAGGTCCTATGCGCGTCGCAGTGGAGAGCTACATGCAGATCGGCCGCGAGCTACGAAGACCTGGGTATCGCGTCAAAGCTGGGCGGGCGACGGTACCGAAGTGGAAGAGGATATGGGTTGCGTGGAAGAGGTTGATATCTGCTGCGCCGAGGGAGGAGCCAGCATCATGAGGAGTTCGTTCTCTGCAATGTACAGCCCACGCATGTGGAATTTGCGGTTGAGGCATCTGCGGCTTAATTTCCGATCTAGCATTTTTTGAGCGCATTCCTGATGTGGATACGTTCGTGAGCATATAGATACCCTTCTGCGGAGAGACGTTCGCATAGCGAATTGAGAACAACGTGTTACGCGGATTTGCTTCTCAGCAGTAGTAATGGTGCGATAATCCCGCCCGTGTAGTGCTGCTGAAGTCGCTTGTGAATTGCCCAGGTACTCACCAATCGAAAGATGTGGTAAGTTACCTTGTCTTGCTCCATGCGAAAGAGTGTCAGTGAACGGCGTCGAATGGTTTTGAATCATCGTGCAAATTATCATCGCTAATTGCATTAATATGTATGCTGAAGGCAAGAAAGTCAAATGACAAGATCGGATGAAGCAGCGGGCTCGATGCAGTCATGAAATCAATTTCAAGCTCATTGTTCTCAGCGCCAGAAAATCCAAATATCTTTCAAATGTGCAGTGCTGAGGTCAGCGCTTGGAGAAACGCCAGAATCGCTTCGGACGTGGCGACGTAGTTGGCTCCGGGTCGTCTGTACTAGCTTTCGCATCGACGATAGTAGTAACGGTACTCAAACTTTCCGACTGTGACGAGATGGAATACGTGTCGGAGGCCTTGCGCGATGATGATGGTGTTGTTGTTGTTGTTGTTGTTGTTGTTGTTGCACTGTGTCCATCATTATTGTGAGGAGTACTCGCCACTGCGGCGTGAGCACTATCCGTGGCAATTTTATGCCAATATTCATCGATGAGGGCTTCGAAACGCGCTTGAATTTTTCCAAACGAGAAGCTGCGGAAGACGTTGTTGCGTGGGATGAGGATGCAGATTTGGTGATGGATCTCTTGGGCGTAGTTGCTGAAAGCTTTCGCGGAGGCTTCGACGTCGGAGATGGTCGGTTGCGTGCGGTCTTCGAGGGATGCGAATTGGAATGATTTGGCGAGGATGAGAATGAGATCGGCGGACGTGCAGAGGAAGAGACGGGCTGTAGCTGGAGCGATGAGACATGTTCCAATAGCGGCCGTTGCGATGATGACTGGAGCTGTGATGCCGAATACAAGGCAGGCGATGCCGCCACAGGCGAGAACTTCGGACCAGAACATGACGAGGCCTTCGGCCATTCCGTCTTTGATGTTCGACTGCATGATCTTAAGCGCCTTGCTGGTGTTCAGATCTTGTACGCCGAAGCAGTTGATGATGCGCTTACAGATGTCGTCCTTTGAGCCTTGGCGGCTGCCAGTTGCACCGAAGGGCAGATTCACGGTGCCGACGGCGGTGCCCACTGCAACTTTGTAGCGTCTCATAACCTGGTAGATGGCCATGTGCATTTTGAGATCTGGTCGGGCCATCTGTGCTTTGACGTACATGAGACGTGTTTTCTCATCCTGGAAGACTGAAGAGCTGATTTTCGTCAACTCGGCGATGGATTTCGGATCATCTGGGGAGATGGTTAGCTCTATGACATTGGAGGCCAAAGCTTGATGGATGCTCACTCTGCTCAACACACACCACGGCATCTACTCTTGCGCCATGTATTGCCGTGACCAGAGCCTCGATATGACCTGCCTCTTCCCTCAGCTTCTCCTCGGCAATCGTATTGCATAGCTTGATGTCCACGCCTTCTTGTGCCATTTTGCCAATGATTTGGTTCATGAAAGCATCTTTCTTGGTAGCGACCACGACGACCGGAACGTGCCTTTGGCATTCGGCCATAGCCAAGAAAAATGATTCTGTGGCTCTTTGCACTACTCGTGGGCTTCCGGTTTCAACACAAAACCTACCAAACCACCCTTTGAGTCAGTACAGCCACGTGGATGCAAAAATTTCACAAGAATACTGACCAAATCACATGTAGCTGTTTGCGAAGATCATTCTCCCCCACCCGCTCTCTAACGAATTGCTGAACGGCCTCAAGCTCGCCAGCGCTTCCACCCTCAAACCCATTCGAGTCATGGAGGATGAAATCGTTGCGGCCTGGAATCCGGACTTCATCGTTGATGTTGTGCACGCCTCGTGTCCGCTCCGATACCGCGCTCTGTGAAGCATGTTAACAGCGTCAACCTTGAATTGATCTCGTGCTTCTCACCGAGTCGACGCCAAAGACCCTGCCGACAAGTGTGGATTTGCCGACGCCAACGTACCCACACACGAGAATTCGGAGCGGAGGAAGATCCACATCCTTCTCATTATGGTCGTCGCTGCTCCAAAATCCCGGATTTGGAATGCGTTTGGTGACACCGCCGAATTTTAAGTCGACCTCGCCGAGCATCCGCCCGCTCCACTCTGAGAGGTACTGCACCAGCTCCCCTTGCTTGGTTTCCATGATAAGGTTGATATCGGAGTCGATCAGACAGTATACTGATGGGTGAATTACGGTCCCGAGGGGCACTGGAGAGTCATCAGCGGAGTCCGCAGGGATAACATTCGAACGTACTGCTTGCACAATATCCCAGCAAAGTCGCTGCCGCACTTCCATCCTTGGTGCCATTTTCAGGAGCCTTAAAGATACTCCGGGGCTTTCGAACCCAGAAGTGGAATCCGTCTCTGTTGATCTTGACTTTGTAACGTGTCGAGTACTTCGTATGAAGAACGTGCACCGCTCGAAGATCCTGCATCTTCAGCTCGAGGCGGTTATCGACCGTACAGGACCACATCTCTCTGCTCTTTCCCCAGGCCTCGGTCGGAGGGAACACCAGCATTAGTGGGTCATCGATATGGGGCGCGTTAGGCACATTGCCGTGAAATTCGAGCTGGAGACCGAGATCTCGGCTCTCGATCATCATCCACTGCAGCGGGTACAATGCTAAGCCCGCTTCGAGTGCAGACCCACCAATGTCAAGATGAGCACCGGCGAACCAAGCCTGAACCAGACTGCGACCTGATCTTATCATTTCGGCCAGGACAGACTCTTCGGGCCAGATGTACTCCGGAGTGAACCTTTCGCGATCTTCATGAAGGGCGAGGGCATGGCGAATGTGTTGAATGGAAGGATTTGGTGCAATATTGAACAGACCATTGTCCTTAACAGCTTTGACTGTGTCGAAAAGGCCAAGAAATCGAATGGTCGGTGCGGGCACGGTGCCAACCTTGAATAGATGATTGATCTAAGTGGGCAATGTCAGTCGATGTGCCTTCCCCGTGATTTGAGTGGATGATACCTGTCCCGTGCCAAGCCTGCCTTCGCCTTGCACAGAAGCGTACGCGTTCAGCGCTGTCTCAAAATGCTTGTGAAAAGTCGTTGTACCAGTCGCCTTGAGCTTGCGAATATAATGAAGTAGGCCAGCCACGGCTCTGACAACGAAAGCTCCTCTGCTGAAGCCATAGAGCCATAATTCGTCATGCTCAGAGAGTTCGCAACATCGGCCATACACTTCGCGAATGAGCTCTCTGAAGCCAGTGCCCCATGCTCCAGCATTGAGCTTGGAAACTCCAGGCTTTGTGAGTGCTCCCAAGCCGTTGTAATATTTCCGCTCTTGGATTCATCGCTGCCCATGCTCGTCTGTCACTTCCGCTTCTTTCACGCATGCAAAAATGCTGTAAACATTGGTCAGTGATCCTCGCAGAGATGCGTGGACACCGGTGCCATCGGGTGTGCAGTATGTCCCATCAACGCAGACCACCAATCGTCTGCGTACCGCCTGCGCGGCCATGTGTAAAGGCAAAAGTGGAGATTTGAGCAAGCTGTCCGTCAGTAGGGCCAACTGACAGCCTTATCAGAGCAACCCCGACTAAGGCTTCGGCGGAACACTCCAACACTGGAGTTGTGCTCATGCACAATGGGAAGCTCTGCGGCTGAGGTAACACAGCGGGACTGGCGGCCTCCGCCAAGTCTGAACCAGCTCGGTTACAAGTGAACCGCCTGTGATTGGCCATATTTGCATGAATGTATGCCTTGTGCGACACACAGATGCTTCGAACCGAGAGCTGGAGTCGGTCATGTTCGACAATTTGACGCAGCCTCTATGCGCTGACCACAAACGCTCGCCTGGGAGCTGAGAGGAGCCCTTGGCTTCCTTCTGGGCACATGTGTTGTAACGCTCATCAGAAAGTATCCAGCCGGCCGAATGACTGGACGTCTCCCACGCGCGCGCGCCCGAGCGGCGAAGCGGTACCCTGGTCCGCCAAGTGATACTTGAAGACCTTGTGAAGTCACGGTGATGGTCCAGGACTGCCGGAGGCGCTTTGCGCAAGTCATCGAGCGACTGGGCCGGCGGCTCAACGAATGGAACATGGATCCACTGGATGTGAATGTTGGTCGCTCGTCGGACAACACGCATATTTGACATCTTCACCATCCGGAATTCTAGTCTTGGAAGTCTTGAGAGCTGAGTTGAAGTGCATCGGGTTGTTGCTGCCGTCGGCGGCTTTGCGAACATTCGCAAGCTGCATAAGTATTATCGGTCTGGGGTATCTAAATCCTAGAGGTGTTCTCCCGGCACGTGCCCGAGCAGAGCTCAAACATAGCGCATGGCGCCTTACTCTTGACCTGGCGGCCACCCAATACTCATGCAGGTTCGCATCTCGGCTGGCCGAAAATCCAAGTGGCGGCCTTTCGCCTGTATCGAGATCGGATCGCGAAAGAAATGCCCGAAGGCTTCCCAGATTTCAGTGTAGCTATCTCGTGTCGCAATTGAGATCGATGAATCATGACGGAAGTTGTAGTGAGCCGCGAATCAGCGTGGAGGTAACTATGGTAGAAGATGTGTTGAGATGTGAGGTCACAGATGTGTGCTCAGTAGCGGCTCGGGCCACTTTCGGGCTGGCACCACCGAATGGAGAATGGAGGGCGCCCTCGAGGCAGTTACATACTGTTCCACAACCCAATCTTGGGCTTTTCGGCGACCATGGCGCCGACTTGCCGCCTTATGAAACGCACAGCCTCAGCCCGTGTCCGTTAGGCTTCCGCCAGAAGAGAACGCAGGTTCGCTCATTGTGGTCTCGCACGATTGACACTGATGATGAAACACGAATGGCAATCGCAGCCTACTCTTGCATCGCGAAATGCCTGAGGTGCTTCTCACTCATCTCCCTGCTGACCCCGCGTTGCAAGTCAGTGAACCTTGCAAAGGCACGCGAGTCGCAGGCAGAACAACAAGGGGCCTTATCTCCAACTTTTCGCAGGACCGGTAGGTTGTATTCGCATCTTTGGACTGACTGCACACTACAGCCTCCATCCAAGAAATATCCGAGGAGATGAAATCCGTATTCCGCACGGCATACAGCATCAAATGAGCCTCAAGCAGCTGGAAATCACGGCGCCACCACGAATTACGGATTGCTAGGATCCCTGCTGCGCGGCCAACATGGAATCAGACGTCACCACGAATCCGCGAGACGGACTCTCCACGGCGCGACAAAATGCGGCGCAGCCAGAGTCCGCCGAAACAGTATCTCTGCGTCGGCTCAAGAAGCGAGAGACAGACAGGCTCAGCAAACGCAGAACCCGTGAACGAAAGCAGCTACACATGCAACACATGGAAGCTGTGATGGAAAGTCTAGAGCAACATGATTCGAGTGGCCAAGTCGCTGCTCTTCGTGGCCAGCTGGAAAGGTCCGAGCAAGAACGAGCTTTACTTGTCCGAACTTTACAAGACATCCAACATCTCATAACTCAAAGAGGGCTCCGGGCGAATCATTTCGGAACGAGGAGCTCGAGTACAGCGAGTGATGAGCCTGGCATCTCACAGGCTGGCACAATCTACCCACTTCCATCTGCGGCGGCTCATCGACGCATTCATAATGATATGCTCTTAAGCAACTCCGATGTCCAGGACACCCGGAACGAGAATCAGGAATTTCATACAGCTCGGGCGATCCGAGGAGAGCACAGAACTCCCGAGATATGTGCTCCGCCGCCGAACAAGGCGTCTACCAAAGCCACGATCCAATCACAAGCGTATAACTGGATCAAGCCTGCTGCAAAATGTTCTTGCCAAACGCACGTGAATCGCTTGTCCGGTCATGATGCAGTGTGGCAAGGCAATTATTGGAAGTTCTGTGTTGATGTTCTGGACGAACGATTCGACTGGGCAGAAAATATCGGCCCCGCTGATGATGACGAGTCTGACGATGTGCTGGTCCGTGGAGTACTTGAAGGGTGGGACAGTGTCGAGCAAAATCGCCGCACTCCATTGCATCCTTCTCTGCAGATGCTACGTCGCGTTGACGAAGCTATGTTTGGACCAATACCGATGACTGAACGACTGGCGATGCTCCGAGCCATGCATTTACTCCTACAATACCACACAGACCCGACCGCCGAGCGGTATGAGCGTTTGCCCCCTTGGTATACGTATCGACCTGAGCAGCATCAGAAACACACTTATGCGGTCGAGTACTGGGCATGGCCTCAATTTCGTCTTCGTTTTGTCGGAGACGAGCACCTGTATTGTGGTAATGGCTTCTTCCGAATGTATCAGGATGAGATGCGACTACTGTGGCCTTTTGAGTTCCGAGACTGTTATACTCATGATCTCGAGACTGGGCTGTACAAGCCAAGCATGCTGTTTGACCAAAGGATCAACAACATTAATTGTTGGACGATGGGACCAGATTTCTTCGAAAAGTTTCCGGAGCTGTCTGGCGTCATACCTACCAATCTGCGTTCGGTGCCGAAGTCGATGCCCGCCGCGGGCGTGTCGAGGAGAGGGAAGCCACAATCTTCTATGAACACCACATTTCCTAGGCAAGCCCGGACTGGTTTTGTGGAAGCCGAAGACGACGAGCCAGTGCAAAGACGGGACCAAGGAGGTAATCATTCTGCGTGCTCTGCGCCTT
This sequence comes from Cercospora nicotianae, assembly GCA_029490675.1. Classification (NCBI taxonomy): domain Eukaryota; kingdom Fungi; phylum Ascomycota; class Dothideomycetes; order Mycosphaerellales; family Mycosphaerellaceae; genus Cercospora; species Cercospora nicotianae. The sequence goes on along the minus strand of JANQAT010000012.1, from coordinate 4,588,080 downwards.
GCAATACAGTATCGCTTCCACATTATCCACAAACTACTGGGGTGACGGCTTCTCATTTTCAGCGGATGCCCGCTACAACGTTGCATCAGAGCAATCGCCGACCCGTACAAAACCCTGTGAACGTCTGGCCCAATGCCGGATATGGATGGCATAATCTATCTGATACGGAAGCTTGGTTCAACGAACTTGGAACTGCTAGTACTGGCTCTGGCTTAGACGCTGGTATTGCTGAAAATGTTGCGATGGAGCCCTTTCTTAACATGGACTGATTCTTGTACATTGCGGCTGAAAGGCATTGAAGTACTGCATCAACAACAACTTAATGACAATGAAGCGCTTGCGGCATACTCCGCACGCCCCACGGCAGCTCCATCATGCACTCACAACCTCACTAGGCTCTACCTTCTTCCCATTAGCCCTCTTGTCCCCCATCACCACATCCTTGAACACCGCAAAACTCGACTCCGTCTCCCCCAACACCGGAAAATGAAACCCACACTTCGGACACTGCTCCATCAACACAGCCTGCTCCTCACTCAACTCATACTTCTTGTCCTGCGTCTCCGCACAAACAGGACAAACTCTCAACAATCTCGTTCCCACAAGTTCGAAATTCGTAATCAAATCTTCCATGATAGCACCATTTGCCGCCCAGGCTTTACAGTGTTTGTGATAGGTGTTTTTATGCCAGTCGTAGAGTGCGCCTCGCGACGTCCAGAATGAACATTCGTTGAACCAGGTGGGATCGTCGGGGTGTTCCCACCAGGTTAGGTGCAGGAACCCGGGGAGTTGCATGAGGTGCGTGCGGGTGTCGGAGAAGAGGAGTTTGAATTTTGGTAGGCGTCCGGGGAGGAGAAGCGGACGCGTTGCATGGAGAGGTAGATTGGCATTTTTGGGGTTGGTGAGGTGCGAATGGATGGTAAGGGATGGTGGGTGGGATCAGAGATTCACAACAGATTCTGATAATTTGTGAGTGAGCGTTAACAACGCTGTGAAGGTATGAATACTCAAATCACTGGCACTCCTATCGCAAATCATTCTTCTGCTGATATAGGGTTGGACAGAAGGACGAACGGCAGCTTGACGACACTTCGGACGTCGTCGTTATCAGACTTCCGCACTTCGACTCCCCCAAATTGCAATGCACACGCGACATGTTCCGACCCCTCTTTCTTGCTTATCATTGTGAACACTTATCAGACAAATCATGTCAATGTGATTCGTGGGAGAAGTTGAAGTGTTGTGCGGAGAATGCCTGCGATCAGCTCAAGTCGAATCGGTGTCGAAGCGATACGATCGAAGCGACAATTTTCGAAGCAAGCTCAACTTTTGCGGGTCCGTTCTGTGCAATGCGTACTCTAATTGATGGATTCGTGGATGTCTATACCAATGGAAGTGACCAATGCGACGATATCGAAGTCATTCATTGAGGAATACAAGGCGAGTGAGTTCTTGCAGATTGATCTCGCTGCTCCTAGCAAGCGAGGTGAGTAGGGTGTAAGTAGCTGTGAATCATCTCATCATGTACTGCTGACAAAGAGCTAGCCATACATGGCAACAGTGCAGTGCATGCCGCAGCACATATTGCAGCAATGATCTTGGACCTCTGAATGCATTCTTAGTATTTCGAAGCCCGTTCTCGACCCAGCCTAAGCGAGGCTCTCTGCTACGGTAGCTCTCGCCATGCGAAAGTTCACGAAGAGTTGTCGTTCGTCATGTCCGATAGTCGTGCATTGGCCGCGAATCACCCTGGCCGTTTGCCATCACTTCTACAGTCATCTTCTCGGCCACGCATCGATTCCGCTGCCTCCTTACCCAAACGACTGTTCTACTCGGAATGATTGTACGCTTTTTGCCTGGCAGTGATGGACCACTGCGACCCTGTCCGTCTCATCGTTGCGTTGGCTTAGATCTCCATAACTTGAACGAAGTTGAACGTCCGCCAAGTCGAAGATCGGATCTCAAAATGGAGCGCATTCAGTCCACGAACCAAAGCATACTAGTCTCACAGCATATACTTGGAGATACTTGGCAGCTCCAATGATTTCGACTGTAGCTCGTCTCCTTTAGAAAGAATAAAACGTGAAGACGTCCTCCGACGGCGAGCTTTGGATTTTATGCACCTTGTTCCAGCGCATCACACGACGTTTTCACCTCCCGTTCCTTCTACCAAAATTCTTTCGTTCCCAACATGCCTCGTCATGGAGCCCTCGTGCTGCTCATAGCTTTCTTGACCCGGCTCGGTAACGCTACGGTTTTCTGCAATGGTCCTCCGGTATGTCGCTGTCGACTGCCTGGTCAAAAGCTTTGTTGAACTCATCACTGACCTCTCAAAAGGGCACGTGCATTTCATGCGAGTCGAAGAATGTAGATCTGGATTGGTGTGGCCCGGTATGTGGACGCAGTTGTGCTGGTAAATACACCAAAGTGGCGTATGAAGCTGAGTAGTGAGTACCAGAGATCACGTCCTGCTCACGGCTTAAATCTGATGTCGTTGCAGCTTCAGGGGGATTGTTTCAATGATCCTGATTATGGTCCACAATGCCATGGAGCGGAGTGGAGAGGGCAGCATTGTTATTGTTACAATTGAAGTGACAATTTGGTCGATGTTATTGTGATAGACAGGGATCGGTGAGTTGCAGCGATGCGTTCGATGGGTGGTTGATTGACAGTCTTCCTTGAACAGTACATTAAAATTCGACAGTCATTGACTGACCACCCACACTCATGTTCAAGCTTGCATTGATTCCGAACACCTGTCACTCGGTGCGTCTGACTCCACATCTAACACAAATCGTGGTATCGCACTTAGGGCTCGTACGGGGATCATCTCACGCGAGGGTTTCAGCTTGTTCCACTGCTCGCTCACCATGAAGCTTTCCTTCACACAGCTCGTTGTTAGGAAGACGTCACGCTGCAACAACAACGAGGTTTGACTGTCGCTGTTGACCTGCACAAATCATCATGAGGCACAGCGACTTGACGACAATCCTCATGGCATTCCTGAACCCGAGTTGAGAAACGCTGGCTCCTAGCCTAGTGTATCACTAGCTGCTACAAAATACGATGCTGGCCAGAGTCTAGATGGCCCAAAGAGAACGAAATATCACAATAGCCAGTTGAAGAATTTCGGATACATCGACTGGTCAAACACTAGCAGGTCACTGCAAAGTGATATAACATGAAGAAGAAGTGCTGGTGCAGTGCGAGATTCTATCTTTCCTGCAGCGTACTTCGATTCCAGGACTTTTTCTACGAAAAGGGTTTCTCTGTCGTTACTGTCGTTCCGCCATGCCTCCATTCAGAAACATTATTATGCTGTTGGCATTGGGCCAGTTCGGCGCCGCTTCAATTCTATGCAAGGCACCTGCGGTGAGTGAAGACTAACAATTCCACGAGTATAGAGTTATTCTCACAGCCGCTGATTTTCGCCGTAGGCCGGATATACTACCTGTGCATCCAAAGGCGTCGAATGGGTCGGGTGCACTGGGGGCACAGTGTGCCCCGGCTCGTGCCCCGGAAGAAACAATGCCTGTGAAGCGGAATAGTGAGTACTTGCACTTGCCAGCAACTAATAAGTTGCGGTTTACGCCTGGAATCTAACGTTGGCGCAGTTTCGAGAAATTTTGTTACTACGATGAGGAAACTGGTGTGGAAACATGTGATCCAGCTCAGTGGAAGTCATCCAATTGTTACTGCTGGTAGACCGTTACAGGCGCATGAATGCTGGTGGGGAGTTGTCCCTTATTTGGTGAATATTCTTGTTTTGTATACAACAGTGACAAGCATGCGGATTGTTGGCGGGCTCATTGTATACGGTACACCCACCAGTCATGCTCGCAGCTTACATCGATTTCCACCACCTGGTGCTCTGTGCATTCGGATGAGCCCTAAGTGGGACACTACGGTCTGTCCACGTCTAACAGAAATCGGGATGTCGTACTTAGGGTTTCTCCGGGCATCGTTTCGCGCAAGCGTTCAGCCTGGTTGCCCACATTACCAATATTGTCCATACAATGATTCTATTGCCCCTTCAGCATGAGAGACCTGCCTTGCGTAGGGAACGGTCGCGCAGTAAACCAAACGAGGTTTCGCTGGATCGCCGTCGAGCTGCAAATAATATTGATGAGATACAGCGACTTGATGACAATCACTGTGACTTCTTTGGATCTGAAATGGAGAACGCCGGTCCTAGTATGTTGTATTCTTAGCTCTTACAACATGCTGTGCTGGCCACCGCCACAGAAAGCCTAGAAAGAACTGTTTTCACATCGATCAGTTGAAAGTATTCCGGGAATGTCGGATGGTCAAATGCTAGCAGTCCGCTGTAAAGTGATATAAGACGAAGAGATGTGCTCAATCTCATCTTTTGGGCAGTGTACTTCGATCCTCGAAGTTCTCCACCAACGGCAACCTCTGTTTTCCATTCTGTCATTCCACCATGCCTTGTCTGAGAGACCTCATTATGCTTTTGGCATTGTGTCATCTAAGCAGCGCCCAGGGGACCGTATGTCATGCGCCTAAGGTGAGTGGAGATCAACGATCTTACGAATATGAAGTTTTCCTCACGGTCGCTAATTTTCGACATAGCATCAAATTGTTCGTTGTGAATCAAAAAAAGGCGCGGAGTGGCTAGGGTGCACTGTGGATGGAGCTTGTGCCGCTGAATGCCCTGGCCGTCATTTTCATAAGACCGACTGCGAAGCGAAGTAGTAAGTACTTTGCCACGATTCAATGAGGTGCGTCCTATCGCGCGAGTCTAATGTCGACGCAGTTCTGCCAAAAAATCTTGCGTCGAAGATCCGATGACCGGTGAGCAAATATGCGATGGACCGGGATGGAAGCCGTGGAACTGTTACTGCTCCTAAAGCGCCGCAATGGTGTACGACTTCGGAGGGTCGTTGTCTCTCGTTTGTTCACAGCCGCTTGATCGAGTCGATGTTGGCGACGCGACACAAAGATGTATGAACTCAATATGCAGACCTCTTTGAGCGGGGTATGAGAACGAGCGTCAGCTTGCGATGACCAGTGCAAGTCTCTAGCGTGACCTTATCAATCTTCCGGGCCTACGGACGCGTCAAATCCAGGTGTGCTACGAGAGGAGAGATACCGCGTCGGTTCCAAAGGCGGAGATTGAGATGTATATCGTGAGCGGTCGAGGGTGTCGAATCGATATGATCCCGACACGAACATTGCTCTGCCGCATCCATCAGAGCAAAGACTGATTATAAGTAAGAAGGATTTCTGCACCACGTACCATGTTCAAAGCTCAGACTGGTGTCTATCGTACCACTATCGAACATGGCACAAACTCAGACTGCAGTCCAGCTCGATGCCAAAGTCGGCGTGAAGGGAACGCCTCATGTCATTGAGCCAACTGACAATGCAGCACAGCCTTCGGCTCACGTTGTCCACGGCGGTGTGCAGTGTCCACCAGCAGAAGCCTGGGCTCCCTTCGAATGGGAAGAGCCAGGTCGTGGCAAGCAAGTCCATGGAGAAGTGACCATATTCCGACCTTTCGGAACTTCTGGCAAGCTCATGGCCGGTTTCTGGAGAACTGGTCCGACTTCTCCAGGCTGCAATAGAGACGGCTCACATACCATCAGATACTCTTCTCCGCTGGGCGATGAGACGGCGTGCGTTATTGATGGAACTGCCACCTTGACAGTTCTGGCTACTGGCAAGAAGTTCCATGTCGGACCAGGCTCCATCATCAGCTCACCACATGGCCTCGCGGTTGAATGGGCGATTGACGGGCCATACTTCAAGAAGTTTTGGGCAATTTTTGGTTCTGGCGATGCCGCTACTCCGAAAGTCAGCCCACCACTCGAGCTACAAGTCAATCACGTATCCGATGAACCTCCAGAATGGACTGAATACCACTTCGTCGAGCCCAAAGAGGGTGCTCAAGTCTGCGGCGAGCTGTACTTCATTCGTGATCGTGGCTCTTCTGCTGCAACTATGTTGAGTGGAGTCTGGCGTTGTGGCAAAGGCATTGCGGCTTCGCATATCCATGACGATGGCACTGTGACGACGCCTTACACCGGCACGCTGGGAGATGAGACCATTTTGCTGTTGGAAGGTCAAGTTGAAGTCACCGAGACCGCTACGGGAAACAAGCATCAGTTCAAGGCAGGAGATGTGATTGGACTGACTTCGGGTATGCACATCACTTGGGTGTCGAAGGGCCCATTTTGCAAGAAGCTGTGGATTATCTCGAGAGACGCGGCTACTGCGTGAAGCTTAGAGGATTCGGTCGTGGCTGAAACTGACGTTGGGATGATAATATTTCTGGTGTTTGCTTGTCTGTACATAAGAATGGCCTTTGCGATGATCTTGTATTGTGTTTGTTGATAGTTACATGGAAGTATGTTGTTCTCCTTGAGAAACTGCATCGTACCACGCCAAGGATCCCAATCGTGCGTGTCATCCATTCGGTCCTAGCGCCGGCCAATGCTTGCATGTGATGATCGCATGAGCTCTCTCCACACGATGATAGCGAGCAGCCAAATCTCACCTCAACAAACGCCTCCGCGTTGCCCACCCTCTCTTCTTTCCACCATGAACAATACAACACCACATCCCTCCCGACCTGCCCCTCCATCGCGATGCCGTCCACATCGAAGAGGCCGACCGCGATAGTAATCGGTTCTGGCGTCGGAGGCGTCAGCACTGCAGCTCGTCTCGCTCGCGCAGGCTTCCACGTCACCGTTCTCGAGAAGAACAATTTCACAGGCGGCCGCTGCAGTCTCATCCACCATGAAGGCTACCGATTCGATCAAGGACCCTCGCTGCTCCTCCTCCCCGGCCTCTTCCATCGCACTTTCGCGGAGCTCGGAACGAGCTTAGAACAGGAAGGTGTGAAGCTGCTGAAATGCGAACCGAATTACATGATCCATTTCTCCGATGGCGAGAAGTTCACCCTGTCCAGTGATCTGAGTGTCATGAAGACAGAAGTAGAGAAGTGGGAAGGAAAAGAAGGATACACGCGCTATCTTGAATTCCTGAAAGAGAGTCACGGACACTACGAATTGAGTGTACGAGAAGTCTTGCTGAGAAACTTCGAAGGCTTGACAGCCATGTTGCGCCCAGAGTTCCTACGACATCTCTTACAACTACATCCTTTTGAAAGCATTTGGACAAGAGCGGGGAAGTATTTCTGGACAGAGAGGTTGAGGAGAGTCTTCACGTTCGGGAGCATGTACATGGGAATGAGTCCATTTGATGCGCCGGGGACGTACAGTTTGCTGCAGTATACAGAGCTGGCTGAGGGTATTTGGTATCCGGTGGGTGGGTTTCATCGGGTCGTGGAAGCGCTGGTCAAGATTGGGGAGAGGGAGGGAGTGGATTTCAGGATGGAGACCGCTGTGAAAAAGATTCTGTTAAGTGAAGATGGAGGTGTTGCCAAAGGGGTGGAATTGGAGGATGGGAGAAGACTGGAGGCGGATGTTGTGGTCAACAACTCGGATCTGGTGTACGCCTACGAGAAGTTATTACCGATCAAGACACCTTATGCGGAGAGTTTGAAGGGGAGACCCGGGAGCTGCTCAAGTATATCGTTCTACTGGGCATTGGACCGACAAGTGCCAGAACTCGAGGCCCACAACATTTTCCTGGCAGACGAGTATCGGGAGTCGTTTGACAGCATCTTCAAGAAGCACTTGATACCAGACGAGCCGAGCTTCTACGTCAACGTCCCAAGCAGAGTCGACTCTACCGCCGCACCAGAAGGCAAAGATTCAGTCGTAGTACTAGTACCCGTAGGCCATCTCCTCGAAGAAGACCGCCACGCCTCACAAGCACACCAACTATCAGCATCGCGAAACGGCCACATCTCCTCCGCCTCCCCTCCAGATCAACCAGGCCTCACCCCCACAGAAAAACAAGACTGGCCCGCCATGATCTCCCTCGCCCGAAAAACCATCCTCTCCACAATCCAATCTCGCACAAACGTCGACCTCACCCCCTCATAATCCACGAATCAACCAATTCCCCTCTATCCTGGAAACAAACCTTCAACCTCGACCGCGGCGCAATTCTCGGTCTGAGTCATTCTTTCTTCAACGTCCTCTGTTTCCGCCCTACAACCCGTGCTCGCAAACCAGGCGCCTTCGACGCGCAGCTACTCAAATTTGGAGTATTGGGGAGAGCAGCGGAAGTTATTATTGATGCGTTCAGAGGGAGAGGTAAAGATATCAAGGGGTTGTATATGGTTGGAGCGAGTGCCCATCCGGGGACTGGAGTGCCGATTTGTTTGGCTGGAGGGGCGTTGGTTGCGGAGCAGATTTGTGGGGATTATGGGGTGGAGATTCCTTGGAAGGAGGAGGAGAGGAAAGGGAGGGATGTGGGAGGGAAAAGGAAGTTGGATGTGTTGGAGAGGCCGATGTGGTTGGATAGTTGGGAGCAGTGGGTTAGTGTGTTGATATATCTGTTGGTGGGAATCTTCGCTTGGCTCTGGATGAAGTTTAGATGATGAGGGCAATGGAAAGCTGGGATGAGACTGGTGATTGGAAGGAGGACAGAAGACGATATGGTCACATTGACAATATCTACAGTGTGTCATCTGCATACGGGGAACTCCGAGCAAGGGCGATACCTAGAAAATAGGCCAAAATGCCCTGCGAATTCTTACTCGGAGTTCCGCGTATGCAGGTAACACACTGTATTAGGATGACATTTACGCTACGAACAAGCAATTCAGTATCATTTCCTGATACCAAGTCGGCCAACACTGAATCCGCGCCTACACAGCACTCTGTGCCTCACACCATGGCCTTAGCTCGCTCTCAGAACCAAATTGCAGGACGTCAACATGATCGGGCTTTCGCTAATTTGCGATTGCTCCGCTTATACAGAACCAAACACTTCGAAATACATTAGCAGTGAGGAGTCTTCGGTTCTACGTTCTGTGATTCGCTGCCCCGTATGCAGGTCGTTCAGGAACAGGGTTGACAATATCACAGATCGGGATTCGTGTTCGTGGCCGTCTTCCGATCGGCCTCATGTAACTCTTGTCACTCAGTTTCACTTGTCCATTTTGGATTCCTTTCAGGTACAAGGAATTAGGCCAGGAAACACCGTGTTTCGCAATATGGTTCGCATGCCTAGTAGTTAGGGCGTGGATAAAGTGCGAAGGGCTTCACAGCGAGCCAGGATAAGTCATACTGTATTTTGACCTTGCGAAGGCAACTTTAAGTCTTGAATGCGGCTCCGGTCCTTGGAACGCAGCCAGGAATTGGCCGTTTCGATATACTGCTGTGGTTGATACGTACCGGTAAATTCCGGCGGGGAGATACTGAAGTCGTGTGACATTGGCGGTGCTTTTGGAATCCTGGTGGTACAGTCGTGCAGGGTTCTCCTCAGGTGCTGGACCTTGGCGGTCGCCAGACAAGTTCTTTGCTATACTTTCTTGTTTAGCAGGAAGCGCAAATTGCAGGTCTTGTGATGGCCTACAAGAGAATTCGCCGCACATCTGCCGCGAAGATGGGAATGCTGGGAGACACTGGACGTGCTTGAGACAATCCGTGCGGAGCCCCAGAGTCTCAGAGTGATGGAGGTATTCTGCGGTGCCGTCCTCAAGCTCTTCTGGTACTTCTGCGCCAAGACCAATGCACCGGATCATGTGCTGGACACATATATTTCCCGATTCGTTGTGATAGCAGGAGCACATTATCTATCGGCGTGGTGGCCTGATATGGTAGAATGCTGCTGTAGGTTCGTGGCTGCTTTTGCGGTGTACAGTGTACAACAGTCGCACAATTGAGGGGGATTGGCGCTACTGCAGTGACTTGTCTTGTTTGAAGCTGTGACTTATCTTTCGCATTGCCTTTTCGCTCTTCGCAACTCTGCTCAGCTGGGCGCACTTCTTCCCGCTGGCGTTGGCGAGAGTTCGAAACAGGTCTCATCTGGTATGGTATGAACATGTTCATGTTGCTGTTCCTGGACTCTAGAATGCTGCTCCCGGTCGCACGAGGTGTTTTCAGACTGCAGGCATACTCTGGTCGATGGACAGCGACTGTCGTGGACTGCATGTTCGACTTGGGTTGTCCTTGTAGATTGATACAGTACATGTCGCAGTGCATGGAGTTATGTCAGTGGCTGAAGCTCTCGCCACGACGGAAGCTGATTGCAGCGGACCTGTGCCCGCCGCAATCGCAACTTCCAACTTCCTGCGGTCGATCGTGTGGCTTGTCGAAGCTGCATTGATACTGGGCGCTGATCTGTACGATACCAAAAACGCAAATGCTCTTCTTCTTGGCCAGCCAGCCATCTGCACAGCGCATCTCCCGGGAGCAGCTGCACTCGGTAAGGTCAGACTGGGCAAGCTCTTGTCGCGACAAGTTTGATATCAGCTCAACAAGACGTGCAGTTCCAGATGCGCGAAGGACCTCGGGCCAGGCCAGACACGGCGCATCGGCGGAATCGACACTCAGCACATCGGTCTGAACTCATGCCGCGCACTTCCGCTGAGATGTCGAGTTCTCATGAAAGACGATGCACGACGCTGAGAACGCCTCCCGTCCACCAGTCTCCACCAGCGACGAGCTTGATTGTACAAGATTTTGCTTCGCTGAGATCATGATGAAGTCGGAGGGCGTGGGCGCGGTGCAGGCCGAGCCGAGCGGATGCACGATTGCGGAGCAAAATGGTTGTTGTCATTGCGCGTGTGACGGCACGCGGCCAGACCAGCACGGCAGCAGCTCGACGGTATGCGGTGGAAGCGGTTAGGCAATGGGCAGCGCGTCCCATACGTCGTCCGCAATCTCCTGCGCTGGTGTGCAGAGATGGCCGGCGTTCTGCCCGATCGCTGCGGCGCGAGAGTGATGCACGTCTGTCAAAAGTGGTGGAGAGCGACAAGCTTCGACAAGGTTGGCGCTACGCAGCGCCAATGCCATCTGGTGACCGCATCTCTTCTCTCATCCACCCATCATCTACCACTCGCCCGATCTCGTCAAGCGCATCACCGCAATTCGGCAGAGTCGAGCTATGCATCAGACCACCGCTGCCGTGCCCTGTCGGTGCTGCTGCTGCTGCTGTCGCGGTCGCTGTCGAGACGGCGTGGTACAGCGCGCGCGCGCCTTGCGGCAATGCCTTCGAGCCACTGAAGCAGACGCATTCCTGTTACTCAAGACAAAGTCCCTTGGACTTGGCCGCCGAGCTCGCTTCCGGTGCAGCTTCCGGCGCGATGCAGCACGGCGATCATAGATGACCTGCCGACACTGGTGGGAACTCGGCACAGGCCGTTGGATGAGTGAGTCGCGCTATCATTGCATATGCTTCTGCCGGGTCGCGCGGCAGGTGATTTGAAAATGCACCTCGAGCAAAGTGACAACGTCATTGTCGTGCAAGAGTGCAAACAGTGCGCTCCGGCATAAACAAAAGCTGCACACGCGCGCCTCAAGTGCTTCTTCCTCCCGTCCATCACACCTGAGCAGCATTCCACACTTTCGCCGCAGCTGTCGACCACCACAGCACTCATCATGTCCAACGACGCTCTGAACGTCAACGGCGCCAACGTCAATGGCGGCCGCACCGCCGAGATTGCACTCACTGTGCGCGGTTCCGACTGGTACTGGGCCGTCTGCGCTGTCATGACTGTCTCGACGTTCGCCTTCTTGGGACTCGGAATGAGGAAGCCACGCCATGACCGCATCTTCCACTACATTACCGCAAGTGTAACCATGGTGGCTGCCATCGCCTACTTCTCCATGGGCTCACATTTGGGATGGACACCCATCGACGTCGAGTTCGAGCGCAGCGATCCCCGCGTTGCAGGCGTGGCTCGTGAGATCTACTACGTTCGCTACATCGACTGGTGAGTGCATACAGCCAGCGTCAAATTTCTGTTCAAGACTGACTAGGTGCAGGTTCATCACCACGCCCCTTCTGCTGACCGACCTGATGTTGACTGCTGCGATGCCATGGCCCACAACTGCCTTTGTGGTCCTGGTCGACGAAGTCATGATTGTCACTGGTCTTGTGGGAGCACTTGTCTCCTCCAGCTACAAGTGGGGTTATTTCGTGTTCGGATGCGTTGCGCTTGCCTACATTGTCTACGTCCTTGTGTGGGAGGCACGCAAGCACGCCAACGGCATTAGCTCCGATGCTGGCAAGGCTTTCCTCTACTGCGGCTCTTTGACCGCATTCTTGTGGATCCTCTACCCGATTGCATGGGGCGTGTGTGAGGGCGGAAACGTGATCGCCGTCGATTCCGAGGCCATCTTCTACGGCATCCTCGATCTCCTCGCCAAACCTGTCTTTGGCGCTCTCCTCATCTGGGGTCACCGCAACATCACCCCTGCGCAGCTCGGACTTACCATCCACGATTACGGTGGAGACGACCCAGTCGTTCACCACGAGAAGACTGGAGGCAATCACGGACACACTGGACATCCTGGTGACAACCCAGTTCTCAACAACGGAACCAATGGTCACACCAATGGCCACACCAATGGCAACGCTGTTTAAGATGAGAGCACCTCTCAAAACATCGCTCTCTGGCTCGACAGAACAAGGGGAAAAGAGCTGAGGTTCACAGGAGACGACTTGACATGTTGCGTTGCCTGGCGCTGTGTTCGCTGCATAACAGATACCCAAAACGCGTTTGCAACGACGATGAAATGATACTACGCAGCTGATGATCAGTTCGTAATGATAGTTAGCTGTGCAGTCAGCTTAGTCTATACTGCTTAATAACCGCAAATGATACCACTCATCTTTGGTTGAAGCTTTTCTGGCCCCTTTCTGTCTCGCCCGCATAAGCCTGTATCCCCGCAAATTGTGATGATTACCGCAGGCCTCTTTCCTAAAGTGTGACGCCGGCCGTCTGGGATGATGCTCGTGATCTTCTGGTTGCAAGGATCCACATGGCACGTGGCAAGGATGCTGACGAGCTTAGTGCCACAAGTGCAAATCCCTCCGCCTTGTTTCTCGTATCTCACTCCTCGACAGATTCGACGTTCCAAGCACGCCTCACGAGGCCAAGACGCGTTCGCATCGTCAACCATGAGTGCGTTTGCGAATTGTGGTCTCCAGGCACGGAGCGGCCGATTCGAGACTGCGACTCGGACACGGCGATGGTCCGATGCACGAAGCTTTCCTGTCCGCTGAACAATTTCCTCGGGCCTGATTGTGATCAGTAGCTGGACATGCACTTTGCGTTTGTGGTATATGCAACACGCCTCCCAAGGGGCCAGAGCAGCAGTTGCGTTCGCGCAAGACGTCACTGCCTGCGAACGGTGGGAAGAGCAGCCGACACTGACCCAGTTCACGCACACCTGCAAACTCGGCGACATGTCCAGGTCATCCCACCTGGTCGGAAAACACCTCGGGCAGCGTGCGGATGCCTTCTTTCTGTCGCCTCTTCCCTGCGACCACGACTGGCCCGAAGCTCTACCCGATTGAGCCTTCACCCTGGGCGGCCACTTTAGTGACAGCGGGCAGCCTGACCAGAAAACACTCTGTTCTATCCTTGCTGAACGACTCGCTGTTTTCATAACCCCTCGCTACTCTGGTCAACAAGGCGCGACTCCCCCAGTTCTACGCTGATTCTCAATCCGTAGATCAACAACACGCAGACCTTGCGACCACGAGATGTGAATTGGCACCTCTTGGCCTTCCTCAGCATGACCAACGGTGATACGGATGTCGCTCCCTACAGTCCGTTGATAACCATCGATGGACAAGAATACTTTCCACCACCGTACAGCAAGCCGACGCTCAGCGACAATCACCGGCATAGCATAATACCATTTGCCACTCTCGCGACAATCTCGGTCGGCAGCTGCATAATCGTCATTGCAGTCATCCTCCTGCGCATAGTCAGATGGAGAGGCCACTACAAGACATGGCTGGGCTACAATCAATACGTCGTCCTGGCACTGAACCTGTTGATTGCAGATCTTCAGCAGAGTGCCGCTTTTCTCGTTAGCTGGCACTGGTACCGTATCAACGCGATCCTAGCACCGTCAACACCATGTTTCGCGCAAGCTTGGCTCCTGCACTCTGGAGACATGAGCAGCGGCTTCTTCGTACTCGCCATCGCCGTGCATACCTACTTCACTGCCGTGCACGGCAAGCGGTTGAGTGATCGAACTTTCATGGCCATGATTGCTGGAGTTTGGATCTGGTCATATTTTCTCACTGCGATTGGTATCTGGATTCGCGGACGAGACAAGTACTTTTCGGCTGCGGGATCCTGGTGTTGGGTCTCGACAAACTATGAAGCCGAGAGGTTATGGTGCCATTACATTTGGATTTTTATCATTCAATTCGTCACGATCATTCTCTACATGGGCACATTTTTCTCGCTGAGAAAGAAGACCAAAGAGCTGCTGTCAGATGGAGAGACGCCTCCGTATGGCCTCACTGCTGCGACTGTTCGGGCTGTTAATCGTATTGCGAGACTCATGATGCTGTACCCTTTCGTGTACATTGTGTTGACATTACCTCTGTCAGCAGGTGAGTAGCAGCCACCACATCCTCCCGCTCTTACAAACTCGCTGACTTTCTCCAGGACGAATGTGGACTATGGCTCATGATAGCAGACCGACTAGTCATGCATACAGTGCCATGGCCGGCTCTCTACTCACATCTTGTGGCTGGATAGACGCTCTGTTGTACACTTTGACGCGCAGGCGACTGCTGCGAGACACGATGCCAGGAACATCCTACGGAACTGCGAATAGTGGTCGCGAACCTAAGGAAGGCGCGCAGGGCCGCAATGTCGGTATCACCGACGAATCCTCAGCAATGGACCTCACGCCATTGACTCCAGATGCTGCAAGGGGAGACGGATTGTTCGTGGCTGGGCAAAACCGCTCGGCCTTCTCGCCGCGAAGCACCCAACGTGACAGCATGGACGACATGCTCACCGGTCACAGCGTGCGTCGAGGTTGGAGTTGGAAACCCAAACGTTTGAAGACAGATAGTCAAGAGCTGGAGACTGATGGCGAAGTCTTGACACCGCCTCCAGCATACATGGATACTCGTGCGAGTAGAAATTATTAGGAAGATCGTGTTGGATCGCCCACGCAAGGTGTATGATTTTATGATATGAGGAAGAGTGATGTGATGTAGCGAGGAGTCTGTGTGGTGAGCTGGAGGTTCGAGTGACACTAATTCGAGTGCGAAAGATCCGGTCATCAATACAATTATGTTCAGCGAGTTCGCGAGACCTATGACTGATCCTGACTTTACGATTCTTCTGACTCAAGTTCATCTTCGTCAGCCTTTGTTACAGGCATATACCAGGATGCTGCTACAGCGATGGTCCTGCATCACTACACTTTCCCATGATTTCGATGTCCCCATAACTGTTCGTCTAGTACCCAGCTTTCGTCCTCCCATTCAACCCCATACATACCCACATCATTCCTCACTCCCCTCTCTGGAAAACCTTCAACCAACCATCCCTCTGGAGTAAATACAACAGCTCTGCCTCCTTGACATCTCCACCCTCCTCCCCATCATCATAATCATCCTCATCCCCTCCCACAGCAAAATAATCCCCTCCCCTCGTAATCCTCAACACCCCACTCACATCCTTCGCTGCTCCAGTCTCCAACTCTCGTACACTAAACACTACTCGACTCGCGTGTGCTTGTGTGACGATGAATGCTGCGGATTCGGTTTCTAGTGGCGAAGCAGAAGAAGAGGAAGGTTCTGAGGATGCGGCGGTTATGAGGGGCAGATCTGCGGATAAAGAGAGGTAGGTTGCATGGATTTGGGGGATGGAGCGGAGGTTTAAGAGGAAAGTTGAGAGGTCTTGGGATGTTAGGGTTGGGTGGCCGGTGGCGAGGAGGAGGTCGGGTTGGTCGAGGATGAGGAGGATTTTTGGAGCGTTTTCTTGGGCTTCTTCTGTGGAGGGAGTGGTGGTGAATGAGAGTTCTGATATTGCGGTCGAGATGCGTAATTGTGTTTCTTGCAGGCTTGTTGTTGGCGTAGTGTTGAAACAATCCAGAAATCCAAAGCGTTTGGCATATAGCGGTTTGGAGATGTCGATGCCCTTTTTTGCAATCGTCACATCAGTCTCACATAGCCGACATGACTATCTTGAAGTACGTTCCACTCACCGCGACTCTCCTTACTTCATCCTGCCAAAACTTCAAATCTCTCATCCAGCTCACGACCAACACCGCAACATCTTTGTTACCATCGCCCTCTGGCCCCTCTGAGTTCGTTGAAGCTTGAGAATTCTGCAAAGCACTCCCAATAAACCTCGCAGTCAGCCAATTGACGCTACATCCCAAAGTGGAAGTCAGCAAGATGAGGGAAGTTTCCGGCGGTAAGCGCAGATAAGGCTCGAGAGCTGAAGGCGGGGATTTGGTTGTCATTTCTTGCAGTGAGATTTTTGGTTGAGCTCTTGAACTGGTTTATCGGATGCGCGATTTGCCGTGATGCGAGGTGAGGTGCTGTGGATTGGATTGGTGGGTTGGGCTTGCTTCTGAGTCGAATCTGGGAATTCGTCAAGTCGGATTCGGGAAAAAGCGGAGAAACTCGAAGAAGCAGTGCCAATACAGTATTCTACCACCAACGAAGCTGATGATGCCCTAAGCAACTCAGAGGACGCGACGACAGATTGAGACTTCTCATATTCGTAAACATTAAGGTATAGTAGAGAAAACCTATACATGTCGAAACCACTCCTGCCCATCGTACAGAACGCCCTTCTTACTCGTCTCTTCCACCTGTATCAAACTCCTCCCCATATCTGCCACACATCGCTCCAGTGGTATGTACCTCAGCCCAAGCTCCGTCCTCGACTTGGAGTTGTTAACTTCGTAATGCGCAGAGCGCTTCGCGCTCTTCGGATCCGAAATCTTGTGCGCCCGTTCAGGGAATGCCTTGCGAAGCGCTGAAGCGGCATCCGCGTACGAGTAAGTCCCACAAGCAACTAGGTAGCGCTCATTCTTCTTGGTATCTTTTTCATACGCTTTTAGATGTGCTTGCGCCACGTCTCGCACATCGACGAAGACTGGGAAAGGAGTATCAGGAATGCCTTTTGCGGAGAGGGAGCCATCGAGGAAACGCCAAAGGTCTGCGGAGCTGGTGTTGAGACTGTCGATGCTTATCGTATGAGCAAGCGGTCCGTATATCATTGGCGGACAAATTGCTGCGATTGTGAAATTGGGTTGATGCTCTTCGACAAACTCGTGCGCGGCTTTCTCTGCAAATGTCTTGGACGCTAGATAGCCAGTGACCGCGTCTCCAGTCTTGGCCTCGTCATATGTAATTGGACTCCAGTCCTTCTCGGAGTACGTGTGTCCAGCATGGAGACCTTGCTTTGGATCGAGAATGGCAGCGAAAGATGAAGTGATGACCACTTTCTCGACTTGAGGCGCATTTTCGGCGACTGATCTCAAGACGCTTCTTGTCCCTTCGATTGCGGGACGCAACAGGTCACGTTCGTTATCTTCCCCAATCGGACCACAAGGTGAAGCCGTGTGAACAACGCCATCGACTCCTTTGACAGCTTCGTCGAACGCGCCTACTTTCGTGATGTCGTCGACGACGGCGTATTCAAGATGTTGTTCAAACTTGGCATGCATCTTCATCGCCTTGTCGCCTTTTGCAGGGGTGCGGACTGTTGTGCGGACACGGTATCCGGATGCGAGGAATTGGTTGATGACCCATGTAGCAACGAAGCCCGTTCCTCCGGTGACCAAGACCAGTGATTTTTCCGAGTCGAAATGATGTGACGTGTTGGATGTCACGTTCTTGACTTTGCCCATCGCATGCGCAGCTGCATTGTTGATCTTGACCGCCGCGTTGACCATTTTGACGCGCCGAGTGAGCTTGAGCGAGGCTTGGAAGGCTTGCCGTGCCGTTGTTCGCGTTGATTTATACGTCGCGAATGGCACACGCGCGACATCATTGTGAGCCGTACGTGGTTGGCACTCTCAGCATGGCACATGTTCAGTGGGACTGACGCAAGCTTGACGTTGTTTCCGACAGACACCCGACAGTCTTCACAGCGCGTTCTTGCTGGTGCAAAGCCCGAATTCGGTAACGTCAAGTCCCAGTGTGTGACTACCGGAACGCATTGCTTGCTTCACAAAAGTCACTTTGCAGCGCTGTGCGATCTTTCATAGTCCGTGTTCATGTCGAGACGCGCGTCGGCCGTTTCCAGTCAATGTTCCTTCGGAGCTGAACTCACAGCGACTGCGGTTCATCGACTATTAGCTTCACTCGATGAAGCTGGTGTTGGAAAAGAGCTCGTAGGCAGTTCGACGTTCACAACTTGGAGCGGCCAGGCGACGAGTGGTCTCCATGCAGGCGGCAATGACCTGCACAGTAAGGGTATCTGCCGCTGACCGATACCTTCGAACCAGGGAAAGCGCTCCTCGCTCAGCTTCATCGTGGCAAACACATGAGCGAGCATTGCAGCTGCTCTATGTTCACTTGCTTCGACAAGTTCGCCAAATCGGATTGGAACACGCGCTGGCATGGCCATTACTCTTCGACCAGTGGCAAGTGGCGAGTCGGTGCCGTTGACCACGCCTTTATACATCAAGCCAATGTAGCTCAGAGTCCGCTCGTAAGCGATTCTGTCTTCGTGCTTGATCTCGTGACCATCGACCGGGAACAGAAGATACTCGAAGCCCTGCTGATGGTCTTTTCGGAAAAGCTCAACCTCGTCCGAGAGGTCAGGCTCGCCATACATGGCCCCGGCTGCGCGAGCCAGGTCAGCATGCTTCAAAAAGGCGTTTGTCGACGAGGAGTAATGTACTCACCTTCGGAGAGCCAAGAAGGCCCTACCCAATCTTCCCATTGTTTGATCAGGAAAAGTACACCACGACTCAGCTGGAACCATTTCAAAGGGTCAAGCATTAGCGACTCTTCCGCAGGCTCATTCAGGGTGAACAGGGCGTAGTAGGAGATTAGCACGGATGCCAGATAGGCGGCTCTGACGTTGCTGACTGACAACACTGCGACGGCCTTCTGATGTCCGTCGAGGGCACGAGTGAAATACCTCCTCGATCTCTCCAGCATTTCCGCGTGATCATGAGGAGGGATCACCGTGATGCTGCCTCTGCTCGACAGGCCGTTCATCGTCTGCTTAGCCTCGTTCCATTCGATAGAGGCGGGTTGCTCCGGGTGCGAGTTAGCAGTGTTGACCGCCGCATCGGCATGTATCAGTCGGCCTTCGAGCGCTGACCAGTATCTTGGTTTTGCTCGCGAGGCATGGAGTGCTGTCAAAGCCATCATGGCATCTTGAACCCACGGGTACTCGAAAGCTATCATGGGGCACTGGTGTTTCCAGAATTCCCAAACCGTGGAGAAGGATGTGCAGGTGAAGGCAGTCCATTCGTACATGAGTCGGAGTTCTATCGCGTGTTCGGCAGCGTTGGCTTGATTCGCCGTCTCTGTGCCGGGAGCGTGAGTACGATACGGGTCAATCGGGTACTCGCAGAGCACGGCATGCCGAGTACAGGCGCCGCATCTCGGTCTCTCCTCTGTGAAGTGACTTAGCTCTGGATGCGTCGAGCCCGTAGTGCTTGTAGATACCGTCGCATTTCACTTTTCGCGCTTTGCACCTGCTGCAGCCCTACAGAGAGTCAGCTGGGCTCACGACAGCAAGAACGAGTGGCATCATACCGTACGCGTCTTTCGATGCGGGACGCGAGGAGCCATCTACGCGTTGAAGATCAGCTTCGGACGACGACCGAGCACCCGGCCTCGTGCTTCACGCCGCTCTGTTGGTCATCTCTCGCTTCGCTGAAAGTTTGATGAGGAGCTGCGAGACTTCGAAACGCAAGCCCCGATTCGAGGCGTGCGGCAGTGTGACGTCGTGCCCGACATTCCGGGCCTCGAGCACAACAACAGGGAATCTGGCGGAGATGGACAACATGACGCGCCAGAACGCGTCTTGCCAGTACAGTAGTTGAGTCTTGGACTTGTCAAGCGGAGGACGAGCAGTCAATCAAAGTGTTGCTCTGAAGCAGGCGCAACGCGACACGTGGGAAGCTTGGAGAGAAGGAACCGTCCCGACTCGCGCGGCATTTGCTCGGACACTTTTTTGTCGCAGCACCTTGGTTTCTCACAAAAAGATCAACCTGCGATTCGACAAGTTTCCACGACATCACGAGAGAACAGAACGTGTAACACGGCCACGGCAAGAATTTTGACGCGTCGAGGGCAGAAAACCAGCGTGTCAGCGGAGGAGGCCCATCTTTCACAGCGGATTGCTCAGCGCTTCCTTTGAACACACTGCAAGACCACATCAAAAGCGGTCAACATGGGATACATACGACAAGAGGCGCTGCCGCGTCTCAAAGAGTACAAGTACTCAGGTCAGCTTGAAATGCTCATGTTGTAAAATTGCAGAACTAACTCAGCATCTGTAGGTGTCGACCACAGCCTCGTTTCGCGATATGTTCTCAAGCCGTACTGGTGGAGCAAAGTAATCGAGCTGTTCCCGCTCTCCATGGCACCAAATGCCATAACGTTGACCGGTTTTGGCTTCGTCGTGATCAACGTCCTTACTATGCTCTACTACTCGCCAACTCTGGATCAGGAATGTCCGCCTTGGGTCTACGCTTCTTGGGCTATTGGTCTCTTCCTGTACCAGACCTTTGACGCGATTGATGGTACTCAAGCGCGCCGGACGCGTCAAAGTGGTCCACTGGGCGAACTTTTCGATCATGGAGTCGATGCTGTCAACACTAGTCTGGAGGTGCTGCTCTTCTCCGCTGCGATGCAATTTGGCCAAGGTTGGAAAACAGTACTAGTCTTGTTCTCCAGTCTATTGACGTTCTACATCCAAACCTGGGACGAATATCACACCAAAACACTGACGCTGGGATTCATCTCTGGCCCGGTGGAAGGTATTCTCACTTTATGTGTCGTTTACGGCATAACCGCATATACCGGTGGCAGCTACTGGCGGAAGCCGATGCTCTACGCTCTGGGCATTCCCGAATTTGACCTCCTACCGCGCACACTCTACGAGATGGATTTCGGAGATTTCTACATGGTCCTTGGCGGCATCGTGCTCGTGCCATCCGTCGTCGGTAGCGCCCTGAACGTGATGGAGGCGAGGCGGAAGCGCGGCGAGAAGACGCGTATAGCGCTCCTTGGCCTGTTGCCATTCTTTGGTACATGGGCCCTGATCGCGGTCTACCTGGCACTGCAGCCCATCATTCTGCGCGAACATTTGGTGCCATTCGTGCTCTACGCTGGGATGGTGAATGCTTACAGTGTCGGAAGAATGATCACTGCGCATCTCACCAAATCGCCATTCCCATACCGCAACATCCTGGCACTTCCGTTGGCATACGGCGTGATTGACTCGATTGGGCCGGTACTCCTGCAGAAGTTCGGGATCGGCTGGTACAGCTCACTCGGCGATGGTGTCTATCAGGTCGCCTTCCTCTTCACGTGCGTTGGACTGGCATTTGGCGTCTACGGTAGCTTCGTCGTTGATGTGATTGTGGACATCTGCGATTACTTGGACATCTGGTGTCTCACGATCAAGCACCCGTACACAGCCGAGACCGAGCAAACGGCGGAAAAGCATATCAACGAGAAGAAGGCGGCTTAGATATACTTTGGCTGCAGCATATCTGGTCACACGACCACCTGCCTGCTTGGGACAACTTTTCCGGCGACCACTTTGGATCCACCATCGGCAAACTGGGGTCATGCATTAGAGCGCTGATGGTTGGAGCTCACGCAGGAAACAGACGACATATATAATCCTCTTCGTGCAAGCCTCCGCGTAATCTCGATGCCTCTTTCGATTCATCTACGATATTGGGCGCCTTGATTTCTGGTTCTCTAAGATTGCAAGGACTCGAAAATGTCCAGCACCCGGACACATGATCACAATTTGAACAACGACAACATGGCAAGTTCCTCCTTCGTCATTCTACTCGTGCTGAGCTGGCTTGGCTCGACCCTCGAGTCTGGCCGCACAAGGCCACTGCTCGGCGAAGGACGGAACTAATGACGCGCCTAGTCTGACACTCTGTCACTGATCTTTGCGTCGATGAGAGACATCCTGTTCTCACAGCGAGCTCCGGAAACGAGATTGAAGGTCCCGCCTAGAGTTCCAGCCGGGTACGACAGTAGCACAAGTTGCACCAAGGACGACACGGCCTCTGGGGATGCGGGTGCACGCTCTGCTACAGAGAGACAACATGACGACGATCAGCCAAAGTGAGACCGACATGCGACCGGAAATCTATATTCGATGCGAAGGCAATTTATAGCACACAGCACCAGGAAAATCGAGTTTACGTGGAAGAGTGTTGGGTCCTCGAGGATGCTGCTGTGGAACAGAATGCTCTAGCTCCACGCTGAAGTGCTAGCAGTGGTCGGGCACGGGCTGCGGCATTGCAAGCAGCAACATCGTACAGACATGTATGTAGAGCAATGAATGATGTTTGCTGTCTGTTGGAGGCTATTGGAGGTAAATGGCGGCGGCCGTGGGCGGGACGCGTGCAGCTGACCACGCTTCCCGTCGATCCGCCGTCAATATTTGACGTGGTTGTCCGTATGCACGCCCCTCACTTGTCGCCTACATGTACATGTAACCTTACGTGGTGGTGCAGGTCGCAGTGGGCTTGGTCTTGCTTGCACATCTCTTCCAGCTCGGACATGCTCGAGTTCAACAGTGTTCCATACCAACTTGTGATAGACTGACCACGTCACTCGCGCCCAACATTCACCCTCGCACCGCACACGAGCATCCCCACGAGGTCAAAGCGGCTTCTAGAAGCCTTCGACGAATCGGCTCCAAGAAGGCTATTGCTGACCTCGCTGTATACTGCGGCTTGAGGCAGCGACACGATCCCCGGTTCGAGCACGCGACGATGCGGTAGCGGTACTTCTTCCTCCTACTCCGCCTACAACACCCGCGCCGCGCCCATGCGCACGCGTCGCGCATACAATGACACGCGAAGGCAGTGGAGGCGGCGGCGCCTTGCCGTCTGCGCATGGGACCTCGAGCCAGACCTTCCTGCCAGAGGCTGTCTACGGACAGCGGTCTAAGCACCCGCAGCCTTCGAGCATCAATATCGAGCCCACCAGCGCGCCCTCGAGCACGCCCGCCAGCAACAAATCTGCGCCCGCGGGAACCTACAGGCCTAGCACCGCGGCCTCGACGAATTCGCAGCCGAGCGTGCAACATGCCCGAAATGGCTATCACGATGATGATGACGAGGACTCAGATGAGGATCATGGCCTCCAGTTACAGGCGAACGGTCGACAAACTGCGGCCTCCAAGCCGACACTTTCGCGGACGAGAAGCGACTTCGGTCAAGGCGCGCATCGTCAGCAGAACGGCTATATGAACGGGAAGTCGAGCGAAAAGAAGAAGGACGAAGACATGGCCATGAGACATGGATGGGAGGCACAATTGCAGAACGAGGAAGCTGCGAAGAATCTCAGTGAGAACTTCTTCATGTACTATGAGGACAAGCGACACGAGACTGCTGGGAACTTGCCTCCCGATTTCGACCCAAAGCACATGGTCACTGAGTGGCGCATGAAGGATCGGCTCAAGACTGTGTCGGCACTCTTGTCCGTCTGTCTGAATGTTGGCGTAGATCCGCCCGATGTGATCAAGACGAATCCTTGTGCTCGACTGGAGTGTTGGGTCGATCCCGTTCCACAGGATAGTACCAATCAGAACTCTAATAACACTAATGCTCAGATTGGTAAGAACCTCCAGTCACAGTACGAAAACCTGTCCCTCCGAACGCGATACAAGGCGATTATGGATCCCACGATCGACGAACTGAGGAAGTATACATTGCAACTACGGAAGACCGCGCATGCAGAGCGGATTCTCTTTCACTACAACGGCCACGGAGTACCAAAGCCGACGCAAAGTGGTGAAGTCTGGTGTTTCAATCGCAGTTACACTCAATACATTCCGGTGAGCTTGTATGATTTGCAGGAATGGTTACAGGCTCCTGGGCTATGGGTCTGGGATTGTAGTGCGGCTGGCGGCATTATTCAATGCTTCTTGGAAAGCGTGCAAAAACATCAGATGAACCAACAGGAGGCGCTGAAACGCGATCCCAACCGAGCACAGCAGCAATTAATGACGAAGTGGGAAGACTGCATTCACCTGGCAGCCTGTCGCGAGAATGAGGTTCTTCCCACAAACCCAGACCTACCTGCAGACCTGTTCACATCATGTTTGACGACGCCCATCATGATGGCAGTACGATTTTTCATTCTGCAAAACCCGCTGGGCTCGACATTCGGCGTCAGTCTTGACCAGGCGAGAAACATTCCTGGCAAGGTCAGTGAGCGCCGGACGCCGCTTGGCGAGCTTAATTGGATCTTTACTGCCATCACTGACACTATTGCCTGGAATTGCTTGGAAAAGCCTTTGTTCAAGAAGCTGTTCAGGCAAGACCTTATGGTGGCTGCCCTGTTCCGCAACTTCCTCCTCGCGCAGAGAGTGATGCGCATGTATCACTGTCACCCGGTATCATACCCGAAGATTCCAGATACCCACGATCATCCCCTGTGGCGGAGCTGGGACTTGGCTGTAGAAATGATCTTGTCGCAGCTGCCGAGTTTGATAGAACAGCAGAAGGCACACGAGGCTGCTCTGGAGGCGACACAACCGAACGGCCAAGGCGGTCCACCACCGCAGATGCCAGAGCTTGATTACAAGCACTCTGACTTCTTTGCCGATCAGCTGTCTGCTTTTGAGGTCTACTTGACTGCAGCCCCGAGCAATCCCAGCTCGGTGGGCTACGCTAAGCCTCCTGAGCAACTCCCGATCGTGCTTCAGGTATTGCTATCACAGGTGCACAGGCTTCGAGCACTTGTACTCCTCTCGAAGTTCCTTGATTTGGGTCCTTGGGCTGTGAACCTCGCGCTCAGCATTGGAATCTTCCCATATGTGTTGAAACTGCTGCAGTCTCAAGCTCTTGAGCTGAAAGCGCCCATGGTCTTTATCTGGGCACGCATACTGGCAGTCGACCAAAGTTGTCAAGCAGATCTACTCAAGGACCAGGGCTACGCATACTTCACCAATATCCTCAACGCAACCAATGGCATTCCCATGGGCAATGTCGCAGAGCACCGGGCGATGTGCGTTTTCGTCATTGCCATGTTCTGCAAAGACTTTAGACAGGGCAAAGTCGCGGTTCTGGATAGCAATCCTGAGATCATCGAGCTATGCTTAGGCCATCTACAGGACATGGAGAACCCATTGCTGAGACAGTTCAGCTTACTGTGCTTGAGTAACATTTGTCGCGACTTCCCGAATGCGAAGGAGGCGTACATGGCGCATGCTGCACACGAGAGAATATGCGACCGCAGTCATGATCCTGTGCCCGAAGTTCGGACCGCCATGTTGAATGCGCTGACCAGCTTCATTGCCACAGGAGACATCGACGGTGACATCGTGGAGATGGAAGAGATTCTTGTGGGTGTCATCATAAGCATGGGCATGGATGGATCGATCATGGTTCGAAAGGAGCTCACTGTGTTCTATTCGGAGTACGTCAAGAAGTACCTGAAGCGCTTCTTGTGTGCTGCCTTTGAGCAGCTGCAAGAAGAGCAGGATAAGCGCAGTGGGAAAGAACAGGTTGTCGACGACTTCATTGCAATGCAGAAAGAGGGTGGCGCTGACGGGCTATCGACGAATGGTCCAGCTGGCGCCCTCCTCAATGGTTCACGAGTATCGCACCATCGCAGCGTATCGGCAACAGCTGCTGAGGCGGAACCACGCTCGGTCAAGTCGACACCACGACAATCAAATTCGCTTGGCACTGTGTACCGGGCTGTGTGGCGACAGGTGATGAGCTTGTCTACTGACCCGCATCCAGAAGTCTCTCGCAACGCTGGAATCATCGTTGACTACGTTCTCAATGCCTTGCTCGAGTCGCCTTTAGGCCAGGCAGCTGAAACAATACTGGATGAGCTGGAACGCAAGACGTCGATGGAGACTTCGACCATGGGTGCTGCAGTTCAGCCGCTCAGCAGAGTACAGACTGCAGGCCATGGGCCTCGACCGGAAACTCCGCCAAGCCCTTCTGCCTCAGTGTCGTCAAAAGCAGATGGCTATTTTGCTCTTTCGAGGACGGCGAGCGTTGCACAAGCTCTCGGCAAGCTTGTTGGCTGGGGACCCAAAACACCTGGGGAGGTATCGACACCTGGGTCGCCGACTCACGCGCGAAGAGGCTCGACATTAAGTGGCACAACGACGCCTTATCGCTCGCGACCGCTGACACCCTACGATGCGTCCATGCTGCCTCCGGATGCATTGGATAACATACAAGGTCCAGCACATCAGCCACCTGCGAAGATTCCGCCCACGCCTTACTTCCAGGCACGCGACTTGGCCGAGCTGCCCGAAGTCCCGTTGAAATCAACCTTCTTTGACTGGTCGGCTTCGTACTTCCGCGAACCACAGATGCGCCCATCAGAAGCTGATGAGCCGGGATCGCGAGACTACAACGAGCGTCTTTGGAGACGCAACAGGAATGACAAGATCATCGCCTCGACCCAACCTCTGAAAGAAGCCGCTGGGTCGCAAGCCTGGGACAAGCCATGCGGCTATTTCGGTATTGGTGCAGCGCCTGTGAAGATGGTCTTCCACCAGTTCGAGAACCACCTGGTGACCAGTGACGATCGCGACAGTATCGCTATCTGGGACTGGAAAGCAGAGCAGCAACTTGCGCGCTTCAGCAATGGCAACCCAAGAGGAAGTCGTGTGACGGAAGTGCAATTCATCAACGAAGATGATATTGCCATGCTCATGGTTGGGTCCAGTGACGGCGTGATCAAGATCTACCGAGACTATGATAATCTTAAAAAGATCACTCATGTATCGTCCTTTCGAGCACTGAACGACCTCGTCCCTAGTACGGGCGGGACGTCGGGCTTGGTGTTCGACTGGCAACAAGGCCAAGGCAAAGCTCTTGTCGCTGGTGATGATCGAGTCGTTCGAGTCTGGCAGGTTGGACAAGAGCTTTGTGTCAATGACATTCACACACGCTCGAGTGCTTGTATTACAAGCCTCACATCGGACCAGGTGGAAGGCAATGTTTTCGTCGCCGGATTTGGCAACGGGTCCGTGAAGGCTTACGATCAACGTCGCCCGAACGCAGAAACTATGGTTCTTGGGTGGAAAGAGCATACCTCCTGGATCGTTGGCGTACACCTCCAACGCGGTGGCCTTCGTGAACTCATCTCCGCTGAATCGAATGGCGGAATACGTCTCTGGGACCTTCGCATGAGCAAAGCCGTCGAGAAAGTCAATCCGGGCAAATCGCGAGAACCCAGAAGTCTTCGCACCCTCTCCGTTCACGAACACGCGCCGGTCTTCGCCACTGGAGGCAAGGACCATACAATTCGAGTGTACAATACGAAACTGCAGCCTTTGAGTAAATTCGAACCTTACATGAGTTATCTAAGAGCTGGATTGGGCGCCACAGCGAGGAACGCGCCGATTACCGCGACGGCGTTCCATCCACACCGTATGATGTTGGCTTGTGGTGCGGTCAATGATGGGCATGTCAATCTGTTCAAGTGTGATATTGAAGAAGAGAGAGTGAGGAATGGAGATGGGATCGTGGAGGAGTGGCCTGGTAGTAGTGGGTTGCACTCGAGTGGGAGTGGGTATTCGGGCGGCAAGTTCCAGTGAACTTGAGGGAGAAAGGACGATCGGTATTTATGATGACGCATCAGTTGAAGAAAGACGAGCCGGCTCGACTCGAGTTCGATATCAAGTGGCAAGTGCTCATTGGAGCTGAGCTCAAGTGCTATTGCCTCCATGTTAATTGAGGGGAAAGCAAAGACGACGACTGTTGCCGTCGAGACCCAGCCGGCATCGCTCCTGGTGCGAGAATGCGCCTCGCTAATTGGCACATCGACATCCGCACCAGCAGCAGTATCTGCATCTCCGACAATCGTGCATCGCTATCGCTATGACCTACGGCAACGGCTTCTCCCGAGGGACGAGCAGGACACTTGTCCACGACCGTCTCAAGGTCTTGAAGCATCGAGCCAAGCTAAGATCGACGAGGCTGCCTGAGTTTGAGTCAACATCGCTATCGAATTGCGGTGATGAGCTGGCTACCGACCGTCGTCCGCGAGATGTCTCGCCAGTCCCTGTACCCAAAAGCATACCCAAAGCCGATCTGGATGACTTTTTGCGAGAGCTGTCAATTTCCGACAATGGGCGACAAGATCCAGCTCCGCTTCCGGCTCCGGTTCCCACTCCAAAGGAAGCTTCAATAGAAGAGCTAATGCTATGTGATCTGTTGTCGGCGCTGCCACTCGCCGAAGCAGGAAAACCGGTGACAAAGGAGGATGTCGCTCCTGTTCATGCTCTCCTCGAGTCCGTCGCGAATCCCTTTTCACGTGAGAAGCTCGTGGCTCTGGACATATACTGGCATTGCCCCACTGGATTCGAACGAAGATTCAACGCTTTGGATGATAGAGGTTTGATGCGACTTTACGTCCACGCTATTAAGTCCTCGAGAACACGGCAAGCTCGTCAGAATGGCGATGGCGGAGCTCCTCCAGCGGAACCATGCGAGAAATTCTACGAATACAGCTTGAGCCAAGCCATGTGGTGCGCTTCAACGCATCGTGATTTGGATCTGGACGTGATACCTGACGCGTTTGTACGGGGAAACGAAAGTGACTACGCCAGAACGGAACGATGGCGAAAAAGTTTTCTCGAGCACATCGTTCCGGAAAGATACCGTGAGTCCATTGGCAGAATGTCCATCGCAGATATGTTGCGACTCTGTGAGTGTTTTCGGGAGCATTTGGAGCCCTGTATAGTGTGCGAGGCTGCCGCAATGGCAGAGGAGCAGAGGGGCCAAGATGGGCATGAATGCCACGTGACTGAATGTCATGGTGATGAGGAAGACCAAGGCCAGCATGAAGAAGCGCCTGGTCCCGACCAACCCTGTGCGGAAACGGATGAGCACAAGAAACGTCAGAGAAAGGCAAAGAAAGCTAGGCAAAAGCAGAATCGCAAGGAGAGGGAAGCGGCCGCAGAGCTGGCTGCAGCAAACCACGCCGCTCCTGCAGAGCTTAACGATGCGAATAGCGTGGCGGCAGTCAGATCTGAGCATCAGGCTGTCACTGCCGAGCGTCCTGAACCAGTGGACGCCAGTACTCAGACAGGTGTCGATGCGAACGGGACAATTGAAGCAGCTATGGCGCTGTTAAATTTCGCCTCTCTGGGCGAGAAGCTGGCCCAAGAGGATGCATCGGACTCAGCCGTGCCAACTGAGAACGGAGAAGTGTATTTGAATTCTCCAGACGTGCCAAATGAGAACAGAGAACTGCAACCGGGCTCTCCAGACGTGCCAGTAACTCCAGAGCTGCCTGAAGTTTCGGAGCTGTCGGTGCCAGGAAGTCCAGAGTCCCATACACTGGGACGTCTCACCCCTTCGGAGCTCAGCCCATCGGAGCCAGATCTCGACTTTGCGCAAACAAAGCCAATAACGCCTTGGTTCTTACCGCTCGCGACGCTGGATGAAAATACTCTTCGTTGTCAAGGAGCTGGTACACCTGAACCTCACGAATTTGCGCAGACCCGTCCACCGGCGCCCAGTCCCTCTAGATCGGTCACTGCAGATCAGACTCCCGTTCGGCTACCTGGTGCCACTGATGTGACAGGTTGTGCGGTGGTGCCGCGTCCTGCAGAGTCTCAGACATCAGAACATGCTCCCTTCCAAGATCCAAACATATCAGAGCAATCTCCTAATGCCAACGAGGTATTGTCGCGAGATTCAAGTCCTGCGTTATCAACCACGTCAGACGTGGAGTGCTCCCGGCTACCTGTCCCGTTTGGAAAGAAGGCGCCCTCCTGGTCAGAACCGGACCGGACGTCAATACTCTACTGGTGGTTCACCGTTTCGACGCCAACATCGTCATCACCTTCATCCACCGCTGCGCCCACTGGGACTTCACATCGCGGCTCACCGGAGCCAACAGACCAATCTTCGATCCCGTCACCTGAAGGCGGTAGCCCTCGTGCGGCCAGAACTGCTGCATCTTCCGAACAGGATGCTTATGCTGGGATCTGGTTCGGCAAAGTACCTTGTACGCATTCACCCAACAACTGATTGATCGAAAGCGGGACCATTCCTACGGTCATTACAACTTGTTTTCTGAAGTTCTGTCTTGATTGACGGATTGGGAGGACTTTCATTCTTGGTACATATATGCTTGGAAATTGGGAGGAGGTGTGATATGATTATGCATAGCTTGCGGTGTGGGATTGCATGAATGCTTGATACTCGTTCCAGTTCTCTTTTGGTTGGGAGGAAAGAGAAGAGAATCATCATTGACAGAAGACCAACAAGGCATAGTTTGTACTTTTGATGAACATTTCGTTAGCGGAGGCTGTCTGTATGTATGTTTTTGTAGAGTGAAATGACTTAACCCAATTCCCAAGAAAAGACTGATGTGGTGCGAATCCTCCATGCTCCCTGACATCTGCTCAACACAATCAAGATCTCGGATGCTCTCCATAGCTGTTCTGGATGTCTGCGAGCAAGGCTTATGATTTTGCCATTCTTAATTCTTGTCTCCTCCCTCTCCATGAATGTACCAGCCATGAACTTTTCCAGGACTGGCCATGAACTTTTCCCAGTCATGCATCATTTCTGTATTCAACTTGCTGATCCTCACTTCCTCTCCCGCTCGATAAATCATCACCTTTTCATATTCTAGCACAGCTTCCTTATGCGTCATTACACCTAATTCCACTTCTATCAACGCTTCCACCAATTTCAGAGCACCCGCTATCCCTTGATTCAAGCCTTGCCCTCGATAAAATGACATTGCGTGCCCTGCATCTCCAATAAGAGCTATCTTACCATTCCAAGCTTCACTTGGAATTGGAATAGGTTCCCAGATTGGGATGCAGACAGACTTCAGGGCGAGGCTTTTCGCTGCTAATGTCTGACCTTTAGCTTCGAATTGATCGATTCCGCTTTGTAGCATTTCATTCTCCCTCTGCATTGCTATGCCGGCGGTCCTTCCCTTACTGGGTTTTATATACACAAAGCTCGCCGTCTCTAAGCAATTCGCACATTTCGGACGATCGCCGTCACACTGGAACAAGACGTGTAAATGTTTTTGTGTTAAAAAAAATCTTAACGGCAGCAGAGGATATGCTGGTTTTGAACGCGAGGTTCCTTTTGTAAACGCAACTACTCGGGCACCTGCAACAATCTAGGTCGATCTGATGATGTCGCATCAGGTTTCTTCTCTTGATCTCAAGCGTCGATCGCTCTCTGTTCTTGCACATGCGCGAGGTCGAATATGTATGATTTCTGGTTAGATGGACTGTGAAATGAGGTCGCGAACGTTGAGACGCGCGACGAACTGACGTGTTGTGGATAAGTATCCTTGATGAAGCTTCTAGTGACCTGCCTATTAACCTTAGTACCTTAGCTATCCTTGTAGAATGATTACTATACAGGAAAGCTTGACTTAAGGTAAGCTTGGAACTTGTTGTGAGATGCGAAGTGTAGTAGAGCAAGGAGCAGGAGTAATCACGGTTACCTGTTCATTGTATAGTGATGAGGTTCTGTCAATAAAGCACATAACTCTGTTTTACGCAATCTGGATCTAACCGGGCCCACCACTCGGGCGATGGTGTGCATTTGAAAGCCCTTATTTCCTTTGGTCTTGGCTCGCAGCAGGCTATCCTAGACCTAGCCTAGCGCATGCTAGGGCATTATAGCCCACGTTGGAACTAGAACATAGCCATCCGAAGAGGATCGCGCTCCTTTAGCTCAGCCTCGCTATCTGCATAGCACATCCTTCGCCTTCGCGTCCAAACACTGTGTTGAGCTGAGAAGAATTGAGCAAATTGTATCAGTCCCCCACGCCATTGTTGGGTTGCATGTGGATGGAACATGCTCGTGTCCCAACAAGTCTCGGCAAAATTCTATCCGTTGTTGTGAAATCTTCCATGCATCCCCTTCGGCATTGACATTATTTGCATCCGGCGACTCCGGACACACATCTCCTGTCTCCAGCAATGGCTCATTCGACTGTCAGCCGTCTGCTCCCCCAGAGCGCGGCCCAAGTCCTTCTGACCGTTGTGTTGCTCATCATTGGGTATCAAGTTACCATCTACATCTACAATATTTTCCTCCATCCTCTTCGCAAGTTCCCCGGCCCCCTTACATCCGCGGCAAGCAATTGGCCAAAGATTCGCGCGAGCACGAGAGGAGATGGAGTCTTCCGTGTTGTGGATTTGCATCACAAGTATGGCGAAGTTGTGCGGACTGGGCCCAACGAGTTGAGTTTCAGTGGCAACGCTGCGTACAAAGACATCTACGGCCATAAGAAAGCGGGACAGCGGACGCTGGAAAAGGATCCCAAGTTTTACGGCAATCCTAGTGGTGTATGTACTTTGTTTCGCTTTTGTCTTCTTTTCGAGCATCCTAAAGAACACTTTGAATTTATGATCGCAGGCGCAGTCACCCTGTCAAATGGTGACAAGTGCTGGCGTTAAATCTTATCTTGTTCCATTCAACCATCTCGTCCACAGCTGGAACGACATGGCCAACTGACTGTCCTTCTGCCTTGCCTTTGTAGGAGTATGACATAGTCAACGGAAACGATGAGCGACATGCACGTATGCGACGTGTCTTTACGCATGCCTTTTCGGACAAGGCCTTGAAACGCCAAGAGCCACTCTTCCTGCTCTATGTCGACAAGCTTGTGGCCAAATTCAGAGAGCTGTCCGCAAAGGAGCCTGAGAGAAAGTTCAACATGGTGCAGATGTACAACTTCACTACTTTCGTAAGTGATATCTGTGTAGGATCCTGATGCAGAAGATGCACTCACTGACTTGACTATGTTTCACCCGATAGGATATCATGGGCGATCTGACATTTGTAAGTACCACCGCAACCTGTAGCGATTCTACTCGGGCCATACAGTAGAACGAATCATGACTGACCACGGCGGCAACCAGGGAGAATCTCTGAACATGTTGGAAGACACCGATTACCATCCGTGGGTGGCAGCCATGTTGCCCGCCTTCCGATTCGCAGTCTACGTCCACGTGATTCGCTGTTTCCCTCTCCTCGAATCGTTCATGCTCAAGTACTGCATTCCCAAATCGACCATCGAGACGATGGAGACGCACAAGAAATTCTGCGTGGATCGAGTAGACCGTCGGCTGGAGCAGAAAGACGCAAGGCCTGACATCTGGGGCATGGTGATGGAGACCGAGGACAGCGTCGATGCCGGCCTGACGAAGCAAGAGCAGTATTCGAATGCAAATTTGGTAGGTGGTTGTGCTGAACCGATTGCTGTCGGGACGAGAGGTATGATCATAAGTGTTGGTCGAGATCTCTGACAGTTTGATCGCAGTTCATGATTGCTGGCACGGAGACGACAGCGACCATTCTCAGCGGCATCACATATTACCTCCTAACGAATCCTTCGAAAATGTCGCGACTGATTGAGGAGATCCGCTCGAAGATCCGCAACGAGGACGAAATCGGTATCGAACGTCTGCAAGGTCTCCCGTACCTCAACGCCGTCATTGAAGAGGGTCTCCGCATGTATCCCTCCATCTCATACGGCCTGGCGAGGAAGACACCTCCTGGGGCGCCGACTTTCATCGATGGACGTGAAGTGCCAGCCGGGTACCAGGTTTACGTGACCAATCTAGCTGCACAGCGGAATCCCAACAACTATCGTGATCCGTACGAATTCGTGCCAGAGCGTTGGCTGACTGGGGCGAATGCGACGGAGCTTTCAGAGCGGTATGCTGAGGACAAGCGATCCACCTTTACGCCTTTCTCGATGGGTCCTCGGGGTTGTATGGGAAAGAAGTAAGTTGGCTTCAGCATGCTCTCAGGTTGTCTATCGCTGACCACTCCCTTCTCTGCAATATAGTATGGCATACCATGAAACCCGTCTCATTCTGACAAAAGTCTTGTTTCACTTCGACTTGGAATTGTGCGAAGAGAGCCAAAAGTGGAATGATCACAAGATCTTCATCATGTGGGACAAGCCTCCGTTGTACTGTCGCGTCAGGCCTCGACACAGCTCCACATAGTTGATTGGATCCAAGGAGAAAATTGAGTGAGGGCGTTTCGACACTCCCGGAAGACCGGCGCTTAGAACATGGCGCGCCAGAATATTCGCTCATATAAGCTCGTTCCAGATATTCTGGCTTTGTGCAGAAACGCCATGGCACATTCCAGTGTAGACTGGTACCGAGATAGCATGTGTTATTGAGAGTGGTCTCCGCTTTCTATTTGAACCAAATCTCCGTTCCAAGATTGCCGCGCTGCATGCTCGCTTCCATATGCTCGTCGCAGGTGGATCGGTTGATGATCGTACCTGCATTGCTGTGACTGCAGGTCTCTTCCACGCTGAAAGATCGTGATTCGGCCCACATTGAGCACCAGCAGATCGGCTCCCAAAAAGATTCTTTCACGCCCGTAACGAAGCATTCATCTGTTTGAGCTGTCGGTAGACGTCCGTTGTGTACGGTGCCGGAATTCCCACGCGAGCAGCCTGGGCGACCAAAAAACCTGCATGCAGCCGTCAGTACGATGCTCGTGGGAAGGAAATGTGTGATGCAAAGCCCACCAGTGATCGGAGCCAACTCTAATGCTCGTCCTCGTCGGGCATCGTACAGCATGGAAGTCACGATGGGGTCGCATGACCGCGCGATCTCAATCACCTTGTCTGGAACCATACCACCCAGCTCGACACCACTCGCAATCCCTATTTGACGTGCTTCCTCGGCGAGGTGGCGGACCAGCTCGATGGCAGCGGGGGATTCGAAGAGCTCGTGAGTGTCGACTCCGGTAAGTGCGGTCATGGAATTCCAGGCGTTGTTGAAGACGGCCTTTTGCCACTTTTCCAGCAAGGCATTATCTACGGCAACGAATTGCTTGTCACAAGCGAGCAGGGATTCGACGGCTTTGGATTCGTCGGTTGTGAAGTCGCTCTGGGAGATTCTGCCGTACACGCCGACGTGGAAGGCGTGCGGTTTGATCGATGTGCGTTGTTCAACGACGCCGGGGGACACTTGACAGCAGACCAGATTACAGACCATGGATATTATGACATTCGACGGAAAGGCGTCACGCAAGGCCGCTTCGTTGCCCAGTCCATTTTGAGTCGACACGAGGATGGTGTTGGGAGTGGTGATGTGCTGGAGGTCGTGCACCATCTGCGAACGACTCTGCTCAGTCTTGATCTTGTTGGCGAGAATAATGTACGCATAGCCCGCGTCGGATGGACATTGCAACGCGGAGCCTGCCTCGAACACGCGATGGGGCGTGAAGAGGCCGTCGCCCCAGGTGGTGGTCCGCAGGCGGAAACCGTGCTCCTGGACGTGGGCGAAATTGGACTTGCAGACGACCGAGACGCGGTATTGTGCCGTGCGGGCCAGTAACCAGCCCAGAACGGAGCCCACGGCTGTATGCAGAAGCGTGTGAGCAGTCGTCTTTCGCGCAGGCGTGTGTTTCATCAAGGGTCCTTACCACCAGCGCCGTAGATGAGGAGGTTGTCGCGCGTCTCCATGGTGCCGCAGCAGCGACCATAGGGCGACTGGAGCGGCAGCGCCAGAAATGTACATTATTCGGGCCCATATTCAGCTAGCACGCGATGCAGGGCAGATGTGCTGCCCACGCGGCTGGGCAGGTGAATTATCGGTGCGTGCGACTAGACGAGGCCGGCAGTGCGGGTCTCGCCACCTGGCCCTCACCGCCGGCCCCGTTAGACACGAGTGAGTGCATTTTCCGCGCCTCAGCGCTGCAGGATCTCATTGCTTTCGCCTCGCGAGGCCTTTTGAGCAAGTTATCTCACTTCCAAATGCGGTTAGCGTGCGCCGCACCTCTTTCACGCGAAAGCCCAGCGGCAGACCGTCGGTCTCTGCGCAACGACCGGTCAAGAGTAGATATTGGCCAGGGCTCGTCGTCGCCGTGCTCCTCTGCACCGCTCGTAGCCCCGGCAGGCCTACCTTCCACTCGCTCACCTTGTCCGACCATGGTATTCGGCTCCCTCTGGTCCTGGTGGACCAGCAACACCGCGCTGCACACCTACATCTACGCCCAGACGCTGATATCGTTGCCGTTCTCTGTCTTTAGCACATACACCACCTATCAACTGCAGACCGTCGGCTATGTCATCGGCACTGACCGCGATGGCCTGCCCTGCATGGCCGACTACTGTCTGGTCAATTGGGCGGGCACGAGAATGGACCTGAACTCGGTCCTGCTGTACATGCTTGCCTTCAGCACTGGCCTCTCCGGCGTCGTCACGCTGTTCTTCGCCGCATACTCCGACTACTGGTGTAAGCTACACTTGTGCTGAGTGCATCTTCCCTCCGTGCTGACCGCTCCAGCCCGCAAGCACTTGCTGATCACCATCCTCTTCGTCGCCTACGGCGCCATCACCATTCCCGTGTACTGGCTGCAAGCGTACACCGAGTACAACTTCACCGTATTGACCGCTCTGCCCATCATCTTCAACATCGCAACCAACATCCTGGTCGCGCTGCTGAACATATACATCCCCTATTGCATGCGCCAGCATGTGGCTGACAATCCGACTTTAGCGAACGGTACGCCCAGGTTGAAAGCACGCGTCGAGCATTGCAATACTGATACTCTCAGCAGAGGACGGCCAGAGCGCAACAAAGCGCACATATGGCTTCAAGATGGCTGCATTGGGCGCCGTGGCCAACTCCGCCGGTGCTTTGGTCATGTACTGCATTGTCATTGCGATCCAAGAGACCACGACCAACGTTACCAGTCCGTACGTTCATCACTTCTTCTCGCGCGTAGCCGAAGACGCGAAGCAGCTAACGTATCCCGTGCTGTAGTGGGCTCCTCGTCACCACAATCGTCGGTTTCATCACCATTCCCGCCGCCGCCGTCTGCTACTTTGGCCTCCCTAGGCTCCCTGCCAAGTCGAAGTCTGAGCTGAGCTCAGGAATAGCTGGTCCTCTGATCGAATGTGAGTCCTTCGATGGTCGCGTATTTCCGTACTCCCGTACTAACGTGTCGCTCCATCGACAGTTTTCTCACCGTTCAAAGACATGTACAAGCGTCGCAGCATGACCCTACTCCTGATCGGCTACACCATTTACATTGACACTCAGTACGCCGTTGCCTCTGTCGTGGGACAGCTGTACTACGCCGAGGTCAAGCCTGGGACACTCGAGTACACCTTGTATTCGCTCAGTTCGACCATCTGCGGCGTGCTGTGCAGTGTACTGTTCTTGTGGCTCAGACCCATCGTTCCCATTCGACTCGAAGTTTGGCTTCTGATTGGATATGGTATCTTGGCCCTCACTGGAGCGTGGGGTTGTATCGGTTTCGCGGACATTGATTTCGGCTACAAGGTACGTCTCAAGACGCAATCGATTTCGAGCAACCTGCGTCTAACTCAACTCCTCTGCTAGCTGCGATGGGAATTTTATGTGCAGCAATTCCTTGTCTCTCTTTCTGGAATCATCGCCATCACCAGCTTCCGCGTCTTATTTTCGGAAATGGTGCCACCGCGTAACGAAGTGCGATGGTTCAGTCTTCAGTATATCATCTCCAGTGCAACGGTATGTTTTCCTGCCTTTCTCCTCACAAGTCGCTGTGAAAGCTGGGCAAAGTGCTGACTATTCCCAGGTCTGGGTCAACTACGTCGCGAGCGCGCCTTTGCAGAACGCAACGAACAACCTCAGATACCCGCTCGTGCTCAGCACGATATTTGGTACGATCGCAGTGATTCTCGAACTTGTTCGAAATCTCAGCCCGTACTTCAGGCGAGACCGAAAGCACTGGATCGCACACGACCTGACGGAGGCCGAAGCGGAAACCCTGGCCCGCGACAGTAGCGACAACGGGCAGATCTTGGGTGATGATGACCGGGTGCACAGTGTGACTGTGTCCCACGTCAAGATGTAAATATCCAGATGTAAATCGTTTGTGGTGTAGCTTGTTTCCACTTGTCCGGTGTCCAGAGCTCTGATAGGGTGCTCCCGCTTTTATACGCACTCAGCTCTCGACATGTCGCCACCCCTGCCACCCCGACCACGGAGGCAGAGCTGGGGCCCATCCCATACGTGCATAATTCTTTCCGTGGGTAATGCACGGAGGGTATCAGCAATGATTTAGCTCAAGCTCGAGTGAGCACATTTTTCAGGTTGTTTCGACGGTTGCACCAGCAGGGGCTCTTCTGATGAGCATGTTTCCTCCACTTTCGCGGGCCCGGGCTCCAGTTGTTGTCGTGATGCTAGTCCAGATTGGAGTGCAGTCGAAGTTGATCGGATACGTCAAATTTGTGCGAAGCTAACGGGCCGAGGGCTCGTCCCGCCCGTGCCAATGAACGTGCGCCTCAAATATCTATAAGATGGGTGACGATGCGCCTTCTGCTCGGACCGGTCGGCTACAATCGTAGTCAATGGTCAGGCAGCGGAACGACAAGCGCTACAGCAAGCAGGATTGCCACAGGGGTCGCCATTGTCTCCGATCCTGTTCCTCTTCTTTAATGCGGACCTCGTCCAGCGCAAGATCGATAGCAACGGCGGTGCTATAGCATTTGTCGACGACTACACAGCGTGGGTCACAGGCCCCTCTGCAGAAGCAAACCACGGCAGGATCCAGGCGATTGTCGACCAAGCGATAGAGTGGGAAGGACGAAGCGGGGCTACCTTTGAAGGTGAGAAGACAGCGTTTATCCACTTCACGCGAGCACCGTGCCGAAGTAGCGCCCAATCAGTTATAGTAAAGGGACAAGAGGTGGAGCCTGTGACCAGCACAAAGATCTTAGGGGTGGTTATGGACTCCGAACTTCGATTTCAACAGCATATCGCAAGAGCAGCCACGAAGGGTCTCATTGCTGCAATGGCACTGAAGCGATTGCGAGGGTTGGCACCGTCCACTGCCCGCAGACTGTTCGAGGCAACGGTGGCGCCAGTAGTCGACTACGCATCGCCTGTGTGGATGCATAAGTGTAAAGGGCGACTTGCGTCTGGGATGAACCGAGTCCAAGGGATCGGCGCACAAGCAGTTATAGGCTGCTTCCGCACAGTCGCAAGAACAGTGGCCGAAGCTGAGGCAAGTATCCGCACGGTCCAACAACGACACGCGGCACAGGCAACGAGTACATGGGTTGATATTCTCTCGCTGCCCATAACCAACCCGCTGTCGAAGTCGACGCATAAGCCGACCCGGAGGTTCCGCTCGCCGCTACAGCAGATTGCAATTACCCACAAGATTTCGACCAAAGGCATAGAAATCATCGCGCCATACACAATAGCGCCTTGGCATCCGCGACTGGCAGCGGACGCGAAGGAGACAACAGAGGAAGCGGTACGCGCTGCCAAGCAGAGCGTAGGTATCTGCGTCGCAACGAGCTCCTCCGCGAGGAACAGTATCGTCGGGTCAGGAGTCGCCATACAGGACACCGAGCGGGGAGAGCTTCCATCCATCGTCGTCTCGACTACAGTATCAGCAAGGACCGAGCACAATCCGTACACAGCCGCCTTGATAGCGTTGGCAGAAGGCCTTGCACAAATACCCCCGTCTACAGTCTCGCGGAACATACATCTATTTTCAGACAACCGAGCCGCACTGCAAGCCGTATGCAGTCCTAGACACCAGTCAGGACAGGAGACCATACAACAGATCTACAGGAGCGTGGGGGCCTTGCAGGGCCGCAATACTGTCCGGTTGGCGTGGTGTCCCACTCCCGAGTTTGAACTTGGCCAGAAAGCGAAAGAAGCGGCGAAAGCTGCGACAGAGCCCGGTCGAACACCACTGTCGACCCGACCGGCAGCTAAGTCGACTGTTGTGAGCCACTTCAGAGCAGAAACAAGGAAAAGACGCCAACCGATCGAAGGGGTGGGAAAGCATATACGACGAATCGACACCGCAATACCTGGTCCACACACACGAAAGATATACGATCGCCTCGGAAGCAAACAAGCGAGCGTGTTGGCACAGCTCCGAACCGGAATGTCACGACTGAATAGTTACCTTTACCGGATAGGAGCTGCAGAATCAGACCAGTGCGTATGCACACAAGCAAGTGAAACCGTCGAGCATTTCTTATTCCGGTGCCGTCTATGGGATGATCTCCGACTACAGATGCTACAACATACGGACACTATGAGAGGCAACCTCTCCTTTTTCCTTGGAGGAAAGGCAGCATCGGACAACGAGAAGTGGAAACCGGCAATAGACGCAGTCCTGGCGACAATCCAGTTCGCTATAGCTACAGGCCGTCTCGAGAGCTCATCGTACCAACCTTCCCCTAGCCAGGTGACGGCTAACCAAGACACATAGAGGACACAACGCCACCAACCTTACACCTACTATTACTAACGGTTTCCCCACAACGCACCCTCGTACTATTAACAAGACACGCTTCACTCGCTGAAGATAGGACAGTGAACATTTGGAGGAGCGACTTCAAGAGAGCTTGTGCAACACTAACTTAGTGCGAATTTGCGGCAATGTAGGACAGAAGGATCGGCATGACAGACTGAGATAGGACAAACCAACTGGGCTATTAGGAGTGCAGGAAGTCTTCAGGAAGTGATTTGATGACGTAATATCCGTAGTGTGCCCTTTAGGTGCTTAGCGCCGGGCGGAATAAACTCCATCCATCCATCCATCCATGGGTGACGATGTCCGCTCGTCGAGAGCGGTCACTCTTGTGTTCTTTCATAGCAGAAATCCAACTCGTGAAAAGTATGACACGCGGAGAGCCCAAGTCTCGCCCATTGATTGATTCCCATCTCGAGTCACTCGCCGCAAAACTTTTGCAAGAATTCAATGTTCCCGGCTTGAGCATTGGCATCATCTATGATGGACAGATCGAAACGAAGGTGGACACTCCATGAGCCACGAGAAACAAGACAAAGCTAATAGAAGCGAAAAACGGTAGGCCTACGGACACGCAAAATTGCCATCGACTGCAGCGACGCCAGATACGTTGTGGCTTGCCGGCAGCATTGCGAAGAGCTTCACCGCAGCAGCCATTGGCAAAATCATACATGATGAGCCTGCATCATCGGCACCCCAACATAACAATCTCAGATGGACGACACCCCTGAAAAATCTTCTTGGCGACGATTTCGTTCTCGAACACGAATATGCTACTGCGCATACCACAATCGAAGATGCGCTGTCCCATCGCTCGGGACTGCCGAGCCACGATATGGCGTACGGGTGGGAGCATTCATCAGCCCGCGATGCAGTCCGTCGTGCGCGATATCTACCATTCAACGTTGAGCCACGTACGCAATGGCAGTACAACAATATCATGTTTGCTGCGGTGGAAGCGTGCGTGGAGAATGTGACAGGACAGACACTTGCTGAGGTGCTGAAAGAGCGAATTTGGACGCCTCTTGCCATGGCCTCGACCAGCTTTTCGCTGACTGATGCTCTGGAGATGGAAGACCCCGTCACCGGGTTGTCGAGACTTGCGACCGGATACTACTGGCATGACGATGGCGAGTATTTTGTTCCCGACGAATACATGGATCTGACTGCGGTGGCTGGAGCCGGAGCCATCATCTCGTCGGTCAACGACATGGTAAAATGGATGGACGCTCTCTTAGATGTCTCTTGTCCTCGGAGAATGGCGACTGATAATCTCTCTTCGCCACCGGTAATATCTCGAGATCTTTTCCAAGAAATGATCACTCCTCGTGCCCTAGTCCCTCACGGAAACACATCTATATGCGATCATTGCTGCGGTCCATCAACCTACGGGCTGGGGTGGTTCTTGCATACCATAGGGACCAATCGGGTGGCCTCGCATGGCGGTGGCATGGTTGGCTTCGGCACGGTACTTTATCTACTACCCGAACACGGGCTGGGGTTCGTCACCATGGCAAACACGATGGGCACTAGCAATACGGTGGGCCAAACTCTATTTCTCGAGGTACTGCAGCGATTGAATTTGTATCGATCCGATCCTGTGGAGCAGTGCGAGATTCCACGCATGCCATCCTCCGCTTCGACAATCCCGGCTGGAGACCAAATTGATAACCAAGCGCAAACACTTTTGCAGCACCAAGAATCTGTGAGAACGGAGCAGGATCGATTACCTGGCTCCATTGCAGATTATCTGGGAAAATATCGGCATCCAGCGTATGGCGAGTTCACGGTCAAGATTGCTGACAACCTAGCGCTTCTCCAATCCATGGCGAAGATGCAAGAGACCATGGGGGTTTATCCCAAGGAACATGATATCTTCTTGCAGGCCGAGCCATCTGCGCGTACATGGCCCTACACCTACTTGTTGAAGCATGACCGGGGTTCGACATTTGAAATGCACGTTTTCTTTCCACACGGGCCTTTGACAAGTGAACAGTCATTGATTGCTGGCTCTGCTATCGGCGTCAGGGACAGTGCAATCAGTGATTGCAGAAGTGACGGACAGATTTTTTTAAATGGAGGAAGTAAAGTGGTATTCAGGACTGTGTATCAATATCTGTATCAAGTGTCAGCGGAGTTCGAGCAAGGGGATGATGATAGAGCGGGGCTCACTCGGCCAAAGCGACTCGGAATGGACTTGAGCGTGGAGATGAAAATGTCGGAACGAGCAGAGAAGGATGCATCAGCAGGGATGATATGGTTAAACAAGGAATGAAGACGGCATGAAATTTCTCGATCGAGGTAAGTCAGTACATCTAGAATTCATCTACACCAGGATGCGCATCTATCGTTCACAGACCGCGAGCCTCGAGAGCCTCGTTGAGCGACTTCTGGAACTCTACAATATCGGGCTGTTTCAATACCGTGTAGTGGTTTCCCGGGATGGCATGCACGCGCGTGTCGTCGGAATGGTTCTGCCACTGGTCAAGCACGGCACGCCATGACTCAAAACCAGATGTGTCGAACAATGGCAGAGCATTCGGAGCGAAGATGTCGACCACGGGGACTTTGCCTTCCGGCTTGTAGTCCCACGCCATACGACGGTGGCAGTCCTCCACTTTGCCGTACGCCTTGATGCGTTGTACTGTCAGTCCGCCGTTCTCTTGGAGCACAGCAGGAGGCAGCCTCCTATGAATGGCTTCATAGAACTCGGGGTCTTCCATTTCGGAAGTCTCGACCACAAAGGCCTTCGCCTCCTCTGAGCTCATGCCCGTGAGTGCGGGGATGAAGTCTGACAGAACTGAGCGATATCGCACGTGGCCCAGTGCGCGACGGATGTCAGGAGGGTTGTCGAGACCACCGCAGAATGCGACTTGCTCGCCTGCGGCGAGGAACTTTTTGCCCAGCTCGAATGCTAACAGACCGCCCCAGCAGTAACCGAAGAAAGCGTAGGGGCCGTGAGGTTGAGTGCGGCGGATGGCGGCATAGTAGATGTCTAGCATCTCTTCGAGACTGCTGAAGACGGGCTCTGGGCCGTGGAGTCCGCGCGCGCGCACAGCGTACAGGGGACGATCTGGTAGGTACTCAAGGAGTGCAAGCCAACACAGGAACTCACCAGCTCCGGGAGGCAGAAGAAACAGTGTCTGTTTGCTTCCTTTGGTCACGAGTGGGACGATAGGATCGTACTCGGCCGACGTGGTGCCCATGAGAGTGAGTTCGTGAGCCAGCTGAGCCACGGATGTACAGCGAGTGAGAATTTGCATAGGGATCTCACGATCCATGTCCAATGCCTTCTCGAGATATCGCTTCGCTTTGATGAAGCCAAGAGAATTAATGCCAGACGAAAGCAACGCATCGTACCCACCGTGCAGGAGGCTGTCGGCGGAAACATTTAGCACGGAAGCAAAAACGGCTGCGACCTCCCGCTCCATGGGCGTCGTAGACTCTCCGTTGACTGCCTGCGGAGAATCGACCTTGTCTGCATTGCTATTTTCAGCAGAAGCTGAGGTACCGTTGACTGCCGGAGCTCCGGGCAGTC
Source organism: Cercospora nicotianae (assembly GCA_029490675.1). NCBI lineage: Eukaryota > Fungi > Ascomycota > Dothideomycetes > Mycosphaerellales > Mycosphaerellaceae > Cercospora > Cercospora nicotianae. Next base: position 4,544,226 of record JANQAT010000012.1, on the reverse strand, counting down.
CCAACAGCTCATCCGCCAGGTAATCGTCGAAGGATCCAGCCTCGTACTCCTTCTTCAGCCGCGCCCGGGAAAGCTTGCCGATGGTAGACTTGGGCAGCAGGGATTTCGGTAAAGGAATGATATGGAGTGCTCTTTCGGACGCGAAATTGAACACGACGCGATCGATTGCTCGGAGCGTCTCTCTCAGCTTTTTTGGGCCCGTGGCTTCCTCGCTAGGATTGAACAGTACCACGACGGCTTCAGACTGTTTCTTCTCATCCCAAGTGGAGAATACTGCCGTGTAGGAAGTAGTAAGACCTGCGATGCCACTCGTTTCGAGGGAGTATTCCAGCTCAAACGAGGAGTAGTTGTTTCCGTGCAGAATTAGGATTTCCTTCTGGCGACCGAGGAGGTGAAGGTTGCCGTTTTCGTCAATGCGGGCAATATCTCCTGTGTTGAACCATCCCTCGCTCGTCATGCATTGTTCTGTAGCAGCTGCGTTGTTGTAATAGCCTTTGAAGATAAGTGTTCCTCGCAGATAAAGAACGCCCTCGCTGGACTCAGCGCCGTCTTCTGTGAGAACTTTCATCTCTAGAACACCGGGGAGATGCGTACCAGCGGAGGCGAATTTGCTTCCAAGTGCGACATCATATTGTGGAGTCTCCAGACAGTAAAAGCATGCAGAGCATGTCTCACTAAGACCGTAGGCAGCACGAATAGAATGCGCTGGTGCTCCGAGTCCGCGAAGAACCTCATCGGCGGCCGCCAAAGTCTCGGTGCGGTTTGCTTCTCCCGCACACATGATGGTCTTCAGATTGCTGAGATTCCAGGTTTTAGCGTCCGGAATACTCGCCGCTCGGAAAGATCTTGTCGCAGAGGCAAGGAAGAAATTGGGTGTGAACGTATAGCCAACTTGGAAGTCGCTCAGCAGTTTGTAGAAGCGATATGGCTCCACTACAAGCTCTGATGTTGGCACGTGGACTTGATCCGTGCCTGCGTACATGGACTGCAGGTGGACTTCGCAGAAGTTTGCAGAGTGATCAAAGGAAATCCACGACATAAAACTTTTCCCTTCTGAACCCAGGTGCTTGAGTTTGGCTTTCGCTGATGCGATCAGTTGTGAATGCGAGTATTGTACCGCCTTCGAGTGTCCAGTGCTACCTGAAGTGAAGAGAATGGTGGCAATGTCTTCAGGCCCCTGAGTAGTGGTGGCAGGCTCAGACTCCTGCGGCTTCTGACTCTCAAGGTCACTCGTAATCTTGACATTGAGATCCTGGGCAGCAAAAGTCTGAGCGAATTTGGCATTGGTGATCAAAGGCGAATCGCCGAACAGATTCTTGATATTCTGCAGCTGACCGGCAGCAGCTCTGGGCTCGTTGGAGAGTGGACTGATAATCGCCCCAACTCCTCCAGCTGCGATAACTGACCAAAACCATAGGACGTTCTCATAGTGCGTATCGAAGTACGTGAGAACAATCTGTCCGGGTTTTTGCACTGCACTTCCGCGCAAGGCTGCCGCTCTTTCCTGTGTGGTGGTGAGTCTGGATCGGTCACTAGAATTGGAAATTCCGCATTTACCTGAGCACGCTCCAACAGCTCAGAGTACGACACTCTCGTTGGAGCGGAGTTGATGCCATTTTCGACAAAAACCATACCATTCCCAGAAGCAGCGGCCTTGATCAGGAGGTCGAGCAAAAGTGCTGGCTCCCCGCCGGACAAATTTTCTTGAATTCCATTCATGTTTTCAGCAACGACAATATCAAATCGTATAGCTGATCAATGTCTTGAACAGGCACGTCGGTACAAGAATGTTGTAGGGACCTGGCAACATGGGTGACGGTCTGGCCATCCGCCGATAGAGACCCGAAGTTGTTCCTTTCGATAAGACGCTGGGAAACTAGCCATCACCGACGTTGCAGCCAGGATCCTACTGCATGGATGTCGCTCCCACGCAATCGGCGCTCTCGCTAAACCGCTTGGCGTATCTTCCCACTAGCTCGCTCAACTCGCTATAGCGTCTCGCTACTGAACACGGGCACGTTCGCATATGCACGTCCGATCCTTAACTTTCTCATACTCTCTCAAACCACCTGCTCCTTCTCAAAATTGTGGGCTCTGTCTTCAGGCGAATTAGGCAATTGCCACTGCAGATTACCATGCATGTGCAGCTGCTAGTCGTAATTCGGAGCGTAGTGAAAAAGAGTTTAAGTAAGGAATAGGAAGTATTTATCCTAATAGATACGCTAATCTTAGTAACATATTATTATAGCCTATAGGAAGCTACTAAATGTTTTCTATCTCTCTATATTATATTCTCTATTAAGAATAGAAAGTGTTGGAAAGTGCAGTCCAGTTAGACATTCTGAGGGACACTTTGGGGATCAGGATCAGGTGACTTAGGTCATGTGACATTAGGTCACATGACTCAGCTGATGCCCATCTCAGGAGTGAGATGCAACCTATAACTAACTAACACAATCAACTCGGTTGGTTCCTACTTATCGCCTCTACTTCTACTGCGTATTATACCTACAATACGAGCCTGTCCGACGCCCCCGCACGACACTTTCTACTAATTATTTACTATATAATACTTTCTGTCGTGCGGGGGCGTCGGACAGGCTCGTATTGTAGGTATAATACGCAGTAGAAGTAGAGGCGATAAGTAGGAACCAACCGAGTTGATTGTGTTAGTTAGTTATAGGTTGCATCTCACTCCTGAGATGGGCATCAGCTGAGTCATGTGACCTAATGTCACATGACCTAAGTCACCTGATCCTGATCCCCAAAGTGTCCCTCAGAATGTCTAACTAGACTGCACTTTCCAACAGAAAGCTTTATAATCTTCTAGTATAATATAGAATAAGCTACTTCTACTACTAGTAGTATCTAGAGATCTTTACTTAGTTATATTTTACTAGAGAAGATAGAAGTTACTATAGTAGTAGTAATATCTAAGATATCTACTAAGCTATTATATAGAGGCGTCGGATAGGCTCGTATTATAGGTATAATACGTAGTAGAAATAGAGGCGATAAGTAGGAACTAACTATATTAATTATATTAGTTAGTTATAGGTTATATCTTACTCCTAAGATAGGTATTAGCTAAGTTATATAACCTAGTATTATATAACCTACGTTATCTAATTCTAATCTCTAAAGTGTCTCTTAGAATCTCTAACTAGACTATACTTCCTAATATAAGCTACTATATATACTAGTACTTATACTTCTATTTTCTTTTAAACTTAGCTTTCTGTCGTGCGGGGGCGTCGGACAGGCTCGTATTGTAGGTATAATACGCAGTAGAAGTAGAGGCGATAAGTAGGAACCAACCGAGTTGATTGTGTTAGTTAGTTATAGGTTGCATCTTACTCCTGAGATGGGCATCAGCTGAGTCATGTGACCTAATGTCACATGACCTAAGTCACCTGATCCTGATCCCCAAAGTGTCCCTCAGAATGTCTAACTGGACTGCACTTTCCAACACTCCCACTCAGGCCAGATGGTCTTCTGCCTGCATTTAAATCCATCCCCAAATCATGATGAGTCATCAGGTGCTGTGGTCACATGGTTGGAGCTGTGTACCCAATCCATCTTGGTTCAACTCCTTGGCCTGGTGCTGCATTGAATTCGCCCTGCCAGAGTAGGGTGGAATTCAGTGCCTTTTGCTCTTTTGCCTAGGCTCCCTTTTGAACCATATATGGATTCCCAGATTCTGATTACTCATCAAGAGTGGCAAGCCACTTCTTCCATGGTGCAACTCCTGGGCTTGGTTTGGGGGCTTGAAGTGGACAACGTTCACTTTCAATCCCCTTTGATTTTTGCGTTCCCAAGGTCTAGGGTTCAATCCACAGTTGGGGCAGGAATCTTTTGCCTTTCCTTATGCAAGTTGGAGTTGTCTTACAAACTCCTGAAACTGTGGCCCATTCTTTGGTTTGGTCAGGCCATTAGCAACCATCTCTTTTGTTGGAACATATTCCACTGCAACCTTCCTTTGCCACCAGAGATGCCTGACATGGTTGTATGCAATATCAATGTGTTTGGATCTCTCATGGGTATGTGCATCCTTGACAAGGGTCAAGGCTGCCTAATTGTCTCCCATGATTTGCACTGGCCTCAGCTCTTTCACTATGTCAGGATGGGCTTTGACAGTTGGCTGGAATGGGCATTCTCCCACCAGCCTTGCACAGTCCATCTCTCTCAAGAGTGCTGCCAAGAATTGAGATTGCTTTGCACATGCATTCATAGCCATGTACTCAGCTTCCATTGTTGATGTTGCAACAGACTTCTGCTTTCTGCTCATCCAAGAAACTGGGGCTCCACAAAGGAAGAAGATGCTTCCAAGGATTGAGACTCTGTCTGCTTTGTCCATTGCATAGTCAGAGTCTGAATACCCTATCAGCTTTCCTCCATTTCTTCTGAACATCAGTCCCAAGTCTTGGGATGATCTCAGGTACCTGGCCAGTTTCTTCAGAGCTTGCAAGTGTCTCTTAGCTGGGTCTGAGACATATGAGCTCAGCCTTCCAAGAGAGAAAGCAATGTCTGGTCTTGTCATAACCATGGGCCACATCCAGGTACCAGTTTGGCTTTGGTACTCTGTCCTGTTCCCCCTCTCATCATACAAGCCTGTTGGTCTCAGACTGTCATAGCTGTCCATTGGTGAGAGAGTTGGGTTGGCCATCTCCTTGGTCATTCCCAGCTTTGCAAGGTTCTCCTGGATAAAGTGTTCTTGATCAAGCTTCAAAGTTCCAGCTTGTCTGTCTCTTGTTAACCTCATCCCAAGGATCTTCTCTGGTTCTCCAAGATCTTTGATCTTGAACACCTTGCCCAGCTGTTCCTTGAACCAAAGCACATCTTCCAGCTTTGGTGCTGCAATAGGAATATCATCCACATGTGTCAGGATCAAGATGTTCCTTTCTCTGTGGATGAGAAGGCATGGGTCCACCTCTGATTGTGTGAACCCAATCTGTTTCAACTTTGAGACACAGAGTTTGTTCCAGTCTCTTGCTGCTTGCTTTAGTCCATACAAGCTTCTCAGAATCTGCAGGACCATGTTAGGTGGAATCTCAACTCCTAGAGGTGGGATCATGAAGATTTCTTCCTGAAGCTTGCTCTCAGTGAATGCATTGTTCACATCCACTTGGTGAAGTTCCAGATCCTTCTTACAAACCACAGCCATAAACACCCTTAAGGTATCATGCCTGACTGTTGGTGCAAAGGTCTCCTGGAAGTCAACTCCAAATTTCTAAGAGAAACCTCTTGCAACTAGTCTTGCCTTGAATTTCTCAATGGCTCCACTGATTGATCTCTTCACATCAAACACCCACTTGGATGTGACAAGGTTTGCTCCTTTGGGTGGAACAACCTCTGTCCAGGTGTTGTTGCTTCTTAATGCAGTTAGTTCCTTTTGGACTGCATCTTCCCACATATGTCCCCATTTGGGATCCTGAATTGCCTCCTTGTAGGACTTTGGAATAGGCACCTCTTGTCTCTGTGCAGAGATTTGAGGGGCAATTGCTGCAAATGCAGACTCTTGAACCTCTGACAGGGCTTCCCAAATCCACTCCCATTCTTGGCCTTGGACTTGGCTGAGGAATGCCCTGTGATGCTTGGCACTTGGCTCCTCCTCCTGTCCATGTTCTCTCTGTCTCTTCTGAAGCACTTGTCTTGTAACCATGCTGTGAGCTTTTGGCTCTGGGCCTGGTCCTTCATCTGAGACAGATCTCCTTCTCTTTTGGCCATGGGTCTGGTCTTGGTTCCCCTCCTGATCCCTGTGTCCTTGTGGGTCCTGCTGTGCAACAGTTGATCCTTTTGCTTTGGGATGCAGTCTCCCACTAGTGCCAGGACTGGCTTGTCCATTGATTTCCTGGCTTGACTCAGGTGGTTTAGTGGTTCCACTTTTCTCCTGCTGGGGTTGTAGTTCCCCAGAGTTTTCTTCTTCTGGATCCTCCATCCTCTGGTACTCCTCCTTGTCCTTTGGTGGAGGTGGCAACTGCACAAAGAGTGTTTGGCTGGGACCTGCAGGTTTGGTTGCCATGGCTGCAGGTGCAGCAGCTGCAGAGGGTGCAACTGCTGTTGGCTTCTTTGGAGGTCTGCCAACTGGGTTTCTGACAGGTGCACTGCTTGCTTGATTGAGCTTGGGAACATTCAGCTCCATATCTCCTCCTTTCTCATGCTCAAACCAAGTTGCAGTGTTGTGGGCCTTGATAGCCCTCATGTCAGGCTCCCAGAAGAGCCACATTTTGGCAGTGTCAGGGGCATACCCAATAAACACAGCATCTTTGCCTCTGTTCATTAGTTTGTCTGATCTCATCCCAGCTGGCTGGGACTTGGGATCCATGTAGACCACTGCTTTGCAACCCCAGACTCTGAAGTGTGACACAGAGGGTTGGATGCCTGAAAAGGCTTCCTCAGGTGACACTTTGAATCCATCAATTTCTGGGCCATTAGGAAGAGAATTTCTGACAACCATGCAGGCTGCCAAGGCTTCTGGCCAGAATTCAATGGGCATGTGAGCATCCTCCAGCATTGCTCTCACATGGTCTTCAGAGGTTTGGATTGACCTCTCAACTACTCCATTCTGGATAGAGTTGTATGCCTCAGTTGTGTGGAAGGAGATTCCATATTCCTTCTCCCACTGCTTCAGCACAGCAAGAAGCTCTCTTGCTCCATCACTCCTTACAATCTGGAGGGGATTCCCTGATTGCAGCTCAGCTTTCACCTTCCAGTCTCTAAGGATACTTGGTGCATCTTCTCTGGACTTCATTGGGAAAGTCCATTTCTTTCTTGAGAAGTTGTCAACAATCTCAAGCCACCATTTGTATCCTAGTCTTGAGACAGGCAAAGGACCACAGACATCAACAGAAACAAGAGACAGCCTTTGAGGCTTCCTCTCAGTTTCTTTTCCTCTATGTTTCTTCATCTTTGCCAAGGAACATACCCTGCAAGGTTGGTGTTCCTTCGGAATAGGAATCTGAGCCTTCAAGTCAGATACCTTGTGCAGGTTTCTGAGAAGACCCTCTCCAAAATGTGCAAGTCTCCTATGCCAGAGCTCCCACTGTTCTTGGGACTTCTCTTGGGCTTCAAAGGCATAGGGTTGTTGAATAGTTCCCTGTGCAGTGCATGCCATTGCAGACATCTCATGGAATGCACTCCCTATCTCATTAATAAAGGGAACTCCTCCTATCATCTTTGTCTGGAAAAGAGGTTTTCCAGAGGGTGAATTAAGTGAAAAGTCTGGCAGTTTGAGACCAAACTGCCTGCAAAGTTGGCTGACAGAAACAAGATTAACTCCAAGACCAGGTACAAACAGCACATCCTTCAGAACTCCAGGATCTCCCAGGCTTGCACTCATTACAGCATCTCCCACATGTGTTGCTCTGATAAAGCCTCCACCAACCTTGATCCACTTCTTCCCTTGGAGGGGCTTCAGTTTCCTGAAGAGTGATTCTTGGTCAGTCATGTGGGAGGAAGCACCAGTGTCAACCAGCCAGTATGATGGTCTTGACTTGCCTTTTGCTTCCACTGCTGAGTGGCCTGTCTCTTCCACATCATCCTCCTCTGAGGGATGGTCCGATGTTTCAGATCCTCCTGCAGAAGGTCCTGCCTCTTCTTGGGCAGCATGGGCCTTCTTGAAGGGTTTCCTCAGGTTTTGTCTCTTCCTGAGGGACTGGACTTCCAGGCTGAGTTTCTTCACCATTTCTTTCAGTGCTTCTTTGTCTGGTGAAGACCTCCTCCTGAAGGCTCTCTCTCTGGGTGGTGATCTTCTCTTCTCCACCCTGCTGCTCTGTCTTGGGTTGACAGTTCTCTTGGCTTTGTCAAGGTGTGGACACTTGGCAACACCTCCAAAATGCTCCTGGTCACACAGGTAACATTTCAGCATTGTGCCTTGGATCCCTCTTCCCTTGGCAAACATTCCTGTTTCCTGGCTATCACCATGCAAGATTGCTTCCTCTGCTTCAAGATATTGGAGGACTTGTTCATGGTCAGGGTCTTCTTGCATCTGAACAATCTGCCTTATGCTTCTATACTCCATAGGCAAGGAGTGTAGCAGGTGGTCAAGTCTGGTCCTAGGTTCTTGGTAGAACTTGTAATTTGAGTCCACTTCAGCTATCCTTCTCCCAAGTTTTGTTAGATGCTCCCATGCTTCTCTAATTGTCATGTCCCCTTGCATCTTGAATGAGGTATACTCCTCAACAAGCTTCATTGCATTAGCTTTCTGAGTCTTCCCATATTTTGTCTTAAGCTTGTCCCAGATGTTCTTGGCCTTTGCTTCTGCTAGAGCTAGGCTCTGATCATCCTTGCTGAGGCAAATCAGCATTTCATACTTTGCCTCTGCATTTGCCTTTGTCCATCTTGGACCAAACTCTGACTCCTCAAGGGTGGGGAATGGTGATGATGACTTTGATGAACTTGGTGTCCCATCCTCTACAATTGGTGCCTTTCCCTTGGTAATAATCCAATGCAAGTCCTTGCTGATGAGGTGCAACTCTATTAGGCTGAACCACAGCTCCCAGTTTTCTCTTGTCAAGACTGGTGCAGCTCCCTTCTTTGCCTTGTATCCACTCTCTGAATCCATTACTGCAAAATCAAACAAACAAATCCAACTCCAGAAAACACAGGCTCTTTCAATCTGATTGGCAGCTTCTGGATTTCTGCCTTCCCTGGTTGCTGAGACTCTTCTCTCTCAGCTGAGGTGTCCAAGGACTCTTCTCTCTTAGGGGAGTTGGTTAGGTTCTTGGGTGGAGAACCTCCAAAAGATCCACCTTCTCAGAAGGGCACTACTAGCCAGTTCTGAGGTATTGGCAGTACTTGGTGCTTGGGCCTAGTCTTATCCTTTTGGGTGCTGCAGTCCAAGACTGATCCTTTCCTCTTTACACTCCTTTGGTATGCCTCTCTTTCAAAGCAGAGTGTGCCTTACTAGGCTTTTCTCTGTCTTACCTGCCCTTTGGGAACTTCTGGTTGGCAACCAGGATCTTCCAAAGCTTCTAGGCAGTGCAGATGGGATATGCCTCCAGTCTCCCTTGTGCTCTTTTCCTGCTTCTCTGTCCGGTTGATACTGCAGGTCCTGCAAGAGGTGACAGGTGTCACTTTGAGGATGAGAAGGCTAACTCTTTCTACTTAGGGCCTCTCTGCAAACCCGGGCTCATAACCTGTCGTGCGGGGGCGTCGGACAGGCTCGTATTGTAGGTATAATACGCAGTAGAAGTAGAGGCGATAAGTAGGAACCAACCGAGTTGATTGTGTTAGTTAGTTATAGGTTGCATCTTACTCCTGAGATGGGCATCAGCTGAGTCATGTGACCTAATGTCACATGACCTAAGTCACCTGATCCTGATCCCCAAAGTGTCCCTCAGAATGTCTAACTGGACTGCACTTTCCAACACTTTCTAGATATATATTATAAACTATACTTTACTCTACTATATTTTCTATATATAATATATTCTTATTCTAAGTATACTTATACTCTACTAATCTTTTCTACTATAGTATAATTAAGATTAAATATAATATTAGAATACTATAGTACTTCTAGTACTAGGTAGAATTATAATTATCTGATAGAGTATTAGTAGTCTCTCACTACAATTTTAATCTTCGCTTTCGACACTTGTCGCAGTTTCCTTCTGTCGCCAAGAAAGTCGATCGGCTTTCAGCTGAAAAGACGTCTCCAACTCCGGTGTCATGGCCTCGAAGACATTGGCCCTAGCTGTGTGCGCACGCGACGGTCTCGGCCTAGCACGAACAACGATCGCCCCGTTGGTCATCTCAATACGAGCACAAGACGACGACAGGGCGCGCCGAAGATGTCGCAAGGGGTACTGCAACGTAAAATCAGCGCATACCAATCCTACTACACAGTGGCGTGTGAATCCTTCGTAGTGGCAATCTTGCGTTGTGGGCAAGCGCTCAGCCGTGAGCTGGTCGTGGGGGTCCAATGCTTGCCGCGGCAGAAACTAAGGGAGATGAATAGTTTTTTGTTTTCGGAATGCCATTCGATTGCGCATCAATCGCGTCTACTATACATTCGTTGTGCAAAAATTTACCTGCTACATTGACCAGGCGAATGAGGTAGCCTCTCCAAGGCGTAGCTGTCTCGCTCTTGCTGTTCACAATGGACACGCCAGGAGACTCACCTCCGACGGCCTCACGGCCTGAGGTCGTCGACACCATCTTGGACATCATCTACGAGTATTCATTGAACAAGATGGATGGGACTATGGAGCAGCTCATGTTGAGCAGACCGAAGTTTGCTGCTGTCATCCAACATTTCATCAACGAAGACCAAGAACTGAAGCTGTGCCTGCCCGCCTTTCCTTTCAAGTCTGCGAACAAGGAGTACAAGGTGCTGGGTATAATGCCAGACAAGGCCGAAGAATTATCTCTGGAACGACTGAACGCGATGTGTGCGCGAATACAACATGTCTACTCGCCGGGAGCCAATCTCACCATCATATCTGATGGATTGGTCTACAATGGTATGTATCTGCTGCTGTGACTAGCGAAGATATTGTCAACCCAGAAGTGTAAGCTGACGGGATGATGCTCGCAGATCTCTTGGGTATTTCTGATCGGGACACGTGGGCATACGGACAAGCTTTGCGTGCAATGGCAAAGCGCATGCAGCTACAACACATCTCATTCTCCCGAATCCGAGATCTTGTCGACTTCCCCGGGCCGCAGGAATTGAACGAAATCACATATGTGGCAAGTGCCACCAACTTTCGCCGCCGCCTCATGAATCAGTATGGCGACGACAACATCGACATCGAGGAGCGTATTAATGCCGACAAGGACACGATGATGACCTATCTGGGCTATCGAAGGTTCTTGGTCTCTGACCTGAAATATGTATTTCCCCTCAGTGAGACACGATCGAAGAATGCGTACAAGAAGAATGTGAAGTTCCTTGCGCAAGAGATGCTCAGACGAGGCTATGTAAGTGTCTCAGATCGCGTCCCGATGATGGCTCACGATTCATGAGAGGCCAACGAGTTGCGCCCGCTGACAGACATCCTGAATAGGCTTTCGCCGGTGCTGTAAAGGCTGCATTTCCCACCCACCTTCGTTTGTCCATTCACCACTCTACGGGTGAGCACAAAGTGTCGATCAGTCTTCTCAATACAAACACTGGCTTCACCACGCCCTGGCACTGCAGTGTTGCATTGATGGCTAACGGAGAATGGCTGAGTGCACCTAAGGGCGACTTTGAAAAGGATCCACGCTTTGAAATGGTGTACGAAGATGGGAGACCGAGCTATTTCCGTGAGACCAACATCGAGTCCGTCCCTGAGCAGCAGGAGGCTGTCGTGGATGATATGTCCAACGCAAATGGCAAAGTTGAAGGACAGCAGTCTGCCGCGTTACTTGATGATCTGAAGCACACCGAAGTGGTTGCAACAGTGGCAGCGAAGGATGAAGCCATGACACTCAGCCCATGGAGCAAAGAAGGAGCAGTGAATGTTTTCACAGATATCTCTGACTCTCAGTTAGATCCCAGCTCTGCCAATTTCTCCACCAAGGCATGGCTAAAATCACTTATGGCCATGCTTGGAGAGGATCCCGCCAAGTTCCCACGACGGGTCAGTGGGGTGGCATTCCAGAAATTATCAGTCCACGCAATTGGTGCGGCGTCCGACTACCAGCCAACTTTCGTAAACCAGCTGCCGGGCATCCTTGGGCCGCTCAGACAACTTCTCGGACAGAGAAGACTGAGACGGACACAAATCTTGCGGGATTTTGACGGCCTTGTCAACAGCGGCGAGATGCTACTCGTCCTTGGTAGTCCAGGGAGGTAGGTTTGCACAGTGGACCTTCTCGTGAATTTTGCTAACAGAAGGAAGTGGATGCTCAACCTTGTTGAAGGCAATCTCCGGCCAGCTTGAAACTCTCGAGCTAGGCAAAGAGACCTACATTAACTACCAGGGCACTCCGAGAGAGATGATGCACAAGGAATTTCGGGGCGAGTGCATTTATCAGGCTGAGATTGACGTCCACTTCCCTCAGCTCACGGTTGGCCAAACACTCGAGTTTGCAGCGCGTGCGAGGGTCAGTCAACTACTTCCACCCTTCCCTTAATGCATTTACTGATCATGGACCACATAGGCACCACAACGCTCAGGACCGGAGCTCATACCTGAGGTTGGTCTAATTTGAATCAGTCATCCCTACGAGCATTGTCTGATTGATTACATACAGGTTTTCGCAGAGCGAATTAAAGGGGTGACTCTGCAGGCATTCGATTTGACACACACAGTGAACACCCAGGCATGTGCGCCAAAATCGACTCTTGAAAAGTACCAAAACTAATAAAAGAGGACAATAGGTCGGCAATGACTTCGTTCGAGGCGTGTCAGGCGGCGAAAGAAAGCGAGTGAGCATTGCTGAAGCGTAAGTGTCTGCCGCGAGGTTGATGCATCGATTCCGCAGCTGAGCCCAAGCTAATGTCTTCAGCGCTATCTCTGGCTGCCCCGTGCAATGCTGGGACAATAGTACACGTGGCTTGGACAGTGCTACTGCGTTGAGCTTCGTCCAGACACTGCGTTGCTTATCAGAGCTTACTGGCGCGACAGCGTTCGTCTCCCTTTACCAAGTCTCAGAGCCCATTTACAATGTGAGTCCATAACGCTTCCTGCAGGGGGCAATCAGCTTACAGCAATAGGTGTTCGACAAAGTGACTGTGCTATATCAAGGTCGCCAAGTCTATTTTGGGACCACTGGAAATGCAAAGAGGTATTTCGAAAACCTCGGGTTCGAGTGCTTGCCACGGCAGACGACCGCCGACTTTATCACTTCTGTGACGAATCCAGCAGAGCGCCGTGTTCGTCCAGGGCTCGAAGGCAAGAGCCCTCGGAACGCCGACGAATTCGCGGCTGTGTGGCAGAAGAGTCCCGAGTTCGCGCTCCTGACACAAGAGGTCGACCAATTCGACCGCAAATACCCTCTCGGCGGATCATCGCACGAACAGTTCAAGCTCGCACGGAACGCTCTGCAATCAAAATCACAGTACGTGAGAAAGACAAAAGTCAGAAATTCAATGCTCATCACGACAGGCGATCGAGTTCACCGTATATTCTGTCGTTCGGGGCACAAGTAAAGCTGTGCATGCGCCGTGGATATCAGCGGCTACGCAGTGATGCAGGCATTACAATAACAGGCGTCGTGTTCAACTCAATTACGGCGCTTGTCATTAGTAGTGTCTTCTTCAATTTGCCGAACGATACCAACTCGCTGTACAGTCGTGGCGCCTTATTGTTCTTCGCCATCTTGCTCGCAGCCTTTGCGAGTGGTCTTGAGGTAAGCTGAGAATAGGAGGAGCTTTGGTATATATGGTTGACACGGTACCGCGACAGATTTTGACGCTCTACGCCCAACGTCCCATGGTTGAGAAGCAGTTTAAATATGCGTTCTACCAGCCGTCAGCCGAAGCAGTCGGTGAGTTGCAAAGCCCCTCCAAGCGATCTATCGAGCGTGAAGCAGTGTGGGCTGACCACCTCCGACCTCAGCTTCCATGCTTTGTGATCTTCCCAATAAGATCTTGAGCACGACAGCATTCGATCTGGTTCTTTACTTCATGACGAATCTCCGACGAACTCCCAGCGCTTTCTTCGTCTTTCTGCTCTTCACTTTCGTCTGCTCCCTTACGATGTCGATGTATTTCCGAAGCATCGCTGCGCTATCGAGGACTCTGGCTCAAGTAAGTCTGCTGAAAATACCTTTTTCTTTCCCTAGTACCTGCTGACAGACAACTTTACAGGCAATGGCTCCAGCCTCGGTATTTAGCCTTGCACTCGTCATTTACACTGGATTTGCCATCCCTCCAAAGTTGATGCATCCATGGTTCAAGTGGTTGACATATCTCAATCCTGTCAGCTATGCTTTCGAATCGTTGATGATAAATGAGGTCCGCAGTTTCCGATCTGCTCCAAGACAGCAAAGACTAACGACTTTGCAGTTCCGCGGCCGTCGTATTCCTTGTTCAAGATTTGTGCCTGAAGGTCCAGACTACGAAGGATCTGCTCCGGATCAGAGAACATGTGCGACTACAGGAGCTGGCGCCGGGCAGGACTATGTCGACGGCGACCAGTATTTGGAGGTCAACTTCAATATTCAAATCAACCATCTTTGGAGGTAAGCGGAATCTTCTGGTGTTTTCCTACAGTTTCACAACCTGACACATACGGACAGGAACCTTGGCACCATGATTGCACTGATGGTACTCGGATGCGCCATATATCTCGTCGCTACCGAGTACATCAGAGAGAAGCAGGGCAGGGGCGAGGTCCTTCTCTTTCCGAGTCCACGTCACCTGAAGGCTTCGCCTAAGGCCGCCAAAACGGATCTCGAAGCTACCTCAGTGGAGTGGAGTGCATCAAGCGCGAGCTCCTTGCGCAACGAAGAAGCATTCGCAAGATCCGGACTACAAAAGCAAGCTTCGACGATCCACTGGGATGATGTCTGTTTTGATCTCAAAATTGGAAAAGAAACGCGCAGGCTACTCAACAATGTCGACGGCTGGGTCAAGCCAGGAACTCTGACCGTCTTGATGGTATGTTCGGACAAAGTCTCTGCTCCTCTTGTTGTTCATGCATCATCTCACTGACCTGTATCTCTGTCCAGGGTGTTTCAGGTGCTGGCAAGACTACGCTTCTTGATGTTCTGGCCAGCCGCATTAATGTGGGTGTCGTTGGCGACATATTGGTAGATGGAAGACCACGAAGTGCTGCTTTCCAGCGCAAGGCCTGCTACGCACAGCAGCAAGACTTGCATATGTCGACTTCTACTGTTCGAGAAGCTTTGATATTCAGTGCTCTTCTGCGACAGCCTGCGTCGATATCGCGGGCTGAGAAGATTGCTTATGTGGAAGAGGTCATCAAGATTCTGGAGATGGAAAGCTACGCTGATGCTGCGATTGGAGTGCCTGGTGAAGGTATGTCACCCAAACGTTCCCGAAAGAACGGCACGACGCATGTCAGTATATTGACTAACGTAAAACGTAGGTCTGAATATCGAGCAGCGAAAGCGTCTTACAATAGGAGTTGAACTCGCTGCCAAGCCGACTCTTCTGCTGTTCCTAGATGAGCCGACTTCTGGTGAGCAGCGTGTCCGCGCATTCAAGTCGAATTGAAACAAGCTGACTGGTGTAAAGGTCTTGACAGTCAAAATGCCTGGTCCATCGTCAATTTACTCCGCAAACTCGCCAACAATGGACAGACGATTCTCTGCACACTGCACCAGCCCTCAGCCGAGCTATTCCAAACTTTCGATCGTTTGCTGTACCTGGCAATGGAAGGAAAGCCCGTTTACTTCGGCGACATTGGTCCTGCGTCCACGGTCGTCACCAGTTATTTCGAGCAGAATGGTGCGAGGGCGTGTGGACCCGAGGAGAATCCCGCTGAATATATTCTTGAGGTCACCGGCAGCTCCGGGCCCAACGGCAGCTGGCCAGAAGTATGGAATGCTTCCAAGGAGAAACAGGCTGTCAAGGAAGAACTCGTCCGTCTGAAGCAAGGCCTAGAATTCCCGCCAAGCGAAGCTGCTCTCGAATTCGATTATGATGCATCTCGCATGTACGCCGCTCCTCTGGGCCAGCAACTGCTCCTGGTGCTTCGTCGAAATTTTCAGCAGTACTGGCGGACACCTTCGTACTTGTACTCGAAGATTGCTTTGAGTCTTTGCAGTGTAAGTTATCTGCGATCTGGCATGCTCGTGAAGTGTTCCACTAATTGCTCCCAGACGCTCTTCATTGGTTTCTCGTTCTGGAAGACACCGAACTCTCTGCAGGGCCTCCAGAACCAGCTGTTTGCCGTTTTCCTGCTGCTCTCGGTCTTCCCCAACCTTTCTAACCAGATCATGCCTCACATGCTCACACGACGACAACTGTACGAATCTCGAGAACGATCGGCCAAAACCTACTCCTGGCAGGCCTTCGTCATGGCCGATGCGCTTGTGGAAGTTCCGTGGAACTGTCTCATGGCTGTAATCATGTTCTGTGCATGGTACTATCCCATCGGACTCCAACATAACGCAGAGGTGGCGGGCCAGGTGGTAGAGAGGGGAGGACTGATGTTCCTCTTCATATTGGCATTCATGGTCTATGTTGGCACCTTCACCAGTATGGTGCTCGCTGGTGTTGATAGTGCCGAGGCTGCTGGCATGATCATGAACTTGCTCTTCTCATTCTCTCTCATATTTTGCGGGCAAGTACTCCTCGTCCTCAACTCTGTATCATACACATTCGCTAACTCTTGCTCTTCCTGCAGTGTCCTCGCAACGCCAGAAGCTCTTCCAGGATTTTGGATCTTCATGTACCGCGCCTCACCCTTCACCTACATGGTCTCTGGAATGTTGTCCGCTGGTCTTGCGAACGCACCTTTAGTTTGTGCACCGGAAGAATATCTGCGATTCGCACCTCCTCAGCAGATGAATTGCTCGGACTACCTTGCACCGTACATTGCTGAAAAGACCGGCTATCTCACCCCAGACTCTATGAGCTCGATGGTTGAGTGTGTCTTCTGCACCGGAAGCGAGACAAACACTTTCCTGAAGTCTGTGAGTTCAGAGTACGACTTCAGATGGCGCAATTTTGGCATTTTCTGGGTATATGTCATTTTCAATATGGTTGCTGCTGTGGGTGTATACTGGTTGGTCCGCGTGCGGAACAGGAAATAGACAAAATTACGATCGTCCCTTTGACGAAAAATATATGAGGAACACATATGGATAGATTGGAGCGGACAGTAGAGGGTTCGTGAAGCATTGTTCAGCAACAAGTGTTTCAAATTAGTACCGAAGCAGAGGCAAAAAGCTCAAGTGTTTTCACTCTCAACATTGTCGGCATGCGAATGATCAATTGCACACGTGAAATTGGTGTAAGTGCAATCACAACTTTGTAGATACAGCCTACGCCTTTTACTGACACGCAAGGTGAAGAATGAATCTCACCGCGTTGGTAATCACACCGGTTTTGTAATCAAAGTCGAGCAGTGTGAGCGATGGCCCCGAAGAGGCCGCTTTCGAAGACGTTCGTATCTCTAAGCATTGTACGACTTGTCATGCGTTACTATTCCTCGTATTTTGCACAACTCCACGATCAGATCGGCCACAGTGATGTGTCACGTTCTGGATGGGAAGTGACTATCGCGCTCACGCCCGGGGTGAGCTTTTCGCCTGAGAAGAGCAACGGATCACCCAAGGCGTCCGGCGAACTCACAAGCACGTGGTAAGTATGTTGACAGCACGGTAATATCGGGTCCAAGAAGTGTTGAGGGCGTGATCCCACGCCACTAAAAAAGACACGGACAATCCAGGCATATGCACTGCACATGTACTATTGACCGATGTACGACTCCTTCGCTTGAGATCGGTTCTGAAGAAAGTATCTCAGCATATGCAGAAGCTGCATCAACTGTGCATCATCTATTCCTCTTGCATGCGATTCACGCGAGATCCGATGCCCGGCTTGGCAAGCAATCCTTCAAAGTCGGTAGTGCTGAAGTGAATACGAGGGCTGTAGCGAGATAGCCAAGCATGCCGAGGGGCCTGACCAGTCTCGACATGGTATTCTATGGAATGCCAATCCTTTGGATGATGAAGTCCAGCTCAGACCTCATAGTGGGATATCGATCGAGGAACCTTGATCGTTACATACATCTCATTCTTGCCAGCTACAGTCATAGACCACTAGGGAGAAATAGATTTTCCATCGACTTTTGAACGCTTCATTGAGTCAATATGCCTCCATCGATCAAAAAGGTCCTCTTGCAGGGCTCGTCGCCAGGGCAGTTCAAACTGACGACCTCAGACTACACAGCACCAAAAGACTTTGCACTCACACATACGCTTTTCTGGCCGCAGCATGGATCTACAAGCCCAGAAGACGTGTATTCCAGCCTGACGGAAGGTCTATCAAGGCTACTGCGCGAGGTACCACCGCTATGTGGAACACTTCAACGCCACTCCGATGATAGTCGCCAACTATTCCTCAAGATTGACGACAATGCAGGTGTCGTTTTCGAGTTTCAGGACCTGTCCAACAACCAGGGACTGTCGACCTATGATGAGTTCAAGAGAGATCACTTTCCCATATCTGAAGTCCACTCTGTTCTCCAGCCCACAGTCTTGCAGCAACCAGTGCTGGAAGGGTCGCCAATGATGGGGGCCAAGCTGAGTGTCATCAAGGGTGGCTTTACTTTGGCATTCGCGTTCAACCACGTCCTGGCAGATGGGACTTCAGCGTCCGAGCTTGAAAGTCTTTGGGCCCAACACACAGCCGACTCAAGCGCTGGTGAGCCGTTCGTGTCGCACCGAGAATATAACAAAGACCTGGATGAAGCAATCAGGAAAAGACTCTCTTCTCCAGAATTGAGCACGGAGAACAAAGTTCAAGTCGAAGAGCTCTGGGGAGTAGTGCCTATCTCACAATCACTGACGGGTCTACATACAAGTATGGGCTCTGTATTGAGCTCAGTGATTGGCATGGTTGACAGGAAAGAAGCATACTCGGCGGCAAAAGCCGAGACAGCTGTAGTCAAGAAGTGGCACCTCTGGCGCTTCAACCCGCAGAGCCTCGAGAGCTTGAAATCGGACGCTACTTCCCCAGGAGAAGATGGCTGGGTCTCAACATCGAATGCCCTCATCGGCCTTTTCTGGTCTCGAATAGCTGCAACACAGCAACATTCATTGACAGGACAGCACGTCTCTACGGCGCTGATGCCAATCAGTATGCGATCTCGATTCGAGCCGAAGATCCCACCTACTTTCATTGGCAATGCCGTGAGCATCGCGTTTGCGAATTGCACTTTTGCTGCCCTGGAAGTAGATGGCATGTCGGCCCTTCGGTCAGCTGCACTCAGTCTCCGCCGAGCAGTACAAAAGTGGTCTGTCTTAGAGTTCGACGCGTATCTCAAGACTGTCCAGTCGCTGCCACCCCACCAAGGCATGATTGTACATTCTGAGCTCGTATTCGACAGGCACCGCATCGTCTCCAACGACTGCACACACTTCAAGTCGAACATCCTCGATTGGGGTCGCCATCTAGGTGTGCCGGCGCCGACCAGGTTTCCCATGCCTGCTGCCCTGACGTTCGGGGCGACGAGTATTGTGGTTCACCCAAAATTGCCAGACGGCAGTCTGGAAGTTGTTGTGGCGATTTCTGAGGCAGATGCCCAGGCACTGAGAGAGGACAATGCTTTCACGCGCTATTCGCCCGACTTTCTCTGTGTCCTTCCCGCAGGCGAACCATTCAAAGTGACAGCTGGACTCAGGTGCACCGTGGGTATGCTGCTGGCTTACGAGCGATTGAAACAAGGAATGAATTGGAAATGGGGTGTTGTCGCCTTCGCGGCAGCTGTTTCTCTGTTGATGACGAGGCGTCATGCACTGGATAATTCGTCGCAGCTTGTCCGGCAAGTGCTGTCACGAGCAGGCCTCGCACATGTATCTTAGGAGTAAAGCCACGTAATCATTGCAAATCCAGTGTATCGCTGCAAATGCGCTAGGTCGTTACGCTATGTCGTTATGTCCCATCGCTGTGCAGAACGCGTGGGTAAATTGTGGTCCGATCTGCAATGTGCACGTGGCGCTGGCAACCAGGCCGGCGGCGAAAGTGTTTGGGATGTGCACGGTGCATGCATATCCGTGCCATGTTGCATTCGTGCAAAAAGTGGAGAGACAACCACACCAAAATAGAGTTAACCCTATGCGAACATGTGTCCTGGTCTAGTGAGAATTAGTGCTCAGACCACTCAATACTCGCTCAACGTCTAGGCGCGATAATAAAGGAGTACTATAGCTTATCTCTTAGTATATTCTAGACTATATAGTTACGCTACTTAAACTATTAGTAGTAGTTATCTAAGCTAATCTTATAGAAATAGCTTTTTGTTACGTCCTGCCTGTCCGTCGGCAGCCTAACCCTAATCTGATATGGGGTTGGCCTGGGAAGTGTCGATCCTCGCAATGTCCTCGTGGTATATCAGAGAAGGTCCTGAAAGGTTTGTAACATAACCCTAAGAGAGTTGTATTGAGTTGAGCACGAGGCTCCTATCTACCCGGTAAAGAGCGTCGTCTATATAGTGCCATGTCTTGGCGTCCTGTCCTCCTGTTCGTCCACCTAACCGGTTCGTCCGGTCGTCTGGTCAGTTTGGTCGCCAAGCGTCACGTGACCTCTGACGTGTCAGTTGGGTCCGCTTCTCTATTGGCTCTCAGTTCTTGGTTTCTCCTCACGTTGTCCTAACCGTAACATCATCCCCTCTCCCTGTAGTAACTCGTCCCGAGTTCTCTTTCCACAGGTAAGTCTCTCTTCCTTTTCTACCAACATCATGCCAGCTCTAACTCGCCAAGAACGTCGTGATCGTCAAGCGGAACGAATCAAACTTGAAGGTGTCGAAATGCCCAAGCCTTGCACTGGTTGCCGCAACGCAAAGGTCCCCAAGGGCGAGGAGCGCCCCAAGTGCGTCGTCGACGTTCGTCATGGCCAGTGTTCTGAATGCGCCCGCAAGGGCTACGTTTCTTGCGATGTGTCGGTTACCTGGACCGAGTGGGAGCGGCTGCGCGATCAGCGGCGCCAGCTGAAACGAAAGCTTGAAGAGGCAGAGGAGCTTGCGACCGAAGCTCGTTCCGCGCTCATCGAGCGAGAAGCGAAGGTCCATCGCCTTCGAAAACAGCTGCGCTTCGCTGAGGAGCGTGAGGATGAGGCTATTCGGGCAGATCTCGCATCTCTTCGCGAGGTTCCCTTACCGCCTTCTCCTCCTGTGTCATCCGATTTCCTGCTAGAGCCGGACACTGCCTTCCCGGAAGGATCTCTGGAGTTGCCCCCGACCGTGTGGGCTGACTTTTCTGAAATGCCTGATTTCTTCGCGGACCCTGCTAGTGTTGCCGGTCTCGAGCCTGTTCAAGAGTCTTCCGTCGCCGGACCCTCCAGGTACATGTGTCCATATCGTTTTTCCGTTGTCCTGGTGCTGATCTCTTTCTGCCTAGGTTATCGAACCAAGAGACCGCGGTTCAATGAGCCCTTCGGGGTTGTCCCTCCGAACTAGTCGGATTTCGAGGAGTCTTCCTCGCATTCCCGGTATGCTGTTGTCCGAGCCATGGTGTTCATTTCACGGCTGACCTTGTTTTTCTTTCTGCAGTTCCGCGCGTAGTGGCCTTCCTCGCCACACTCGTAGCAGGTGAAGCCTTTGCTCTTCAGCTTCCTTCCTCGCGTACGTTCGGTAGCATCCAACTCCATTGGATCTCCGTAATCAGGGTCTTGACTTCTGGCCTTGAAGCCCCCTCTTCCGCCTCGAGCGGGTCTCTGGTATCCAGGCTGTACGAATCGGTCGTACTTCAGCTCCTGGAGTCTCTCGTCGATTTCCTTTGCTGCCTTGATCATTGCACCAAGCGTGGTCATGCTGGAGTTTCGGGATAATTCGGCCTTGACTGAATCCTTCAGTCCCAGGTAAAACTGCGAGCGATAGGCAGCGTCGTTCCACTCGAGATCGGCCTGGTATCCTTGGAATTCTGACGCATATGCGGCGACAGAAGTGGTTTGTCGGAGTTGTCGGATATGGCGATCGGCGTGTGCCTCTTCGTTGGGTATCCCGTATAGATCATTAAGTTTCTCTTCGAACTTGTCGTAGCTGTGGAAGATTCTTCTGGTTTCCGTTTCTGGTTCATCATCTGAATTCTGGCAGACGAGCCAGTCCTTCAGGTATGCTCGGAATCCTCTGGCGGCTCTTCCCCGTAGGAAGGATGCGGCATACAAGACCTTGTCGGCCTCGCTATGAAACTGGTGCGCGTTGAAGTGGAGGTACAACTGAACCTGCAGCTGGAAGTTCTCCAACTTCTCCTTAGTCCCGTCGAACGTCTCCGGCGTGGATATCTTAGGTGCGTGGGTTGACTCGTATGAGCCCGCTGTGCTCATAGTGGGAGTCGATTGTTTCCCGCTTCCGTTAATCGACATGTTGCTCATTCGTTCCGTGATTCCAGTCGATAGCTGTTGTCGTGATGGACTTCTTGTGTCGGCAACGTCCTGAGTCTTTGTTGACATTGATCGATAGCGCTCCCCTTCGGCTTTTGGTGCTCAAAGTTGTTACGTCCTGCCTGTCCGTCGGCAGCCTAACCCTAATCTGATATGGGGTTGGCCTGGGAAGTGTCGATCCTCGCAATGTCCTCGTGGTATATCAGAGAAGGTCCTGAAAGGTTTGTAACATAACCCTAAGAGAGTTGTATTGAGTTGAGCACGAGGCTCCTATCTACCCGGTAAAGAGCGTCGTCTATATAGTGCCATGTCTTGGCGTCCTGTCCTCCTGTTCGTCCACCTAACCGGTTCGTCCGGTCGTCTGGTCAGTTTGGTCGCCAAGCGTCACGTGACCTCTGACGTGTCAGTTGGGTCCGCTTCTCTATTGGCTCTCAGTTCTTGGTTTCTCCTCACGTTGTCCTAACCGTAACACTTTTTTATTAGACTAGAGCGAGTAAATACTTTTAAATTTCTATAAAATATACTCTATTTATTATAATAGATATTCTCTAAGTATTTAAATAATCTACTTTAATAAAAAGGTTTCTAGTAGATATATAATAGATAGATAGATAGATAAAGTCTTGTATTCCTGAACCGGTTCCTATCTAGGTCCACGCAGGCTATCTATACTAGTTACGTAGGGCGAAACCTCTCCGGACGAAAACCCCTTCTCTGCGATGTGTGGCGCGCGTCACTGCGCCCATGGTGTATTGTGCTCCTTCTCGGCAGTACCGCCTTTGTTTTCGGCGGTCCTCGGGACCTACTCCTCCTCCGGTGTACGTCCGTCCTCACTTCGCTTCCTTTCTCTCGCCTTTTGTCTCTCCTCCTGCTCCTGTATAAGCCTGAATTGTTCTAGGATTCCCGTCTGGAGTATATATCTCGCTGCAATTTTCATACCCCTCGTGCTTGTTAGAATGTCGCGGTACGCTGTGCTTCCGATCTTCTGGAACATTTCCTGCCTGCCCTTCGCCGTGCGAGGGCAGAAGAGTAGTATGTGCTTGCCTGTTTGCTGTAGCTCACCGCA
Organism: Cercospora nicotianae; assembly: GCA_029490675.1. Classification (NCBI taxonomy): domain Eukaryota; kingdom Fungi; phylum Ascomycota; class Dothideomycetes; order Mycosphaerellales; family Mycosphaerellaceae; genus Cercospora; species Cercospora nicotianae. Next base: position 4,521,211 of record JANQAT010000012.1, on the reverse strand, counting down.
TTCGCAGGCTCCGCTCGTAATTCCTGGGACCTTTCTCCTGTAGAGGTATGCCTTCAATCCGATGTGCTCCGTTCGTAAGAGCGTAGATATCGTGCTTTCAGGTCTTGAAAGTCCCTTGTGTAGGCGGTGACGCGCCTTGTCGTTTCGTCCCTGCGCCCACCATGTTGGCGGGTGTTTGCTAGACTGTGCCCTTTTTTCCCTTGCAGTCGTTTCCCAGGTCTTCTCCCACCGGGGGAACTTAGTGCTCTTGTCTCTTTGTGCGTCCTCCTGCTGTGCTAGGATTCTATCCCTTTGAAGCGTGTACGGCGTGCATTGGGCTGTTCTGTATCTAAGGCGGGCTTGGATCTTCTGGCACCGCCGCCGTATTTCCTTAGTCGCCTCTGTCATGTTCGACTTGGTTGAATACTCGGCCGCCATTGCGTCTGTGTATTCTTTAAGGGGGGAATCCCTGCTTCTTTGTGGAGTGCAATCGTGGGGGTAGTTCTGTACGCCCCAACGATCTGCCGGAGGTTAGCGTGTTGCACTTTAGCAATGCTGTTTATGCCGTTTCCTGCTTGCGGGGCCCAGATTTGGCACCCGTATGTGAGAGCTGGCCTGATTATGGTCGTGTATATCTGTCTCGTTCGGAGGAGACCGGCTCCCCAGGTGGACTGCGTAAGGCTCCGGAGCGCCTGTGTTATGTGTTCCCCTTTTGCTTTTGCCGCCTTCAAGTTGGCCTTCCAGTTGAGCTTGGAATCCACTTGGACCCCGAGGAACCGGAGCGACTCTGCTGGGGCGCCCTCGAAGCCGGGGATTCGGGTACGTGCCTTTCTGTTGTGTCGTTCGCGTTTACGTGTGCGGGTACGGGTAAAGTGGATTAGTTGGTACTTTTCTGGGGCGAACTTCGCCCCGTGTCTCGCTGCCCACTCTACACACTTCTCGTGTGCCCGTTCCAGCCTCTTACAGTTGCCTTCCGTCGTTTCGCCGAATGCGAGTATGTTTGTGTCATCTACAAATCCGATTGCCGATGTATCTTCGCTTTCCAGTTCGGGTAGGAGGCCAGATGCGAAGAATAGGAACAGGATCGGTGAGATCGTCGACCCCTGCGGGATGCCTGTCTCTGTCGGGCGTTCGGGGCTAGTAAATCCCCCAATGCGGATGCTTGTCGTGCGGTTCTTTAGGAACGATTCGATGAAGTTTCTTGTCCATTGCGGGAAGCCCTTGCACTGGAGGATGTATAGTAGTCGTTCGTGGGAGACCTTGTCGAATGCTCCAGAGATGTCGAGGCAGAGCATGGATACCACCTTGTTGTTCCCTTGGCCCCACGCGGTACGGACCTGTTCGACAAGTGATTCTAGCGCCGATAGCGTCGACCTTCCGGGTCTGGCTCCCATTTGGGTTTCTGGTAGGAGTTTGCGTTCTTCTGCGAGCTCGGACATTCGCCTTGCTACGATAGCCTCGAGCAGTTTGGCCATAGTGTTCAGAAGTGCTATTGGTCGATATGCTTTAGGTTGTGTGTAGTCGGGCTTCTGGGGCTTTCGGAGCACTACCGTTATCGAGCTTCGCCACCTGGTTGGGTGGTATCCTAGGCGTAGGCAGGCGGTGAATATGTTGCTTAGGGGGTGCTAGTACGTCGGCGCATTCCTTGAGTGCTTCGTTCGGTATCTCGTCCGGCCCTGGGGCCTTGTTCCGGGGAAGGCGTTTGATCGCCTTCTTGACGTCCTCTTCTAATACTGTCGGTTCTATTGGCAGCAGCTCGGCCTGTGTCCCTTCGTCCGTAATGTCGCTTAGGTCCGCTATTACTGGGGGTGGGAAGAAGTGCGCCGCTAGGGCCTCTGCCTTCCCCTCCTCGGTAGTTTGTAGTGTTCCATTAGCTGCGCGGATCGCTGGGAATTGCGGGAGTGTATTCTCTTTAGGTTGTTTCGCCCAACGCGTAAGCTTCCAGAATTTGTTCGGGTCGGCCATTACGTCCTGTACTGTGTTGCGCCATGCGATTGTTGTGTCCCTGCGGATTTGGCGTTTCTTCCGGTTCTCGACCTTCCGGTATGCGACGTAGTCGTCGAGCAGCCCTGTCTTCCGCCATTCTCGTTTTGCCCTCCGAGCCTGTTTTACAAGGTCGGTGCACTCCTGGGTCCACCGGATGCTCGCGTACGGTGATGGTCGCGCTGTTGGTATATTCTCCCGTAGGGCAGTCTGGACGGTGGCCTGGAGGTTCGCTACGGCCTCGTCGATCTGTTCTCTCGTCTGTAGGGTGTGGTTCGGGATTGAGTTTGTTGCTTCCAGGATAGCGTTCCCTATCGTGATCCAGTCGGCTTTCTTCCACTGTGGGCGACCCGGCCGTTCCGCCGTCGCCGTTGTAGCGATAAGTTCGGTAAGGACAGGCTGGTGGTCGGAACCTGCGTCCAGCTCTTTAGCTTCGCGGCATTGTATGATTCTCCTCGATATGTCTCTGCTTATCCAGCAAAGGTCGAGGGTTTGTTTGCTCCTCGGTGATTCCCAGGTGACTAGGCCTTGGGGCGTAGCGAGTTCGATATGTTTGCCATCCATTATCTGGATTAGCTGGTCCGCCATTTTGTGGGGGCGGCTATTGTTTCCGGACCACTGAGCATGGTGAAGGTTGAAGTCCCCGACGACTATATGGCTACCAATGTCTAGGAGACAGTCGTCGAGCTGTGTGAGCGTGCCGGCGTTTGTCTCGTTTATCGGCTGGGGTGGGTTATAGCAGTTTATGATCCGAATAGGGCCTCTTCCGGTGTCGACCGTAATCGCTACGATGTCGTCTTCAGTTCGTTCTGGCCGCCATTTCTGCGGCGGAATGTCTTTCGATACGTATGTGCACGTGCGGGCTATTCCTGTATTTGATTGGACGCAGTAGTATCCTGGCGCTTGAACTGTTAGGCTCGTTCTTGGGTTTATCCACGGTTCTTGGATAGCGATAATCTGGTGGGTTTTAGGGTCGAGCGCCTGTAGGAACGGCAGCATGACCTTTTCGCGGCTGTGGTTCGTGTTGTACTGTACGATGGTAAGGGTCTGCGTGTCTTTACTCGTCATCTTCTTCCATGTAGGTGTCGTTTCGTTCGGGTGCGCTGGATACTATTGTAGTTTCCGTCTCCGGCTCCTCCTGTCTCTTGCCGAAGGTCGTGATCTGGCTTTGGCTGCGGCTCCTCGGTGTTCTAGAGACGTCCGACAGACGTGGTCGTCCTGGGCCTCGTCTCTGCACCGGTGGGCCCATTACAGGCTCAGATGGTCGTAGTGTCCGTTGCATTTGGGCCAGCGCTAGTGATGTTGACGGCGGAGGATTCTACTCTCGGCCGCTTCTGTCCCGTTGTGCGTAGTGCTTCCGGGGGGCCGTTTGTGGTCGGCCGTGCCTGACCCTTCGCGTTGCCTGCTTCGAACAGTCCACATAGTGCCGCTCGCTCCCTGTGCGTCCTCTCCTTCCATACTTGTGTAATACCGCACTCCGCTCGCCATGGGGCGTGTGGGCCTCCGCAGTTGGCGCATTTCGTTTGTGTTGCTGTGCACCCCGCTTCCTTATGTCGCCCTGCGCATCTTCCGCATCTAGTCGGAGATTTGCAGTGTTTTTCAACGTGTCCCCACTGGTAGCAGTTCCTGCACTGTACCGGTCGGCACTTAGTAGAGTGTGGCTCTGCGCACAGGATCGTGCCCTCATATGACAGCCCGCGCTTGTAGATGCTTCTAGCGATGTCGAAGTTTTCTACCTCTATAATGACGCTGGTGGATCGTTGGCCAGTTCTCCTAGCCTTTCCTTTATAGAAGAAGGCTTGGCTGACCTTTATCCCTGGGTGGAGTCGGTGGTTGTCTTTCTCGATCGTTTCTGCGATCTTATTGGCGGGTGTTTCTGCGCCCTGTATCGGTACCGCGTGCACTAGCATTTGGTGTTTAGGTGTCCGCACTACCGCCTTCTTTCCTAGAACCTTCACCCACTCCCCATCTTTCTTCATCTTTTCCAGACTATCCGCGCTCGACGCGAACACTCTGATTTCTCCGGACTTGGACTTCCGGATCCCAGCGACGTCGGCTCCAGCCTCCCTAAGGCCAGCCGCAATCTCTGCGAATGTCTTCTTTCGGGCTGCATCCCGTTCCTCTCCTTCAGGTATGTATGCTGTAATCACGTGACTGACTACAGGTTCCGGAATTGAGGTGGTGCTGCGCCCGGTGTCGTTCGCAGCATATGATTATACTCGTTCCTACAAACTTATATAAGGCAGGAGACAAAGCCTGCCCACGCTTTCCGGCTTAGGGACACCAATTGAGCCTTTATCGCTTCGAGGGAGGGATCCCAGGCCAAAACCCCTACCCTACGCTCCATATACTGTTTGCTCCTTAAGCTTCAGTCATGCTCTTTCGGGCTCCAGCGAACTGGAGAGCGGTCGCCTCTCTTCTGAAACCGACATGCGCATCCGTCCTCTCGGGCTAAGCAGACAGTGTCTCAGTCGCTGCCATTGCTTACCACGCCCCAGGAGAGCGACTCCCTTCGCGTTACCATACCGCATCTCTTTGGCTATGGCCGGCCATGTCTCGCAGGTTTGCTCGGGCTCCTACTCCTAGCCAGGCAGCAGTGCCCTTGCGTTTCCACCTACTAACCAATATATCGCCTCCTCCTCGCCCCCTCACGCCTTGTACCCTTCTCCTTCTTGTCCCGATTGTCCTCTTTGGCTCGCCTCTCTGTGTCTCCATTGCCTGCTTCTCTATGTGGGCCTTCCTAGGTTTCCGAGCTCTTCCGGGCAGCTGCTGGACTAGGTGTCCTTCTTTGTAAGGCTGTGCCCCGGGCAACACCCTCCTACTCGTACTTGAGCAATCAACAGGCCCCTACGGGCTTCGTAGCGTTACTCCGAGCTCCATTGCCCGCCAACTAACACTTTCCTTCCGGCCCTGCTGCCTAGGCTCTTCCAAGTGCATAACGCATTTGCTTCCGGTCTTAACAACGCGTTCGCTCTCCGATTCTTCTCGAAACCTTCGGGAGGTAGGTATTCCAGATCCAGGAGCTGCATATTGGGTGACTTGTTGTCCTTTTGGCTCCAAATACCCTCAGCTGAGGATTCCTCCCATATACCAGAGGTGTCCTATCGACGCCTAGGAGTTCCGCGGCTCTTTCGCACGCTCACGATCGAGCGGACCTGTTTCTAACGCAGGTAGGTCGTCGTCGGATGGTTTTCGTACCCGTTTCGGTGGTAGTCCTCTGTTCGGAGTAGTCTTGGCGAAACCGCACCGGATTTCGCACTCCACCACTCCGCTCCACCATGCCGTGCACTTTGCCAGCACGGTCGAGTTGCGAGCTCGACCGCCTGTTTCCACCTGCGGCCGCGTGGAGGCGTGCAATCGGTCTTCGCAGCTAGATATATAATAGAGAAACTTATTTAGTAAAGAAGTAGAAATAAAAACTTAACTAAAAGTTTTAAAGAAGAAATATAAACTATTAGTTTAAACTATATAGATAAAAGTATTAATTTAAGTATAGGTCTAAATTAATAGATTCACGAGTACTTTAAGCATATTCTTCCTCGATATAAAGTATACTTTCTAATTAAGCTATAATACTAAACTTCTACTACTTTTGCTATCGATTCTTGACCGCTTAGGCCCACTCTACGTAGCGGGCCTTGCTATAACGACTACGGGTCCGTACTGCCAGCAGCCATCCTGCGCACACCCTTTCGTTAGGGCAACGCCATGCCTGATGCACCGTGCATGCGACCTTTCGTTTCGAGCGGAAATCGCGGTCTCGGCTGATCAACTAGCTGATGTTGGCCATGTGGGCACTGGGCAGTGCGAAAGCTGCCTTGTTGAGATGAAAGTGGCGAACGACATCGGCAGCTTGCATTTTTGAAGTTTAAGTTGCATTGCATGACCATCTCCAAGGATCTGGGTCGCAATCGTGGTTTCCGCTGTGAACCCAGCAGAGAAGCAGGTATGATCGCTCCAAACAATGCTCAGGACTATGGCAGGCGCCTTATTCCACAGATTCTGGACGATGTGGCCGCTGTCGATCCAGATCGGATTGTGTACTCGGTAGCACATTTCGTAGATGGATCTCGTGACTTTCGTCACATCACAGCACGCTCATTTGCTCGAGCAGTTGACAAGACAGCTTGGTGGCTTCAATCCCAAGTGGCAGCATCTTCGACTATTCAGCCCTTGGGCTACATTGGACCACGTGGGTAACAACTGCAATCCCCAAAATCTTAGTAAGACACTTACCTTGAAATGTTACAGATGACCTCAGATATATCTTGCTGGCATATGGAGCCGTCAAAGCAGGCTGCTCGGTGAGTCTCATGAGCATGCTTCGAGACAACGCAGGTGGCTGACAACAAATCCACAAGGCCTTGTACCTTTCGCCAAAGAACAATGTCGAGGGTGCCCTTGCTGTGCTCAAAGCTGCCAATTGTGATGCATGGGTCAACCCATCGGAACAGCACCAGCTGTCACCACTGGTCGAAGGCTTCCTTCAACAAAGACCCATGAAAGTCCTGCAGCTTCCTTTGGTCGATGAGCTACTTGATGCAGAATCGACAGACCCTTTCCCATACACAAAGACTTTCGAAGAAGCAGCAACCGAGCCGTTCTGCATGCTACATACATCAGGAACGACCGGAGTTCCAAAGCCTATTTGGTGGACTCATGCTCTTGTTGGTACGATGGATGCTGTGAGGTTACTTCCCGCAGTCAAAGGCGATGGAGGACTGGACCCTTGGACGTCAATATGGCACAAGGGTGATACAATTTACTCATCGTTCCCAATGAGCCACGTATGTTCTCAATCCTGTGCTGGCATTAGGAAATTTCTGTCAATCAAGGTACTGATGACTCGCAGGGAGCCGGCATCATCATGGATATCATGATGCCATCCTTGTTTGATCTTCGCTGCGTCTTAGGTCCTGCTGGAGTCTTGCCGAACATGAATCTAGTCGAGTCCCTTGCAGAGCATGCAGGAATTGACATCTGGAGCATGGTTCCGTCACTTGTGGACGAGCTAGGCGAGACACCCGATGTCCTGGCCAAGCTCGAAAAATCCAAATTCATCTGCGCCTCAGGAGGTACGCCCAACAACAATGCAGGCTTGCTGTTGGCACAGAACTGACATGATACAGGTCCTGTCAGCCCAGATATTGCTGCGAAAGTGAACGAAGTCATCCGAGTTCTTAATTTGACGGGAACCACAGAAGGTCTTTTCATCGGAAATCTCATAGTGCCAAGAGAAGACTGGCTGTGGTTCGCATTCCATCCTTGGTCCGGATTTGAGTTCAAGGAGATCGAGCCCGGTGTGTTTGAGCACTGGGTCCATCGAAACGAGCATTGGGAGCTTTTCCAAGGCATTTTCCAAACCTTCCCCGATAAAAACTCGGTCAATTTGAAAGACTTATATGTCAAGCACCCAACAAAACCAGACCTCTGGGCATTCAAAGGGCGGAGCGATGATGTTGTTGTTCTCTCAAATGGCTACAAGATATCGCCGCTTTCTCTGGAGTCTTTCATCTCAACCCACCCAGAAATTGAGGGCTGTCTAGTGGTGAGTCCACCTAATGTATCGTTCCATCTTCTCTGACACCGTGCACAGGTTGGCAGCGGCAAACGGCAAGCCGGGCTCCTTATCGAGACAAAATCCACTGCCCAAAAAGACGTCGAACTGTTCGATAGCATATGGGCAATGGTTGAGAAAGCCATCGAACAGTCGACGTCCAAGGTGCAGCTCCACAGATCGTTCGTCACATTCGCAGAGCCAGATAAGCCATTCATCCGCACAGACAAGGGTACAGTCAAGCGGGCTGCAACACTGAGCCTCTATTCTGATTACATCGAACGATTCTACCAGTCGAGAGAAGAAGGATCAGGTGATGTTACCATCGACACCTCATCCGTGGAAACAATCATAGATTCTCTCCGCGAAGTTCTCGGCTCCTCTTTACCGGCGATCTATGATGCTTCGCTCGACACAGATTTCTTCGATCTCGGTCTAGATTCTCTTTTTGTTTTTCAGGCCGTCAACTCCATACGTGGAGCTTTAGGACTGCAAGACAAGCTGGCTCCACGCCACGTCTACGCCAATCCCACTCTGGCGAAATTCGCCGCGGTGTTGGCAAAGCTACACAAAGAAGCCAAGAAGAATGCCGTATTGGCCAAAGAAGCTGCCCCGGATGAGGCCTCGTACATCAAAGAGGCGATGAGGCAGCATAGCCTGCGAGCGCCAATCAAATTGAACGCTTTCGATTATGTCAACCCTAACCACTATATGGGTCTCAACTTGTACTTTCCACTGCGACCCGATGTATCTCCTCAAGATGCATTCGCACAACTCCAAGCCGGCTTCACTCGGGCTCTTCAGCTGATCCCAGCGCTCGATGGCAAAATGATGTTTGCATCCGACAATGAAATCGGGTACAAGAAAGGGGATCTTCTGGTGACAATCCCTCCACTTCCGCCAATGACACCTACCGGACGGCACCACCCAACACCCCGCCAGCTAGTGTACAAGAACTGGTCCGATACGTTGCCGTCGTTTGAGGACCTGCGAAAGGGCGGATTCTTGCCATCTGCCGCAAAGGACGATTTCTTGCTACCTTGCGATACTTTTCCGTCCTATCCCGCAGACATCGTTGTCGCCCGCGCAAACTTTGTCAAGGGTGGTTGCATACTGTCGGCCAATTTTCATCACTGCTGCCTGGACGCCGTCGGTGTGATGGTCGCTCTTAGAACCTGGGCAGAATGCTGCAGATTTGTGGCCGGCGACCAGAAAGCGACTTGTGACTGGCTTGACCCCGAGAGCTTCAATCACAGCCTGCCCGAGATTTTGCACGAAGTTGAGGGCCACGTTCGGCCAGTCCATGAGATTGATCCTGGCACCTGGGGCTTTCTGCCATTCCTGCGACCAGAAGGCGATTCGCAGCAGAATGCGGTCAATGGTGTCAGCCACGAAACGCCTAATGGCAATTCTAACGGCATCAATGGACAACGTAAAAGAAGGAAGACACTACCAACGCCTCCAGTCTGGGACTACAAAACGATTTGGCCTCCCGTTCCTGATCCAGCTGGTCGTTGCCTCAAGACGACAACCTTCTTGATCTCGCCTGAGAATGTGGCCAAGCTGAAGCAAGATGTCGCTGCGGACCCAGAGGCACGAGGCATTACCTCGATCAGTGACATTGTACAAGCCTTCTTCTGGCGCGTGGCCATTCGTGCCCGATACCGCGTTGCAACCGAAATTCACGGCCAAACGATTGGATCCGATGAGGTCTCTATCCTGGAGTTGCCCATCGACGGACGACCATACTATTCCTCGCACCTACCAGCAACGTACATGGGCAGCATGTTGATTCTCAACCGACCGACTATGCCAGTGCAAGAGTTGTGCTCACCCACTACCAGCATTGGTCAAGTTGCCTGCATACTCCGTGAGGCAGCATCGCGCATTACGCCCAATCTTGTTCACGACGCCTTCACCTTGTTGCAAACCCTACCCAACTACGACCGCTTCTCCATCGCCGACATGGGCTTGGACTCAATGCATGCGATGATTTCCAATATGATCTTGTTCCAGCCGAGCGACATTTCCTTTGGAGATGGCTTCTTTGACAAAGGAGGATTTCCCGAGACTTTGCGACCCCAGATTGAACGAGGTAATAGACGCTTCCGTTTCTTGGTGATATATCCTCTGCGACCAGATGGTGGAATAGAGCTCGTTCTCGGCACGCTGCCCGACGAATTAGATATGCTGAGGCGCGATGAGGAGTTCATGAAATATGCGCAGTTGATAGATTGTTAGATTGTTCAGGATCAGATTCTGCCGGGCGAAAAAAGTTCGATTGGCTGTGCTATGTTGCTGTCAACACTCAATTTCACATTTCGAAAGCTGAGGCATCAGATCTTGCCAGCGATATCGACTTTCGAGCTTTTCTTTTCGAATGATCGCAGCACCAGACCCTCATTTCGAAGATCTGGTCGAAGTAGCAATTTGGGCAATGACAAACCTCATTGTACTGATACTCTCCAATCTCTTGAATTCCTGGTTTGTGTTGCTGATTCTTCGGCTCCGAAGGCCGTGAATGGACTCCCTTGTCGTGTCAAGCTTTCGGCGGGAGAACGATCTACGCAGCCTGCGCCGATGATCAGCACACGAGGCATATTTGCAAATTGTGATCTCAAATGCCTCCGATCGCTTCGTTGCTTTACGATGACTTTCTGGTGTATGGATATTTTCAAATGTTCAAGTTGCAGTACCGATGGGCTTAGTCAATGGCGGCATTACGTATGGTGATCTCAAAGGCCAAAAGGACGTTCAGTCAATACATCAGTGGAGTTCAGACAGCTGGCAGTACATATGCTAGACAGCAGCTCTGCAGCCGGTGGCCTGAAGCTCTGCCGCATGGGTTGCATAAGGATAGCACTAGCACGGAAGGGTTCGATTGGACCTTGTCCAGTCGAGCAGATCGGATTCATACCTGCCGTGTGCGCGAGCCTTTTGATCGATAGAGCACTCCAAGATCGCGTTCGCGAGAGTGAGCGCGAGTGCCAAAGATGTCCTGATTATGTTGAGATCATTTAGGTACCGAAATCACAGAGGTGCACCAGCTTGATCATTGGAACGAGCCATTGAGGAACTTCTGGGGAATGAATGTGTCAGTCGAAGGCTAACGCCATCGAGACGTTGAGATTTGATTTTAGACACATGTCTATTCCGCAGCATTTGTCCAGCTAGTTGGGCCTCAATCGTCGCGCAGCCTTCTTCTTACGCAGATGCACTTCTGTATGCTCCTGCGAAATGGCTTGCCGATGTTAGCAGTTCTGACCGCCATCAACGCTATAAAGCGAGCCAGTCACGAATGAGGCTTCACCGCTCAAAAGGAAAACAATCACCTCCGCAACCTCTTCCGCTTTGCCTACTCTTGACAAAGGGGCATTCGGACCGGGATCTGGGTATCCGCTGTCTAAGTGTCGCTGATACATGGGAGTGTCGATAGCGCCACTAAGGGCTCAGTCAGTGGTGAACGAGCGTCAATGGAAGATGAATCGGTGCACACTTACGGCAGTACCGCGTTCACCCTAATCCCGCGCTTGCCAACTTCTTTCGCTGCACTCTTCACGAGGCCGGTCATTGCATGCTTAGAGGCAGCGAATACCGCACCCTTTTCAAATCCCTGGAGTGAGAACATGCTTCCCACACAGACGATGCTGCTTCCTGGTTCACTGATCATCCCAGGTGCCAACGCCTCTGAGAGTATATTGAATGTGCCTCGGACGTTGATGTCGAAGTCGAGGTCGTACTCGTCGGATGCAGTCTCCCAGATGGACTCGTGTCCAAGTCGGCGTCCACCTGTTCCAGCAATGCTTCCAATAGCGTCCAGTCGACCGAAGCGTGCCTTCGCTGAGATGACGGCGGCTTTGACGGCGTCACGTTTGGTGACGTCGACGCGCTGCGCGCAGACCCGCACCGGGTCGTTCAGAGTACTGACAGCTCCCTGCAATGCTTCTTCATTGATGTCGGTGAGGTACACAAGGGCTCCACGCTCCAGGAGTCGTTTCGCCGTTGCAAAGCCAATGCCAGAGGCGCCGCCTGTGACGAGCACAACGCGCTCTTGCAGCGAATCACCCGGCATTTCGAAATGAATTGATGTATGGGATAGTCCAGCATCAGGGCGGACATTGTGCCTTCATGTACCTTTCAGTCATGAAAAATGTCTTGCATTAGTGACGTGAACAGCGGCCGCTGCGCGGTCGAGACGAAGGCAAATGTTTCCGCACGCGGACCTACGCGGCCGCGCCAAGAAGGCAGACTAGTGGAAACGAATGTGTCAATCATGAGTCGAAGTAGCACTTTGTCTCACCAGCGGGCCGTGGATCCGGTATAACGAGCGCGCAGCCTCATAGACATGGGGACAGTGGGTCTACTCTAAGTCTGCTGAACATGGCTGTGCATTCCTGCTCGTTTGATATCCTTGATGATCTCGAGGCTTCATCGGGGGTGCCATGACAGAGACGAGTCTTGTCAAGCATAGCGGTGACAGCGTCAGCTCTCATTGTTCACGGCATTTGGCGAGGAGTTTGGCGTGCTACGAAGCATGGTCTATGGCCAGAACAAGACGCGTTGTGGGAAGCGCGTCGTGACGGACTTACGCCAAGGAATCCAGGAGCTGACTCAGCAAATGTATCGCTCCTGCCCCCCGCTTTGCTCCAGACTCGTTCTCCCGAATGTGTATCTATGGCATCTCGTTCAAATTGTTGTTCACATTGTCGGGGACATGAGGCTGCTCATGAACACCGCCTACTCCAGGTCTCCGCAGTGTACTGCCAAGGTCCGATGCAGACCATCGATTTCCACATTGGGCTGCGGCACAGCTAGGCAGCCGCCACTGGCGAGGATGATCAAGTATACCTGGGAAGCAGACTACCCGTCTTCTCAGACCATCTTCCGACTATGCTCCACTCCACAAGACTCAAACACTACTGAATTGCTCGGATACGAACCAAGAATTCGAGCCAACACTCGATTTCCGACATGTTGCCTAGTCGTCGTTCGGCTCGTGCCCCAATCCGGGACGAAAGCACCCGCACTCCAGGTCGCAGCCGCTCCTCGAACAAAGCAGATCAAATCGAGAGATGGATGAAAGAAGACCACGAAGACAAGTGGGGACCTATAATTTATCGCTGTACATACAACAACGATTCCGATTGGCAGATCTTCCTGGACAGATACAGGCATTTCATCCGGCATGACTTAGAGCTCTGCAATGGCTTGGACATATTCGACAAACTGGATATCACAGTCATTGAGGACCAGCAGACATTGGAAGGTGCTAGTCTGGCAGCTGTCAGAGAACATTTCAAAGCGTGGAGTGATGAGCGTTATCTAGAAAGATCCAATGATCCTTGGTATAACAACCAGCGCGTGAAGTATTGCATCCGCGTCGACGAAGCTTGCGTCAGGTCCGTAGTCAAAGTTGCCCAGTACGTCAGGGACAGAGACAGAGGCGGCGGCTTCGTTGATCTCGTCTGGAAGAACTGGGTCTTCAGCAAGTTAGAGGAGGAGGAGGGCGAATTTGAGGGTAGAGAGCCGATAGGAGGGATCAGGGCCAAGGATGTTGGTTTCATGCATGTTTCTCTGGACTTCGTGGTTGTACTATGGGGTTACCTACGACATGAATATGTCTGGGAAAATGAGTATCGACGACCACCGTACGTGGCAGATGGCGATTTTGGAACAGGGTTTTTGTGGACCGATTGAGTACAGTAAGAAGTCTGGGCGTTATATCTGCCAAGTTTGGAATGATACGGTCAATGCGACCATTAGATGCACTGAACGTGGCCAGACCCTCAACGCTCATCATTAGCTCAGTGGTAGAATCTGTAAGTCGTTGAGCACGTCAACGCCAGAACAGGTAGGAGGCATGAGGAAAGGGTCAGTCGCCTTGTTCCTGGCGCACAGCGCCAATCTGCATTTAGCCGATGGCGACTGGTTTTGTTTTGAAAGTCTACTTTCTTGGGCCAGCATCATCGGTTCGTGGCCCTGCAGCGCATCCTCGGACTAGGTTGACCTGAACTTCGCAGTCCATGCTGCTCAATACAGGAATATGCACAACCGACATTGCTGGCACTATCGTACGCGCAATTTGATGTGTCGTGACATGTAATAAAAGAGCTTTTACACAAAGGTTCCTACGGTCCAAGAATTTTCCCTCACTCAATGCACCCCCAAAGTAGCAAGATACTTCCCAAAATCCAACCTCCTGCCCAAAAACGTCTCAACCTGCGCCTCATAGTCCTTCGACGCCCCAGGAGCGAGTAGCAGAGTTCGAAACCGACCGCCAATCAACGTGTTGAATAGATCTTCTTGGAAGCGCGAGAATAGATCCGCTGCGTACAGCCAGCTGAATGAGTAGTCGTAGACGCTAGCGGGCGTTTGCACGTTGTGCGAGTCGTGGGTGAAAGGGTAGTCCCATTTCGATATGTCTGCTACTCCCGTGTCGCCAATGTGGTCTAATTTACGGTACTGCTTGCTAATCCGTTTGAATTCGCGGACGAGGTCCAGAGAGGCGGTGTCAACAGGGTAGCTTTGCCCGTACAGATATTGATCCCAGGCCGACAGTGACGCGGAATACAGTGCGAACCATACGTTGTGTCCGTTTGATAAACCGCTGGGGCTCGAGTCTTTTCCCTCTGCGGGAGGGTCTTGCGGGATTTGCTTGGGTGGCTGTGGCTGGTTTGGATTTGCTTTTTGACATGCTTGTAGGGCTTCTGGAGATGCGTATGACCAGTGCTGGCTGATGCGTCTTAGTGTTTGGGGATCGTTCGCTGTGTTGTATGGTCAGCGGAGAGCGTGCAGGACCATAGCGTTGGATCGAAGGAAAGAACTTACACCAGCCTTCCAGCGTTGACTGAATTACGTTGGAATAGTCGCTGGGGATCGCGGATGAAACGGCGCTCAAGGCGTTGTATTTGACTTTTCCAGAGAAGGATGAAAGCACTGAACCGAACAAGCGGAATAGGAGATGGAGCTAGCAGATAGAATTGAATTAGCTGCCGTGGCACAAGATCGTAGTGTCTCAACTTCTTACCTGATCCGAACTCAGCAGGGTCGGTTGGTCCCCATTTGGTGCATCGAAGTAGTATTTGACGATAACCGAGATGAGATTTCGAGTTCCATCGGGTTTGACGAAGCTGGATCCTGTGCTGATGGTATATGCTGTCGATGCCAGTGCGCCGTCACTGTCGCGAAGGTAAGGATCAACGTAAAGATGTCCCACCGAACTGTTGTCGTCAGTATCATAGACAGCATACAGTTGTACGCTGGGATCCCAAGCAACATCCTTGGCTGAATGGCCTGGCACTGCAGTGTCGGGATTCAATTTTTCGAAACGAAAATGGAAGACTGGACCCAACAAGTCGAGCATGCGATTGATGGTTCCAATGGCTTCGTAGTACTCGTCGGCTGTTTGCCGTTAGTATTTCAGGTTAGTGAGTAGTCGCTTCGGGCAGTGCCACTTACAATTCGGTTCTTTACTCTGTCTTTTCTTCACACCAGCAGCTTTAGCCTTAGACTCATAGTAGTCTTGGTCCCATTCGAACAAGAATCCATCAGTTCCCTCCTCTTCTTTTTTGAGCCCCTTCAGAATCCCGATGTATTGTTCTTGGTTCAAAGGCTGGAGCTTGGCATCAATTTGATCAATAAAGGATTGAACATTCTCCGGTTTCGCTATCAAAGTATCCTGCAGAGCGTAAGCCGCGTAGGAGGCGTAGCGTAGGAGATTGGCCTGCTCCGCACGTAACGCCACCGCCTGCTTCAAACGATTGATATTCTCCGGTACGAGACGGTTGCCTTGCAGCCACACGGCCTGCCGAGTGGTTGCGTTGTTACATTGGCTAACGATATCGAGGTCGTCGATGGTGACTGCGTATTTGTCGCCGTCTTGCGCATTATCTTTGGCAAGCTTGGCGATACGGTCGTCAGACACGCCTGACAGCTGTTTTCGAGTGAAGTACAGCGGAGTTCCAGCTGTAATGTTGCCCAACGCATCCATGAAGGCGCTTTCCACGTCATCCGCTGAGTCGCCAATTGCCTTCAATCGATCCTGCTCTTCGGGCTCCAAGTTGAACCCTCCGTCCACGAACGACTGCCAGGTGAGTTTCAGTGTTATCAAATCCTCTCCATCCAGATCTGCAGGCCATTGTTTCTTGTCGCTCGGAACCCCTTCAGGGTCGTAGTACTGAATATAAACGGCATGAACGAGCTCATAGAACTGCTTATTTGTGAAGGTGTTGTCGAGAGCATCCTCATATGCATCACGGGCCTGGCGGCTGGGTCCAGTCAAGTCGGGGTAATCTGCAATATTAGCGTAGAGATAAATCTTTGCCGTACGTTGAGAGAGGCCATTACGATTCTGCCAGTATGCTGCAATGGTATTGTCGAAGGTGGAGTCTTGGGGCGTCACGTTCTGGAGGAGTTGCTCGATGAAGTTTTTCTCGCCATCGGCTGCTTCTTTGCCCACTTGCTGGAGCGAATCGGCGGTCTCGTTGAGGATGAGCGGGAGCAGCTTGACATCGTCCTGGCGAATGACGAGCGACGTGGCGAGAATGACATGAATGCCGAAGGCTAAGAAGCACTTGGTCAACAGGAGTAGTGCAGCCATGGTGCGTCGAATCGAAGGAATGGAAACAAACGAGAGCGGCAATGTGGTTCCAACAATAGCAGTATTGCAGGCGTGCTGTAGGCATTTGTCGTGAGCGCTATCCGACGTACACGAGCACGAAGATTACCTAAACCAGGCAATCTTAGCAATCCTTGCTAGACCACGACATACCGTGTGTCCTGTCTAACCCTACTCATGAGGTATCTGCCGATCGATAGTCTTGTCAGCCCGTTTCTTCCCTTGGGTCCAGATACTATTTGCTGGAGACCTTGTTGGTTGTTGCTCTTGACACTCAGACAGTGTCCTCAGACAGGTGAGATTTGAGGGCCTACCGTCAATAGGAGCGAACTGAAGACAGGGCCACCCTAGTAGTTCCGCTGACAAAGCGGATACCTATCAGACACTGTTACTAATTGCGCAGAAACACCCTAGATCATCCCAAGCAGCGCGAATGGATTGATCAGTCCTCCGAATATAAGCAGGTATGCTGCTAACTCTAAATAACAAGGACAGTTAGCGGTGGATCGGAATAGGGCTCCCTGGTCTTCAATTCGCTTGCATTGACTGTAGGGTGCCTGTTGTATGAATGCAAATACCTGGATGACGCTTGGTGAACTAGACCTCGTCCTTGGGATTTAGACTCAGAGGTCTGCGACCTTACCGATAATAGTCCGCTAGCAGACTGCAGGGGTTTCGGTACGAGCCTTACGGGATTCAAGCTGTACTTTATGGTGTAGTCGTAATGTTGGCAAGTCTTTAGCAAGACTGGGCTCGATGTCTATGGACTGTTCGCTGCGCAGCAGAGGGCTTTGAGCATGGTCTACATCGTTGCGGCGTTGCATACATAGTGAACTTGAGCAATCAGTTCTGACAATCGCACTGGACTTCTCGTTCAGATGCCGACGTTTGGAATTGCGGCCTGGCAGAGGATTGAGGTTATGCAACCCAGGCTTTGCTGCAAGAACTGATTGTCATCCAGGAAGCTCCGACGGGCTGCTCTGTTCATTATCCGCATGGAATCGCCTGTGTCACCTCAAGGAATCGTCCTCGCCCACTCCCGACCAGAGATTTGATGTCAAAGTCTTGATTCATTCTATTCACAGTCATCACATCATTGAGATTTGTCCATTGGACCTACCTTCCAACCAAGATTCATCTAAACATATCCCTTCAGAACAGCCGCCTCAGCGTTCAGGATAGAGCTTCCCGCCGCACCGATGACCGTGTTATGTGACAGGGCCACAAACTTGATATCGAATATCCCGCTCTCGTCCTCCCGCACTCGTCCCACCGAGACAGCGTAGCCGCGATCCAACTCGCGATCCAATCGTGGCTGAGGACGATCCGGCTGATCATCGTCAAATAGCGCGATGGCATTCGTTGGTGCAGAAGGGCAGCCCAATTTCTGTGCGTCGGAGACGTACTCTCTCAGAGCAGCCTTGACCTCCTGCACGCTCGGAGGAGGTTGCTTCGCGAATTTGAGCGAAACACAAGCCATGTGTCCATCCAGCACAGGGACGCGATTGCATGCTGCAGATATGCGAAGCTCGCTCTGTTCCACAAACTCGGTATTCCCTTCGTTGATGCCACCCAGAATCTTTCTCGCTTCTGTCTCCAACTTGTCCTCTTCACCACTGATGAAAGGGACGACGTTATCGATGATGTCCATGCTGCTGACCCCTGGGTAGCCAGCACCAGAAACAGCTTGCATTGTGACGACGGAGACAGTGTTGATCTCGCCGAATCGTGCCTGCAGCGCGGCGAAGGGAATGACTATGCCGATGACGGCGCAGTTGGAGTTGCAGACCAAGAACCCCTTCTCGAGAGAGAAGTGTTGTCGTTGGTGGGGAATGAGGTTGAGGTGGGGGAGGTTCACTGTAGGAACGACGAGAGGTACAATCGGGTTGCGGCGGTAATTTTTGGCGTTGGAGAAGGTGGGGATATTAGCCTTGAGGAAAGCCATTTCTGTGGAGGATGTGTGAGTCTCTGCGATGCGTGAAATTGTGATCACGCGAACATACCTGTATCCTCTGCCACATCGCTGTCCAGCCCAGAGAAGACAATATCAACCTCATCCTTGAACTCCTCTGGCGTGCAATTCTTCACAACTAGCTCGCCCAACTGCTTGGACATAGGTGTAGCCTGCTTCCACTTGACAGCATCTTTGTACTGCTTTCCCGCCGATCGCGGGGATGCTCCAACGGCGGTGAGCTTGAAGTGAGGGTGGAGGGCGAGTAGGAGGATGAATCGCTGTCCTACACTACCCGTTGCGCCCAAGACACCTGCAAGACACAGCTCCCATCAGTATCGATGTAGGGGTTACTGCGCGAAGGAAGGGGGACTCACTGACCACACCGTTTGGCTGGGAACTTGGATCCGTCGGTGGCCATTCTGACTTCGAGAGCGTAGCCTTGCGAGTGAATAACGTGTTTGGCTGTTTCCATCGAAAGGAAAGAAGTCGGAGAGGTGCAATTATAGCCCTTGACTCAATGGCAAGCGAGCAAGGGAAATTGTCGGAAAAGATGGAGAATGCCTGTTTGTGACGCATCTTGAACCCCGCTATCGGACCGCAGTCATCAAAGCTTCATCAATATTCAACACTGCATTTGACCCTACCATGCCCACTGTCCCAGACCGCATCTCACTCTTCAGCTTTCCGAAATTCGCCGCGACCATTTACTTCACAGACGTACATTCATCTACAATAATCGCCGCTGCAGTTGGGTTCCCATCATCGTCCCTATGGCGAAGTATCCGGGACCTTGAGTGCCGCAACTCTTGCTCAGCCCACATCCGCTTCTCACGATTTGCTCCGACAGCAGTCCTAGAAAGCCCGACAACCATGTCTCTTCCTTGAAAAACCATCGAACGATACAGAAATTTCAAGTGGCAGCCACGGACATTGAAGATGGGACTGCGGCTAGAGATGGGCCTTTCACCTGGTCGATTGCACAACTTCCTGCCACACTTTCCAGTCCCCATACACACCATCGGGCTTAGTGAAGAACGTGAGTGCATGTCTCGACGGCCCCAAGCCCGCATCACTCTTGATGCCCACAATATACATCCTCGCCTCCTCGCTCGGCAGATCTCCGTGGAGGAGTTCCTCCTCTTCAATAGCCATCACGCGTTCGGCGACTGCGACCGACATTCTAGAATCCCACTTTCCTTCTCGACGATCTGTCCCGCGCAGTACATTAATTGCTCGTCGACGCAGAGTAGGGTCTCGACACTTAATACTGACCCAATGCAGAGGTCCCACGATCTCCGTGTCGAGAAGGAAGGTATTGTTGTATCGTGCACGTTCCCGCTGGCTTTTGGTGCCATCTACCATTGTAGAAAGTTGCTCTGCGAGCGTGATGATCGCTTCTAATGCTGGCATATGCTCATCATGTGCGCATTCGAGCGGTGTCATCGTCGTTTTCACCCAGATATCTGCGACCAGTCTTTGTATCTCGAGAACATTGCAAGCGTACAAGTCCGTCGAACTTAGACCAGATGCGTGTCGAGCCTGGTACGCGGAGAATCGAGAGCGCCAGAGCTGAAGATAGCGGAGCAGAATTCGCTGTTCGTCAAAAGCAGCGTGGTAAGCATTGGCGAATGATGGGTCGTATTTGGCGAGACCGACACTGCGGATGAATCGGAGGGACAGATTCATGAGATGAACGAGGCTATCACGAGCCGCGCTAATGGAACCGAATTCGCTTGGGATGCTCTCTCGCAGCGTGACCGTATATGGCCAAGGAGAGTCGTTGTCGAACAGTGCAGCCAGCATTTCCAAACGATTGAAGAACGCCAGGATGCCTGTGCGTCGGATTCCATCGATTGTCTTGTCTGCAGCAGGCGAGCTGTCCTTTCCAGCTATGAGATTTGCAATGATGGCCATGCCTCCATTGAAGTGTCGAATTGCCTCTTCTTCGTTGCCGCGCAGAAACTCAACGCAAATGTACAGGATGCACGCTAACAGTATTACTTCTGTGTTGTCGTTTGCAGATACAGAAAGTCTTGCAAGCTGTGTGATTGATTTGCTGTAAGTGGCAAGAGCCATATGTTCATGCGAGGTCTCCAGATTGCGCGACTCGTTGTCGCATAGTCCCGAGCGCTGTTCAGCAAAGACGCCCACGGTCACGACAGCATGAGCGAGCGCGGGCTCAACCAGACTGGCTTGCACTAGCAACGATCTCCAGAATTGACTATCGAAGTACATGCCAAGATCAGGCGCTGTCTTCACGCAGAAGAACTCGAGAGCTCTGAGCTCTTGTTCTGAAACTCTCAATGATGACGAAGTGAGTCCTTTCACCAGATTGGAGAACCTTTTGTCCGCATGATTGTTCGCTTTCCTCGGCAGCGGTGTTGTGTACCCTTCGCATTGCCGTCCAGAGCTGAGACATTTGGTACAAGATGGTCGGCCCTCGTCGCACTTGATCTGGAGTAAACTGTAAGCTCAACGTACAGTACTTATTTTGTGCGAATCAGCGAGCTTTACCCTTCGCTCCTTGCACGTGATACATCCTGCCCTCGACTTGAGCTTGCTTTCTCTTGTCTTCTTCTTGGAGGTCAATTGACTGTCGCCTCGTATGCATGGCGTAGATAGGGCCGCTTTCGACGAGCTGAGTGTTCGAAGAGGTAAGATCGGTAGCTTTACCTCGCATCTTGTACTCATCGAGTGTGGTGGAGCCTGGGCTTGTCCAATATTCCCATCATGCGCATACACTTGGCCGTGGTTCAGTTGTGTGTCTGTTTTAGCTGCAGGGGGCACGGTCTCGTGGAGTCGATGGTTTCTGTGAAACAGACGTTGAGGACTGAAGTTGAAGCTGTTGTTGCCTGTCGGCCAATTGTTCCCCCTTTCCGTCTGGCGGGTTTCGATCCTGCAGGATCGGCTAACATAAATGAGAATGGAAAGGGCAGTCTGCCTTTCCGAGCAACTGCATTGATCTCCTCCATCGATATTCATATGTGCACTTGTGACAATATCCCATACCGTGGCCTCAGCCTCTTACAGATGCTATCGTGCCCAAGCTTTGTTCTTGCAGGCTGAGCTCTATTGCCCTTCGCAAGTCTCGATCATCTTCCACTTTCGACTGAGAAGCACGACTTTGGTACCGCTCATGATGCAGAGTTTCCAGAAGACTCTGCTTCTTGACATACTCCAGCACGATATCTTCCTCTGTCTTCTCTTCCATCGTCTTTGTATCCGTCTGGTACAGTGTCTGCTGTTCTTCGAAGTCACGTCGACTATTTTCTCCTACAGGGCGTGCTTGTGACCAGGAGATATGTGCGTTCGATCTTCCGCTGCTCGGTACTATGGACCGTTGCACTAAAGTCTCGATGTAGTGTTGTGTCTCTGTGGCTTCCTCGTCCGGGCCCTGAGTCTGTCTGACGTGATCTTGGTCTGAGAGTGACTTGGCTGGAAGGGTGTGCTGATTTGCAGCCTGGCGAACATTTGGTTGTGGGTATGCATCGTCTTCTGATTCAGCAACTGGCACATAGTTGAGGGACTGCTGCCCATCTTCATACGAGCTGATCGCTCGAACCGAATCCCCGGAAACCCTTGAACTGCTTGCTGCGACAGAGGACGTCTCGGAAACGTGGCTCGTCATCTCGTTGCTCTCGTTCCCTGCAGATTTTGTGGAAGGCGCAGTTGTCGAACCACCCATAGTGTCCTCGTTGTTCCTACTTTGCCGAGCAGCTAAGAGGTCGCGAATCATCTCTTCATCATGACCTTTACGCTTCAAATACTTCTGAATCAACTCCCATTTGTCGATGACATCCCGACTCTCAGCCTCAGAGCACTGCAGCCACTCCTCATAGCCCTGTATTGTTCTCGATGCAGCGATATGACTGTCGACATTGCTCGTGAACAGAAGTTGCACCTCTTTGTGCAGACCCTTCATCGTGTAGCCGAGTATTCCCACGCTGCCTGCCCCCGACTTGGCAACAAATCCTCCCATGCCCTTGCCAATTCCTTTGACAAAGCCAAAAGCTCCATCTTTCTGTGCGCCTCTCCACGGCTGGGTGACCAAGCCTGTAACCCCATCATACCAACCAAGTCCGAAGTTCTTTCCTGCTGCTCGAGCGCCGGATGAGAAGTCCGCGACTTTTGTGGAGGGACGCACAGTATCATCGTTCCAGAGCTTTGGCATGTTGTGGAAACCTCTTGTGATGGTCATTGAGAGATCCATGGGCGATTGCACAAGAGCTTTGGCAAAACGACCAGCACCTTTGCTTGAATGAGGGAAGCTCTGACGCAACATGTCCTGGTCACTTGGTGACTCCGACGCCTGGACATCGCTGGCATGGCGTCTCGGACTCTCCGGCTGGGCGTTGCTCGGTTGATTACGTGACCTGATAGACTCATGATCCGACCTGTTGGTGGATATTTGCACCTCATCGGATGAGCGGGTAGGGTCTGTATCAAGGTCATGTGTTCGCTGAGTGCTCCTAAAGGGCATTTTCAGTGCTTTTGCTGTCTCGGATGGAACATCGGCAAGACCCATGGCCATGCTGCTGAATGCCCCACAAGCTGCAAAGAATGGACCAGAGATTGGATCCGTAGCACCTCTGTCAGTCTCGTACTCTTGAGCCCTGAACAGCTTCAGGTCTTTGGGATCTAGCAGATTTGCGTTCACCAGAGTGCAGGCTGCCAAAGTACTGAGCCTGACTTTGGTACACCTTACACGCCACGCGGCTGTCCGAGATGGGATTAGAGTGCATCGGAGTCGATCTACCTCAAGGAATTGGTGAAAAGACTGAGCTCCAGTGTGAACTCCATTTTCTGAGGCGATCTTCTGCGCGAGCTCTTTAGCACGATCCAGACTTGCTGGACTCAAACATGTCTCGATAGCATTAGCAAGCTTGGCGGCTGTGAGTGACTTGAATGGAATCGGATCAGGACCAGCGCCTGCACGTGCAATCATTGCACCCCAAAATGGTTGATCGCCGAAGAATGGCACGACAACAGTCGGGCGACCCGCACTGATGCCTGCGGCTGTAGTCCCTGCGCCGCCGTGATGAACGACACACGATACGTGTTTGAACAGCCAGTCATGCGGCACGTTGCCAAGTAAGAAGATAGTCTCCGGAATGTCGTTCCCTCCTATGTCACCCCATCCTCTCGAGAGGAGAACACGCTGACCTGTAATTCTTGCAGCCTCTAGTACCAGCTTGGTCATGGCAGTGGGATCCTCCAAGACGATGCTTCCGAAGCCTATGTATATTGGAGTTGAACCACCTGCAAGAAATGCTTTGAGATCGGAAGGTGGCTCGTAGCTGACCGAGTCGAGCAAATAGAATCCAGCAATGTTGACGTGCGGTCCCCAATCTTTCGGCTTGCTGATAAGAGCTGGCGACCAGCAGTATGTGTGTGGGACTTTTAGTCGCTGCAGCATTCCCGGAGCCCACATACGACTTATCGGGTCCAGTCCTAGGCATTTTGCTCGGAATCGATTGATAATGTCGCCTAGGCCCTGCCACGACAAAAGTTCCATCATGGTATAGCTCAGGTAATTGGTCAAGTGAGGATCGGCCTTGGATTGGATGTTGGCCAAAGGATGCGGAAAGGCTTGGGTCGCGGAATATGGCATGGTGAACATGATGTGGAGGGGACAACCCAGTTTCTCGGCACAGTGCACATGAGCAAAGCTTGGTGGATTGGCAATGATGCAGTCGACGACGAATGGTTTGGATGAAGCCCCGTCACGGCCATGCTGGGAGCTAATGGAACTGTCGCCGCCCGCGGGAGTCCTTGCCATTCCGTCACCTCCCTCGTAACATGAACGCCAGCATCCTTGGATGTACTGACTCACAATCTTTCTCTGCTGCTTGATGTCTCCATCTGCGACGCTGCGGAAACTCGGCATAAGGCTGGGATTCTTGACCATGAACGCCATGAGCCGAGATGGATCACCTCCGATGCTGAAGAATTCGAGGCCGTTCTCCAGCACAAATTGTTTGAAGATCGGATGAGTTGCCACGCGCACGCGGTGGCCGTATGTATTCTTCAGCACTTTGCCGAGGGCAACGAAAGGCTGTACATCTCCACGCGAGCCAACAATGTGGATAACGATGTTCAATGGTGGAGGAGGTACTCCATCGTGGCCTCCCAATGACTCCGGTACGTAGGGTGGAGGAGGCGGGGTGGTATCTTGCGTGTTCTGCACCTCTTGACGTAGAGCAGGAATGAAAACCTGCGAGAGGCGCCTGTTCAATTGATTGATGTTGATGTTGACGCGACCGTCTTCAGTGGTATAGGCTGTAGCCCCGAGGCCGTCCTTGCCGCCGCTGAGCGCGCCGTATGAGTCGCCGTATGGAGGAGGTGGTAGGACATCATCGTGGAGGTCAGAGTCCAAGGACGTTCTACCTGGTTTCAGGCTTGCATTCTCGTAAGAGTTAAGTTTGTCTTTGGTAGATGACCGGATGGCCATAGTGCGGCAGAAAAGATGGCAGCTCTGCTTTACATATCGTTCCTTAATACCAGTGTTGAGCTTGAGCAGATATGGTTGGATATTGGCATTCGGTTGCGCGATGAAAGAGCGATGAGTTCAGCGTTCGTGACTTGCAGGATCGAGACGGCCGCTGT
Organism: Cercospora nicotianae; assembly: GCA_029490675.1. Lineage (NCBI taxonomy): Eukaryota > Fungi > Ascomycota > Dothideomycetes > Mycosphaerellales > Mycosphaerellaceae > Cercospora > Cercospora nicotianae. The sequence goes on along the minus strand of JANQAT010000012.1, from coordinate 4,496,515 downwards.
ATTTGTAGCTGATGACATGGCTGCGACAACCCAGGCAACAACATAGTGGGAACTCCGTATGCTCAGACTTGCATAGAATCATCGCTTTTCGCGATTGAACATTGTGGAGTTGATGGTCGGCCCTGGAATCCTGCGTAACGGCAGTGCTGTCTCTGATTGGTGCTTCGTATTTCGGCAGCAAGTGCACAAACGGCTTATGCAGCTGAATCCTCCACCACGCGTCGCAGGCCGAGATGAGATCGTGACGCGCCTCCTCCCATGTAGTGTCCGTCTCAAGCATATCTGACTAGTAATCTGCTGCTCTGCAAATCTTGGTGTTCTCAGATTGCATGGATTCGATCATGATTGTGATTTCATTAGATCGCTGCACACCGAAGTGCATCTGGTGATATCAGCTGTCTGACACACAGATTCGTTCTCTTACAACTCAGCCCGAATCTCTGTACCCTCCCACCTCGTCTTTGGTGTTTGTAATTGAGCAAGCGAAACATTCAACCTATCCCACATTCCCTCGACTCCCATATCTTCTCGACCACTGCGACGATGGAGTTAGCCATGACCCCTTCAAAACCGTGTATTGACAACGTCCTGCGGCAGACTTACTCGAATTTCTCCATGACTACCGGCTCCGTCTGCCCGTCTGCCTCATTCGGATTGCGGAATATGATGTTACGCTTCTGTTAGACGGCATTCTAGATTAGCGAAGCATTCGAAGCACAGTACTGCGTGATACATTCCACTTACCAAGCCCAAACTCAAATGTATGGCTCGAACGCTGTGCTCGAATTGTGCTTCTGGCTGTTGTCCTTCGATCATGCTCAGCACATTCTTGGCAGCAGCCTTTGCTTGCGCACCACCAGGTCTTGCGGCCTTGTGAAGTCCAGTATCTGCGATGTCGCCAACGGCGAAGATATGATCGTACGCGGGATCTTGGAGCTGAAGAGTCTTCCGAATTCGCAAGAAACCATTCGCCGGGTTCACAAGGCTGTCCGTTGTCGATGACGGGAGACTTGATACAAGGTGGTTGTTTGGTTTCTGCCCTGTCGCCGGAATGACGAAGTCTGCGGAGATGGGCTGCTGGCCATTCGTGAACTCGACCTCGAACAGTTGTCCGTTATTGGGGAATGTTCCGTTTGGAGGAAGCTTCGCGCGCGTACTTGTGATGAGATTGATCCCCTTCTCCTGAAACGCGTCGCTGATGATTTCATGGAGCTTAGGGTGAAAATTCTGCATTAGACGATCTCGCGAATGGACGACCGTAACTTCTTTCTCTGGATACAGCTCCTTGAGATCGAGAGCCATTTGAACTCCTACAGCTCCGCCACCGATAATGGTGACCGCACGAGAATTTCGGAGCTGTGTTTGATAAGATTGAAGATAGTCGATCGAGGATGTCGAGTCGTTGTGCGGCATCATCGACGGCGCAGATAAGTGTGTGCCAGTGGCGAGGACGAGATGATCGAACGGAATACTCTGCGAGCCTTCCCATCTGTTGTCGATCTGGACATGGTTGGGGTGTACTTCTGTTGCTCGTGCAGCGACATGTCTATGACGAGAGGAGGACGGGAAAACGCCAGTGTACGGAACGAAGGCTTTGTGTTCGTGCCCTGAGAGAATGGCAAAGCGAGGCTGGGATCCAAAGTCAGTCTAGAGCATGAGTGAGATAGCTGAACAAACTCACGAATGTGAATATGTGATTAAAGTGGGTATGAGGCTCGATCAGGAGAACACGATGAGTCTGTGGCAGGATGCTCATGAGCTCTCGGGCCGTATTCTGTTCGCTTGTGTCAGCAGTGCAGACCATTTCTCTCCAGGCTGTTGACACCTACAAGACCGACATATGAGCCGCCAACAACGATGACGTTCCTGAGTGCAGCAGTCATTTTGATAGAGAAATAATCAGATGGAAGTGAGAAAGATGGATCTGATAAGAGTAGACGGCTCGCCTACTCTTGTACCTGCCATGTCCGACATGCCTGCCCATGTAGACCGATTACGGATGCCCACTTAGACCGCAGCGAATGCCTTGCCCACCGGCTGATGCCTGGACTGCGCAGTTGAAAGCCTGGGATGAAAGTGGTACGTTGTTGAACATTTCTAAGAACTCTGGCAGAATGCTTTCCAACGGCAAGCTCGGACGGGATGTGATTGGAGTTCGGAATGAATCCGCTGCTCGGACTTGGTTTCTCCGCACCTCCGAATCTCCGAGCAAGGGCAGTCGCGTCTTTTGAGAGTCGTAACACCGCAAGCTCCGTTCGACTCATTTCCGACAAAGGAGCTGCGGTATCACATCTACACGACGTTCGATGAGACTGGAAACTACGCTCAAGCTTATGCCCTCAGATTGCTGCTGTGCTCTTTTCCCTGCGTTCATTGTGCGGAGAGGTACGGGGACAGAATGTCAGTAGGAGGCCACAACTGCAGCAACTGGCAATCGAGCGTCTTGATAGAGGACGCGGAATGTGGACAAACGACAACACCTCAGTATCCAAAGATCCCATGCGTTGGCGTATCTCGCTCGCTCTGAACACGATCAACCGCCTCTCTCTCGATCATCCCCAAATCCGCAAGCTGCGTGATGAATTCAGTCGTCCATTCTTGACATCTCCTGGTATTGACCTACAGGCATCGCGCAATTAGTCCGCGTACAATATACCAAGGGCTTCTACTCACCCCATCAATCGGCGCCCGAACATCCTGCCCCTTCCGAGGCGGCGGAATCTTCTGAGCTTCACGCTCCAGCTGTGAAAGAGGCGTGCTCTCTATGACGAGTTCGTCCGACTCGGGCTCGAACAGATGAGTTTCTTCTAAACTGCCCAGATACTTGAGAACCTTCAGGGCTGGATCGATGCTGCAGTCGTAGTTGCGTTTGAATTCCAAGATGTAGCCGCTCATCAATGGCTCTCCGATGACTTGGATTATCGTTCCTTTCGCTTCATGAGCCTCGAAAGTTTGACTGAGATCTGGTCTGTCATGTTGTGCATTGGGACTGAAGATGGCAAAGTGCGCGCGTTCTCGACTGCTGGTTCGATATTTGGCGAGGTAGACTGAGCGTGTCGGCATAGCGGAGCTGGAGCCGTTGGTGGGTTCGTTTGAGTGAGACAGTTTGCTGCGGAGATATGCAGGTTGCGATCTGCTTGGAAGAATTATCAGGTGGTAGCATTTGGGGCTGGTTTTACAAAGCTGCAGGGGAAGCGTGATCGTGAAGCTTACCCCAGAATGCTGTTGCCTAGGCGCTGATTAGACCATGTTCTCACTGCTGGTAGCGATAATGGTCTATTGGACATGTCAGCATAGTCTCGAGATCTACCTCCTTCTACAACATAAAGGGTAACACATCACAGCGGAGTCAAAGTACGTGAGCTGCACTGCCCGATCCAACTTCTTGCCCATGGGACCGGAACGCTTCAGGTGATGACAAGAGCGTGAGCGCAACACACATGTTGAACAGGAGGCAATGTCGCTGCCGACCACATTCGATCGATCAATTCTTCATTTCCAATGCCAAATCATCGCCAAGTGTTCTCCCTTTGCCTTTGCCATCCTCTTTCTTCTGGACCAACTCTTCGTTCCTTGCAACAAGCCCGTAACTGCTCGTCCCAGCATTGAGCGCGCCACGGCAAATGAAGCAGAACCACTTTCTGCCATCAGGCATTGGAGGAGCAGTTTTAAAGCTGCGATAAAAGTGTGAGCAATCGGTTTCGGGCTACGAGTTGGCACTCGTTCACCTACTAGACACAGTGCAAATGAAACCATCCACCCCCTTGATAGCATACCTCACCATCGCAGTGAATCATCTCTTCGGTCGCTGGGTCTGCGCAATTGTCTTTGCACAGACCAGTATCGTAGACGCTGCCATCCAGATCATAGTCATCGTCCCGACGACTGAGCCAGCGCGGCTTTGGGTGGAGAGGGTGCCTGCTGCGCAAAGCAGGTACTCCTGGGCCAATGGATCTGCTGCTGTTCTCTCGCACTAGTGCTGGAGCTGGCGAATCTCCATCGGGGGTCAGAGTAACATTTTCTGATCTGCTTGTGGCAAGGGTACGTCGCGACGGTGGCAGCTTCTTCGAAGATGGCGTATAATCTTCGTCTGTAGGGTCATCGACAACGTGAAAGAACCTGCTTGGAAGACGTGGCGAGACTTCTCGTGTAATTAGAGTGTGCTTCAGGACCGTCCTGCCTCGCCGGAAGCCTGCTGAAAAGTATTCTGTGTGGTCACGAACCACAACGTTTTCGTTCACTGTCTCTCTGCGAGCTGGTCTGACTTTCTTGGCTTTTGGCGTCTGCAAGCACTGGGCTTGCAAAATCCCTCTCATCCTCCTCTTGAGAGGTCATTTCGATCTGTTGCAAGACCCATCACCCAAGTAGCAGCATCGCTGTGATATATGACTGCGACATTTGCTGTCAACAATATCACAGAGGATTGTTAACAAATTTGCCATGATATGATGTGGACAACCCTCGCCCAAATGGTGCCCCCACAGACCAGGCGAGAGCTGTCCACAAGTAGTCGACATGTCCATGAATAGCAGAAGCAATGCGATGTAGTCTTATAATGCGTCCGAGCTAATTTGTTGTTCACGGTGATGCTGTATATGTCTGCATTTGTGAACGGGCTGCGCCATACACTCTCACGCATCGTAGAGTGTATAGCTGCCAAGCTGCGATCGACCTATTGTGAGATCCAGTAGAGCTCTCAGTCTCCTCGCACGCATACTGGTGCGTTGAATGAGTAGATGGAGCCCAGTCGTGGTCGGTCTGGTCAATGAGAAGGCACGGCCACCGTCCGACAGCGAGCATGCCGCGACACAATACACTGGCGGTGACCATGATGATACTTGCATCGTAGCTGCCACTTGTGCAAGACCATGGCGGCACATTCCCTATCGTCATGGAAACAATGGTTCCCCGGCGTTCTTCTCAATAGTCTTGAATGTTGTGGGGGTGGGCTTGGAGGTGAACAAACAATGTGGCTGCAGGTGTCAACCAAGAAAGTGTGAACCAAGAAGAGACAACCAAAGGATCACTCGAATGCAAGAAAGCATTCGGGACCTGTTACTCACCTGCCGGGCCTGTTGATCGATCATAGCGCACTCGTGGAGACGAGTGGAGAATACCTTAGAAGATGAGTCCATCTGGATTCCTACACCACGGAGGTGCCCACGACTGAGCCATTGAGAGTGAATTCTGTATCATTCTCCTGATCTTCATTTGCGATCATAGTCGGTGAGATCATCATCATTGATCACCACCAGTTCGAGGACTTGAAGTTGGAAGCGAGTTTGTGGCGCGGGGCCGGCGTCGAGACATCCGCTTCCTGCACCGCTGACTCGGTGACGTTCGTGCAGTGAGGCACAGCCAAATGTCTTGCGCAGTGCTTTCCAAGAAGAGTCTTCGTATGTTGATACTTGCCTTCCGCATCTGTGCCTGTTTTTGAACTTGTCATGTGCACACTTGTGACTGTGTGCGCGAGCCATGGGACTGATGGCCGGATAGACCTCAAAATCGCAGTAGCATGCGATCGCACGAAATCGATACAGTGCTCGGAAGGCAGACAGTCGGCAAGCTACGAGGCATACTGTCTCTTGGGTGACACTAAAAGCGGAACACCTCGATCACAGTACTTCCACTTTTCTGCGCTTCTAATACCGATTTGGACGAGAAAAGGGTGTGTTGCAGTTACATAAGGACGCGCAGAGGCTGTTAGACGTGTTTGCACCGCTTTTCGGCTTAAAAGGTGCTTGTAGGAAGGTGTTTTGCTGGTTGTTGGTGCTGAGGGTGATCCGCTTTTTCTGTCACCCAAGAGACTGTGCACAATTGCAGGTTGGAATTGCTTCCCCGATCTGATCGGGCGCTGGAAAGCAGCCACATGATCCTACTGCTGGTAAGTCGTAAGCCACTTCATTGCGCAAGGCGCTACTTGTATTTCTTGCGTTAGCTCGTCTACTTGGCATGTTAGGCGCTGGTCAGTCCCAGTTGGTGGCCTAGCTGCGTACACTGCGCTTGCTACGTGGGCCATGGATTGGAAAGCCTGCTGTTAGAATTGATCGTCTGGCGAAGACCAACAACCAGCCAAGGTGTGCAAGTGCTCCCGACAGGGCGGCACAAGCTGTCGAGATGCTGGAGTACTTTTTTTACGCCGCACAGCTGCAGAAAGCTTCCTCGTCATGGGGTCCAACCGGGGCGCTTTACATGGCTGTGACGGTGGTAATGAGGCGGAGACCCCGAGCAGATTGGCTGAAGGTGGCGGTAGCCACCAGATGAGATCGCCTGGACGAGTGGACGAGGTGTGCTTGGCGGGCAGCGTTCTGCACGGCTTCAACAAACTTGCTTCGCTGGCTGCTAATGCTCGGCACCGAAAGCGGATGTCACCAGCAGTTGGGCAGATGCGCAAGATCTGAGCAACAGCTTGGCCGGCCGCGCGCAGCATGCAAAATAGATGACACCAGTCGACCTAGGGCTTCTTCTGTGCCATCGTAGACTCACTGGTCATGCAGTCCTCGAGCGGAGGCCGCGGGACGGTCACGGTGGAGCGAAGCCGCCGCAACGCTTTGCGGCCACATCGCCATTCTGCTGATGGATTACTTCTTGGGGCAAGTGTAGACTCAGCAGTCCCAGAGCCGCGAGTCGTCGGCGGCACTTGTGTCTTCCACCTCGTCGTAGCCTTTCGCGGTCGATGCTGGCTTTCCCTCTGTGCCTATTGCAGCCAGGCGGAGGCGCGTAAGCGAAGCGCCGGTACCAGAGGTAGGGAGGAGGTACCAGTTCGTGAGACGTGCCGGAATAGGAGTTTGTGCCGCGCTATGGTGTGCATGAATTGGTTATGTCAGCGTCCCAGGCTCTGGTGTAAGTCGAGCCGCGCTGCACATTGGCTGCAGTAGTGCAGAAGGAGGATGGAGGAAGCCGAAGGGCGGAAAAGGCAAAATGCGCGGGCGCGCTGTCATCACCGCCGTTGCTTGCAAGACCGACCAAGGGAAGGGTGCGCCAAATCGCCGTGGTGCCTTCGAGGTGAACCTGGCAATGGTTCTGCTGTTGCTGGCCAGACCTGTACTGGGATGGATGGATGAAACACAGGATCGGATTGCGATACGAGTCGGACGTTTGACGGCGCACCACCGCCATTCCTGATGCGCAACAGACAAGCGAACGTGCAGCACTTTAGCTCGGAGAGTTCGACGACGGTGATCCTCCCGGCAGAAGAGGCACAGAAGCTGCAGGACGATCACCCGCGGTTTGGCGGACTGCCGCTGGCGTCCAGGAGCAGTTGGCGCATCCTGGGAGTCGTCTTTGACGTTCAACCCTGCTAGAACTTGCCGGTGTAAGACGGACTTCACATCTCCATTTCCCTCCTGGCCCGAGTCTACGAATACTCCTGCTGCTGTCGTGCGAGCATCGAGCTGTGGTGGTTCATTGTCCTTCTTTCACAGGCGCAGGCCGAGGAGGTTTGAGTGTGGTTGTGCCACAGACGCTGTGCGACATTACGATTATCGAGGGGCCATTTGTCACCGACCGGAGCGAGTGGTGCAAGGAGACCGAGTACATCGCATCTACTTCTGACACACAAGAAGCGCAAACCGGAACCTCCCTTGGGCAACTCTCACGCGCTGGACGACCTGCCGATGATGCTAAGAGATGGTTGAACAAGACTTGGCCTATCTGTTGGAACTGCTGAAGGTGGATGTGGAGACAGAAGATGAGCTGGATGAGCGTTTGAAGGCAGACGCGAAAGAACTCGGGCTGGACATTGAGGTAGAGCATGTGGCAGACATCAAATATCCGTTCAGGACATATTGCTCGGACGACTCTCGTCGGTCTGAATCTATCGATTCACGGACCTCCTACTCGACGGGCCTAGTCTCGACCTTCTCAGAGGCTTCCAAGGATTACATCTCCCACGACGGACATCAACGGCATTCTCGCGCATCGCTATCGTTCAGAGACTACGACAGTTTCGTCTCGCGTGGAGTACCAGAAGGGCACAAGTCCTTATCTTTCTCGCCAGCGTCATCAACCCGTCAGTCATTGTTCCTGCCACTTTCGCAGCCGGCATCGCCAGACTTGTCACCCAGAAGGCATCTCCGCAAGCTCCGTGGCATTAATCTGTTACGTCGCCATCGATCGAACTCTCTCACAGCAGGCGGAAACAAGTGCCCTCACTGCCCGGATGACCCGCTGAACCAGAGGCGTGCTGTACACAGATTGACATGCGGTCATCGTCTGTGCACGCAGGCATTGCGCAATACTGTCAAGACAGCGATAGAGTCCGAGACAGGAGCGGTTCCGAGCTGTTGTGGGAGGCCTGTGCCAGGCAGCCTGGTGGAACGTGTCATGACGCAAGAAGAACAGAGCGCGTTGCTGGTAAAGCTAGAGCAGTGGGACGACGCGCTGTCGATGAGCCCATCCATGAGCAGCTCGCGGCGCAACTCAGCGCATACCGCAGCAGCTATCAGATGTGGCGACCGCGACAGCCACACTCTATCCGACGATGCTAGCATCGCGCCATTGTCTTTGGAGGCTCATGATAATTTCAATCAAGCAGTAGCTCGTGAAGATTATAAGCTTCTTCATCTTGGACAGACAGAGCAACGGGATCGGTTGCTGAGCTGGGCATCAAAGCAAAGTGAGGAACTTCTGGCCAAACACGAGACGCTGCGACAGACCATGCTTTCCACGCACGAGGCAGCGGTTGAAGAAATGCAGGAACAGCATGCTTTCGCCACAAGTGATGCGGAAGACAAGCAAGTCAAGGCAGAGTCTGACTTGAGGGACGCTCAGGAAAAAGAACGGCGCGATAATGCGACTGCTTTGAAGCACATGGAAGCGTATTGCGCCGGAATGTACAGTACGGGTGAAGCGCACGACCGGACTGTCACAGAGCAAGATCTTGCAGAATTAGAGAAGGCGAGGTGGCACAGAGACTCGATGCAAGTCAGGCACGAAAGTGCAATCAACGTCTTGCGCGGTGAGCAAAATAGAAGGCTTCGGCTGCGAGCATCACGGCAAGACAGGGCATTGCAGGTGTGTATCTGCATCAATCCGGGTATTGAACTTTGCGCTGACATATTCCAGGATTTGAAGCGCCAACAACGAAAAGCGGAGCTCGAACTCGAGAGACTGTGCAATGGCGAGCTCGCCAAGCTCAACGACACACTCGAACAAAAGCGAAGAAAGATCCGCTGGAGATGGGAGCTCCAGATGGCCATCTTGGCTAAGAAGATCGAAGCCGAAACTGGAAACCATCTCGACTGCCGTTTGCCTACTGCAGACTGGCATCGTGATGGCATCAAACCCAATCTCGAATGTCTCAGCACACCCAGGACCCTGGATGCAGGTGACCCCTTTCACATGCTTGAGCGACATGACTCCACTACGACGAAGACCGGGGTTGTCTTGCATGATCCGAGCGCAAAGCTGCCCCCTTCTGTCCTGCCGACGCTTATGATGCATGAGTTCAAGATCGGCGGATGGTGAAGAATAGATGGAAGGACGCGGTGATGATGTTGAAGCACTTGGATGGCAAGAGGCTCTGCTATCACTAATGATCTACGACTGGCATATTGAATGTGGCATATGATGTGGATGTGGAACGATTACGAGGCATAGCGTCCAGGTTTCGATATCGCGTGTGGGCTGTAGAGCACAGCGCATGGCATATGTATGAATAAGTAGAAGGAAGTAATGAGAAACCTCATTCATCTCTTCAGGTCACCTCGGCCGCCGCAGAGAATGTCTATCTACCCAGCATAACGCCTGCGGATCTACCGTTGGACTTACCTTTTCGACAAAGGCTTAAATCGTGGTATAGACCCACTCTGAGGCAGTTGCCTTGGTCGCCGCGCCAACCGGCCCGCCAAGCGAGCTGACACTTCGTCGACTGGAAACCGCAATGCACAGCATGCCGCGACAACGACAGTGAAAGTACAACACCCTCTTGGATATGGCGCAGTACGAGAGCCTGGTGGCGGAAGTGGACAGGATCACATCATCGCCATACCCAAGTCAGCTCAGGACGCTACATCGCATCACCGAAAAATGCAGCGATGCCGACATCGCGCAGTGGGCTGCGGCAAAGCCCTGCCTAATCGAAACACTTGCATCTTGTCTTCTGGAAGGACTGCAGCAGTGGACATATGTTCTGGACATCATCACGAAATTCTCATTCAATGCGGCGTGTCGGAATGCTCTTTTGCGGCAAGAGCCGACTTTGCTGCACAGTGCAGTCGCTCATGCGATTCAGTCGGGCAGAGACAATTCAAAGTATATCAGAGCGAGTGTTGCGCTGCTTTCGCTGCCGCTGCCGGATACTGTCGCACTGCCAGCTGAAGCGCAGACACTGTTTGTTCAGCTCGTTGAAGAAGCTGCAAAGAGGCCGTGTCCAGCGACTATACAACCCATATATCTCATCCTCTTTGGTACTGGGAGCCTACTGCTCGGAGTTCTCAGCAGCGAGACGATGTCGCGATTCGAGGACCAGATTCTGGAGATTCTGAAGAACAGCTCTAGCACGCCTGACGGCTGCTTGAGTCTGTACTGCTTGTCCATCATGAACTTGGTTTGCGCATCTACTGATCCGGAATTCCGGTTAACGTCAAGCTCGTACAATACACAAGACTTTCTGGCAAGCACGCCAGTGTCTTCACGCTGGAAGTCGGAAGCCATGCAGCAGTTTTTCACTGGGACCAAGGCTCAGAAGAGTATTCAATTGGTCGTATTATCCGCGTATTTGGCTGCAAAGGCTACCCCGAGCGATTGTACGCCTGAGAAAGTCAAGTCCTTGGTGTTGGCGAACGAGGTCATTGCTGCGATACCTTTGGACATTCGAAAGATCTGGGCTATGGCCAATACTGGAATGGTTCGCAAGTTGCAGGAACGACTTTGTGCTGGAGACATTGAGCAACGCATCAAGACACTGGCTCTGCGTTTCGTTGGAACGCTATGCGAGCTGGATAGTTTACCACATCCTGTACTGGAGAGCTTGGAGTTGACGTTCCTGGTGCCGGAGCAACTGCATAAAATACATACTTTGTGTCCGCACATCGATGACAGTGCCTTGTTCTCTGGAGTGTTGGCAAGAGCACCAATTGGTACTCTGCTTGACAACGCTATCGAGTACGCGACTCGAATGGACTCTGCAGCTCTCGCAGCAGGTGCGGACGCGGTGACCAAGACTATTGTCGATACAGAGGCGATCGTGAGCTGCCAAAGGATCACCAGTCATCAGATCGTGGAAGCACTTGGCGACTCCCGCTTTCTACAGAAGCTGCAGAGCCTGCACGATCTTCTATACGAGGCTGGCCCTCATCATGACCAAGCAGGGGCTGGTGCCACAAAGCATTGCGGAGAGCTCGATCAAGGTTGACGCATCAGATCAGCAATCTATTGTTGCGAGCTTCGCAAGGCGCAACGTTCAGTACACCTGCCATGACGATCTTGCTTGATCTACATGCACTTTCGGCTCGCGGCGATGTCGACTGCATGCACAGACGCCAAAATGACAGAGAAGCTGTAACTCTGGAAAGGCTAGACTTGTCAGATGATGCGGACGACCAGTTCGACTGGAGAGAGGCGGTAGATACCCACTTCAAGGCACGAGCAAACGTGGAACAGGATGCAGTGAAGCGCTTGTTTGCAAAAGCTTGCGCGAACCTTGAAGCTCGATGTGAGAATGTCGAGAAGCCTTTACGGGAGGAGCAGGAGAAAGTGCGTACACTTGAAGAGCACAACTCTGCTCTCACAAGCGCTTTCGAAGAGATCGAGGCGAAGTATGTCGACGCAATCTCGCAAGTCAGGTCGCTGGAAGAAGAGGAGCAGACGAGAGCCGATGAGCTTCAAGCTGCGTTGAGACAAAATGCCAAACTTCTTGAGCGTATTTCTGGTCTGGAGGAAACACTTCGCCAGTCGCAAGCGGAAGCGCAACGACAGCTGGCAGAAATGAAGACTGCCAAGCAGACAGCTGAACTGGATGCTGCGGCGCATGTAGCCTCGAAGCAGGAAGCATTGGAGGATGCCGAGGATGAGACTGCGAAGTGGAAGACGAAATACAACGAGCTTGTGACGAAAGTCTCGAACTTTGAGCTTGGTCTCGACGAGGCCGAAAATGAGCGGGAGCAGCTTCAAGAACGCCTATCGAGCAGTGATCGCCGTGTGGTCGAGCTTGAGCGTGAAATCAGTGGGATGAGAGCTGAGATCAACAGCTTGAAGACTACAAACAACAGTCTTGAAGAGCAGCTTCGATCAACGAGCAGTGATGATGCTGAGAAGCTTCGTTTGCTATCTGAACTCAGAGAAGAGTTGAGATTGTGTCAAAAAGAGCGCGACGATACCAGGGCAGAGCTCGAGCGCGAGATCAGGAATCTGCATGCTTCTATCGATCAGAAAGAACGCGAGCGAGATAATCTGGCACAGGAACTACAGGTAACAAGCGACATATTGCACCGACAACTCGCGGCAGCGCAGCTAGAGAGCAGCGATCTCGCCGAATCCAAGACGGCGGAGATCGAAACTCGCGATGCGAAGATCTCTGACCTGAAGAAGAGAGTCGAGAGATATCAACGCAAATGTCAAGAGAAGGACCAACAAATCGCAGAAGCAGAATCTATGCGTGCCAATCTCATGGCAGCGATGGGCATCAACAAAAGCCAGTCTCGCGGCAACTTACCCCATCGCTCGCGAGAGTCCATGGCACAACAGACTCAGACGCAACCCGATGACTACTCACACATATCCGCTGAAGACATGGACTTGTCAATCTCAAACATCGACGAATCATCCATCTGGCACCGAGACTCATCGCAAGAAGACAAAAGCGGCCCTACGCCTAAGAGGCAGAAACCGCGAAAGTCTTTGTCGTTTGCCGCGCCGTTGACGACGACTGCGAAGCCGAGAGCGAGTGTTGGCGGTGGAAGATTGCCGAGGTCGAGTACTGGCGTGAGACAAAGTATGGGTCGACAACCACTTGCTGGGACGAATGGCAATCGTGGCTCGCTGAAACCTTTCAAAACTCCATCTAAAGAAGCCGCTAGCGCCGCTGTGGATGCGGCCGAGGAGTCGACGTTTGAAGGGAGTGAGCTTTTCACGGGTACGCAAGGTGGACAGATCTTGGATTTGCAGGCTGCTTTTGACGAGAATTCTTGAGCTTTGCTTGACTTGGAGGCGTAACTTTTGGCGATGGTACGTTGTGTTGCATTGGAGCGAAAGCTGGGGACGGATTCCAGGCGGATTGAGCAACCAGGACTTCGGATTTTGCGCAGGTGTGAAGACTGTTCCTTCCTGTCGCCACCCTGCCACTGTCCCTGACACGAAGTTTTCAAGGGGAATATGTGCCTTGCGCTCTGGTTTGAGAACTGCAGATTCAAAGCTGATCGCGCGCAGATGTTCATATTCTTTTCAATTCAAGCCGCAGTGAATCTGAATAAGACCAACGACACTGCGCGATGCGCAATCCCACATGCGAATCACGTTCTGTCTGTTTTGTTTACACGTTCTTCATGTCTTTCGCATCTCAGCAATGCGGCCAAATCTCCCCTTGCGTCCCCGGCCCTGCGGAAACCGTGGAGAAACTTGACAGACCTGATAGGCTCACATTTTCTAGCCCTGTGTTTGCACTCTTCGCGAACCACTCAGACACAAGCAATGCGTGAAATCCAATGCAGGCCATCGAGCGGCGGCAGAAATCAAGGGCTCGATCTTCACACCCACTTGTGTGGCTGACTTTTGCTCTCTCCTCACCTGGTGCTTGGGACTCCTGGCGTTCTGTTGACGGTTGCATTCCACCCTCACGTCCGTCCCAATGGCAGGACCTGGGCTCGCTGGAACTCCCATAACAGGGTGTAGACGAGTGTTTCCTGCTGAGTAGGTCGTTGTCTTTCTGTCTGATTGTTCTCTATCGCAAGCCAACAGAAAGTGAAGACGACATGGCGACTATGGGGCCGTACTCAGAAGATCTCCAACTTCTTTCGCAAGAGTCTACAACGCGTCTCGCTCGAATGGACTCTCAACGTGAAAGTTCGCGGTCGTCGACGATGAGCAATGAACGTGCTTTGCGACCTATGCCGTTGAATGTTGCTTCGAAGCAGAGTGGGAAATCGAATTGCGCCAGCGGGATTACATCGCGTTCGCAAAAGGAGAACGTCGATTCGAATAGCAAACAGCAATCGCAACGAATCTACGACAGTCCGACGATATCCTGCACCGCCGACTTCTCAGCAGGACAACAGCAACAACAACAACAACAAGACCGCGACCACAAAACCTCACCATCTCCTCGACAGTCCGAGATCTCAATAGGAATACTAGACTACTACATGCGAGGGCCCTCTCCTGGAATCGCAAGCCCTGTGCTTCCACCACCTCCCACTCCCAAACTTGATCCTGCGATCGAGCAATTCGACTTCGGATTACAAGCTACTCCGACACCATGCGCGAAGCTACTCTCCAAGGAGCAGACAGCCATCGTCCTGCCGAGAACGCGTCCTCGAGCCGCGACAAAAGTGCAATCTGATCAGCCTCTAATCCCTATCTCTCCACCATCTCGACCTTCAGCGACACTGACAAGAGGCTACACTCTCTTTCCCGTGGTCCGAGATGTTACGCCTCCGCGGCGACAGGCACAATTTTCAACGCTCCACGCAGAAACTCTGCCTCTGGCACTGAAAGATCTGAGTTCGCCTCCCAACTGTCTGGCGAGTAGCGTCAACTCCCCACCGGAAACGACTTACCGTCCACGAAAAGAGAGCATTTCATCAACGGTCCGAACACGAAATGATAGTATTAGTTCCTTCCAAGCAAGATTGGCAAACAGGCAGCGGAAACCTAGTGTTCCGCTTAGGATTCTGCCATCACCTTCAGCATTTAACATGAGCTCGCCTCCGAGTTCCAACGCGAATAACAGTGCGAGAAATAGTCGTCGCACCACGACATCTTCTTCCTCAACTGCTGCGTATACTTCCCCGACATCCATGTACTCCAGCAGTGAGAAATATAAGTCCCGCTGGTCAGATGAAACTGCGACAACAGGAACGACGATCACATCCCCTTCGTTTGCTCCTACGCCTGATCCGAGGAATTCTTTTGGGTCGTTGTTGAGGAGGGATAGTATTTGTGGTGGGAACGGCGGTGTTGGAGGAGTGCAGTACCCGGCTTGTTTCTTTGAGGACGACGATGATGGGCTGGATGAGGCGGCGCCGTTGAGGAGGAAGTTGGTGTGGAAGAAGGGGTCTTCGGTTGGTGGGGGGCGGGGGAGGATGATTTTGGGGGGTGATGGGAAGGGGATTAGGGAGATTGAGGAGGTTGGAAGGGATGGAAATGGGAGAGGAGGGTGGTGGAGGGGTTGGTTGTGTGGGTGTGCTGGGAGGTAGTGAAGCAGAATGAATGCTATGAATTTCAAACATGTTCTGGGCATTTCGTGCTGTACTGAGATTATTGGACAGGTCATCTGCGGTGGTGATGTCGAACTTGGCAGCAGTGGGGAGAATCGCTGCCTCATGTTGTGTGTCCTTGGTGAATGGTCTTCCGCAAGAATCGTGCGTTGAATTCCTCGTGAAGGCCCTCGAACACATGTTCAACACAATGAGTGTGCGAAACTCAGCATGTGAAGACCAAGCCGGGTCGCCGGAGGACACAAGAGCTCAGTGCAGTGAGATCTGCGATCTGTCCTCCTAGCTCGTCGAGTGCAAGGGGAGCTCGTCGATTTTCCGCTGAGCTGTGGGCGAGCGTATCCAGAGCTGTGAGGTTATCGGCAGAAGCAGTAGCACTAAAGGTCACATGGGAATCCCACCGCCAGGGTGACTGAGATGGACCGGATTCTCATGTTCTTGATGGCTGCAGAAGTGTGAATGTGTTGCCACAATCTCGAAACTCAGAATAGAGATGGCTGTAGTTGTAAGAACACGCGTGGTGGGAGCAAGAACGTGTCGTGCTGGCTGGTTGAACGACCTGGCCTTGGCAGCGCGGGAGGCGGACACAGCTCCGTTTTAGGTGGCTTTCGATTGCATCATAGTTGCCGCACGCGTACCTCCCGTCAGACGCTCCTCACTTTGGCTCCTGCCTCTCCTCACATGCGCGCCTGTTCCTTGTCTGCCAGCGTTGCAGGCAGTGATGTCGCCAGTGTGACCTCGGCACGTCGCAGTCATTCCTCGTGGTTCCCATCTGCAGCACGAATAAGCCCCGTTCCATTTTCGTCTTTTCAGTCTCTGCAGCGACGAGGATTTTGGTGCAGCTGCTCCTGCTGTGGAGTGACGAGGCGCGCAAAGTCAATCTATGCACACTCTGGCGCTAGCTCACGAGATCGCACCGATCGCCTTGTCAAGTCGTTTGCCCGCGTGCACATTGGATCGCGCGCCGCCACAGCCAAAGAAAGTTTGTTGGGCCGGCGTGCGACTGACTGACGACAGGGAAGAAAGAATCACACTCCGCACCCTGGAATCGCTTACCTGCTTTGCCTTGCCGTGCACTCTACATTCACATACACCATTTCTCGACGCTGCAGAGCATGTCGCTTAGCACCCGCCTCCTGCTCCACCGAACAACCTCATAATCGCCCGCTGTCGCCCCCCTGATGTAGCAGCCTACCTGCGAGTCACATCCTCCCTCACGCTGTGCCTCTATCACTCGCTGCCGCCGCCGCTGTTGTCCTTGTGTAACAGCAAGTCCGGCCAGCCATGCCGACTTTCAACAGAGCCCACTCGGGCATCCCACTGCTCCTGGAAGAGCGGAAACGAGATGATGCCAATTATCGCACGAGCACCGAAGAGGGCCACGGCCTCATGGGCGAACGAACACTATCGCAGGAGGAGGATCATGAGGAGAACGAAGTGCCCGGTTACGACTCCGACGGTGCCACTCTCTCCGCCATGGAGAGGAAGTACCGAATGGTGGACACCGAGATCGACTCTCATGGAATGGGGCGCTACCAATGGATCGTGTGGTCGTTGTGTGGTCTCGGATACCTGCTGGATTTGCTGTGGTCTCAGGCGTTTGGACTCGTCTTAGGACCCTTGCAACAAGAAATGGGCTTCTCAGACGAAGTGTCGGGCAGTATATCCGTGGCTTTCTCCACCGGA
Source organism: Cercospora nicotianae (assembly GCA_029490675.1). NCBI lineage: Eukaryota > Fungi > Ascomycota > Dothideomycetes > Mycosphaerellales > Mycosphaerellaceae > Cercospora > Cercospora nicotianae. The sequence goes on along the minus strand of JANQAT010000012.1, from coordinate 4,479,458 downwards.
CTCACTGCGGGGGCTTTTTTCTGGGGTATCATGGGGGACGTGATTGGAAGGAGATGGGTCTTCAACTTGACCTGTATGTTCAGCGGCGCCTTTGGTCTCGGACTTGGTTTCGTCACCGCCTACTGGCAATTCCTGGCGCTGGTCGTCGTTATTGGCTTCGGTATTGGAGGAAACATACCTGTCGACACTACCATCTGTCTGGAATTCCTGCCTTCGAATCGACGCTTCCTGCTGGCTCTGCTGTCCATTTTTCAACCTATTGGTGTCGTTGGCACTAGCGCGATAGCGTACGCTTTCGTGCCTTCGCACTCTTGCTCCCCAGACTTCAGCCGAGCCGATGCTTTGCCGTCATGCAAGAACGTCGCCGAAGGAGTGGCCTGCTGTGCGTCAGCTCAGAACATGGGCTGGAGATATGTCCTATACACCATCGGAGGAGTCAATGTCCTGGTCTTCATTCTTCGATGTTGTGTTATCAAGGTTCAAGAATCTCCCAAATTCCTGATCAGCCAAGGAAACGATGAAGCAGCGATCCGAGTTTTGCAAGCTGTGGCAAGAAAGAACGGCAAAGAATGCACTCTCCGACTCCGCGACTTCGAGCGTGCAGACGCAGAAGACGAATCCGATGCCGTTTACGTTAAGAACAGAATGGAACTCACGGATAAGAACTACTGGAAAGGTGAAGTCAAAAAGGAGCTCGGGAAGTACAAGAAGCTCTTTGACGGCAAGGAAATGTTCTTCATCACCATCCTCGTCTGGCTGACGTACATTTGCGATTTCTTCGGTTTCACCCTCGCAGGTTACTATTTCCCCAAAATCATCGCCATCAAGAACAGCGAAATCGACGTCTCTTTGGAACAAACTTATCGCAATTATGTGGCGATCTACTCACCTGGAATCATCGGCGTCGTTCTCGGAGCTATGATGACTCGCATGGCGGGTCTGGGAAAGAAATGGACTATGACCATTTCTTCTGGCTTGATGGGTTTGTCGATCATCTTCTTCAGCATGACGAACTCACCCGCTTCGAATATTGGACTTAATGCGATGGAATACTTCTTCCAAAGCATGTTCAACGCTGTGCTGTACGGTTTCACGCCAGAGGTCTTCCCGGCGGAAATTCGAGGTACAGCCACTGGATTGGCCACAACATGGGGCAGACTGTTCTCTATTCTGGCGCCCATCATCGCACAGTCTATGCAAAAAGAAGAAGGTCTGAAGGATCCTGAGACGGTCAAGAAATTCTTGTACATGGCAGGTGGAATTACGCTCGGCTGTGTGTTTACCACAGGCCTCTTGCCTTCAAAGTTGAAGAAACGATGATGAGCGCTCGCGCTTGGTTTGATGAGAGTTAGGATGCGGAATATCTGTGATACCCTCTACCTTGGTTACATGATGAACGTTGACGTTGATGCTGATGAGATATGAGATGAGTCACGAATTGAGCATCTTTATCATGGGGGGCTTTTGCTTTTTGGTTTTTATGGTCTTGTTTTCTAGCGTTGCATAGAAGAAGAACAACAGCATACACGAGTGGTTCTGATGGGCTACGATGAGTGGAGGACATAGAAAGTGAGGAGGCGCCCGTCTACGGTGGCTCCTGGATGGATGATCTCGGAATGCATACTGCGATAGGTTGGGAGCGTTGCATTTTGATATTTGAGTTAGGCATAGCAGACCAATAGCGCAAAGTGGGACAACCAGCTGCGAACACGCAGCAAAGTCATGAGAATCTTGATCCGAATTGTCACTATCTCCTGCCTAAGATTAGCTGTCGCACGGCCCTTCGAGTACTGGACGTCGCTGTCGCTTCGTCCTAGCAGGCGAAAAGAGACACGAAGCAAGATGCAACGAGATAATTCAGCAATGTAGGCATTGGAGTGATCACATATCTCACTACAGTTCTGATCGTACTACAAATGCTATTCCGTTCCTCCAATGCATCCATGAACAAGAATTTGTTCCCACGCTATGCACACCGGGGTATCGTACTTGCGAAAAACAATCCAATCTATCATGCCCAAAAAGAACAACGAGCTTCGATCTTCCTCACCCTCCTAAGGCGTAACAGCCCAAACCCCCCACGTCTCATCATCCCCATTACTCCCCGGCTGCCCCAACATCCACGTCCCAAACGGATTCCCCTGATTAATATCCCCCATCCCTTGTCCCGTGAACCAACAACTCATCGGACAAGTCCCATTGGCTCCTGCTTTAACAGCACAACTCACAGGTCCGAACGCTCCGCTCGCGAGGTCTGTAGCAGAAACCATTTGTACGTCAATATCATCATAACCTTCTCCATCCGGAGAAATAATATCGATGGATTGTGCAGCGAGGAGAGAGCCGTCAGAGGAGGCGAGAGGACCGGACATGCCAGCGGGAAGGGAGAAGAGTTGGGCTGAGGAACGGGGGATGGAGTCGAAGGCTATTGTGCCTGCTGCGTCTCTCTTATTCTTCTTTTTCTTGTCGCCCCAGGGAGCTTGAAGGAAGGCGTAGTTGAGGACGTCGTTTTGGATGTAGAAGGTTGGTTGGGCGGCTGGGCCGCCGAGGGTGTAGATTGTGGATTTGGGGGAGAGGGTGCGGGTGAAGACGACCTGTGAGGAAGATTAGTCAGTATCATTGATTATTCGGACGACGGATGGGGATTGGTGCTTACACCGCTCAAGACTGTCGTCGTCGGTCCAGGAACAATCCTCGTCATCGTACTCATCATCGTCGAGGTGAAGGTACTTTGCCCATTGACCGTCTCGGCGATAATTTGCGTGACAGTCGCAACAGTGTTCGTCACTGTCGCCCTGATCGTGTTCACGCTCGTGGTGAGAGTCGTTGTGGCAGTGCTTGTGCTCGTAGCAGTAACAAATCTTGTAGAAGTGCTTGTCGAAGCGCGGATAGAAGCACAACTGCATGCAGAGCTTTGTCTGTAAGCGCTGGTGTATGAGGCCAGACAAGCGGGTTTGGCAATGGCTTGTCGTTCCATGAGCTCTTTCGCGAGTACGACATTGTCGTCGTCAGAGGCTTCGCGTTTCTCTTTCCTTGAGACGCCGTTTCCTACACGCATGATCGTGATAGCGGCATCGGGGTTGGGAGGAGCGGCACATTTGGAGACCATTTGTGTGACATCGGGAGCTTGGAAAGTCGCTGTCCGTGTTGTTACAGTCCTGGTAGCAGTAGTTGTCCTCGTCGAGAAGGAAGTAGTCGTTCGTGTTGTCGACACTGTCGCAGCAGCTATAGCGACATTCGTCGTCGAAGTTTGGCTCAAAGTTCTCGTGACGCTGATAGTGGTGGTAATTGTTGTGATGCCTGCGACTCTTACAGTGACGGTAGTTGTGGGCCTCACTGTAGCTGCTGTAACTGTCCGTGTCGTTGTAACTCTGGGAATTCGCAGGTAGGAAGAGCAGTAAGTCGTCAGTTGTGCTTGTCGACTGGTACCCGTACACCTGCTCGCCACAGTTCCGCAGAAGGACATTTGTCTGGGTTGCAGTCCAGGAGGAGGTACGATAGCTGCACTGACTGCAGCCGCAGCAGCAAGGATGAGTGAACAGAACTTCATGGTGGCGATGGAGGAAAATCCCCGACCCCTTCTGTGTATGCAGTGATGAAGAAGATGAGAAACAACAAACCAACTCTCTCACAAAAACCGGGACGTGTACGCCTCCCAGAACATATCTTCCAGCCCACGACTCAACGCCTCCGGACCAGAGCGAGCATGCCAATCTACACAGCACCCGGAAAGGGAAACAGCTCTCCACGTGTAGACTTTTCTCTCACGGGGTCACCGCAAAGGCGCACGCGTGAGGAAAGTGTAGTTCAGCCATCATCCAGCCTAGACACCCTTGCTAGACCGCATTCGAGCTGGCCTTCAGCCATGCAAGACATGAGGCTGAACTTGCTGATGAACTTATGCCAAAGCGGTTGTCGCATCAGAGCAGTTTACCGCAAGAGGAAAGGTTGCCACCCTTTGCCAGCTCGCCACGTGGATCTGGGCGCAAAGCATAAGAAAGTCAAAGTCGTTTCCAGCCAACGATGGAGCTTGGCGTTGCGCGCCTCTTGAGATCTGGACCAAACCTTCCGACTCGCTAAACGCAAGCCATCGCGCTCCACGAGAAATGCTCAGCCTTACCGTCGGTCCCGATGAGACTTGGGCTGGATGGAGGATTTCGTATTCCAGGGACGTCCTCCTTCACTCACCTGTCTCCTTCCAGACGCACATCTGATGAAGTGGAATGTCGGAACGGAACAATGAAGGTGCGAGGCTTCTGCGGAGCAGCAGAACGTCGTGCCGCACCAAAGATAATCTGGTTCCGACATTCCTCTTCATCGGATGTGCGCCTGGGAGCAGACAGCTGCTCACGCCTCCTTCTCTTTCCATTCGTCGCGGATTGAGAAACTTCGAGTGCTGCTCCAAGTACTGCTTCGCCACCGACAACTCGAAATCCGGCATCGCACCTGGCCGGTTGCGCCGCGCAGCGTACATCAAGAGCTTTTCGTCCAATGCGGCCGGCGCCGGGATAGAGGGAAGGCTTCATCGACCACGACGTCTGCTCGCTTGACCTGTCTCGGACTGCCCATTGCTGGGAGATGCGTGAACTCTGCGGAGGGAGTGAGAGTGTAGAGCAGAAGGGGAGTGTAGAACAGAAGTAGAGGGGCGAGTATCGACGTGTTGGCAAAGAAATGAGGCACGAGTGACTTAGTAAGGGCCGTAGCACAACTTTATTGTACTGCGCATGCAACTATGGTCGCACGTTGATCGTCAGGGCGCGACAGTGCAGGATCTTGCTAACAGCATGTTGCAAGGTCAAATAATAGTGTTCGCTTCGCATCTTTAACCGCATGTCGCATCTTGACCGAACGCCTGGGCCATGGGCTCCCAGGGCATCTCTTTCGTACTCCTGCCTCTCGAGCTTTTTGCAGGAAGACTGCTTAGGGTGCTCTCCTTGGTCACGGGCTCGAGGCTGAAGGTTCAAGATCTAGAGGTTAGGGCTCACGGGCTCGAGGTCTAAGGTTCAGAGCCTAGAGAATTAGGGCTCACGGGCGTAGAGCGTTGTACTTCTTCACGTTCAACAGTTCCAAGTATGCTCAAGGAACCGTCGCGTCTGACTGTTGCGTGAACCCTAGGGCAACTCGAGAGAGATGTGTACAGTGCAAGGACTTCCTCGATTGGAAATAGAGAACTCCTCCAGCATTGATATCTGTCTATTCTCGTTGCTGACCTCCTCGATTGAAATAGATGACTCCTGCAGCATTTATATATCCGTTCGTTTCTCGCCGCTTCAATTCTCATCTCCCACTATCCCACCTACATTCCTACCGAACTGGAAAGAGCCCTTAAGCCTCCTGTTGTCTCTCACAATGAAGCTCCCCATCTTTACGACAAGCGCTCTACTCTTTTCCGGCCTCACATACGGAACCGCGTGGGTTCAAGGGAGAAAATGCTGCAAGAACAATGCCGACAAATGCGTTGGCCAAGGCCACGACGGCTGTGTTCATCTCAATTACGAATACTGCGTAGAAGAGGTGAACGAGGGAGCTCAACATGACAAATGCACAGACGAGTGCTCCGACCATACCAGGATAGAGTTCAATCACCTCAGGCTTTACAGAAAGGCTGATGGGTAAGTTGGAACCGAGCTTTTGATGCGATAAATTCGCAGAGGATTTATGCTGACGATTTTTTGATCTTGAATTTAGTGGTGATCCGCAATGCATCTGCACGGACTTTGATTCTAAGGACTCTGCTTGCTAATATCGACTTGTTGGAAGAGCGTGGTGGCCGTCTCTGACTCTGTGTGGAATAAGGCGTTTGTTGTTGTTATCACTACGTCAGTCTCTACCTGTATATTATGATATATATCATGTCATTCAACTCTAGCCCTGCACTTGGGTCACAGACTGGATATAAGGATGCGTGCAGGCCGCGATGCCGCATAGCGAGACCATATGGCATTGGCCTGCGGATGAGTGCACAGTCTGATGACCAGATAGCATCGTGTTCGATTGATAATGAGCGCGATTCGTCGAATGCACAGGTTTGTGTGCGCCATACTGTCCACATTGCGTTCCTCGTGCACAGTAACTTATGCTCTGCGCTGACGCATGGCGGGGTCAGCACTAGGGGTCGATTGGGCCACAGTCGTGACCCCAGGACCGTGGCCGTAGTGATATGAATGAAGACCGGTCTGTCGCGGCGTATGGGCGAATGCTTGATGGGTCCGTTGCGGTCTATGGCTGCCAAATGCAGATAGAGGTCTATTCTCCTTGAGATGCGAATGTCATGCTAGCCAATCTGCTAGTCCGACCGTTCAGCGGTATTGCTGACGTTGTGGTAGCCACGGACAAGTCCGGATCTGGTGGTCTTCCGGAGGTTCATGATGCTATGGAGACGAGCGATGGACGCAATAGTTCGACGTCAAAAGGATACTCTTAGAGAGATATCGCCGCATGCATAGAAGGCCATTGGTCCCAAGATTATTCAGAATATCGTCGATGGTATATCAGACAGGGGGTTGATGCAGTGATCAAGGCACATGATTGACAGACAAAGTACTGAACATAGACTGTATACCTTAAAATCAAGTCACGGAACTCAGCAATCCACCTGATCGATTAGTGTGTCGATCCGTTAACTCTGCGTGAAGAAAATCAACACTCAAGACAGGTGATGTCAAGCGCTAGATGTTACAGGAATGCAGACTTAGTCACTTAGGGCAGGCTGCTGTATAGTACCGGGACCTCCTCGGTTGGCATGGGGAACGCCCGCAGCATTGTATATCCGTCTACATCCGCAGTACCGCATACGTGGTTCAGGAGACAGAGTAGGTCTCAACTTGTAAGCACGCATCCATGATGGTGCATAATCCGAACTAGTTCTCTCTGCCGCGCTCTAATTGGTAGACAGAGGTCTAGAAAGCATCCCAGGGCGGCCGATTGGGTCGATATAGGACAAATCCCAACTCAGCATTGTCTAGTGTAGGGACCAAGCGTACTTTTCATTCGGATAGGTTCTGTCTGCCGTTCCACACTTGCAGTATTAGAACTGTGTTCCAGTGCTGCCGCTGACACCTTCTCGATTGGCATAGAGAACTGCCTGTAGCATTTATATCCGTCTGACTCTCGCCGCTGCAATTCCTTTTTCTCCCATCACACCTACATTTCACCTAACTGGAAACCCTCCTAAGAGCGTTGTCTCTTATTACAATGAAGCTCGTCATCTTCACAACAAGCGCTATACTCTTCTACTCTGGCCTCACATACGGATGGACTGTTGGGGACAAATGCTGCCCTATAACTGTCCACTCATGCGTTCACAATCACTACGACGGATGTGTGAAAGCCGCGAACGATGAATCCTGCGTAGAAGAGAACAGCGACCCCGATTGCCTCACCCAGTGCCTCACGCATTCTGGCATAGAGACTCGAGATCTCAAGCTTTACAAAAGGGCTGATGGGTAAGTAGAGAGTTAAAACAACGGAGTCGATTGCGATAGCAAAAATTTGCAACGTCATTATGTCCAACAATTTTTCTGATTCCTTGATTTTTTTTTAGAGCTTTCCCGCAGTGCATATGCGCTTCGTTCGATTCTAAGGAGTCCAAGGACTGCCCACCATAGTGCACTAGCAAGAGCGTGGTTGTCTTTGGCTTTATAGAACAAGGCATTGTGGTTATTGACTACGTTAGTTTCTACCTGTATGTTATAATATGTCATGTCATTCAGTCTAGACTCTGCACAGACGATCTTATGTCCGTAATAAGCTGCTTCTAAAGCGTGGACCCCAGGATCGTGGCCGTAGAAATGTAAATGAAGACTGCGTCTGTTGCGGCGTATGGATGTACGTGTGATATATCCGCAGCAACCTCCGACTGCCGGTTGCAGATAGATGTATTTTAAGCACATCAACACTGACATAGTCAACTGAGATCGCGACCATCCATGGCTGGCGTCGAGTCGAACGCGATTCTTACGCAAAAGTGGAATTTACTCTCTGAACCAAGCATAGCCCTTCCGCCGACACTCGATATGCAAGAGATTGAGCTCGTTACACACGGACGTGCAACAGGACAGTCCGCAAACATCGATTACATCAAACCCGATCGCACGCATACACACTCGTGCACTCTCTGAGGGAGTACCGTGTTGCTATTGCTTCAGCAGATGATTCGATATTGACCACGTTCGGTACGGCCCTCCCAGAACAGGAGACCACTTGGGCAAACACTACTATACTTGGTAATGATCAGCATTAATAATCACGCGAGATAAACAGAGCCTAGACCTAGCCCGGAGGAGTGAGGCACACTCACGCGCGGGATGAAGAAAGAGAATCGGAAGCAATACAGATGTACTGTAAGCAGTGGTATGCGACACGAGATGTTATACCTAGGGAGCCTAGACAGGCTGGGCCCGCCCCGGTTTTCGCTCACTCTTTCTAAAAAAAAAAACAATGATACAAGATACTCAAAATATGATTTCTGATCTACGCCCGTATGATCTGCAAGCACGCGGACATTTGCTCTGCTTAGGATATAAATTGGCAACCTGCTGTCGTGTCCTTCTGTCACGAAGCTAGGAGTTCTGTTAGCACTACTACCGCAATGAAACCAACGACGCTTACCGCTATCTTTAGTCTGGCGATGATCGCAGAAAGTGCTGAGAGTGGTTTTCCATATCAGTTCTGCCACTCTAGTATGCTATACCGCCTCCTATCTACCTCCGTATATCTACTCACATCTGCAATAGTCGGGGTGCCGAGGGATACACAATACACGCAGGACAAACTTATTACCGCCTGTGTAAGTTACTTTCCAAACACATATCCCTTATATTATTGTCATCTGCTCAAGGCTCGATTGTTTCGGCAAAGTACTAATCGACCTACCTCCGATCTCGTAGTGTGCCGACAATCCTTCCAATATTTTCCACTCGGCCGTGAGGGTTAACAATAATATCTATTGGCCGGGCGCTGTCGCCGGGAACCCACCCTATCCTGATGGAGGGCATATACGATGCACATTCACCCTCGCAGGCAAGAAACCGTGTAAAGCAGCACACCCTCCCTCCAATCGCTACAAATCGTATTTCTGCCCTGGAGTCGTAGCTGAATGCCCTTCTCTCTCAAGTCTCCTACGTTCATTGCACTCCCCTAACATCTCAAAACAGTGCATCCGTGCTTCCTGTCGCCATCTAGCAAGCAAGGCTGCGCCTCTGGCGGCAGCATACAATGGCGAAGGGTAGGACTCATCAGCGGTGTTGACAGCATCGACCGCACTCTGAGAGACGGAAGCATTCAATAGAGCCTCCCGCAGAGCATTTCGAAATTCGGGTATCATTGCTGCCTCGCCTCCAACGATAACATGAGTGATAGGTCTACCGTAGACATTATTCCGTGGTGGTACGAGTTTATCACTCACAAAGCCCCAGTATGCGTCTTCGGAAGGGAATTGCGCCGTGTTGTCAAGACCAAGTTTGCTGTCGAAGAAGCTATAAGGTTCGCATTCTCGATGTACTTCAAAAGGTTGCAAATAAGTGTCGAGACTCGTGTGAAGCGCGCTTCTCGTCAGCGAGGCATAATAGACTGTGACATCTGATACATTCGCCGAGATCGGCTCAATACAGACTTGCCATGATCCGTACTCCTGGCAAAGGTTGACTCCGTGCGCAGCCAGGGCAGCTCTGTTCTCACTCAACTGATTTGGATCCCATTCGCCGTTATCGCTTGTATGGAGCCAGGATTGTAGGCCGGCGTACGCGATCGCATCGCCAATATCTTCGGCCGTCAAGGCGGGAAACCGGAGGTGGGAAAGAACAATTTTGTCCAGCTTGATGCCTAGTTCGGCTTCTGTAGCGTTCTTTAGTTGGAGGATCAGATTGCCTATGATGCCAACGTCTGCAGCGCTCGGGCGACCACGTTTCTTGTTCCACCATCGTTTGAGCGAGTCGATGTAGCTTGGTCGAGACTGAGGGCTTGAAGACAATCGCACAATTAAATCTTTGTATTCTTGCGCGGCTTCAACCTTGACCAGATCCTTGATAGGGCCATTGTATAAGTTCACGCTTGATACTCTCGGGGAGTGTAAGCTTCGCCACAGGATAGTGGATCTCAGACTTACCCATAGCCTGCCGTAAGGTCAAAGCCCACGCCCAGGGCATCATGAACTGCGATAGGCAAGCACTGCGGATTGCGGCAGTCAGGATACCCAACGGTCGCAGAGACAAAGGCTAGTGAGGCGACAATCAGCAGGACGTATGCCAGGATTCGAGTCCTCGCAGGCATGGTGGTCAGGCTTGTCAAAGTATATCGGGAAAAACGAGAGTAGGAATGTGGTTGGACAAGACCCAGGCAACAGCTGGACAAAGAAGGACAGTCATGTGATGCACGCCTGTGCCGCAAACATTGGCGACTCTTGGACTCGTGGCCTTAGCTCTTGTAAAGCCGCCAGCCCTCAGGGGAGTAAGTAACCAACTCGCTTGCCAGAGACCTCGACATCCTGCATGCTGTAGCGCGGCGTCGCATTACTAGACTGGATCTGAAAGCTGCATCCTCGCAATGAAATGCTACAATTGAAAAGGTAAGTCAGCTTGATCAATGTCGTTTCGTGGGTGAGAGCTCGCGCTCATCTACTTGATGCCATCATTGCCCCGTCTCTCCTTATTCCATGCAGTGCTCTCTTACTTTTGATGCAGAATGGTATCTACAAGTATGCGCAATACAGAAAAGAAAAGAAAAACCAGAAAATGAGACAAACACATAAAATCGTGGTTGTTTTGCTGTGCCGTCAGACTGAAGTCGCTCATCGAACTCGTTGTTGAATCAAGGCTCAGCCCAGAGGTCATCAGCTTTGTCGGGCGTAAATACATAGCGATGATCAGCCGCCTGGTGCGAGCATTCCTACTGCTGCGCATTTGGCTGTCGTCGCTCAGTGATGGGTAGGAAATTCCCTACGATGAGGGAGGGTCTGCAGTCAAGGTCAGCATGCGCTCACGGGGGCAGTAGAGATCGCAACTCACATGTTATGGGTATCTCTCCGAATGGTAAAGGAAAAGCAACATCGTACAGCCTCCATCTTCACCTTCTCTGTGGTCTTGCCGTCCTTGCCTGCAGTGCTTGTTCCTTCGTCCGCATCCTCCCTTCTCCGCGCGGGTCTCATGAGGGTGCAGCTGGTCAGGATGGCCTTTTGTGACTGATCAAATGCAATAGCCCCGAACTTTTCCCAATATGAGACGAGACTGTCCTCTTTGACAATTTCGTGAATGGCCATCTTGCCGTCTCGTAGGTTTGACACGGGTACACGCACAAGCTCCGCCATCTCCGCATTGCCTCGGAAGATTTCTCCTGTTCGTCTCCAGCAACAAGCAGGAATGGCCATGGAAGCAAAGACGCGATCGTACTCCATCAAACTTCGTTCGAACCACATTTCGACCAGCACCAACTGCATATCTGTGAGGGACTGCATTGCTTCACGGAACTTGGGTCGGAAACGATCGAGCTGCTTCAATATTCGTAATTGTGATTCTCGTGTGAGGTTCTTCGACATGTACTGATTGAGGCGAGCGTAGCCACGGACATAGTTAAAGGGCTTGAGCATCCCAGCATCGTATTTGGCTTTCAGCAATTTGTGCAGACGATCTTCCGCAGACGAAAGACCCGCGGGATCCGCAGCTGTCATGTAGAATTTATCTCGCGCTCGAGAGTCAATGGGGAAGGTCGAGCCAGGCCTTGATATCTCCTGGCCTGCTTGCAGATGGGGCTGGGTGGGAGGTTGCATCTGCTGCGATGTCGGTCGTTGTTGCGGTTGCGGCTGCTGGTGTTGCTGCTGGCCTGCGTTTGATGAAGTCGGTTGCTGGCCGATTTGCGTGCTGAGGTTCGGGTTCGTGAGATGGGCGGTCATGGAGGACGTGGCCAGCAGGGGGTCATTGAAGAGTGCCTGAGCATCCGAGTCGTTGTACATGGCGCCATCTTCCATAATAGAAGAGGAAAGGAAGTCATTGAGCAAATTGTACTCATTGGTCACTTCGGACGTGTTGAACATGTAATTCGGATGCAGATGGTGCATATCCTGGAACTGGCTGTGCAGAGGATTGTTGTTCCAGTCCACATTCTGGAAGAGGCCAGCATTGCTCCCTCGCTGTGGTATAGGCCTCTGCAGTGTTCGCGGCGAGACAGGCGTGGGTTGGGCGAGCTGTGGTTGCGAGCCGCCATTCACGTGTGACATGCCATTCCCATGAGGATGTGCCATGTGTCCATTCGCAAGCTGCATGCCCTCGCCCGGGGCAGGAGCAATATCTGCCACGCCTATGTCGCTCTTGCTCCTCTTGGCGGGTTCCCGAGGCTCGTCGTGGCACAGATGGCCAATGTCACGCTTGACACAACGAGCACATGGCCGCTCCAGATCGCAGGTCATATGCGAGCGCCGACAGTATACGCAGGCGTGGTTAACCTTGCGCCTCTTCTTCTTGCCCTCCCCATTGTTCTCGGCTGCCGTGTTGCTGGCGATGTTGTTGTTGCCGGTAGCCTCGGAGGCCTTTCGCTTGGGCGACTTGGGGCCATCTTTGTCTTTGCTCGTGGTCGCGTGAGAGGTCGTGGTGGTGGGTGAGTCGTTTGTGCCTGCTGCTGCGGGAGCTGTGGCCGCTGGCGTGGCCTCGGTCTTTTGCGGTTCCGTCATGTCGGATCACGGCGATGGATGCATCTGGCAGCTATACCAGACTGTTGTTTGCAAGTTGTTCGCTCGGATTCGCAGCGAGAGCGTCGCGCGTGCTCGCCGTCTAGCTTCGTCTCGTCTCGTCGTGCCAGCTTGGCAATGGGGGCCCGGTGGAGCTGTGGTCGCGCGGCGCTGATGGGTGCGAGGGAAGGTCGTGTGTGCTGTGCTGTCGCGCCCGCAACTTCTCCTCGCGCATGTGAGCGTCTGGTTTTCTGGCGTGGACTCCTCTTCTCGCCTACTCATTTACACCACCTGCCCATGCTCTGCGCAGCTTGCGACGGGGGATGTGGAAGGAGCGCGGGTTGTGACTGCTCGCTCACTACCGCAACGCACCGGCCACAAGGCAGATGAGGAGTAAGCAGAATCGCAGCATCCCGGCTCCCTGCTTCTCCACAAACCTTCTTCACGGCCTGCCTAGAGGGCAACTTCCCACTCCACTTCGCTCTTGCCTGTCATCTGTCAATCACATCTCACGCTCGTGCTCTCATCTCCTCTCTTCCACTCAGAATCCGATTTCATTTCACGCTATGCCTTCGGTGACGAGGACTGTTCCTCGCCTTGCTCGTACGCGCCAGCACCCAACTATCCCAAAACGGCAAGCATCGGACACGCAGCCGAGAACACAGTCCGGCGTGCCCTCCGTCCACGTTTGAGCTGGCAAGGACTATCGTCTGTCATTCACATCACCACGATCAAGTGCCCCACGAGTGAATTGAAGTCGAACTTCCAGATCTAGAGCCCCTCTGGCTTCTAACAGACACATCGCATTTGCCGAACAACACGCGCTAGTGAAGACCAGAAAGCTCCTCGGTGCATGTCAGAGCACATTTTCACATGTGCCATCGCTCGGCGTGCTCTCTACAGAATGGCTCCAAACCTGTTCCTGAGGCCGGACGAGCTGGCCAATTGCCGCTGTGCTCCATGTGCAAATTCAGTGTCTGCTCGACTTGCGCTACATGCCAAGCATATGTCTTGGTCCAAACGAGCTGCGGAAGATTGGGGCTGTCACAGCAGCTCGCTTAGAATTCTCCGGCCTCGCCATACTGGACGAAGCCGTAAAACGTAAATCATGGCCTTGTTGCCCTCTGCTCCATCCTTACAAACGTTCAAGTAATGGGTGACCGCCATTCAATTGCACGATTGCCCAGCGCTACCTTCGATGCAACAATCGAAAGTATGGAACACTGACTACTGTCTGATCATCCGCAGATTCCGGTCCGATTAACAGAGAGAGTACCTCGATATATACTTGACTCCAGGACCCGACAACCATGTCCAGCCACCGTTGAACGGCGACGATAACCCGCCATCAAACAGCCAAACGCCAGAAACGACTCCAGCACGATTCCTCTCATGCCCAGTATTGCCTCGAAACAAACCCGACCAGCCTTCCACGGATCACTCTATATCACAATGCTGTTCTACGCAGCTCATTCTCTCAATACCACTCCATAACACGAGGACTCTTGAAAGCGACAAATTCTGCAGCACGTTGAGGCCACCAGAGGCTGATACCTTGTCATCCCAACAAGACCCTCAATAAAATCGTCACTGGCCATTCCGATGCCGCGGAGCCCAACCATGACCGCATTGCGAGCCCTCGCACTCCTCTCTTCCTCGCTACGGCGTCAGCCATAGCAATGGACCCGGACCATATCCCGCGGCAAGCAGATTGCCTTAGACAATGCCGTTCGTCTCCATCCATCTCCTTGAATTTCACAACACAACACTGACCCAAGCAATCAGGCAGTGCAACAACTCCAGACCAGAACACAAATTTCTGCTCCGACGTGACATGGATCGACACATTCAACGCCTGTCTATCCTGCGCCATGCCTGCCAAGATATCAGACACTTTCCGCGAACCTATCCAATACTTGGCATCGCGCTGCGGATACGATGTCGAATTCCTATCTCCCGGCAAAGACGAACATCAAACTACAGAAGGCAAACTCCGAGCATTTCCTCTTCCCGCAAATTCCAGTTCGAACGCACGTCGATCTGATCACAAATCTACTGGCCCTTCCGTCCCCGCCATAGCCGGCGGCGTCATTGGCGCAATCCTCGCTCTCGCCGCTCTTTTTATCCTGATTCTCTTCCTCGATCGTAGGAGGAGAAAGAGACAACAATCCGAACAGAGAGTGACTGAAGAGCACATGAAATGTGTCTCTGAGATTTTTGGCTTCGCGACTGGGCCTGCTGGTGCTACGCCGACACGCGATCCGCACTCGCGGAATGTTTCTGAAACGTATAGTGTTGGAGATGAGAAAGATTCTATGACGAAGCAGAGGGATAGTGTAGACTCTATGGAAAAGGATCGTGCGAGTACTTCGATGCAGCATGAGGCGAAGAATCTCGGATGAGGTGAAGGGGCAGAAGCATGATGGATGAGAATCGATGATGATAACGCATTATATGACACGAATTGCATGAAGCAGGGACGAGTAGCATGTGTATAGATTGCAAGTGTAAATGTGTAAATGTTGCGATTCCTTTCCCCAACCTCTTTTCCTGTTGCAATCAATGATCTCCACAAGATCATTCTATGCTAGAACAAACGTGAGCCTCGTGGTCGATGAAAATTTGCTTTTCTCGTCTCAGACTGCTGTGTACATCCACTGCACTATCGCAACCCATATGTTGCCAAAGAGCACCGCCGCAGGCACCAAAAGCTCAGGGACTTTGGAACCAGTTTCAACACTGACCAGTAATCAAATATTACAATCGACTTCAGGTGGTGGATGGGTCGGGCAGGTGAGTCAAGATCGAGTAAGGACTGATTTTCATTAGATCCCGATGCACACGTGAGTCTTACGCACAACGAGAGTGGTCGATTCGGCGGGAATGTTTGTCCCTCTTCTAGTTGCCGAGGAAAAGTCCGGACTGGCTGTTGTATCGACTCGAGTTTGGGTAGTAGTGCCAGTGCTAGCGAAGCAAAGAATTGTTGTGTATAAGTGAACACTTGACATGTCATTCCATATCAGGAACAACAAAATCGAAGATGTCGTTACGTTTGCAGCACAGTAAATTCGCATTCTCGTTTTCGTTGAATCTGCAGATCAGTGCCAGAAGAACATGTTGTACGAAAATGAGCCGTATACTGCCTCGAGCGCTCTTTAGTGAGTAAATACCGACATGTCGCCATAGTTGAACGGGCCGAATGTTCAGTCGGTTCGTTCTATCGGCATCAGTTTCAAGTCTGAGCTCTGATCGAGATCGGGCAGCATAGCCAGCGAAGTCGGAGGCAAATAGCCAGCCGGACCCTAGGTCCGCAGACATCAGGAATGATCTGCTCATCGGCAAAGGTGGTACAGATGATGTTCTTTCACAAGTGGAAGGTGCCGTCGCATACGCGCCGATGCGTCGTCATGTTCCGACCACATCGATCCGAGCTAAAGGTACGCGTGGCTGGTCTGCGCACCTCAATGAAGCTGCTAGGCTCGGGCAGGTACTGGCCACGGCAGAAATGAACATGCAAGAGGTGAGCTTGTTGTTTCAGATCTGCAGTTAGCTTCGCCCATGGCCGAAGAGCTCCAGTATGCATACACCCGTGCATGCCGCGCGGTCATGAGGAGCTGGCTAATCTCACGATTGTGCTGTGACACCTGAGTCCGCTTTGCGTCGTGGTATCTGGCGATACGTGCTCATGGGCCGCAGCACGCCTTCGTGCATCAGCTTGCTCCTTCACGGAACTAGATAGCGTACGCAGTGGCTGTGCGCAGGCGAAACGCAAAGCCGCGCTCTCGATCATTGAAGAGTAGCATTAGCACTTAGGGGTGACGATGCGAACCGACTTGCTCGCCCAAATCGCAGAGAAGAGTGAGGTCGGGGCCAAGGCGATTTGGCGAGAATCGCAAAGTAAGTTAGCATCCGAGCCGATGCGGCAAAGTCGTGTCAGAGGATTCTGGTCGTCGCTTCGCAGCACGAGCACGGCATGTTGCAAAAGAAAACCCATTACGGTTGTGGCTGCTTCTCGCTTGGATACACTGTTCCGCTACAGCATCGAGACCTTGTTGCAACGCCTGCTGAAGGAGCGGATAGGATGTTGAGGAGCTGCTGCCCAGGCGTGTCGATGCGTGTGGTCCGTATACCAAAGCTAACAAGCGGGCGCGGCAAAACTTCGTCCAATCCACTCCCATCAATCCGGTATCATACTTTTGACGAGGCTGCCACGTGCTGCTGTAGATCGGCGCCACGGACGAAAAGTTACGGATCTCGTACATGCACCTCGTTCATAACGAGACGTCGCGACAAGACATTGCACCAGCCGCACAAGCCAGAGCGAACCGACTTGGTAATGCGCTCACTTCAACGTCGAAGCAATCGGATCGCGAGGTCTGCCCGACAGTCAAGAAGGCCAAGTGCTGAACAAGACCAACGCGGCGCCATATAATTGTCTCACGAAGTCGATCTTTCCGAAGTCGGCAGTCAATACTTCGACTCACCTTCCACTTTTGGCCTAGACCATTTCCCTTTGCAATGCGACTTCGCCGCGCCCGACTTGCTGGCCTGCGACTCTAGATGTTTCAATGGTCTGTCAGACAAGGAAGGTACCGGTGAGCTGTGCCTCCAACGTGCTGCGTGTGATGAATGATAGGGCCGTGCCTGTGTCGCGGAGTAGCGTTAAAGCTGTGAAAACGCTACCTTCCCGATGCGGTCGCCACACCGTCGTGACGCATGAGCCGCATTCGCCCTCTTCCGGTAAGCTTGTTGTGCCTCGTTACCGAATGACGAGTGTTAAAGGTGCCCGCCGTTGGTCGTTGTGTCGTCGCTAGTCATCTCTCTCCACAGTCGTTACAAGCCAGGCATTCAGACATGACTGCTATGAGGAAGGACTCCCATCAGTGCCACCACATTCATCGTGGCCAGTCTCACCACAAGTGGAACAAAGATGAACCGCCCCGGCTCTCTGTCATATCTGGAGATGTCGTAACGTTTGACTGTATCGATGGAGGAAATGGCCAAATCACATCGCGATCCTCGGTCGACGACTTGCTATCCTTCGACACGTCCAAGGCGGATCCAGTGCTCGGGCCAGTATATGTGCATGGAGCTGAACCTGGCGATGCTCTGGAAGTCGAGGTGGTAGATTTACAGACAGCCGATTGGGGGTGGACGGCCGTCATCCCCGACTTTGGCCTGCTGGCCGATGAGTTTACTGAGCCGCACCTGAAAATCTGGCAGCTGCCGGCGGGCGAGAATGTAGCCTGGTTCAACGACAAGATCCGAATCCCTCGACAACCTTTCATGGGCACCATGGGCATCGCGCCTGGAGAACAGGGCGAGTTTTCCACTATACCGCCGCGTGACACAGGCGGCAACATGGACTGTCGGCACATCACCAAGGGTGCGAAACTACTGCTTCCAGTGCAGACTCCGGGTGCGCTGTTCAGCTGTGGGGATGGTCACGCGGCGCAAGGTGATGGCGAAGTATGCGGCGTTGCCATCGAGACTCCAATGCAGGTGACGTTGCGATTCACGGTGAAGAAGAACCAGCCGTGGGTGCAGTCTCCGCATTTCTCGTGTCCACCCAAGGCTGCAGAAGACGTTCTCCCGGATTGCGGAACGTACAACACCATGGGTATCGACTCCGACTTGCTTGAAGCGACCAGAAAGGCAGTCCGCGGAATGCTCGCATATCTCCAAGGCGAGAAAAATATGTCCAAGCTTGATGCATACATGCTGTGCAGTGTTGCCGTGGACATGAAGCTTGCGGAGGTTGTCGATATGCCCAACTACGCCGTGGTGGCTAGCCTACCGCTGAATGTGTTCGTGGATGGATGAAGGGGTACATCTTGCATTGCTGCGAGAACTTGGTACAATCAGAGGTAAGGCCTGAGTCGATGCAGGACCGTCGAATACGGCGCCGAGCTTTGGCCGAGCGGCTATGTTGCCAGCAGGACCAAGCCGAGAGGAGCGTGTCATTATTGTCTCAGGAACATGGATCAGTCGGCCGGTGCACTGTAGAGCCGCTTTTGTGAAGACCGAAGAAGCTGACCAGTCGTTCGTGGTGCTTGGAATGAGCTTCAGCAGAGAGGCATACCGGGCTTTATCGAGGGAAAAATCTGTTTGCCCATGAGGCGGGCCATCGTGAAGGCTGGGAATGAGACCGGCCCAGTGATGGACATGGTGTTGGAGAGTTTGGGTTCGGCTGGAGAGAGGAGTTCATATCGCTGCGAACGGAGTTGCAAATAGGTTCATTCGGTAGATGATGAAGCCGCGGTCGTCGTTCTCCAAGTTTTTTCGCGTCCCAAAAGTGTATCTGTTGTCTGCCATACGACATCACTCGCCATGTTGACGATGGAATTGCAAGTGGTGCGAGGTCGAGGCAAGCGAGACGTGGCATGCACCTCCCTTCGTATTCACAGCAGCGGAGCTGAGCCCGCGTGCATGAGCCCCACCCAGCAGCCAACGTCCATGTCTCTCTTCTCCCATCTACAGATCAACAAACATCCATTTACATCCCGCTGCTGTCCTGCTAGCACAATCTGTCACAGACTGGTATAGCATCCAGACATGTTCTTCGTATCGCAGGCAGCAAGCCAATGGGCGCCTGCCTCGCTTCCGTCAAAGGATCACGGCGCTGAAACTTCAGCCGCGCTGCTGCAGACACGCGTTGTGCTATCTTGAGCATCTGGCGCTGGGCCCAAGGTGGTATCCTGTCTCCCTTTCATTGTTCTCATCTTCTCTTCGCATTCTCCTCGCTCTCGTCTTGCTGCCTTCGGCACAAACTAATTGACCATGGCCACTCACCTTGATCACAAGCGAGCAGCAGCGGTGCTTCCTGCACCCAAGGCACAGCCGCCTTCCAGCTATCGCGATGACCCCGAAGCCGTGTCTCTTCACACCACACGCAGCGACTACGAGTACAACGATGACCTGCCCGAACTGCCTTCATACCACGACAGCGTAGCCGCTCCAACCAACAGCCCATCCGCTCCTATCGACGCATATCGCAGCATCTCTCAGCCAACTCTCCATCGCCCTGGTCAAAATGCCTCCAGCTCGCACGCCGTCTCGATCGGCTGCGAAACGAGCATACGTATGGAAGAGTCGCTCATGGACCCCACTAGCCTACAAGACTACATCACAAACTACCTTCGCAACGTCCCTCCTCGTCCTTTGATCCGCATTCAAGGCTCGCATTGGCAGCACACAGCACATGCAAACAATAAAAAGAAGGAGAAGGAGCGAGTCTACGACTTCGACATAGTGTTCAGTCTCCAACCCTTCCTCCCTGAGCCTGGTAACGTCAACTTCTGCCAAGCCTACACCGTCGAGAACGGCGACCAGGCGTTTCGTGGCAGCTTTCGCACAACGCGAGCGAAAGGATATAAGCAAGATATCGAAGTTGGCGAAGAAGGGAAGCCCACTCTCACAGCATGGTGCGAAGACTTCTGCTCGAACAAAAGCTGGCTTAAGATCTTTCGCGTCTCTCGTCATGTCCACGGTCTCGATATCGAACAGATCACGCCCGCGCTTGAGAAACTCGTGCGAGCAACCCACTACCGCGGCCGCATAGATATCACGTACCCCATGGTCGACAAGAACGTGGACATTTACTCACCGCATTGGATCAACACTGCACGCATTACTTGGATCCGATGGATCTTCTATCTCACATTCCTCTGGCTGATCACCTGGCCAATTCTTTACTTCATGACGAAAAGATGGTCCACCTACCACGTCAACTGGTACTGGAAAATGTACAACAATGGTCCGGAAGGCAGTGTTGAACGATACGCGACCATTAGTGAAAGTGATTGGATCAAGCGGCATGCGAATCTGGTGCAGAGCCTGGTATTGGACAAGTATCATGGTGATGCGACTGAACTGCCTTCAGATATTGCTGTCAATACGGAGAGAAGGCGCTCGGAGATTCGAGTTCCGAACGTAAATTTGCGAGGTGGTGGAATTGGCGCTGCGGTGGGTTTGCTGCAGTCTGGCGTTAGTGTGTGGAACCAGGCGAACGGGAAGGGCGATGCGGGTTGGGGGAGCGACGAGTGCTGATTGTGCAATGATTGTAAGGTGACATCTTCATGGTTCGGACGTTGTACCTTTGCAGCATTTTCCATAGGGTTGCCTGTGACTGTGGTGACTTTAGACGATCTCATGGCGTCCGCGGGCCTACCACGAATGGAAAGCGTGGGCCGGTGGCATTTGCATCTTGTTACGATGGACTTTGGTATGAGAAGTATGTATAGCTAGATCACAAGTGACATATCTTACTGGTTCTTACTTGATGCGATTCTAGCTTTTCTTCAGACATCTTGTGTATGTTGTCTGCCACCATGCACCTGTCCTTCTTCTTGGGAACCCTGAAATTGAGCTGAGAGTCCCCGCTGCCTTGGTGTGCTGTTTTCGTGGTAAGGAGCGGTGAGTTGATTTCCGTAAATCCTAGGCTTTCCGGATATGAGATTTTCCTGTCTCTTATACCGGACGACGCATGAAAGCCGTGAACCTGCGAAGTGGTTGGCATCAGGTCAGTAGCTGACGAGGACGTGCCACACAGAGTGCGCTGCGACTGTACTTGCGTCGTCAAGCGAGGTTTCTGCTCCACACATTGATGGTCGCAGCCGCTCATGGTCTCAGTCAAAAGATTCGATGCTAGTATCGTCAGTGACTCTCTTGCATCCTTTCATTGTGTGCGTCCAGCATATTGCTGCCTCAAGCTTCGGCTTCGTCATTCGGGTGAGTCGAGCTCGTCGTTCCGTTCGCCTGCTTTGCATCTTGTGCTTTGTTGGAACCTTCGTCAGGTAATAATCGTGTCACTACAATCAGCAAAGCTGCAAGAGCGATAAAAATGAACCAGACCAGATGTCCATCCGCCCAGCCCCACTGGATTCCCAGTGCTGTAATGTTCGTGAAAAGAGCAGGGGCTACAGCTCGCACACCCGAACTGACAGTCAGGGACAGGGCGTTTACTGTGGCGAGTACTTCTTTGGAGGGTGAAATATCATTGATAAGGAGTTGCACGGCAGCTGCAATACACGTCAGGGATTTGTTTTCCGCGATTAGAGCATGCAAAGAGAGGGAGAGACTTACCAAACGCCATGCTCACGCTAGAGCCAACAACCATGACAGACCACATGAAGACCCAAAAGACCGTGTCCTTGCCATGTCGCAACAGTTCATTGCCAATAGGGTAAGCCGCCATGAAAAAGACCCATAGAATGCTGCAGTAGAATAGGATCCGTTTGCTCCCGATCGATCGTTCTAGAGGCGGAAAGACCAAGAGTGTCCACAGTGCTTGGGAAGCACCTGCGGTGGCGAGGAAATAGCTGATTTGTGCTGGAGTGAAGTTAAAGCCACTTTTGTCCACGGGCTCAAACATGACGACTGGTGACGTTGCGGTATATCCAAGAGCGAGAGTCATGGTGTGTCCGAGAATGAAAAGAACGAGTCCCACGCCCGGAGCGCGGAGAATCTCGACTGTGGTCATTGGTGGTGCTGAGGTTTTTGAAGCTGCTCTTTCGTCACGTTTCAGCGTCTGTGATACAGTTAGCGAGGATTCAGCACACCCGAGAGGAAAAATGAACATACTTCCTTCAGCAAAAACAGAGCGGCTATTGTGCTGCTGGCACACATCAACCCGGCGCCGAAAGTGGGTAAGGCATATGGGTAATCAATGAAGAATTGACTGTGGCCAAAGGTACCCGGAAATTGCTTCGCTGGATTGGCCAGGGCGCCTCCTACAAGATGTCAGCATGTACATCTCGGGAGTCCATGTAGAAGCTGTGAGGGCACGCACCCAGCAGAGGCCCCACAAAAATACCCAAGTTTCTCGTAAACATATACCAACTGAACGCCCGGCCTTGAGTCTCCTTGGTCGTAATCTCACTCAACATAGTCCGAATCGTCACCACCGTACCAGCAAAAGTCCCGCCACGCATCGCAAAACAATCATCTGCCACAGATTCCTACTCATCCCGAACAATGCAGTTGCCACCGAAACTCCTGCCAATGAAAAGACCAGAACCGGCTTGCGGCCTATGCGATCTGCCATTCGTCCGTAGAAAATCATGAGAACCATTTGTACCAGACTGAAAAGTGATTCGATGGATCCAGACCAGAAGCCTACAGACTCGGCGGGAAGGTCTCCATTTCGGGCCAGCATTTCATTGATGAAGGGGAAAATGGCGAAGTAGGCTACTGGTTCGGCGAGAGAGGCATAGCAGAGGACGATGACTTGGGTGTATGGCATCGGCTTGCTCTCTTCCTGGGCTGCTTTCGTGCCATTTGGGGCGGGCCCATTTGCTGAGCCATTGGTGGCATAGTCGGCGGTTGCAGGAGCAGAGTCCGGAGCGCCGAGGAGGGGAGTAGATTCACTTGGAGCATCTACACTGGTGTCGTGCTTGGTCGGATCGGCAGAGGGAGCCATGGCTGAGCCTGTATCCGGATACTGGTCAATGCTTGATGGATCTTGGTAGAACGGTACAAAGCTCGTGATAGTCTTGGCACGAGCGGATGAATATGCTGAGCACACAAAGAGAAATGTCGTCGTGGAAAGACAATCAAAACGATCACCCAGGTAGCAACGGACGCGTACCCGCCATGCGCGATGATTTTCACAAGCGTGTCAGCTTTGAACCACTACACGGCAGCTGAAGGAATCGCTTGATAACACCTGCCCAGACGAGACGGAGGGATGAGCGCTAGTGAGACCCTGCATGCGGATATCAACCGAGCTTCTGTCCAAACTCGCCTTGTCGCCTTCCCGAATGCTCCAATCAAAATTTCATAAAGATGCATCATCGTCGCATCAAAAGCTCAGCCAATCGGGAAAGGTAGAGCGCAACTGAGAAGGAGGCAGACCAGTTTCACCAACGTTCATTCCTCCTTGACCACAGCACGCTTCCTATCCGTATACATATCGATCGTAACCTTGTCCTCGATCATACCAGTGACATTAAACACCACGAATGTCCAGATCGCCAGAATAAGTCCCGCGGGTTTTGCTGTCCAAATGGCACTTCCCAAATAGGAGATGGCCTTGCCATTGTACATCGGCGATGCAATGAAGCCGTAAGGGAAGGACTCCACGTATTCTAGAGGACCGAAGAAGTGATCGCCGTGGTAGATGCCCTTCCAGCCCAAGGCCCACATGGCAGAGAAGTGGATGATATTTCCGCCAATCCAGCAGCACATGGCGATCAATCGGAAGAAGGCATGGTTCATGGAAGTCGAAGATGGTTGACGACGAAGTGCGTATTCAAGACTATGCCAGTGGTCAGGATTGTGCTGTAAATGACAGTGCAACTCAGAGCGATGCGTGGACTCCTACCTCGAGTCGCGGATGATGGCCATGAGAAGACAGATGATGGCCCATGCTATATAGGCATGTGTAGGGTTGCCATTTGCGAGCTTTGTTAAGGTCTTATGCTGACGTTCTGTCTCTGCTCAGTTGCGTACCTGAGGCATGATACCGTTCGTGCTCACCAAGTCTCGAAACGAAGCTGGGGCCCGGATTACTTCAGCATTGATCTGTACCGTAACACTCTAACACCTACTCACATCCAACATGCTGGCACACATGCTATTGCGAGGAACGAGACTGTCGACAAGAGTTAGCTGGTCGACGCACATTCAAGGGGATGTCGAAGGTAAGCGAACGCCAAAACGTTTGTTCACTCAAAGCTAGAGCGGACATGATGCAGACTGAGCAGCATTCGCTGGGAAGTCGATTCAGCTCTTGTTGTCCAGCAATATATGTATCTGTGAATACCCGAACACAATGGGCCTGAGGTATCAAGTAATCTTGGCATTGAATCCAACCTCAACCTTCGAGGATCGGATCTTGCGTTTCCTTCCTTAGTCACTCTACCAACAGTCAACACACCACACAACAAGCTTCCGCGCCTGATCATCATATGCATGCAGATCATAGCATGCGCAGTTCAGTCTCGGACATGGTCGCATCTAATCGCGGGCCTTCCTCCTCTACGAGTGGGTCGTCAGCAACGCAGATGCTCGCCACCACGCCCAAAACGGCGATTGCAGTATACATCAGCCACACGCGATCGAGGCTCCGGGCCATGGAAGTCCGGAGAGCTTGAGCCTGATCGGCTGGCCCGGAGAAGCTGAGAATTATTGTTACGTTCCGGCTCAAGCTGTGTACCGTGTCTGCGGGAACACCTTGTGCGACAAGTATCTGCGCCTGTCCACTCAGCGCACTCTGTAGTACAACTTGGCCGAGCGTCAGGCTGATGGCCGAGCTCAGGGTGCGTAGGAAGACGTAAAAGCCATATGCACGTGGGACATCTGCGTGCGAGATGCACGTCTGCAGTCCAAGCAACGGCGCCTGAAATAGAGGGGCGATGCCAATGGCCAGGATTAGCTGCGACACCACCAGCCGCCACACGACAACTCTGATCGGCAGTGCAACGAAAGAGCCTGTCCCGAGAGTGAGCGCGATGGCAGCCACAACAATGACGACTCGGACGCGCTGTGTTCGCTGTATGACGAGAGCGGCGCAGACGCCCGCGATTGTTGTTGGCACCGCAGTAATGAGTGACCAGCATCCCACAGCAAAGGCATCCAGGTCGAGCACTAGAGATAGATATGCGGGGAGGTAGAACAAGCAGCCAATATACGTGATCCCATGCGAGACGCATACGCCGAGACACGCCCTGCTGGATGACGCCCGGAACAACGCGAGCGGAACAATGGGATGGTGCGTCTTGGTCTGCTCGATTGCAAATAATCCTAGACATGCAATACCGCCGAGCAGGAGCGACATGGTCCCCGCTGAGTGCCATTCGCCGGAGCCACCAGACTGGAGGCCGAGCAGCAGGAACATCGTGCCCCCTGTAAGGAGCAGCATCCCAAGCCAGTCCACCTCGCCCAGCTTCGACCAGTCCGAGCAATGCACATCACTCTCGTATGCCTCCTCCAGCAATACGAGTGCCACCACACACACGGGAAGATTGATCCAGAAGCATCCACGCCAGCTGGCATACTGCGTGATCAACCCGCCCAAGAGCGGTCCGAACGCAGCCCCCATGCAACTCGCGCCCGAGTATATGGCAATGTACAGGGCTCGCTCATGGATGGGAAAAAGATGCACCATGCTGACGTTGGTTGCCACTGTAAATGCGCCTTCGCCAATGCCTTGCAATGTGCGCCCAGCGATGAGGATCGTAGAATTCCATGCGCACGCCGAAGCCAGACTGCCGAGAAGGAAGAGACCGAGACCACAGAGAAGCACACCCTTTCGACCCAAGCATTCTGACGCGGGCTGCCACACGGGCATCAGGCACGCGCATCCCAGTAGATATGACGACCCGACCCATGCGTAGTCTGTGTCCGTCAGCGCAAAGCTGCTCGAGATGAAGGGAAGTGCAACGCCGACAATGACTGAGTCCATCGATACTAGCGCTCCTCCGGCGCAAAAAGCCAGCATGATCATCCAAACGCGATTTCGCTGCAGCTGCGGTCCACCGCTCGGTGCTTCTAACTGCTGAAAAGTTGCCACCTTGCTGATCGATGGCGTTTCCAAGCTTCCCGCAGCCATGCTCGTGTCCGAGAATCTTCGAGTTTTGCCACTGGAGCAGCAGCAACTTGTGGTGGTGCGGACGCCGCGATCGTCTTACACCGTTCGTGGTGTACGATACCAAGGGATCATTTGCCTGGGAACGAAGTATTGTACGCAACCTCTGCATTTCGATTTCAGAACTATATACCGGATCTTACCCCCAGAGCAACGCCACCCCGGATCTCGGCTCGTGGTGTGTGGCATCGCTCCAGGATCCCGGTGCTGGTGCATTGAAAATAGACATCGCTGAGTCTAAGTATTGGCAACCGATCGGCCGACTGTATCTATCCCGGAACCCTACACGATAGCGTCTAGGTTGGTGCCACTATCTTCGCACATCTAGACCTTGCAAACATTTGTCAGAGGGGCAAGCCGACCACAAATGTGGCACGCTCCAATCAAGACACAGGATGAATCGTCTCGAAAAGAGTGCCTGAGAGGGTCCGGAAGTCTTCCTCGTGGAGAAGCCCCGCTGGTGTCTCTTCAAGCAAACCATCGTAGGCGAGATCTTCTGCTCTGGTCACTTCCCTCACTACATGCAATCCATTGGCTTGATGGCTCTTGTGTGCTGCTGTTCCATAATATGCCGTTGCCTGGACGCGAGCCGCTGCGCTTCTGTTGTCTGTGTCACCCATCTCTACCAGTTCTCTCGTTCGCGCAAGGACGAAAGCTTCCGAAGCGTGCTTTAGGCAATTGAACGCCTCTGTGCTGCGGTGGTGTGGCTTGATGTAGAGTCGACCGCCGATCCACCGTGTCTCGAGCCGCCCTTCTACTGGCATCAAGTCGGCGTCTCCGAAGAAATTATACTGTTTGACCGAAAGCGGTCCATGCATCGCACACATGCCGACCCATTGACTTTCCTCGAGAGTACTGCTGCCATTATTTGCGTTCGGCGCCACCAAGATCCAGAAAGTCGCCGCACCATCCACAACGCTCGACGTCCAGTCCTCCGGACCTTTCAGAAATTGGGACGCATACAGTAAAATGCGATGCTGAATAGCACAAATAGCCTCGACGTTGATCATGGCGAATTTGCGGGATATGGCCTGGCCTGGATCTCGCGGCATTTGAACGGCAGTATAATCTGGCGTTGAATATCTCTCCATTGTGAATGTATGTTCCAGCTTGCTGAGTGTCCTGCAGGTAGGTCGATACGAGGCATTTTATGTAGCCGGGGGAGTCTTCGTGGCGATTTGCAAAAGGTAGGCGCTAAAAACAGCATGCACATCATAGCTGAGTTGTATGGAGCAGGGCGGGTTGAGATGCTGAAAACAGCAAGCGAGCATGTCCTTCCCTTGCATGCACAGCCACCCGCCTGCAACTGATTCGAGCAAGCAAGCTAAGTATATTGGGGAACAGGCAAAGAAACCCTCGCTGTCACTTACACACGGCCGAATCAGTCGAAGGCGAATATCGCGATGCTTCATTCAATGACTCCTTAGCCCGACGCGCCCTTAGGAACCCTCGGCTCTTCACGAACGCACATCGATTTCGCACAATGGAAGGCACGACCACCGGGCGAGTCGCCATTATTGGCATGTCCTGCACTTTGCCAGAGAACATCAACGATGCCGATGGTCTATGGGAGTTCTGTGCGCGTGGTCGATGTTCAGCCTCTGAGATACCAGCTTCGAGGTTCGAGAGCAAAAACTTCTACCACAAGGACCATTCCAAGAGAGGCCACTTCAACATTACAGCAGGCAGTTTCCTCAGTCAAGATGTCTCGGCCTTCGACGCTCGCTTCTTCAATCTTAATGAAGCAGAATCCACAGCCATGGATCCGCAACAAAGACTTCTGCTGGAGTGCACATATCGAGCTCTCGAAAATGCGGGGCTGGACCTCGATCAACTGGCTGGTCGTTCAGACGTTGGTGTCTTTGCCGGTGCGTCCAAAAGCGACTACGAAGACCGAATGGATCAAGATTCGTACACCACATCCCGCTATGCTGCGACAGGTAATGCCATGACTATGTTTGCCAACCGAATCTCTTACTTCTTAAATGTACAAGGACCCTCAGTCACGGTCGATACGGCATGCTCATCCAGCTTGACGGCACTACATTTGGCTGCACAAAGTTTACAACGCGGAGAGTGCTCTTACGCAATCGTCGGTGGGTCTTTCTTACAGCTGTCCCCAACTATGTTGAGCAACATGGGAAACCTTGGAACGCTGAGTAAGGACGGAAAGAGTTATTCGTCCGATCACCGAGCACAAGGGTATGGGCGTGGAGAAGCCGTTAGTTGCATTGTATTACGAACTGAAGCACAGGCCAAAGTATCAGGCGATCCTGTTCGAGCTATTATCAGGGCAACGGGTGTCAATCATGGCGGCAGGTCTCCTGGAATCACGTACCCTAACGGTAAAGCACAAGAGGCCGTCATACGGAGTGTGTATGAGTCGGTTGGCTTGGATCCGGCTGACACAGGCTATGTCGAAGGTCATGGTATGTATCGCACGGCCTGTGGGGTAGCGGAAATGCTAAGACTTTGTTTGAGGTACCGGCACTGAACGTGGTGATCCCATCGAGGCCAATGCGGTCCTTTCAGTATTTCGAGGCGACGACATTACACGCAGCCGCCCTCTGTATCTGGGCGGCATCAAGTCAAATTTCGGTATGATCTGAAGTCTGCTTACCTTTCGTTACGAGCTAACAATCAGCACAGGTCATTCTGAAGGAGCCAGCGGCATCCTATCGGTCATCAAGTGCGTGCTGATGCTCGAAAGAGCGATCATCCTACCCAATGCAAACTTCGAGAAGCTCAATCCGGGGATAGAGCACGCCGGTTATTCTCTGGAAGTTCCCACTGAGTGTGTGCCTTGGCCGAAGAATGCAATTCGCAGGACATCGATCAACAACTTTGGATTTGGCGGCTCCAATACACATGTGATTCTGGAACAAGCCCCCGATTCAACATCGCCTGGAGACGATACTAACACGGAAAACTTATCCCAATTGTTTGTCCTGTCCGCCAAAGATACAGAATGCCTGAAGTCGTGCATATCAGGACTTGAACACTACCTCCAAGGCAAGGATGGCTACGGTGATGATACTGGCTTCCTGCGACGCTTGAGCCATACTCTTTGTCAAAGGCGAACGAAGTTCTCATACCAATGGGCTGCTTGTGCTTCGACGAAGGCACAACTGATCAAGCTGCTTGAAGGTCCGTCGGCTGTCTTCCCAGCGCCCAAGACGCTGCCAATTGCATTTGTTTTCACAGGTCAAGGATCGCAATGGGCACGCATGGGAATGGGTCTGATGCGATGGCCTCCGTATGCGAAATCCATGCACGAATCCGACAAATTCATCCGGGAAGTTTTAGGAGCGTCGTGGTCATTGATCGATGAGATTGCTCTGACAGCTGACGAGAGCCACATCAATGCACCCGAGATTAGCCAGCCCGCTGTGACTGCTCTTCAGATTGCAATTCTCGAAGTACTACGGAGCTGGAACATCACGCCTTCCGCCGTTTGCGGCCACTCGAGCGGCGAAATTGCTGCAGCGTATGCCTCCGGTTTCATCGGCAGGAGGGTGGCACTGGCGCTTGCTTTCTATCGAGGAAAAGCGGCTGCGACATTGCAGAGAGACCCAACATCACAGTCCAAGGGGGCAATGCTGGCCGTTGGAGCGTCTCCGTCGGAAATCTGTCCTCTGATAGACAGCCTCACAGCGGGAATTGCTTCGATAGCATGCTTCAACAGCCCCAGAAGCTTGACGGTCTCTGGCGATCATGCGGCAATAGTCGAGCTGGCGCAGAGACTGGATGAAAAGTCCATTTTCAATCGGATGCTCAAGGCGAATGTCGCATATCACTCTTTGCAGGTCGTACCATGCGCCCGACAATATCTAGAAGACATTCAGCCATGGCTAGAAAGGCGTCATCAGGTCGACGACGCATCTGTGGCGTTCTACTCCTCTGTCACCGGCAGCAAGGAACTTTGCAGCTCTGTACGGTTGCCTTGGTATTGGACAACAAATTTGATCTGCCCTGTGCAATTCGCTAAAGCGAGCCAGGTCATGATGGAGGATCTTGCCAATGACAATCGTGGGCAAGACATTTCTGTCGTCGAGATCGGACCGCATGCAACACTCTCAGGACCGCTACGAGAAACGGCGAAGGACACACTTCCTCAGGATTTCTCCTTGTGGTACCACCCTTCCATGCGAAGAAACAACCCCAGCACGGACGGGCTTCTGGAACTCGCTACTTCACTGGTTAACAGTGGCGTCCGATTGAATGAAGAGTTCTGGAAGACGATGCCCTCAATGTCCGAGAAACGATTGCTCACAGATCTGCCGCCTTACCCTTTCAATCATAGCCAAAGCTTCTGGCACAACAGTAGGCTTGCAGACTCTCATGAATTTGGAGGCTCTCCATGGAATGATTTAATCGGTCATAGAATCACAAGCAGCGTTGGAGACTCAAGAGAATATCGCAACGTCTTCACGCTTCAAGATATCCCTTGGTTGAGAGACCATTGTATACATGGAGCTGTTGTTTTTCCCATGGCAGGTTACGTTTCTGCTGCCATCGAGGCTGTCGCTCTGGAAATTCGCGAAAGACATCAAGGAGTAGAAGGCTACCGCATCAGAGAAATGGTCATCGAAAAAGCTCTGATTCTGTCTGATGACCAGGATAATGAGCTCTTCACTGTCTTGCGCGCGCGAAGATTTGGCACAAGAGTGACGAGCCAGACTGGAGACTTCGACTTCATCATTTCTTCTTGGAACAAGACTGCGGGCTTTGTGGAGCATTGCTCGGGCATTGTTTCTGTCGTGGAGAAGAAAGCGCCGAGTACTGTGGACGATGGTGCAGAAAGGTCTCGAAAGCATTTTGACAATCTGCAGCGTTCCATCGAAAGGAGAAGCAATAGAGCGATCGATGTCAATGCTATGTATCGACAAGCAAAGAAGCAAGGCATGGAATATGGACCAGCTTTTCGTTTGATGTCAAGCTTCTGGACAGGCAAGGATGCTGCAAGAGGGACAATAACAACCGCGACACCGATGGAGCCCGTACATCAATTGATCATAGAGCCTACAATGCTGGACGCAGCCCTTCATGTTGGTCTCTGCAATCTAAACAGCAACCCAGGTCGATTGGCGAAACTGGTCGCACATGTGCCTACCTTCGTGGAAGAGGTGTATGTCTCGACAGCCGCGACATCTATATCGGAATTATTGCAAGTATACTTCCATGACCCTCGCACGGAGGACATGGGTGAGTCGACAGTGGGCAATATTAGTTGCTTCGCAGGATCCGATTCTATTATCAGCATTCGGAACTTGCGAATGAAGAAGATGCAACAAGCCAAGGAGCAGCTCAGTGGTGTGGAAAGTATCAATCCGATGGAGTATAAGTGGCTGGAGCATCCGGACTTCTGGTCAAGTGACACTGTTGGGAGGTTTCGTGTCGGACTTCCTATGCTGGGAATTGATGTTCAAGAAGAACTGGAAAAGCTCGAAAGAGCGGCTCTGCGTTACATGAAGAAAGCTCTTACGCAGTCTCTCCCAGCACCAAGCGCACCTCACTTGATGAAGATGAAGCAATGGATGACCACAGTCGTCGGAGAAGACAACTTGAACGGAGAAGACGAGAACGAAAACGATACTTTGATTGCCATATCCTCACCAGACATGCGCTTCATCTGTGGCGTAGGCCAGCAACTTCCCGAGATCATGGAGGAGAAGTCGACGCACTCTCAATCCTAAAACAGTCAGGCCTTGACACCATTTACGAAGAGAGCAGAGTTTTCTCTCACAGCGCATCGCTCCTCGCACATACCATTTCTCAACTAGCTTTTCATAACCCCAGCATGCGAATACTAGAAATTGGAGCCGGAACAGGAGGCTTCACGAAAAACATCCTCGAGGAACTGGACTCGCTGCCTCGTATCCCTAGTCGATTCGCAGAGTACTGGTACACAGACATTTCTCCCGCATTTATTGGTCCTGCGCAAACCAGGTTCGAGAAGTGGTCGTCAAAGATGAGGTACCAAACATTAGACATATGCTCCGAGCCATCTGTGCAAGAGATCGATGGGGTCAAATTCGACCTTGTCATTGCGGCAGATGTCATCCATGCAACATCATCGATTCAACACTCGCTGCGAAATATTCGCAAGCTGCTCAAACCAGGCAGCACGCTGGCTTTAGTAGAGCTGTCTCGTTTCTCGCCGTTCTTTATGCCTTTTGCTGTGCTGCCAGGATGGTGGTCGAGGCGACAAGGGCCAGTACTCTCAAAGCAAGAATGGCATGATGAATTGGTAGAGGCTGGACTCACGGGATGCGATGTGTATGTGGAAGATGTGGAGAGCAAGGGCAGTCATTGTTTGATATGGAGTCATGCAAGACACGAAATTCCGGACTCTCCCTCAGACAAGACTTCAATTGTCTCTGAAGACACAAATGCTGCGCTTCTTTGCGAACAAGAGCTGGCTCGTCTGGAATCAAACTCCGATTCGATCATCTACTCTTCCCTGGCGCAGATCATCAACACAGACATGCGATTATCAATCGTGATCGAAGAAGCATCAAGCTGCAGCCTATTCAATCCAGGACCTGGACAGCTCGAAGCGATACAATACATGTGTGCCAAAGCGGAAGGCATATTATGGGTCATTCGATCTTCCTCGGAGGTAGCAAAGGACTTTGCTGCTGCGGGCCTGGCGTTTGGCTTCGCGAGGACAATGCGATTGGAATACAGGCAACTCAAACTCGTCGTGTTGAATATTGTGAATACTGAGGAGCTAGATGCAATGAACGTCGTGGGCAAAGTCTTTCGGCACACCTTCATCGACAAGCCGGGCAGACAGGAAACGGACGTTGATCTTGCATGGGACCAGGATCGCTTGCTTTATCCTCGATTGTTGTCGTGCGAGTCCGCGAGGAGCGTGTTGAGTGCTTCTGAAGAATCTTCAACGCCGCAGTTGGGAAAGTTCTGGCAAGACAGCAGGCCATTACAGCTAACAATGGATCGCATCGGATTACTTGACTCCTTGCATTTTTCACAAGCTCCTCGAACGCTTCTGGATGATCCACTAGGAGATGACGAGGTTATGATCGAAATCAGAGCCACTGGCCTCAACTTCCGAGATGTCCTTATTGCTCTCGGCAGAGTACCCTGGACCTCTCCTGGCAAAGAGTGCAGTGGCGTTATCGTTGCTACAGGTTTTACGGCTGAACTTCGATACAATAAGGGTGATCGCGTAGTCCACTTGGGAGATGGACTATTCGCGACGCATGCGCGTTGTAACACAAACACCATCGCCAGGATACCTGATGGAGCGAGTTTTGATTTTAGCGAGGCGGCATCGATTCCCATAAGTTTCTGCACAGCGTACGAGTCATTAGTCTGTCGTGCGAACCTAAAACCGAAAGAGAAAGTCCTGATACACGCGGCTGCAGGTGGTGTAGGACAGGCTGCAATTCAAATCGCTCAGCAGCTTGGGGCAGAGATCTACTGTACTGTTGGATCACCCGAGAAGAAGAAATTCTTGATCGATCACTACAACATCGATCCTAGCAGGATATTCTCGAGCCGTTCCACGGATTTCGTGGAGGGACTTCAGTTCTCGACCAACAACGGAGCAGATGTCGTGTTAAATTCTCTATCCGAAGACCTTCTACAGGCTAGCTGGAGATGTCTTGCACCGCTTGGAAGATTCGTTGATATTGGTAAGCGAGATGCGTTGGCCAACAGTGCGCTGGAAATGGCGACGTTCGACAAAGGAGTCACCTACTCGGCTGTGCAACTCGATGTGTTGATGCTGCAACGACCAGACAAGACCAAACAGCTGTTAGACACGGTAATGGATCAATTCGCGCACGGCACGTGGAAACCTGTCCACCTTGCAGAGAAGTTCTCAGTGGAGCATCTTGAAGGCGCCATGCGTCTCATGCAATCTGGAAAACACATTGGCAAAATTGTCATAAACAATGATCACGATGCACGAGTGCCCTTAAGTGTTACAAACGACACGAGAGCGTCGGTTGTACGAGGATGGAACATACATCATCACTGGCAGTACCAGTGGTCTGGCAAGCTCGCTTTCGAGATGGCTCGTCGAAAAGGGAGCCAAGCATATCGTGCTGGCATCGCGGAGTGGAGATGCACAGTCTACGAGTGCTCAAAATCTGATTGACTTTGGTCGATCTAGAAGTGCGAGGATTTCGATAGAGAAGTGTGATGTTGGATGCGAAGCTCAGGTCGCTGCTCTACTCGAGCGTATCGAGAGCGAAAGGCCAAAGGTGCGAGGCGTCATTCATGGCGCCATGGTCCTCAAGGTGAGTGTATTCAGTTCTCAAGTCACAATTAGATTTATACTGATTGGTCCTCCGCTCCCAGGATGCCATGTTCTCGTCCATGACAGCAGAGGACTTCAATGCTGTGCTTCGGCCCAAAGTGCAGGGGATTCTGAACTTGTACCACGCCCTCAAATCTCGCGATTTGGACTTCTTTCTCTGCCTCTCATCGGTCGCGGCCGTGGTGGGCAACATCGGCCAAGCTCCATATTCTGCTGCGAACGGGTTCATGGACCACTTCTGCGCGTGGTGGAGCCGACAGAACGGCCAGAAAGCCATTTCGATCAATCTTCCGTCAGTATCGGATGTAGGATATGTTGCCGAAGCGATTGAGGCAGGCGTCACGACATTTTCGGACAAGGTCTATGCCGCTTCGTTGTCTGAGGAGGCAGTGTGTAAGTTTATTGACGTCGCACTCCAAGTCAATGATAAGAAAAGTGAAAGCTGCGATCATGGAAGGAGCAACAATAGGGTGGTGGGGATCCCTCAAGTCCCTGCATTAAGGCCCATCATTGAGGAAGTGGGATTGGTGTTTTCCATCATAAGGCACAGCATGGAAGTGTGGTCTCGAGGAGAGGACCGTGGAAGCTCTGTGTCCAGCTCTGATGCTTCAAGGCAATCCGTCGCATCTCAGCTTTCGAATATCGTGGATTCAGATGAAAGGAAGTCCGTGATTCGAGCGAATCTGAGCAGAAGGGTCGCGGCCATCACTTTGAGGGATTTGGAGAACATTACCCCTGAGAGTGCCATTGCAGATCTCGGACTGGATTCGCTGGTAACTGTGGAGCTGCACAGCTGGATCTTGAAAGAGCTGGATGCCAGGGTCACGATTATGGAGATCATCGGGTTTCACACATTTTAACAGTTGCTGGATGTGGTATACGAGCGGTCACCTCTGACGAACATCAATCCATGCTAATGTCACCGAAATCTTATACCTGGAAATAAGTACGATTATCAGAATTAAAGGTATGACGAAAGCCCACTGTTTCTCTTTACGAGGCGCACTGATGCTTCTCGCATGCTCAATATTGTCAATGGTGACAAGACTCACGGCAGCCCGACAGCTACTTATAGGACTATTTGGCTCGGTACATGAGGGTATTTCCAAGTCCTCGTTAGTGTATCGCTCCGCTGGCGGTATAATAAAGCCTTTTGTGACGATTATCCCGACGACGGCAGAAGGTCACGCCACTCCGGTCTTTTTTTCAGGACCGCCGATTTGATGCGGAGTCCCAGGTGGTGCGCTGTCGACCTTTTCCTTTTCCAGACGAGCGATCAGACCCTCTAACTTCTGACTCACAAGGTCAATCTTGCGGGAACTGCTCTCCTGTGCTCGGACTTTATTCAATCGCAAAGCAATTACCAGGTTGCGACAATCTTCCAGGTTCAGGTCGCCGATCTTGCCCAAGCTGTAGAGCACTCGAACAATGTTGCGGATGTCCCGCCCATTGAGCTCAAGTGGTGCTAGGATCTCGTAGACCTCTTCTGGAAGTGGGGGCTCCATCAGCAGAAGTTGACGCCAGACATTGAGACGAGCGGCTGCAGTCAATGGCTTGTATTCTACCTTGATATGGATCCGGTTGTAGAAAGCCTCATCAATGTCGTCAGCCTGGTTCGTGGTTAAGAAGATCAGTCCTCGGTAGAGCTCTAGTTCTCGCAGGAAGACTGCCTTTGTCAGTCGTATCGCGAAGTCAGAAGCGCAGTACGTACCAGCGACGATAGCGTTCCGCTCAAGATCGTTTGGCGTTCTCTTCGACATGAGCACATCGGCTTCATCGAGAAGTACGACAGCTTTCCACTTGGCACCCAGCTCAAAAACCATGCGGATCTTTTCTTCCAACTTCGTGACATCGCTGCTAAGGTGACCTGTGGTTATGTGATACAAAGGTTTATGCGCGCATTCCGCAACGCTTTCTTGCAATGGTCAGAGAGATGCTTATCTGAGGTGACGAGTAGCTCACCCGCAGTGAAGGTCTTCCCAAGCCCTGGGGCACCATGAAGCAGGAAAATGATTCCTCGGCCTTTGTATTGGGTTTGGTTGAAGTCTAATAGACTATCGCGATCGAATCTGGTGACGAGCGTCCGGATTGTCGATTTCGTGCTGAGATCCATCTGCAGCCTGTCAAATACCTGTTCGTTCCACACGATTTCTTGCAGCCTATGGACCATGACATAGCCCCATTGTTGCTCTACGAAAAGAAAACAGGGTATGTGAGGCGGGCAGATAAGATACTCATCATCGGTGTACACTGCCTTTCCGTCAGAGCTGAGATCAGGCGATTGATATGACGTGTCCACTTCAACCTCCATGTGCTCTTCTGACGACTCGTGCTTCAAGTAATCTCGCCTCGGGTATCTACTCGACCGTGATCGATCTCTATTACGTTTGGTTGCTCGCGAGAACACTTTGTCCAGATTTGGAGCAAGAAAGGAAGGGGTTTCCGATAGCTTGAGTCGCAGCATTGCTCGAGAGTCGACTATCACCCGAGTGTCGGCCTATGCATTAGTCAGCACCGATATCTTCACGGAGGAGGTCATACTCAGCGCACTACCCATATCCCAGTTCCCCCCTCTGCGG
This sequence comes from Cercospora nicotianae, assembly GCA_029490675.1. Taxonomy (NCBI): domain Eukaryota; kingdom Fungi; phylum Ascomycota; class Dothideomycetes; order Mycosphaerellales; family Mycosphaerellaceae; genus Cercospora; species Cercospora nicotianae. The sequence goes on along the minus strand of JANQAT010000012.1, from coordinate 4,442,346 downwards.
ACCTTTGGAAGACTTTGCTGTCCAATGCCCAGAACCCTCCGGTGTATGCAGAATGCATGTACTCGGCGTTCTGAAAGCTTAGATACTTTTGACCGCGATCGATTAGACGACTTTGAATGTCTTCCTGAGTCTGAATATCCAAGTACGACATGGGGACTAGAGATAAGCCCTCCGTAGTGATGTCCACGAACCCATGGAAGGCCTGCACGGTCCTTGTGTATCGAACTATGCCAAAAGAGTCGCCGCTGTGTACGCAGCAAAGCAGAGATAGCTGAAGCGCATTGCGTGCTGAATCATCGATGATATACGTGGCAGACTCTACCACGAAACATTCTTCCCACCCGTCTTTGCTCGCATAGACCAATTCCTTTGGTGGATACAAAGTCCAGAGATGGCCAAAAGTGATCTTGCCCTGCTGCGTCTGGCGCTCATGCTCGTACAAAGTAGATTTCATGCAATCCTCAGACTTGATGTATTCCACCAACAGGCGACAGTCTTTCTCAAGGCCTGAGTCTCGATGACCATTGTTGAGACAATCTTCAAGCGGTTTAAGAAGAAAGAACAAAGCCTTGTATGAGGAACATGTGCAAGCGTTCCGATGCCGCTTCTCAAAGACAATTGGGACAACATCGAGGTTCACAATTTTCCTGCAGTGGCCTCCGATTTTCTGCAACAACTGGCACAAAGACGACGATTGCACTTCGAGTTGGATGCGCTGGAATTCTCCCCAGTAGTCGACAATGGTGCGTTCCAGCAGTGGATACCCACGGAACGGAACGTTCGGGTCGTCCGCGTTGTTTCGTCGCTGGAAAGCTTCGGCTGCCACCACATCGTAGGCTCTGCCGTATTCATCTTTGGGTATTTGGAAGACACGTTTCAGCACAGGTGGTATAGTAGCGTGCCTCGCTCGCGAAACTCGAGCGCCATTGATATCCCCGTGATCAGCAAAGACAGAGCCTGATCCGACCGATCCATCCTGCGAATCCGTGTACGGAGGCGCCAGGAAATCTCCCGCAAGAATGGCGTCGTACTCTGCGTTCAGGGTGGCGGATGGGTGGTCCATATTGGAGTGAATTGCGCTTGCCGAAGGAATTCAGGAAACGGCCTGGAGTATGTGTGGTTTGCCGATTCCTGCCGGATCGAAGTCACATTGCAACCTTTCGGGGCCGGATGCCTCGCTTCGCTTGCTGAGCATACGCACGAGCTGGCGGCATCCACACGACCTCGATGCCATGCAGAATGGTAGGCTTGGGGCTGTAGCTCCCTCGGCCGCAATCGTCCTTGTCTGCGCCATCGACGGGAACACTTGCCAGGCCTTGGCAGGATGAACTACCAAGCCTGGCGCAGCACACCTCCAGCCGCCATTTACAGCGCGGGAGGGCATCTTATTCGACATGCTGACAGCATCGATATGGCGTCTGCGAAGCTTCGATGCGTTGTTGCTGTGGACGTTGCCGTTTGCCATCTGTTGCTGAGCTGTGCTCCAAGCTGGCTCTGCTCGGCAAGAGGGGCACCGCGTCCTGCGCGATAGCTGAATGCAGTCCGGTCCGTCACTCATGCGTTGCCTTTTCGGCCCAGTTCGAACCATAGACTTGATCAAGCAGAACGCTGCGCAGTGCCCCTACTATGGTCTGATGAGACTTTAACAGCGTCTTCGATGCCTACGACAACGAGCAGACGATTTCTCGCCAGCCCCAGCAATAACCATGGCTCACGCACCAAAACAAGCAGAGATCTTGTTGCTACCTGCTTGCGAAGACATACCGAGGGCATGAAAAAACAGGTCGCTGGTGCCGCTCCGAAACACTGGGCCAAGTTCGACGATGCAACTCTCTACGGTATATCCGACATGCAAGAGGAAACCCTTTGGCAGAGGGAAGTTGATAGGCTCATTCAAACGACCGAGCGGAGCAGTCCCATTCTGTTCGAAGGGTCCGGTGTCATGGGTTCCGGTATCAGGACTATGTTCAGCGACGTGTCGGATGTTGCGGATCAGCTTCTCTGCACTTTGATCCTCTGTCAGCATGACACAGAAACTCTCCTTCGAGAGCATTTCGAGGAAATGTACGGACTCGACACCTACGAAAGAGCGCATTCGATCGTCCTTGATAGGCTGATGCCTGAGAACCCGGAAAGGCACCCTCGCAAGCTTGAGAAAGACAACACCAAGATTTATCGAGCACTAGTGGACTATATCTCTGCACTTGTTGCTCAGCTCTTCATGCGCTCGATCAACTCTGAGCGTCTGCAGACTCTCTGCATTGCGACGCTTGCCAGATGGTGCGTCAAAGCCAAAATTCTAGAGATCGATGTCTTAAGCAATGCATCGATCTCTCTCGGCAATGCGCGCAGTGTTCATAGTAAAATCGAGTCGCTTGAGCGCTTTCAGCAGCACCGTGCTCGTCTGCACGATCAAGATGACCAGGAGCGTCTACGCGCTCAGGGTCAGCAATCGTTAAGGATGAAATTCGAGCCAGAAAAAGACCGACATCGGCGCACGTACTACTTGGAAACTGCCTTTATGAACAAAGCTGTACTTGCTATGATTCAGCGAGTCTTGATCAATCTAAAGGGCAATAGCAATCCCCTCACTGGAACCACATCCTCCGTGGATAAATTTGCGGTGTCGACTCTCGTGTATGGGGCCGGGTTCCTAAGTCATCCCACGCTTGTCACGCAGTATAGGGATGGAGAGGTAGCTGCTTCTTCGCATGGCGTCTGCTTGAGTGTATGCTTCAATGCACTGAGAATGCTGGCCGACATCTGCCAGAGTCTCGTGGACACGCATCAAGTTCTCGACCCACCAGGATCTCTAGAGCCGGCATGGCATTTCACATGGCGTTTGGAAGAGATAGACCAATTTCCACGCTTGACTGGCTACATATCTTCTTCCAACCCAGATGCAGCAGTGTCTATCTTATCAATGCTCATCTGCTGCAGTGCAGATATGGCAGACCTTATGGCATCAATGTCTTCTCTTGCAGTCATCGACGAAAACTTTGATGTGGGCGCAGAAAGTCATGCTGACCCCAAATTCGAAGCAAAGGCGGTCTTCAAGACTGCGGCATACCACGCTTCGAACCCCGCAGCACAATTCGTGGACCAGCGACAAGAGACGGTGCCACTGCATGAGAGTGCACTTGCCAGGGAAGATCTTCTCCACACCCAGCATTCCAAGCCAAAGCCGGGGCAACCTCTATTGCGAGCCCCCACGATGGACTCACAGAAATCTACTGCCATCAAGCACGGACGGGAGGAGATGAGAGAACTTGAGCGTTACATTCAAAAAGAGTGGGTCATTGACGAAGCTTCCATCAGCATAGGCTGTGGACCTTATGTCTTGCCAATTCTCACTCTCTGCTTCATGCTGGTCGCGGGAGGCATGGCCGTGGGTTTCTCCGTGGGCGATCGCATTCATGGCGTGGACCCCTTCAACATCGCTACTTTCAGCTGGGTGCTTGCAGGCTTCATCATCCTTGTCGCCAAAGCCATGCTTGTTGAAAGTTGGAGCTGGAGAGACTTCTTCAAGCGCCGATGCGTCTGTCGCAGTGTTAGCGAGCTGTCCTCGGTGACTCTAGTGTCCAGGCAACGTATCATCACATATCTCCTGCATAACGAGGCTTCGACAATCCTCCGAACTAAAGGGCCATATAATGCGCCTTTTGTAAACATTGATCCAAATGGCTTCGCGGTCGATGTCAAAGCAAGCTTGCGTACTCTGCTACTCAGCGGAATCATCATGCTCAAGGTCGGAACTCTAAAAGGTCCAGCGTTGGTAGCGCTCAGAGTGCGGAAGAACCTGAGATACGTTTCAATAGACTCCTGGAATTTGCCAGATCCTGAGCATCTAGATCTGGTGTGCCTTGACATACAGAATCTGCCATATCCAGACGAAGGGAGCAGAGAAAATCGAGATATGGTATTGCGATGGACACAATTACGCTGGCACAACATTATTGGCGTTTACAATGCATTGGAAAGAGAGTTTCGATAGCTGTACACAAAACGTTCGTGGGCTCTGGTGTGATGTTACTGTTCCTTTACGTAGTCTCAAATTCAGTGTGCGAGAACAGCTAGCTTCCTGCTCCGCTCAACTTCCATCCAAGATTGCCCAGAATCGTAATGGTCTGTCGCACAGCATCGGCTGACGCCAACCGCTGCACGTGCAGCCTTCGCTTAGATGTTCTAGCGACAGCAATCATCACTGTCAGAAACACGTCATTTGGCTGGAGCCTAAGCCATGTCTACACTGTTCCCACCACCACGATGCTTCCAGAAGAGAGTAGATAGCTCAGACGGCAGCAAGGTGCCCGATATCGCATCGATGAAATTGCCCGACGAGCTACGTAGTACCCTAATACATGTTCACATCAAGAATATAGATCTTCGCCTTGAGACAACGAAAGCGATGACTATGGTAGGCATGGAGACAGTCGATTCCAGAAATCCTCCTACAACAGGTCTGACTTTGGGGTTCTCATGTCCTGCCATGGACAAATGGGCGTGGAAACTCCCAGCTGTGCGTTCAAAAGATCGAGAGCAACATCGAAACTCAGCACTGGCTCCTGAAAATCGAGTTCTGTTGCTACGAGCAATAACTTGCTAACGAGTTTCGGCGCTCATCGCAGCCGCTTGTACACAAGCAACAAGCCCAAAAGCTGCAGCTCCCACAAATACTCCGAGCTGAGCATCATGCTTAGCCACTGCTACCCAGACTCCCACCATCAAAGACAGAATCCCGAGTATAATGAGTAGCTGGAAAAGGCGTGACTTGTCAATCTCATGGTCGACCACAAGCACATTGCGTGTTTCACCCTGTGGGGAGTCTGCTCTGGCAGTGGAATCTGGCAGTCGATCGAAAATGTCGCTGGAGCCGGGAGCTAGTGAAGTCGGTCTGGAAGCTGTTCTTGACCACAACGTCAAGGTGGCCGTGAAGAAGGCTCAGCTCCCGAGCAAATTGTTCGGGAGCCACGATGCAGCCTGACATCTTGTCAACCTTGATAACTCAGCGATTTACAGTCTACTGACAGCTGCTCAAGAGCATGCTACAGTTCGGCATATCTTGTATGGCGCTGGGCACAGGCAGAGTTGCATCTTGTCAGAGTCAGCCGCTTTCTTGTATGTAGCAACAATGGAGCAGCGGTGGCGGCGATGGACAGCGAAGCGAGGCGAGGCGGCGGCGATGAGGCCTGAGGCCGCAACGTATCACCCACAATTGGCAGAACAATTTAATGAATTCACCGCCCAAAGTGCGTTGACCCCCATCGAATACAGCGTTGACTATTGATTGAACTTGAACAGCTGGGCACAGAACCCGAGTGCCCCGCTCTGCTCGAACGTTGTGCCGTATGCTCTCTCCACTCCATCATCTCCCTCCCAGTCGCATCAGCTAAGCGCACCGCGAACAATAGATTTCTCATCGTGCCCTCGACTGTTCCATCAGAGTCGGCCATGGCAGACAAGAACGGTGATGATTACACCGAGTTCCGCAGCGTACAGGAAGGGAACATTCCATACTTCACGCCAAAACAATCAACGCCAGTCGGTGCCGCACTCCCAGATCAAGAACAAGGAATCTCAGAAACCACCATCAGTCCCATCTTCCGTCCCCTAATCATCCGCGGAATAACCTTCTGCAATCGCATCTTCGTCTCGCCCATGTGCATGTACAGCTGCGCAGGCGACGGCATGATGACAGACTTTCACGTGGTTCACGCCGGCCAATTCGCCCTGCGCGGCGCAGCTCTAGTCACCTTGGAAGCCACAGCCGTGCTGCCATCGGTAGGCCGCTGATGAGTGGCTTTCCCAGAGGACCAGCAGCTGACCACATCAGGGCCTAAACTCTGTCCAAGATGCCGGCTTATGGTCTGACGAGCACATCGCACCTGTTAGGCGCGTGGTAGATTTCATCCACTCACAATCCAAACACGCAGCAATTCAACTGCAACATGCAGGTCGGAAAGCAAGTATTTGTCCTCCTTGGCTGGGCCTCAGAACTGTACCAGAAAAATATGGAGGGTTTCCTGATGGTGTCCTTGCTCCCACTGCGGAGTCTTGGAATGATAATTATGCGACACCAAAGGAGATGACCGAAGAAGAAATCTGGCAAGTTATCGATGCTTTCGGGCAAGCTGCAAAACGAGCAGTCGAAGCTGGATGCCGAATTGTCGCTGTGCATGGTGCTCATGGCTATTTGATTCATTCGTTCGCGAGTCCGGCGAGCAATAAGCGCACTGATCAGTGGGGGCGATTTCGAGAACCGCATACGTTTCGCGGTAGAGGTAGTCCGAAGCATTCGTCGAAACGTCCCTCCCGAGACGCTTCTTTTCTGGAAGATTTCAGCAGTAAGGATGAGCTTTTTCATGTTGATTGAAGCTGACCAATCTCGATAGGTGGACTGGCTACCTCCTGGCGAAGGCTGGGAGCTGAGTGATACTCTTCGCTTCGCACCAATTTTAGCGGCGGAAGGCATTGACATGCTAGATGTCTCAAGCGGTGGTACGGATCGCAGACAGAAAGTCGAAATGGGACCACAATACCAAGTCAAGTTCGCCAAAGCAGTGAAAGACTTGAAGATTCCAGGTCTCTATATTGGCGCAGTAGGATGGATTAGAGATGGAGCGACTGTTGCTGATGTAGGTCCACACATTTTCACACTCGCCCATGAACCACTCCGGTCGCGTTGCTGACCTGCGTGCAGATCATCGAAAACGGGAAAGCAGACTTCTGCTCGGTCGCACGAGAGTTCTTACGAGACCCGAACTTCGTGCAACGTGTAGCATTGGAGGTCGGCACAAAGATCGCTTGGCCAGACCAGTATCATCGCGCCTCAAGTACAACTCCTACTTTCTTGAGCGCAATTGCAATATCTGACATTTTCGTAGTGGCAGGAAGTTACGTCGAATCAACAACGAGCATATCTACGAGCGCCAAAGCCCACGTGCACATTACCAAAGACAACACTCTGGATAATGCAAAAGCACCGTCTGCGCTGGATTCTAATGAGCCTAGATCGAGCAGATAGTATATCTGGCAATGGTGAAGACATGAGTCCGCGGTCGAGGAAAGTCAGGTGAGTGACTGCAGCACTGCACCGGGACAAGCTTCTACCAGAGATCCGTGTTGCAGTAAAAATCTAAGTTGGACTCATAAGCTTTTACTTGCGCCACAGCACCACGTCCCTAGGAAGGTACATATGGATCCTCTCGAACGCCACTGGCACCTTTTCCCGTCGTCGCTACTACATCCTTGTTTCTCCTCTGCCTTCCTTACTCACAAATAGCAAGACATCCAGCCTAGCGTCAAGCACCACCGCAACCATCGGCGCAATGGAATCTGCGATGACTCTCGACAACTGTGCTTTCGTCAAGCTGCCTGCAGAGCTCCGACTTCAGATTGCCGGGTACCTGGAGGACAGCGATCTGATCACGCTACGTACACTCTGCTCGACTTTCGCCCACGACACCATCGACAGATTTGCCGATCGCTTCTTTCGGGTTCGACGCCACCGACATGTCCCCTCTTCGCTAGAAGCCTTGCTTGAAATAAGTGCATCCCGCTTCGCTAGTCGCATTCAACTCCTCGAAATCGAAAGTCGTCGACTCGACTTTCTCATCCCACGCCTTCCGCCAACGCTTTTTGCAGATATGCAAGGACAAATTCGGACCATAGTGAAGAATCTGGCAACGACAAGCACATGCAAGCGGATCAATGTAGTAGCTGGACCGCGCTCTACTCACCATAACATTGCCTTGAACGGAGTCCTTCAGGCCCTCATCGAGACCAACTACGACATCGATACCCTTGGCTGCGCTTTCTGGGGACCTAAGCACTACCCACCGAATTCGGACAGTTTGAGCCAAGATCAGCTTCCGTTCAACCCTCGTATCCGAATAGATGGATTGGTACGATTTCTGTCATCGTTGCCATGCCTGGAACTTACGGTTCCTCCGTTTAGCCAACATACTTTTGACAACGCAAAGACCTCCTGCAATGAGCTGCAAAAGGCCCTCGCTTTGTGCGACACTATTCCAAAGCTCATCTTTCGTGGACACAGCAGGAGAGAATTACAGTGGGCGCGAGAGGACATGTGGAGGCTGCCTCTACATACCATAATTCTGAAGGGTATTACAATCGAGCTAAAGGATGACCTCACGTCTTTACTCGAGGTCATGGAAGGTTCACTCAGGGTCTTGAGGCTGGATCGAATAAGATGTCGTGGTGAATTCGGCTGGCAACTCATTCTGCTTCGCATAGGACAGCTTCTGGCACTCGACCATGTCAAATTCGAGGGACTTGTCAATATTGACTCCAGTGACCATCCTACCAGTCCGCAAGAACTGACCAGCAAGCAATATAGCTATGAGGATACCGGTCGGGTGCGAATCCGTGCTCATCTGCTCCAGCTCGACCTAGACAGCGAGGACTGGGAACCACGTCTATGGCCAGACGAAGTACAGAATTGAACGGAAAGTGTACTGGAGGTGGCTGCACACTCACACAGCGACTCTCCGACGTTTGCTCAGGACGGTCATTGATAGGTCGGACTTACTGACGATTCAATGGTTTCACTAAGTGAATGCTCTCCGCTCAACGTAGAGTCTGAGCTTGTTGGGAGGAAACTGAAGCAGAAGTCGCCACTATCCTAACAAGAGAGATAGGACTGCCAAATGTACTCGATGAGGATCTAGAGAAGCGATACTCATCCCGCAGATCCATACAAAGGAAAGCTTTTCTTGGTCCCTGCATCGCGTTCACCGTTCCTCTCAATCAAGGTCAGACAACCCCGGATGACTTCTGATCACACCAACTAAGTCAAAAGAGTGACATGGGGTTTTCCGTTGTTCTTTATACAATCCAGTGTCAATTCTCGATCAGCAACGCAGAGTATTGACCCCCAACCGCCTACATGTGGCTACCAGCCCTCCGGATACCGTGACAGCTCAATCAGCTGGCTCCTTTCGCCCGTCACAGATTGGTTGTTGTGTTATTTCGATCTGCAGAAAACATCAGCCTTTGCAGGTACCACTAACTCGAACGCCTCAGCCGTTTCCCACTAGGAACGACTTACCACGGACACTTTCCAACCTCCGTATATCTACCACCAACACAACTCAAACAAGGGTGGCCCGTAATCGTCGCACCTGCGCGTGCGTGGCAGGTACATCCCCTCGAACACCCGCCGATACCACATACGTGGCCGTCGGAATAGTAGCACAACGAGCAGTCCGAGAGGCAGTGTTTGGCTGCTACAGGCCGAGAGACCATGGCCCAGAAGAGGAGGAGAGTTGCGAGAAGCATCCTCGATCGGATTTTATGGATTCTGGAAGGGAGAAGTTGTACAATCGAGTAGCTTTTGCGTTCTTTGGTTTGCCTGGAGAGAGAGAGGAGGAGTGAGAGCTGGTGGCAAGTTATATATATTCCATCAAGACGTATGTATGTGTAATGAGAGGCGAGCCCAGGAGAACATTGTTTGCCACTCGAGATGCCGAGTTCCTTTCCCTTCGTTGGTCAGAATACAATCAAGGAAGAAAGTGACACGAGAGCCAAGCTGAAAAAGGAAGAAATAGAGATGATCTCGTAAGAAAGTCAATTCAAGCACAAACGTAGCAGTCGATTATTCTTCTTGGTCGGGACACAATGAGTGCTCTGGGGGCAACAATCCACGGCACTCGCTCACAACTCCAATTGGCAAAAAGCACAAACAAGAAAAATCTTCGTACGCACAGTGTTCTTCGAATTTAGAAGCAATAATAGCTCCGCTCGTGTCAACAACCAAACACAATAGTGACAACAGAGCTGGCAATGATCCTGGCAATCATATTATCCGACAGACATCAGGGACAGAGAATGTAATATTCCTCTTTGGCCCTGAAGCACGAGTAACTAAGACACACAAGTACTAAACATTTCTCCGACACGACGGGGAAGTACCGGTTGCGTATTCGTACGCACGATGTCCACAGATATGAGGACTACTTTTTGTGAGTATCGAGACCGAAAAAGCCCCATTCACTTGTCGTCCAAGAGCAGATGATTCTTGTTGTTGGTTGTTTTTTTTTTTTTTTTTTTTTTTTTTTTTCAGCGAAAGAGCCCTAGTGAGAAGAATCCGATTTGAACGAATGGAGAAAAGATAACATCTCACAATTTGGTCAGCATTGATGTTTTATCAATCAGGTGTCATCATTCCCTTAGAAGATTCTTGGCATTCTTCTCCTTAGGGCTGGCCCGGGACGTTGGTGTTATCTCCTTGTTGGCAGACATAGTGGCTGGCACAACTTCGTTTTCCCAAAGAGCACGACCTGAGACATTGCTCGCAGAGTGACGAGAGGGAATTGGACTGTTCGCACAATTGGATTACCATGATGGTCTGTCTCTAGTTCGATTCAAGGTGCGATAACTACGCTCTTTCTTTCAAACGACATCGCTAATGCCTCTCTTGCTGCATGTACCCTTCATGCGTGCTGGTCGTGACAAGTCGTAAGCGTCGTAAGCTGTGCTCTGTTGGCCCAGCACATCCCTATTCCAAACCCCAAACCCAAAATTCAGTCAGCGACCTTCAACATCCGGTAAGCCTCGTGTCCGATCGCCTTCTTCATCATCGCGATCGGATCATCTCCCTTCTTCTCTTTCACTTCCCCATCTTTCCCGACCTCGACCATCTCCTCATCCTCTCCACCATCGAACTGCCCGTTGTCCAAAAACATCTTCAGCTGTCCCTGGCTGTAACCTGACACCAATGCCGTGCCCTCCTCAGCAGCAGTGACCGGTTTCGGAGCCGTAGGATCCCCATCTCCAACCTTTTCAGCGCCATCGTCATATGCCGCACGTCCACCCGCCAAGTTCCAAAAGATGAGCCTCGGCATCTCGTACCCATGCTTCTTGAACTTCTTCTGAATGCGCTCATACGAGGTCGTCCAACGATCCTCCTGCTCATATCCGCGAGTTGCAGAATCAAACTGCATGTCCGAGAACACAAAGACCTGCTTTACCATATCCTCAGGCTTGACCTTTTGATCAACAGCCCTCGGCAGGATCAGTTCCTCAAAAACAGCGACAAAGTCTGTGTTCATTCCCCAGGGCATAGATTGGATGTAACCGACCTTTTCCATGAAGCTTCTCTCATCGTCTGCTCCACCGACGTGGAAGACTTCCGGACGAGCATGGAAAGTGATCATCGCACCGTCGAAGGGAGGTTCTGTGACTTCAGCGATGAGAAGCGAGAGGCCGATTGCACTGTCCATGGGGCAGGTTCCGTCGCGGAAGACTGGGGAGTACATGCTGCCTGAGACGTCGCAGACTGCAATGGAAGAAGGGAGGGTTCCGGAGTCTTTGATGCGTTGGACGAGAGTATTCCACTGAGCTCCGATGGACTTGGCGGTGAGGGCGCGGATCTTCTCAGCGACGAGAGTGTCAGCCGGTGAGGGCCTCGCGCGGCGGCCGCCGGAGTAGCCAGCACGGGAAACTTCTTTGACGAGCGTGGAAGGGAGGAGAACAGCGCCGGAGATCTTGGCTTGGCCTTGAGCGACTTTTTCGATGTAAGCATCGAAGTTTTCCATGTCCTTGCGGGCGAAGAGTGGAGTGTATTGCTTCATGGCAAGGGATGGGACACGGTCGTACTTGATTTGGTCAAACGTTTCGGCGGTCAAGTTGCGCTCCACGATCTGAAGCTGCTTGCGCAGTTTTGACAAGGTCTTGACCTGATACGCATTGCGCGCGTGCTTGATGTACAGCTCACGGTCTGCAGGATCTGCGTCTGGGCAGACGCTCTCGAATGGATGAAGCAACTCTGCGATGCTGGTGACGATCGTCGTGTGCTGATCATGCATGCCTTTGTTCGAAGGTGCCCACTTGCCCGCAAGAGTGACCTTCTTGATCTCTTTCTTGTCGTTGGATTCCAGACGCGCAAGATCAAGCTGAAGCTGCTCGGCGAAAAGACGTGCCACGCAGAGGTGCAACGCCTTGTACTTCTGGTCTGATGCGAGCTTGGCCAGGACAGTATCGTGGCGTGCCTTGTTGATATCCTTCTTGCGGCCTTCAGTCCAGTCACGCTTGTACTTCTTCGCGTTCGGCATCTCAGTGTTGAGAATGCTGCTAGGGTTGCCATCGGCCTTCAGCTGGTCGTTTGCGGCAAGGGCCAGCACATTCAGAAGATCTTTCCAGTAGCCATGAGCGACACCATACTTGACGTCGAACTCAGCATCGGCAGACTCGAGTTCAGAGAGTTTGCGCTTCTTGGGCTCTGCCGTGCTTGTGGATGCCGTCTCGCCATCCACCATTTCAAAGTCACTGTCTGCATCCTTCTCGTTGACGTTGTCGACTGCCTGCCCATCGGCGGATTTCTCACCATCCTTGGGCGGTTCCTTCTGGGCAGAGTTCTCGTCCTTCTCGGGTACTTTCTTCTGGATGACAGGTCGCACAAGCCACTGCAAGTTGGACAGCAGGATGGCGGTGTGGTTCTCGTACAGCCAGCCCAAAGCTCGGTAGAAGGCATTGCGGTTGCTCTTGCCGAGATGGATGGAGCGCGCGTTCCAGATGATCTTGAGTGTGGCATTCTTGTCCTCCGCCCACGCCTTCTCCAGTCGCGTCCGCAACTGCGTGCCGGAGATGACCTCCTCGAGTTCGTAGAAGAGGTCGACGAGTACGCTGCCTGAACGACTGTAGGCAACGTCGGCATTCTCAGTGAGCATCTTGTCGTCGCGCTCATCGAATGATGGCACGGTCTTCTTGTCCGAGAGCAGAGCGTCCATGAAAGCCGACTGTGGTGCTGCTTCTTTGTCGGTGGGCTGCTTCGAGTCGTCCTCATCGCCTTCAGCAGGCAGCTTCTCAGGTGCGGCAGGTTGCTTCGCGCTCAATGTCTGGACGTAGGCAGCGAAGTCATCCTTTGACAGCTTGAGTTGAGGCATGTCCGGGAGGAAGACGGGGAACTTGGACTGCAGCAGCGAGTGCTGAACTTGCGATGCGTCGGTCATGATTGCGGCGATCTTGTACGATGTGATTGAGGTTGTTGTAATGAGTGTCGTCTGTGGGGGTTGTCCGCGAAGCAGGTGTTGATGTGCGGTGAGGAAAGGGCAAAGGAGTGGAAGTTGGTGGAAGAGGGGAGAGGGGAGAGCGGCTCTGCGTCGCGCTCCGTTTGTCAAGTGAAGCGCGAGCTGCAGAAGACTGCGTTTGCTTGCAGGAAAGTTGCAGCAATTGTTATACCAACCTACTGATTTGCGTTTGACTCATGTTGGCGGAAGTTGGTGAACCAATCGAGACACCGCCACCGCGTCTGCTTGACCGGTTCTACGAAGACTCCTAGATCGAGCGATGCACTGCTTGCATATTGAGAAATACGCAGATGCCAGACGGAGACCTGCCTGTCGCGAGTATGTGGTCGCGTAAAGGTGAAGCATGAAGCCGTGCAGTCTGCGACAGGACTCACTACGTCGCGTTAAATGACACCGCTTCTTCATCCGTTTGCCGTGATCTTCATTCCCATAGCATCAGGCGCGCAAAAGACGCGTCCCTGCGCATTATTACGCCGCTGTCATCGGATAGGTGCATGTGCTGGTTTCGGAAGACGCGTCGCACACACAAGTGGTGGTGGTGGGTGGCGAATTTGGTTGAACCCGGCGCGCGAAATCAGAAAAGAAAAGGCAAAATTGCATCGCGCGCACAATTAATGATGTACTGATGTTGCAGAAGATGTACTGGAAGAGTAGAGAGTGTTATGACGAAAAATGCAAGATTTTGACAAAAGGTTCGATTTCTCGAACTGTGGTGTTTCCAAAGATTGAGAATGCGGCATAGTGCGCTAGCCCACGGATTCATCTGGTAAAAGGCAAGGTGAATGGTAGGTAGACTAAGTGCGCCGTCATCAAACCCAAACTTCCCAAACAATATGTACCTCAAAATTTGACCACAGCATCGGCGTTCTGGAGCCCCGCTCCGCTCCGCCCTCCTCAGAGCTCAACTTCCGTCATCGTCGACTCTCTTGCCTTCTCAACACCATCGAAAAGCACCACTCTGCAGCTCAGCAGTCGGCATCGCCACAACGGCGCGCGGCAACAGCTGAGTTGCACATTGAAGCCTTCGGCGCGGCTGCGCAAAGCCATTGGCTCACTGCCTGTTCTAACGCTCCTGTCGCCTTGACTCGCCTTGAACCGTCCGCAACAACGACCTCACCACTGCTCTTCCGAGCGTTGTCGAGGCCGCATCTCAGCTCCGCGCTTCATCTCGGGCGCTGGTAAGTACTGTCTCTCTCTGCACTTCGTCGCGCACACAACGCGCCTGCTGTCACAGACCGTCGCGTGCCAGCCGCGACTCGTCAACACTCATCCTCCGCTACCCCAACTCAAGCACACCGCCGGAGGCTACCGTCGACGAGATGGGATACAACGAGATTCTTTGCACCATCTGCGGCGCCTCATTCAACATTGCGCGCGTCCGTCGACGGGACGAGCCAAAGTCGGCTGCTTGGGATTGTTACGGTGCGCCGGACTCCTATGTCGAGGGATATTACTTCGAGGAGTGTGGCAAGGAATCAGGATGTACGTACTACTCCCGCGAGCTTGACGACGGCATCTACAGATCTCCATGGCAGAAGAGCGAGGGCTCGGACGACGTTGAATCCAGCAGCAAAGACACAACGTCCGAAGTAGAGTACGATGCCACCCTAGGTAAGTCTGTCAAAGCCCTGCGCAGGAACTCCAATGAAACTAAAAATGGGCAATTTTCAGGTTCTGTCGAACACGTCGCAGGATCTGGTTGCATGTGCAGTGATGGCTACACAGGAAATGAAATCTTCCTCGAAGAAATGCAAGGCTGCATCACTTTCCGGTGCCTTGTGCGGAAGGAAAATGACTGGCAGCCCGCCTCCGACGACGAAGACTTTGAAAAGGATCCCACGTTTCCCATGTACCTGTCCGGTCTCAACGATCGTATGCCAGAGCGGGAAGAAGGGTATGTGGAGCAGATGCACCCAATGCGGCACAACATGCAAGAACATCACCCGAACGAAAGTTTCTGGTTTAGCGAGTGGAACGTGAATGATCACTACAGCATGCCCTTTCATCCCCATTGTCTAGAAGTCTACAAACGAGCATCCAAAACCTGGTTCGACGACAAGCAAGACCACATGACAGGACTCCTTGACTGGTGGAGAAACGACTCGCTCGATCACACCTTTTCGAAAAAGACGCCGTCTACCCGTCGCTCTGACGGCATCGACCGCCTACAGGATCAATGGTGGGCTCACGCCTATGGCAGCGAATATGTTGTCGCAAATCCACTCTTCATTCCAAACCTGGCCAAAGTCATTGCAGACGCCACGACCGCAGGTCCTGTAGACGGCAATTCTGGAGTGTTTGACCTACCGGCAGACACCAATCTCTCATCCTCACCAGGCGACCGCTTCGCCAAATTGCCAGCAGAGCTCAAGCTTGACATCCTATTGTCCATCTCGAGTGAAGACATCTGCAACCTCCGTCTCGTATCCCGCAGCTTCCGGCAACTTCCGCTTTGTCTGTATCGCGACATGCTCAAGAAGAACATGGACTGGTTCTGGGAAGCTGAGCCGGCAGAAAATCAGACGCCCTATCCGTATTTGGCAACAACGACTGCGAAGAAATTCTTAGAGAGTCCTGCCGACGCTCGCAATCCCGTACCGGTGCCGAACTTGCTGGATCCCTCCCGAACGAACTGGTACAAGCTGTACTATGGTCTTCGACGCGGCATCCGCAATGGCGAGCTCAAGGGGCTTGCGAATAGAGTCCGGATCTGGAACGATTGCGAGACAATTCTGAAGTGGATTGTGGCACACTGGGATGAATGGCAAAGCAAGCAATATTGAGCACGAAACATCTGCGAAAGCATCCCAGCGCCTGCTTAAGAGGCCCTTGGCACTGCCCCATCACACATCGCTTCTGTGGCTTTCACCTCAATATCCTGTGCTGCAACATCAGCACCGAATTCTCGCACAGTCGCACTTCCCAGTTCCTCATATGGCTTCCATCCTACGCTCGCCAGTCCGTTCGCCGGGTCATTTGCGAAAGCCACCCATGCATCTTGCATTGCATGACTAGTCTGGTATTCCAACTCCGTGCTGTCGCCACGATAATTTGGATGCGTTCCAAAGATCAACGGCAACTCAGCTGAGTGCCAGGCACCCATCCAGCCTCTTGGAGAGATGTTGGTGAAGTTTCCGCTGTACAGGTAGCGGTATGTCAAGCGATCAGTCTCTTGTCTGAGTCTAGTCGTCTCAGTGGCTGGGCAGAAGAATGCTGCCAATGTGACACCATTCGCTGTCGCAACATCGACTCCATCGGGATTGTAGGGTGCAAATGGCACTCCGTCTTGAGCGTTAGTGCCGATAATCGCAGGCTAGAAAAGTTCAAATTAGCAAGCCCTTCGTTGTCACAACACTCCCGCCCTAGCATAATACTCACAATCTTCGCTTGTCCTCCTTCCAGCGCCCTCTCCGTATAATTCCCAAACACTACCACTCCATCCGCCGCCGCACCAAAAGTCAACGCCGGCTGTGCTCCACTCCGAGAATAATTCGCCACAAAATTCTCCAACACCTTCCAGTCCACCCCTCTCATACACTCCACCATCTCCGCTCCTTCCGCTCTCCCACCACACCCCACACCCTTCGCCACAGTCGTAAAATTCGCCCCAGTATTATCCCCCGGCAACGGCGCATTCCTCCCCGCCTGCACACTCAAAAAACTCGTGCCCGAATCCATAATCAACCCCTTCACAATCGGATCTTCAGCATACGTAAATCCATAAAAATCAACACTCACAGCCCCAGCAGATTGACCCCATAGGACCATTCTCTCGGGATCTCCGCCGAAGGCTCGAATATTTTGTTGAACCCATTGAATTGCGAGTCGTTGGTCCAAGAGACCGAGATTTTGGTCTGGGAGGGAGGAGGCGAAGGGAAAGCCGAAGAGGTTTACGCGGTAGTTGAAGGATACGACGAGGTGGGAGGTTGTACGAGAGACGAATTGCGTGGGGATTTGGTAGGGGACGTTTTGGCCGCCGGTTTTGAAGGAGCCGCCGTAGATGTAGATGAGGACGGGGAGGAGGGTTTCGTTTTCGGCTTCTTCTTTGTCTTCGGTGCAGTTGGGAGTTTGGTTGGAGGTTTTGGTTTTCCTGTCACTTTCGAGAGTTGGTGTCCAGATGCTTAGCGTAAGGCAGTCTTCGGATGTTGGACCCGTTTCGTTTAGACCTGCGAGGTTGAATTCTAGGACGTCGTTCGTGTAGATGTCTGTTCCGCTTGGGGTGAGGAATTGAGGACAGCTGGGTGGGAGCTCGGTGGCTTCGATGTGCTTCTTCGGCTGAGAGAGCTCTTGAGGAGCGAGCCATCTGCGTGGTCCTGTCGGAGATTTGGCGAAGGGTATGCCGAGGAATTGTCTGACGTTGGGGTATTCTGGATCGATCGTGCCATGAACGCGGCCTGATGTCGTCGACGCGGTGAGTTGGTCATGTTTGTGTGGTCTTGCTGAATGATCCAGAGCGACGGCGTGAACTGCTGTCGCTGCTGCTGTCAGTAGTAGACTGCAGCTAGCAGCTGTGAAATTAACCATCTTGTTTTAGTGTTTGCAGCAAGTGAGAAAGAAAGAAGAAAGAACGAAACGTCCTGCTCAAATTATCACGACACTCGCTCCTACCACAACAAGAGCAGCTCGGCGACTACTTCACCTCGTGGCTACACTGCTACCCGCCCAGGCCCTCGGTACAAGACGACGAATATGTCGCCCCAAAAGGACGCAGAACCAGATCCGGATATGCGAAGTACTGCCGACCCCTCACTCTAGCCAATGGAGCTCGAAGTCCGGATTCTCCGGCAGGGATGTTGGTATAGGGCATCTTTGGCGCGTTGTTAATTCGCTTGGAGGTCGCGGGGCCCCGGGTAAAAGACGAAGACAGCAATTCTGTTCAGGTTCGGGATGTGGACGAGAGGCGGGTTGTTCGTGGTGCTCGGCCATCTTTCGGTGTTGAATTAGTGATCGCATTCAAAGCACATCAATCAAATCCGCCGTCAAGTCTTGGGCGTTGGAGTAGCGAAGCCGTCATATTCCGCGATGGTCAGATCACTGAGACTAGTACAGTATGATTGTCCCATTGTGACAACGGTGATAGCGTTAGTACAGGTGGAAAAGCGTGCGGTCGAAATGTCAGGAAAGAGGAAGGCTGAGACGAGCAGAGTTCGATGACAGCTGAAATGCCAAGACATCTCCGCTCAGTGGCCGGCTGGCCTGCCTGCCTGCTCTTGCTCGAGCTTTCTAGCCTTTTTCCCACCGTCCAGCGATACTACGATTGGAGTCTTTGGGTCTATTCTTCTACGGAATTGGAGCAATCGCTGATGGGCGCAAGCCGCATTTGTGCTACCAGATTCAGATCACTCGAAAGCAGGTACCGGCAAGCCAGTTCGCGGCAGTCGAGGTTTCCCCAGGCAGTTTTCGGTCATGGATGAGAAATAACTCAAAGACGACATCAGAATGCATTGCTCATCATGCTGTCTTGTCAGCAGCAAGAAGAAACTGTTCTGCAGGCATACGCTTCTCATAACGCTTCATTATCGGGTCTGTATTCCACAAGTATCATCTCCATGACATTCATCCATGCTTTTGGCATTCTCGATGGCACCACTG
The DNA here is from genome assembly GCA_029490675.1 of Cercospora nicotianae. Lineage (NCBI taxonomy): Eukaryota > Fungi > Ascomycota > Dothideomycetes > Mycosphaerellales > Mycosphaerellaceae > Cercospora > Cercospora nicotianae. Next base: position 4,423,705 of record JANQAT010000012.1, on the reverse strand, counting down.
CTGCAGGCTCGTTCCAGATGGATGTCCCATCTACTGCTTCACCTTATCCTTCGCATCCTCCGCAGTCCTCGCTGCCTGGTCCTTGACATCCTCGGCCTTTCGCTGAGCCTCCTTCGCACCCTCGGCGGCTTGCTCTTTGGCGCGACCGGTCAATTGCTCTTTGAAGCAAAGAATATCAGCAACTCGTACAGATGACATCAATGGCTTTCGATGGAACGGAGGTAGCTCGATGCAGGATGTGGGAGTGGAGGTGGACGTGAATATGAGGACGACGACTTACCGCCCTTCTCAATGCCTGCGACAATGGTCGACGAGACGTTCTTGTCGACCTCCTTCAACGTGTCTTTGGCGGCCTCGACCGGGCCCTTCTGGACGCGGACAGAGGTGCTGAAAAGGCGGACGTTGCGGGCGAGCTGTTGGCGGAACATTTTGATGACGGTGTGTGTACTTTGATGGGTTTCAAGGTGAGTGTCTGTGTGTTTTGCTGTTCGTTGCAGTTGATGAGAAGAAAAGAAGAGCTTGAAGGTGGTTGCTGTTTGTTGTGCTGCGAAGCTCCGTACGTCACTTCCACGCCAGAGCGTGGAGCTCCTCTTTCCTGTTCAGGCGCCTGCTACGCAATTGCCTCGGGACCGTTTGCCGAAGGAGCCAAAATGAAGGAAACCACAAGCGACTGTTGCGCGCTGCACGTGTTGCTCCATGCATGTGAAGAACACTACACTACCTCCTACATCGACCGCCTTGCCATTTCGCCATCCAGGCGCAGTTGGTTGGTCCGGCTCCAGATCATCTGTCTGAACGAGCCCAAGTCTGGTTCCCACTCCAACCTCGAAGCCAGCAAGGCCATGACATAGTGGTATACGAAGAACAGTGGAGTCACATAAATCACATAATCCGGTCGATGGATCCACGTCGTGATGAACACGACGCAGGCGATGAACCAGATGCTCGCCGCAACGACCTGCATGCTTACCGCGACGAATATCGAAGTGAATCGAGGCTGCAACAGTGCAACCACGAGTGCAATGCTGGCAACGAATGTCACAAATGTCGGAACCAGTGTGTTGAGGGCCATGACTCTGCAGACATTGTCAGATCATGAACTCGTATTCGAACCCAGGTTGCCTCTGCCTACCTGTCGGTCTCCAGAGCCAGCCATTGCCTGGCCCGGGTCAGGCTAAGACAACTGTACGGAAAGCCCGCTACCACGAGGTTCGTGGTGAATGGAAACCAAAATATCTTCTTGCCGCCGTCTCTCATGTTCTTCAACATGACCCGCCATGGAAACCGAGCTGCGGGAAGCGGTACACCCATGCCAGGATCAGGCGCGTTCCAGTTTCTCTGAGCGTTCGTTCAGCAGCTGGTCACGCAAACAAACAGCTTCTCCTTTTAACACTTACAGGCGGCACCGAACAGACTTCAGTGCCATCCTCATCTGGTTCCAGTATGGTGGAGTCAGACAGCAACTCATTCGACTGACGACAACTTTAGAGTACTATCGACAATGCCGAAACACCAGTCGTGTCGACTTCTTGGTATCCAATCTGACTGGACTCACTCAGCCGGATTGAAGGTCCATACAAGAGACAAACGGCATGCAGACCAGTCAAGCCGTGTACAAAGCATATCACAGCCGGAACAAACCAAATGCCAAGTGGCATCCAGAATAGGCCCGTCGCGTCGTGCCGCCAATAATGGGCCATCACCAGCAAGCTGCAGGTGACTAGTTGCGCCGTTTGAGCAATGGCGAACACCTTCAGCGTTTTCTTGTCATCCTGAAGGTAGGAGTATAGTCTCGACTTGGACAAGCTATGCGGTGGACCATTGACGCCTGCCAAAATAAAGAGAATCAGGGCTGCCCACATTTCTCACGTCGGAATGTTGAAGTTGCGGCGGTATGCGTACATCAGCACACCGTCTACTGGACTGATTTCTGGGCAATCGTATCTCGTTTCTCGCGCGTCGTACGGACGTTCTTTGAGTGTTCGGCTGCCGTCCCATCTGCTCTGTCTCACAACAAGACACCATTGGCGACTGGGCACTTTTCGAGAATTCTACCGCGCACCTGTCCAATCAGCTGGACAGGTATGGAGGTTTCACGATCCGTGCTCTCCATATCTCCACGCAACATCGCATGTCACCTGGTGGAAGAAGTTTCTCAACGAAACTTCGCATGTGCAATGAATGATGTGTACGATGTTTTGTTTGTGGAACAGCTTGGGAAGGTGTCTTTCGGCGAGTTGGTATTGGGAGAATAATGAGTAAGCAGATCGAGAAAGAATTTGATGGGGTTGAAGAGGAGATTTTGATGCTTGTGTAAAGGTATGCTGACGGAGCAGGCCTAATCCGTCGAGCCGTCGGCAATACCATTGACTTTGACGACCGCAAAGAAGCTTTCACAGGCCAGCGCGGCGGATCAAGCAACCGAGCCCGACTCTTCGTTGTTCTGGTACTTTACACGCACTGGAATGACAAGAGCCCCGTCTTTATGACGATGATCGCCTCATCATGCTATCGCACGAACGCCGATAAAGTTATGTCTGGCCTGTGAGGAAGCTTGGGTATTCTTATCACGACAGCCCGTACCTATAAGCTCTTGTCGATAGCTACGGACTCTCAACACTGCACCAGGGACATGCCAGCGATGGCGTTCCTCAGCTATATCATCGTTGCTGCACAGAGCGAGCGAAGTCAAGAACCGAGTAGCGTTGCGACGCCGTACAAGAAGAACTTCACTTGTCTGCTTCAAGACCGCACAGCTCGCAAGTCCGGCCACTATGATTCCGAATATTACACTAACTCTCGATCCAACAAGCGCTCTGACCATCGTAATCGTGTCACTAGCTCTGCATTATTTCTCCTTCCATAGTGTTACAACCAACAGCTGGACCCACAACATCCCTCACGCCCCCCAAGAGCCCTTCTATCTCCGCCTCCTCCAAGAACCCTCACATAGCACACTCAGAAAGTGGGCACAAACGATTCCCAACTCATCAGTTATCCTCTATCGCGGCATATTCAACAAGTCCAAGATCCTTCTAAACAACACAGCAGCCCTCCAAGAAGTCCATCAAAATAAGAATCAAGGAAGTGGCGGCGGCTACAAATACGAGAAGGAAAGCGTCACGCGAAAAATTCTCTCTTCGCTGCTCGGTGAAGGACTGGTGACGGCTGTCGGCGAGGAACATGAATTTCAACGGAAATTGCTACAGCCTGTCTTCAAGTTAAGAAATGTGAAAAATCAATATCCGTTGTTCTGGTCCAAGACACGAGAACTGGTCACGGCTTTGCGAGAATTTGCGATTTACGACAGCGGCGGCAAAGTCGAGATCACCGAACTCGTGAATCGCGCAACGTTAGACATTATCGGACGGGCAGGCTTTGGTCTCGATTTCGATTGTTTGGCAAATCCGGATAATGAGCTTTGGAAGGAATATGCTGCTGCTTTCCGAGGGGCAGGAAATGGGGCACAGCATACTGGTCTGTTGTGGACTGCCTTGGCACATTTTCTGCCGAGGAGAGTATTGGAGATGTTGCCGAGTCGACGGAATGAGCAGACGAAGAAGGCAGTAGGGGCTATAAGGCGGAGGATCGGAGATGTGATTGCGAGGAAGAAGAAGGATGCGGAAGGGTTGATGGAGGGGAGGAAAGACAGTATAGTCATGCACGACGCCACAGAACAGAAGTCAGAGCCCAAGAATAAGAATGAAGACGACAACAACGACATGACCTCGCACTGTATCCGCTCAGGAATCACAGACTTCAACATGCTGATTGATCAATCTCTCGCAATCCTCGGAGCTGGACACGAGACGATTGCTCAGACACTTTGCGTGGCCATATTCGAACTCGGCAGAGACAAGAGCCTTCAGGATCGACTTCGTGCTGAAATCTATTAGAAGCTGCCTTGGATTCGATCTAGAGCAGAGAACCCTACAGCATTCGGACTCGATCTTATCGAAACCCACCCGCTCCTAAATACAATCTGTAACGAAACCCTCCGAATTTACCCTATTATCCCGTCTCTAGCACGCGAAGCTGCATACGACGTCGAGCTACTCGGCCACAGAATTCCAAAGGGAACAGTAATGATGACTGTTCTGCCAATCTTCAATCGCAACTCGGGGTTGTAGGACCAGGATCCGAATGAATTCAATCCTGATCGCTAGTTAACGAGCGCAAATGGGGGAGCAAAAGAGACGTTGGCGTTTATGACATTTGGACATAGGCCTTCCGCTTGTATTGGTAAGAAGATGGCGAGAGCGGAGATGGCGATTTTGTTGGCGGGTTTGGTTGCAGCGTTTGAGATGGAGTTCGTTGGGCAGGGGGTTGATGGGGAAGAGAAGGGGAGGAATTGGAGTTTGAGTGGGGGGTTGTGTATATGATTAAGGGTGGGTTGTGGGTGGGGTTGAAGCCTGTTGGCGAGTTGTAGGGACGTTGATGGGCTTCCTTGTTGTCAGACGAGAGGTCTCAGGCATAATGCTTCATTTCAAGCCTCCAGGAGCAAGTATTGGTGCTCGGCCTGATGAAACAGGTGGCTGCGAGGTGGGCATTAACAAAGGAGTAAATGGAGGCGAGGGGAGGGGAGGGGAAGGGGCTCAAATAATATGGCCTGATGTTTGGCCTCAGGCACAGGCAAGCCGATGCCAAGCCAAGCCAGTCACTGTAACTGCGCTTTCCACGGTTTCTTCCTTGATCAACAAACAAGCATGATTCCATCAACTCGAATGTCGCTGCATCGAGTGCCGACATATGAGACTTGTCCGTCTCAGAGGTGCTAGTACACTCCCCCAGCAAGCTGAAAACAGGCATGTCAGGTTGCACCGCGGAATGCGTCGCGCGGTGCAGCATCCATGCATCCAGTAGGTCTTTGGAAGCGTCCAGCTCATGAGAACTGATACAGGTACCTCTGCAGGCTCAGCACTAGTCATGCTGTATTGCGTCTGAGGCGCGCAGTTGCGGCCGCTGACAAGGCGGAGTCGAAAGCACTATGTGCCCCTCAACTACGCGAGCCTACGGTCACATGTTAGATATGCCGGGGATGCTCTCTTGCACCTCGCATTCTACGGACGTGGTCCAGTGTCCAGTGTACGCGTACGAGGAACAGTCACGTCCAGTACGACCAGTGGCCCAACGCCCACCTTGCCAGTCCAACATACAGGCTAGGCGCAAAGCTGTGCCTCCAATTTCCGGAGAGGGCTTGAAGTTTCACGAAGAGCCGAGAACAGCTGACAGGGAGATATCGCAGTCTACATCGGACGCGCGAGTACCGGAGTACCGGACCATCGCCATTCTTCGCGTCGCTCGCCGATGTCCCTCGACAACCACGCTCCGCAAGGGCTACGTGCCCACTCTCAGTCAAGAGAACCACCTGTAGAACAGTCTCCCTTTTCGTCGTACAGATGGAGTGGTGAAGAGCCGCGATACGCGAGCACCTCCTCATGGCTCAGCTCAACAACTCAGAATGAGAGCCGACAATGGTCTGAAAGCTCGGCCCAGACGAGCGATGCAGCCTCGAGATGGCGACAGTCGAGAGATTCGAGCAGGATCAAGCCTTCAAGCCGCGCTGACATTCCGGACGCTCGTAAACGGTATCTATCATATCAACCCTTGAATCTCCAGAGGGACGAGATCAGACTAATGCGAGTTGATCTTTCCGGCTCTGGTCACTACGAGTATGAGTTGAAATCCAACATATCCTTACGAAGGAGCAAGCCGCGGTATACTGCTTTGTCGTACCCTTGGGGCGACAGTCGTCGAAAGCATATCGAGGTCGATGGCTGTGTGCTGTCTGTTTCGCGCAACCTTTACTATGCACTGAAGGCGTTGAAGGAAAGCTGGAAGTCTGCAGGCACTATAGAAGAGAAATGTTACGTGTGGATCGATCAGATCTGCATAGACCAAAAGCACGATGCGGAAAAGAATCACCAAGTGGCGTTCATGGGAAGCATTTATGAGATGGCGGAGCAGGTAATAATTTGGCTTCCAGTGCCCACGCCGATCCGATCAGATTTCGACACGTGGCAGACCTGGCGCGATTGGCATCTCTCGAAGGCAGCCCAACAGGAGAAGTCATTGCTCGAGCGACGGGATGTAAACTGTATCGTTGAGAGTTCTTGGTGGAACAGGGCATGGGTTTATCAGGAATTCATGCTGTCCAAGCGTGGGATATTCCTGTTGGACGGCATGAGCATTCCCTGGCTCGACCTACACCAATTTCTAGGCGATTTCTACTCAAGACTGCTGATAGAAACCGCTATGCTCGAAGAAGTAAGCAATGCACTAAGTCTGGAGGAGAGTCGGTTGCAGGATGCGCTGGGCATGGAGACGGCATCCGTGCGGGAAAGGTCATCTCGATGGGGCAGGCCGCGCTGCGGAATCTCGGAAATGGACGAGAACAAGGCTCGCTCGAGTCTCATCAGTGTCAGATAAGCGATCCGCAATATAGATGTCCGCATACAAGAAAGGGCGGAAGCCGAGATGCCGTGGAAGCTTGCAATCTTCGTCATGCGCAGTCGAGCAAACCGATCTGGCTCCGTGGGGCGCTCGTTCCAACCACTTTCAACACTGATGCATCACGGGCGCAACTGTGAAAGCACTGACCCTCGTGACAAAGTGTTTGCTTTCTTGGGCCTTGCCGACCCCCAGTACAATATCGTGGCAGATTATCGCGAAGCCCGAACGATGGACGCGGTATTGACTGAAGTAGCAACTCGAATTATCGTTGTGGAACAACGCCTAGACATCCTCGCCATTGCCATGGACGACAGGAATAATGTACACCGTCAAGATGACATCTTACCCACCTGGGTTCCTTACTGGTCGACAGGTCAGAATCCCAATTCCGAATACAAAACGTTCTTACGTGGGATCGGGTTTCCGCTCGCAAATGATTACAATCCAAGACCTTGCCGGGCATCGATGGATCTACAGCCACAAGTCGCAATTCTTCCGGATAGCTATGGTAACCCCGGAAGAATGCTTTGCGCTCGGGCGATCTTGGTGGCGACGATAGTGGAAATTATCAAAGAAGATCATGCTCAGCCATGGTGCTTGTTCAAGAGCCTAGATCCCGAGCTACGCATCACGGCCTCACACCTGGCTCGACCAGGTGACCAGGTCTTCATCATATTGGGAGCCGATGAGCCATTCGTGCTGAGCCGTTGGCCTGGTACTCAGCGCCATTACCTTCGAGGCCACGCTATGCTATGGGAACAGGGATTGCCTTCACCCATTCTACAAGGGCACATGATCGGTGAAATGCAGCGTCAAAGGGTATCAGTGGAAACGATCTATATCTGTTGATTCTCATCTCATTCGCCTTCACACCTTTTCGAAACTCCCTTTCACATCTCCGTCACAACTTCGTCCGACAGCTTACGCAAAAATTCTGGAAAGCATATCAGTGACTCTTCTCCTGACCTGGAGGCCCGCCACCGAGCCGTCTACTCCAGCTCCGGCTTCCGCTCCCACGCCCACAGAAGCTGGAATAGGCACAACAATCTGAGTCACAACTGCTGGGCTCGTTTCGCTTGCTGGAGTCTCGTCCGCAGGAGCAGTTGGCGTCGCATCTTCTCCATCAGCTGGTAATATGCTCGGTTGGGCTGGATCTTCAGGTGCGTCTCCAGGGAAAGGGAACGGGAGTATAGACATAGTCGGTTCATCCGCTGTCTCTTCGGGAGTCGGAAGGGTCGTCTCGGCCGGGACTTCAGCGTCATTGGTTGGCGTAGCTGGCGTCGCAACATCCCCATCCGCTGGTGATATGCTCGGCTGAGCTGGATCTTCTGTTGTGTCTCCAGGGAAGGGGAAGGGAAGTATAGACATAGTCGGTTCATCTGCTGTCTCTTCGGGAGCTGGGAGAGTCGTCTCAGCTGGGGCTTCGGCGTCATCGGTTGGCGTAGCTGTTTCCGATGGCAATGGGCTTACGTCCTCCGGTGCTGCAGACGGTTGCTCGGTTGGCTCTCCGCTTGGATCCTCTGGACTCGTGGCAGTCGGGTCTGCTGGTTGCTCGGGTTCTCCTACTGGCGTAGGAGTTTCTTCAGGCAACGTGCTTGCCGTAGGCTCTGCAAGAATTGGCGCAATTGTTTCCTCTGCTGATTCCTCGGGATTTGAGATGACTGGTTCATCTGGGAGAGTAGGCTCTGTCGTCTCTTCAGTCTCCTCCGTTGGTGCGGTCGTCTCTACTGGCGGGCTGCTCTCATCATCTGGAATAGGGTCCGAAGATTCACTGGGCGCTTCGGTCGCTTCTTCTGGGACGGTGGGAGCTGGAGCTGCGGTTTCTTCGGGCTCCTCTGAAGGGGTCGAGGACTCCGTCGGCACGCTGCTTTCCTCTTCCTGGGCCGGGGTCGTCGATTCAGCCGGCAACTCTGGTGTCTCTTCGGGGTCTATTGGTGTCGTCTCAGCTGGTAATTCGACGTCTTGAGTTATTGTAGGTCCTTCCGCATCAACAGGGGTTGGCTCAGCAGCTACCTGAGTCGTAGTAGCATCTGGCGCGATGGTGCTCGGAATATCTTCTACCAAAGTAGTTTCCTGCTCAGGAAACCCTCCCGTGCTAGTGGTCACCACTTCCTTCCCCTCTTCGACATCAGGGTTAGTAGTTGGGGTTGCCTCGACAGGAACCTCCGTGCTAGTCTCAGTCGGCTCGATGTCGTCGCCGGGTGCGGTCGCAGTCGGCTCTGCCTCCGCTGGTACAGATTCAGTCACGGGAAGCTGTTCCGTGTTCGTCGGCACAATCTCAGTGAATGTCCGGACGGAGGACTGCGGAGAGTTCGCCGTCTCAGTGACAGTGACAGTGTTATCGACAGTCACGGTCTCGGTCGGGGCAGTCCCAAAGACGGTGGTCGTGGACACCTCGCCGTCTTCTGTGACGGTCTGAGCTGGAGAAGTTCCAAAGACTGTCGTTGTAGAGACCTCTCCGTCCGCGATAATGGTCTCAGTAACGGCCGGCTGAGTGACAACTCGAGTAACAGTGGCAGTGGACTGTTCCTCTGGTTCGAGAGTGACCGTCTGAGTGCCAGCTGGAAGGGTTTGGTAAACTGTAGACGGCTCGCCACCCACTGTAACCGTCGCCACTCGCGTTACCGTGGAGGTGTCGTACACCGTTGTCACATCTCCGTCCTCGGTGACTGTCTGCGCAGGAAGAGTTCTGGTGCGTGTAATCGTCCTCGGCGACGAAGCTGGCTGGGTGTAGGTGACAGTTGTAGGGATACCAGCACGAGTTACAGTGCTCACTCGTGTAAGCGTGGTACGGGCGACAGTGGAATACTCGGTCTCCGTCAAAACTCTTGTCGACGTCCGGACAGATGTGGTCAATACCGTGACGGTGGTTCTTCGTTGTCGTTAGCTTTGACACAGGATGCTCTTCTCCAACACGCTCACCTGGCAACAGTTGTGGTCTGTCTTACTGTGACAGTACGAGTGGGCTGCGGTGGTGGGCCACGTCCACCTCCTCGTGCAATATCATCTGGGTCCTCTTGACGTGCGACACGGAAACGGGAGATGTTCCATGGGAAGGCGTATGTTGTCAAGAAAAGCAGGCACCAAATTGCGATGATGTGCTGCAGCTTGCCTGCCATGATTAGCGGTTTCCGTGAACGGCGAGAATGATCGTGGTATACTGGCCTGCAAACAGACAGCTGCACTTCAACTGATATAGCAGTCCATTCCTCCAGTCGTCTCTGACAGTGCAACTGTGCCGTCCCTCCAGCCACTGTGCGACAAGCGGCTCAAATTCTAGACATGGAGTGGGGAAGAATGCACATTCCAGCATACGCGCAGCGGCGCCTATTGGTGGAGCCAAGACTTTCCAGCTATCAAGGAGGTTGTTCTACATTCTGATTATGCAAGAACGCGAATGGAACGTGTACGGAGTCCGTGATAGCAATTGTACAAGTGCTATTTCGGTCAAGTCGGCGACTCTTGCTCTTCCACCCCTCTGGAGATGGCCTCACAATTTCGCGGTGGCATCATCGAAAAAGAGGGATTAGTTTATGAATTGTCCTCTCCATGGGCTGGCATATTCAACATCTCGAGACACTCATCACCAGCAATTGGAACTGCAGAATTGTCGTGCGTCAGCATGTAGGTGCAAGAGAGTTCCGTATCGAGATTCAGAAAATTCAGGAGAGCTCTGCAGGCTCACGACACTGTGTACGCTTATCACATGATGAGATATCCTTCTCCCACATCCCCGGTCATCATGGATAGAGCAGGCAGGAAGGAGATGGGACAATACCCGATGCATAGTTATCGTTTCATAACATTCTGTTCACATGGTTGTACAGAAACAGCACTGTTGAAACCAGTTTCACATCTCTCAGGACGATGAAACATTCCTCAAAGGTGGCTCGACAGCTTCATGCGAGTCGGATAGAAATATCAATGTTGGTGCGCTCCGCTTTACCAAAATGATCAACTGAACAACATCAGCAATGCCCACAATCATGAATCGTGGATCGTAAGAAACCATTCACAGGTCCCAAAGCACAAGTTCTGACATTCGGTAGCAACATCGACCACAAGATTTCTTCACATTCGAACAGCGGTCCCATCCTGTGCCAGCCAGACTCCTGCTTTCTACTCTCAAAACTCCCTCGTGAACTACGAGACGAAATCTGGCGTTACCTTATCGGTCCAGAACGCGACATCACAATTTTCAAACCCAAGTCCAACGACGTCAGCTGCGAAACAGAACGACCAAATTGCTGTTACACTATCCCACTACCATTCAACATCAATACCTGTCGACAGATGCGCACAGAAATATCTCAAGCCTACTACGCCTTCAATACGTTCCGCTGCCCGATCGACGACAAGTGCAATATGAAACTTGTCTATTGGATCAGATCACTATCCAAAGATGACAGACGAGCAATCAGGAAAGTTGTCGTGGAGCTTCGGTTGAGCTATACAACAACGCCTTGGGAAGAGAAGCAGTTGCGGATGCTAGCAGACCTGCGGGATTATCCAAGTCTGTGTCTCTTCATGGAGTCGATGTCGGAAATTGATTTTGATCATGGCAAGCTGCTTTATGAGAATGGCTCGTCAGGCACGCAAGACAAGTCTGTTGTGCAGAAGTGGTTGGTGAAGATGGAGGTTCTGAAGGAACAGGTATTTGAAGCTGCTGCGTGGCGGGCAACAGAAGAACGCTTCTGGCAAGTTGTAAGATTTGACGTGGATTTGGTGGGATCAAGGCGTCCCTCAGTAAAGCAACCATGAGAGATTCGCCTGCCCTCCGACAAGGCGAGGATTTGCAAACGAGCAAACAGGTCCGCCGCGAGACTTCCGACACAGTCTATTCACTAGAAGGATTCAACTTCTGGATCTCCCAGTCTCTTCGTTCCCCAATGGAGCTCAATGCGACGAGCTGGCGAGGCACTTATGGCATGTTCCGAAGGCGATCGCCAAGAGTAATTGTCCAGCCACCGTGCGCTTGAAGGACCTCTTTGTGTTCAGTATTATGGGACGTCAGAGATCATGATCGCGATTGTCAACTCGCCGGGAATCATCGCCATCAATCGCGTTCGTTTTGCCGTTGCTGAGGGCGAGGGAGACAAGTGTTACAAGCCAGATGATATCTGCATCGAGGCAAAGTTTGAGAAACTGTGACGCTCTCCTCAACCTGATGGTGGAAACCACCCATCAGTGCCAGCCCAAAGAATTCACTTTGAGTATGCGTCGTTTGCGGTAGTTGGTCTTCGAGATGGTCTTCCAGGGAGTTTAGGTACTATGCTGACCCCATGGCTCACTCACCAACTCAACTTTACAAACCATAATCCTCCTTGCTCGAATACATGCAGATCCCCAGATCTGCACGAATTTGAGCACAGCCGCAAGACTGGAATCGACATCATAGTAAACTCATTGCATTCTTGATCAGGATTAGTTAGCAGGAAAGCAGCGCCATCACTCATCAATGTGCGTCAAAACAAAAATGATCGCTTCCAATCGCCAGTCTTTGATCGTACACTTCCCCCTTTTATCACACCGCTCGCTGGTAAAACCTTTCGTCATTAGCTCATTCAGGGCCCCAAATATATTCATCCACCTTTTCTCCTCTCCTTGGTTCGCATGTTGTCTTTCCCTCCTTCCAATGCTTCACAGCCTCCGGACCACCATCCCCATCTGCTCGATCATTGCATCTTGGGCATCGTTTCGTATCCGCCACTCTTCAGCGCTCGCGTTCAACGTAGGAGAGACATTATTGCATTCATGACTACAGCCTGCGGCACATCAGTCAATTGATCGTTGATTGGGACGGAACCTGCCCGGCCAAACTTACGAACAGTGCGGCAATACCTAATAGATAAGCCACCATGGGGGGAACATCTTGACGGTGTTGTCGGTTTGGCTTGATTGGGTTCTCTGAATTGGTTGTAGGTGGAGGTTGTGGTAGTTGCAATCGTTGCTCGTTGGTGTGTTCAATCTGATGGTGGCATACAGCTCTCTTTTATATTCCTCCTACACTCCCAAAGCTCTACGTACCAACGGCACTTTTTCCGCGTCCTCCGTGAAGCTCCAGCATCATCGCCACCATCGATCACGATATTACTACATGGGGTTAGAAGGAGAAACTCACGATGTTTAATTCCTGGCTCTGACTGGTCAGTTGGCTCATGCCAACAACTTTTTCTCATCATTTCGGCTCATCGTCACGACGAGCCATCGCACAGAAGACGTCTACGACGCTCTATCACCATTTGCATGGAAATTCTTACTGTATCGAGACTGGTTCGCAATCGATACCACGATCTTCCCAGGACAGCTTCCATCAATCGCCGTCTGTGCGAGTGTGGAGCAGCCAGTCACATGCCAAAGAAATTCGCCATGAAGGTGCAAAGTCCCGGAGATGTTGTTCCAAGCTCTCACGAACTGCCGTTATCGTGGGTCGAGGGCGAAGGAGATGCTCGCAGTGGAAGTTTCTGAGGACGTGTCGTGATCATGTGGACTGGAATTGATCTTAATGTGGGGCGGTCATGCTGGGTCAGGGTGTTCGCAGATGCCCGAGAAGCTGGCAGACTTGGCTGAATTTTGTCAGCTAAGTTTCAAGCTGATGGACGATCGCCATAGCAAATCCTGGTGAAACTCTCTGCACAGATGGGGATTGGAGACTTGGAAGAGACCCTGATTGTTGCGTTCGTGGGCACGCGATCGACGATCTGGAGACTTCACTCTCGATGAATAGGACAAGAGGCACTGCCACCTTGGGAGAAGAAAGCTGAAAGTTTCAACTCATTGATTGATGGAGATTTTATATCATGAGTGCACACTTCGTGCGAATCTAAAGCTGACCACGGCGCACGTAGCGCTTGCCCTTTCCACGACCACGGAACTTGCTGAGCTTCACAACGAAAGCTCCACGCTCGATGGTGTTGACAACGACGTAGCCGGATGGGTACGTGTAGTGATTCCAGGTTCCGACGAAAGTGGCGTTGCCACCACCTGGCTCGTTGTCGTCCTCTGGGTAGATGTCGAAGAATGCAACCTCCTCGATCTCGGATCCATCTTCCTTCTCTGGGATCGATGAGATATCGAGAACACGAAGTCCGGCGCCGTAATTGGACTGGTATGCCAAGCCATCGTAGATATATTGGTTGTGGTCGATGCTGCGGACGCCGCTCTTGTAAAATCCGGTATTCACTGGCTTCTCAAGCGATTCGATGTTGAAGATATAAGTGACTGGGAAGCCGTCGAGCGCTGGGGATTCTGGGCTGGCACGGTCTGGACGGAGACCCTCGTCAAGTTCGTCGTCCATGATCAAGTGAGTCTGCCAGTTGGGGTCGATGACCCAGCCTAAAAAGCAACGTATCAGCCATGTGTGCCCATCAAGTTCATGCATATGCGGCAAATCTGACCTTGGTGAGTGTAGCTCGCGCCCTTGTATGGCGTCCTTGAGATGACTGTGCTGGCGTTGCCACCGTTCTTGTTCTCTACCAAGTATATCGTGAGCGTATCTTCCTGTAGAATTTATTAGAAGGCAATCGTGTGTCAGGGGAGGAGAGAGTCAAACATTGTATCCGTAGCAGACATCACGACCGTTGTATTTCTTGTCTGGACCGCGGTAGACAATGCACTGAGCGTCGTGGATGTACTGGGGGCAAATATTAGTGATCACGTGACACTGGAACTTTTCAGTACCAATCGACACTTACACCATCCTGAGGCGCGCAGCCAGTCTTCTTTGGGTTCTTTGGATCCTTCACATCGATGAAGATCAAGCCGGCCGCGCAAGAATCGTTTCTCGGCTGAGCACCGACAGCGACAACGTAGTTCAACTCCTCGTTGACCACCACGTTGTGCGATCGACCAGCTGGGAGCTCGTTGAACCAGCCAGTAAGATCTGTGCGGGTGTCGAAGGTCTTCGGTCGGCGTGGGCTCAGGGTGAGCAGCTTGCGCATATCAAAGAATTGCACACCATGGTTCACAGCCTCGGACCCGACAACCAAGTAGTTGCCATTGGTCTTCAGCTCACGCCATTGCGATGGAAGAGCAGTGTGCTGCTGAGGAAGGCGTCCAAGGTACTCCAGCTTGCCATCTCTGGTGACTTCCGCGAAAGCGACACCATCTGATTGTCCAATAGCGGCGAACTCGCGACGACCAAAGGTCCAACCCCAAGAGCCAGAACCGGAACTGTTGTTGCCACCAAGCTCGGCGTGTGACTTGAAGTCGTACAGATCCGTGTCCTTGCAGCGGAATGTCTGGAGTGGGTCGCCCTCCTTGGCGACTGCCAGCCCGTCGCGGCACTTCACTGGCTTTCCCTTGCCGCTGGACCATTTATCGAAGCCAGACCACTTTGCACTCTGGTAGTCGCCGGCAACCTCGTGTTCGTGCCACTGCCTCATCTTCTCCTTGAAGGTTGTCAGTAAACGAACCGTTGATGTCGCCAAGCCGAACACATACCTCCATAATGTCGCTGTGCACTTTACCCGAGACATAGTCTTCCTTGGTGTAGAAGGCATTGGTAACGCCAGCGAGCGCCGGAATGGCGGCAGCAACGGCAGAGAACTTCATCCTGCCCGAGAGTTGAACGTGATTTCCAGGAAAAGTATCAGTTAGCTGTGATCAATGGGCCTGGGGAGCAAGGCAAATTTTATACAACTATCAGACCCGCAGATCTCTGCCTAGAAGGCATTGGGGGTGCATTCCACACGCCTTCGCTTGCATAGTACGAACCATTTCCACGAGGTGGATAGCGGGACAACGATGATACCTTCCTGTCGTAGTAAGTTGCCCTTCCAAGAGTTTGGCAGCACATGCGCTCAAGCTGGAGAAGTGCTTGAGGCGTCTTGGTATGGATGCAGCAAGCATATGAGCCAAGCCAGTGAGAGCTCCTCGGTGTGCTGTGGTTGGTGTGCTATAAGCTCGCCAAGGCCGTACACATTAGTGCCAAGATACTGGAAGTGGCGTACGCCGGACTCCATCTTTGATATGCAATTTGACCTGTCGACTGAGAGCCTGTGACCGTGTGTGAACACTTTGGAAGAAGATAGAGCTGCATTTGTCCGGTCCCGATCGCCAATGTGAAAGAGGTCATTCAACCTGGCAGTACGCTGCATGGAAGTCGACTGTCATGTCCACAGGAGCTAGTGTGCCTTGAGGGCGTAGCTCTTCGTAACGCATAAAGCCGAAGCTATTGAACCGGCAAGCGCAGGCTTTGAATGCGCATCATTGCTGCAATCGCAGTTCGTCTTGCCCGTTGAGTGCTAACCTGGTCCGAAGGATGCTCTTGCGTGTCCGGAACCATGTCCCAAAGAGGAAGGTAGTGTGGCTAGCCAAGAGCATTTGCGATACGAGTGGAGAAGTGTCAACTTTCCAGCTGTGCCAAGGGAACGATTACCAGAGGCATGCCACATGACATGCTTCAGTGCAATCGTTGCGTGACAGAAGCATTTTCCCAGATGTGGCCACCATCACAGTGTTGATCAGTCAACCAGCAACGGCCAGCTCGATGTCCTTTGGTGGGATATCCTTTCATGCTTCAGCACGTTGTGCACTGCACAAGTGGATTGTGCATCATCTGTTCCCGCGGACTGTGGGGCTCAGGTATTCCTATGCAGAGAGCACTCGCCGCATAGTTCAATTCGACTCGGCAAGCCGTCCAGGATACAGCACCAGATGCTTCGTTCCAGCAAACAGTTCTTCGTTATTGTATCGGGTATCGATCGCATCTGCCAACTCGACATGGATTGCACATCCGGAACCTCTAAAGACTTTCTCAGCGATCTCGCAAGAGTCCCTCAACCCGCATGTTGAAGCCCATCGGCTTGGGAAAACAAAATCTTCCGGAGACAAATTTACCCCATTTTGTGCCTCAACAAGCACTCAGGCAGTCGGAGATGCGCCACCATAGTTGATGGGTCTGATCGAAGCAGGTGATCCAGATTTCGTCCAATGATGATGTGAGGCTTGGCAGTGTGTTCCCATGGCGGCCAGAGTCGTGAAAGCTATCGGTAGGTAGCGTTCCAGGGACGCAGAGGAGAGGGTACTCGCAGGTATTTAATCCACTGGAGCCTGATGAGCATGTTTGCGCTTCCATGTGAGCTAGAGCAGTGCGCTTGCTTGGATGCCGAGTGACTAGCGCATCTTTTGAGCAAATATATGCTCAGACGAGCTTGGCCATGAGCAGCTGAATCTCATCTAGGGTCTCTGCAAATTGGACCTCTCCGAAACAGTGTTTCGAGCGATTCCCGATCAACGGATGTGGACACTGTTGGGCGCTCAATGATGCTCGTCTGGAGGAACAGGCACGTTTGCCTTCCGATCACCCTCTTTGTACTCATCTGGCAACATAACTCAGCCCATATCGAAAGCAAAACATGCTGATACAGCAACTCACCTTTATCTTCGTCCATACCAGGCATCATGATCTGCTTCTGCAGAACTGCTCGAATGTGCATGATGAACACGAATATCCACATCATTACGAGCAAGATCGTCATCAAGCTTGCTACCCATAGAATGCCTTCACTCTTCAGCTGCTGTCCGATCCTGGTCGTGGCAACAGTGAAGCCCACGTTTGGGAAAACGAACTGAGCTCAACGTTAGCACAATCGTAGAGCCTGCAATAGGGAAACAAAAATGGGTTCCCGATAGTACTTACAGCCCACCAAACAAGGTGAAACGACATCCTCCTCGCTCCAGCTAGCACACTCAGCAGCGTGATGCAGAAGAACCAGAAACTCAGTGACCACAGAAACATGGCCACAAAATCTGCCATCGTTTGAAGGACCACGACCACGCCAGGTCTCTCCAGGAAGTATGCGTCTTGATTCGGCAACGCCTGGCTCATTCCAATAAGCGCAAGCCCAGTGAAAGAAGGCGGTCCCACAGAAATGAACATTCCCGGTCTCAGGTTCGGTGCTGGCAGACCGAACTGCATAAGTCGATGAATGTAGATCGCGTACACCATAATGCTGACCATCCAACCTAGCCCTTGCATTGTCAGTCCGGCAACAATAATTGAGAGGCGATGGTGCACGGGCTGATCGCTGGCAATGGTGCTAGCAAGAGTTCCAGATAGCATAACGGGGAAGATTGGCAGAATCCAAGCCGGCGTCATACTTTGAATTGTCAGGCGATGGGGTTTGGCGGAGAACAGGTAGAGATATTGGAAGACTGCGACGAGGAACGTTATCGCAAGGTAGGTCCAAAACAGAACTCGGAGTGTCGTGATCAACCATTCTCCACCCTTGCCGTCTTCGTCTCGCCGCAATGTCTCCACGCCATAGGCCTGCATCCCAGTGACAATGTTTACGGCCGCAAGCCAGAAAGTTGGAAAGAAGAGCGCCTCGGTGGGGTGCATGAGAGACTTTTTCAATGTGCTCGGGTACAAGATGAATCGTGCTGCGATTCCAGAACAGAGTAACAAGAAGATCACAATGTCGAAGATGTAGACGATTTTGCCAATCGTGATGAGGCCAGCAAACTGATGTGGGGTCGTATGTAAAAGCAGAGCGATGCCGCCTGTGCTCATGGGAAGCGTAAACCAAGCCCAGGTAAAATGCTGAAGGCGAATGCGAAAAGGCACACTTTTTCGGGTTGCTATACTGTCGATCTCATTGTTTCCGCCCTCGTGGTGGGATTTCTGGCCGGCAAGTGGTGATTGTGCTCTAGACTGGGCTCGCGAGTTGCTGTGCAAGTCCAGCCGCGATGACTTCCATTTCCGCCACCACAGGGATTGCTCGTGGTGACCCATGGCCGCGTGATATCGAAAGGAGTGGCTAGCAAGTGCAAATCCTCATGCTGGTGGTTTGTATCCGGCCATTCTTGTTTGTTTTTCGGGGTTCGACAAGAAGGACCGGTGGCTGACTGAAAATGCTTATCAAGACATGCTGTACCAAGGCCAGCAGCGAAATTGTGTCTTCGAGATGACTTGTATATCCGGTAGACGTGAACTTGGGAAAGTGATGCCAGTCAATGCCAGAGCTGCTCGCGTAAGAGATGAGACGAGGTTTCCAGTCCAGTGGAAGAATGATGCGGAGGGTCCCGGAACCTACACGTGCGTACCCTTCCAGGCGATGACGAGTACCTTACTGTTCGTGCCTGCGAATCTGGAGTGAAACCTTTCTCACCAAACTGCAGAAAAGCCAACATTGATGAAGAAGAAAGTGATGGTAAAAAGCATGTCCACATCAGCTTGATTACGCGAGGTTCTTGGAATAATTATGACTAGTTCCATCTACGGTCATCCGTAGTTCTTCGTCCCACCGCTTTTTCTGCCCACTCTCGACCCCTATCCCCTTCGATTTGTGCCATTCCTGCTTAATACGCCCAACGTTGCTCGTGCTATTGAGCTTTTCCTCCGAGATGGATCTCTGGCTGCAGCTGAAGCAAAACTGCAAAGCGAGGCGCCCTCCACGGCGTGGCATTAATGAAGACATCTGAAGCCCGTCGAGCACGCCCGTGGCAGTCTATGGCGAGCCTTGGGAGCAGGCACGCCACTTTGGATCGATGTGATGTGAGCCGCGGGAATAGCAACACGAGTGCTGGTCAGACCTTCGGTAAAGACTGCACCCTCGGATGTGCAGCCCATTGGAAGTGTCGACATTGTGCCTTTTCAAGTCGGACAAGTCCTATACAAATCTCTGACGGGATCGAAGTAGCGGGAGGCACGTATCGCTTGCGTGGTTTCGGGATTGGACTGCGTTCGGCTCAGTGCTGGCTCCACACAGGTATGCTCACGCTCTTCCGTCTGATCGTCGAGGTCCATATCAGGTTCGGTGTGCTGGGGTTCGGGTGAGGCATCGGAATGGGAGTCAAGCTCTGCACTCCTTCGCATGCGACGTCTGCGGGAAGAGTGCACATTTCGGCCATCACGATAGCGGAAGACGTGCCACACTACCACAGCGTCAGTTCACGATTGGCTCTCTTTCGATCCTTGCGAAGTGGAGCTGTCACTGACACAACCAGCGAATGATCCAGTTGTCCGAAGTCTCGTCATCGGAGTCCTGACCGAGAGCATAAATCATCTTCGTATCGGAGCGGGCCCGGTGGTATATGCGCACTACCTCTCTATCCAGGACATCTTCGTCTATGTGCTTGTAGGCGTATGGCGCCTCCACCGACGGATCGCCTCTCAAGTGCGCAGCGAGACCATTGCGATCTGCGGACAATCGGTTCCAGCCCTCAACAGCTTCAGTCTGTCGGAATGCTATGAGCATGCCATGAAGCACCGACTATTCTGAGTTTCCGTACCTTCATGTTGAAATAGAGCCGCCGGTGAAGCTTGTTCCCATCGCTCAGACCTAGTCGCTCGAAGAATCGCTTCTTTGGCTCGGATTGTGCCAGAGACTTCGCCATGGGAGCCATAACACGTGCCTGACACAGACCACAAGTAGGGACAACCGCTACGTCGTGGATGCTTGAGGGGCCACTGAAATGATATGATCGAAATGCATAGGCTCGAAGTTAGGCCTGTCCGGTGCGTTGCATTCATTCAGCGCACACCTACCAGACCACTCTCGATCTACCGCTACAGGAAGCCCGAGGCTGTGTTTATAGCATGAAACTCCAGATCACGCCTTGAATGTCGAGATTTGGCTCCGACGAGAGTACCGATCGAATTTTTCGAAAACCCGATCTAACTCGCGCAGCAAGTCTGAAGGAGTTCGGCGGCAACATGGTCTCTCTTCGTGCTTGCACATGCCCTCTCTGTGTGTGCGAGCTTGTTCACTAATCAATAACGCACAGGCCATTGAATTCCTTCATCAAGTTGGCGACCAAAGCTGGGCCAATAGCAGTGGAGTATCGCACTTGTGACCCGAACTGGCATAGCGCAAGCATACGTGAATAATTCACCCTGTAGGGTTTCAGTTCAGCGGACGCTGCCAGGACTCAGAAGCATAGCCAAGACAAGATCTGCGCCGAGGATCTATCGCTCGATCAGCATCCGCTATTCAGTGCTAGTCCGAGGGTTGATCTCTGTACGCTATTAAGGCTTGAAGGCGCTTTTGCATGATGCTCTATACTTCAAGTAATGTCAGATCAGGTATGCCTGTGGCGCAGGTGGGCACTTCTTTATCGATCTAGCAGTCCCGCCCCACTGTCAGTCTACGACAAGAAGGTCGTGGATACGGAGTGCGATTGGCAACCGCGTTCAATGTTCAACGGAATAGCACAACGATGATCCCTGCATTGAGCGACTCCACGATCGAATTACCACGAAGCCTGACCTTCAAGCAGTACAGTCCGGCCGTTCCTATACCATGTTCAGTCGACCCTGTCCAGCTTCATCAGGCCAAGTCAACAAACGACCACAATCGCAGAGTAACATATCACTGGCGAATTTGTCAATAATGCAATATCTGCTTGCTGCTCAAAGCAGCCTAGCAGCACAACGACACAGCCTATAGACCCAACGCGAACTTTTTCGTGCTCTATCCGGCGACAGAGGTAGCTTTCAGTTCTCCCGCCTCCGTGTAGGAAACATCTCATGCGCTACCCGCGATTATAGCCTGAAAGAAGCTAGCGTGAAGAGAAACTTTTGAGCATCGTTCGACCACTCCGTGCATCCCGTGGACCGAAGCCGCGGATTCCTGAAGTCAGATCAGATCAGCCTTGAGTTGCTAGAATGTGACAGGGTCGTTTTCTGATTCGGGTCCAAACGCTGTCCTTGATAGCATAATCACAGAAGTTCTTGTAATCGATGATTGCCGAGCCAGCCCGGGCCACAAAGGAATTGCGTACCTCTGAGGAGTTTTCCTCAACGAGCGATTTCGCACCTGGAGTGGTCTATGACTTGTGGTCCAACAGCGGCGAGGGCTGACCTCAGCTTCCCCTTAGGATCCTGTTCGCATTCGATTTCATCTGAGTGCTGGCCATCGGAGAGTGCGCAATAGCCATCAGAGGCCAAGTTAAGAAGAAAACACTCAGAGCTCTGCTTGGTCCATTTGCAGGTTCGCTTCTCCCATCCCCAATATCAATGGCTGCAGTGACTTGTTCCCAGAGCTGGTTGATGCAACGAAAGACTGCCGCTCCACTGCACAGATTCGTCAATTCTTCGGATCTTCCAGTGCCGGTCGTCAGCTCGAAGAGTAGCTGTAGGAGATGTAGCCCGACTGTGAGGTATAGACTCTTTGCGATAGCTACTGACTTCGCAGAAGTCAACCCTATTAGTCCATTGAATGCTGTCCGTCGGGATGCGCAGTTACCATTCCAGTGAATGCATGAAGTGGCGCAGATGAGTTCGTCAAACACACTGAATGTTTCACTGCTCAGACATGCGACATTCTCGGAACTCTCGTTGCGAGAACGACTGGCTGAACGTAGCTGGCCCATAACTACAATCGCCCTTCCTATCGATGAATCCAAAGCGGCATGGTATGGCCACGTATTCCATTTGGCACCGAACTCGGTGAGAAAGCAACCAGGATCCATGGGATTTTCTGAGCTGAAAAAGACGATCAGCTACGAATGGTAAGTACACGCTCTGCAGACAGGTCTTGAATCGACGAGACTCACCCCAATGTGCCGGCAAAAGACGAACAGTTCGCGATCGATCTCGTTGTCGAGTCCTGTCTGTACTCGGTACTGAATCAGTGACTGAGCGCCTGCCGCATGCGGGCATAATCCTCCGATTGTACGCATTTCGGCTCCGGGTAAGCTTCGCAGAGTGAACTGAATGGTTGTCAGTACAGTCAGTGGGCCAATGGATCTGGCACACACCGTAAAGAAGCCCGTGAGGAATACAGCCATGAGTACAGAGTCGTCTCTAAGCTCTTCGGGGGATTCCATCGCCTCTCGCAGACTTGAGATACATGTTTTATATGCTCGTCTTGCATCTGTCAGAAGTCCCGGCTGGCAACTCTCGATTGCCGCATTGGCAAGTGCAGCAGCCTTGAGCGCATGGGAAAAGCAAGCGGCGGGATGGCCAGCGTGGAGCTGCGGAAGTACATCGAAAACCATGATGCCGGAGCTGTCCGAAAAGGAACCAAAAAGCGCAGAGATACAGTACACCTCAGCTTCAACATCGATGCGATACATCATCGTGCGAAGGAGCTGCGACTCCATCTTCTCTGCCCTGCGTTTGTCTCGTCGTTCAGCCTTAATTCTCCTGACTCTTTCTGCTACCTGCGACGCTGCACGCGAGTTCTGCTCTCGGTGGAGCACGTCCCAAGGATCTGGATAGCCTGGGCAGTCTAGCTGGAGACGTACGCAACGCAGACACGCAGGCTGCTGCATATCACACTATTGCGAATGTCAGCTAGTGGATTCTCGACTTTCGCACTTGCTATGCATCTGTACCTTCACTTTCGAATCCCTGCAAGTCGAGCATCCCAATGGAGGTCTACCCATTTGCGGCAACCCACTCAGGCGAAGAGCCAGAAACAGTAAGAAAGCTCAAGATCATCAGTGACAGCATGTCTTTGATTGTGAAGGTGACGGCAGAATGTCCACGGGGTTCAGCAACGAAGACCCATGCTGATAGAAATGGTAAATAAGCCTTCCAACGCGAGTCAAACAATATAGGCTTCATCGGACAAACCCTACAGACAGCGGGCTTCCTAGATGTAGTTCCTGGTGGTCTGAATCTTAATTTAACGCACAAATCCGCCCTCCGACACTTCGGGAATATGTAAGCTCGGTCTGGTCACTTCTCGCGGGGCTCACTGTCGACTGCTCCGTCTTTGCTCCCACGAGCGAGCAAGTGAGCAGGAACTACAGGGCCTTGAACTTTCTAGGATTTCTCCCTGGTTGTCGGTATGCGACTTTGGAACACGAACGGCGAACGGGTAGGGGAGCCGCTTGTCCGTCGTGCAATATCAGCAAGTATCGTGACTCAGGAGTCTCGGCAGCAGGGGTCTGGTGCTGGGTTGGGGTGTAGCTGTCGGTACGTGCACTAGGCTCAGTTGTCAGATGAAGTCATGTCAGTAGCACCACGTAGAGATTAACCACTCCAAATAGCTCGTTTCGCCAGCGACGCGCTTCTCGTTACTATCACAGAATGGGTGTGTTTTCTTCTGTCGCGTTTTGGAGATAGCGGCTCGTGAGCCAGGCGATGGTCCCTTGATCGCTCATAAGCCAGTGGACAGGAGATGTGTTGGCTCAACGGCTTGGCTGTCATAATCCACATACTTGAAAGGTAAGTGATGACCCTAGATCGATGGAGCTCTTCTCCGCGGATCTTGACGCGCTTCCGTGTCGTACTGTACACACTTCACCAGAGGCACAAAAACAAACGAAAAACCCCCTCTGCGAATCGCAAACTGTAAGCGAGGCTTCAAAGGCAGTGAACGGAAAACGTCCCGAGGTTTCTGAATGTGGCGAAGCGAGTCTCTAAGCAAGCTTGAGATTTGCTCCGAACTCAGCGCACTGCGAGTATGAAGAACTTGAGGAGTGAGGTTGAAGAGGTGTGACGATACTGAGAGTCCGGACCTGGCAAGATGCATTATCCCTCCTCATATCTTAGCTTGACTGTAACTGCGCGTCTCGATTTCCACTCGAAACGTGAGAGCAATGTTTTGAGGTTTGTTTTGTCAATGCTCAGCAAGTGAGTATTTCGACTTATATGGCATCTGTGTTGACACCGTTGACAACGCCGTCTGCCGCTGTTTGGCTCTTTCTTTGCTCTGCAACAATCTTCGCTTGTCTTTCGGCCCGTTCGCTGAATCTGTCCGAAAACAAATCAAAGTGCTGTCGCATGACAAGAGTATACTTCACGAACTCCTCCATGCAGTCTACGACTCTATCTCGGTTGCTGGATGGCATCAGCCGACTACCGCCTTCTGCCTCGATGAATGCCGCCTCGTCTGAAGGGTCCACTGCATCGGTGAACTGCGTGTAGGCCTTTGGGATCGAGGACTGGTTCGGAATCGTGAACATGCGCATCCAGCGTCCCAATATGCGAAGACTGTTGACAGCATTGAAAGATTGAGAGCCACCGGAGACCTGGAGAACTGACAATGTACGACCTTGAGTTGGGCGAACGGAACCAGCACTCAAGGGAACCCAATCGATCTGATTCTTGAAAACAGCAGTGAGATTGCCATGTTGCTCTGGCGAAACCCAAACGTGGCCGTCGCTCCACTTGCTCAGATTTCGCAACTCCTGGACTTTCTCGTGCTGGTGTTGCACATCGTCTTTGACGGGCAAACCGGCGGGCTCGTAGAAGCGAACATCGCAGCCCAGGCGGAAGAGGATGCGAGAGCACTCGTAGGCGAGCAGTCTCGAGTATGAGCGGGCTCGGAGGCTGCCGATGAGGACGAGGACGCGGAGTCTCTGGCCTTGATTCTGGGCCAAGTCGGCCTCGACGAGCTTGAGCGCTGTACTAAGTTCTACTTTCGAGATCCAATCGTTGCGGGCAACATCATCGCGCAGCAGAAAAGGGCGATATTTCTCGCGAACAGCCGGGTCGTCGTCTTCTGTAGAAATGGCAAGAGTCCGCTTGTGGTACGCCGGATCTGGAGGAGGCACAATGGTCTGCCGAAGGACCTCGGTGTTGTTGAGGTCGCCGTTGATTCGGACAGTCGTCGCCACGGACATAGCTGGTCTTGCGTAGTGCGAGAAGCGATAAGCGGCTGTTGTTATTGGCGATTTGGGAGAACGGAAGATCAGAAGGCGGTTCAACATGGAGAAAGCGACGGTCAGTCTGGCGGATCTGCAGAGTGTTGATCTCCAAGCACCTTCCACTCCAAGTCTCTGCAGCGAAAATTTGTTCGTAGTGCCATGGCGTCTGGTGGCGAGGAAGGCGCCACTTGCAGAATGTCACTAGACGACATGTCGCCAGCCAGGAAGCTGGGCAAGCCGGGATTTCATGTGCCAAGAGAAGCTCGGATGTTTCATCACGTCTTTCAGGTTGTATCCATCTGACGGTCCATGAGCATGCTGGAGGCCAGCTTGGGATACCTTTGAGACAGAACACATGCGACACCACTCTTCATTATTTGTATAATATTGTACAATCCCGGGTATCATGCCAAACAAAACGCCAATGTAGCCAAATGCCAGCGAGCCACGTCACCAGTAAGCAGCAAGCAGCAGCAAAAGGCCATGTTCCCTTCAACGCTCATCGCTTCATATGCTCCCATGACTCGTATACTGCGAGCCATTCATTAATTTGCGTTGCGGCACTTCTTCTTCTCCCCTCCTTCCCGATTTGCGCACATGCAGGCATGTGATAGAATGTTGATGTAGCTTCCTTTCTCTCTCGTCTCCCCCAAAAGCAAACGCCTCGGCCATGCTCGAAAATATATCCTTTTCCCTTCCTAGTATTATCGTACAGGTGATGCAATGCGAAATATTCGACAATCGAAGCCTTTGCCGGTAGCTGGCTCGTGAGCTGTTGGCGTAAGTGAAATTGTTGGCTTTACTGTGAGCTCGCCTCCATGGCTTTCACTCTTGCCAGGACCGAAGAGCCTTTGCGCTCAGGACTGCCTCGCAGCGCTACGTCCTGAGACTTGCGTGTCGGAGACAACTGGACAGACGCCTGCAATGAACCGGTACTCGTCCTGATCTTGGAATCTTGCTTTTTGGAATCTTCTTCTATTTTGCTGTCTGGAACAGTCGTTGGGGTAGTGGGCCTCGCAGGATCCGTGGCTGGCTCCGCGGTCTCCTCAGTCGCATTCTCTGGCGCTTCGCTTGGCTCTGTGCTCTGCCTTGTGGCCGCAGCAACATCTTCGGTTGGCTCTGCAACCGCGTCATCTGCTTTCGCGATCTCCTCTTTGGCATCCTCGAAGGGAGTGGGCGGAAGTTCTTTCTCTGCTCCATCCTGTGCTTGCGAGTCCACGGACGCTTGCCTTGCAAAATCATTCTCCTCGATCGCGTTCTGCTCGATCTCCTTTTTCTCGTCATTCGCTTCGGTAATGGCAGATGTCGAAACACGCACACTGGGTGTTGGTCTCTCCTGGAACACATCGTTCTCGGGCTGTGATGCATCCTTATCGGCGCATTCTGGAATGTCATCCAGACTTTGACGGCCGCTTGTGGATCCTCGCGTTGACCCTGGCGCAGATCCATGGGCTGAGATAGGCGAAGGAAGCCCACTTCGCGGCAGAGAGGCGAAACATGGTACAACGCCTCCACCAAGTCGTGCCCAGAACATGCGTTCACGCAAGCGAACACTCTCCTCCCAAGCGGCCTTCTGATCGTCTTCGCTGTCGCACTTCCAGTGCCCATCGCGCACCATGCGCAGAAAGCCAACAAAGTCACAAGTAGTCCGGACTCGAGAAGTGCAAAAGTCGCAGAGTGGCTTGGAGACGTTGTCCTCCTCGGACGTTAGAAAGCGATGCCTGCGCACATACTGTTCTTGCCGTTTGCTCTCGCCACACAAGGTGCAGGCGAAATAATGTTTGTTTTGCGGGTATGGCTCGACGTTCAGAGTACCTGCGACCAGTGATGCGAGTACCGTTCTTCGGCTCAAGAAAGATAGACCTGGAGCAAGGTCGAGCCTCAATGTCGGTTCGATATCCTCAGTCAAAACACGCTTGTAGAATTTGCTGTCCTTCAAAGGTGGTATCGTGGCAGCCGCATTGTGATATGCCGTGGTCGGACTTGTCTGTCCGAAGGAGAACGCTCCTGGCAGATTTGGCGAAGAGGACACAGAGCCGTACGCAGAGTATAGCTGGGTCGCATTCGTCGCTGCACCAGTCTGATTGCTGTTATTACGAGAATGAGCACCCAATCGGCGGGCGAGAAGCAGCAAATCCTGGAAGTCCTCGAAAGCCTTGGTGTCGTTTCTCAGCACTGGGTTGATCAGCGAGGAGAAATGGAGTGGATGCTCAGGTGACTGATCAGCCACGCTTTGCAGAGAGGGCGACAGCTGCAGCGGCTCGAGCATGGCGTGTTGGGTGGTAACGGGCGTGGAGGGCACGCTCGGTTCTCGGGTTCCTGGCTGATCACTTTCCAGTTTCTCCATGGAGCCCTTGAGATCGGTCAGTTGTTCACGCTGCGCGGCCATGAGCTGCTCGTATTCTTCCAGTTGGCCTCGGAGCTGCGCGTTTCGCTTCTCAACAGCTTCGGTATCTTTGCGCGCGGCAGCCACCATGGTATTCGCCTCTTCGAACAATGCAGTGGTCAGATTTTCCAGCTCGCCCTCGACTTGCTTCTTGCCCTTTTCTGCTTCAGCTCGGGCTATCCGCTCGGCGCTCAGCTCCTTACGCAGCCCGGCGATAATCTTCTGCATGTCGGCCTGGCGGACTAGCACTCCGCTGCTCACCAAGGCCTTGTGTCGGTGGTTCTCTTCTTCCAGCTGTGCCACCTTCTTCTTCGCCTGTTCCAGCTCATGTCGCGTCTGCTGCAGTGAATCATCGAGGTTGGTTTGATAGTTGATCGCGTTGACCAGTTTCGTGCTCAGCATGGCCACCTCGGCGCTGAGATCCGGATTGTAGGAGGAGTCATTGTCGTTCGTCGGCGGCGGGGTCTGCACGGCGTGCACGGGCGAGGGTGTTCGCGTGTCCATGACGGCGTCGTCTCGCATTGCGGGCATCGGGGCGTGCGGACTGGCTACCGCGGCCATCCTCGTGTCATGGAAGTCGGGCGTCGAGTGTGTCTTCGTCAGGCGATTGGCGAAGAGGCGTGAGCGAAGGGTGGAGACGGTGGAGGTCGTGGGCGGTGGGTTGGGCGTGGCGGAGCGCTGCAGTTGCGAGGTTGGTCTCAGGAACTGCGCGGCAGAGCCATGACCGGAACTCAGTAGGAAGCTGTCGGGTTCTGGGTGTCAGATGTCTGCGGACGCAGCGGGTCGGAGGTGCAACTCACTCCAGCTTGGCGGCGACGCGGAGACGGCGGGTGAGAGAGAGGCACCGTTGCGGTGTTGCAGACGGTATGGCCTAGCGCTCGCTCGTCGGGCGTCGGTCTCGTCGTCGTGGGCGTCGCAGCAGAAGGGGCAGTTCGGCCTGGAACACCGCCACACAGCACGTGTTCAAGTGGTCTGCCGCTTGCAGCGTGTACGCCTTCGTCTCGTCGCTTTCACACCGCGTCTGGCCCACCGGACATGCCGCCGTATTTGAAGGGTCGAGAGGATTGAAATTGGAGTCGTCGTACAATGATGAGCTGCCACTGCCTTACGCGCGCAAGGACAGGTCCGCCGTTTCCAGAGGCTGGGCGCCACCGGATCATCCCCGTCACCACCTCCTGCGCCGACCCGAGACTCATTGAGCCGCATCAAAATAGGCTGACGAGATGAGAACTTGTGTCATCTGAATCGCCGCCCATTCCCGACTGCACTCGGCTGTGTCATCTCGAGCAGTGCTGCCCATGTCTGCGCGTATACAACTCTCGTGTGCTGCTGGCATCTCATTTACGCCGTTGAGACGTTCATCTCTCTGCCAATAACAACGCCTACAACAAATTTCACCGCACTGCACATTCTACCAGCAGTATCCCATTTGTCACACGTTCGTACACGAGCAGCGTGGCGGTATGCTCTTGGCATCACTAGGCTTCAGTCATCACTTCGTCCAGGATTCGAGGGCAGTAGTAGAGATCAGGCGCGGTTGCACTATGTCTTCCTGCCGGCGAGTTGACTGTGAGGACAGGCCGCTCACGCTCGGCTTAACGAGCATCACGGAAAGTGCGTCTCTCATACTTTACGCTTCACCTCACGTACAGTGCATTGAAGAAGACACCCGGCCCGGCGTCGAAGCCGACACACAAAATCTTCAGCCAAAGCAGGCCCGTCCGGCATAACATCGTCAGCAAGCAACCAACATGTCTTCCAACACTGCCACAGCGGTCCGCTTCGCCGATGTAAGTCAAGCACTTTCTGACGACTATCTGGCCCTTGCCTGACAAGCCCCAGGTCGCAGTCACGCCGACCGCCGCCGAATACAAGGGCATCTACCGCAACAAGCAGCAGCACGAGCCCGACTTTGATGCAGTGCTGGACAGAGCCGGCCAATCATGCGTCAAACACGTCCTCCTGACTGGAATGTCTTTGCGAGATGTGGACTTCATCCTGGGCATCTGCAAGCGACGACCAGAGATCTGTACGATGACAGTTGGCGTCCATCCATACCACGCATCCGAGCCCTGGAACGAGGCACCAAACTATTTCGGGGTGCTTAAAGGTCGCATACGCGAGCTCATTGCGCTCGGCCCAAGCTCCCCACTGAAGGCTTTTGGTGAGCTTGGTCTTGATTTCGACAGGACCGAGAAGGCTTCCAAGGAGGTTCAGATCTGGGCGTTTAAGGCACAGCTCGACATGATTGTGGAAGAGAAATGGGACCTGCCACTCTTTCTTCATTGCCGCAACTCTGCGTCGGAGTTCATCGAGATCATCACGCCTTACATATCCAAACTGCCACGAAGCGGCCTTGTGCATTCGTTTGTTGGAACCGTGGATGAGATGCAGCAGCTTGTCTCACTGGATCTGGACATCAGCGTTAATGGATTTTCGTTCCAGGATCCAGCTTCGATAGAAATGGTCAAGGCTCTGCCTCTCGACAGGCTACAGATTGAGACTGACTCCCCTGGGGTTACATCAATCCCAATGGCGAACTTGCGAAGAAGTTCCCAGCACCAAGTGAGGTCGTCGCGCATCCGAGTAAGAAGCGCGACAAATTCGAAGCGGGCAAAATGATCAAAGAGCGTAATGAGAGCTGTCTCATTGCGCAAGTCGCCTCAATCGTGGCCGGTCTCAAAGGCATCGAGATAGATGAGGTCGTCAATGCGGCATACGAGAACAGCACCCGCATGTTTCGACTGAACAATGACTCCTAAGCGGAACTGGCTCCGCGCGACCGACATTCAGGCAGCAACCTACCAAAACGGACACCGATTGTGCATCCACTCACTGACTCGCGCTGCACTTGCTCACTTCAAACAGCACTTTCCGACTGCGCAGCATTTGACTTCATCTACCACCTTTTCTGGCACCTGCTGCCTCGCAACTACCTCAACATGGCCAAAGTCAAACCTACCTTCACGTCCTTGCCAGAGGACATCCTGGTCATGCTTCCAAATTATCTACGCAACATCGAGGACTACACCAACTTGTCTTCAACATGTCGCAAATTGCGCTCATGCATGGCAACAGCACTTCCAAACACCATTCTCCGCCTCGCTGCAGCGCAAAGCACTACCTTCTTCCGTCCTTCGCCACATTTCCTCGTCATGGCGACGGCTCGCGAGTTAGGGAATTGGGCTCGTCAGTCCGATGACAACGAGGCATCTTTCGTGTCTCACTGTCAACTGCAAGGCATTGACGGCATGCTCGAACTGGCTCTGACTCACTGCGGCCTGACAGTCCAGCGCATCCGCGAGCTCTACGAACTGCGCATGTCCATCATCAACCCAGTCACGGACATCATTGATAAGTGTGTGGGAAAGCAATGGTACAGCAATCCAGGGTTCTGGGACGGAGGCGTCAGCGATGCCTATACGATCTACTCGGAACCAGCCATCAATTTCTTCCACCTGGCCATCTACGGAGAACTGTTTGCTCCAGAATTTGATCACGCCTTAACTGGTGCATCTGGAAGGCGATTGAGCGTGGACACAAGATTGACGTTCGTGCGATACTGCATCCCAGAGCCTTCCGCGGGCAACGGTTCAAACACTGGTCCTTACGCAAAAGATGAGAAGGGAAGCTTCCTCAACATGCCAAGCCAGAACAATCTCGCAGTCACCTGGACGATCAACTCTTCACGCTGGCGTCCACACTGGAAGAAGTTCCGCACTGAAGTTGCGGGTTGCGAGGAATTCAAGGACAACTTCGATGATGGATGGTGGTATGTACCCAATCTGGGTGCAGACGAGGAAGGCGGCGTGGATGCACACTGGAGACAGAGAATGTATGAGAACATTCTGATCTGCCAAGGACTGGAGGGCATGGGCATGATACGACCAGACTTGCAGGGCGCTTGGGTTGAGAAGTGTAAAGAGTGGAGGAAGCAGATCGCAGAGCTGAAGGAGGAGCCTGCGATGGTGCACTATGGGCGGCAGGCTACGCAGGAGTACCCTTTCTTGCTGGGCGATTTGAGGATCTGCATGAAGGGATACGTTCCGGGAACTGAGTGAGTGAGTGGCAGGCAACAGCGAGGACGTATGGACAGGCAGACACAGGGGGGATGTATATGACGATGCATTGGCGTTTTGGGAATTCAGCCAGTCCTCGACGGAGAACTACGGGCACAAAGTGCTACAGAGCCGACTACGCAGTTGCCGCCTAGGCACATGCCCGATCTTCCATCGGGATCTACAGGGCCTCAGAGCCACAGCCGCGTCGATACAATGAGGTTCTCATGAACTTCACCAGTCCTCCATAGTAAAGCTACAGGAAAACAGTCTTCACTGCTCTTCTCGGAATTCCATAATTCCAGTGTAAATCCTACCTGTGTCATCACATCGTCCTGTCATTCCGAAGTCCCCATCTATCCAAACATTCCCCATATCCCTCAAACATTCTCCCCCCAACAAGTCTCATTCAAACAACTCATATACGCACTCGCCGTATGCCCCCAATCCACAGAATCCGTCTGAAATCCATTCCCGCGATCATTCTTCAAAAAGCAATTCCCGCCCCATAATTGAATTGGTTTCGTCAAATTCGCATAATATGTCACAGCTCTACATGGAGGATTTGTCCCTGCTTCATTTCGTTCATCGCATTTATCGAGACAGTCTTGGAAGGTGTAGACTGTGATTTTCCCGCCGAGGTTGGAGAGGGTGGTGTTGGAGGGGTTGTAGAAGGAGGGGCGGTTGACTTGGTATTGGGTGTAGCATTCTTGGATATAAGGTGTGCCGGATTCGGAGGTGGTGGTTTCGGTGCTGTTGCAGGAGAATTGGGCGAGGCCCGTGGAGCCGGATGTTACTGCGGAGGTTGTGGAGGTGGCTATTGAGGAGGTGGGGGTTATGGTTGTTGTTGAGAGGTCGGTTTGGGTGCTGTATGGTTTGTTAGTGTTGTGAAGGATGTGGACAGGCGGGTCTATTGCTTACGCTTCCTGGCTGTCTCCAGTTTCTGCGTTCTGGTCTTCGTCGCTGCTGCTTTGCGATAGACCAACACCGAGTCCGACACCAAGTCCGATTGCCAGTGCAAGTAGAATCGCGCCGATCACGATCCATATTAATCTTTTGCGCTTGTTTGGTCGGGCCTGTGCAAGGCCAGATTCTGCAGCGGTGACATTCGCGAGCTTCTCGTCCTGGGTGCCGTATGCTGATGAGTACGCCTGATCATCCTTGTAACCAGGTGGGTACGAGTAGGCAGGCGAAGTGTTCTCGTGCAGACTCTGAGGAGCTTCCACTGCCCGGTCTGGTGCTGGTATCAGGCCATCTGCGCCGCTGCCCGGCACCACTTCTGGAGCGTGACTTCCGTCGTTGTGCATGTTTGTGAGCGGGCTGTACCCGCCTCGAGACGCCAGTTTCGCAGTTTTGGAGGAGTTTGGTAGCAACTAGTGTCGCCACCAAATATGTATGTTGGATGCAAGGAGAGGAGGGCTGAGAAAGGATGCCTACCTGATGACATGCTCTTGCAGCATATTAGCTTCTGTTGTCGCACAGGCGAAAGGCGGGTTGCAATGTGGCCAAGCATCTAGAGGGCAAGAATAGATCCTTCGTTGATCAACACAGCCTGTCGCGACCAATCTCCGCTGCAGACTAGTCACATCCAACAACGCCAATGCGGTAGCACTGCCAGGCTGGGCCGGGACTGTACTGTAGAAGTGGTATGCTTTACTCATCATTCTTTCTTTCATGGCGACTTGCAGCTCAGATGGGCCATGCCGATTCCGAAATTCTCTAGCTGACGCTGCGAGCAATATATGTAGGACGCTTCTTGTGGACATCTCAAGACGTCTCCGGAAGTGCTTCGGTGCTCCCACGTGTTGCGTCGTTAGCGCGGAGCGGCTGAGAATCCTACGGTTCCTTCAGCTCATGGTGCAAGGGCAAAGTTCTGGAGATGAGTGATCCTGAGGCAGGAATTTTCACAAGCCACAGCCACAGCTTCCTCCTCCTTTGTGCAATTGCATGAGCGCACAGTCCGTTTCTCCTGCTTGTCAGCAGACATCCGCTCTCGCTCTCGCCTGCCAGAAGTTTGAGTCGAGATGATGCTCCCAAGGCGCCGCCAGGTATCACGCGTGGAATCGCTTTTCGAGGCCAGGGCATCCGGACGCCATTGTGGTCGCAACCAAGAGGAAACATCAAGCCGGCCTTCCAAGATCGCGTCTCCAAAGCAGTGCTGGAGATAGCCAGACAGACAGGCCGCTGATTCTGGCTGGTCCGGGATCGAAGAGTGGTCTGGAAAGCTCACAGGACACGAAGTGCCTGGCCGTCTCGTCATGATTGCAGCTACAAGTACGGAGGACCATACGGGTCGGACGGAAAAATGACCAGGATGCCCATCGAAAGGGGATCTTTCCGCCGAACGCCGAGTGAAGATACGAAACGCGTAGGCGTGGCGAACGTTTCACATTGCCTCGCATTAATACAAAGCAATCTTCCGCCTCGTACAACACCACAATGGCCTCAACAGATCTCCCGCGCGTCGACGACATTTCTCCGTCCACTGGGCTATATCTACAGACAATGCTGTTCCTGCATCCTCCTTCACTGCTTGTTGTTGTCCAAGCTTTTCCAAGATGAGAGCTTCGCAGACATTGTCTTACTTTCTGGGCCTGGCGCCCACTGTGCTGGCACAGTTTGGACTCAGTGAGGAGAGCGACAGCTTCGTTGTTGATTCGGGCGGCGACAATTCCCTGGTCACGACTATTCGCAAGTCCGACTGCGATGTCCGGTCGCTAGTGTATCGAGGAACAGAGCTTCAAGGTCCCCAGGATCAAGGCACACATATCGGATCGGGGCTTGGCAGCGCAAATGTCACTGCTGAAGCCGTAGGCGGTAGGCATCCGCTGTTCAGTTTCGCTGTATGATGCAGTAATCTGACCTTTTCGCAGACAAATATGTCAAAGTCACATGCAATGCCGGTACCTTGACACAATACATTGTGGTCGTCTCGGGTCAGAGCAATCTGTACATGGCAACACACATCACAGCAGAACCACAAATTGGCGAACTTCGTTACCTGGCGCGCCTCGATAGCGCCAAATTGCCTGACGAGTACCCGTTCGGCAACCACTCGCACACGGCTGGAAGCACCGAAACAATCGAAGGCTCCGATGTCTTCATCGTAGATGGCGAGACTCGAAGCAAATTCTACTCTTCTCAACGCTTCATCGATGACCACGTCCATTGTGTTGCTGGACGAGATACGCATGCCTGTTTTGTCAAGCCTCAGTACGAATCATGCTCTGGTGGACCTTTCTTCCGCGACATCAATTCAAACAATGGCGGCGTGTACACTTCGCTGTCCTTCTATATGAACAGTAATCATGCTCAAACGGAGAAATACCGCATGGGACTGCATGGACCTTATGCACTCACCTTCACAGGGAGCGAAATCCCGAAATTGGAGGACTTTGACTTTTCTTTCTTCGCTGATTTGGACATTGAAGGCTACGTCCCAGAATCTGGCCGCGGCTATGTCGCTGGCGCTGTCAGCGGGATTGCTGATGATGACCAGGCCGTAGTGCACTGGTTCAACACGGAGGCGCAATACTGGACTTATGCCGCCGACGGTAACTTCACCTCCCCAGCAATGAAGCCTGGCACATACACCATGAAGCTCTATCAAACAGAACTGGAAGTCGCCTCACAGAACGTAATCGTCACAGCGGGCTCGGAGACACCCAGCGATATCGCGAGCGGATTGAAAGAACCTGCAACGCGGCTGTGGACGATCGGGAAATGTGATGGCCAGCCTACCGGATTCCGCAACGCGGACAAACAACTTCGCATGCATCCTTCTGATCTCCGCATGGAATCGTGGGGTCCGCTTACGTACACAGTGGGCTCATCGTCAGACAACGACATGGCTATGGCACTCTTCAAAGCCGTCGGCAGCCCACAGACTGTCGCCTTTGATCTAGAGGACGCAGGAGCAGCCACGCTCCGCATTCGAACTACGCTCGCTTTCGCTTCTGGAAGACCACAGGTCAAGGTCAATGAGTGGAATGCTTCCGCGCCTGCGGCTCCAGTGAAGATCGACAGCCGTGGTGTTACTCGAGGTGCTTATCGCGGCCTTGGAGAAGCGTACGAGTTCCAGATTCCAGACGGAACGCTGGCAACTGGCAACAACACTATCGAAATCAGCGTTGCTTCAGGCAGTTCTGGTGAAGAGTTTCTGTCGCCAAATTTCGTGAGTTCTCCGACCTCACCAACATTTCTCTGTCATCAAGGCTGACCTTCAAACAGATCTTGGACTGTATCGAGTTGTATCGCTAGACTTTACTTGTGATTCATCTGCCAGAATCCTTAACACAGATTCGTGTTGTGTCAGCTTGCTTGGTCCTCGTCCAGTGGAGCTCACTACCACATGCGTGGCGTCAAATAGCCGATTCCTGCATCGACCAGGGTATCTTCCAGCTGAGCTTGTACGTCACTCTCAATCACCGTCATGAAGTGATCACATGCCGTGCATACTACATTCTCTAGCCAACAACGCAGCAAAAGTAATGCTTCATCGTGTCCAAAACTTTGTGCTGCTGCTGCGCCTTTCTTACCCGTGAACTGTAAAACTCCCCGCCACATGGTACTTCGGGCAAAATGGGCATCCCATACAGCAAACAAATCAACGCCGCTTTCGAGGTTCGCATCTATCGTCTACCACACCACCATCAACAGACCATCTAAATCACCCTTTGTAGGAAGTTACCCCCCTCGTGGCAGAAGGTTTCGAAGTCTTGCAAACAACACGCAACATAACATTCCTCTTGGCAGAAATTCAAGTCATTACAGTTTTCATGCTCTTTTTCATCCTGATAGCTCTTTGCCTGCTACTCATCACGTGCAATCCCGATCCAGAACGTGAGAGACAAGCAATTGTCACGCCGGTTCTGAGGTGGTTTGCGGGATGGATTATGAGTAGTGAGGGAAAACTAAGGATTGGGCTTGTAGTTGTTTTGGGGTTGTTGGTTGGTGGTGGAATTGGGTATGGGCATTATTGGGCGTATTTTCTGGAGAAGAAGAAAGGTGGTGAGGGTACGGAGGAGGGAGAGAGGGTTGAGGAGGCGGGTGGGAAAGATGTCGAGAGGATTAAGGAGGGCAAGGCGGATCAGTGAAGGACCGATGTGGCGAGACGTGGAGAGTAGTGATGATCGTTGGCAATAGATGGAACGTGGGCTCAGAATAGATTGGAGATGGTGTTCAGCGACTTATCAGCTTCAGGATCTTGATCATCGGTGCATTTCCACCAATCTCGCCCCTGATGTTCTTACATGCGCGGGGATGCTTTGATCTGCAGGAAGTAGGTGGGCCATCGCTTGGGGTGCTTTCAATTAGCCTCTGCTTCCGACATGGCTTGCAGAAGGGTCGGAGAGAAGACATAGCGCATGGCGCAGTGCATCTAGGTAGGAGTCCAGGGAGGGTCTGAGCAGGCGAGTTGCCTAGAACCAGGGCCGTGAAAGCAATGACCTTGCGATGCCCTTGGCCGGCGTGGAGCAGCTGTTTACTGGTATACTTCCACCAATCATACACCTGATGTTTTCGCTGTTGCTACACATGAGTTTGTAGATGCTCGCCTCCAGCGCCATCAAGGGAGTCTTAGTTTCGGTACGGCTTCGAGAAGCACAGAGGAGATGGATGTGGTACGGCCAGGTATAGGAGCTCGGACAGAGCGATATATCAATTACCAGCCAATCTTCTCAGAGCCGCGATCGAGCGTGCAATGATCTGCTATTGAACCTGCGACGCCGAGCCTCTTGGGAGTATCAGCGTCGACCTTGTGGAAGGCGGAGCAAAGTGGTGATGGAACATGAAGTGCAAAAGCAGCCTCCATTATTCACGTTGACAAATTAGCAATGGATGAGGCTCGCAGAAGATGCCAACGCATCGAAAAGTCGAGTGCACTGCACTGAGTGAGCGATGCGTCCACAACTCATCGTCTGACGATGAAGCTGAGCCCTGAGTGCCATAACATACGCTCAAAGACGGTGGTCAATGCTGTGGTCGGTAAAAGAGCGGTGTCAGCGGCACCGAGATCTTGCTGCAAATACCGCCACCCTTAGTAGCAGTAAGGCCAAGTGAATTGATTGGCGGTGGAGAATTTGCCACATGGTTGCACTCGCTCGCCGTATCCCTCGTATCTCGTTAAACAACGTGAGAAGCATGAAGCTGGTCCGTGCCTTGAATCGCGAGGTCGAACGTGTTTCGCGTCCATAGAGGCGACGTGTGAGCGCACACTATGCTCACTTGGCACCGTCTCATCCATGCATCATTCACCATCTAGCAGTGTTGGCATCACCACAGGCGCGAAAATAGTTTCACCGCGTCGGCGTCCTTTGTGTCTTTTCAGAAGTATTGAAGGATGCCCTCAGGGTGCCCCCACAGGATCATCCTAAATGCTGATCCAGCGATTACGCTAGCAGTGAGGAGTAAGAGCTGACCGTCGACCATGTGGTATGCCAGATGCTCATGCACGTCAACAGATTGAGGAGCTCGAAGGTAGGTGAGTGAAGATTTAACCGGAAGGGGGCTGAGACGACCGAGGCGCAGCATGCTGTACGTAATGAACGCACCGGTAGGCCGTCGCAGCGAAGAATGTGACCACATTCAAGTAGGCTGCATTTGTTCCAGTATTTTCATGCTGTGCGACAAGCGCTTGCATAGAAATTTCAGCCTCGGAGCCACTAAGCTTCATGCACCCCAACAGTATAGTTTGCGGAGGCGATGCACCCCAGTCTGGTATATAGCGCTGCGAACTTGTAACAGCAACTTTCGGCGTCGATAGCCCCGAGCAACCGGGGCAATGTTGATCTTTTGACACTTCGGCTACGGCGACGCTATGTTGGTGTCGGTGGTAGAACTTTAGCCCAGGCGAGCTCGGTTACAGCAAAAGCGACGATACCAACAGCCAGAAGCGATCGATAGCGGAGGTGCAGGCTTGTTGTACAGTAGCCAGTGCGGTGTTTCAAGACGAAAAGCTTTATCTTTTCTGCAATCCACTCTGTCACTTCTCATACCACGTGTTGTGGTTGAATGGAAAGCGACAGCGTTATCGGAGTGTCGATCTTTTTTGCTTGGCATACCCTACTGTGCGGTTGGTGTGCCCGATGTAGAAGGTGTGGAGTCTGACTGACGAGTGACAACACAACTAGACTTTTCGGATACACCGCCAAGCGTCTTGCCATCGGACCGTTTCAGCTAGATGCATTTATATGCGTTCCGAGGAATTTTCTCGTCGAGCGCATACCACGCGGTGGGACAGATAGATGGACGACGCCTTGAACATGGCACTGGTAAGCGGTCAAGGCTCTTCGATATGAGGGCATGACACTCGGTGACACCATCGTCAGGCCTGGCCAGGTAGCAGATCTGGCGATGATTCGTGGAAGAAGCGTCCCTTTTTGTTGTCGCCTTGAGGAAGTCATGCGCACGTCCAGATACACTTTGCTCCACAAAGCTTTGTGCTGTAGGTCAACGCTGGCGCGGACCAAATCTAGTTACCGCGCCGTTTCGATGTGCAAGCAACGACATGAAGGACCCTCCAACACTGGTTAGCGACAGATAATGGTTGCATTGTCACATTCTTGGCTGTTTCGTGCGAAGTCGCCACGAGAGTTTTCCGTCGTTGAAGTTACTCCGTCAGCAATATGTGATGCTCTTGGCGGCAGCTGAATCGATGTCGTTGCGGAGGTATGGCAGATGGGGGTCATTGTCCGTGTGCAGTAGAGGAATATAAGACTGCAATGGTTGCGACACTCTGCTCGTTCTGAGTCCAGAGAACAACACAGTATCATCACCACCAAGCAATCGCACCGAGTAACTGCCTCAAGCAATCAACATGAAGTTCTCCAGCACTCTTCCTTTGGCGTTCGCCGCCCTCAGCGCTGCTCAGACGCTCAACATTCCTACCCGCGTTGGCAGCATCGTCTCACTTAGCTCTCCATCGGTCATCTCTGGAAGCAAGGACTTTGGCAACAAAGAGTACGACCGTGGTCGAGACTGCGATACCGATGACGACACTGGTAGCGAGAGCGCCGTCTTCATCCTGGAGAACGGAGCAACTCTGAGTAATGTGAGTTCATCTTTCGCCGCCGTTGGGCGAAAGGCGT
The DNA here is from genome assembly GCA_029490675.1 of Cercospora nicotianae. Lineage (NCBI taxonomy): Eukaryota > Fungi > Ascomycota > Dothideomycetes > Mycosphaerellales > Mycosphaerellaceae > Cercospora > Cercospora nicotianae. Next base: position 4,384,175 of record JANQAT010000012.1, on the reverse strand, counting down.
CGACGAGAAAATCGCTGTTGACATGTTTGCTTGCAGGTCATCATCGGTGCCCGCCAGCTTGAGGGTGTGCACTGCAAGGGAGCTTGCACGCTCAAGAACGTCTGGTTTCGCGACGTCTGCGAGGGCGAGTTAAACGCAGTCTCCCAATGAATGCTCTTGCTGATGAATTCTAGACGCTGTGTCCGCTCTCGGAACTGGCAACGTTCTGATCGAAGGCGGTGGTGCTCAGTCCGCCCCCGACAAGGTTGTGCAGCACAACGGCCGTGGCACTGTCACCATTCGCGGCGGTACCTACGTCAACATTGGCAAGCTGTACCGCGCCTGCGGCAACTGCTCCAACAACGGAGGTCCTCGCAAGGTCATCATTGAGAATGTCAAGGTCAACGGCGTCTCCAGCGATCTTGCTGGCGTAAGTCTTATTCCGAGGTTGCTTCATTTCAGAATTCTAACTCAATCCCAGATCAACGCCAACTACGGCGACACTGCCACCATCTCGGGCTCTTGCGGCAAATCGAAGAAGACGTGCCAGCAGTACATCGGCGTCGAGAAGGGCAACGGCGAGAGCCCCAAGGATGCCGGAACTGGCAGCTGCCTCGGTGCCCAGGGCAAGCTCAGCAGCCTGCCTGCTTGTTAGACGAGCACTCTGCAGGACCAGAGTAAGAGAGAGTCCTGGAGACTCCGACCGTAGTATCGCCAGAAGAGATCCGTAGCATAGCAAGTACACGAAGGCTGTGTCAGCAGGATGTTCATGTGCATGAAGTCTCCTGAACTTGCCCCACGTGTTGGTCGGTGCCAAGCCGTCGCTGATCTGATTGGCTCGGCTCTAGGGAAAGCGTCGCCGAACCGACCACATGTCCCGTCTTCACAACCACACCACTACTGACATTCTCGCAGTACCATTATTGCGAATGTCACGGTCAAGGACAAACTTGATATTTTGACACAGCATCAGACCCAGTACACAGGATATTCGACCTTCAAGGCGGAATCAACGACACGGCATATGGTCTCCAGCCACTGCGACCTGCACCCTCAATGCTGGAGATGTGATCGCCGTCGCTACACTGCATTCACCGCCCCACTGCTCAACCTCCGATACTCGGAATTAATTTGGACATAGGCGAACCACGTGGAGTGTTGAGGAGAAGCGCAAGCGAGCCATTGCTTAACTTGATCACATCATTGTCGACGAGGTGAACGAAACAGTGCACATCTGGTGTCGCCTCCGCCTCCTATCAGCAATTCCGGCCCGCAATCTCAACCAAGCTGCCTGATCCACATAGAGTCTCTAAAGCAAGTTCAGATCGACGATACTGATAGAGGCGCATACAAGCTCAATTGCGATAGAAGTCCGGAACGGAAGCGTATTCGATTTGTGCATGTAGCCGCTGAGGAATGCGGCGGAGTCCGATCCAGTGGCCGCTCGACGTATCGTGGAGCTGAAATCAATCTAGTCTTGGCTCTGACACGACATGGCGACCACAGCAGACGTGAGGCATCTATTACACGGATCACGCGATTCTCGACCACCACATTCGTCCACAAACGCCTTCAGGGAACGAGACGGCCTATTGTTCCCGATACATAGAAGAGAAAATGTGCTTCGATATCGGTTCTGCGACAGAGCGCAGTGAAGCTTCAAGATCGTGCCCTCACACTTTTGTACTTCTTCACTTATTTGCGCCCGTCTGTCACGTACTGTCACAATCTCGCCACCACTGTCGACTACTAAAAGACGATGTGAGATTCCGTCGTTGTGGGTACTTTATCTCGCAGCCTCTGGGACCGGTCACGAGAGACAGCGGACTCCATAAAAGCTGTCGAAATCAAGGGCCTCTACCAATCGTCGATTCCACATTTCCGATTATTTCTTCTTTGAAAGAGCAGAAGGCGACGTGCACTATACGCAGTCTTTCATTTATGTGATGAATTACGAGAGAGTGTACGAGGTCGAGAGGTTACAAGCCCTTTATCTTCTCCGCAGATCTTGCTGTCAAGCCTCTTGGAAGCGCTTCCATCGAGATGCCTATGAATGCAGATCAATCCGTTCAGTGTTGAGATACTCAGTCATCCCGAGGCCGCGACCATGATGTGCGCGCGCAACGCACTGGAGACTGTTCGCTATTTCGGGGTCACCTACGGGCTCGACCACCAGCGAGAAAGCGCAACGATGACCATCCTCCACCCTCAGCAACTCAAATCGCACATTTCGCCGAAACAACGTCCAGCGTTCGACGAAACTAGCGTCGCGCGTTCATGATCCTCTTTCTCTCTCACACACGCTAATATTGACGGATGCGATGAAGCGGCGCGTCATTGTTGTTGTTGTCAATTGAGACTCATGGGTAGTTGCAGTATCTGACGTAAGCAGCCATTGTGTTCACTTGTTTGCTAAAAGTGGGTCCTCCAAGCCGTCCGTCCCAGAAATAAAGTAGAGAAAACACTTCTGTTGCGCAACTAAGATCACCCACACACTTGACCCAGAAACATCACTTGTTCATCTCAGATACCTTTGCTGCAACTTGGACGACTGAACTGAAGAGGGGAAAAACCATGAAGGTGTTGTTGGCTCTACTGTTCGGCGCCGCTGTTGCGCAGGCGAACATTGTATTTCACTATGTTCAGCCTACCTGTGACTCTTCGAGTCCCATCACCCCCGGCTGCCTTCGAGGCCAAGTCTGCCTCTTGAACAACACGTAAGTGAAGAGAAGCTTGGTCGAGTAACTTTTAGTTAACACTATGGCAGTTGCATTCCGGCTTCGCTCTCGACTCGAGCTGACGCCCCTCCTCGCGAAGATGGACGCTGCGGCAAAGACTTCGATGATGCCACTTGCGACCCAAAAGGCGGCTACGGTGGCTGCTGCAGCTCACACGGATACTGTGGCAAGACTGACACCCACTGTCTGCCCAAGAACGGCTGCCAGAATGGCTGCGAGTCGCCAACTACCTCAGACCCGCCTCAGACAACAGATCATGAGCCCACGCTCGGTCGTCCCACGGAGATTCCAACAACCGACGGCACATGCGGGGCAGAAAATGGCGGTAGCGTTTGCGGCGACTGGATGTACGGCAGCTGTTGCTCTATGATGGGCTTCTGCGGCAACTCTTCCGCTCACTGTGGTGAAGGCTGTCAGTCCGGTCCTTGCGACCAGGCGCCTGTTTCTCCCGCTCCAGGTCCTGTGCCTGCTCCTGCACATCCGACTCCTGGTTCATTCAAAATTGTCGGCGATTCTGGTGTCCCGGCCATGCACGCTGCTCTGATACCAAACGGCAAAGTGATGTTCTTGGACAAGGTGGAGAATTACACGCAGTTGAACTTATCGGATGGCAGACTCGCGTATTCTGCAGAGTATGATCCGGCCACAAACGAAGTCGTTCCGTTGGGCTACAAGACCAACGCATTTTGTGCTGGTGGCACGTTTCTGGCAAACGGCACGCTGATGTCTGTGGGAGGCAATGGAAATCTTTCATGGCTTGATCCTGGAGTTGAGGATGGCTGGAAAGGCTTACGATATCTAACGAGGCCTGCATCGGACAACGTCCGTGATGGCCAAGACTGGATCGAGCCTGGCAACCAACTCGACACAGCGAGATGGTACCCCACTGTACAGACCATGCCGGATGGGACAATTTTCGTAGCATCTGGCAGCCTGAACGGCCTGGATCCTGCGAAGAATGAGAACAACAATCCGACCTACGAAATCCTGGACGAGGATGGTGTGACCAAGGGCAAGTCCATCTCCATGGAACTACTCGTGAAGGCTCAGCCATACTACATGTATCCTTTCGTCCACCTCCTGCCGGACGGAAATCTTTTAGTCTTCACCTCGAAGTCCTCGGAGGTGTTCAACGTCGGCGAAGATCGCACAGTCAAGTCGTTGCCCGATCTGCCCGGCGACTATCGCACATATCCCAATACTGGCGGTTCTGTCCTGCTGCCGCTTTCTTCTGACAACGACTGGAATTCGGACATTGTCATCTGCGGAGGAGGCGCCTATCAAGATATCACATCGCCGACGGATGCTTCCTGTGGCCGGATCACACCTTTGAAAGAGGACGCAGACTGGGAAATGGACAGCATGCCTCAAGGTCGCGGGATGGTGGAAGGCACGCTCCTTCCAGATGGCACAGTAATCTGGCTCAATGGCGCAAACAAAGGCGCACAGGGCTTTGGTCTTGCGGAAGAACCCACACTCGAGGCGTTGATTTATGATCCAGCAGCAGAACTTGGTGAGCGGTGGTCAAGAGGAGCAAAGAGCGAGATCCCGAGACTATATCATTCCGTGGCATTGCTCCTACTTGATGGTACTGTGCTCGTCGCAGGAAGTAACCCGGTCGACATGCCCGTCCTGGAGAAGAGCAAGGAAACTCCATTTCCGACCGAATTCCGCGTTGAGATCTACACTCCGCCATACCTTTCTGGAGACAACGCGAAGAAGAGGCCAGAAAATGTTGTCCTCGAGAGCAAAGAGCTCACGGCGGATGGTACGAAATTCGAAGTGCTTTTTGACGCTCCAAAGGAGGCGAAGGGGGTCAAGATCGTGCTGTATCATGGAGGCTTTGTGACGCATTCGCTACACATGGGACATCGGATGTTGTATCTGGATACCGAGGGATTCGAGGCAGGAAAGGTTGAGCAGAAGCTGGAAGCGGCCATGCCTCCGAACAGCAATGTCGCGCCACCCGGACCGTACGTGGTATACGTCGTGGTTGATGGTGTTCCGGCCATCGGGCAGTTCGTCATGGTTGGATAGGCTGGAGCACTTGGATGTTGAATGTTGGATATCCAAGATGCCTCTGGAAAGCGAGACCTGTCCAAGGTCATCTGTACGCTGGCATTACCTCCGAAAGAGTGTCGGCCAAGCGGAGCGGCACTCAGAATACAAAGATAGACTCTGAATGAGGCAGAAATCCGAACTCAATGACTTGCTGTTCCACATGGCCTGCACCGCGACTCGATCAAGTGTGGCTTCGAGTGAATTGGCGGCAGGCAATTTCAATTCTCAAGTGTCCTTCAAACGTCCCCACTCAGGGCGCTGCTCGATATGATCTCCCTCCACCACTTTTCCTCTATCCCATTCTCTTTCGCCCTTCTTCTTCCATTTCACATCGTCAATACTCTTCTCTCCGTTATCCTTTGTACCGTTTTGCCAATTATCTACTTCTGCTTCCGTGAAGCCTGCTGCACGAAGTCTTTCTGCTCTAGACTGCTTCCACTTCGCCCGATCTCGCAACGCTTCGAGAGCCATATCCCAGTCGTCGCGATCTTCCTCCAAGGCAACATCAGCTTTGGGATCGTATGAGGCGTTGAAATGTGTGTCTATGCTCGTCGGATTCTGCGCGCCTCTGCCTCGAGCTTCAGTTTTCGATAGCGGCTGAGGTCCAATTAGTTCATCGAGAGGGTCAGAGTCGGAGTGAGGCGTGGCGCATTTTTCTCGAGAACGCGATCGTCGTGCATGTTGTTCGCGATGCCTTGATTTGTGCTCTGGAGACCGGGACCGGGATCTCGCCCTCTTATGTCTGCTACTGCCAGGCGCATATCGTTCCAGACTCCTCCTGCGACGCCTGTCACTGTCCTTCCGCCGAGGTGATCGTGATCGCGACCTGCGCTTCTCTGTTGACTTGCTACTCTCGTGCCTCGATTTGCGATCGGATCCATGCGATTCTGATGCTCCGCTCTTTCTCTTTCCTCGCTGCAGATCCCACATGCGATGTCTCGACTCCCGCTCCTCCTTCTGCTTCAAAGCAGTATTATGACTGTCGATGTCTCGGACCAGATTCTTCAAGAACCGTGCATTTGGTCGCACGCCCTGGCCGCGTGGTCGCGATCGTCCACCAAGAGGCGCATGCCCGGAGCTGATGGCCGCAGCATCGCGCTTCAATAGTTCAGCGACATAGTCGTCATCGAGGGAGACATCGTTATTAGACATGCTGAAGCGGCCAACGGGAGTACAAAGAGAGTGCAAGAGATTGTATCTGCACGTCGTCGGTACCTGAACATGACCATGTCAAAGATAAGAGCTTATCGGCGCACGGGCCGCTATCCACAGCGCGTCACTGCCGAGAATGGAAGTGAAACCAAAACAACAAAATCGCGTCCTGTCGCGAACAACTTCAAGAGCCAACGAGACCTTTCCGAGCTGTCGCATTGTAATAGGACCGATTGCCTGCTTAATACCGTTGTCTCTGCGTGAATCGAGACGCGGTTCTGCAAAATAGCATTACACACATTTGCGCCACAGCGAGGACAACAAAACCAACAACAATGGAAGTCTCATCGGCTCTCGCCCAACTTCAGCAACCACATACGCTTTCGATTCTCCATATTTCCGAGCAAGTGATTACGCCTAGTAGCGACTCACAACCAGGAAACACATCATACACACAACTGGGGACCAGTCCTTCCGCTCTGGCAGCAGATCTGGTACACTACAAAGAATTGTTCTCGAAACTCCGCTTCAGCTATGTCGAACAAGTCACGAAGGAGCGCTTCTTACGCGCAGTGGTCGCGTCTCAGCCCGAGTTTGTGTCTGCAGAAGAAAATGCCGAGTTGGAGGAAGCATTGAAAGCTGACAAGGAGGACCTGAAGGCCAAGAAGGAAGAGGTGAACGTCTTGATTGGCGATCTAGAAGCTCAAGGACGCTCGCTTGCGCAGCGGTATGAACAGGTGCAATTGCAGACAGCTCAATTGGAGAGTCTGCCCAAGCAGATCGAGGAGCTGGAGCAGACTATTCAAAGGTTGAAGGAGAATCAAGAACCCAAATCTGAAGATGCCGAGATGTCGCTGCCTCTCCACCCTACTCTGGACCTGCTGCGACAACGAGAGCAAGAATCGCAGAGCCTGGACCTCGAAATCGCGAGACTGCAGGCTGCCCTCCCTGCAAAGAAGGCCGAGGTACAGAGATTGCAAGATGAGCTGGCACCCATACAGATGAGGAAGATCAAGGCCGTCGAGGAAGCGAAAGATGCAAGGAGTCGACGGGAAGGTGGTGGTGGAGGAGCTGACGAACTGGAAGAGAAGGGACGGTGGTTGCGAGGTGTTGAGAGTAGCTTGAAGGCTATGCTGGAGGTTTGAGACGAGCGTTTCGCGAGGAACAATTGCCAGCCTTTGCGATATTTAGGAGCTCGGAGTCGACAGGATGATACCCATACAATTACCAAGGAACTGTTTGCATTAAACAGAAGTCGTATTGCTTTGCAAACTCGATACTCTTCAAAAGCGACCTCTATACCTGACGAACGGTACGACAAATCGAGGATGCCGAAGGATATTTTGTACGAGGTGGACAGTACACCTCTGTCTTTACCAGCCGACCATTTCCCATCGTCTGCATCGTAATACGCGCATCAGCGACACATCTCGATCACAGCTGCTACTCGTCATCAGACATGACGCCGTGGCTCTATGCTACGCGCAACACTGTACATGTCCAGACCGAACATCTGACGTTTGCTTACATTCGGCGAAATCCCAAATTGTGCACCGCAGTTCAGGCGACTGGTTGCAAGCTCCAAGCTCTCCAGAGTCTCCACCAACCTCCACATTCGGGGTCAGCTTAGCCTAAGCCGACAACACATCTAGACAACCCAGCGGCAAACTTCATCAGCACAAATTCTTTACTCTGCTGAAGCTTCAACAATGACTTCCTAAACTCATCCACCCTCTGCAGCTCATGGCCACCGAACCCGACCCCTCAGCCCCAGAAATCCACATAACAAGACCATCCATCATCTCCAAACCCCTCCAAATCGCCAAAGAAGTCATGTCAACCCCCGACCCCACCACAAGCACAACAAAACAAGGCAACCCACACGCCAATTTCGCCCACTACCCTTCTCTCCGCAACAAAACCGTCCTCATCACCGGCGGAGCCGAAGGCATAGGCGCATCCGCAACCTCTCAATTCGCCCACCAAGGCTCCCGCGTCCTAATCCTTGACATTTCGGAATCCTCCGCCATAAAACTCATCGAAACGCTCAAATCCCAAGGCGCTTCTCCCTTACCAGCATTCTACCAATGTGATGTCTCCGATTTGAAAGCTTTGAAAGCAACCTGCGATGAAATTTTGAAGAAATATGGAAGTGTAGATATCCTCGTTAATAATGCTGCTTCTGCGGGAGGAGCAGCTCGAGCCGGAACTTTCGAAGTCACAGAAGAATCCTGGCAATTCGGCGTAGACGTCAACCTGAGACATCAATTCTTCCTCACGCAATACCTCGTCCCCGCGATGAAATCTTCCGGTCGAGGCGGAAGTATTATAAACATGGGCTCTATTACCTGGCGCATCCCAGCTACAGGCCTTCCAGTCTACACAGCTTGTAAAGCCGCTATTCTCGGTCTCACGAGAACGCATGCGAAGGAGTTTGGGAAAGATGGGATTCGAGTCAATTCGATTATGCCGGGGAGTATTGCGACGGAGAGACAGAGGAGGGAGGTTTTGACGGAGGAGTATGAGCGGTTGACGTTGGAAAGTCAGAGTTTGAAGAGGGTTTTGGAGCCGGATGAGGTGGGGAGGTTGATTTTGTGGTTGGGGAGTGAGGATTCGAGTGCGGTGACGGGGAGTAGTTATGTGGTTGATGGGGGGTGGGTGGGGGATACGTGATTGATTTGGTGCAGGATGGGTGGGATGTTGTTAGGAGTGTGTCGAACACTTGCGAGAATTGCATGAATATGGTAATTTACTTGTATGTTGCATGCCCTTTCACAAGCTTTCTCTCATTGTTTCCAAAGGCTACACCCGCCAGCATCTCGACGCAGGTTGCCACTGCTATTGTCTTGAATTGGAGTATTGAATTCGCCGCCGTCAGCGTCGTGATGTTGATTTTATTGATAGAATTGCACTACTGTGCCCTGCAGTCAAATGGCAAATATGTCTGCATTGAGAACTAAATATCCTTCTCAAAATTCGTGTCAAGATCATTCTATCATTATCATCAAAACAGGTTTCTAAACCCACGCACCGCGCTATGCCAATGCAATAAATCGCTTCAATAGATCTCTCGTTCCCCAGTCACGATCAAGATCAAAACTTCTCCATGAAATTCTTCTTCACAGTCCACATTCTCGCCCGCTTGCCATAGATGTACATGGGAATGGTGGTCAACATACACGCCAACTGGATACCACCAATCGACACGAAAACGTCCTTGCTCCCCTCGCTTTCCAGCCAATGATTGAAGAACAAACTGAACACCAACCCGTGGAAGATATTTTTGCTAAAATTCAGCGTCACGAGAGCCTCGCCTGCGTATTGTCGGTATGAGTCCACGGCAAAAGTGATACTCGTTGTTGATCCCAGTGAGCAGCCGAAAGAGATGAAGCCGAAGAAGATGGTAGGAACGATCCAGGCGTCCTTCTCATGGGCAGACCAGCCGTATCCCATGAGACCTATCGTTGTTGTGATGGCGATCGGGATCGCCATGACGAGACGAAACTCGGGCTCATAGACGCCACCATTTCGACGTGCCATCCAACGGACGATAATGTCGGAGACTTTTCCAGCCACAGCTGTACCCAAGATGCCACCAACAAAGGGCGAAATGTAGACGAGGCCCGCCTGGAGTGCAGTAAAATTGTAAGTATCTCTAGTCATGTAAATCTTGCTGATAGATTCGGAGAGAACAATTAGCCAGCCAATGGAGAGCGCGTACACCAATGCAGACCATAGAATGCTCGGATAGGCAAAGAGGATGAAGGGACGGATCATCACTCGCACCCAGGAGGAGTCTGACAATCTGCCAGAGTACGGGCTGAGCGATTGAACCCAGGTCTTTGGTGGTTGAGCAGCATTTTGCTTTGTGTATTCATTCCGAGGGTCTGGGACGTCTGCGAAGTCCTTCGCCCTTGGTGTGAAGACCTGGGCTTCAGCAGCGGCAGGGTCGGCAGGAGGAAGGCTGAAGTAGTCTTCATGCGAGACGTGTACTGGCTGTGGTGGGGATGGAGTGGTGCCAGTTTTGGTCTCATCAGACGCAGCCTTTTCTTGCGATGTGCCATTTCTGTCTTGCTCGTTGCCCAATACATCATTTTCGAAATGTGCTGCACGTCTCCTTTCACCATCGGCCGGAGCTGTTGCTTTCGTAACAGGTACCTCAGCCCGTGACAGCTCGGGGCTAGGAGGGCTGGATCGAATGATGGAGCGCGAAATGCTGCGAACGCTTCTCAAAGGGTGTCTGTGCTTGTGTGGAACTGGGGTGCGATCCCAGAAAGTCTCAGGGACAAAGAAGAATAGTAGAAACCAGGCAAAAGCAACAATGATGGCGACCATCCAGAACACCCACCTCCAACCCAAGCTCTGAATAATGGCAGCGCTGACCAAGGGTACCAAATTCTTGCCACCGAGTAGGAGAAGTGTGTAGATGCCCAATCGATAGGCTTTTTCATGCAAAAAGTAGATCTCTGCTACAGTGGCAGAGGGCAAGCATTCGACGGAACTCACCGCGATACCCTGAAAGATACGTGCGGCAACCAAACTGCCAAAGTTGGGCGACTTGGCACACCAGATGGAGCTGAGGATGAAGCAGATGGCAGCAGCGAGGTAGACGGGGCGCTTGCCGAACAGGATGGCTGTCGGACTCAGCACGACAGACCCGAGCCCAAGGCCCATCATGTACAGACCCGTGGTCAGGGCGACTCGGGGCTCGGCGACGTTGTACTCCTCCGACACGTCGTGAAAGCCAGCGGCCAAGATCGGTGTCATTCCACCTCCGACCATGCAGTAAAAGCCGAGCGAGAGCAATGCAGCGTCTCGCCGCCACATTGCCCAATTCAGCGGGTCATTCAGGCTTTCATCGGGCTGTGGCTCCAAGACTATCTTGCCGTCTGGCGTCTTTTTCTTCTCCGGCACGTTCCATCGAACCCTGGCTACTGAGCTCGATCTCGAGTGCGAACCGGGGCGCGGGGATTGGGGAAAGGAGGAGGCGGAGGTGCGAGCGGGAGCATTCTTCATGCCCAGAGGTGCATTGTATTCAGAAGCCTTGCTCAGGAGCAGGATGGAGCCGGGTACTTCTTCTGTGTCGGCGTCCAATATGCCCATTGTCCATTTGCGGCGAGTGCTCGTACGGTCGGGTGTGCTGCTGTTCTGTCTGCTCGCCGAGCCCGGCTTCTCTGGGTCGGCGGAGTCATCGTGCCCGTCTGCCATGGCGTGTCGAGCGGGGCAGCAGTGGGAGGAGGACGAGGAGAGGTGTAGATCTATGTCAGTAGAAAGAGTGCAGCAGTGAGAGGGGAGGAGGGCATGGTGTAGATGATATACGAAACGGTGAAATGCTTGGGAGCACGCCAAAGTGGCCTCGTGAGGACGTGACCAAGGGAATCCTTCTCACCGCACGTCGCAGGGACCGCGCCGCAACGACGTCTGGTTGCCCGAAGAAGCTGTCGCTCGCGCTGCGGCATGTCGTATCGCGGCGGGATTGGCGCGAGATACAGTGCGTGCACACGCTTCGTGAGTCGCGCGCTGCTGATGCGGTCGGTGTCTCTGCACATGCTGCCAGATGACGATCGCAGACCGGGATTTCGTCCTCGACCCGCAGCTCTTCCGCGTGCCGATTTATCACCACCCACAAAACACACCCTCTCCGCCAACACCCCCATCCTGATGATCGAACTGGTGAGACGGCCAAGCGGCTAGCAGCGAGATGGTGTCGCCGTGGTCTGGAGAAGCTCACGCCGCCAGGAAGCTTGCAGACTCGTCTCGTGAGCTTGTGCAGCTGCAGCTCACCCATCCTGGCCTTCCTTCCTGGGCAACCACGCCATTATCAACCATGTCCGCAGCTGTCACAAGACGAAGCGTTCCCTCGTCAGGCGCTGCAGCATGACGACAAGCAACGCCCGTCTTATCACTCATCTTGTGTGTCGGGCGAGCATGCGACACTACTCACGAACTCCCATGTGCTACCCGTGTCCCATCTATCGAACACATGTCTAAGGGTACGTACCGTCTCGGAAACTACTCCGCCTAGCATCTGAAACAATCTCCCGAAATCGTGGAATAGCCCGCACTCCGAAGAACCATACTCATACTGTACTGCTCCAACTCCCTGCGACACTTCGCAAAGCAGATTGATGCAGCACGCCAGGACAGAACCTGAAACGCACCGGACCTCGCCAGATCTATCGAATGATATCTACACATGTGTTCACCACGTCAGTAGTACAAATTCCCATTGCTCCCACCATACGTTTACCAGAGAAAGTCCTACTTCCTCAAAGCGAATCAGACTCGCAGATCGAACCGGACCGATGGGCCATCTGCCCTATGCAACTGCAGAAAGAAGAAGGTAGGTGTCAGTACCGCATACGGCTTCCGGGGGTATTCGATGTCCATCGTTCCGCTCCTCTTCCTCTCTTCGGTAGGTGGTTTTTTCTTCCTATCACTCTAGAATTCCAGGATTAGCTGTTCTCAACAATTTTGGCTTTTGGGGACCTACCGTTTCCTTGCATTGACTGCGCTGTGATGTGCAGAAACCTAAGAGGGATGGCGCAAAAGAAAGAAGTCAGCATAGTTGGCAGAAGGAAATGGGGCCTACCTGGTTGTGCAGTGTCCTATAAGGTCAAGCGGATGCATCATTGGGTGCCTGGGAATTTGGTGTGTCAGTTGGAAGCTCAGCAGTAGAGTAGGGGGTCACCTGGGAAATCCGAGGAGTGGAGGCTGCGAGGCCTAGTATGCGTTATTGTAGATGACTGGCGAGCGTCTTGGGAAAGGGAAGTTGGTGTTGAGGAGAAGATGGAGGTTAAGTATTGCGATGGTGAGGTGAGACAATGGCTATCTGCAGATGCTAATTGGGGATAGACAAAGCGATTCGAGACAAGAATGCTGTATTATCTGCTGCTCAAGATAAAGAAAACCGAGACGTTCGCTTTGTGTCTGGCTTGACACGGCGTTGTAGACAAAGCATAACTGGTACGTGTCTCAGAGCACCTACAAAAGACAATCTCGCTTTCGCAGCAGGAAAGTTCGACAGACAAGGCCATTGTCTTTGAAACAAAGCACCGACAGTTTCGAGCGAGCGTAATGTCAAGCGGACTGGTAGAGATGACTGTCAGACACTTTGACTGTCTTCGAGGCTGAGGAGTCCTTAATAGACACTTACTAGGAGAGCACAACGCAAGTGGACTCCGGAAATTTGCCAGTAGATTGAGCCATCACAGCTCGTTACGATACTGATAACAAAGCACCGAAGATAGTTGATGCTCATCAAATTTTGAAATTACCATCTTGACGACAGCAAGCCGGTTTTTCAAGGAGAGTTAATGCATCAACAGCAACTTTGTTAGTTGAGTAGAAAGTCTGCATCATGGCCGTCCCGATGCTGGCGCTGCGGATATGATGACGGTCTCAGACAATGGCGTTCTGCTCCAGTCGTAGAACAATTGCCGGAAATCACGCTTTCTCCAAAGAGGGAGCAGCTTCTCAGCTCCCGATGTGGGCCCCAGCCAGGAACGTGCTCTCACAAGAACTATGAGCCTTGGAAGAGGCTGCTAGAGGTAGAATGTGAGCTTTTACGAGTAACAGGTGTTGGGAGGCACACGTCAGGCTTCCCGCAGTAGCAAGGATGCGAGGTATGGAGGGAGTCTATAATGTTGATCGGAGAAGTGACAGGTTTTAGAGGTGGCATCATCGTCTTTTGCTACTCAAAGGGTATTCTGCAGGCTACGTTGAGCGCCTTGAAGATTTTGCCACCAAGCAGAGCTCGGAGGATATCTTCGATACACCGCCCATTTTTGTCCAGTAGACTCCTAGACGGGCCATCAGAAAAGCGAGGTGCAACCGATTTTCGCAATGGACATCCAACTCTCCGTGCGAACATCTTTGCACTTTTAGCGCTGGGCGAGTTCTCCCGTCGACACATCGATCCTCAATTCTGAGCCACCCTTCACCTTCGAACATGCCGCAGCGAATCCTCTCCTTCATCTCTTCACTCCTCATCCTGATCCTCAGCCATCTCCTCGTCCTCCTTCTCCTCATCCTTCTTCTTGGCATTCTCCCGTGCAAACTTCGCCTCCGTTTCCTCACTGACAGTCACACCTCTCAGTCCCGTAATTCCCTGCAACGACTCTCGCGCTGTCTTCCCAGCCGGCAGCAAACCCCGAGTATTCCACATTCCGAAATTCCCAATGTGCAGTTCCTCAAGACTCGGTTGCTTCGCCACGATCTGCACAAGCTCCTGCGCTTCCATGCGACCTCCATCGAGAATGAGACTGCGCAGCGCGGGCATTGGTCGAGCCGATAGTAGCGTTCGGGCGAACAGGTCCGTCGCCTCCGTGCGCTCGACGACTTTGGTAGGGCCATCGAGGAGATGTATCGTTTGGAGATTTGGTGCGCGGGAAATGACCCCGACTGCCATGCTGACAGATGGGTCGACTCGATCGGAACCATTGTGGTCGAAAGTAAATGGAGGTTCGAGTCGGATACTCAGACAAAGGTATCTCACACTTTGAATCGCGATTCCGAAATTGCGTGAGTGATAATCTCCGTCACCAATGATTTTTGCCATGCAACGCTCTGAGTTGACAAGGTACAGTTCCTGCAGCTGGATACCGCTGAGACTCAATGCCTCCAGAGTGACATAGGTGCTGCTTTCAGTGTAGGAATCGTCTCGAAACAACTGCTTCGTCAACCTCCTGTGCAGTCGGTACGTCGATCCTAGCACTGGTATAGGCCCGTCGTCCGCATTGCTCGTGTCAATCAAGTACACGCTCTCGAGGTTGCAATCTCGACGGAGAACTGAGAAGAGCTCCGTCAAGACGAGGTAGGCGTTCCTGGACGAGCGGAATTCCGATTGCTTGTCGTAGAGGGACTTCCCGCCGTTGAAGGAACGGGTAGTGTAAACCGAGGCCAGGCTGAATTCGTTTGTGTAGAGGTATAGCTTTCGAATCGCAGCTCCGAAATCGCGTGTTTTGGCGATTTTTATGGCTTCTTGCAGCCCCTCTTCATCGTGCAGGTTGAATCCGATCGTGTGGAATGTGTGAGCGATGAAAGTTCGCTTGGTCTTTGCAAGCATGTTGTAGTTGGTGGCGCGAAGATGAGCAAGATCCTTGCAGGAGAGATTGTCGGCGATCGTTTCGAAAATTTCTTGTGGAAGAGACTCGAGGGTCGGCGGATCCGGGATGGGGGTCGCCATCTTGAGTGGGACTCGAGATGCTCGAGATGTTGGGTTTTGGAACAATTGAGCACTCGTTGCGCGGCGAAGTGGGCAGTAGAAGGTGGGGGATGTGCTTCGATGGGGAGCTGCAGCGAGTTGAAGTCTCGCGTATAGAGTGGAAGAGCCGAAAGGGATCAGTGAATCGAGGCTTCCCAGTGAATGGGTCACGTTTATTGTTGCCACTCTAGCGAGTGAAGTGCATGTTGTGTCGAGTCTGATGGTTCGTAGCTGCAGTCTCCAGAAGGAAACGCTAGGAATATCCGAAATGCAGTAGTTGCAGCTATTATCTTCCAAGACGTTGTCGGCAGACTGTAAAAGTAATCCAGCAGATCAATATAGGATACCAGTTGGGCTGAAGACTTGCGCATTCTTCGTGGCCACGCCGCGATATCTTAATTGCCAAGCCAGACATTTCGTTGTCAGTGACCTGGCGTGGGAGAAGATTACGTGGGGACGCACTTTTGCTCTCTTTCTTCACGACGTTTCCGTTTGGGTCGAAAAAGTACCAATACTAAAGCTCTCAGGTGGCAAGAGTAGAAACTGTCAAAATGGCGTGCATGATCACCGAAAGGGGTTTGAAGTCTTGTATGTAGAGTGCGAGAGCCAAAAATAGCTAAGTGCTCTCGAATGAGTGCGGCGCATTGTCGTTGCAGCTCTAGCGCTACTTCCCAAGCCAGATCAACGTAGCTGCCTCATAACTGGAATGTGCAGAGGCACTCGTCTGGCTCGAGAAGTAGCTCGAGCGAGTGAAGTGTCAGGTTTCGACGTCCCCTTCAGCACATCCATAGCTTGGGTTGAGGCCACACAAGCACCAGAATTGGCATTTGCTTCTTGCTATCTGTTACAATTTGCTTCCACGTACATATTCTTCACTGCCCGTATTGTCCGAAATCCTCTGTCTAAACAACTTTTAGCAACCTCTCACGACATCACAGTGACACCGCCAGAAATGAAGCCCATGAAACTTTTCGCCCTAACGCTTGCAACGCTAGTAGGCTCATCATTAGCTACGAGGAAGCAAGTATGGTCTGCAAAATCCCACGGCGCCGCCAACACAACAGAACTCGCACAATGTGTCATAGAAATGGGAGAATTCCTATTAGAAGAACCTAACGGTACGACCTCTACTTTGAGGCTGTCATAATCTATACTAATAGCTGCTCACAGACCGCCGCTGGCTGGGTTACCGCTGCGGGAACGAATGGTTCCAGTACGGGAGTAACAGAGAATCTTCAGGCCGGTCGAATCTCTTCATCTTTAAGAAGTGCCAGGACGATCTTATCGAGGCTGCATACTCTGGCAAGGACTGGTTCCATTGCTACGTGCATGGTTTGTGGGGCGGCGGCATTGTCGCATACTCACCACTGGGCTATAAAGCGTACTTTGAAAAAGGTCACAAGCCATGCCAGAAGATCCCAAATGTCGGCGTCTGGGGCGAGGAAGTGTCTTGAGCGATGTCAAAAGGCATGGTTGTGGATATAGGTGTCTCTAAAGACATAGCGACTTCGAAGCCCACGAGGGTGGCTGTGGCTAAAACAAGTGGCTCAGAGGTTGCTAAGAGACATGACCACGGGTCCGTTTTCCTCCGGGTATCGACGAGCTTACAGGGCCCACCGAGTTGAGAACGGCCAAAAAGGGCCCCAAACCTTGTGGAGAGATATGGTTGAGGTATATAGCTCTCTCTGAATGTCAAGGGCCCTCTCTGCCACTCAGTCTAGCCCAGACACAGACTCATGCCGCCGTGTTGCAGTGCAGCGGTTGGTACCTTCCATGTGCAGAGCAAAAGTGAAGGCCTCTGCAACGCCAGACCCGGAGGGTTTGAGAGCTTAGAATCTGCATTTGGGGGCAGAATTGCAGCTGACTCACACTCGATGCTTTCCGCGATGTAGAGGAGGTCATCTGGCGCAGTGTCTTCGGAGCAAGGTCGGATGGGTGACTTGCTTGTGCTGTCTGGTCAAATGTTACAGGAAAGGCCCCGTGTCAGTTGCGCTTTTTGTGGAGTTCAGTTATACCGGTGAGAGAACTAGCTTCATTGAGAGGAATGTAGGGGTCTAATGTATTTCCCAGAGCTACTGCTACGATTGTCGTGACGGGCAGCCTGGTCGTCTCCATGGCCATGGTTCAGGTAGTGCATGCCGCAGTACTTACTGCTGTGAGTCGTCGAACTCACGGTCTGCCGTTTCCCCTCTTACCCTCACGGTACAACTCGTATTCGTATGACGAGAACAAGAAGGGAGCCACACCTTTGAGGTCGTTCTCGAAGAGAGGCATGCTGGCGTAGTACTACGGACGTTAGTCAATAATCAAGACCTTCTGCGTGCTGGTGTACTTACCTCGAATGTTCCATTCGAGCTCAGACTCCCTGTCTGTGCCGTCCACTCCCAGAACAGAGCACCATCCTCTTTTCTCGGCTGCGCGAACGTCTCGGTCATAAGCTCATAGCCATCGAGAGCAGCTTTGAGATATTTCCGGCCACTCAAGTACCCGAGACGGACACCCTTGAGCAGGCCGTAGACGAACATGGCAGATCCAGAACTTTCGATGTAGTTGCCGGATTTCTTCTCGAGGCCAGGATCCATCACATTGTACCACCCCTTGTAGACTGGATCTTGAGCTGCTAGGACAGCATCGGCAACCGATTGGAAGTACGCAAGCAGTCTTGCGCGACCCTCGTGACTCTCAGGAAAGTAATCGAGTGTGTCAACAAGAGCCATGATGTACCACCCGACAGCTCTGCCCCATACGTGAGGCGCAGCACCAGTCTCTGGATCCGCCCAGATAGAGTTCTTGCTCACATCGAAGCCGTGGACCGGAAGCCCATTGGTCCGTTCCCTGTCAACCAACGTTCCAGCATCGATGAGATCGAACTGCAAAGCAATGTCATCCCAAGCAGTGTTGTTCTCAGGTTGGAACTCGTGAGTCCATCGAGCATAGAACACATCGAGCATGTAGATACCATCCAACCACATCTGATCGATGTAGACAGGATATCTATGATAGAAACCACCATCTGGCGTCCGGAACGAACGATCAATCTGGTCCTTCAGGCTGTCCGCGGCGATTTTGTAGATCTCCTCGCCCCCGGTGAGATTATACATGTCCAAGAAAGAGTGGCCAAAGCGGATGTCATCGATCGAGTTGCTGTTGTTGTGTAGCAGGATCTCGCCGTTCCATGCTGGATAGAGGACAGTGTCGACATGTCGCTTGACATAGTCCCGGTACCTATCATTACCAGTCCTTGAATATGCGAGTAGAACTCCCGAGAGGTATGCCGATACCGTGTAAGCGTAGGTTGGTTCTACACCGTGTTTGATCTGGGAGTCGGCCATCCAGGTGAGATAGCGAGGCTTGCCATGAAACCTCCCTGGATCAATCTTCTCACCAGGAGGGATCTTGAACCATCCGTTAGGAAGTTCAATCTTGGCTGAGGCGACAGCGGCACTCGCGCCAGCTAAAGCAAAAGTGGCGATGAATCTCATGTTAGCTCAGGACTGAAGATGTTGATTTCTGTGCCACCAACGACCTTATCGTCTCATATATAGTGGCTCCGAGAGTGGACTGAAGCTCTCATAGCCTCGGAATATTATCAGAAGCCATGTTGGCCAAGACGACTTCCAAGGTCTTGAGTGAAGCTGCAGGCGTGGAAACGGTGCGCCACTACTGGGAAGAACATATCCCTCATTACGCGTGAGTGAAGAGAACGTCTGTGGCCAGTGATGTAGCAGGCTTCCCCGCATACGCTTTGCATATCAGATGCGATCAGACGCAGCGCTGTGACTTGGTTTGGGGGCACAATACAGAACGTTTGAGCTGTATGTGCGGAGATGGTGCTTGGCAACAGACGGGCTCCACTAGCGGGACAGATGTGGCCGAGCGAACGTCTCCCGGCCTGATATTTCTTTGAGAGACTAAGGCATATGAGCTCCTCAGCTTCGTGAAGTCAGAAATCTCTGAACCATTCGTGCTCTAAAGCCTGGGGCGCCGTCAATCTTTCCTCCGGGTCGAAATTTGTGAGCCCAAGAACGAGATCTTTGAATGAATCTGCCTGTTCCACGTCGATTCCTTCCCAGAGCCGGAATGGCCTTCTGGGCTGACCTTCTGCAAATGCGCTTGCGACTGCTGTGAAGATTTGGACCCATTCAGAGTTGTCGCCGGGGTATCGAAGAAATGCGTTTAGATCTTTCTCCTCCGCGAAGTAGGAGATTTGTCGCTCGAGGACCACGGCTAAAGGTTCAATATCTTCTGGTAGTTCGGTTTCATCGACTGCAAAAGGCAATATTTGAGTCATTGCGTAAAGGCACTATGTTCTTGTCAGACCTGCACTCGTCATATTATTATCAGCGCTGCTCACGACTAGACCAAAGGAGAACATATCCGAAGGCTTGCGAACTGGCCCCATCGCGTGAGCTTCGGGACTCCGCCACATCATGTTGCCGACTTGTGCACCCACAACGGCTGAGTCTGGATAGTGGAGATAAGCTGCGTCTTCCAGATCTACCAGTCGGACTCTCTCAACCTTGAATCCACATTCCGAGGATGCCACATCGATCATAATGTTGTTAGGCTTAACATCTGCCCAAGCCTTAGCACGGCATGTTGAAAAGAACGCAGGTCCCTTACCGTTATGAACAATGTCTTTATGGTGCAACGCGGCGATGCCAGCAAGTGCGCATTTCAGAACATGCTTCACGACGGACTGCGGAACGTGTTTCTGAGCAAGTTGCAAGAGGCTGGTCTGCAGATAATCAAATATGAAGACCCTTCGTTCCGGGACAGTGTCAACGAGACTGCGTATGAAGGCACTGCTGCCGACGAGATTGTAGATCTGCAGACGTGCATTCCAGTCTTGCGCAATCTCTTTCAACATGAACTGATGCGCGTCATGGCTGGCGACTAAGTCAGCGCGTTGTTCCGCCGATGCTGACAGATCATGCACCTTGCACGGCAAACGCGTGTCAGCGGATGTCCCTTGTCTTGGATGGTCTCATGTATTGTATAGACGCGTTCAGAGTCCCCGGTTACATTGCATGAAAGGGGCCAATTTCTGGCGAACGCATGGCTGGTAACACGGCGGATGTGCTGATTGGGGTGCTTGATGAATGACTTGGCCTGAGAGGCGCAGAGCCAGCGCATGTGGTCGGTTGAGTGGTAGCAGCAAGAGCGAACAGAATTGCGAGGTCATCAGAAGCTGCTGGGTGACCATAAGTCGTGGCAGTGGACAAAAGTCGCGACATCGAATCCCCTACTTCACGCCTTGAGTTCGTGGCTCATCT
Organism: Cercospora nicotianae; assembly: GCA_029490675.1. Lineage (NCBI taxonomy): Eukaryota > Fungi > Ascomycota > Dothideomycetes > Mycosphaerellales > Mycosphaerellaceae > Cercospora > Cercospora nicotianae. The sequence goes on along the minus strand of JANQAT010000012.1, from coordinate 4,363,764 downwards.
CCATCAAAACAATCTCGCTTCGCATCACTTTCCACAGCTCGACGAAGGATTTCAAGTGCAGCAGAATGCAGCTCTGGTGCGTCAAGGAGGCGAGCTGCCGGTTCTCGCGAGGACATGCATCAATGCGCGTTTCCAATGCAATATGTGCATGGCAGCATACAAGACACGCACATGAACGAGGAAGATGATTACTGCGAAGATGCAGAGAAATGCCGCCAGCACTATCAGGCTGATGATTACGATCTATGTACGTGGCAGAGATGATGGTATACCTGGGACATGAACATCTCGAGCCTGCGGTTGTGGCCTGTCGTGTACCGCAACAGGCGTGGTCGAGATCCAGAAACGAGCTGGTACTGGTTTCTCTACCTGTTTTGGCCAGCCAAGATGTCGTGCGAGCCTTGAGTTCGCCTACATGCATTTCCGGATAGGATATGCAGAGCGGAAGCTGCGGAGAAATATCCGACCTTGCAGCAGTTTTCCTCTCAATACCACACATTTGACTGCAAGAGTTGCACGTATTTGGGGGTCACCGTCACACGGACAGTTGCGTGCTTGCCCGAAGCGCCCGGATTGTTCTCCGGAGCGAATTGTCTGACTCTAATAAAGCCCACAACGGTGGGGACACTTCAAAGGAAGCGGAGAGGCATGACTTCAGACCTATCTTGGAGTAAACGAGGATAGCCACGCAGCTGCAGATGCACGCTTCTCCGCAGCAAAGCAACCTAGCCAAGCCGGAAGAACTACTCGCTACAGGCTTGGTTGTTTCCAAGACCTGGGGTGCCCATGGGGTAGCTCGACTGACTCCACACACGGTCAGCTTCACAACTCTACTTATGTCGATCATGTCGCCGGGCCACAGTCGTCTCTCTGCCTTTAACGAATCTGCAAGCTCGTAAACTTGCCGCAGTTGTCCCTTTCGCCGCCATGGCTCATATTGAGAAAGATGGAAAGCACGAGGTGGAAATGCACGAAATCATGCCCGAGAAAGGCATAGATGGAGTCGCCGTGGAGAAAGACGCGTTCGGTGCGCGCAAGAAGATCGATCCCAAAGAGATCAAGCTCGTGAGAAAGCTCGACACATACATCATGGTCAGTCAACAACTGTGATCGTGGTGTCAGATCTAATACTTCGCAGCCTACCCTCTGGATCATGTACTTCTTCAATTTCTTGGACCGCAATGCGATGATCAACGGCAAGCTAAACGGTTTGGACAAGGACCTTGGCCTCACTGGAACGCAATACAACACATGTGTTTCAATCCTCTTTGTCGGCTATCTCCTGGGACAAGGTGAGTTCCGAAAGTCCTGTACCTTTGGCCAAAGCTGATATCCCTCATGTGCCTAGCAACATGCTTCTGAATAGAGTCCGGCCATCTATATTCATGTCCGGATTCATGATGGCGTGGTCAATCGTCAGTCTCTTGACCTACCTGTGCCACGACTTCGGCACGATGCTGGCCTGTCGATTCTTGCTCGGAATTACAGAGGCTCCGTTCTATCCTGGAGCATTGTATATGATCAGCATGTTCTACACTAAGAAAGAGTTGGCAACCAGAATGTCCATCATGTACACTGGCAACATGCTTGCAAGCTCCTTCTCCGGACTCATTGCAGCACCAATATTCTCTGAATTGGATGGCGTCAACGGACTGTCAGGATGGCAGTGGCTGTGAGTTCACTCTTCTAGACCCTGGCACGACGGAGACTGACTGCACGCAGATTCATCATACAAGGAGCATTCTCCATCGCTGTCGCTATAGTTGCGATATTCGTGCTACCAGACAGCCCGCTCAAAACTCGCTGGTTGACTCACGAAGAGAGACAGCTCGCTCATCATCGCATCTTCGATGACACCACTGGCCGAAGATCGGAAGACTCCAGCGTGTGGAAAGGCCTGCGTGAAGCAGTCATGGATCCCAAGACATGGCTGTTCTGCCTCATGGACAATCTCCACCTCTCTGCGAACGGTTTCAAGAACTTTCTTCCATCTGTGGTCAAGACATTGGGCTTCAACACGACTATCAGTCTTGCTTTGACCTGCCCGCCATATCTTGTTTCCGGCTTCATCAGTATTTGGGTGTCCTGGAGCTCGGGCCGCTACAACGAGAGGACCTGGCATACCACCATCTCGAAGCTTGTCGCCTGTGTCGGGTTCGCCGTTGCCGCTGGAACAACTAGCGTCGCAGGCCGTTACGTTGGCATCATGTTGTTCGTAGGAGCGACATACGGCGTCAACAATATCGTGCTATCCTGGGCCGCATCAACACTCGGGGAGACTGATGAGAAGAAAGCTGTCGCCATCGCCATGACCAACACTTTTGGCAATCTGGCATCTGTCTACACACCCTACCTCTGGCCGGATTCCGACTCCCCTCGCTTTATCAAGGCTTTCTCGGCCAGCATTGCTTTCTCGCTCGGCGTTTGCATCTGCGCTTGGGCCATGCGGATTATTCTGATGCGGAAGAACAAGAAGCTGCTGAGAGAGAACCCAGAGGCTGTCAAGTTGTGGGTGTACTAAGTGCTTGCGGCTGACCAGGAGTCGATGCTCGGACGAACGATGTCACTGGCAAATGCGACCTTGTGTGGGTATAGCTGACGCTTCAACCCTGTTCTACGCACTGAGTCTCAGAAATTTGCTCTATCCTCAATGCTCTCACGATTGGAACCCACGATGCCTGTTTGCTTACACTGTTTTCGGAGACAAATTGGTGCCGTGGACGCCCTTGCGCCGATGATAATGGCTTTTGTGGGGGTTGTCGTTCTTCAGCGAAATCGAGCAGGGCGTCGTTGACAGCTAGATGAACCGGACAATGATTTGGAACCATGCCGAATCTGCCAACGACGCACCTCTCTATGTCTATCGATACTAATCTTTCTCTCTCGATGCTGAGTGCCACTATCCGAACACTGCTGCTCTCAAATCCTCCAAGGAGAGCTCTTGCAGTTTGGAATTATTCTCCGCCACGAATCGAAGTGCCTTGATACAGATTTCAACCAATTCGACCTTGCATCCATTGCTCCTCTGTTCATCTAGCCACTTCTCATGAAAGCCGATTGCCACAGTGACTCCATCTTCTCCATGGCGATTGGCATTTACGAAACACATGTGGAAGGCGCGCATGGACATTGCTTCTGCCTTGACACCGGCGATGAGGGGGCCGTCGTTGTCCGCGGAAGACGATTCATCTTCCACGTCGTTGTGAAACCTCCAGGTGAACGCAGCAGTATGGCAAGCGAGTCGATCCATCTCGTTGAGGCAAATCTTGCGCTCGCGGATCTGTGTCATAGCCTTGAAGTGAAGCAAATATGTCCTATTGACCGGGCTCGTTAGCATGTTCATTGACATTCATTTTTTCTTTCACAAAGCTCAACCCGGCGTGGACTCACCATAAATCTCTCGCTGCCAAATCCAAAACCAACGGCTGGGGCTGATAACTCCCAGTCACCGCTCTCACGCTATCCAGCCGCTCTCCGTCTCCTATCGTCCTCAATGACACTGCGCGGTCGTACACCACACTGCCGCTCGTGAATACAGAATCCCTCTGAGATAGCCACAAGGCCAGACTCAACGAAAATACCGCCTCCACGACAAGCGGAAGAGTCATATCTAGCACAACAGTCAGGTCACGGAATGGCGCATTGACCGACTGCATGTCACCAAGAGGCACCAATTGGTCCTTCGTCCAGGCTTCCGGATTGACATACGCAGGAGCTTTGATTTCACTCCACTTCTCTTCCCTTTTCATCGAAGCAACTTCCTTTTCCCAGAACTCCAACGCCGATGCCGGATCGTGTTCGATCGGAAAGCGAGACACATAAGCAGCGTAAGGAGTATACTGTTCCAGCTCTCCTTTCTGATAAGCTTTGGAAATCGTATCAAGAATCAACCGCCGTCCCTGTCCTTCTGTGAACAGATGCGATTCGATGAAAGCAAGTTCCAGTTCCGGACTATCCCCTTCGCCGACCGAGATGATGTACAAGACAAGCGTGGGGCTTCCAACCTGGTGGCGATACGTAGATAGTTCTTCATCCATGAACTTTGTGGCTTCTTCTTCCGCTGCACAGGAGACCTCCTTAATCTGTGAAGAATCTGGACTTGAGTATCCCGGCTTATGTTGTAGAACAATCCAGCTGGAAGCAGCATCATCATAGCCCAGCTTCCAGCGAAAGGACTCCTCATGCTGCCTGGCTTTCTCCAAAGCCTCGAGCAAGCGAGCTTTGTCTGTGCCTTTTGCCAGTCGATAGCGGTTCATTTGCCACACGTCGTTATTGTCGAGATGTTCCTTTTCGGTAGACCCTCGTAATAATTTGAGATCCTTCTAATGAAGGCCGTTCGGACAAGCGCACAGAAGACGAGCTCATCATAGAATTGCGAGAACGTTTAGTGGAAGCAGTGCGGATGCGACTTGTCTCAAGCGACGTTTCTGTGGGATTGTTGCTCAGTGGAGGTGTCGACAGTAGTGCGGTCGCAGGAATCGCCGCACATCTGAGCCATCAGCAAGGAACACCTTTGAAGGAAGTTGCCAACATGCTTCACTATAGCGTTTCCGGATGACAGCGATCTGGATGAATCAGCGATTGCTGTCCGGTCCGCAGAACATATCAGGCTACCGATCGAGAAGGTTGTGGTCGATGAACAAGTGTTGGCCGACCAATTTGAGGACTCTTGCTGGCTCGGCGAGGCACTCATGTGGGATCTGCAACATATCGCCAAGAAAGCCATGAGCAAGCATATTGGCTCGCGTGGGCTGAAAGTTGTATCGAACGGCGACGGATCCGATGAATTATTTGGTGGATACAGCTTCTTCGTCGACAACCGCCTTCAGGCTGAAAATCGACGCCGCGACCCCAACATGAAGGAGCCCGACAGTTTGAATGACTTGGACCGAATACGAGAGACAAAAGCTGATGCCTCGCGATGGTTCGGTTGCGAGCAAAATACCAATGCAGAGCAGGACCCTGCTGCTCGGTCAAACAACATACCTGCGCCTTTCTGCAACACGGCAGTGTTGGATCCTGCCGACTGGCTTCTGCCAGAGCTCCGCGACATAAGCACTCCGTTGGCAGCAGTGGCTAACACCTTCACCGAGAAGGAGGCTGCCAATATGAAGGATCTCCATCCTCTACACCGCAGCATGACCGCTTGGAACAAAACAATTCTCCCAAACATGGTTATTGCTGCAATCAGTGATGGCACAGAGATGTCTCACTCGGTAGAATCACGACCTCCGTTTCTAGACCATGTCCTCTCCGAGTGGGCACAAAAGCTCCCTATTGATGTGCTTGTCCATGTGGAAGAAGGTGGTGGAGTCACTGAAAAATGGCTTTTCCGTCAAGCTGCCCGGCCGTTTGTCACAGAAGAAGTTTATCAACGACGAAAACACCCCTTCTCAGCACCATTTCGGTGGAAACCCGGAGGACCGCTGCAGAAGAAGCTGGCATCTTTGATCACGAAGGAGAATGTTGCGAAGCTCGGCTTCGTAGACTGGGATCGCTGTAAGGATCTTGTCGACGACGTTTTTCATGATAAGGACGAGGGAAAGTTTCGTAGTGCCATTTGGCTGGCGCAGATCATATCGATCGGATCTCATTTCGGGGTGCAGACATGGCAGAGGCCAACAAATGGTGCTCAGAGGTTAAAATCAATGGCGAGCACACGAACGGAGACGAAACACACGGGACTGTCAACGGCCACGTCGAGACTTGACGGGTTCCATCTCAGACCCGAACCATAAACCCGTAATCAGTTCTGACTCGTTCCTCATTCTGGTCTGGTTCTAGTCATAGATTATACCGTTCATAGCTCGACATGGAATGGAGCAAATTCCAGCAATTTCTGCCCATGAGCTTCTGTTGCAAGTGAAGCAATCTTCTTACCATCTTTCTTGCCCGAAACGAGTCGAGGGACGACACCGAGAGGGAAGTAGGCCGAAGGTTGCTGATCAACAAGTCAATTGGTTTTGATACAACAACAGAAGTTGAAAAGGAACAGAAACACACTCGCAGCAGCACATACCTGATAATCTGGCAGCTCATTAGCCAATCGATTCCTCAAATCTTGCTCATATCGCTCCATTGCCTGTTGGTATTCTTCTTTGCTCAGTAATTCGTCCTTGAACTCCATGGACGAGGCATGGTAAGCCAATACTAGCGCTGGCGTCTCCCCTTCCGCGAATTCATGCACGAATAGATGTGCAAAGTCAATGCCCGAGACGCCAAAGGCTGCATCTTCAGTATCGGCTGGCTCGATGCGAAGTGAGAATATGGACAAACGGTTGTCGGTTCGGCCTTCGAGGTGATATAAGCCCTGTTCGTCTACTTTCGCGACATCTCCAGTTCTCATTGCACAGTACTCCTTCGATAACATATTCGGCGGTGGAAGGAATGCGGGCGAGGGTTCCGGACCCATGTAGCCTTCAGTTATCTGAGGTCCAGAAAGCACAATTTTTGAGGTTTCTGGATCGATCATGGCGAGATTATCACCGAAAGGTTTACCGATTGGCGGGGTCACCTGGTCTTCAATGGGAGATTTGACATCGTACAACATGTTGAGAATGCCAGTCTCGGTCAAGCCGTACGCGTGGAGGATGCGCGTATTTGGGCATTGTACAACCCATTGCGGGAACTGGCTTGGTCGGGGTGGTTCTCCGCCACAAACGAGAACTCGCAGTTTTGCAAGAGCGTCTACTGGCATGGCTCCCAGCAAAGACGGAGATAATAGAACGTATGTGCAATTATGCTGGCGAATGACTTCGGCAATGGCGTCCGGTGAGCCTTGATGACAATATACCACCGCACCGCCATGAAGAAGCGGACCGAATAAATCGAGATTGCCGCCATCTCAGATCCACGGGATCACATTGCACACCTTTTCCTTCTCTGAAAATTCGAGAGCCGATGTGCATGCTATCAGCGACGTGGAGAGTTGCTTATGTTTGTACGGCGTTGCTTTGGGGGAACCAGTCGACCCGCTGGTGAAGAAGACAAGTGCCAGGTCTTCAGGTGAACTCTCTTCTGTAGTGGCGTCGATTCCAGTCGACTTCAGCCATAGCGACGAGCAAGCTGTAGTTCCCAAAGCTCTTGCCAGTACATCAGCGCTCTTCGCATCGTCTTCAGTAATTTCAGATATGATAATTTTCGGAATTCGATCAAGTCTTGTAGCTTGTCTATGCAGACGCTGCACAGGTGATGAAGGATCGAGGGGAACATGTATGCCTCCTAAACGGAGAACAGCCAAGGCGAGTGCTGCACCTTCAACAGACTTTTTGCCGAAGAGAGGTATAACGAAATCCCCTTTCTGAACGCCAGCATCTTTGAGACCCGAGACGTAGCGACTGGTTAGAGTGTCTAATTGTCGATATGTTGTTCCATCGATAGCTTCGTTGTCGGGAAAAGCCTCAACGCTGCGCTTAACCAGACGGGGAAGCGTTTCTGCAACCATTGTTGCTGCGAATATGATTTTCGTTAACGATTATAACTTTGTTGATGTTGTAGCATGGTTCAATCCCACAGGAGGGCCTGGAGGAATCTCCAAAATAGACTTCGTGCCCACAAGCTCCGCACTGGCGTTGAGGTGGACCCTCTGCAGCCACGATCAGCGTTGTACCAAAGCATCCAGCGATCATGACGGACGAGGATCAACAGAGCGTCGATGTGCTGATCGAGCCGCATGGTATAGCAACCACTGTCGCACGCTCCTAATTTGCTCTGTGTTGTGCAGCAGTCCCCATTCGGCCTCCGTCCACGTTCGGTTCCAAGAGGATGGTACTTGATGAAGAGAAAGTTGAAGCAGATTCAGATCACCAAAAGTCCTCATCTATCGATCCGCAACGATGGCCTTCTCGAATCAGACTACGGGCGTCGGTCATCATGGGACTTTTTGCATTTCTCGAGCCATTTGCATCATCAATTATCGCTCCGCCACTGCCACTTGTAGCTGAGGAGTTTAGCATCACTTCTTCTGTTGGACGAAATGTATGTCGAATGATCAAATCATTGCAATCAAGATCCACAAACTGACGAATGCAGCTTGTTCTGTCCGCTTTTGTGTTGCCATATGCTCTCGGGGGCATATTCCTAGCACCCATGTCCGAGAACTTTGGCCGAAAACCCGTGCTTTTGATATCGGCGGTACTCTTTCTTGCCTTTACCATTGGCTGTGGCGTTGCTCAAAGTAGCGCTCAGCTCATCATTTTCCGCGTGTCCTCTGGCTTGGGAGGCTGTGCACCTCTGGCAGTAGGAGCAGCTATGATTAGCGACCTATATGCGCCTCGAGAACGAGGCTCGCCGATGGCCATTTACATGGCTTTGCAGCTCGCTGGTCCCGCCGTAGGTTGAATTTGCTGTATTTTGGCATCAGTGACTAACATTTCGATAACAGTTGGGACCCATAGTCGGTGGCTGGGTAGCACAAACGATCAGCTCCTGGCGTTGGTCGTTCTACATTTGCGCCATTGCCACTGCTGTCGTTTTGCCCATGGGAGTCTTTGGCTTGCCAGAAACATATGCTCCACGCCTGAACCGCAAGACCAAACAGCCTGTGTCCCATTATCTGCGCTCCATATATCGGCCGGTTGTATTGCTTGGAACGCAGCCCATAACCCAGGTCCTTGCAGCGTACGCGGCTGTCATATTTGGTGTCTACTACCTGTTCCTCACGACCATCGCCAGCGTGTTTGAGAACACATACGGACAGTCAGTCGGCATCGCTTCGCTGCACTATCTTGCGCTCCTCGCAGGTTTTGCGTGCAGTGTCTTAGCAAGCGGTAAAGCCATGGACATCGTCTACAAGAAGCTGGCGTCAGATAGTCCTCGTCCTGAAGCTCGGATCCCATATCTTGCTGCGAGTGGCATTCTCCTACCTGCCGGCTTGCTTATCTACGGATGGAGTGCTCAAAAGCGGGTGTTCTGGTTTGTGCCGGACGTCGGATTGTTCCTCGTGGGACTAGGCATTCTGGCACCTTTGGCGGCAATCCAGCATTACGTCCTCGACTGCTATGCCAAAGCAGGCTATGCTGCGTCAGCAATTGCCGGCATGAATATTGCAAGGTTTCTGGCAGGATTCGGATTCCCGCTGTTCGCGGATGTTCTGTTTGATGCGCTGGGATTAGGCTGGGGGAATTCGGTTCTGGCTCTTCTAGCATTTATTGTCGGGACTCTTTCCGTTTCATTATGGGTCATCGGACCACGTCTGCGAGAGATGAGCTCTGTTGTAGCTTGCGACTGAGGCTTCAGAGACAGATCTAGTGCTCGTCGAGGACTCCGTAGCAACCAAAATTACCCTGCATAACCGCAACACGACACTCTTTGTTCGTGATGCGTGTTTCGTTCCGGACCCTAGGAGCTTCCGGAGGCTCAGCACACGTCCTCCCACACAGAGAAATATAAAATCGACAGATTCAACGTTTAGGGCCGGCCGTGCTCAAGCATATTTCCTCTTCGGGTTCAGTGCGACGACGTCTTTGCTCGTGAAAGCACAATGTCCGAACTGCTGAGTTCCTGCTTGTGGAATCTCTCCCCACATGAGAGGTAGCACAGGTGCTCTGTCATCCCCTGGCGGTTTGTGAGTCGCAGCCGCAAGTAAAAATGAGCTGCTTCCCGCGATTGGCATGTTGCTCGGTAGTTTCCTCAATCCTAGCCCCATCACAGCTAAAACAATGCAAGCTGCCAGGACGATAGCAACTAGAGTAGGCATGAGACCGACTCCTACTCCAGACCGGATCCCGTTCGAGTCTTCTTTGAGCATTTGCGATGCAAAGTCGGCGTGATACGGAGCGATGCGAACGAGGAATAGCGATTGCGAGATTAGCCAATGCAGCAACGCTGATGTGGCCAGCAGCGGCAAACTATATCTGTACGGAAGCTGTAGCCAGTATGTACTCCGTTGTTGTCCTTGTGGCTTGGTAACGCGTAGGCCTTTGCGAACCACTGCATAGCCGCCGTATTCGTGTGCCTGGTGCATGCCTGTAAGTAGTCCGTTATACACTAAGTAACAACACGAGAAAACTAGCTGCGGAGTATTGACTAGCAACACCGAGGCCATCAATCCTTTGGCTCCAGCAGTCGGCAGCTTTGTCCGGAGTGTCGATGCCGTGTCCTCGTTGAAGAACTTGCCGGTGGATAATGCCTCATAGACACTGACACCGTCTGTCAGCTACGATGAGAAAGGCTATCACCGTGAGGAGGGAGCTGGCGCAGAGTAAGAGCGAGAGAGCCCACTGCTTCATTCCGATAACAGTGGCCCAGCGCTGTCTTTTCGGTGCTTCACGAGGCGTCATCGTCTGCACTAGTACTCCTTGTCGAAGTCCACGAGTAAGCAGCACGTTTTCATCTTTTGTCTCCCCCTGAAATGTCTCTTCTCCATGAGACAATGTCCCTTCGTGATCTCGTCAGCATGTTCGAGCCAGCTGGCCAATGCATCCCCGAACGTGACGAATAGTTCACTGCACTGCTGCCGGAGATGCCAAACCATAACGATTAATTTCGTTAGATTGCAGATTATGATGACCACGAGGATGTGCATGGAGTACTGGAGCCTGCAGTGGGATTTCTCTCTCTTCGCCACGCAGTAGTCGAAATACATGTTTCCGAATGACCAGTATGAGCTGCTGGTATTGTGTTGAGTGTGTTGCCCTATGTCGGACATTTCCATTGGCCTATCGGGAAGTCAGCGACTCGTCCACAACCATGTTGCCGCCACGTCTGGAACAGCGAAGCTCTCCAGAATCACAGATGATGACACCGCGTAGCGTATTGATTGGACTTCACTTACCAGTACAATGGAATTGCTTGGGCTTCGGATTCAGAGAGGCCCATGACTCTCCATGAATAGAAAGTCTGCAGACGCAACGTGCGCGGCACTTGGACTTGTACCAGGGGGTTGACAATGACGAAACCGTGCGAGTATCCCGTTACAAGATCACCGCCGTAAGTATCGATACACTGCTGGGGCTCCAGACGATTGAAGCCCGCCCGATCCGCAAAATACCATTCCCGCAGCTGAGTCACGCTGGAACTGTTGACCCTATACCACTCCAGCAGGTCTGATATTTGTGGCCACGTCAACTCCGAGTTGTTTGAAGCAGTTTCCAGATTGTGCTTCGAATAGATCTCGATATCGAGTTCCTCGTGTTGAATAATTCCAGAGGCAGCTCGGAATAATCGAATGCCTTGGAGGTTGTCCAGTTCTTTGAACACCGCAGAGTTGTAGAGGAAGTGTACTGGCACGCTACTGAGTGCCAGAAGAACCCATGCGAGGCGCCGTCTCCATGAAATTCGAGTAAAGTTTCGAACGCTGGGAACACCAATGTCAAGCCAATCTCCGCGAGCATGGGCACGATCACATTCAATCCGAGTTGGGGCCATCAGGCACTGCATTGTGTAGTTAGATGCACCAAATATAGCCGAACCAAGCGCGTTGACCAAGATGTGCAGTCCCAGTGACCATGTGCTGACTACCGCACAGTCTCCCGTGTATATGGTACCAATTCCATCCTTCGAGCCGTAGTGAAAGGTTACCCAGATTGTGAAAATCGTGTTGATGAGGAGGACCATCATGGTCATGACAGCCGAAATCCCCACGCCAAAGCGCCAGCCCTGCAGCTTTCTTTGACGGGCTTGATGCTTCACTCGCGGCCGCCATGGGATGCCTAGGCCACACTGTCGTTGGGCTTTGACGCCCGTCGCGCTCGATTCGTGTTCCACGGCCCCTTCGCTCGGATCTGAGCTATGCTGCCATGCTTAGAGCAACGCTAGGTTTGTTGGTCGTTCTCCAGACATACCTAGTCAGCTCTTGGTCATTGATGTCGATGCTGACTGTCTCGTACAAGCGCCCATTGTCCGAGAGATGTAGGTGGTCACGGGTGGACAATCGGCCCATTGTGGGGATAGTCGTTGCTGTCTGCACAAGGCCTCAATCCGAGTAGAAGCTACTGGAGACGGGTAAGCGACATGCTAGAGCTTTTTGCGTGCTTGCAGACGTCGATAAATCGAGTTTTGTTGCATGACCTGTATGGTCCAGCTGCAGCGATGTTGTGATACCTCGTTTGCATCTTTCGGTACAGATGCAGTGTTTAGGAGTGCGGCCTTCTGCTACCAAGCTGTTCGGCGTGTTTATCGTCCGTGTACACATATTGCTTACCTAGACAAGGCGCATAGGGGTCGGTGTCACATGTACAGGCAGACAGATCACCTAAACGGGCATGCTGGCACTTCTTGGCGATGGAGTAACTCGGCGCCTGATTGATTGGAAGTTGTTCCATGCGTTTGATTGATCAGTCATCTTCACATTCTCGCAGATATGGCGTCGACTTCCGAGACGAGGCTTGATTCACTGGCGAGCTGATCTGTAGCCACTTACAATGGATCTGACTCCGCTGGCGTTCGTGCTTCGGCTTCTCTCCACTTGTCTCAGCTTGTGCCGGCAGAATGGTGTTCTGTGGTCTGCCTGGACGGAATGGGAAATTGGCTTTCGACGCCAATCTGCATGGCGAGGACACGCTGCAAAGCCACATCGGGAGGCGCTTGTCCGGAGTCGATATCCAACGCTCGTACCAATGCAAGTAGCAGACTCTCGCGAAGGGGTAACGATCGTGGTATACTGAAAAGAGTCGTCGATGGTGGAGGAGTGGACGCTCGCAGACCTCAAACACGGATCCCCTGTGTCTGAAGGCGATCTCGGAGTTCATTCACAGCCATTTGCCGATATCGGCTCGGTGCTCAGCGCTTTGTTCCTTCTGTTAAGCACTCCCTTTACCTCAGCCTGTCCCACAAGGTTGTTGCTAATATTGCACTCTGTTCAAGATCATGGAGCGTAGTTTCCCGTAAGCTAACATGAGATCACTTCACGGATGGACATTTGGACCTGTGTTTGACTAAGAAGTTGCAGGATCACCAGCATTCCTGCGATGGCGTACAAGCCCAATACGCCACGCTGATGGTCGATGGTGCTGGGCATTATGGAAGTACGACTTTTGAGTCTAGAGTGAAGGTGGTTCACAGAAGACGCAAGCAAAGATAAGCACTTGCAACTGTGGACCCGAATCTAAGGCACATCATGAGCTAGCATGGTGGCGCAATAGCTGCCTCGACCAGATATGATCTTTAAGCGCGCACAATACCTCACATCCTCGTAAACGGGCACAAGCAGGCAAAGCTTAAGTCTCGATCACTCCATGGCCATCGATCCCCAATCCCCTCTGCTAAGAATAGCCATAGTGGGCGCAGGTCCAGGCGGCCTCGCAACGGCAATAGCTTTGCAACAGATCCCCAATGTCGAAGTGACGATTTATGAGCAGGCCAAGGTGCTCCGAAAGGTTGGAGCTGGTATCAGCATAGGCCAAAATACGTGGAATGTTCTGGAGTTGCTGGGCGTCGCGGATGACCTGACCAGTGGACACCCTACTCTGACGGTATTGAATCTGTGAGGGTGTCCCAATGTTCCGAACTGGTATTGCTTGTGCTGATGAAGATTTCAGCAATGGCGCCACTGGTGAAGAGCTTTCAAGATTCGAAAAGCAATCGGACACCAAGCGACTACCAATACGAACGCAGCGAACCAAGCTGCAATCTGCCCTGCGCTCACATGTGTCTGAGGAGAGGCTCAGACTCGGCACCAAAGTTTCCAGTATCGAAGATCTCGGGCAGCAGGGAGTTCTCCTCAGATTTACGGATGGCTCAAAAACCGTTGCTGATCTAGTAGTTGGTGCTGATGGTATTCGTTCCGTCGTTCGAGACGCTGCGTGGAGAGATTATGAGCTCAAGTTTACTGGCACCACTATCTGGCGAACTCTGCTGCCTTGGGAAGCTGTGAAAGATCTAGACTCCAGGTTTGCAACGACGGCATGGTGGCACACGCCTACTACACACGTCTACCTTTCACCCGTGGGTGAAGGCTTGTGGGAGATTGCTGCTCGAGCATATCAAGATCCCGTCGTGCATGCTGCTGATAAGTACAGCTGGGGCGTACCTGTGACAAATGATGTCGTGGAATCTCATTTTGGCGTAAGCACCGTTGGTCTCAAAATCCGAGCAGCGAACTGACGCATCTGAACAGGATTATCTACCACAAGTCCGCGAAGCTTTGCAGAGAGTGCCAGAAGGAGGTTGGAAAGAATTCGCAGCCTTTGCTGGTCCAGAGCTCCACGACTTGACAAACTGGAACGACAAGATTGTGCTCGTCGGAGACTCTTCGCATGCACTTTCTGGAGCATTCGGATCTGGTGCAGGATTTGCCATGGAAGACGGCTGGGTGTTGGCTCAAGCGTTGAAGGCGAGTCGTAACGACATTCATCAAGCGCTTCCCATTTTCAACAGAATACGCCTACCGTACTACTCCCGCATGTACGCGCATCTCGCTGAAGTAGCCGAGCGGAGAAGCCAAAACTTGCAGAAAGTTGTCAACCCAACTGCGGAAGATCTGGTTCGGAACAAAGTCATTCAGCCTGGTGGGCGCGACATGCAATGGATCTACGGAAACCATATTGGTAGAGTGTGGGAACAGTCCACTGCTGGCATAGAAATACAGCTCTGAAAGACTTATCATTTACTTGCTAATCTAGATCATCACAATATACCATCAGTCACCGATGCGAAGCCATCGCAGGAATCATACGCTAAGAACCCAGTCGTATCGTAACAACCAATATATTCGACCTCCAGGTCTTTACCCTTCAAGATACCCAGCTCGACCCACAACAACAGATCTCCATGAGACATGGGCCCATCAGGACCATACGCCTCCATGAAATCCTGACGCAGCTTCACATGGGTCTTGTCACGCCTTCCCACAGCTTCCATGTGTCTTAATTCCTGGAAGTAGAAGATTTCAATCTTTCTGTTCGTCTCCAAAGCCGGGAAGATATCCGGATCGTCTTCGAGCTCGGAAGGCTGCACATTTGTCTTTCCACTCTCAGGCACATGGCACAGACGCGATACAAGCATTCCTTTTTCATGTCCGGAACGGACGACGTTAGTGATCCAGCGTTTGGTCATGTAATGGAACTTGGCAGACCACATTCGCGTTTCCTCTTCGTTCATCGGACTGTGGTCTTGGCCCTCAACAACGTAACAGAGATTGTCGGGAAACTGAATCATCCGGGCTCGACCAAGTCTAAGACTTCCCGTAGGTTGACGAGGTACTGGTGGGTCTACGATAGTACTTCTCAGCGGATCTTCTTTGGTCGCCTCTTTGATTCGGTCTCGATAGGCTCCCCAGTATCCGGACGCCTCTGTGAGCGGGCTCAAAG
This sequence comes from Cercospora nicotianae, assembly GCA_029490675.1. Lineage (NCBI taxonomy): Eukaryota > Fungi > Ascomycota > Dothideomycetes > Mycosphaerellales > Mycosphaerellaceae > Cercospora > Cercospora nicotianae. The sequence goes on along the minus strand of JANQAT010000012.1, from coordinate 4,348,516 downwards.
GACCCAGGTGGCCAACTCCACATGATTGCTCTTGTGTAACCTCGTTCAGAAATCTGTCATGTGAGAAATGGAGGGTCTCTCGCCAGAACCCAGCATCAGAAGGTAGACTGGACCAAAATGCCTCTACATCTGCCGAATGGAACCAGTCTTGAAAATCTGACGGACAAGTCCAGTAACTGATCCAAACTCTGGTCAAGCCAAGGCTGCGCTCGGTGTCGTCGTGAACGACTCGATCGACATGGGTTGCTTGTGGAGACAAGAGCTTGTCGAACCGATCAATGAGTAAAGCCTTCGTCACAGAAAGCTCAGTGCCGTGATACTGAGCCCCGAAAATGGAGACTGTGAAGGTCTTGGGCAAAGAAGCGTGCAAAAGTGGCATGTTAGCAAGATTAGCGATTGAGTAATTACATCGACGCTCAGTCGCTGCCAAACCTGGTATTCATAAGGCCTGCAATACTTGGGAGGAAAGGTTGCCGAAACCCTAATAATGCTCACGGACCGGCCGCACCGTGCTGATATGCATACCCCCACAGCTGATGGCGGACGTGTCAGAGGGGAAAGCTCCATTGATCCTTGCCGCGAAAGTCTAGATGGCGTCCGAGTAAAGGCATCAAGACCTATCAAACGGACCGTTGTCTGTGGGATAGCATGAAGCAATTCGACTATCAGCGGAACCGCAATGGTATCGCCGCTCCTCCGGCTCGCGAGAGGAGTGGCGGACAATGCCAGTAATGTCCTTTGATACAAGAATAAGAACGTCACGCCTGTTGAACTCACTCTCTTCGAACCTCATCTCTTCAACAGATTTGTCGAAGTCGTTGCGACAACTCGAACGACAAAAGTCTTCTCCTTGCACGGCAAAAGCTATCGTCACTCAGCACCACAATGGTTGACGGAAAGAAGATTCGTGTTGCGGCAGTTCAAGCTGAGCCGGCATGGAATGATCTTGAAGGTGGAGTTGACAAAGCAATTGCCATCATCAACGAGGCAGCAGCCAATGGCACAAATGTTTTGGGATTCCCAGAGGTCTTCATCCCCGGCTATCCATGGTATGTGCGGCGAGCATCGTGCTAGTCGAAATGCTGAACCAATATTAGGACTATCTGGGCCAATTCTGTCATCGAATGTGCCGGGTTCATGGATGAGTATTACATGAACTCGCTCGAACGAGAGTCTCCACAGATGGACAGGATCCGAGCTGCTGTTGCCAAGGCCGGCATGTTCGTTGTACTTGGCTACAGTGAACGCTATCGTGGAAGCTGCTACATCGCTCAGGTGAGAATTGATTTTCACTGAGTAAATTCGGCGTCGAGCTAAGAAAAGGTCATTAGTCGTTCATCGACCCTACCGGCACCATCGTCCATCATCGCCGCAAAATCAAGCCAACCCACGTCGAGCGGGCATACTACGGCGATGGACAAGCAGACTCGTTGAAGACCGTCGTTTCATCGAAGTTCGGAAACATCGGAGGTCTCAATTGTTGGGAGCATTCCCAAACCCTCCTCCGTTACTACGAGTACGCTCAAGATGTGGACATCCATGTCGCGAGCTGGCCATTAATTTGGGATGAGCCTGAGGATAAGAATATTCCGTCTTTGCAGTATCACATTACTGGCGAGATGAACGCGAAGTTGTCTCAAGTCATGGCCATGGAGGGCGCCACTTTTGTGGTGCTCTCTACACAGGTTCTAACCGAAAAGAACCGGGACAAATGCCAGCTGAACAATTTCCCTTACGCTACCACTCCTGGTGGTGGCTTCAGCAGGATCTACGGACCAGATGGAAAGGAACTTGTCAAACCTCTTGGTCCCGGCGAAGAGGGACTTTTGTATGCCGATATCGATCTGCACGACAAGGCACTCGCGAAACACAACCTCGACGTGGTCGGACATTACAGTCGTCCGGACTTGCTGTCACTTCGAGTGACGACAGAAGCAAGCTCTCAAGTCCATTTCGTTACACTGCCAGGTCGTGGCGGCCAACCCCAGACTTTGACCAATGCAACAAAGCACAGTATTACCAATGGTAGCGAGAATGGTTTGATTCAAAACGGCAGAGAGCCATCCTCACTTCCAGAGATTCCTGTCAAGAAATTGATTGCGTGAAAGAGATTTTGTACTCGGTATGCTAGAAGGCGTTGTCTGTGCTGCGATTGATGAAAATGAGCGAGGGTCGGGGTAGCTGAGGAAAACTTGGAAAGCGTCTGATATTGTACAGTCAATACTTTAGTGATTGTGTTGAAACAAGATTTCTCCAGAGTCTTGCATCACCTCCGATAATATCCTCTGACTTGACTTGTATCGAGATGGATAGTAGACCCGGAAGTATCCGCAAAGTGTCTAGGGCCTGACTCTGTTCATTGATACCAACTAAGCGGATACAGGGAGCTTGAGCTCCAATATGCGGACTACGCTGGCCATAGAGGAGACACTCCGGCGTCAAAACCCGCTTGCCACTCAAAAAGCTCCGCGGACAACGAATCGACGTTGTAGTTCGACTCAATCTGATCTTTGCCTTGAGACAGATAGCTGTAATCCACCAGTTGCCACAAGACCTTGGACTCATGCGTTTCGTCTAATATTGTTTCGTCGTTCTTCAGCAGGAAATCCCTGACGGTGGTGACCTCTGTTGGAAAGTTCGACAGCGATCGTTTCTGTATGGTCGTCAGAATACAAAACCATGTAAAGTTCGTCTGTGGACCGATTCACCATTAAGGATGCATTGGGCCATAGATGCGTGAGATATGAAAGATGGTCCATGCAGCTTTTGAAGCTTCTTGATTCCTTGCAATCCCAGTGTCCGTTTGTCTCAGTGTTGAGAGCGTGGAAAGACCCCGCTACCACCAGACAGTAGCCACTGAACGACCATAGCATTGGGTAGCCGCACTCTCGGCTACAATCGAGGAGCGTGACCATTTTCTGAGCATATCCCAAACCACTCATCCACGAGCGAGTGAAGAAACTGCTCGAGCCGGCTGTTCCACTAAGCTTCACCAGCCTTCTGATAAGAAAAGGATGGTCTAGCAGGCAATGGCAGAGACAGCAGAGCATAGCAGCAACGAAGTGAGGTGCTATGTTCTTCTGCGCAAGGTCTCCCGGCGAGGCTTGCCGTTGCTGCAACAGCTCAGCGGCAGTGACGACAAACTGTACGCCCGATTCAATGTACACCAGGTCGGAGTAGATAGAAGCCCATTCCGACCGAGGATCCCAGGGAGGATCGCAGGGTTGCTGATTGCTGGACTGCAGCATCAGACTTGTGCAGCGCCCGAGGACAGAGGCTATCGTGACAACGACCTTGAATTCGTTGATTCTGTCCGACTCTCCGCAATTTTTCCTACTCGAAATATGCTCCAGTGTTGATGTCGGCTCCTCAAGTCCGATATCCCAGGAGTACTCACTGCTTGGCAGATGGAGAGTGCACGATCTATCCGGCATGGCCGCTGGGCGGTCTCTACCACATGTGATCAGGCGGTCAAGGAGATAGAGAGACCAGAAAGTTCGTCGTCTTTCTTCCTGTTCAATATACGAGATTGGAGTCGTTGCTTCATTCATAAGCCGCAGTTCTTGTGCAACACGCACGGCAACACCGAGTTTGACCCAAGCCAATCGATGTCGCTTTTGACCGGCTGAATGTAGACTTCGTTAGCATAGCATGAGACCAGTCTGATTGGGTCATCCGTACAAGTGAAGTCGAAAATACTCAACAATGTGACAGCTTGCACCACGGAAACGTCTCCGTGCTCAAGATCTCCGAAGCATAATGGCGCTAGCAGCTGCCATGCGCGGTCTGCGCACGCTTCGGCGGAGAATTGACAGTCAGAGCTAGCTAGAAGGCCGGTAGCGAAGCGCATTGAGGTCGCTAGAATAGCACAAATCACATACTCGGGCAACTGGCCATCGAGGTGCTTTTGTCGTAAGCTACTCGCATGGAAGAAGGAGTAAGGCTGATTGTGGCAGAAGGTGAAATATATGTCTAGGATAGACTGGAAGGTGGATGACGATGGGAGGCTGCGATGAGAATCATCAGCCTGGCAGATAAGTCGGCTCATCAGGAATCCACTTACGAGTACGATCCCTGCGGATTGTTCGTTGTGGTGGTCGACACGGGTGATTTAGGAGCATGACTACTGATAGCTGCAATTCTTGCATTGGATTCCAATTAGCGTCGAAGGTGGCCTTGGGCATCAGAGGCATTTGAACTTACGCATCAAGTTTTGTCTGAATTTCACCCAGCTGCTGTTCCAGGTTTTCAAAGCGGGCTTTTATCCAGTCAAGGTTGTCGAAGGAGTCGTTGTCCTCACGCTGCCGGTCCGAGCTGCCGCGACCTTGAGCTTCAGCGCCCTGCTCGGAGACAATGGATGCCCGCCTACGAGCACTCTTCTGACTCTCGACGGGTGCATCTTTGGTGAACCGGCATTCGAGACCGCTTCGGCGGCAGCGTCTGCAGATCGGTCGCTCTCCGGTGCAGCGAGCCTTCTTGCGACTGTGCAAACAAGTGTGAGTTGAGGCTGTGAAGGTTGTGTGCCTGGCATGTAGTAGGTTTTGAGGGGTTACATACCGGCAATTGGTACAGGCGAGACTGACCCGCCGAATGGGCTCATACAGGAGATCCATAGATCAACACTAGTGTAAGTCGAAGATGGAGGAATCGTTCTTAGTGCAATCACTGAGTCCAGCAGGCTCTACGAGTCCTCCAGTTCGCTATCATCGACATCCGATAGGAGCGGTTACCCCTCTCACGACAACTTGCGAATCCCTGTATCTGAAGTCCTTGGGTCGAAAAATGCAGCCTCGTTCTCGGGCGTTTTAAGCAGTGCACCATTGCGCCAATTGCACATATACTCTGTCATTGAAGCCATTTTAATTTGCTTCCACATGCTCGAAAGAGGCATCGGAAGAGCAGATTCGCCATCTCGTTGGCCGAAGTGTCTGATGCTACCGCCGAGCCAGCTGGGCAACTCCGACTGGGCTCAGGGGTGCAAACTTTGAGGTGATGATCTCGGCCAGCACTGCCACTGATAAGGTCAGCCTGACTGTGCTTCCAAGTGCAAATTCGAGCGAAGCGAACAGCTGTATCTGTGTGGCTGAATCTGTGATGATCATACACTGATGTGGTCAGCTTGCAAGAACGGAACCACTGCTCGAATCAAGCCTTCCATAGCAATCGGTCTTGGCAGTGGCGTTTCCTCTGCAAGGATGAGCACGAGTTCCTTCTCCCCGGCATCACGGATTCTCCATCAACCTCACTTCCAGCTTTGAAGCTTCAAACAAGTATGATAAATCGTACATGCGAAAGTGGGAGCACCTTTTGTGTTCCATGTCAAGTCCATGCTCATAATCTAAAGCCCAGGAAGAATGGAAAGACGTATCTGGTGCAATCGATGAATACGACCATCTGCACAGAATGTCAGGCACTCAACGCGCTTGGTTTGCCATAGCACGCCTACTCTCATCGATTTGCACAAATTTTTCTTGCTCACAGATGGCCAAGGGGAAGCTTGCAGTGTTGCAATCCGACACGGAAGATTGGTGAGTTTCAAAGTCGCGAGAACAAGTCAGACATGGTCATAGCCAGAAACACATGAGCTGCGAAGAATGAGTCTCGAAGAAATATTCTCGGACACAGTATCAGCCTCAAGAGTCCACAGGCAGCGTATTGAAACCCCCTTGCTTCAGGATCTTGCGTTCGTCAAGTAGATCGTGTCAAGACGACACCCTCTCCAAAGCTGGTGACGCACTCAGCCAGGGAATTTCTCGCAAGCTTGAGATATGAGATCGAGGCTTGTGCAGTGTCAGTTGTGCATGATACGTCTGCTGCACTAATTGTCGCCGAATTCTAGCCGCTATAGTTCTATCGGATTAGCGCTAGAACGAAATCGGTTGATGTGCCCTTACGACCTGCCCTAAGCCCCATGCCAAACTAAAAAATGGCGCCATCTTCCAACCAGCTGGCAGCCCTAAGAAGTGACCAGAGACTACTGCTCGAGGTACGAGAATTCTATATGTGGTACTGAAGTTGAAACATTTCAGCATTCGCCCCGAGACATAAAACTATGCCATGCCGTTCGATTGACAGGCACTTTTCCCAAGCTTGATAGCAAAACTCTTTCACTCGCCATCCGAACATGCCAAACACATTCACCGTCATCGCATTGATGATACTTGCAGCCATTGGAGTTCACGCCCAAGGAGAGAAACAATGTGAAGGCAAAGAAGTCTGCGCCTATTGCGTTTACACATATCTAGGAGAGAAGAAAGTGCCTCTAGTAAGTTTAAGATCTCTTGATTAGTCTTCACCGCGAGTTTGCTTCTTTTTCAAAACTCAGTGATAGCATTGAAAATAACTATAACCGCGTGATAGAGAGGTTGGTGCCACCATATCGATGGCAGTGCATCTCCAGACGACCTGTTCTGCCTAGGACAGAATCATTGTCCTAATTAATACCTAAAACGAGATTTAGATCATGTCGGAGGAGGACCCTGGAAGTTTGATCGCCTGCATGTGCCATTACCAAAGCCAGGATTACAATGTGCTAGATCAGCAGAATACAATCGAATTTGCATTGTAGACGTATCTATTCGTGACTTTCAGTGCAACTGTGTATCATTGATATACGTCTGCACGTCTGCGGTGTCATGCCGCTTCGACCATGAATGATGAAAGATGTCTCTCCCCTAGCCCGCGCCTCACCTTGATCTCGGACTCGATACTTCTCGAACCTGACCGATGCTCCAAGTCTTTCAAGGACCGCTTTGGTGACTCCCACAGCGTCAGGAAGCGCCACTTCGCCATCGTAGACGGCAGCAAGAACCACCGCAGTGGTCGAAGGGAAAAGACCCGCGGCTCGACCCATGCTGAAATGGCAGACGAACTCCGCCATTAGGTCACGAACGTTCTGGTCTCCGTTTCTCGTGCTCGTGCGTGGTGCGATATGAGCAAGGATGACCCCATAGTGAGAAGTGAAAGCGACGGCAGTGCAACCATTGAGTCCTTCTGTTGCAAGGAACTGCAAGTTAGCAGACCATGGGCCGGATCTGACTTCGTTCATTGGAACGAAGACCGTGTCATTTCTGTGTCGAATCTGTTGAAGACTGACTGCCATCTTGTCCCTGTGTAGGTTGCAGTTGTGAGAGCGACATGGTTGATGAAATTCAGCGAATCTTCACGAGGTGATACATATCAGGTGAATTGCGCTGGCGACTCATTCACTAGTCGATACCATATTCCGCCAGACATTGGATTTAGTGGGTCTGAAACATCGTGGCATTGCGCAGTTCACTCGTTTAGTTGTTCGAAATCGGCTTGTGTGTCAAGTGCTGTCAGGTGGCAGTGTCTGGTCTTTCGATCAGAAAGATATTCCGACCAATTTTCTCGGGTGCCGCAAATGTTCGTATCATGTGGCAACAGCTAACGAGTCGACATGTAGTAAGCTCGAGGGGAGGAGCGGGCTGAACATCGTTGATTTTGGGCATCTTCTTTCATGGTTGGTTTTGTGCGCAAGCAAGCAGAGTCAGTGAGTTCTGGGGTATCTTAAGAGGTTCAGCAGAGCAGACGCACACAAAATTCCCTCGCGTTCATCAATTCGAAGCTCCAACATAATCATCACGGATCTCTGCAACCAGACGCTCGAGTGTCTGAATATCCTGCGAAGCACCTTCGTATTGAAGCTTTGCCACAATGACTGCCGTGGGGTGTTGTCTTCCGGATTGGTTAGGAGCATCCGCGGACAGTTTCAGGTTCCTCTTGACTGTCGACTCCAGTACCTTGACCACACCACGATCCATCTGCCCAGCATGCTGTAGGTATGGGAGAAGAAGTAGAGCAATCTTCTCGGCCATGTTCGGCCGTCCAGTGTCCACAAGTGTCTCTCGGCCAGTCTTGATGTGGCCCAGAGCTCGCGTGAGAGCAGCTGGGAAGGTGGCGCTGCGTGAATCGAGGCCGTGAAGTTCGTTCTTTGCTTCGCAGATGATGTGCTCCGCTGAGGTCGATGCATCTGTGCGCAGCCATTCAAGGATGTGATTTCGCACATTCTCAATTGCTGGAACCTGTTCAAAGCTTGCGACCAGGTCGTACATCTCTTCTGCGATCCCAGCCGCTTTCATCGCAAATTGCTTCATTGCAGCGTCAAAGATGGCTATAGGTATCCCACCAGTGAACGCAGGCGCATCCTTCAATCTCTTCAGCAGGTCTGCATTAACCTCTTCGACACCTTTCCCGGCCTCGTCGTCTTCGAAGTCTGCGGCCGTTACTGCAGGCAGTTTGACCTCGTCGCCATCTCCTCCCAGGCCCTCCACATCGCCCGTACCGGTCATCTGGCTGTCTCCATCGATGCCCAAGATCTTTCTTCTGGCCGCCAACTTCGCCAGGTACGTGAGCTCGAGCCTCATGTACTCGATCCAGATTCTCTTCTCCTCTTTGCAGAATCGCAGCCCTCTCTGGAAATACGACCTCGCCGTCCCCATGTCACCTTGCACTTCTGCATAGTGCTTCGCAGCCAGAACCCACAGTTTCCAATTGCGAGTGTGCAATCTTAGCATTCTGGTAAGAGCCTTTGCCAGCTTCTTATTCGCTTTCTCTTTCTTGCAAAAGTCTACGTATTGCATCCAGAGCCCAACATCTCCAGGAAACTTCTTCACTGCACGATCGAGAATGAAGAAGACAGTCCGTTGGCCATTAAAATTCGTGGTGGCGGTCTTTTGAATGCCTAGTCGTTTACAGCGCTTCTTGAGGAGTGAATGCAGGTTCATCTCGTGCTGAGCATATCGAGCATAGTCGGCGGGCGTGCTGCCACGGGCGTTGAGGGTATGTTCGAAATCGGATCGCTTTTTGGTAATGGCGGCAATTTGATCGCGCGTGAAGATTTCTTTCGCTTCATACTCGCGCAGCTCAGGCACGTACTGCTCGAGGTAAAAGCGCGCTTTGTCGGACGCGGCGGCCATGTTGTCGTCGACCAACGGGGGTGGGAGCGGAGTGGCGAGGAGAGGTGGTGGTGCAGACGACGCGCAGGATGCAAAGCTGTAGGCAGAAGTCTCGCTAACTTAGCGTCTCGCTTGTGATAAAGCGCGATAAGGCTGCACGGATAAACTGCTGCGCCGACGCGCCGCGCATCCCTCGGCGTGTCGCGTGGTTGGCGTGTTCAGGGTGAGCTGGCTTCTGGACTTTCTGACATGTGAAGAAGAACACCACCAACACCACTCTCCTTTTCTCCTTCTTGTCCCTTTCTTCCTCTTCTGCCCACTTTGATGGGAGCAGCTTCGCCATAATGCCTCCCAAACACCGCGACGGCGATGTCGTGGCCATCGTATGCACCCCTCTCCACCGCCGCCAATGGCTCCTCCGCTGACAGGACGCGACAGATCCCCGGCTCGTTCATCACGCACGCGCATACCGCAGCTGCATACGCCGCCTTCATCAGCGCCTTCATAGTCGGAGTTTACCTGCATTACCACAAAATTGTCGAAAATGAACACTTTGGATACCCAATCGAATGGTTCCCCTCCGTGTCAGCAACAATTGGAGACCGTTATCCCGAACGATCCTTCTTCCAGGTCTTCATCGCCATCTGCTCCGGCCCGCGATTCGCTCTCTGCTTTCTTTGGTGGTGTCTGGGCAAGAAGCCCAATGGCAGCAATAGACACGTCAACTTCGTTGCGGGTGTGGGAGTATTCAGGACTCTGACTTGTGGAGGCTGGACATATGTGACTTCGACCGATGATCATGATTGGCATGACATTTTCATGATCAGCTACTTGGTCGCCACTTTGCCCTGGACCATTGGATGCATTGCGCTTAGTCCGCCGAATCCGCAGGCCATCAAGCTGCGAAAGTACCTGGGAGGCACCTTCTTTGCGACTTTGGTGCCCCTCGTCTACTTTTTCATTCAGCACAAGGTGCACCGCGTGCCTGGTGGTAAGCTTGTCTCTGAAAATATCGCTATAAAGTCAATCACTGATGAAGCGCAGCATACACCATCTACGCTTTCTTCGAGTGGTCGCTCGTACTCCTCGATGTCGCCTTCGACGCAGTCACCGCGTACGATTTTAGCAGCTTCGAGATTCAGATCAAAGATGTCAAGGGACTCAGCAAGGGGTACGTCCGTTGGCTTCCGAAATAGCTGGTACGGTGAATGTGCTCGCTTGCCCTTGCCGGTGAACTGACAGTCAATTCCACAGAGGCAATGTCGCAGAGAGGACGTTGGAGAAGCAAAAGGATAAGCCCATTGGCAGCGTCTTCGATGCCAGCGCGTTTACCTGGGACGAGATGCTTGATGCGGCCGCTGATGTCTACCTGGGCTACATCTTCTGGACGATCCTCACGTCGCTCGGTGTTGTGGTGTGGTACTTCCCACTTTGGCACATGGGCATCTCCGGCTACGAAGTCGCTGTCATGTCTACTGTCTCGCCTGCGCTGCTCGGCATTCCTCCACTCCGGCGATTGGTGACTCGCAACGTTTCACTCGTGATGCTTACTTCAGGAGTGGGACTCCTCGCATACCTCGTGGTGAACCCACCAAAGCGTCTTGGACTGGTCAGTTTCGGTGTCTGGCAGGGCACTCTTGCCTGGGTTGCACTTTGGTGGAGCAAGAGAAACCAGCCAGCGATGCTCGAGGCGAAGATTTCCGCCTGGCTTCTTGGTCTCGTCGCAAGCAGCATTTCCAAATTTGCATTCTGGACGAACAACCCGCTATGGCCAATTATGCACGATGCCAACGGAGGCCTCAATAAGACGGGTATTGTCTTGTTCCTCCTCGCCGTTGCACGTGCCTATCAAAAGCAGAATAAGAACATTGGTAGCGAGCGCAACTTGGACAAGCCAAAGGGTCCTTCAATCCTCGCTGCAATGGGTGTTGCCGGTGCTACTTTTGGCCTTCACTCCTTACTTTCAGACTCAAGTACCATGATCTTGTGGGTTTGGGAAGGATTCCCTGTTCGTGGCCCTCTCGCCTCGCCGCACGGAGCGTGGACCATCGGTGCCATGGGTCTAGGGCTGCTCATTGGACTCTGGTACCCAAACTTGTCCCGCGGCTGGGCAGCCTACGGCATTGGTTCTGTCGGCGCTGCACTACTTACACTCAAGTCGCATTGGACGGGTTACTATGGCGGCCTCACTTTGGCGGTCTATCTCATGGCCGTCACTCCTTCGTTGATCACGAATGCCGTGCGCTTCGCACCAGGACGAACATTCTTCTTCGGCTTCTTTTTGTACAACTTCCTGGTTCTCTTCCACGTCTGGGTTGTAGCCTATGCTTTCGTACCCGGTGGCCCTGCCGTTCGCGAGCACACCGATTGGGTCATGCTCACCACGATGCTATTCATCGGTGGCGGTGTCTTCTCTTCAATTCACAACAGCAGTCCTGCGAAGCAAAGGTCCTTCCAGCCGCCACCGAATCCTGCTGCGAAGAGGCAAAGGAGCTACTTCATCTACGCGCTGCTCGGCCTACAACTCATCAGTGTCAGTGTCGCCTACCTTCGCTTCCCTACATACAACTACCAGCCATACCACAAGGATAGCAAGCTCATCACTGCCGGCATTTGGACTATTCACTTCAGCATTGACAACGACATGTGGAGTTCTGAGCGTCGCATGGAGGCTCTCATTCGCGAGACGGAGCTCGATGTGGTCGGTCTGCTGGAGTCGGATCTCCAGCGCATCATCATGGGCAACCGCGACACCACTCAATACCTCGCAGAGGAGCTCGGCATGTACGTCGACTACGGTCCAGGTCCAAACAAGCACACCTGGGGCAGTGCGCTTCTCTCCAAGTTTCCCATCGTCAATTCGACACATCATCTGCTGCCATCGCCAGTTGGCGAATTGGCTCCGGCCATTCATGCAACTATTGATGCCTATGGCGAGCTGGTCGACGTCTTCGTCTTCCACTCTGGACAAGAAGAGGACCCGGAAGATCGACGTCTGCAGACAGAATACCTCAGCAAGCTCATGGGCAGCACAAACAGACCTAGCATTCTGCTTTCTTACTTGGTCACGAAACCTAAGGAAGGCAATTACAACGGCTACGTCTCTGAAACTTCTGGCATGAGAGACATCGACCCATCCGACTGGGACCGGTGGTGCGAATACATCTTATACAAGGGCCTCAGGCGTACTGGCTACGCCCGTGTCTCGAGATCTACAATCACAGACACGGAATTGCAGGTCGGCAAGTTCGTCGTTGGCCAACCGGAGGGTACCGACGACCTCATCCCTGAAGATCAGGTCCCGGAGCCGTTGCGTTTCCCTCAGATGTTCAGAGGCAACGGCGTGAGAGATCACAGATATCATGTGTTTAATGAACCCAGGTATTATGCTTAAGAGTCTGCAAAAGACCTGATGATCGCAGAGTGGAAAGGAAGCGGAATGTACAAAAGGAAAAGATGTATTGGTACCGATTGATCGAGTAGTGTATGATCGAAATATGAATTGTTCGTCAAAGGTCCTCTGTCGATGAACAGACCCACAAGTCTCGTACAGTACAGGGAAGCCGGCTGTTGTTCGGAAACAGCTCCAAGCATGATGCAATTGCGGCGTATGTTGGTGCACGCGCACAGCTCTCAAAGACCAGCTTACACGACATCCGGACATCAAACCGACGCAAGACGCGCAACGGAAAGCGGAGATGGCATGCTGTGTCGCCATTAGCTGTCGACTTCGCGCAGATCCTAGAAACATGATTGGGACAGGCGATTCTGGGCCGGAAGGATGTCAGCCATAAGAACCCTCTCCAATGGGACCCGCACGTCGTCACAATGTCGGCATGTGCGTTTGCGTGTTGCGATGCCGTACACATATGAACCGTATAGCAATGACGTTGACTGGCATTCGCTACTCCTTCTACGACCTGAATTGTTGGATAGCTTTTCATTCTTTGCGTGATTCAAACAAGCTCACTTCTGACCACTCAATCTCTCTTCGGTTCTAATCAAGATCGACTTTCGAGAACGCCTACTCTTACACACTTCATCTGAGAGCTGCCATACCGTAAGGTCCAAGATAAGAAGATGTCAAATCCTCTTTCAACCAAATATCAGGACGATACTATGGCAGTGACCCAAGCTTCGAGACCTGGAGCAGAAGACGCGGCACCAGCAGGTGTGCCTACTATAACTGACCCTTCGTCCACACAATCAGGCACGTCTGCCACAAGCCCCGACACCAGCTCTATACCCGGCGCTTGGAAATCCAGTGCTGTCGCAGCAGGCGGACTGGATGCTACGCCACAAACTTCGAGGGAGCAGCAGCCCGTATCTGGTGTTCTTTCCGGCACCAGCGTTCAGGCCGGTCTTCACCAAGCAGAGGAAACAGCATACAAGGCTGCCGAAGCCGTGCTTGGGACCGTGCAGAGCGGCCTCGAATATGTGCACGACACCGTGGCAAACCACCAGAAAGCACAAGAGAACAAGGAGATCCACGAGGATGGAACAAATTATATCAAAGAGCAGCTGGAGAACAAGGAAACAGAAACTGACGAGCTGACTACACTTCCGGTCGTGGATCAGACGTCTGCTTCAGTGCCGACAGGTCAACGAGAGGAGCCCAAAGGCTTCGGCATCGGATCCCACGCGACACAATCGAAAGCTCGTCGGCCGCAGATGTTAGCTATGAACATCGTCCCAAGACGCTCCCTCAAAGCGAGATCACAGCACGGGAACAGCAGCGAGGTATCAAAGAGGGAGTCGATGGAACTCCTGCTCGGGTACAAGTCAGTCGCGTTCATGGATCGTGGCCCGCTGAGGCTTCAGGTAGCGCAGAAGCTGTGCACGAGAAGAGCCAGGTTGAACATGAGCTGCTGAGCAAAGTGGGTGCCGCGCCAGTCGCGAGCGAAGGTTTTGCTCGGGCCAATGACAGTCGTACTTCGAACAACACAGCACCTACCGGGCCAGCCAAGGTTTCTGACATCGATGAAGCTCTACGCGAGAAGAGCCAGGTCGAACGTGAATTGCTGAACAAGGTAGATGCGGCACCAGTCACCAGCGAGGGCGTTGCTTCAGGCAGCGAGAGTCGCACTTCAGGCAGCACAGCACCCACTGTCGGTGGCGATGTTGAAGTAGTTGGAAATTGGGGCAGCGAGACTGCCCGTGTCCTGGGATCTGCTGCAGTTGCATCCGCGGCGGGTGCAGGTATCAGCGCTGCCACCACGGCACAGCAAAGCGGCACGGCTGGTACTCAATCTCAACTACCAGACCACGCTCCAGGACAAGACCCAGCGTATCCGCACGTAGGCACCTCTCAGGTTGGACCCGATGGCCGTCCAGGTCAATCAGATTCCATCCCTCCAGTGACCATTCATACTCATGGCCCAGAACCAGGCAAAGGAGTGGCTCCAGTTCAAGGCTCAGATCTCGACGCCGCAAAAGAAGAAGTATTCGGATCATCCAAGCCACATGAGGAGTTGGGAATCACTCCTCGCGGGAGCGTACAGGAGCCTCCCAGGGATTCAATCGTAGCCAAGGATCTGGGTCCTGCGAGCGCAGCAACCACATCTGATCCCTACGCTGAAGAAGACCAGCGGAAGAAATCGATCTCTTCCGAGCTCCCCATCCGACCAGCTGATCAGTCTGCCGCTCGCGCAGGCTCCGTGAACCCAGTCGAGACAAATGCTGGAGAGGGACTGAGTGCACCACCCATCACGGCTGACGACACCATTGACGACAACACTACTCAGCCTGCCGCTGATGCCAGAGCACGTAGTCCCAACAAGACTCAGCCAGGTAGCGACAACCCAGGTCAGACGTTCGATGCTTCGGCTCATGCCGCACCGGAACACTCCGACACCAAAGACCCTGAATGGAGTAACAAAGAAAGCGTCAGAGAGCATTTGAGGAATGATACGAAGGGTGGTGTGAGAGAGAATCCGTCAGCGATTCCTATTGCGGGTGGACAGAAGGTCGGCGAGGCACACTGGGGTGAGAGCAAGAAATTGGATTAATGGAGTAGCTCAGGATAGCATAGCATAGTATAATGACATGGAATGCTTTTGTCTGGATAAATTGTCTGCAAATTGTTTCGGAATTTATTTTATCTCACTTCTTGGTTGGTGTATGGTTTGTTTGGTCGAACGAATGTTCGCATAGTTGTGAAGTCTGTCAATTTACTTCCTTATCATGTGGGCTATTCATTACAGCCTGCTCGTCGAAAGGCATCAATGCTCGACTCGTACCAGAAGCTCCAGACGCGCGTCTCCCGACCTAGAACTACAGAATTTCACTTTCATGTGGATGTCCCACCAAGCAGCAACTCCCCATCTCTCTTGACAGGATGCAGCACCATCTGCGGCATACACTTCCCCAGAACCACATAGTCATACCAAAAACTCAAACCCTGCCCACCCCACCAAATATAGCTACTCGCCAACCACTGCTTCATCTTCATCTTCCACGTCCTCCCGCACCATAGAAAACTCGCCCGTTTCCCTCCCACTAGGCTCTCTTTCGGTCCCTTGTGTACTAACTTATCCAACTCCTTTGGCGAAAGAGCTCCAGTTCCGAGATTGAAAGATATGAGGTGCGGGACATATACAGCTTTGAAACCGTGCAGGAAAGCGTAGGTTTCAGGTGTAGCTTCGCTAACAAGCCAGGCGCCTGTTTGGCGTTGGTGGAGGCAGATAGTTTGGAGCAGGCGGCGAGAGGTGCGAGTCATGCTTATCATGGCCATGCGGCGTGGGAGCAGAAGGTTGGTTTTCTTGGAAAGAGAGAAGTTGTGAACTTCACTTTCGAAGTCCCATTTGGTTTCGACGGGATCGATCATGGGTGCGAGAGTGAGAAGGTCGGCGGGCTCGTTGATGCCCCAGGTAGACTCTGTGCGGGGTGGTGGCAGAGGACCTCGAGGAGTGATGTAGGTCTCTGCATTGGGCGCTGGTCCCCAAATCGTGGTTTCTACGTCGGCGAATTCTTCATCGAGAGAGGCTGAGAATGCTGTATAGTCGTTGTCCCACAGACCGGGAATATAGAATCTTGCATTTCGTTCCCAGAGGTTCTTCCGTGATTTTTCTT
Organism: Cercospora nicotianae; assembly: GCA_029490675.1. Taxonomy (NCBI): domain Eukaryota; kingdom Fungi; phylum Ascomycota; class Dothideomycetes; order Mycosphaerellales; family Mycosphaerellaceae; genus Cercospora; species Cercospora nicotianae. Next base: position 4,332,527 of record JANQAT010000012.1, on the reverse strand, counting down.
GAGCCCATGCAGCAGCATCTCCCAGCATGTGTCCAACATGTCCTGTGAGTCGAGCATCCATCTCCAGTTGCCATACATGATCGAACTCCGGGAAGCTATAGCTGAATATCTGCAATGCCTGATACATCTGATCCTTTGCCTTGTGGTTGCTAACTTTCGGATACCATTCCTGGAGAAGATTGCCATTGAACAGTATTGCCATATCCTGAAACTCTTCCGGCACGCTTCTTTCCAGTATCTGGGCATAAAGCGCTTCATTGCTGAGAAGATCTTCTGTTGCAGGATTCTTGACATCCACAAGAAGAAAGACCTGAAACTTCCCTGCGGTATCCAACGCCAATTCGGTAACAAGAGCTCTCAGCCACGCCTTGTGGTTCGGGCCATATTCATAGGTATCCCACGTCCTTAACACAACAGCCGTTCTTCCCGTGCTTCGCTCATCCTGAATCATATCTTCCAACTCTTGATCCAGACTCTCACTGGGCCGTCTCAATTTCCTGCCTGCAGTCGTATCCTCCGTCTTCCTACCACTGCTCCCTGCACAGCCATCTTGCACGCTTCCCCATCTCACTTCAGTCCACGGCAGATTCTCAAATTCTTCTGGCGTCCCGAGGTGTCCAAATGGCGCCAGACGTTCGAATGCGGAAACGCAGCCGCCGGGATTATGTCTCGATACGACATCTGTTGTTCCAAGTATAGTGGAGGGAATGACATCGGGGGAAGCGATAGATCCGAGTCGAATGGAGCGTTGCCATGGGATATTCGGGCGTGAAGTCCATGGTGAGCAGCCAGCAGCTGTCGAGATCGTGGAGTTGAATGTCTCGTCGATGTTAGTATTCTCTGCGCCACTGCTCATAGAGCTCGAATCTGTTATCGGACGGGGACGGATTCGAGAAGACGGTAATCCGACATCGACTCTCGCTTCATCGTGCCCACTGTGACCTGGTCGTGCATGTGCTCCAGGTAGTGAATCTTCCCGAGGCGAAGTACGATCTGTGAATAGCCTCGCACCCAGCACCAAAATGCCCAAGAAACCTGCTAAGAGTATCAAATTTCTCAGGAATTGCTTCACTCTGCTCCTTCCTCGAGCCATTCCTTATCTTCAAGGCTCTTTTCGGATATGCCAGTGATCCATCAGGCAGAAGATGAAATGCTCATGATATGCGACTATCGGCGCTTAGAGTCACACATAGCTCGATGACAAGGTCAATAGAAGAGCGCAGGAAGAGCCTAATCATCGCCATTGTGGATGGAAGCGCGTCAAAAGTGCTTTGCAGATCTCAGCTCCACAGACGTCTGACAAAGCGGCGTCATCATCGGATCTGGCACCGATAGGGACATCGCTCTGGTGGACTTCACTCCGTAAACGATGTCGGTAACGGGGTCGATCGCAGCTAGCAAAAGCATCGCAACGAGTAGTATCAGTAGGTCACGATGGCGACTGCATAAAATAAAGGAAGCTTGCACCTGGTCGACACCAAGCATTGCCAATCCAATGATCCGAGTGCTTAGATTGCTTGGTCCTGGCATACAGACTTCGAACTCAATAATGATGCTACACATGCAGCAGAAGCAGAAGGATAGTACGAAAGGAGGAAATGTCGATGGATAATTGATTGGTTTCATCTCTAACATCACACAGCTCTAGTATGCAGCAACGAGCTCGGGGTATTGTAACATCTATCACCTCTCGCTTCTAGGCATCCCTCAGGAGTAATCCAACCGCGTCAGGCGCGTCCATATGCGCGCACTACAGACGCTATGCCCTCGCCGTGGACCGGCGTTCAATCGATGAAATTATGCGCTGCTCAAGCCCAGGAATGGATCCGCTGATCAATAATGTTTCGGACAACAGCACCACCGAGTGCGTCCACCACACTCAGTACGATCAAGCATTCCCGTTTCCGTTAGCGACCACTTGTTGAGGTGGCGGCGGTTGTGTAGGCCCATTGTAATTTGTCGGCTGAGGCGTCGTGCTCGTTGGGCGTGGAGCAAGACCTTGTACCGGTCGTGCAGGTGGCGGATACCCATTGACCGGAGTATGAGGGTTGCTGGGATAGCTAACAGGAGTGGCTCTTCCAGATCCCGGCTGCTGTTGCGGTGCGGGATACATAGGCCGTTGCACATTTGCTTGGGGTGCCGGAAAGCCAGGTTTTGCAGGTGAGGCCGTACGGTTGTACGTTTGCTGTTGAGCCACATTGGTTTGGTAGTTGCCCATGATGGGCGTGCGCGCGTACTGCTGACTCTGCATCGGTGTTTGCTGGTATTGCTGATTGTAATTGTTGTAGGTTCCTGGAGTCTGCTGGGCTGGACGTTGGGCATAGTATTGCTGTGCGTTGGTTTGGCCGTAGCCCGGCTGCGCGGCACCGGGCCTGGTGTACTGCTGCGGCTGGTTGCCGTACGATTGACGCATTGTCGTGTATGTCGATGGGTTGCTTTGTTGCCTCTGGAAGGTTGGTGTTGCAGCTGCTGGCGCGCGGCTGTTGTAAGTAGACCCATATCTAGTGTGAGCCGCTGCACCGATTGCCGGCGTGCCCTGGGGTGTCTGGCTGTACCGCTGCGCCGATGTGGACGAATTGGGCCGGGTCAAGTTGGCAATGCTGTTCGCCGTTGTCATTGCTGCGAGCTTGGCTTGTCTGGCAACAAGATCCTCCTCCATGCTGCCCCTAATATCCTTGGTCTCATAAGGGATGAGGGTCTTCACACCGAGGTCCGCCAATTGATCGCCATCGAGTTTGGCAATGGCATATGGCGGCAGTTTCAACAACAAGTATGCCAGCTCGCGACGAAGGTTGTGGTATGTCGCGGTCTCCTGTTCGGATGGCTCATCAGGCTTGCCAATCTGGGATGTCACAACGGGTCCAGGGCTGATCGGCGTACGTGCTGCTGTCGATGACGACGATAGAGTCGTGTTGCGAATGCGTTGGTGAGAAGCCAGCGTTTCCAGGAGTTCAGACACCTCTCGCAGCACTTGCTCGACGTCTGTTTTATCCTTCTGGGCCCGAACAGGTTGCTCCTCCTCGGCCCTCTCCAGTTCGTCCAAATCCTCCAACACTCGGCTGAACTCATCTTCCTTTAGCTCGACGGAAGACTGAAGTTCAGGGACTTTGCTCGCCTGTGCATCCTCGTCAAGCAAAGCAGGATCAATGGCAAATGTTTCGTTATATCGCTTCTCGCCAACCTTGTGCCACCATACCATATTCTTGACCTCTTCCGGAATGATGGCGTTGGAGTTGTCCTTGGGTGGAGCGAAGCTCGAATAGGCCCTCCGAAACAGGGCCTCTTCCCGTTTCTTCAGCGCCTCCTTGGATGAGTCTGTCGCATCTTTTCTGTGCACTCCATCACTCGAGCTCAGAGCTCGGTCGCGTTGTTTGCGCTTTTCTTGCGCTGTATCAAGAGGATCAACACCACCATATCCCAGCCATGTACCCGTGCTCAGCGGCTGTACTGTGTAGCCTCCCCTCTTGTTGCGCTGGATGGGATCCTTCAATTCCCACGTCACCGATTGATCACGGGTCGCCGACCGTTTGTGCGTTTTCGGCGGCTGTAATGTCGCAAGGCTGTACGGAGGTGCAAAAGCCTGCTCAAAGGTCGGGGCTTTTTGCGCAGTGTCCACGGCCGCAGGCGCGACCTTGGTCGCGGATATCCCATTGGGCAAGCTCAGCTCTTCCACTGGAAGTTCCGTCTTGATCAGTGGATCTCTCCGATCGGCAGGCTGCTGCAGCGAGGAGAACAATTGCTTCGCAGTGAGTGCGTTGCCAAAGAGCGTGAGCACCGTCCCTCCTCGGGTGCTATCTGCAGTTGCACTAGGTCCGTTCGCGAGCCCACTGTCCTCCTTCTTGAGCTGTTGGTCTTCGACATCATCAGACCGATGTTCCCTTTCCACGATTTCATGAACCAGATTGTCCAACGACTGGATCTTGTTGATCTGCTTCAGCTCTTCCACCGTCGGCCTTCCCGCGGTGAAGCCGGTTCGTTCTCGCGCCTTCGTCCTGATGCCGGTGATAAGATCATCGCTAACGGAGTTGGCGTCCTTGCGCAGGTCGTGGAGGGATGTGTAACTCGTGCTGCGAAGTCGGGCTGCTATGCTCGTTTGCTCGTTGTTCGTTGCGGACAATTTGGCCTTTTTCTGGGAGGGTTCGGCGGGAGGAATGTTATGATTGAGGAAGGAGGGTTCCGTGTCGTGGCTATCGTGTGTCAGTCTGCCTCTTTGCCAGCCCATGCCGCGTACACGTACCGTGATAGCACATCCAAAATGTCCTTTTGCAGTCGCTTTACTCGTGATGCTTCTTCCTCGCTGGTCGTCTCGTCGTGCCGCTTGCGCTTGTTAGAGACGGCATCCGTGGGAGCGGTGTCGGTGATATCGGCGGCGTGGGCGGCGGCGTCGCCGTTGGTGAGGGTGGCCATGCTGCAGGCGCGTGTCGGTGCTGCTTGAAGCCTGGGGTCGCGCGCGTCTGGTGGAGGGTTCAATCAAGCAAGCCTACTTTTCTCGCTCCATCAACAACACGTCCTGCCGGCAAAGTGGTGCACGTGACTTTTTCGCGATTCCGCCCTCAGCGCTCCGCCAGGTGCCGGTCAGTAGCGTCTCGGATCCGAGTGTGTCAGAGGGGAGGGTGCGGTGCGGTGTTGCGATGCGTGGGCGTGAGAAGATGGGCCTGGGTCTGGCGTTGGTCCGAGTTTGTCGCTAACTTAGCGAGAACGGGACAGCAGCGAGCAGCGGAATGCCCTGCAATGCCCGTGTCCAACAGCAACGATATTTTGTACAGGGCAGTATGATGTATGTAGATGGGCCAAGGTAATATCACTGTTCATCAATCACAGGCACGAGTCACACGTAGCAGGACAGGACAGAACAACACCTCCTGGCGGGAATTGCTTCCTGGGAAGGCAGCAAGCCCGGCGAAAGTCGTGGCCGCGGTGATGGGAGCTCCACGCCTCGAAAACATTCAACATACAGCTCCGTTCCTCTCGTCCTCCCATTCCCTCCTCCTCCCGCTCCGCCCCGGTTGATGCATGCCACATGGACGACTGACGCCGCTCGGCAAGCAGCTGCGTTCCGTGCTTGTCAACTTGTCCGCGCTCCGCACGCCGCCCGCCCACCGCTCAACTCCATCGCACCTTCAAGCTCTGCGCACGGGAGCTCACCATGGCATTGATACCTCAGCCCTCGGTGTTGCCCTGACTATCGGATCGCGACCGATCGCAACAGCTGCTGCTCCATTAAATGGACGCCGAAACGAGGTCTCCATAGAACCAAAGCCGCGCAAGTCCAAAGCCAGCGCGCGGATAGTGCGTCGCCGGACACGCATCGACCATGTTGGCAATGCACTGGAGGCAACGGGGAAAGTATTGCAAAGCCGTCGCCCGTCAAACAAGCCTGATTTGACCTATCACCATCCAAGGAGGACAGAAGGCTACGATAGAGCCATCGAAAATCGCAAGAGGCACGCGAGGAAAGATGGGCCCAATGCTCCGTATCTCACTGCAGTCTCGCTCCAGAGCATCTTGGCCGCGTACTTGAGACATGAGGCCAATCAATCAGAGCGCTTGACTGCGGACTGGGAAGCTGTATACCGGCCATCCCCTCAGGAAGCGCAGCTCTTGCACGCTAAAGGCTACGCCATCGAGGATGTCGCCGCGTGGGCGAACATTGTTGCCGCAGACGACACTGTTGAGACTGCAAAGAGGCTGCAAGCCCGCAATGAGACCCGTGGTGTGCTTGCCACTCCCTTGTTCGTTTTTCTGAAGCTCCTGCATAGACCTTACGTCTCTGGCCCCGCGCTGCGCCTTCTGCTCCTTCTGACCTGGTCCATATTCACGCAGCGAGCTGATATCCTCCCCAATCCCGGCGTGGACAGCGAGCCGCGCTTCACTGCAGCCGTGCGCCTACTTCGTCATGCGCGAGAGGTCTGGCCAGCGTGCATACCCAGCATCGTGCAGTTCGTGCTTGAGGAGCCGATCATCCAGAGCGGAGAAGCCGACTCTTCGCCGAATGAGAAGCTGGCTGCAAAGACTTTCAAGCTGAACAAGCTCATGAGTCTCGTGTCGCTGGTGTTGGCTGAGCAGCCGAAGAAAGACAGCGACTATCAAGAGGCGTCAGTGATACCAATACTGCGATACATGTCAGAGCACCAGCCACCGCTGCACATCAATCGCGAAGGCTACCGAGCTGTTGTGCGCATCCAGCTGGCGCAGCGGAAGACCTTCAACGAGCAACAATGGGCAGAGCTGAAGGCACTTTCGTGGCCCCCGTGGAAGGAAGACCGCACGGGGATGGACGTATTGATCACGAAAGAAGAGCATGGGATTTCGAGAGCTGGTCAGACGCTGCTGCGTATGCGTGAGGCCGGATATGCTCCTGGCCGCTGGGAGCAATTAGCTGGTATTTACACAGGCTGGGATATTGACAACACTCCGACTATACAGACACGAGTCTTTCTGGAACAGCCCGGTCTGCACATTTCCGATCACATACCATCCACAACCGCCGAATCGCTGCGCTGGGCAGCACGAATCACATGCACTCGCACCATTCAGGAAGCTTGGGCATGCTATCTGGCGTGGGAGGAGAAGCGGCTGCCAGCTTGTCAAGATGTCTTCTTGGCCATCGCCATCAAGCTGCGCGAGGAGCAGAGGCGGCCGTATGTTGAGTTCAGACCGACACGATCTCCGAGTCTCAAGTCGTGGCCACTCTCCCCCGGCGATATGAAGGAGTTGTCTCCCCTGCCACCTTCGACACATCTCGAGACTTATACGCGCACCCGACCTCCTACTCTAGAAAGCTTCTATCTTGAGCTGCGGAAACGAAACATTGCTGTCAAGAACCACGCCCTGGCATTCTTTGTCCGCCACGCACGTACACTTCCATTCGGCCTGGAGGTGCTGAGCGACGCCATTGCGGTATATCCTGGCATCAAGGACATGCTTGCGCATCGTCCCTCAGACGCGCTGCAAGACGTGCCTATGGCAGTCTACGTGGCTGCTATCGTGCTGTTCACGCGTATGACCAAGACACCTCAGTTCTCCGATGAAGTTTCGCTGGCTACAGCTCGCAGTCTTGTCGACACTGTTCTGTCCGGCGATTCCTACGATGCCTACGAGCTGAACTACAAGAGTGGCATTGTCCGTGCCGCTCAGCTCTTGCGTCTCCGGCCAGATCGTGATCAGACCGCTTGGAATGCGGTGTATTCCGGCTTGTGGCGTGAGGCCAACGTCGCTCATTTTGCAAAACTCGTTATTCCGCAAGACGAAGCTACAGCCCAGCTCCCTGATGAGTTGCATCATGCTGAGGTTGATCTTCGCTCTTGTGCCGGCGCCTTCCTCGCATATCGCTTCTGGTGGTCTGTGAGCAGACTACAGGCACAACAAGGCATTGATCTAGATGCTGCTGGCTTTTACAGTTTCTGCCACGTGGCGGAGAACAGGGCGATTGCGACCTGGCTAGTCCTACAATTGAGTGAGGCCAAGCAGTCGGGCGAAGAGAATCGTCGCGGAGCCGAAGTGATCGATAAAATGGCATACACTGCCAGAGAAGCGTTCCATGGCCGAAGTGATCACCGGTTGCGTAGAACCCCTCACAAGCTGTTCCACCGACTGGTCGGTGCCGCCGCCGACCACAAGGAATGTAAGCACGGTCTACCACGTCTGCTCACAGTCCCGAGCCCAGGTCTGCTACACGCTTATGTACGTGCCATCGGATGGCTGGCTCGGTATGATGACATTCTCGATCTTGCGCAATGGATGAAGGATTACCATGAAGACTTGCTGGAGCGTAAATCGCAAGATCGCAATGGCGACGCCATGATGCGGCGAACAATTGTGGCGATGCGAGTATTTCTGGAGAGAAGTTGGTTGCCGCGGGAGCAAAATAGCAAGACAATCAACGCTGGCTTTGAGCGCGAGAAGGAGATCCGAACTTTCGTTTCACCCGCCAAGGCGGAACTCATTGACGACGTCAAGGCTCTGATTGAGGAGGTCGAAGAGTGGCAAGGCTGGCCAACGGATGACGAAGTCGCGGTCTACGCGAGTGACAAGAGATTCAAGCCTCTTGCTGAGTATGAATGTAACAGAATGGTGAGGCAGGTACGATATGTTCCTCCGACAGCTGAATCGTAAGATTGAAGGGACGCTCGTTGCAGTATTTTCCGAAACCGCTTCCGGGAATGCGCGGAAAGGCGCATTCGCATTGATCTTGTTCGAAATTCTCGTTGGTTTCCCCGTATCGCATTTCCCACGTTGCTGATCCGACCGTGTCAGCTGCTTATATAAAGCTCTGTTTAGTCAGAGGTCGGCTAGTGCTTTAGTAGTACTTGGCTTGGCTACGATACTCCTATATTACGAGACTTGGCATATCTGAGTTTCGTTTCCCTTGCGTGAAGTGCTGACAATGACGTGCAAACATGCACTCCTCAACTCAGGTCGCCAGCCTTCATCTACCTCTAGCGATCGTCTTAACATCCGCTATGTTCCCTCTGTTGACACTCATCACAATCATCTGCTGTACAGCCTGTACTGCCATGGCCTGACGCTCTGGACCTTCATTCCGGCACGATCCGGCTAATCCCTTGTCACAACACCTAGTCAGTTCAACTTCCGCATCATCAATGTTTCGCTTTGGTGTCTTGCAATGACCATGCTTTCCCTGTCCTTTTGCCCTCTTGGCAACTGAGCCGAGCCTCGTGTCCTGTGCCCGCCGCGCTGAGAATAGAAATTCTTGCGCTTTCTCTTGCAGCTTTTGTGGCACAGCTGTGCGTTTTAGGTACCGGCTTATCAGACGTGTGAGATCATTTTGTGCATTGGTGCGGGCAAACTTGGGGATAGCCTAGTCTTGTTTTTGCGAGCAGGCTACTTGGTATATAGCTGGTAGGCCCTTCTCGAACTTCTTCTGCTGGCTTTTTTGGGCGTGCGATATAAAGTTCTTATTTGACTGGACTGGGTTTCTTCGATCCTTGCCCTTCTTCTTACACTTAGACAAGCAACAGATCGAACTACAGGACCACCAACGACGACGACATGGCCTTCAGAACTTTCGTCGCAGCTTCGAGCTTGCTGCTCGCTCTGGCATCCGCCGCACCTCAAGGAGATGGAAGCTGCACAATCTGCATCGACAAAGTGAACGATTGTCAAAAGTAAGTTCAAAAATCCCTTCCCTCCGAATTTTGGGTTTCCGTAGCCCACACACACAAGCACATGCTGACGTCCGCCCTTACTTTCCAGCATGTACGGCGCATGCTACGACTACTGCGTCGAGACGAAGAAAGAATTTCTGGTTCCAGAATGCAATGGCTTCCCAGCATACAATGAGACCTGCGAATACGGACCGAATAACAATGGACCCTTGGCTGGTGAATGCTATCCTTCGAATACCACGACAGTTCCTGGTCCAGTGCAGGATTGCATGGTTTGCGTTGATCGTGTGAATGATTGTGGACTGTAAGTTTGAGAGCCCTTCTCAACACCTCCACCACAGCTAGCGTAGCGGCTTTGGCCTGACGTGCTTTTGTGTAGAAAATATGGCGCATGCTACGACTACTGCCAAATGCCGCAATTCGACCTCGGGATCCCAGAATGCAATGGTGTCTCGAGCCAGAAAGTCTCCTGCGAGTTCAAGAAGAACAAGGATGGAAAATTGATCGGCGGATGCCACCCTTCAAACACGACGCAGCCTACGCCACCAGGCGAGACCTGCGACATTTGCATCGATCGCGTGAATGATTGCGGACAGTGAGTACTCCCTTCCCAACTGACTTCAACACCTCTTGCGAACTCCAATTAATTTCGCTGTTTGTAGGATGTACGGCGGCTGCTACAACTTCTGCAACGAGCCGCGCAAGGAGTTCGAAGTCCCAGAGTGCAATGGCAAGAAGAAGACGGAGATCTGTGAGTACATGTCGAATGACTGCGGAAAGGTGTTTGGTGGATGTTACCCTCCTGAAGGCCCGATTCCTGGCTGGGCGGAGCCACCGTGTCCTTAGATTGAACGCGTGGAGGGCATGAGTGACAGTCATAGTCATGGAGCGAGCGAAATTTGATCGAGTTGATTTCAAACCCGAGCCGCCGTCTCACTCATATCTTCCCACCATATTTTTGTGCTTGGCAATATCCCAAAGCCTGACAGCTCATCGCCGCGCTCGTGGAATTACAACTCGCGACCCATTCATTCCTCTCCTCGGAAGCACAGGTCTGCTTCAAATCTCTCGGCTTCGGATTCTTCCAGTTGGCCAGCATATTCGGGTCGGACCCCGTTCCAGTATATATGAGAATATCGTCTTCGCCAAGAGCACTGGATGCAGTCGTTGACATCTTACTTGAAGATTGTGTTGAAATGCGATTCCATGTTTTTAGCGAGCGTTCTTCTTGTGTGAAGCGGGCTTTCGTGAGCGCTTCGCCTCGTGCTGTCGATGTAGTGCTGAAGGCCGGGCCGGTGGCTTGCCGAGTGGCTTTCCAAAGGAGATGCATATTTGGCATTTTTTCTTCTTCAAAGTCGGGTTGCAGTGTACTGCCTCTCTTGATCTGTGAAGAATGTAGTGATTCGGTCAATAGTGCTGCCGCAAAGGGAGTGATCAGCGTGTGAGTTCAGGAGAATGTTACACCATATGTTAAGAACTCTCCTCATGCAGGATACGGGACTTTCTCGGCCACGGAAGCCGTGAGTAGCCGTCACGCGACCTTTCGGCGTGTTTCAGTTCTGGACACCTCATCTGAATGGACGTCATATCTTATCAGTGCGTTCGATGCAGGTGCTGAGTTGTCTTGATGCATCCTAGCATTGGGCATATGGGCTCCCAAACCCTAATGCTGCTCATGAGAAGACGAGGTCTCCATCGTAGACGTGCAGGGACGAGCAGACAATCGTCGCAACGTCAACGTTCGCCCCAGATCATGTCTATGCATTGGCACACTGTGCTCAATCTGCCGAAGAGATAAGGCGGCCGCCTGCTTTGAGTGTCGTTTGCGCAGAAAGCGAGACCGAAGTGAAGGATGAAAAATGTGACCAGGTACGCCAAGCTACTGTAAGATCCTCTGCAAGTCAGCTGTGGGATATCAAATGCACGCGCTCTTCGGAGATCGCATCAAATTATTCAGCTCGTGATTGTGGCCAACCTCATCGTCCCCAGACCCTGCCTGAGGTTTCCAGCGCCAAGAAATCGCCCAAAGTGACTCATGTCAACACAGCACATACACCACTTTCGATATCAGCGTCGAAACTCAACAAGCAGCCGTGTGTAATTCCTCACTATTAGGGCAAGTCCTGTCAGATCGCGTCGACAGGTTGGATTGTTTGGCATAACGGGCAGGAAACAGATTGAGATGCAGCGCTCCCTTCTGATCCTTTCAGCCAATTCCGCGGATACCCAGTGAGTTTGGCCCAAGAACTGATTCGCCCGATAGCTTTCGACTCTTCTCACTTTAGATGCTGTGGTCCTCAATTCCCGGTTGTCAATGCGGAAGGCAAGCTTAGATTGAGCAATATTGTCCAGGCAAGCGTTGGTTGTCTCTGGGATGGACAATCGCTTGTGAGGTAAAGGTATATGCCCTTTGCGTTGGCTGTTCGGCGGCACCATTGCCAGTCGAGCGGCCGGGGCATATGCTGGAGCCTGAAGCGGACATTCTTTTCATTTCAATCATTTCTCGCGGATTTCAGCGTTGGGCAGATTCTCGGCTACGCTGGGATGAAGTCTTGTTTTGCTGGGAGCCCTGACAAGCACCACTTGGCATTGACAATGGCCTTACCGCGATGCTCGTTCTGTTCATGGGACGCTCGTCTTGGTCATTGATTTGGGTTTCTCACTAGTTCGACAATCAGTGCGAGTAGAGATAGTTGCAAGAGCACAATTGGAGAGAGACTACGGATGATGCAGATTAGGTAAACATCAGGACGTATATATCTTGTGCGGCCGTGATCGTGACCTGAGGGTGGGTATATACATAAATCATACAATGCGGGGACATGCACCTAGAATGAAGGCGCATTGAGAGCCATGAGGCACAGCAATCCAGAAATGAGACCAGCGGCAGGGAGAGTCAACACCCATCCCATGAAGATGAAAGCGACCTGTCGCCAGTTGACGGCACCGAGATCGTAGTTCATCATAGCCACACCAACGGCGGCACCAGTCAAGCATTGTGTGGTGGAGACAGGCAGACCGAGACGAGAGGCGAGCAAGACAGTGATGGCTGCGCCAAGTTCGATGGAGAAACCACGAGTCGGAGACATTTGTGTGATCTTGTTTCCGAGAGAGCGGATAATGTGGTACCCAAAGAACCAGAAACCCATACCAAGGAGGAGACCACCGATGACGAGAATCCAGATAGGTGTTCCGGACTCAGTGTCAACAGCACCAGTCTGGTAGGTGGAGTAAACCGCGGCCACTGGTCCGACGGCGTTGGCAATATCTACGAACATGTCAGCTAAAAGGTCGGCTTGAGAAGTCATGATTGGACTTACCATTGGAACCGTGGGCAATAGACATCAGCATAGCGGAGACAACTTGGCAGTATGTCCACAAGTGCTCAACGCGAACATCGTAGCGGTGAGCACGTGCGTGAATCTCGCGGAGCTTGCCGGAGTCGTGGGTAACGCAGTCCATGAACACGCCACGAAGAAGTAGGAATTTGAACCACGCCCAGTGCTTCTTCGGGTTGAACCAGGACAGGTCCTTGACAGGTACGATCCATCGCTTGTATGGCGAGACATACGCCTTCTTGCGGTGGTGCTCCTCTCCTGGGTTGGCGGCTGGGTCGAGGGAGTTTTCGTCAGATGGGGCTTTGCCGACTGGAACGGCGTTGGCACCCTTTTCGTTGTCACGGTTGGAGATGTCGTCCGAATCCGCGTCGTTTTTGACGCCACCGTAGGTCCTGCCACGCTCCGCATCCTTCTTGCCGGCAGTAACGTTGCCATAGGCATCTTCGTAGTAGTTGGTGACGTATTCCTCGCCCTTACCCGGCCAGTAGAGCTTGACGTCCTCCTTCTTGAGAAGTGGGCCCATAGGGATGTGCCACACTCTCAGTCTCGCATCCTTCTTGATCAACTTGCGCTCGAAGAAAGGCATGAAGAACACATAGCAGATGAGCAGGACGCCGAAGAAACAAGCGAGGACGATGCCGACCGCGCGTCCCGGTCCCAGAGCGTCGAGATCGGAACCAGGAGTCTCGACAGTGATGAAGAGCGCGAGGACAGCTGCAGTGAAAGCGAAGTAGAATGGGATCAACCTCATGCCCCACTTGAAGCTGTCTTTGCGCTCAAGCACAGCGTACTTGACAGTAGCGAAGACCAGAGCAGCGAAAGCAGCGGCAATCGCTGGGGCAATACCCCACGAAGCCGCGACTTGACTGACAGAGCCTGAAGTCCATTCCCATTTGATTGGAGACTGCGTCGCGAATCCAACACCAATGAGGGCGCCGACAATTGTCTGAGTTGTGGAGACCGGCATACCTTGACCAGTAGCGAACATGAGCCAGGTGGCGCTTCCAACTTCAGCGCATCCCATTGCCAGCATTAGAACGCCTGGTCGGCCTTCGAAGCGATCAATGGTGATGATGCCGTTCTTGATGGTATCCGTGACACGTTCTCCGAGCACGACAGCTCCGAAGAACTCAGTACACACGGAGAGGAAACCAACTTGAAGCATGGAAAGGGTCCTGGCAGCGACCGAGGTGGCGTAGGCGTTGGCAACATCGTTTGCTCCATTACCGAACGCGCTGAAGAAGTAGGCAATGAATGTGATGGCTATAGGTGATCATCGACCAAAGGTCAGCCTTCACTCCCCCGAGTTTCCCATGAGTTACCAGACTACACTTACCTAAGATCCAATCATAGCGAGCAGTAGCCTCGGGGGCACGCTTCAAGAGTTGATGCAGCAACATGTTGCACCAAGTTCAATCCAGAATTGAATGTCTTGGAAAGTGAAGAAACTCGGCAGGTCCTGAAGGACGACACAGGTAATATATACCCACATCTTTCGCCTCCCGCAGTTGCACGTTGATCTATGCGCTTGTATCCTGAGATGGATGCGTAATACTGCGTCTGGCATTCACAGAATCTCAGATTTCGCAGCCTCTCGGCCTCAGAACGATACCAAGCTCAATCCCAAGGCATGGCAGACGTTAAGCGATCCGCTGGTTTCGATTGCCCTCTCAGTACCGAGGCCACACTTCGCATTGAGTGTGCCTGCACTGCATCGCAGCGTCTCCTTGAATCTTTTGGTCCATTCATGGTCATTCGAAGCATCTGTTGGCTCGTGTTTGTCGAATACCAGGCTTATCATATCGACCGGCAATGGCAACTGTGTGAGAGTGTCAGAAAGGGAAGAAGTTACAAGCCAAGTTCCAAGCATGCGACCTCAAAGCCAAGATGTCCACGAGCCTTGCACCTCCAACACGTGGGCGAGCGTTCCTATGTGACTGGCTTTGGCCTCTTTCAGCCTCTGCATGCCATGCACTGCACGGCTTGAACCGCGTGCAGCGAGTTGAAACCTTCATGCAACCTCCATCCTATAAATGTTGGAGAGGATGTCACTGACGGCCGGCTTTCGTCTTGGCAATCGTCGCACACACTCGTTCAGTGCGTTCAAGGCGTTGATAGACGGCAATGTCTGAAATTCCCAGCTCCACCGCATGGTCTTGGCCATGTTCCTCCTCGCCACGCGCGCAACTGGCCACCACCTATATGCATCGCGGACGAACGCACGTGGATGCCCTGCCGGCGGAGAATCTGCACGTGGATGCCACAGGATCGGCCTACACGACTTTAGATGAAAGAGGCGGGAGAGGTGGCGTGAGGGGGTGAGATGTCGGGGAAGATTGCACGACTGCGCGCGCGGGCACGTCACGCTGATATCCCTCACATGCGAAATAGTTCTAGCGCAACCTGGCCTGGACACGAGTGGGGTTATGCTTGAGTGATCTGAATGAATTTGCTTCCGTCTTCAATGCTATGCAGAAGTGAAGTCTGCCTATGTACCTAGCAACAGGGATGCGTGTGCAAAGCAGTCAGATTCGGGAATAAGGGATTTGCCGTGAGTCCGTGATGTTGCCTTCCCGGAGCGGCTTGAGAGCATCGAGGAGAACCCGGCTCGCCTTATGCTGGACCTACACCCCCGAATCTGGCCTCATTCAAATTCAGAGTGAGTAGTAACTACAGTATACAAGCCGGAACTAGGCGTTGGAGCGCCAGATTTCTGAGACTACACTATATTTTGAAACACATCAGACGGCCGTAAAATCTACATGGCGCAACGTATGAATGACGGTAGTCCAGCCTATCATGATTCAGTTTCCGTCTATGATAGCCATGGTATAGAATGATGGTTTGTATCCCGCTCATCATCACAACCACAATGATCAGCAAGAAGGTTTGGCGAGAGCCCTCCGCCGCCTCCGTCGTCATTGCCAAGGAACTTCGGTACTGCACGTCTGGAAACTGACAGTAGTCCAGATTATATGTAGCAACCAATATGAACTCCGAGAAAACCCATGAATCGAACAGTATTAAGGAAGAATCCGCTGGTAAGCGTGCGAACCCGCGCCGAGGGGGCATCATGAAAGGAGCTGACACTTATATCAGCAATCCCGTCCAACGGTGCAGGATTTACATTCTTCAACATCTCCCATCCTTCAGAAGCACGAAGCTCTCAGTATCGCAAAAAGGTCCGCAGTAATGTCACCAAGCAACAACATCGTATCAGGAAACCTCATACCACAGCCAACAGCTTCAGGCCTTTCCAGCCTGATGCAAAGACAGGGTTGTCCTTGACCCGGCAGGAACTTGTAGCAATAGATCCTTCCGAGCCACAGCAATCATCAGACGCAGTGCAAAGCCGCTTCGGGCTGGTAGATGAAGGCTGGAGTAGCACAACCGCTTCTCAGACTCCCACAGTGGCCTCTTCCAGTTCCACCACCACGCCTGATGAATTGCCATCTTACTCTCGATCCAGAGTCCATGCCAAGCGCGAACGCGTGATCACACCTCCGAGGCTCATCGACCCAGCATCGGCTACAAATGCCATAGGTTCCAGATATGAGAAACGCAGAAAGATCTCACTAACTTTCATCAACGAAATTGGTCCGAATTTCGATCACGGCGAGCCTGAAGGAGAAGAAGAAGAAGTCAGTCCCGAGCCAGCCACCAGTAGCCAGGCTATAATACGACAATCACGAACGCCATCACCAGAGAAAATCAGCGTCGCCCAACATGATCCTTTCAATTGCTTCACGGTCCCATGGCAACCCTGGTACGACGGCCTCCTCCACTACATGATGACAGTCTTCGCTCCACGCGCCTGGCCAACGCTAAAGATAACCTCTCAAGAAGGCATAAAATGGGAAACCTTCATGACCCAACACGCAATGGAAGAGCCCGCACTCTTCTACGTCCGGTTATTATTCGCCTCCGGGGAACTCGTCCAAGTAGGATCTCTTCGCCGCGAACGCTCCCACTGGCTACAAGCACAAGCGATAAAAGTCATCAATGAAGCACTCTCCGATCCCCAACGATCCATCTCCGATGGTCTGATATTAGCAGTTGGTCGGATTGCCCTACACGAATGCATGTATGGCAATCGAGATGCCGCGACTCAAATGCATCGACCTGCGCAGAAACGCATGATTGATTTGCGTGGTGGGATGAAACAGTTAAATTTTCCGCCTTTGGTGAAGAGGTTGATGCGGTGGTCTGATAGGGTCATGTCAATGTATGGTAATACGGAGCGTATGATTCCCGATAAGGACGACGAGGACGAAGAGACGTATGATTTGAAGCAGAGTCTGAATGCTTTCGAGGTTTGGGCGCCTGAGCCGGGCAAGGCTTTGCGTAAGAGGATTGCCATTGACGACTTGGTAAACTAAATTTCAAAACGAACTGTGGATGCACGGGACTGCACCGAGCGAGGCTGGGAGATGTAAAAACATAATGCTGGCCATTATGTGGCGAGACAGCCTATTTTAGGAACAAAAATGACCCCAATAGTCTTAATCAGATACAAACAAAGTAAACCGGCTCTATGTCTCTGTGATGCTCAAATAAAGCTTGGGCGGCCTGATCCTGCTGAAGAGTCGACGGTCCCATGTTGGCTGCACTTGACTCCAAATCACAAAGCAATACTTCATAACTCCATTCCTAACCAACAGACAAAGCCTATGTTTCATCAACCCCTACCAGCAGTGATCTCAACCGCACGTGGAGCTTTGAGCATATCCGACGAGAATCTTGAGATCGGCATCAAGACTGCACTATTGCCCCTCGCCAATCTCTGCCTGTTTTCTGTTCCACAGGAAGGAGGACGCCCTCCACCTCCTCTTGAGATTCGTAGAGGCCTCGGAGTCGACGTGTTTCTACTACTGCTCTGGTCCACGACTGGGAAGGGAGTGTCGTCGCGTTTTGTATAGCTACTGATGATGGAATCAGAGAGCGATCTTAAGGTTTCGGCACGTTGAATTTGAACATGGTTTTGGGTTGAAGTCGAAGGGGGTGAGGATTGTTTAGTTGGGCCCTTGCGTTCGAGTGGAGGAGGCAACGGTAGTTGTTTATGTATGCTGAGCGGCGTAGTAGTCTGCCGACGCGGAGAGATGCATGTCAAGACCGATTCACGTTCAGGCTGGGGCTCCGAGGGCTGGGACGGACTCTCAGCATGTGAGTTGCTCAGAGCGCTGGGTGTCGATGGCGATCGTTGCTGCGTCCATGCTATGCCGAGACCTGGCTGCTGTTCTATTGGAAACCGCGAATCGTCTTTGAGCGGCATATCGGCTCGATGATCTCGAGTCTTTTCGTGAGTTCGAGCTTCCGCAGTCGTGGCGCGAAGTTCTGCCTCCAGCGATTCAATCTTCGCAGTCGCAAGCTTTAGATCCTTCTTGTAGCCTCTAACGTCCAGCTTGTACATAATGATCTCCTCCACACAATGCCGCAGCTCTTGCTCCCAAGCCTGGTCCTTTGCAGACAGATTAAGAGTGGACTGCAGCTCTGTGGAGCTCGGCGACTCGGAAGTCCCTTGCAGCCTGGTCGCAAGCGACTTCGATATCTCTCGTTGGAGTTCGGGCGTCGCCACCTGTTCTTTTGGGCCGGCGATCTTCGACTGACGCCTCAACTCTGTGTGGAGAAGAGAATTGTAGCGCTCACGATCAGCTTGTGCCGCCTTGAGGTGCTCCTGACAAGTAAGAAGCCGTGCTTGCAGATTCTGAACATTTGTCATTGCGATCTCGAGTCGGTCGTGAGTCTGCTGGCACGCTTCACGTCCACATTTGAAGTCTCCGTCGAGCTGCGTAGTTGCCACTTGCTGTTGAAGATCGGCTGCGGATGCTTGTGGGACAGCAGAATTGTGCTTAGGCGGGTCGGCTTTGAGCTCACCGCCGCGAATGAGCTCTCCAGCTGATCGCTGCATTGGTCGGATGGACAAAGCAGACTCCACGCATTCTGCCTCCTTGATATAGCTCTGTAGCTCTTCGCAACGTTCCCGCAATCGTGCTTCCCGCTGGTACGATGAGCGGAGATCCTTATAAACATCATCTAGTCCCGCTAGTACGTCGACTCGCTGCATGTTCGCGGCAGCGAGATCTGCCTGAAGGCTCACCAAGGCGGTCTTCTGTGCCTGCTCGCTTTCTTTGGTTTTGCGAATGATGTCTTTCAATTGCGTGATTCGTCGCTCTTTCTGGCAGTCAGAGTCCTTCAGGCGATCCCGTTCGCGCCGCACCTCGCCTAGATCGGCATTAGTCTTGTTCGCCAAATCTAGTCTCCGCTTCAGTGCCTCAGCTTCTGCAAGAGGTTCCGGGGAGGGACGCGCTGGGTCCATCGACAAGCTATCCAATGACTGCAAAGAGCCCGTACGACTGGCATTTGATGCACTCATGGTCCTCCCACAATAATGCGTAGTGTCAATGGAAAATGGATGTGGAGGCTCGGAGAGCTGCAATAAGTTCTGCTGCTGCTGCTCAAGGAGCATAACATATGCACGGTAAGAGGTAATTTCTTGATCATGCGCAGCCTTCAGAGTTGCGATATGAGCCTCGTGCGCAGACCGCATATTTGCCACTTGTGTCATCACTCCTGAGATCTTGGACATGCCGCATTTTAATTGATCAGGGAATTCAGAAACGATATGCGAACCGCGTTGGGGTTCCACAGCTTGAATCCGCTCTTCTGAAGCTGTTGGCGACTCGTACTTGTCGTCTCGATGCGGCGTTGTTCTCAGTCTCCACTTCACGGCAGACGCGTCAGATTTGTTCAACGACTCCTGGCTCCTGTTTGGTGTTCCAAAACATTCATCGCTCTTGCCGCACAGCGTAGAGTCAAGGGAAGGACGTAGCACGTTCGACCCTTGATCATTGTCAGAATTCTGAGTGTCCTCATATTGGGGCGGCTCCGTTGCTCCTTGTGGTGACGTGCTTTGTGGTCGTCCAGCTTGCGTCCTCTGTCCCTCATCGGTCGCGAGAGAAGTCTCGGCCACTATCGATGCGCCGCGTTGACGGGAGGGCCAGATAGAGTCAGTGGCAGGGAGCTCGACGGGCTCAGGATGTGGTGCCTCGACCAACGGTGTTGCTGGAGTTGGTGGGGCGGTGTGAGAGCGCAGTCGGCCCTGTGGTGGACGCAATTCGCATGATCTTGGGCCGCCGTTGAAGTGAGGTGACTTTAGCATATCCGACATAGCTGCGATGAGGCTCGTAGCGGATTGGACAGCGGCCTCATGCAACGTGAAAGAGTCATGCGACTGTGCGCTGTAGTCTGACTTTGTATCGGAGAAGCTGAGGGGTAGTGGTTTGCGGCCTCTTTGCGCGAGCCCTGTGGCGATGTCAGTACTGCCTTGCGCCATGTTCGAAGGTATTGCCATCGATGCTCCTTTCTCCACGTCATGATGCATGGCGCGAAAGATTGACGATCCACAGGCGTGTCGCACGAAGGGAGAACTACCCGAATGTTGCGCCCATAGCCCATGCCTTTGATCTCGATGCACTCTACGGGTATCTGGACCATCCCCGATGAGACATGCTTGCGATCACCCTTTGTCCATGTGAAGAACTTTGATCCTCCCGGCGTCATGTTGTCCTACAACATACTCGACGCGGCTCAAGGGTTGGCAGACGCCATTCCCAAAGGCATTCGCTTCCTGTACGGGATAGTGAGGCCTGTGACTTGAAGCTTGCTAGAACTCGCAGCTGCGTGGAGGAGACTCGTTCGATGCGCGAACCGATGATTCTTGAAATTTGAAGGACGAGCTGAGTTGGTAACTGGTAGGGAGGACTCGAAAAGAAAGGCTTTGAAGGGCAACTAGCGGACATGGTCGAATATCGCTATTTCAGCTCTGCACCTCTGTATGCATGACAGGTGCCCGCTGGCTCGCTACCGCAGGTACGCGCCAGCATTTGGAAGTGGCTTACGGCACAGACTCCTGCTAAATCTCACGCTGCAGCTCTGGCTCGTGATGTGATTGTGCATCTCGCAGAGAGTTTGCCTGGAGTTGGTGATCAGTTGTTCAGGATCCGATTGCATGTCTGATCTCTCAACACTAGCAAGCACGAATGGTCATCGTGTTCGGAAATGCTGTCTTTGAAACATATGCAACGACTGACCAGACGTGTCGGAATGGTAGGTGGAGCCAATGGAAGTTGTGGCTACGCGCTGGAGTCTTGAAGGAGTGAGGTAGACTTCGAATGTCTGACAAAAGTCGCTGTCTGTGCTGCGACTTCTGGCGCATCTCCAATTTTGCAGCACCTCTCTTTCCAACGGCGACAACAACAACATCCGTTCATCCTCTTGGCAGAGTCGAACTCAAATCCGAGCGCACGCAGGGCAGCATTCGAATTTCAGAGGATTCGACACGCAACTTCGTTACGAAGAAGAGGTCCGCGCGGCTGGAGCGATTGGTTGTCGCGAGAGCACGATTTGTCCGTCTACAAGCACATATTGCCGCCTCCATCGACACCAAAGGGGCTTGAATAAAAATGGATTCAGAAACCAGAAGCCGGAGACGAGATGCGCGTAACGACGATTATCGATCAAGCAAAGATGTAGATTGGCGATCCAAAAGGCGAGATCGGTCTGTCTCCGAAGACGAGCGAAGTCCCCGAAAACGACGATACTCCCAGTCCCGAGATGAGAGGCGTCGCTCCAGGTCAAGATCGCGTTCTGAAGTAGACTCAGAGTATGAGCACTCTCGCCGCCGGAAGAGAGCAGAGAAGGATGAGACCCGCGATCGTGGCGAAGACCGCCGACGTGACCGCAGAGACCCCAGCGAAGACTACGCCTCAGATGGCCGCAAATCTTCAAGACGTGATCGCAAGTACCGCGACCGCTCTCGCTCTCACTCACGTACCCGGCGAGAAGACGAGCGCTCCCACCGCCACTCCAAAAGATCCAGATCGCCAACCTCCAAAAGACGCCACTCCCGCTCCCCTTCACCACCCCGGAAATCCCGCGTCCCTCTCCCCTCTCAACTAGACTCCTTCCAAAAAGACAACAAACTCCCACCCGGCGAAGCACCCATCGAAAAACAAAAACCAAACTACAAACCGACCGGCCTCCTCGCCAAAGAAGCCAACACCGTAGCCGGCACAACCACAGTCCTCAAATACCACGAACCACCCGAAGCCCGCAAACCTCACTCATCCGCCCAATGGCGCATGTACATCTTCAAGAAATCGAATCTAGTCGATACGATCCAATTGCACACGCGAAGTGCCTGGCTCATAGGCCGCGATCCCAAGATCACGGATCTCCATCTCGAACATCCAAGTATTTCGAAACAACATGCTGTGATTCAGTTTCGACATCGCACGACGACGAATGAGTACGGGGATAAATCGTCGAAAGTGAAACCTTATGTGATTGATCTGGACAGTGCGAATGGAACGAGGGTGAACGGAAAGAAAGTGGAAGCGAGTCGATATATGGAACTGCTGGACCAGGATGTCTTGAAATTCGGAGATAGCGAAAGGGAGTACGTGATGATGTTGCCGGGTGCTGCTGAGAAATGAGAGATGGCTCTTCCGAAACAAGAGTCAACAATGTAATCACGTAGATGGATATCAAGTAGAAGAAGGACGGCATCCGTCCATATTGTTCCACTATACTATGCCACGTCCACTACAACGACTGTCACTGATCATTCCTCTTCTTCATCCAGATCATTCCCCTCTACTACCTACATGCTCGCTCCGCTCCCGCCCCGAGAAAATTGTCGCACTAAAACCTCGTATCGTAAATCGTGATAAAAATGAAAAGAAGAAAGGCCACACCTCTTGCACCACAACCAACACCTGTACATCTCAACATCTCAATATCTGCCCCGATTCTAGCAGAAGATCAGAGCAAAGCATATACAACAGGTGGGTATATATATTGCATCTCAAGAACGCAGCAAAGATCATCTCGAGAGGCCAAGAATTGATGGATCGGGTCAAATCTCGTTGCATCCATGATAAGATCAGCATGTGACTTCGTCAACGACAAGTCCTCCTCTAGAACGCTCCACGAATCTTGGCATAAAGCTCGGTATCCAAGAAATTGTAATGCGGATCGAAAATGCAGAATGGTGCTCGCAGTAACGTATCAGCCGTAGGACGCTCGCCAGGATCACTATAACAAACCATGTCAGTCATGTCCACTCATCTTTCACATCACGCTGGGCAAGATACTCACATCGTGAAACAATCATACATGAACGACAGCGCCGCAGGTCCAACGACCGTAGACACATCATCCGGAATGGGCGGAGCTTGGTTCAAGCTTCCCAGTTTATAGATGGCACCAATAGCCTCTTCTTTGCTCCACGGACGTCGACCAGCAAACATCTCCAGAACCACGCATCCAAGAGACCAAATATCGACCTTCGCAGAATATCCTTGGTTAGAGATGGTGTCCATACTACCGTTACTGTTGCCGCTGCTGCCACCTGAGACATTCAAGGCTTGTGACTGGGCGCGAATGACTTCCGGCGCCATCCAGAAGACAGATCCTTGCATGGAATTGGTGATGTCGTTGTTGTATGGGTTCGCGCTGCGTTTGCTGATACCGAAATCAGAGATTTTGCAAGTTCCGTCGAGATCGAGGAGGATGTTGTCTGCTTTGAGATCACGATGTAAGATGCCTTCAGAGTGCAGGTACGCCAAGCCGCAGAGAGTTTGTCGGGTGAGAGACGAGACGACGGGTTCTTCGAATTTGCCATGCTTTCGGAGACAGGAGCCGACAGAGCCACCAGAAATGTACTCGAGGAAGATGGAAATGGAGTATTCTTTCCTCTCGCAACCCAAATACTGCACGATATTGACGTGATCGAGATGCTGCATTGTGTCGATTTCTTGATCAAGTGCCTTCACCATCTCCCGAACCTTTTGAGGATCTGCATTTTGGGCCTTGGGGTTGACTTCGACCTGTTTGACAGCGAGCAGCTCACCCGTCGTTGTATTCATACCGAGGTACACTCGGCCGAAAGTGCCCTTGCCAATAAGCTGACCTCGCATCCATTTGAAAGTGGGCTGTCGCTCCGGCTTCACGACACCAATGTGATCTTGAGGGATAGTCTCGAGATTGTTGATGAGTCGGCTGCCTCTTTGAGGTTTCACTTGTTCTATTTTGGCGCCGAACATCTTGGTGGACTTGCGTCGCACAATGCTGCTGGTCACATCGTTGCGCAAAGTGCTGATCCTATTCTGAAGCGGCTGCTGGAAAGTGAGGTTGGAGACACTCGGGTGTCGACTAGACGCATGTGAGGAGATTGAGGGATTGTGCGATAGCATGCCGTGGGCGTAATTGTTCTTCACCACATCACGGATACTCTTCGTGCGGCCAAGGCCTCCAGATTTGCGCACACTGCGATGCGCTACAGAGTTGTAATTACTCTTGAGCGTGGACTCCTCACTGCCCAGAGTGCCATCTTGGTCATCAATACTGGATGCGGGTGTTACGCTGCGGCTTGCGCTGGTATCAGAGGACGAGGCCTGCGGGTCCAGCCCAACAGGTTTGTCCTCTGTTGCCCCACGTCCTTCAGCTTCTTCGCCTTCTTCTCCCATGGGTTGATCAAGATCGACGTTGGGGAAGAAGTTGTCAAGCTGCTCAGCAATGTCTTCAACGGGAGGACGATTTGCCCAGTTGTTGCTATCAAAAGCGACGCTGCCACGGCGAGGATCGAATTGAGCAGAATCCTTCGGAGAGTCTGCAGACCATGGACCTGTTGTTGATGCAGAGTGCGGGTAATGGCTGTCACCACTATCAGTGCCTTCACCAATGGATCCGAGTTTGTCGCTGGGCGGCAACTTTGGCGACTCAAATTTGACTGTCGCCCTGGATGTTTGTATCTTAAGCGGAGGTCTGTTCGGCGATCGCGCTGGAGAAACTTGAGGCATGCCGAGGATCTCACGGGCCTTCTTGTCTGATGGCTTCCTAGTCGAAAGTTTGGTCGACAGTCCTGCGGACATGCCTACCTTCTCTTTCTGCTTGGCTAGGGGAATGGCAAACAGGCCGTCGTCAGAGTCATCGTCGGAATCGTACAGACCGGCATTGGGCGAGGTAGCGAACTCGATGGTGTTCTCTGGCACGTCAAAGCTGGGTCCACGTTTGCTGACCGCCCTGCTCAGTCCACTAGGTGCAGCGTGCTGTGAGCTAGGACTGAGTGGTGGGCTATGGCGACCAGGCTGTTCACGTAGCCTGTCAAAGGTAGGGTTTGATGGCATCCGCAGTTGCGGAAGTCCTGGTGTCTGGCTCGCTTTGAGAGTATCTTCATCATCTTCAGGTTCAACATATTCTGGTACACGGAATGTCTGGCCCCCTTTCGACCTCGTGTAAGGACTTCGAGGTGACTCGGCACGACCGTTCGGGCTCGCTCGACCAAAGCCAGCGTTCGCTAGTGAGCCAGCAGAATTGCCATTCTGGCCTGTGTGCAGATCGGGTGCGGTCGAAGACTTTTGTAGACCAGAAGGCATCGAAGGTGCATTTCCGGCGGGTGCACTGTGTGGGCTTGCGCTCGGATGAGCAATGGCACCTGCAGCTTTCCCAGCGCCAGCCAATGCTGCACCAATACCCTTCATACCAGGCTTCTTGCTGTCCTCTTCCGGAATCGATCCATTCGAATTACGCTTCCATTCGTCGCGTCGATTCGGCCAGCTCGTCCGCGATGTGGTGGGCCCCTTCTTCGTCAGACTGTTGGCCTTCACTAATGTGGCAGTTGGCTCAGGCACAGGTGGGGCCTGGCGAACCGGCTGTAGATCTGTTCGTCGCTCGAAGTCATTTGAGCCAGAGCCTGAAGATTCAGGACGAGGAGCCGGCGGAGCGTGCTGCTCGTATGGCGTTCGAGGCGAGTCGAAATCGTGCACTTTCTTGCCATTGCCCATATCGACCAGCCTGCTGGACCGTTGAGCTTGATAGTCCTTTCGTTTTCGCTCTGTCTCTCGCCTGTGTTCCTCGGCACGAGCCGCAAGCAGCTCTTGCTGCTTGTCTTCTGGTAGCATTTGGAAGTGATTTTGCAAGAACTCTTCCTGGCGTCTGATAAGCTGTTCGCCATCTTTTTTAGGAATGATTTGAGCAAGCCTGTTGCGGTCGGACGCCGGGCTATCTCCTTTTCTGATCGAAGGTATTGCGAATGGTAAGTCTGCACTATTAATACCCTGCAAGCGCTGCAGCGTATCCTCGTCCAAAGGTTTGCCGGAGAACGTGGGCTTGGCAGAGGCCTCTTGTGGCACGCCTGAGAGACCTAATCCGGAACTGGCAGGCGCTGGCTCTGACCCAGTATTCGGCCCACGAACGTATAGCTTTAGACTTCCATTCGGATCTGCAATGCGAGCTCTTGCGGCAAGCAACATGTCACTGTTCAGCTCCTCCTCGTGCTCTTCTTTGCCTGGTGATGTAATGTGGATCGAGATCTCGTCGCTCTCGGGAATGCCAAGGTTGTAGCAAATAACCATCCGCAGCTGCGCAGCATCTTCGACATCAGTAATATCAATAAGCCGGTAGTTCCAGCCATCAGGTGTGACAAACACGAATTTCTTGTCATCTTTCCTCGCAATAGGCCGACCACGTTGCGCTGCGACACTATCAGACTCTGCGTAAATCTTACCGGACGATCGATCGTTCAGTGAAACATCAGACCCCGCAACCAGCTGGCCGTTCTTGTACACTCCAGGGCTCCTCGGGCCGTGTTCGTCCTCAGGTGAAGCGTGATCCGCATCTTTGCCTTTGGCACCACGGCGGAACTTTGCCCATAGGCCGCCACGATGCTCGCGGGCAGTCGCACTCTGTGGCGTATCTCGACTGCTACCACGTCCACCATCGGATGGTGGCGGACGATGGCTATCGAGCCCTGTTCTGGGGGTGTACTCTTCACCATGCCCATTACCTGACCTGTCGCTCATTGCGCTGATGCTTGTGCCTCGAAAGTGCCCACCTACACCACTGCTCGTTCGTGCGTGGCCATTTGGCTGTGGCCGCGCATTCGTCAAGCCAGGACTCTGCTGCGGGCTGGCTGCAACAGCTCCACTCGGCGAATGGTGTCGTTGCTTCAGATCTCCCGCAGCTCCCAGGGCACTGCGAGACTCCGCACTCCGCTTCTGATCATAGGAGTCCAGTGTGATTGATCGGAAGCCCGCTGTATTCCCTTTCGTGACGTTGGGCATCCTTGCACCCGGAGAATCATCACCACCGCCGGCCGTGGAAGGCGTTGAGCCGAAGACTGTATTGTCGGTACGCGACATGCTCGGCGAGCTCTCCACGTTACCTTCTGTGCCTGCGCTTGTCGAATTTAGATTCTGCTGAGACTCCCGTCGATTCGCCCGGAGAGGCAAACTGGCAGTGCTGCTAGTCGCTGCAGTGTGTGGTGTTCCTCCTCCACCGCTCCTGATGACTTCTCGCACCAACCTCCGCAGTCTCTTCCCCTCGTCACGCTCTTTTGCCTGATCCCAG
This sequence comes from Cercospora nicotianae, assembly GCA_029490675.1. Lineage (NCBI taxonomy): Eukaryota > Fungi > Ascomycota > Dothideomycetes > Mycosphaerellales > Mycosphaerellaceae > Cercospora > Cercospora nicotianae. The sequence goes on along the minus strand of JANQAT010000012.1, from coordinate 4,305,652 downwards.
ACAACTCCATTCGAAGTGCATTCTCTTGCTACTTGTGGAAGGATAGTGTGCGTCATGAACCCAATGTTTCTCTGTCCGCCGCTCCTACCAATATCCAAAAAGGCGCTGCCATGCACGCCCAAATGCTGAAATGCTGCCTGCCACTCTTTCGAAAAGCTATGCGCCACGAGCCAAATTTGTATGCGATCTGCGGGCCAGTTTTGGTCCGCCGGAGAAGCAGGAGTATCGCCAGATGAAGAATGGTCGCGGTTGGTGCTCGTCAGGCCACTGCTGCTCTCAGCGTGGTGACTGAAGGACGAATGAGAAAAAGCGGTCCTCGCATCGTGCGCGGGTGATACATGCTGCTCCGTCTCTTTCGCCGGGGCGATTAACGCTTTCGGTTTCCCTGTGGTCGGAGTAGGAGGAGGAAGGCAGCTCTGCGGAGGGGCAGATGCTGCTAGTGGTGGCTGCTCCCGTTGCGCGTACGTCGAGTACCATGACCTCTCTGCCGCATCCTGCTGGCTGTAGAAGTTGTTGTATAGGACTTGCGAATTGTTTTGCGTTGTGAAGTCTTCCGACCCTCCCCTGTAGTAACTCGGAGTGTGTTGGTGAGGAACTGGCACCGGCCTCGCGGGCTGATGTACTGGCGTCCTACTGTCGTGCAGAGGTGGAATGCCTACCCCGGGACCAAAACTCTCTCCACCCGGTATGTACGTGGCCGATGTGAGAGGCTGATCTGGAGGGGGCATCGGTGGTAGCTGAAAGTACTCGGAATACGCACTCGGATCGTACGCTCGTGGTTCTTTGGGCTGGTTCTGGCTCGGCGCATAGCCGGGACGCAATTGATTCGAATAGCCATAACCCGAGGGCGGAGGAGGAGGAGGATGAAAGGCACCTATAGGAGTCCGCAATTGTCCTGGCGGCGGAGGTGGCCATGGCATGCCTGGCTGCGATTGCGGCTGGAGAGGCGGAGGAGGCGGTAGGAAACCTCGCTGTCCGTCTGGCTGGCCATGCCTCGAGCCGGGCGGCGGCCATTGATGCTGCTGCTGCCCATGGCCGCCGGGCGTGGACGGCTGCATTATTGGGTCGGCATAGGTATGTGCTCGAGCTCTTGGCGATGAAGCAAACGTCGCGCTCGGCGGGTAGGGTGAGGCGGAAGGATGTGGTCGCAGCAGCTCATTCGCGGGGTGGTGGTGTTGCGGGCTCTCGTACAGCAGCGAGCCGTCGGGGGCGGTGGGATAGTAGTACGGTGGTCCTCGAGATGGCGGAGGAGGGCTTTGGAGGTTGCTAGTCGAGCGCTGGCGCTGGCCTGCCAGCATAATGCCGATACCCTGGTACCTCGTCCACTGGGGAAGCAGAGCTGCATGCAGGCGGCGCTTACAGAATCCCGCTCACCACTCGTGCCTCGACAAAGAACTTCACCGACTGTACACGTCGCTGTCGTCCACCGCTCCGCTGGCAGGTCGCGGCGCGTTGACTGATCAATGGGCAGCGATGGCAGCGTCCTGCAGATGCAATTTCTCCCAATGCCCTCACCCCGGTCGTTGCCTCCCCAGCGCTCTTTGTTCTGGGCCCCCACTCCGCGCATCAGCCACGCGCACGACCAGCCGGAGATGTCGAAGACGTCGTATTGATCGATTGATCGCAATGTCGCTGCACTTGGTTTAATTCGCATCAACATACACAGCTCAGACTCAGACTACGAGTGAGAATGCGGAGCAGCTGCTACTGAATCGCGTCTGCATCTACCAAACTGGAGCCCGTTTCCTATAGAACCTCTCCACGTACACACGACTCACATAATCAACGCACCAGCCACAGCAGCAGCCGTCCCCATGCTGGCGATCCTTTTGGGCAAATGGCCTGCGGCTCGATGCGATGGGACGACGTAGGGCCCATCTCCGCCCTACGTTATGCTTTCGTATCTCTTCTTGCTCGTCACCCAGCGACGCGAGCGACACCTGTACGCGTTTCACAATCACCAGCACCACCGGAGAATGCGATCATCTCGCACAGTCATTACTACCGGACACAATGAGACACCATGATCCCCGCCCACGTGGCAGCCACACGCAGCAATGAAAATCAAAGCCAAGCGGGACATTTTCTCACTCACCCGTGCCACGATCATCCTCATCTCATCTCCAGAATTGCAGTCGCCAAAGGTCACGACTTGCCTTCATCCTCCGCAGCATACAGTTTGTCACTGGTTTTGCACACGCCGTGCTCGCACCCTGGTAGTCGTTTACTATACCCTCAACGTTCGCCCCGTTTCATCTACCGAGTCTGCCAGGACGCCTCCCTCCGCATCGCAGGCTCTGTGAGATGTACCCCTGGTTCTGTGACATCTCCATGTCGTTATCGTCGTCGCGGACGAGGGCTCAACCAGCAGTTCATGCTTCCCACAACCTGCGGGTCCCAACGAGTTGACAAGGCTCAATAGTCTCTCGCCAATAGTTCTACTGCGATCTGATGCATTCTGCGATCTACATCGGACGTGTCTTGATCTGTCTGAAGTCTGATCTTTATCCTCCAAGCATTCGGTCCTCGAAAGTCTAGAATCTACTGTAACGCTGACGCAGTAGTAGGGACAGACAGGCCAAAGACACACAAAGTTCCAACATGAGCTAGCGTGCCAGCAATATTCAGAGCTGTCTGTCCACAGGGCAGAGAGACATCGAGCGTTTAGCACATCATTGTATGGTACAGCCCGACCAATGCAGCACATCTACCCATTGAATATTGTCAAGACTTCCTCCCTACAGAGCAGTGAGCGCTAGCATAGAGGCGGTAGAAGGAATACATGCTGCCACTGATCTGTTACACGGCGTGCCTGAGCGCATAGACAACAGATAGGTCAGAACAAGATTTCTACCTTGCATATTGAAAAAGAATGTCGTCCAGCAACGCCCAGAGGGACGCCGTCAACAAATTTATGAGCAGTCTCCTCCTTCAGTCCTCCAAAATGGTCTTCGAATATCAAGCCAAGGAGGCCGCTTTTTCTTCTCTCTCTCAGAGCTTCGGGTATCCACGCACTTCACTGCCAAAATGACACTTGATATCGCGAGCCAAGCATCGCACTGCTGTATTCGCCACGCCTCACTAATGCCACTCCTCTATCATTTCTCTCAGTCCGACCCTATCGCCTCCTTTCGCCATCGCTCACGAATGAGAGCCCGCTCTTCCGCCAGCCGCCTGTGGATCGATAGTCGTGACGCCAAAACCTCAGGATCCTGTCGCTCGTCTTCTTCATCCTGATTCCACCATGTCTCATTAGGAATCGCACGATTCATGGGTTCGGTGATGGTGTGTTGTTGGGGCAGAGTGGCTGAGTTTGGCGGAGTAATGTGCTCTTGCCCATTTGGAGGAGGCGGTGGAGGCGGAGGGACGAATTGATCTTGCTCAGTCCGCGTCGGCTGCATATTGACTGCAGTGAATGATGTCTTTTGGTACGGACGACGAGATTCGTGGTCCTTTCTTGCGATTTCACCGCTGACCGCGTCGTAATTGTAGGACCCAGTCATCGGACTACGTGTTAAGGCATGCTGATACGCAAGTGCAGCACGCGTGTAGGAGTCCGGACGGCTTTCCAGCTGCGGCGATAGACCCGTCTCCGTCACCTTTGGTGCCGGTTGTGCGGTATGTTGCGCTCGCGTCATGCTTGGTGCAGCAGCGCCGTTCACTGGTGTCCAGCGCGACCACTGAACCTCCCTGAACCCATCGAAATCATCGCTCTGGCGTGGCACCGGTGGCCATGGACGAGAACGAACTCTGGCGTCGTAACTTCTCGGTGACAATGGCGGTGACCGGCGCACCGAATCCGCATGCTCTTCGATGTAGTATGTAGGATACCTCGAGAAATCCAGTATTGGTGAGGGCGATCGAGGCAGTGCTTGGTTTCTGACTCTATACCCGCGAGTCGCCTGTCTAGGCGAAAGCGAGCGAGAACGAGACCGCCTTCTTGTCGCCATCGTCACAACGGTGTCGGCGTCTACTTCTCTCCGACCACCAGATCGTGGCGAAGCGTAGTGCGTAGCGTACAAGCCTCGTCCTGAGTCTAGGCGATGAGATGCGGCATTTGTTGCGTCGGTGCCATGAGGCTTCGAGACAGCGTAGTTGCGTGGCGCACGTTCTGAGCTTGTCAAATCTACGTGCGTTATGTTCTTGGCTGGCAAGCCCATCAACTTGCGACTTTCATCTTCGTTGATCTGTTCGAAAGTGACGACATCTCCTGTGAGATCAGCATATTCTCGGCCTGCGCGAGTTATGATCTGATTTCGCGACTCTCGTGGCAGAGTCTCTGTTCGGCCTTGCATCGTTGGCCCCGCTTCTCTCGTAAGCCTGCGTCGCTCTTGCTGGATTTCTGAATATCAATCAGTAGTCTGAGAGGAGCCGTAGTCACTGTACATTGCGAAAGAATTGCGTGGTCTGTATTGAATGTGTTTGAGTGGATTTGCCTTGTGACGTGTGATACGAGGAGGCAGTTTGCTGGCTCTGGATGCGCGCGGAACTCGAATATTGGAGTCCATCCCACTCGCCATATTGGTGCGCATTTTTTGTGGTAGCTTTTGAGTCTGCCGATGAACTTGTGCCAGCGTGGAGATACATAGGCGACTGCAAGTATCGTGTCAAAGTACGGTATTTGCATCTTAGTTCTGGATGGTTCTGCCTTGTGAGCAAGTGATTGCTCGTTAGCAACTACTGTCCTTGCCATCATCTGCTTTGGTGAACAGTGAATAGAGACGTGGAGGGGGCTCACGAACTTTCGCCAAGACACGAAAGAGATTCAGCTGCACTTGCTCGTTCTGGTAGGCGACCCGCTTCCGATCTGCTGAATGGCTATACAGTAGTTGAAGCTGCCAGTTGCTAAGATAAGTTCAGTAGCGGCTAATTTTGTTTCAATCATGATGCTGGCCTTCTCTAGTGTTCAGGTTTAGGTGGGCAGGTACTGTACTTCTGCATCCGAACCTTGCTTTGACTAACTGCGACAAAGCTCGGGCCCGACCTGGCCTCTTGACTAAACAGATGTTGACTGGAGGCAGTTTCAAGACCGCGTCAGAGAAGGTCGAGAAGCATTCGAGAAATGAGACTCAGCTTCAAGGGAGAGCGGTGGCGTGTTCTTCGGCTTTTTGGTCCCACTGCAAATGAGGATTCGATTCTTGGCTTGGTCGGTGGTCGCTATCAGTATTCACCGCGCCCAGGTGACTGCTCGAGACGAGATGTTGCAATCCTGGTCCTCGATCTTGGAGTTCTGGTCCTGTGGATTACTATTCAAACAGCTATCATTGCTGTATTGGAGGTTGAGTTTGCTTTCAGATGTTGAGCCGGTTTAGTCGTGCAGGTTGGCGTGCTCACAAGAGGCTGGAGGCTTCATAGGGCATGGCAATCCGTGATAGAAGATGAGGTCTGCAGTGTAACACTTGTTGGTAAGCAGGCATGTTCGCGCAGGGCGGTCTACAGTTTCTGGAGCCGACGGGCTTGTACTGTATCCTGCGAGGCAGAGTTGCGCAGCACGTACGACGGTGGGCGACTGGAAATGGGTAATGCACTGTGATTGCAGCAGCGCGATGATTCAATGCTTAAAACGCACGGCCTGTCCTGCTCGAATACAGCGTCTGCCTTGCATCCGGTGAGTTGGCCAGCGGCGGTGCAGGGCGGTGCAGGATGCGTCCAGGTCCGGCCCATTCGTTGGCCTGCTTGAGGAAGATGACATATCCCGACTGTGCGCCGCGCCTCGATCCTGTCAGCAATTCGAGTGCTCACCACCTCCACAGCACTAGGATCGATCGTGCAGATAGTCCAGCCGCAGTGGAGTTTTAAAAGCCAGCACACCGCGCATCCCAACTGAGATTGGGTGGTTGTGAATCGCAGCTGATCGGCTAGAACTAGCATCTCCTTCCTGCGGCGCCGACGTGTGTGAGGAGAAAAGCGGCGCTGTGTTCCTCCGGCCCATCGCATTGGCGTCCGCTAGACCTCAACCACCACCTCACGCGCTTGATACACGACTGGCGACTACGACAACGCAAGACCTGTAGCCTGGAAGAAGTCGCGTGCATAGGTCGAGCTACGCGTGGTTCTTGCTACCTACTGTTTCAGCGGAACGCCCCTACCTACTATATGCGAACCAAGACATCTCGCATCGGTACTCGTTCGGCCGTAACGCAACCAGGCACACGCCAGCCAGACATCTCCTGCCAAAATGGATAACTGGATGTATGCACCAGCCAATAGCGCAACAGGCGCCCATACTACTTCGTCGGCGACACACCGCTCTGTAGACAATGGCAGTTCGACCAATTACTCGGCGATTCAAGCTGCGACCTATCGAGATTCTACATCACCAGCAGAGACCTCGCCCAAATCTTCCACCGCTGCGCCAAGGATCCGGAGGCGGAATCGCCAGATCACATCATGTCTCGAGTGCCGCAGACGCAAGCTCAAGGTAGGCTGGTATGCCATAATCTGCTGCGATGCTCGCTGACCACGGCATGCGACCTGTAGTGCGACAAACAAGCACCATGTGTCAACTGTACACGATTTCGCAGAGATTGCCTGTATCTGGCACCTGCCACAGATCCTCAATCCCAGCAGAAATTAGCTGAGATCAAGGAGAAAATGGGCATGCTAGAGAAGAACCTCGAAAGAGAGGTCGCAGCCCAAACGCAAAAGGGTCACTTGGGTGGCGGCAAAGTAACCAAGCTTACTCCGGAAGAGATCAAGGCTCAAGAAGAAGCCGACGAAGAAGAAGTCAATGAAGACGAAGACAATCTGGAACCAACTCCATTGGCCACACAGGATAATGTCTATGAAGACAACGACGACGACGAGCTCATGGACCTAGGTGTGCAGATGGGGAAGATGCGCATCTCGGAACGGATAGGGGGCTGGATCCGCCCAAAGCTCGTCGACGAGATCACCGACACTCTTGAAGACGTGAAAGCAGGCAAGTCGCGCTTCTCAGAAACTCCGTTAGTCAAAGATCATCGAGACCTGCGACCAGGCATGGGACCCAAAATCCAGGCGACTCCCAAGTCCTTTATTGGGCCCGGTCCTGACTACATCGCTCCCGCCTCTAGTTTCTTCTTTCCTGGTACGAACATGAGCACCAGCCTTATTGATTACCTGCCGAGCAAGAGCGCTGCGGATCAGCTGGTGGCGCGATATTGGCACGCAGTACACCACATGTGCAAAATCGTCCATCGGCCAACATTCGAGCAGCAGTACACTCAATTCTGGTCCCAGATCCTGACAGGTACTGAGCCTGGTGCTTCGATCCAAGCCATCATCTTCGCCGCCATGTTCACTGCTGCTGTGAGCATGTCAAACGAGCAGGTCATGCAGAGATTTGGCACATCGAAGAATACCCTTATAGACAGCCTGCGATCCGGAACGGAGTTCGCGCTCGCCAAAGCAAACTTTTTGAGAACGACCAGAGTAGATACGATGCAAGCCTTTGTGATGTACCTGATACCTCTGGTACGAGCTGAGGTGTCCAGAGCACATTCTGCGCTAGTCGGTACAGCCATTCGACTCGCAGAATGCATGGGCCTTCATCGAGATGGCACACATTATTCAATGACGCCGGTAGAAGTGCAGGTTCGCCGTATGATATGGCATCAACTCTGTTTCTTGGACATGAGAACCTGCGAGGCAACAGGTCCTCGACCACAAATCCGGGCCGAGGACTACGATACCAAAATGCCATGGAACGTGGACGACGCAGACCTGATCGGAGAATACCCCGTAACGGAAGACCGTGACTACTGGACTGATACAACCTTTGAGCGAATACGTGCAGAATGCCAAGAAATGCGTCGAAGAGTGTGGTACGATATCGTGGCTGTGGACAAGAGGAAGAAATCACTCACATCCGTGCTGGTCAAGGTACAGAAATTCATCACAAGCATAAAAGACAAGTACCTTCCCATGCTCGACAATGCGATGCCGATGCAGCGCGTGGCAGTCTTGATGCTTCACACTATGCTTGGGGGTTGCATCTGCAGGTTCTACACCGCTACCTCTTCAGCACCACACAGCGCATGCCCGATCGATTGAGGCAGGTCCTCATCGAGGCAGGACTCAATCAAATGGAGTGCTCTGTGGAATGGGAGAAGAGGCCTGATCTGGCCCCGTGGCTGTGGTATCGAGGCGCATTCAATCAATATCACGCAGCTCTGCTACTGTTAGTGGAAGTCTATGCGTATCCTATGCGAAAAGAAGCATCAAGGATATGGACATGTCTGGACTTCATCTTCGAAGTCCCTTCACATTTGGCGCCGAAGCAGAAAGCCGAGCTCATATTAACGGATCTGAGGGATCGCATGGAGACATTCCACCAGACACGCAAGATGAAAGTCTCGAACCAGATGCAACAGCGCACGGGCGGTATAGATAAGCCTCATGCGCGGGTCCCAAGTGGCGTGAGCAATGACTCTGCTGTGCACGTGCAGCAACAGAACGATGGGATCACAGGTGTGATGGCTGTCTCCTTCCCACCCCAAAACTTCTCGCCGCCACCGGTTCAACCAGATTCACAGTCGAGCGAAAGCGGAAGCAGGCACGGTAGTGTAGGAGCTCAAGCACAGCCGCAGCAACCCCAGAGCACCGATGTGGACATGCAGGAGATCGATTGGGTAGGTCTACCAAAGCTGAACCGCTTCGAATTACACCAAGTCACTAACACACCCTGCAGGCCGAATGGGAAAAAGTCTTCAATCCTGCCATCTACACAGGAGATCTCAACGTCCCAAATTTCGACATGGCTAACTTCACAGGAGCAGCCTTCACGGGTCAACCTCTCGATAATTACGGCTACAGCACAATGGCAGCTTCCAACATCAACGCCATCGGCAATGCGAGCTACGCAGCTCCGAGAGCAGACGCGAGCTTCGATGGCACTTTTCGCGCTCCCAGCGTGGCCGATATGGCTGATGTGAACTTGTCTGGAGGGCCGACCTTACTGCCGGCGCTAAGCTGGCAAAAGCAACGAGAACAATATGAACGGCAATTTCGAACGTCGAATACTGGAGGATATTAGAAAAAATTGTACGGGTCAGTGCCGGATCGGATCGCAATTCTGTTTCTGCGATGTGTATGAATCCTTTTTTCGCCTGCGTGCGCTGGTCGTAGAGACTTTCTTTGTATTGCAATACCCCATTCTTCTTCATCTCCGATTCTTTCACGCCGAGGCAGTCAAGGCAGTTGTTTTGCCCCCAAATCCGAGCAACAGGCAGCTCTGGCCATAACTCTGGGCCCACTTCGAATGGGCAGTCACGGCCATGTATTCTCTTCCCTCTCAGAACGACGACATGCTTTTTCTTGGTCTCAACGGAGCGCAGCACGCGCTGTCAGCCGGCACTGAAGCTCGTCTACCAGAATTTGTCGACTCCGTGTGTGAGTACCCCCTTGGGTATCGCTTTCGTGTTTCGCCATCGTCGGAGTATCGACCTGAGTGCTTCCTCGCCAGTCCGCTACCTCCGACCGCTTCTTGAAAGCTCCTTCTCCTGCGGACGCCTGTTTCTCAAGTCACCCTTCTATTGCTTCTTGACCATTTCAAATTCCGCTTCCCTGTTCCTCTCAGCCGTCGTCGTCCTTCTGCTTGCAATCTTTCTGCTTGTCATCCCCCCTCTGCTTGTCAACCTTCTGCTTCCCGCAAGTATGAGAATAACAATCCGATCCATCTAAACCCCTCATAACCGAAGCATTATAATACTGCCACCTCCCATCTCGATGCATCCACTCCACGACCGAAACTGATTGTCTTCGCACATTCGCTGGCCGGCCTTTGACAGATAAGAGGCAGAACACTGCAGAACAGATGTCAGCTCACATTCATCTGTTTCTTGCCTCGTTCTTGCCTTGCCATCATCCTATCCCAGAACTCGTACCACGAACCACCAAGACATTCACCGTCTAAGGCACCCGGTCCGGTTTAGAACGAAAGGATAGCAAAACTGAAGTACTCACCAATGGCATACCCCAACCTCTCATCCACATCCGCACTAACATCCACCACATCAATATGATACTCCGGATTCGCCTGCGTCACAGCGCGGAATTCATCCTCTTCTGCCTCATAGCTATTTGATTTCGGTAACTCGTCGATGTCTCCCTTGTAGTTGTTCGCGACGAGCTTTTTAGTTGCGGCGAAGGAGCGATTGTTGATCGAGAGGATTACGGCGCGAGAGAGCTTTTCGAGTTCTTGGGCAGCGGGTGAAGGAGGTTCTCTCTTCGTCGAGGTGAAGGAAGGGGGCCTGCGTGTGAAAGGGTTTGGACTAGGAAGTTTCGTGGCCGTAGAGCACGATAGAAATTGTGGTGGAAGATGGTGGTTGGTGTTGAATATGTGGTTCGAGTTTGGGAGGAGGATTTGGAGGGATGTGGTCATGGCTTCCAGGATGGGTATGTCTGTGACAGAGGTGGGAGATCTGTCTCGACCAGGTGGTGACGTCTGGAGACCTGTCCGTGTGCTTTCTGATCCTCGTCTTGCTTTCGTAGAGCTTTGCTTGTATCCAATGCAGCCTTGGAATGTTATCGCAAAATCATTGTCTCAGCATGCGCTGTACTGAAGAAGTCAGCAGTTGCAAGAGAAACGAGAGAAAGGAAGCTCGACGACAGAACTAGCACCCAATCTAGACCTCATAAGCAACTTATGACATCCAACCATTAGGTTCGGGCCACCTACTTCATGGCAGTTGGCAGTAGTCGGCGTGCGCCCTACTTCACCAAATTCCAAGCCCTTTCCCAAGAAGCCGAGCAAAGCATTCCTTCGCCTGAACTTTCCAGCCGGAACAATTATTGTACTGTAGGATCAATTTGGGGAGGGACGAGTGTGACGCCAATTCAGCCACAGTCGTCGAAGACATGCCCCTCTTCGTTCCTTTTGGGTTATGCCAATGCTGATCTGTCCATTTCTGGGCGCTGTATACGGTTCAGACACCAATGACAGAAGTAGGATGGCGTAATTCATGCAGAAGCCTAAAAAAGCATAAGGTGTGGTTCCGCGATGCTGTACAGGAGCCGATGAGGATCTTTGTATAGCAAGTACTGCTGGCTTTGATATTGTGATGGCGTTTCCGATCTGGAAGGTGCATGCGATTTGGATGCCAGAGTGCGGAGGTGAAGTGGAGTTTCTTCAATAGGGATGTGCGCCACAGTAAAGTTTGTGCTCGACGTTTCACCAACTTCCTCGGCTCCTTTTGGGTATTCTCGTAATGTCTCCAAGTGGAAGGTCGATGGACAGGATCGTCTGTACATTGCCAAGGCTGGGTCCCTGGGTTCTTTTCTGTGATGACGGAGGAGAGATGCTGTATAGGAGGCGAGTGACCGTCGAGCAAGTGCAGGGTGTGACGTGTGGGCAGTCGTCTTCACGAAGCCGTGGTCAGATGCCGAAGTCCATACTGGTGGTTACTACGGGCAGCTTCTGGTAATGCGGTTTCAGGAACTTGTTGTCATTGTGGCCTTAGGAAGCATCAAAACATGGCCTTGCTTGAGAAAAGGCCTCGAGTTTCAAGACGAGTTACCTGCATTCCACCAGGACGGTCGTCGCGTGGAGTTGTGGTGAATTGTGACGTGTTCTTCTGCAAGCTGATGCATCGAGGTGACTGCGACGCCGGGCGAGAAAGCACTCAAGGCAACTGCCACCAAGTGGAAGTCACGACATGGAAGTCACAGCGCCTGCACAAGGAAATAGCTCGCCCGAAAGAAGAAAGCAGGACACAATCGTCCTTCAAAAATATGTACCAAATGTACATCTATGCATCACCCCAATCTCACTCATCACACCCTGCCCGCAGAATGCTCATGGACGTTAACCTCCTACTCCCCCTCATCCCCTCCCTCAAATTCCTATACCTACTCATCGGATACTCCAAAACATTCCTCTCCTGCTGCAACCCCCTATACCCCTTAAACACCTCATCCACACTCCTTATCAAACTACTCGTCCCATTCACCGGCATATCCCCACTCAACTCCCACCACATCGCACCACCAAGACACAAGTCCTTAATATACTCCGCCTTCCTCTTCGCAATTTCCGGCGTATCATAACTCACCATATAACAATCCCTCTCATCATACGCCCAACTCGCCACAATTTTCTCATCAGTATACACCTGCCCGAAAGATTCATTTCCAGCAAGAGCTTTATAATCCCAAACACCCGCCTCCCAACTCCCATCCGTAGCTTTCGTGAAATTCTTCCCAGGTCCCGTCGTATTCGCGAACGAGCGTCCATATAGGGGCATTCCAAACGTTAATTTCTCCGGTTTCCATCCCGTTTCATTCAAATAGTAGTCCATAGCCGCCTCAGTAGAGAAGTTCGTACTTCTCGGATTGTCGAGACTCTTGTACAAATTCGCCTGATGTCCGGAGTAATCCGAAAAAGAACCCGCATAGTCGTAAGCCATGAGATTGATGAAATCGACATAAGGTTCCATGGCTGCCATATCGAAATAAGGATAATGGTCGGGACCAGCGGGGACGGCCATGGTGAGGAGGAAATGCGGATTACCGGTGAGGTTACGAGAGTAGTTATCGAGTTCTTTGCGGAATTCTTTGCAGGTATCGACGAGGTCTTGGGCTTGTTTGGTGTTGTTTGGATATTCCCAGTCGATGTCGAGGCCATCGAAGCCAAGGTCTTTGAGGAGTTGGACACTGGTCTTCGCGAATCTCTTTCGACCCTGCTCATTCGCAAGGGCGGGCGCAAAATATGACCGAATGTTCCAGCCGCCGATTGAGAGGAGGGTTTTGAGGTTGCGGTTTTTCTTTTTGAGGAGGTAGAGTTGCTTCAAGTTGCCGTAGAGGTTCGATGTGCTGTTGTCTTTGGCATCATCTGTGTCAAATTTCTTCTGAACATCTGCGAAAGGGTCTCCCAGCGTAGCTTCGCCGGTTTTGTTGTCGATGTTTGCGAATGCATACAGCAGATGCGTGAGCTGTTCGGATTGGATGTTCTGAGGCGGCCAGTTGCGGGCATAGATCGACCAGCTGATCATGTTGTCAATATGTGCTTCAACATCATTACTCGCAGAACTTACCTGGCATAGTAGCCAACCGTCTTGAAGCCTTGTTGAACTCCATGGGCAGCAGCAGCTTGCTCATTCCCCCTCCTCTTGGGCAGATCCACAGCTGCATGCAAATGACTGTGCTTGATAGGATGTCCCTTGAGTGGCCCAGCAGCATCAATACATGTCGAACCCAATAGGAACATCGGTATCAACACCGACAGCGACTGCGGCGAAAGCCAAAACATCTTGAGCTCTAATCCGAATCTTCTTGAAGAGAATCGTCCTCGTCTTTCCTCGGCCGAAACAAAGCCTCGATCCTGCGCGATAAGATCTTCCTAAAGGAGTGTAAAGCTTGCCAGAAGCTAAAAAGGTCGTCGTGATCTAAGTGAATGTGCAGGTGCTCTACGCCAGAATATAGCAGTCCCTCCTCGCGCTCGCGTAGTTCCTCGCCTTCATTCTCGAAGCCCCGGTCCCCAGGAAGAGGAAACATAGTTCAAACGCGCTACTGTCAGGGCGGCAAATTAAGTCCGGAAAAACGTGCGTGATGGGTTCCTGCAGGGAACTTCCTCAAATTTCGAAATGTCCAGTGAAGTTGTCAATGTCGCTGCACAACGAACTTGCAAGTTCTTCGACGACTGCGCTCAGCGTGTCGTCTGCCCATGTCTCACACATGGCGCTCACAACCTGGTGAATCCGCAGTTTACCCGTCTTGTGGAATAGTGATCTGCTGGAGGAGAAGTGAAGTCAGCTCAAAAAAGTTCGTGCTAGACAGGGACCGTTGTCATCAAGCTGTGTTTCAACGTCAAAGCTTCTTGGACATTGGACGACTTCACTTACCAGGGTATCTGTGTGAGCGGCTGGCTATCGCCACAACCGCCGACATCCGGTCTGCGCATCCTCGATGCAATGCTCATTGATGTCTGGTTGTCCAAGTCGCTTTGAGATGAAGTGCATGTGTGGACGTATCGATGTGCAACAAGTCAGCCAATCATCAGTGCGTGCGGTCAGTCTTGGAACGAGTAATGCCCCTAGCAATATCGCTTTTCGAAGGCATTTCGGTTCATACGGGTCGGCCTGAGTCGCAGGCGCGATTTTCAGTCCGAATTCGCATCCAGGTGGCATTTTCGAAGCACGGTCCTGGCGGTCCTCTGGTGCCCAGGAACAGACGTGCATCCATCGTGAGGTGTCTTCCACCAAGGCGCTGGCGGACTTCTTCTGGACGAAGGCGGTGTGTAAGTAAAGTCGTAGCATTGATATGATATTGTACTATATTGATACAAGGGGTATACAGCTAGATGCAAAGACAGATCCTCCTGCCACTATGCAGATGCGGTGCGTTAGATATGCATGAACAGATGCGACGCAGATGTCGGAATCGCAATTCTTTCGTGAATGGGTGTAAATGTCCTCTAGATGACGAGAGTCTCGTTTTGGTTGTAGTCCGGTTTGGTGTCGTCTCTGGTGATGATATGGAATTCGTAGTCCGGTCGTTGTTGACACTGGACTGTGGCCGTGTGGCTGATGTGTTGTGGTCTTGTAGTAAATCGAAGGTGCGTGCGAACAAACAGTCTATCGCGCGACGAATGCGGGCCAGGATGCAACTGGGGATGTACCGAGTCCGCAATGTGAGTGCAAGCTTGCTCATGGTACGTCGCAGATGTGGCGTGACTACGGTCAATCCGCATGATGTCGAATTTGAGCATTAGTAAATTTCCAGTTTGTCGTGTCGGCCGGGCTGGGTTCGTAAAGCACGGCGGCCGAGTATATAGAAATACAGATTGAGGTCGGGGCACGAAGTGGAAGTGCGCCAGCCTCATGTTGAATGCTGAGATGAGGAGATCACCAGCATTTGAGTGCGCGCAGCTTGTGCCACCAACGCTTGCGGCCGAGCTCCTCACCAGGTTCCCAGTGTTGGTGAGGGTAATAAGGCTCCGCAGGCAGTGCTTTCTCGTTGGGCGACGGTGGTAATGGGTCGAGCGGTCTTGTTCTCGATGTGTACGAGGGCAGATTGGGTGTCAGACCTTCCAAATGTTGCTTGCGCGCTCCTACCACGCGTCGGACGAGAACTGTCTCATGATTAGTAGTCTACCACAAATGCTGCTTGAGAGGAGGCGACGAACGAGCAAAGGTCTCTTCAATGTTGACCATTTCACGAGCACTTGTCTCCATGAAGCCATAGCCTCGACTTCTCGCCCAGTTGAGGCCCTCTGTCGCACCGACCTGTCGAATGCCTTGCAGATCGCACTTGTTGCCAGCGACGATGCACACGGGTAGCACCTTTCCGCGTTCGAGACGCCTCTCTCGTTCTTGCTCAATCAGCTCGTTGAACCACTCGAGAGAACGCAGAGAGCTTTGCTGGGTAATGTCGTAGACCAGCAGGAATGCATCTGAATGCAAATTGGAAGAGGACCATAGACTCCGGTACTCTTCCTGACCGGCGGTATCGGTCAATGCGAGCGAGAAAGTGGTGCCATCGATACTCCTCGTCACGGAATACGAGTCTTCGATGGTTGGATCGTACCTGCATCGCATGGCATTAGTCTGGTGTGTGCTGACCAGGATGTGTGGTATACGCACTCATGCGTCCATTCGCTGCGCACAAGACGCAGCGTGATGGAACTCTTGCCGCAGCCTCCGTCACCACAGATGGTGATGGAAATCTTGTTCGCGTCCTCTGCCATGTCGTCGTGGATCTCGTCAAGTATTAATGTATCGTCATGTGCCGGCGGGCGGGCCGAATCGCGGAAGGGTCGTCGAGGAATGGTAGGCGCAAAGAATGTCGAGGAGCAGCAGGTGCGACTGGCTTAACCTGGTCGTCGGCGTTGGTCGCGGGTTGCGCAAGAGCACAAACGCGCGCGGACTGCGTTCGAGTGCTGTATAACCCTCGGGCGCAAGGCTGTTTGTCCGGCGAGGTACAGTAGTAGTTGTGCTGTCTGTCCTGCACGCACGGGAATGCAGCACCGCTGATGGCGTATGTAGACTCGGCTCCAATAGGCGATGCCGTGGTTGGACGCGGGGCTCTTTCTGCTGCGCCAACCCGTCTCCCTCTTCGTACGTCTCTTTCAGCAGCAGCGCCGGGCGGGTGAAGGTTGACCAGGAGGAGGGAGCAGCAGGAGGGTGATCAATATACGGCCTCGCGCACACGTGTCGAGGGTCGTCGCGGTATCATGGTCAGGAGAATGGCGGCGCGTGGGCTGGTCTAGCGGGCCCAGCGCAACGGTTTTCTGGCGTCGTGCAGATCCGCGCGGCGTATTGCTCGTGAAGTTTGCGCTGCTGCGAACAGTCGAGGTAGCGGCAGCATGACGGGCAGCGCGACAACCAGCGGGAGCACGAAGGCAACGGAACGTGGTGCTACCCAAGCCGTCTGCGCCTTCAGCAGCTCTCAGCTCCAGCCGACGTGGAGCAGCACCAGGATGTGCCAGTCGCCAGCATGGAGGGGCGCGCATTGTCTTCGCTCTCCGCCTCGAGGCCGATCGTTCCTCAGCCGAACCGCAGCGCTAAACCGCAAAGGCGAGCTGTCAGGCACCGCATGTCTTGTTAGCCTCGACGGCTGCGTGCACTTTGCACTTCCTGCCCAATCCGCGCCCTCGCCAACCACGCAACCCACACATCAACGCCATCATTTTCGACATGTCGACCAGCAGCAGGGATGGCCGCACTGCAATCCGACCTGTCGCCCGTGAGCAGGGATGGATCACACAACGTTCCATCGCGACTCTGCTGGCCGGCGAGTGCGGCCACACGAGCCGGCGTGGTCCGGGATATCAGGAGCATGTCTCCTGCGACTCCTGCCCAACGCCAGAGCAAAACTCTTTCTCTCGCGCATATCGGCCGCATAGGTTCATGCACGCTTGCAGGTGCAGCGCATGACCATCTGCAGCGTGAGTTCTTCGGGGCGAGCACCACCGCAGACCACTGCTTGATTGCGCTTCACCCGAATGGCCAGTTTTGCACCTCACAAACGGCCTTCTACTGCTCTCGCTGACCGCGGGGCTCCTCTTCCACCGCCGCCCTACTGGAGTGCGTGTCTCCTCCCATGTGCCGTTGAACGTCCAACTGGCGGCAACGACCTGTTGAGCCATCCGCACCGACTCGCGCCTCGTGTCCTCGAACAACTGACACGTGCTCAAACAATGAAACAGGTCCTGCTTCATCTGCTCCCAAACTGCTCTATTCTGGACAGCACTTATGGAGCTGCGGGGAGATACAACGAGCCACAGTACACCTTCCAAACGTACAGTGTACTGTCCCGGCTACTCTTTACAAAAGAAAGACCCTCTGAAGGATTGGAGGAAGGTACGTACCAGTCCCGCCGCCGTGGCTCGGGTCAACTCTGCATGCACGCTATGCCCCTCTCGCACTTCACCACCTTTGTGCCCAGCGTCGCCTACATCGACCTGCCTGACCATCTCAAATACCTGCCGCCCTGCGCATCTCAATAATGCACTCCAAAGGGACCAGCACAGCCCAATCGCGCCTGCACGCTATCGCTCCGTCTTGAGAGTTGAGAGGCAACTCCAATCTCTCAGCCTGTGCCGAAGGTACCTCCTAGCAACGTGAGGAAGCTGGTGCGATGACTGCACACGGTCAATCTCTCGCCGCCAGCAGGTACTTCGGGGCTATGGGCCTACGGCGAGTGTCTGCCAACTGCGAAGAGGACGTCCAACCTTGACACGCGTGCAACTTTGCCGAATCAACGCCAGCCCACGGCATACCAACCAGATAAGCAAAAGTGCCCAATCTCTGCATTGGAGGTTGAATTTGACTTCCCAGACATGCCTGCCCTGCCTCGTGAATCCTGGAGCAAGTCAGATCTCCGCTTGGGATCTTTCGGCCAAACCACCTGCAGACACGCAAGTGGCCATCACGCCCGTGGAAGGATAGACCAGCACTTTTCGCAACGATATTCGGATATGAGTGGCATGCAATGGCAACGTGGACTGCCACCCATTTGTGTGTGCCACATTACACTTTCTCCAGCTCAGCGACCCCAGTGTTCAGCCGGGACAACACTCACCTGCTCGTTGCAGCCCAACAATATAGACAGGGTGGCAATTGAGTCCCACTGACCGAACAAACCTGACCTGGTACTGACTCCGTGAACCCGGTCACAGGTTTCGATCTTTGGTAGTGACTCCACGAGGGCGCAAGACTAGCGAGACTTCTCACTGTCGAGCAGCTCGAACGTGACACCCCACAGGTTAGGTCACAGAACCACGACATTGTGGCGTCTGGTCCACTCGCTAAGCATACTTGTGCTCGATATTATCCAAGAGTCCCAGACAGAGCTTTTCACCATCCAGGTTTCATCGACCAAAGCATGACTGATGTATGAAAGTTACGACGAAGTGCCGAATGCCTCGTGACTTGCCTGGCGCTTCTTGGAAACAACCATGTTTTGTATATCTACGAGCTTCGATATTCGTCGTATAGAAGCAGCTGTAACGATTCCTAGTTCTCCCGTTGCCGATCACGTTTCATGCCTCTCACAATACTGGATCGCTCGGACGGAGCTCGCCCACTCGATCCTAAGCGTCATACTTACATGCCACTCTACGCTGCTGAATACTCGAGTCCACCGTTCAGGCTTCTTAGACGGACAGATGGAAAGTATGGGTTCAAGCGATCGTGTAGAGCCACTGAGAGTCTGAAAGTTTCTCGATCATAAGGTAAACCTTTGTTGCCCATAACTCACTGCGCAGAACCAGCACCGCTTCGAAAATATTTCTCAGCACTCAGCCCTCCTTTTCGCGGCGATCAAGGTCCTAGGGCTCAGAAAGATACTGCCGACGACCCCTCTCGCCCTGTTGTTGCTGGTTCCGAAACTCACCCTTCTCACTTGGCAATCCCGCCGTTAACGTCCGGCAACTATCACGAACCGGCACAAGGTTGAGGGAGATGCCACGCCGGCAGTGCCTAACGATACGCGACACTCCATCGCTTCCGCGAAAGCATAGCCTTCCTTGCCACGCCAATATGAAGCTTAGTACGACCTCGCGTGGTACTGCCAGTGCTCAAAGTATGGCTGTGAGCTCGACGTCTCCGCCTTACCACTAGTTCCATGTCTGCCCGAGACATCAAACGAGATATATATGATTCCACGATTACGAGCATTTTCGCTCAACAGACGCTCCGCACGATAATCGGAGCCGCAAGCCCAAAATGAACGATCCTCTGACATCAGGCTCCTTGATCTTCACATGTCACGGCGATAGCTGAGGTCGCTTTACTGCCATGGCAGCTTACCTCCAACACCAGCCCCGACCCTCTCAATGCTATCAAAAAAAAGATAGCGGGCGAGGGCGAGAAAATAACGCGATAAAACCATGTATATAAGATTTATAAAATTCATACATCGAAGTAATCGTGCCACGCTCCACACCACCACCACTCACTCGCCACTATTCCTCTGAACCCCATGTCCTCACTCACACATCGAGAAAAGGGCCACCATAATGCTTCCTCTCTGTAAAAATTTCACGTGAAGGCACTCCATGTCCTATCGACCTCGGTGGCACGAGCAGGACGAACCCAGATGAGACTGCCGGCCAACTTTTACAGACCAGAGACGTTCCAGACCAGCAGATAAGCTGGTACACTAGCATACCGCCACCAATTTATTAACACAAAGTGCCTGCCTAGTTGTCACTTCCTCCTGCTCTCCTGCTCTCCTAGTGAAAAACGAGACGCTACCAAAGACGGAGGAGAAAACTTTCACATAAAATTTGCAGAGCAGCATCGCACTGGGTATCAAAAAAAATGTATAAAAAGAAAGACAAAATGCACACAAAACACACACAAAATTTTCCTTTCTCCCCCTCTCTCTTCTTCTCGCCGCATAATGAAAGCATCACATTGCTTCCCCTTCCTTTCCTTTCCATCCATCCTCCACTCTCATGCACAGTTGAAAATCGCAAAAACAATGCCACAAAACGACCACCCCTGTTCAGAAAACGTTCGTTCTTCTAATGCACCCACCCTGTATCTTCCGTCCTCTCCCGGAAAAAATATGCCAGTCATTCATTCACCATCATCAAGACCAATTTCATTCGTCTGGTATCCCAGTCTTTCATTTCTCCTCGCCCTCTTCCAACAGAGGGCGAGAATGTCTTCCAAGTGTTCCCAAGATCATCACTCCAAAAAGTGATAGTAGTGATTCCAATAATGTTCTTCGTCATTCAAGCTCCAACGAGTGAGCTCCAAAGCTGTCAATTTCGTAAGAGTCAAAAGTGCCCCTCAAGGTTCAATAGATAGGAGGCGTCAGAATGACCTCCGCGCTCTGTTCCCAATATCGAGTCGATGTTGTTGTCTCCATCGTCTGGCGAGGTATTCCAATCCCAATCCGAAGTCCCGCGAGTCATGGCTTGGTCCGGACTCGTTGCTGCCGGTTTCTGACGCTGATTCGGTTCGTCGAACGCGACACTGGCGTGACGCGCCATTCCCTCGAGTGACAGCATATGAGGTTCCACAAGCTGGGCATGCGAATCTCGCCGCTCGCAATTAAAGGAAGGAACAGGCTCCCATATCTTCCCGGGTTCGTTGAGGCAGCACGCCAACGAGGGAACGGAGTCCAACATGGGGCGATGTCCTGGCGCTAGCCTGGCTTGATGCAAGGCTCGCTGGTGCCTTCTTAGCAAGTCAAGGTTGTCGGCGCGGAACGCAAGATCTGGTTGTCCAATACAATCGACGCAAAAGTAGTCCGATGGTGGGAACAAATCTCCAGCTCCAAGCTCGGGTAGACAGCACGATTGATGTTGGAATCTGCAACATGCAGCGCAGGTAATCATCATGCCATCGATATCTGACAGGCCGCAAATGCATCGGACCTGGCCTTGAGGTGGTAGCGTATGCTGTGTCCCACGTCGGGATCCCGGTCCCCTCCATGGTGCGCATTCCAAGCAATAGTGCTCTGTCCCCTGCTGCATCGGTCCTCTTGGGCACAGTGGGTAGTGGCATTGCTGATGTTGGTAACGCAAGCAGCCGCGGCATAGCAGTAAGCGACCACTCGGACCCGTGTAGCCACAAATGCAGCTAAAGCGCCCAACAGTAGTTGACATGTCAGGATTGGGCAGCGCATGTGTCTCTTCATTATCAGAGCTGTCGACGTCCATCGGATCTTTGATTGACGATTCAGGTGGCGAATTGTCCGCAATCGGATCCCTAATGGAAGATCCAGGTGGAGACCCAGGTGATGAAGTCTCAGCATCTGCAGCTGGAGCGTCACATTCGTCAAGGCTCGACTGCGTTTCTGCATCGATTGGAGCCAACGAAAGTGACTTAGATTGAATCGCGTTCAGTGCGCCCTCCAATGAGTTGACCCGCTCAGACTTGCAAGCACGATTTGCAGCTGACAGAGCGATTTTTGTTGCGCGTTGACGGATACGCGCCGGAATTTTTTTTACCTTGAGGCCCGGAATGCTGTGTTGATATGTGTCTCTTCAAGTTGTTGCCCCTCGTGGAGGAGAACTTGCACCAATCGTATGGGCATTGTAGATCACCGAAGGCGCCGTGTCCTGCTTTGAGATGACGCTCGAGGCTTCTCTCGATCTTGAAACTTTTGTTGCAGCCTGGAATGAAACACATGAACTCGGAAGAGGGAGCCCTGACGAAGCCATGATCGGCTTCCACATGGCGTCTGAGGTCTCTTGCGCTAATGTCATGGTGCGTACATCCTGGCAAAGGACACTTCCATTCCTTGTCCCGAGGCATCTCGGTGATGTTGCAAATGCAGGTATCGCGGATGGATAATGAGTCAAGCGATAGTGGTGTATGCAATGCGCAGGTGTCCGATGGCAGAGTCGAGTGAAAGAGCATGTCGGTCCAACACGGCGGAAAGAAGAGCGTAAAGATCCTCCACGGCGAAAGGTAGCAACATCCAGTACGGTAGGTCCTTCCCGGCGTGCTTCTCAGTCAGGCTCGACGCCCTCGTCAATCTTTCCCGGTACACCGACTGCACCTTCCATCGTTGCTGCATGGCCATCTGGTCCTTGCGTTGGCCTTTGGGCAGTCTTTCCAGAAGGAGACTCCCTCACGCCTTCGCCATTGGCCGCGTTCGGGCTCTGCTCGGTTTTGACATTGGGGTTGAGGTTGCTTGGGTGCCGCGGAGACGCGGATGCTCTGCTCGCTTTGTCGCTATGAACGCTTTGTTGCGACGACGTCCTAGGTGATACACGACCGTTCTGAACGTGCACCTGTCAGCACTTGCTCAGTACGCGGTGCCACAACATCAGTTGTGACTGTCAGAATTACACTTACCAGTTTGGCCCAACGTAGACCGCAGCTGTTGCAAAGATCACGCTGTCCGCTCGGTCCCCTCCTCCATTCGGGTGTGACACGCGTGTGGCAATTGGCACAATCTTTCTGCTGGTTACCTGCGCCCTTTCTTCGCTTCCGCTTCTTCTTGGCTGCGATTAGCGATTGCACTTCTTCGGCAAGCATGCGGTTGCGCTTCTCGAGCTGTCTGATCTCGTACTGCCACGATGACGATTTAGTGGTCTTCAGCTCGTCAAACAAATTATCGTCCGAAGCCAACGATTGATCTTGGCGGCCAATCGTCAGGCCATTGACGCCAGCGTAAGTGACAGCTGAGTCGTTCGTGGTTGGATACATATTTGATGCACCGGAATTAGGGGTGGCGTCTCCTTCTCGAGTTGCGCCGCTGTTCCCAGATTGTCCCCCACCAGCGCCAGAGAGAACTGACTCTGATGAATCCTTCTTCGGATACAATTGGGGTCGACCAGAGGGATGTCCACGCGAGAACTTGATGAGCCTCGTCTGTGCAACGATAAAGGTGGGCTTTTGGCCCTCAAGTGCGTCCCCCGGGTACAGTGTCGTATATGCTGACAGAACTTGGCCTCTGCGGTTGATCAACTCGTGCTTGACAGATGCCTTCTTGCCTGTCCGAGCATGCTCGAGTATCCTGCCGAACTGCGATTTTGATTCTGCACGCATGAGCGTCTGTATGCTGACGCCGACAAGCTCATCGGGCTGGCGGTCGAGCAGTTGTCGCACGTTAGAGGAGACGAACAAGAACATTCCAGATGTCGACATCTTCGTCCAGAGTTCGTTCTCGCCGATGCCGCCGGCGGAGATGATCTCACTTTTGCTCAACGTGTACACTGGACGCTCACGTCCCACCATGATGATCGATTTGCGGCCCTTGCCTTGCTCCGTATGCAACGAGCCATGGCCTTCGAACCACATGTAGCCACTGTTCTTTCGTCGAATACGGAATACCACATTTACGGAAGCGCCAGTTGATGTGTCCTTTAATTCTCGAGTGACCGGAACGATGTCGCTGGGATGGCACACAGAACTGAGTGCAGTGCCAATGATCTCACTTGCTTCGTATTCGAGAACACGCAGTGCAGAGGGTGAGATCCACTGGAATAGGCCCTTGAGCGAGAGTACGTGTACGACATCGTCTGTGTTCTCGAGCAGAACTTTGTCCCACATTCGCTTCGCATATTCTGATTCGCCACTACCGATGGTGCTCAAAATGGCCGAGACATCGTCGCGTGGCACAGTCTGGCCAGTTTCTGCCTTCATCGATGGATCGGGGGCATTCATCACATAGCGTGGCATTGTCATGCCACGTTGGTAGTTGATAGAGTAAGAGCCATCTATTCAGCATGTCAGTAATACACCATCGAGACACGGCGACCTACATACCAGGATTTTTGTTTGTGACGGCGTTCGGCTGCTCCACCAGATCAACCTGGAACCCGACGAAGAATTTCACCTGGTCAGTGTCCCACGTGATAGGAATCATGGTCAGCAGATTCATAAAAGGCTGCCCCCTCGTCGATAGTTGATCAGCGATATTTGCGCTTCCCGCCGAAGGTTGATCATATTCTTCAAGTAGAGTACGGAGTCATCGTCGACGTATTTTCGCCTTATGCCAGGCGCAACATTCCCGTCGGGTGATTGCAGGAACCGGCAGTTGCGGCCAAGAATCATGTGCTTCGTGTAACCTGTCAGCCTCTCAAAGTTCTCCGAGCAGTATACGATTGGAAAATCGTCCTTTTCGGCATCGCACACCACGAACGCGCAAGACAAATCGACAGATCCAATGTTGATTTCGGGATTAGGCCTTGTAGCGACTCGCATCTGCATTGATTAGCTGCCTGCAAGTACGAAATAATTGGTTTCACTCACGAGAACGCCGAGCATATCAAATCCGGTCGAAGAATAAGCGTTCTTGTACACTGACTGCGTATGAGGCTTGCCAGTCATGGTCGATGGCCAACCCCTTCAGGCATGTCCCAAGGAAAATTTTGGTTGTTAGGATTAATATTTTGAGCCTTGACCGGTACTGGTCCATTGATACCATCGTACTGTGCTCTATGCCGATTCATGCCGCGGTCATCATGCGAACCCGGGACCGGATGCTGAGGTTGACCAGGAAAGCCTTCCCCGGCATGATGGCCACTCGAGTGCGGGGATGCATGAGAGTTTTGACTGTGTATAGGGGGACGTGAAGCATGGGAGGAAGCGGGCCCACTGATGGGTGTTGCGCTATGCGGCGAGGCACCATGAGAAGGGCTAGCCAGATGGCCGGGCACCTGCAGGCTTTGGGTTCGGGGCATCTGGCGCACCGTGGAGGGTTGACTGCTGTTTTGAGGACCGTATTGTGAATGCTGGCCACTCCCTCCTCCTGGATCATGAGAAGACATTCGGCCTGATTGCGGAGTGACGCCGCCGTGTTGCGGTTGTTGCGTGTGGTGCATAGGTGAGCTGAATGCGGAAGTGCTGAACGACGGTTGATTGTACAGATTCAACTGCATAGGATCCTGACTCATGGCTGAGCTGAGCCCACTTGTATCAACGCCGTAGTCTTCCATATTCATACCCATACTGGTATCGATATACGGGCTCGTCTGCATGCCTCCCATGTCCATAGCCGTAGAGGGGTGGGCGGGAGACGTGGCCATGGCTGAGCCTGGTGTGATCATCGAGGTATAATTCTGTTGATTGTTCTGGAAACCGGTAGTATCCAGCGACAAATCTCCATTTGAAGGCCGGCGGCCACTAGGAGTCCTTCGCGGTTGCTGGCCAACAGCAACAGGTGTGACACCTCCCGACGCAAATCCATTCTGGTCCATGGCCGAGCTGTGATCGTACTGAAAGCTGTTCATGGAGCCCGCAGGCGAGCCGGATCCGTAGTCCATCATCGATATTCGCCTCATGTCTGGATTCAGGTGGTGCGGACTGGTGCCGTAATTCTGGCCCACGGGCATGCTCTGGCGGCGGATCATCTTCGCGTTTTGATTCACAATGTCGTCCAGCGACTGGCCTCCCATGCCTGCAATGCCATCTTGACCCATTATCTGCAAGCCATCGTCGTGCTGATCCATGTTGCTGCCATCGAAGGCAGGATTGAAGCTGCCGTAGCCATTCATACTGGCGGAGTTGGGCGGAGCGGCGGACGCGATTCACAGCAAAAGTGCTGGACTCTACCCGCCGGCCGTCCTATCTGCGGCGCTCTTGCGGCCAGATTGCCGCCGGTGGAGGTTCACCGCGTGCAGCGCCAGCATGAACGAGGGCGCGTTGATGTCGGAGGACGGTCGGCAGCAGTTTTTGGAGATGCTGGTGTGGTGGTGTAACCCAGGCGTCCGGATGTGCAGAAGCGACACGGGCTGCGCTCCGCTTTGGTGAGTTGATGTCGGCAAGCGACACGGCGCTGGGCGCAGGCAGCCCCTACCATGCACGAGGGGGCGTTTGGCGTGTTGAGAGCCTGCAAACACAGACGCGGTGGTGATGGAGGTGGCGGTGGTGAGCGTGGGTGTCGGCGGAGGGTTCCACGGCGCGGTCGTGAGAAGGCGCTGGTTGCTCGCGGGCGGTATCCAGTGCTGGGCCCGACGATGAGAGAGGATCTCGCCAGCCAGCCAGTGGAGTTGTCGGAGCCAACAAGCTAGAGCAGCACTAGCTTGCCGCAGCCTTGGTACTCCCCTCGGAGGGCACAAAAATGCTCCTCCCGCGTCTGCGCGAGCTCGTGCGGACCGCGTGTCGCGGAGGGTGTGACGACGTCTGTCTGCGTCGCTCGTCACGCGCAATAAGTTCTCTGCCGCGACAAGAATGATATGGGCGGTGGTGGAGGAGTTCGCTGCAGCACTTTTGCTCGGGGCAGGCGAGATGAGACCAGTGCGTCCGTATCTGGCACATGCCGTCAGAGGCGCACCCGTCAGCAATGCGCCGCCCTATAACGCAGCACAGCACCCGCCGACCGCACAAAAAGTCGGCGGGGACATGGGTTGCTCTCTGCGACTGAAACGCGAGGGAACATCGTGGTCGCCCCGCCCGGGACCAGGGAGGGATGCGGACACAGCACGCCGACAGCAGCCTAACCTAAAACCTCGAAGCGTAATCGAACATCGACCACCGCTCCGCCGCCTGCTTGCTTGCCCACAGTGATGAGCGTCTCGCCTCAACTCTGAGCACCACGCGTAGGCAGGCACAACGGGACGCGTTCCTCCTCCATACCTGCCTCCCGCGACCACGTCTCTCAACGCGGCTCCCGGAGATTGCCTGAATCGTGTCCATCACCCACTGCTTTGGGCATCTCCCCTATAGACATCGCGGAGTCCATGACGACGTTCAACCACCATTCACACTCACCGACTGGCGTTAAACCACGCCTTGTTGGGCTTGAACCACACCCCGGTCGTCTGCATCGGATGCGCTCCGTCAACGGCCCATATGTCCCGACTGCACAAATGCACAAAACCGTCGAAACAGCTGCCCAACTCGGGCCATTTGATGCAGTATCCCACGGCCACACTAGCCGCTCCCAGCATCCTGGTAGGCCGTGGACCATGATCTACGAGAAGGTTACACCGAGTGCCAAGCCTCAAAAGCCACTTTGTACTATCCATAGCCCACGCGTGCCTCAAACGAGCGACATCCTATTTCCATAATGACTCGCGTCAAAATTTGGGCTGATACCATAAAACAGCCGCAAGCGCTCGATGCGCGCTGCCTGCCGAAGGATTGGGACAAAAAGGTCGCCTCCAGGATCGGTTGAACTCCAGTCTGTCGTGGATGGTAGCAGCAACCGTGACCAGGCCTCGTTGGCATCTCCCATCCCACTCCTGGCTCCAGAAATCAAGAAATTTGTTTCACACATCAATCTCGATGTGCCTATTGGACGGTCAGCATCTTATTGCACCAGGCCATGGAGCCGCACAACAGACGAGACGCATTTCGTGAGGCTCGTGAATTTGTAAAAGTAGCCTGGGCCGTTCGCTGGACGCTGCAAGGGACAAAATGCTCCACCAGACAAGCGAAGATCTGAATCCTGAAGAGAACAGCCATGCGAGCTCTTTCCCTATTCAGGCACCGCAGATTGCCGCGATATCGTGGGGACAACCGTGACGAAACCGGCACCTCGGACTCATCTTCGTGGGCATGATTTGTATCGAGTGATCGTGGGCTGGGCTGGACTGCTCGTACGTGAGCTGTCCGCTCAATGCAACTGGTTATGTGGTTATGTTACAACGACCAGCGGACCCATGTCCGCACCAGAAATTTTCCAAATTATTATCGTTCTCGCGCTAAATAGCGGTTCAGCTCAACAGCCCCAATCTACGAGGCAAGAACAGAAGCGAGCACGATGAGTATCATGAAGCAATCGCCAAAGTCTGTGAGTTCCTCCCCACGCAGAGTGAGACTTTTGCTGCTCATTGATTTGGCTCGGAAAGGCTGCGCTGCAGTGACTTATTTTCATCTGAGAGGCGACTACCGACCACTTTGGGCCACATTCCATGAGCTCTGCATCTACCAGCAACTACCCTCTACGAACTGCTCTTCGACTTGGTCTTCCCTTGCCCAATCTACTCCACAAAGTTCAAGAACGCTACATGATGCATCTCAACATCCTTGGCCCCATTCCTCAAGTAATGGATGTTATCCTTGAACGTCGCCGTCTCCCGAAACTGCATATGTTTCTCCACACTGTCCCAACCAATAATCAGAACGGCTGCTTTGCCTTCCACATCCTCCTTCGTCGGACTCTTCACATTATCCTCTACCGTCAATCCAATAGCACCTGCGATATACCCATCACTCTTTTCCTTTTCCAAAATTTTCTTGAATTTCTCCACACCTTCCAAATATCCCTCTGGAGCTCCATCGCTGCCGAAGTAAAACGTGGCGACTTCTGTAACAGGAGCTGAGATGGCTTTGTGGAGTTCACCAGAAGGCTCAAGATTGGCGTGGATGAGTGAGAGGTCGCCGCCAACGATGCCCAAGAAGCGATTCAAGAACGGCTTGTACTCCTCCGTGGCCATGAAAGCCTTGTGGTGGTCGACACTGTCCCAATCTGCGAATAACACGCGAGTCAGTCATCAATGTTCGCACAAAAAATCATTACGAACCCTAGGATCGCATTGAAAGCCGAAAACCGAAAGCCAATGGACACCTGGTGCCCGAAAGTCTGCTTCTCCTGCTGCAGGTCCAACAAAGCCAAATTCTCGTGTTGTGAAGAAAAAAGCCTGCGACACTGAATCGCACACTCTTGTTCCACATATCCGCCGGTAAAAGTCTTCCAAGAGCCGAATAAACCCAAAAAGCAACTTCCTCTAGATCAAAAGTCTCCTCACATACGGCAACCTAAATGACCCTCGAGCGCTCATAATACCGGCCATGGCAACAACCATTCTCCACAACACGATAGGCAAAGTTCTCAAACGCAAAGCCCCCACACAGACAAGAGCAAGGGTCGTAAGGAAAGAGGATCACAACTTACGAACAAGCAACTGAAACACATCCGGCTTCTCGACTTGCATTCCAAACTGGATCTGCTGCACACCGTCTGTTTTCTTCAACGTGGCGCCGACTTCCTTGAGAATCTGAGCTGCTTCATTGCTCTCGGAGCCGATGTCTGAGCCGGGCTTGAGGGGGCAGACGAGGATCTCTGTTGTGGTAGGCATGATGGTTTCTGTGGTCGGTGTGCGGTTCCGTAAGGTGGGTCGTGGGTTTCTGGATGTTTGAGATTTTGTTCTGAGTTTCTGTCTTGTTTGTTGATTTTTAGGGTATTGTGGTCGGACTTCTTGACTCGAGATTCGAGAAAGTCAACTGGTATAGGCTTATACGGCTTTGTTTTGTTGACTTGTCGCTTTGGGGCAACTTCGCGAGCACTTATGAAGTCTCAGAGGAGGAGCTCAGGCTTCGGTTGGCGGTTTGACCGGTCTGATCAGCTTAGAAATCGAACTCTGCTTGCGTCGGGACAAGTAGGGATCGCAACAAGCAGGATTCGTATGTGATGGAAGATGACGTGAAACGGGCTTTCGGTGAGTCTTGACAAGCAGAGGCTGCTTTGGGCGGAAAAGGTTGGTTGGTGGGAAGAGGAATGGTAAGACGGCGGTGGTCTGGACAGCAATTACCTCGCTCGTAAGGAGCTCTGGAGAGCTTGAAGCTCTCAAAACAGCCACTGCACAGCGATCACTGCTCGTCACCTGGACGTAGGTAGCAGTAGTGCCCCGCCGAGCAGTGAGCAACTCCCATTTGCAGCGTGTTCCGTAAGAGCTACGAGGCACTCACACTTCGCGCGGTGCAGTGTAGCCGGCATCATTGCGTTGCACAGCGAGCAAGCTGTTGACATCATGGAGGCCATGGATAACAAACTGGCTCGTCCAAGTCTTGCTCACGTCTGGACCTGATCTCACTTGTCACATCTTCTGAACCAGGCTTTCGAACCAGCAGAACGCAGACGACAAGGACCTGCCTCCGTACCTGGTGCTGGACGTGATCTAGAGCTCCTCGTAAACAGCAAGCACCGCTCGACGTCACGAAAGCGAGTCTCGCCCGAGATCGGAGCATGCTGTCCAAGCTCCTCGCGCTCTCGCTGCCGCTCGTCATCCACGTCGCCATGTCCACAGACACGACAGACACGCGTGCAGCACTGCTCAAGGCCTCAACGCCGCCATCAAAGGACTTCTTCAACACCCTCGTAACCGCCAACCACATTCTCGCCCACCACAATGTCGTTGACGCCTACGGCCACATCTCCGCCCGCAATCCGCAAAACCCACAAACCTTCTTCCTCTCCCGCTCCCGAGCTCCAGCCCTCGTAACGCGCGACGACATCCAAGAGTACTATGTCTCCGACGCCTCTCCTGTCAAAAAGGGGGACGGCGTGCCCAAAGGCTTCCTAGAACGCTACATTCACTCAGAAATCTACAAAGCCTACAAAGATGTGAACAGCGTTGTCCACGCCCACAATGAAGCCGTATTGCCTTTCAGTCTCGGCAGCATTCCCCTGAAAGCCGTCTACCACATGGGCGGCGTAATGGGTCCTCAAGTCCCCGTCTTCGACATCGCAAACCACTATAAACCTTCCGACGAGTACCACTCGATGCTCATTACTAACGAACACTTGGGCGCAGGCCTTGCAGGAGGTTTCAATCCGACAGGGCCAATCTCGAAAGTCGGCGGGATGATTAAGAGTTACGTGACAGGTTCGGAATCCACTCCTGTCGCGTTCCCTTCTTGTCCCGTGGTGCTTATGCGCGGTCATGGATTCACGAATGTGGGGAGTACGACTGAAGAGGCTGTTTATCGGGCTATTTATACTTGCAAGAATGCGCAGATCCAAACAACAAGTTTGTCTTTGCAGATGAGCTTCAATTTGAGGGGCATTGCGAATGAGTTTGGGAAGAAAGAGCATACGCAAGGCGCAAAGCAAGAGGATATTAAGTATCTGAGTGATAGGGAGGTACGGGATAGCTGGGCGCAGATTCGAGGAACTGCGGAGAGGGCTTGGGAGTTGTGGAGTGAAGAGGTAGGTCGGTCGCCGCTGTATGATGATCCTACAGCAGAAGAGTGAGAGTGCGTGCCAAGCGGGAGTAATGGCCGTGACTCCTTGCATGATGGCGAGATGGCAATAATGACCCTCATGATAATACAACAATGGAACAACAGTACATCATTCGAGATTGATCCTTGCTCAGACAGGGATATATGGAAACTTCAAGTGGCCGCGAGAGCAGCAGCAGATGAAACAAACCAGTACTCTCGTGACTGGTATTCATTCCACGGGAGGTTGGCGAGATTGCATAGACGCGTGGACGGGATTGAGGCGTAAGTTGTTTTCATTCCATTCCACTTGGCGCGTCAAGAGACTTCACCTTTCGTCCTCGTGCGAGATCGTTGCTCAGTACAACGCAGGCATCCTAACTACAGTCTCTCTTTTGGTATCGAACGAGCCCGCCCACTTCACGACGAAGACGCAGAGGACAAGATGCGTCTCACTGGCGCTCTCCTCGCACTGCCAGCCCTTGCGCTGGCGCAAGTCAGCACCATCACAGTATACCCAAGCTCATGCAGAGCAACATACACGACAGTATACACATACACTGGCACTTCAAGCGGGACGCGGATCTCAACAATTGTGCAATCGACAGTTACAGTCGTGCCAACACCATTCACCGACGACACAATCAATCAAGGCACTCCCTTCCTAGTCGAAATACAACCCGCAAGCTACGCAAGGAAGAACAGACGACAAGCTCAGCCCGCCCGGTCTTTTTTAGACATTAACGGATACCTCACATCCGAAGCTAGTGAGGCTGTTCAATATGTAATCAACAATGGCCAACTTTTGGTCTCATCTGGAGGTCAAGGACAAGTTACAGCTGAGGGGTCCGATCTGAGCGTGCCATTTGCTGCTTCTACGACTTTGAAGACTATTCGCACAACCTTCTACTCTGGAAGCCTGAGGCTGGGCTGGAATGACACTGTTTTTGAGAGCGGCGCGGCAGAATTCTATCAGACACAGGAAGGAAGCAGGACGAGAATCGTCGTTCGTCTTAATGGCGCGGCTGATCCTTCTTGGACGGCAGTGAACTTCAATCTACAACCCACTTCTAATGCCGTGCAATCTTCGACCAGCGCTGCAGTGCCATCGTCGACTTCTACTGATGCTGGAAATGGAACCAGCCTTTCCATCCTGCCAATCTCGACATCTACTACTAGCAGTGCTTCCGGTAGCTTTTCTACACTGCCTACCTACCCAAACACGACAGTCGGTTCTAGCAGTGCGGCAGCTACGCCATCGGGGAATGTCGACCCCAGCGGAGCTTGTGGTGCTGGAACAGCAGGCAGCAACTGCTTCGGCGCACCAGATGGAAGCTGTTGCAGTCAGTACGGCTTCTGTGGCTCTGGACCAGCCTACTGCGGCGCTGGATGTCAGCCAGGCTACGGAACCTGTGACACTGTCGCAAGCAGCTCAAGCGAGAGCGTTACTGCGACCACTTCCAGCCTCACCGAAATGACCAGCAGTGAAGCGACCAGCACGACAGAAACTTACAGCGGTCCTGTTGGCACTCCGATCGTGCCATCTCAGTACCCAACAGTCGAATCGGAGCCTCCGGTGTATACACCAACTTTCGAGACTTCGTCGCCAGGCGCGAGTGAGACAGCTTCCAATTTGCCACCAATTTACTCCTCTTTGGCCAGCAGCTATGCTTCAAGCGAGTCGTCCAGCGCTTCGTCGGCGCTTTCGAGCATTTCATCAGTATTATCGAGCGCTTCCTCAAGCGCCTCTGCTTCCTCCTCTGAGAGCAGCGCTGCATCGAGCGCATCTTCCGCTGCTCAGCCTCCGCAGTACCCTACTCCTACCGGCGGACCATCTTCTTCCCTCTCCTCTAGGAGCAGTACTGCGTCGAGCATCTCCTCTGTGATCTCGTCTGTCAGCAGCGCTGTATCAAGTGTCGCTTCCAGCTACTCGAGTGCAGTTTCAAGCTACTCAAGTGCGGCATCTTCTGTGGTCTCGTCAGCCAGCAGCGACGTATCAAGCGTCGGCTCCAGCTACTCAAGCGCAGCATCTTCCGTCTCAAGTGCTGCTTCAGCGCCATCAGCCTACATTACTCCAGCCCCAGAAGAAGAAGCAGGAAGTTACACCGCCGCATCTTTCAACGAAGAATCTCCTTCCCAAGCATCCAGCTGTGCCGCAACCGCTGTTCCCAACCCTCAATTCTACGCCTCTGCCACAGCTTCACGAGCCTCCTCCTGGCTCGTCCTTCCCACTCCGACCCCCTGCGACTTCGGCTCCCCCAACGGCTGGCCAATCGACGACTCCTACTGCAACATCGACGTCCCCCAAGGCCTGCAAGTCTACGGCTCAAGCTTCACCACCGCCTTCGCCTCCACAAACGGCATCATGACCTTCGGCGAAGGCACAACCCAATTCCAAAACCTCCAGCTCCCAGCAGCCAACGTCCCAGCTTACGCTGTCGTGCCTTTCTGGGATGACACTGCCATGTTCGGCAACGAGACGATCACTCAAGGAATCTTCTATCAAAACGACACCACGGGTGTGACATTCGAATTCTATCTCTCACGACCACAGGATACGAGTCTGATTTTCCATTATACGATTAGCTACGCTTTTTCCAACCCGGGCGTGTTTGTTTACAGTTATTTTGATGCGGATTCTGCTCATAATGATGACGGCAGCTTTTCTACTGTGGGAATGCAAGGAGGTAAGTTTTCCACAATGACGTCTATTTGGGATGCATAACACAAATTGTTGCTGGTTTGCTAACGATTGCTTCTAATGCAGAGGACGCGAGTGGTGATGCTACGGCGTTCATGTTCTCGTACAGGACGCGGTCGATTTATCCTGGCTTGGTACTGACGTGTGATACGAATTCGAATATCTGTACGCAGTGTACGCAGGAGATCTGAGAGACATGGAGATCTGGAAGAGAAGAAACATAGGGGCTAGTGATTAAACAAGGTGCCAAATCTGTATTGTTCGATTGCATAGCAGACAGACGTGCATTGGGTATTTCGGGAAGTGATTGGGCATTTATCACAGCATCTTTACAGCAGCAACAGCACTTAGGTTCAACCGCAGACAGAAAATATGCTTAGTATGAATTATGATATCTGCTTTCTTCCCCACCGGTTTATTTCTAGCTCCCATCCCCACCCATCAAATACTCAACCTCCTCCAACCACCTCAATTCGACCGCTGAAACCTTTCTCGCCCAAGGCTTGGTCGTAAACGTAAAATCATTGAACATAATCGCCTCTCTCTTCACCCCATACAGCACAGAAGAAGGATGAATCGCAACCTGCTGTTGTTTCCCTCCGAAAGTCTTATACGACTTATCCGGACACAATCTCGCCACATTTCCGCTGAAACCTCTCAAAAAGCACTTCAGCACAGAATCCTGACATTCTTCGGAGACAGTTTGCCGGATAGTAGGTTTGTCAAGTAGAGATTTCGTTAAGATACGAAGTTGTTTCCTCACATCCATGACATTTTGCATCGCGCGGTGAGAAATCATATGGTCTGTCGCCCAGCGTTTTCGATCCGAATTCTCGTCTGCGTACGCACGGATGGCGTTTAAGAGTGTAATATGATCTCCTCGGCGAGAGAAGAGTTGAGAGCGGGCTTCCATGGCTTTTTCACGGGCTTCTTCTGTTTCGGCTGGGAGCCAGATGCTTTCTACATCGAGACCTGCGACGACGTCGATGACTTCGAGTAAGCAGTCTCGTTCTGGTTTTGCGGATTCGAGGATGACGCGGCCGAGAGGTGGTGGAAGTGGTAGGCGAGCGACTTTACGTCCGATATCTGTGATTTTGCCGGCGTCGTTGATGCAGCCGAGTTGGTGGAGTTGCATGAGTGATCGACCCATGGCTTCTTGGGATGGTGGTGTGAGGAATGGGAAGCCGAAGACGTCTTCGATTCCTCGGGCTTTCATTTTGAGGACTGCGCCTGTGAGGTCGCAGTGCAGGATCTCTGGCTTGGTTTGTTGCTCTAGCGATTTGTACTCCGCTTCTGTGAACAGTCTGAAGCACTGTCCTGGTGCTTCTCTGCCAGCACGACCTTTTCGCTGGTCTGCTGATGATCGCGAGATGGGCTTGATCAGCAGTGATTCAATGCCGAGACGTGGTCGGAACTGCTTGATTTTCGCCTTGCCTGTGTCTATCACAAATCGTACTCCAGGTACTGTGACAGAAGTCTCAGCGATGTTAGTTGAAAGAATGACTTTTCTGGTATTCGGTGGTGCTCGTTCGAATATCCGTTGCTGTGCATGCTGAGGCAAGGCTGCGTAGAGCGGAAGAACGAGCATTTTCGGGAACTCAGTCGTCAGACTCGATGCAAATTCTTCGACTAATCTCTGGAGGCCGGTAATCGCTTCTTGTCCTGTTAGGAAGACCAGAATGTCTCCAGGCATGGGCTCCTTGCAGTGTATTTGGAATATTCGTTGGAGTGCTGCGTCTATAACGTCCTCGGTCGGTCCGCTCGTGTAATGCAGTTTTACCGGGTACTGTCGTCCTTCCACATGACATCGCGCGACTCGATCAGGTAAGACATTCTTCTCCTGTTGAGGCTCAACATCTTCAAATCCTTCGAATGAGTCCTCTGCATCTTCTCTTCCCCTGGTTTCAGCGTCTTTTTCCTGGTTACTTTCATCTTTCCCCCAGACCTCATCGTCCCTCCTCGCGAAAAACTCGCCCAAACTCTCCACATCAGCCGTAGCACTCATAACCACCACCTTCAAAATCTTCCCCTTCTCCCTCCTCTCCCTCACCAACTGTTTCAAAAACCCCAGAATTAAATCCACATCCACCGACCTCTCATGCACCTCGTCAACAATCACACAACTATACTGCCCCAACTTCGGATCCCTCAGCAGTTCCTGCAGCAACATTCCCTCCGTAAGATACTTGATCCTCGTTCCCGGACTAGTATTATCATCAAACCTCACACTATACCCAACCTTACTCGCCGGACTCGCAGAACCCAACGCCGAGCCCATTTCCTCCGCAACACGTCTAGCCAACGTAATAGCCGCCACTCGACGCGGCTGCGTAACGGCGATTTTCCCAGTGCACCATTTCGCCTCGAGCAAAAATTGGGGAACCTGAGTAGATTTTCCGCTTCCGGTCTCTCCAGTCAAGATCAGAATATCTTTGTCGCCTGACAAAGATTTGCGGATTTCGTCTGCTCGGGGCCAGATAGGAAGTGCTGTTCGGCCTTGGAGAAGTTTTTGCTTCTTGGCTTTGTGCGGGCCGTGTGCTTCCTCGTGCTTTCGTTTTTTCGGTCTTTTTGTCTGTGCTTCTATTGAGCCGTCGAGGTTTTTGAAGCGGGACATGTTGTCTGACACTTTTTATGGTTGTGGTTGTGGTGGAGTTTGGTGGGAAGAAAGTGAGATGTGCTCGGCTAGATTGCCGACTTATCAGATGGGGGTGACGAGGAAATGTACTTCATTGGCTGCTGAAAAGCGGAAGCTAGCTCGCGTTCACGGCACGGTGCTGTCGCGCATGAACTGTCAATCATGTGAGAGCTAGCATGGATTCGTCGAGAGGATTTGAGGAGACACAGATGAAGTTCTTTAGTGTGACTTACCAGATGCTCCATTTTTTTGCAATTGGCAACGTCCGAAAATTCAGTTGAGATCCATATTCTACGTATGGCAAATCGCACCTGCCCGGAAATGAGACGAGCTCACAGACGCTGGAATCGAAGATGTAAGATGAAGTAACGACAGTTCATCTGCAATGGACGCGAAAAACTATCTATGCATGCTACTATACTCATAACACTTGCGAGAGCAGTCCAAGTCAACTCAAGCCGCTCGCACATCTCAAGAGCCAAACCTGAAGCACGGAACGCCGCAGAAACTGTGTACGCTCCGAATAATCAATGATTTCGCCCCAGCCATGCGCCTCGTTCATCTTTCACTTCCAGGTTCATAATGATCGCAACGTAACAGACAGAAAAGGCGTTTGTCGGCGGGTACAGTTGCATGAATGATCGTTTTTCTTTCCAAAAAGGCCCTCCACCACCACCACTACCACCATCATCCACCTTCCCGTCGAGTCATTGAACAATCATATGCGATAATAAGCAAAGGGAAAACGCTTCGAACTTCCTGCCTGCTTTGCCTGGAAACAAAGGTTGTGAACGCCCATCCTCGTATCATCCCGCCCCTCGATCCAGAGGGCAAGCAGCACCATCGCCCCATGGCCAACTGGCCAGCCTTAACTTTGTACACGCAAACGCACCATCACATGTCGTTGACGCCCTTCCAATGGAACGCCTGGACGATCAATTCCGCCGAGAATTGCCAAAGTCCGTCTCGGTCACCTTCCGCTCTTTCTTTTCCTTTATCGCAAACTGGGTCATCAATGGAAGATGGTCGCTGGGGAAGTAATGGTTTGGGAATCCAGGAACACGCTTCATGTAGTCTTTGTCGACCTCCCCAAGTAGTCCAGTGACTTGCATCGATTGTGTCGAGTAGAACTGCCAGTCGATGACTTGTCGGAAATCAGGCGTGTAGTTTGTGAACTTCATCTCGCCAATGTGGCTGTAGGCTGACTTGAGGCTGAAGGGGTGGCTCATGCCATTCCTCGTGAAGTCTCCGTAGCTGTACTTGCCGAGCTCTTCGTAAGAGTTCGAAAGTGAGCCTTGCGTGATGAGATCGTAGACACCTGACTTCGAGGTCGAGTTGAAATCACCACAAATAATGAGTGGAATGTGTGTGGACTCGTCGTATTTGAGTGAAGGTCCCGGCCTGATTGGGACATTTGCAGTACCATCTGCATTGTCCTCGCTGCCGAATTCGAACATCTTCTTCTCCGCGTCCTTGAGTGCTGGCCACTTGGCATACTTCTCTGACAACTTTTGAATGTGTTCCATGAGAATGGCAACCTGAATGATCTTGATATCGCTGTGCCATGGCTCCCAGGTCAAATGCGTATTTGCAACGATTAGTCTCGAACCAGTCTCCCGATTTTCCAGGAACAAGACTATCGCAACATGGTCTCGCGGCATGATTCGGTTGTAGACATCGTGCTCGCCCTTCATGTCCGGACGCCTGATCGCCTCTTGACTAAAGACAAGGAACTGCTTGTCGAGCACGATGTACTTTGAGTTCTTCCAGAAAATAGCACAACCGTCGACGTTTTTAGACTCCTCGTCGCGCATTGTCTGCGCTCGCGACTTGGGGAAGAAGACTCCCTTATAGTCGGTATGAGACAAGTTGGGTCGAAAGAACTCGGCAAAGTTCTCCACGTCCATCTCTTGCAGGCACATGATGTCGGCTGCTCTTCCCTTCATCTCGTCGAGTATCATATCTCGTCGTCGTTGCCAGCTAAGCGCTTCGGAGGGTGTGTAACCGTACATTGTTGCGGATGCCGCGCGATCGCACAGAATGTTCCAAGACAGCAGTGTAAAAGAATCGGCGAAGTCGGTTGTGTCCTCAACAAGTGGAATCCATGCTCGATCGACCGGTGGCTCGGGAGCTGCAAATAGTTAGTCAAAGTGGCACTTTCAAGTCGCGCGCGATACTTACTAGGCGCCTGCTCACGAATGTAACGAATCAGCTCTTGGGTACCGTGCTCCACGAGTCGATCCTTAAAATCGTGACGCATCGGATTACCCTCCAGACCGAGCATTTCCAGCTGGTACAGCGTGCCAAACTCGTGTGGAAGGTCATCCAAATTGTTATCGTACAGCAAGAGTTTTTTGAGGTTCGTGAGCATGCCGATCTCTGGGGGCAGGAAGCTGAGGTTGTTCCAGCTAAGGTCTAGGATCGTGAGGAATCGCAGAGTTCCGATTTGAGGCGGGATCGTTGTTAGCTTGTTCCATGGCAGATACAGCTTCTTCAGCTTCGGGTACCGCTCGAGCACAATGGTCGATATGACCTTGAGCCCGTGCCCAGAAAAGTCGAGATCGCCCCATGGGCCCATGAAATCGTCCTCGTCGATTATCCGCTTCCTCTCACCATGCTCCTCGCTGTCATTCTTGTTCGCAGCATTGTTCGACGATCGGCCCGTGAGTCTCGTAACACCAGGAGCATTTCGAGCGTAATAATGCACCTTCGGATCCGCCATCTTCATCGTCGAGTATTCCCTCAATTGCTCAGCCCAATGCTCGTTGTGAGGCTTGCCGAGGGAATTCTCAGGTGTGCCGTTCTGAAGGTGCGCAGGTGTGAAATGTGGCGTCGTGTTGGAAAGCGTGCTCGTGGATATCGAGTGCTGGTGATTGCCGAAGGTATTCGCGTGTCCGCCCATGCCATGATCATGGTGCTGATTGTTCATATGGTGCTGATTCGCGCCGTGCATAGAGCTCTGAAACGCCTTACCCAGCGCCGTCTGCTGCGGCTGGAAGTTCTGATGTGCAGCGCCATTGAGAAGGGTGTGGTTTGGTCGGTGGGTGCCGTGATTGTACATGCTGCTATAGGGATTGTGCGCCGGCGAATTGGTGCCGGGCGATCGGTTCGGAGAGGGGTATCTGCGTTCGGGTGGAAGATGCGGGCGCCGTTGGTGTTGACAGGCGAGCCGTTTCGCAGCTGCTGCCCACGCGTGTGCGAGTTATGATTCTGGTAGAGATACTGGTGGCCGGGATTGAACCGGTTGAAACCATCGGCCATCACCAGCGGGCGACAGACGGAGGGGGCGACGTGAGCTCGCGCGCGACGTCCTCTGCACGGCCCAATGCTGCTGCGGCGCGGTTGGGCGGTGTATCGAGGTCTGATCAGGGAGGAGGAGGATCTGGCCGGCGCACTTTTCGTTTCTTCTGCATGAGCGCCCGCGCCCGCCAACATGAACGAAAGAAAGTAGCCTCCGCGACCGACGAGCAGGCGTGCGCTGGGCTCGAGCTGATGCTCACAACGGAGGAGAGTTCGTTTGTCGGCGAGGTCAAGGCGTGACGAGATGTGGTCCGAGGTTCGAGTCGGGGCTCGTCGTGCGCTGCCCAATGGATATGCCGGCGGTAATCTGTGCCCAAGTATCAGAATGTGGCGTGGCAATGCGTGAATGGGCAGCCGCAGTTGCGATGAGCACGATGGTCTTGGTGGTGCTCCGGCGGCAGTGAGCTGTGCTTTGCGTGGAGGTACGTTGTCGCAAAAGCCGCTAGGCTTGTTCGGGTGTGGGCGCGCACGTGACCTGGCTGTTTGGTACTGCCAGGCGTATTCACTTCCGCTCTTCAGGTCGATGACGGACCGCGTGAGTTACCAGCCAACTCTGCAGCATGGGTGGGCTGGACACATTCGCATTGTCTGGTATGGGTGCCACACGCACGCAGCACGCAGCACACCGCGAACTGCATTTCACCACAATCGGCAATCTCGTACCCGTGCCTACAACTGCTGCCACTAGCGATGTCCCCGAGTCAGTGGCATCGCAACAAAGTACACCTCAGCTGTTGGACATATGCACTCCTCCTACCTGGCGTCTGTCGCCAGCTCTGCGGCCCATCTGCCGCATAGTATGTCCCAACCTTCGGAGCTTGGGGCGAGCAGCGGCGCCAAGGCACGACGCCCGCTGTACCTGATGCTCGCCCTGAGACAAGCATCTCGCCGCTGATGCGCGCACTTCCCGCATCCTCCGGCACGACAAACCTGCATCGCATCGCCGGGCTTGGGCGCTTCTCAGCAAGACATTCGGCGGCCACTGATGGGCTGTGGTTCAGGTCTCGCTTGCGACTCCCGACATGAGGCTCCACTGCTGACTTCTAGGCCGTCGTCCGCCAACTAGCGGCAATCCGATGGGCCTCCGATGGCTCGTCGCGGAGCCGTACCGTGAAACGAACTCCAGTGCGCCACCGCCAGTGTGAGGCGCCTGCCTCGCGATGGGCAGTTTGGAGACAGTGTGTGTGCGCTGCCCATGCGTGCGCTCTGGCCTCGTGTCATCGTTGTCACCGCCCGACAATTCCAAAGCGTGCTCGACATATAGCCTTCTGTTTCTGGTCATTGCCAGACTGCCCCCACTGCTCTTGGTTCCAAATCTGCTAATCGTCCGCCGCAATCGCGCGTGTGATTCGCCAGGTCGAGGCCTTAGAGTTGTCGACATTTGAGGAACCGCCCTGCATCAATCTGCAGCAACGGCGCCGCTCCTCTAGCGTGGGTCACGCTAGGAAAACGTGGATTCGGCGAGAGTACTGAGAGGGATTACATCGGTTGCGACGCCATCTAGGATGAGTAGCGAGGAAGCTATCTATTATGCTTCCTGCGCACCTTATCGTTCTGCAGGTCAGCATGCATCACAACTCCATCTACAACGAAGCTTGTCAAAAAGAACCCAGCGCTCGTCTCTGGGATCTTTCAAGCTCGTGCGCAAGAGCACATCATCAGCCTCGCTCATGAGCCTCATCGGCCGCCTGCCGAACAACTACCGGCATACGGAACTGCAGGTCCAGCAATCGAACTATTCATCCTCATCACAAGACATTCGAGACATGGAAGCCACAATAGCGCGATCGCACCTGGCTGGTGTCAGCAGTCTGTCGCTGATGGACATGAGAGCCGTCCACAGTGCAGATTCGCTGCAACGCGCGACGTCAAGCACATTGACACGCTCGACATCAGAATCCAGCGAGACCAGGTTACTCAAGGATCCATTCGAGTTGCGACATGGGCGAAGATGTTTACGGAGTGAGGTGCCATATCCATTACCCTGCGATCTCGAAGAGCTTCACAGACAGAGCCTGAGAACTCTGCTGGACTTTCAAATATTTGGGGGTCCCATATGCAATGCTATGCAACGACAGAAACCTCCCAAGAAAGTCCTAGAGCTTGGTTGCGGCGGCGCACTGTGGACCGCAATGTGTCACGACTGGTACGCCGCTCGCGGGCACACCGACATTCAGTTCGTCGGTCTGGATGTGGCACCTCTCCCACCGAACCTCCGGAGGCAGGGTATCAAATGGAAGTTCGTTCAACATGACATGCGCCGCGTGCCGTTGCCATTCGCGGACAATGAATTCGACCTGATCATGATCAAAGACTGCAGCACAACAATGCCTCTGGATCCCAGATCGGAAAAGATACTTATAGACCTAGTTCGCGTACTCAAGCCTGGTGGCTACATGGAAATCTGGGAATCAGATTTCATAACCAGATCTCTCCTCAACAATACACCTCCTCCAAGATGTCGAGTACCTGAACACCAGCAAGACGCGGACCGCAGCGGCACATTCGCCGTACCGATCGGATCCCCCTTCGCACAAACACAGAACAAATATTTCCAGAAAGCAAACAAATGGATGGAAGAGATCTTTGAGAAACGGAAATTGAATCCAGCTCCTTCCACCCGCATAGCCGAAATGCTCATGAGCGAACCTGGATTCCACGACGTCAACTACCGCCGCGTGGCCATCCCATTTCGAGAACTCCCTTGGGAGAAAGAACGCGCCCGCGCTGCAAGGAACGGACATGATTCTCCATTGTCAGTGAACTCCGCGGACGACACCCATGGCCTCGAATCTCATTCCAAGCTCACTCCGGACCAGTTGGCTCTCAGACACTCGGCTTTAATCACAGTTCTCGGAATGATCGAGGCGCTGGAACCCGAATTGAAAACTGCCAGCAGGATGAATGCCGAAGAATGGAGCATCTGGTGGGCTTGCATGATGACAGACCTGCTGGATCCTTCGAATGACAGTCTTTCTGGCGAGTGTCTTGAAATGGGAGCCTGGTGGGCCACGAAAGCCGGTGACCCTGACGACTCGGATCTCTTCGAAGATTCGGAAGAGGACAAAGGCCCTACTTCATTCTTGGATTTGTGACACGATCACACCATGTTCATGCGCCACCATATTGTTTCCCTTGCTTCAGCGCGCGGTAGCGTTTGAGGTAATATCTGTTATGCAAGCGAAAAATGTTAGAGATATGGGGGGAAAGAAGCATCGTTATCAGGTGTAATGGCTCATTTGGGCAGGAAAGACAGAATCTCTCCATTGTTTTGCGAATCGCAAATGCATATGCTTGGGAATGCAGGGAAAGGGAAGGAAAAGGGAAAGTACATGATACCACACAGATGCTTCAAAGATGAGCAACTGGCAGCAGGAAGGACTGCAGATACCAAAACCTCCCATGGAAGAGGAAACGGGACCAGAGCGAAAGACTTACAGAGCTTCGATCTCTGCGAACACGAATTAGCATCTTTAGCGTCAAGCATCATCATTGAACGGCCGTTGCAAGTAGACGAAATGATACACCGATCTGGGCCCAGATCTAGGAATGGGAGATGGATAATTACCTTTTTTGACATATTCTGCTTGAGCTATGCCTTTTCGAATTTGATCTTCGTCTGAGA
Source organism: Cercospora nicotianae (assembly GCA_029490675.1). NCBI lineage: Eukaryota > Fungi > Ascomycota > Dothideomycetes > Mycosphaerellales > Mycosphaerellaceae > Cercospora > Cercospora nicotianae. The sequence goes on along the minus strand of JANQAT010000012.1, from coordinate 4,262,615 downwards.
GGGACGCCTTGGACATGAAGGCTTTGTGGAGGCGAGGTCGGAAGTAGGAATAGCCCAGTGGGTATTCACGTCCGAGGTAGAGGAGTTCTGTGTATCGCAGTCAGAACCATATCTTAAAGAGGACCTAGGCGAAGATGCAGAGCTGTTGGCTTGCCTTTGTACATCCGAATGACATCGTGGCGGAGAGAATTTGATGCCATTTTTATCTGGAAAATGCTGGTTTCTCAAAATCTGGTATGTAGAGAACAGGAGTGCGTCCGACAATTTGAAGCCTTGTGTGTATCAACGGACTGCGAACTGCTTTTCTGCAAGAACATGTATGTACCGAACTGTGGAAGCTGTTGTCGATGACGAACCACGGAACGCATCGAGTGTGGAGAGAGGGAGTTGGGGAGCATGTTCTCCACAAACCACTCTGTGCCACGAGTCCTTCAGCCGTGGTTTTCGGCTCAGTGTCCGCGGCTTCGGGTCATTCGCAACGCCAAAGTTACCAAGGCACTCTTCAGACCACGTCTTCTTGCCATTGCGCACGCTCACAACGGCGCGCAGAGGTCTTCGCATTCGCGATGCGTGCAGAAGGTCTCACAGCACTGTGCTGCGCGAGAACATTTCTCAAAACGCCCGTCGTTCCACGCTGCGCAGCGAAGCAGCTCTGCCCACAACGAAGGCGCCGCTCGACCGCGACGCCAGACTCCAAACTCGCAGAGCTCAGTCCTCGATGGCTGTCAGACGTAAAGCAAAGATTGGGGCATTGTATCACGTGGGGTCTGAAGCCTGATCAAACGCAAGAAGCTGGGAAGATACTGCAAGAGATCGCTCGCGACTGGCGAGACTTGCTCGCAGGACGCGAAGGCTTTCTCACCAGTAAGCAGAGGCGGAGCACCTTTCGACAACAAGTCGTGTGGGGTGAGCAGGACTCCATGGTAAGCGGTAAACTGTTAGGTTCTACATGCTATTCAATGCATGTCATGTAGAGACGTAGGCTAAGGTATGTTCTTCTTCTATCAAGGGTCATGTCAACAACGTGGTATACAATCGATACGCTGAGACAGGGAGAGTGGACTGGTTCTTGAAACTGGCCCGCGTGGATCCATCCAATGCTGAGGCCTGGAGGACGATTCTGACCCCAAAGGACCTCGGTCTGCTGTTGAAGAGCATTCGAACCGACTTCAAGTTTGTGAGTGTAGTAATCCTGCCACTAGCTCTGTCATCGTTTCCGCTGACAGCCGGTCCAGCCTATGAAATATCCGGATCACGTTTCAATATATCATAAGCTCGGCACGGAGCCAGTCGAAGGAACCGACTCGTTCATCATGGATGTGATGATTCTGTCGGAAGTGCATCAGCGACCGGCGGCGAGGTGCGTGGAAGACTGTGTGCTGTACGACTATAGGGTGGCCAAAAAGACGCCTCTGCGTCCCTTTATGCTTGATGTTCTACGGGAGACGTGGAAGCTGCAGGAGGAGACCAAGCGGATCAATAGCCAGCGAGTTGTGGCGCTCCTGGACAGGGTGCGTAAGCTTGAGAAGGACTCGTGGGACCGAGAAGGCGCTGTGGAAGATCTGGGTAGTGCGAGCAGCTGAGCGTCCCGATGGTAAGCTTCCTACTGCGTAATCGCAGGTGGCGATTGTGCTGCTGCTGGCCGCGACCATACAGAGCAACTGGTCGATAGATGAGATGTTTTGTTTGAAACAGCGACCAACGCACAGTGTTCGGCACACTTGCTGCAGACAGGCGAGAGTTTGATCTCCCGGCTGCCAATTACAGCAGGTCGCAGTACGCCTTGCTCTCTGGAAGCAGCAGAGCAAGCTCGATCAAGCCTCAAGCTCCAGATCCTTCGTGGAGGATCGAAACACAGCGCATTAGTCGCAGTACCTGCTAGAGGTACTGTAGTGCAGTATGCTATACGTAGTTTGCTCGGTGGCTGCACAACAAATGATGAGCCCTGCTTTAGCCGGCAGATGAATGGAGGCATACCATGCACATCTCAGTGCTGTGGATATGCTCTCTCCACGCGCCAACGCCTGAGCGATCGACCATTGGCGGTGACTCACGCCGAAAGTGCGCGCGGTGACGTTTGGAGCCCAAGAACAAGGCCGCACTGCTTGACACACACCAAGCAAAGCGCCTAGAGAGTCGCCGGAGGTGGTGTACAGGGCGAAAAGTGCTGGCGCAATGCAGAGTCTGCTGCAGCTCGTGTGCGTGCTGTCAGCCCACAGCCAATCCTGCTGGTGGTAGACCGCGGTGCCCCCCGCCTGTCGCTGTTGGAGCCTTGCCTAAGGCGTGCAAAGTGATCTGCGGCTTGGAGCGAGCTAGCAAGTCAAAGAATGCCATCACTGGCCATGATTGTCCCGATGCCGCACCGCGTCCGGTGTGAGAGCTTGCGATGCCGATGGGTGCTCGCTTTTTCTGCCCCGGCGGCGGCGGCGGTGGCGCGGTGGTGGGCGTGACGGCGGACGGTGGACGAGAAGTAGACGGCGATGATGCTCGCCGCCGGTCCATAGAATTGCGGTGGTGCCGGCTCGCAGGCCGTTTTCGAGGCCTTGCCTGTTATGATGAAGTTGCGGCAGTAGCCTTCCAGACCTGGGTCCTGCCTGCTACGCTCAGCACTGACGGCCTGCTGAAGTCTGTCTCCGTTCTCTTGGTTCTCGCACATCCAACCCATCCACCGCGCCCTCTATTCCTACACCACCACACCCTTCTGGAATCCCGCTCCCTCGTCTGGCTCGCCGTCCATTTGTGACGAGCCAGTAGAGGGCACCTTTGGATCGGGCCGCCGCGCAATTTCATGCCTCCAAAGGCAAGCAAGTCGAGAAACGCATCCAACCGAGACACCCACGACAAAGGCCTCGCCCCGCCCGGCAAGCGTCTGCCACGCCAGCGATCCACCGGCCAGCTGAACGCCCAGTCAAATGGCAAGTCGACGTCCGCTGCTCCGCCTCCGCCCCTTCCCTCGACGGGTTTAAACCAAGGCTTCAAATTTCCACGACCGCAAGACACTTCGACAGGGCACTGTGCCTCTGCTGCTGCCGCCAAGGAACATGTGGCCGCGACGGAGGGCACGCAAAGAGACAGGACCCTATCAGACGGATCGCTAGACGACACCGTGCCCAGCGAAGAGATGGTGGACAACGCGCCGGAGGCAGTGACTCCGCTGCTCGAAGTCCCGCACGCGCCAGCAGACAAAGCCTTGCTTCCACGCAGTGCTGCCGCGCCGTGCTCTGTCTCGACCATTCTGCACTACTACCCGCTACGCGACGCCATCTCCATCCTCATCCTCTTACTCTCTCTGCCGCCTACACTGGTCCTGGTCATCCAAGCTCTGTTTGCCTCGCTGACTTTTGTCCCGCCGACTGCTGGTATCTCGCTCTCGACGCTACCAAACATCAAGGAGTTGTTCCACTCGCCAAATTTTGGAACCCCTGCAATGATGACCGTTTTGTTCGTGGACTTCATCTTTGGCCTGGGCTGGTTAACCATCTATCAGCCTGCGCAAGCCATATTCTTGGATATGTCGCACGCAGTAATTGCAGTCTCTCTCAGCGGCGCAGCAGCAACTCCAGACGGGCCCACGTACACAATAGCCTTGTCTGCACTCTTGGTCTGCATCGTCCACGTGCTCCGGTATAAAGCGATACATCTCACAACACTTGACTACATCCGCTCCGTCTACTACAGTAGGTTTGGCGGCGGTATGAGTTATGAGCCTTTGTATTCTGCACAGCATTTTCATTCTTCACCGATACTGGATCGTGGTATTTTCTTCAATGCCATCCGAGCCTTTCTCGGTATACACATCGTTTCACAGGGCATCACGACGTATATTAGACGCACTCTCGCCAATGCCAAAGCTAGCGAAAAGGACCCTCTCATTCCTCAAATCACGAAAACCGACACCGAAGCAATCGCAGGAACGGAGGCCACCGGTCGTTCTAGCGCCAATGTAGCAGAAACATCACAGCCCTCGCATGCTATTTCTGCGACTGATGGCCGACCTCCTGGCCTGCCCCTGCGCAACGCGAAAACAAAGCGCGGGAGTCGAGCAGCAGGAAGAAGCGGAAGCAGGCCAACCAGATACGGAGCCAGCAACCGCTTTGGGCTGCTATTGCAAGTACAAAAGTCACTTTCGTCAAAGAGATGGAGCAGCGAGACGCGGCAGACGATGCGCGCGAAGCCTCTGTTATGACAAACAACTCAAGCAACACTTACATCAACGCTATCAACTCTACCACCGACCGAATCTGGATCTGCGAAGTCAGGGACACGGAGATTTTCTTCGCTGTAGACCTCACCGCGGATGCCGCAGCCGAAAATGTGGATGACAAGGATGGGTCGCACTCGATCCCTGCGGGAATCGATAGGTCCAAACCTTTTTTCATTCGCATCAATGGAGCGACCTGGACTTCGACCAGGATTGTGTCCAGCGAAGAAGACAACAGTCTGGCTGGCAACAGTTTCGTTGGCGAAATTTTTGGTCTGGCGCCTCTCAGCAGCTATCTTTGCGAAGTGGTGAGCATCGCCAAGCATTGTACACTATGCTCGGTGAGCTTGATCACTCAGCCTGCACCTTCCGCGGAACAGGCAGCTGCTGTACCACCTCCACCGCAACACTCAGCGCTGCGGCCCGCGTCTCCCATCACGACTCTCAAACAGTCCATCCAATCGGCTGAGGCTAAACTCAACGAGATTCGTAATCGTTCGAAGAAAGCCAAGAAGGACCAACGAGGAGCCCATGCTGACATCAAGAGGGAGATTCAAACTCTGAAAAACAAGCTCACCTCTTTTTCCGATGTCGACGAAAGGCAGGAAAAGAGGCTGCAGCAGATCAGCCAGCACAAGAATCAAGCCGAGGAAGCCACCAAGGAGATCCGAGAACAGATCGAAGAGCTTGGAGACATCCCTGCCCAGGATGTGGCCGCTTCTAATGCGATGCGCCAGCGATGGCAATCTGCGCTGGATTCCATGAACTCGGCACAGGCGGAACTGGACAACGCCAAGGCTGACAAGGACCGGGACCTGAACACCATCAGGAGCGACATCAGTGCATCCGAAACTCGCAAAGAGAGGCTTGTCAGCAAGATGGCGCAGCGTGCTGCCGAGCTCGACAGGCTTCAGAACAAGCAGCAGGAACAGATGTCTGCCAAGCAAAAATTCGAGTTCGATCGGCTGCAGGCACTGAATGAGCGGGAGAATCGGGAGAACCAGTTGCGCTTTCTCATTGCCCAGATGGAGGAACAAATACAGGCGGAAAACAGTAAGGCTTTTTCCGCTTACCAGGAGTCCGCTGCGTTGTCCAACTTCGCTACGCACCCACCTCCGTATTCCTCACATACGCCGCCACTGCCTGTCGCCGCCAATGGTCCTTCCACAATGGGCCCACATCTGTTCGGCTCACCGTTCTCTGGCAACATGAACGGCTATGGCGCTCCGCGTGGTCGCAGCTCTTCGATGCTTAGTCAGTACTCCGGCTTCACCGACAACGGCGATGAGTTTCACTTCGCGCCAACAGGAGAGACTCAAGTTCGGCAACAACCTCACTCGCAGACCTGGCCGGTACAGCAAAACTCCACCGTCCTCGGTGCTATGGATGACCGCAAGGCCAGCGATGGCGATGGTTCCGGTTCTGCTTCTCGCTCTGGTTCCACGAGTGGTAGCACTAGCCAGAACGGTAGCGCAGCTCTCATGGATGGTCCGAGCATTCTGAATGGTGTCCTCTCCAACGGCTCGAATAGCCCTCGACCTGAAGCCAAGCCTTTCATCCCTTCTGGTCTGCATGTGCAACATAAGCCGAATCCTGGTGTCATTGGACCTCCGAGTAAGAAGACTCCGCCGCAGAGTCCGACTGAACAGACGGGTTCGAATGGTAGATAGTGCTTGTTATCGTCGAATGTAAATGTGGTTTTCGTGTTGTGATCAAGACCCTATTGCATTTGTCGCCCTTCGTTTCAGTCTCGTTTGACTTGTTCTGGCGTGTCACGATGTCGCTGACTTTGCTGTTGTTTGTGCTTGGGCTTGGACGTCGGGTGATGCCAAGGCCTTAGGGTTACGTGAGCAATAAGTGGTGGGACTGGCGGCGACGACGCGGTCTTTGTCCTGAGAAGTCAAGGGCCATACTACGGGATCTCAGTGTATATTTCGTAATGCTTGTATGTTTTGAGTCGAATTCGAGCACAGCTGGTGACGCTATGTTGGAATGTTCGAATTCGGGCTTTTGCTGAAAACTGGCGTATTTCAGAAGGCTGCAAAGAATGCGTGCAAGTGGCAGACGGTGCCCGTGACACTCGGGTGTCTACAAAGCAGAGACATGACTGACGAAGGAGGAAAGGGAACAGAAAATCACGAAGAGCCCATCAAAGTCCAGGTTCATCTTTGGCTTATACCTGTTGAGGCTGCCTCATCTCCTCCTCCCTACTCCACCACCTTCTCCACCCGCGTTCGCCCCACCCCTATCCTTCAAGCTCACCACTTCTCCAATACCCGCTTCTTCCTGTTCGTCTTCCAAAGCTTGGACCTCCTCTCTCACATCCCACCACTTCTGCTCTGCTCTCGAGAAAGCTTTCTGCCGGATCTCCTTCACAGATCTGTTCTCAACGTTGCGCATATACTTCATGGCTTCGAGCTCGATGTCTTGCCATTCGGTCGATGAGCGAGAGAAGAATTCGCGGAGAGACTCGAAGGGACGGGGCATAGGCGAAGTATCCTTTTCTGCAGTGACAGAATCTTGTTCCTCAGGCTCGTCGTTGAGGGTTGCTGATGGAGCAACAGACTCGCTGTATACGGATGTGGCCGGGTCGCTTGGAGCTGGGCCCTCATCCTCTCCTTCAGAGTCATCTGAACCTTCTTCGTCATCATCGTCCTCGCTATCTTCGTCGTCTTCTTCATCGTCGCTTCCTTGCCAGTCTTGCAATTCGCGCCTGAAGACTTCCTTCACGCCGTCTAGTTTCCCGAGATCGATAGACCACATTTCGTCAAAGGTATATTCTTGATCGCCCTTTTCGAATGTGCCGCCGAAGATATAGAGCGTGTCTTCTTGTACCGTGAGCTGAGCATTGAATCTCGGGTGCGGCATTTCCCACATTGTGGGTTTCTCGATCTTCGCTGGCTCATCCTCATCTTCGCTGTCGTTTGCGGGACTGCCACGAATAGCTTCATCGTCATCATCGAGCTTTCCCTTGCCCTCAATGAGCGCCAAATTTCGCAGCAGTTCCTCCTCATCTGCTTTGCCTCGTCCACGCTTGGCACGTTCGGCATTGGCCACGGCTTTCTTACCGGGCGCCCTTGGTCTTCGCAGACCCAGCTCGAAGAATCTGTTGCGATCGATATTGTACGCGTGGAGTTTGTTGAAGAACTCGCTGTCCATGCCTTCTTCGCTCTCTTCGACATCGTGCACGCCACCGAATGCTATCCCTCGACCCTTGTGATATGTCATTGTCGCACCAGCTCTTGGCGGATTGGGAGCGTTGACAGGACGTTTCCGTCGTTCCCATCTAACAGTAGGCGGTGACTTGGCTGGAGCATCAGCTGCAGGTGGCGTGATCTGCAGAAACCAAGTATCTTGATGGACCATTGGCTTCATGATCACTCGCGAAGAGCCAGGCTTGTTCCCCTTGGACTTCACTGCGGCCGATGCTTTGACTCTAGAGTAGCCTCCAAATAGCATGGCTCCCTTCTCATGCGGCAGCAGAGTGAACGATGATCGGGCATCTGGTTTCCCCGAAGCGGGTGGTAGCGCTGGCTGATGCCACATAAACTGCTGTGTATCGTAGAGCCACACATCCTGTAGGTATTTTGTCTGCTGACTCGTATCCTGGAAGCCTCCGAACAGAACAATATAGTTCTTGAAGTATGTCATGCGGTGACCACTCCGAGCGGGCGGCCCTCCTTTACCTTCGAGCTTCATCCATTCTCTGGAAGCAGGATCAAGTTTCCAGAAGTCGTTGTAATGATAGAATGTGCCCTGCCTTGGACTCGAGAACTCTCCTCCGAAAAGATAAATCCCGCCACTATTTCCACCCTGACACATAGCATGGCCTGAGCGAGGCAGAGGAGAGTTCGGCGATGTGATCTTCCGCCATGAGTCTTGATTTATCTTGTAGACGTATAGATCACTGAAGAAGTGAGCGAGTGCTCCATTGTAATACTCGCCACCGAAGAGGAACAGCTCGCTGCTGTTGCTTGGCGAGGCAACCAAAGTTGCTGATGATCTCGGCGAGGGTGGCTCGGAAGGTGTCTCGGTGACTTTCAAGAACTGCTCCTGCTGCTTCTGATATTCGGCGAGAATTGCGTCAAGGTCGGCCTCATCTTCGATATCTGAATCATCTTTGTTCTTTGCAGATTTCTTCTTTTCTGATTTGGCGGACTTCTTGCTTGCCTTCTCTGCCTTCTTCGCTTTAAGAGCGGCCTTATCCTTTTTCTTGTCTTTGGCCATCGTCGAAAGTGCGTAGTTGATGTTCCGAACGAAAGTCTATATTTGCTGCGATATTGACCCACCATCGGTGTTCGGGAAGTGGAGCTTCGGAAGCGTGCCTTCCTACTTCAGCTTCACCTTGCCCGCCAAGACATAAACACGAACAACCACATTACCTCACCCATGAACATTCTTCGAAGAAGAATGTCGTCAATCGCAGTCGCTCCGGCGAAGATCGTGAGCGAAAAGAGCCATCAAGTTGCTGGCAGGTCTTCTCATTCCAGCATCTTCGAAAGTCATGCTAACCACGACGGCAGGCAAGCTGAGCATAACCGAGCACTTCTTTGACGTGCCTAAAGACTACAGTAAACCAGAAGCCGGTACAATCCGTGTCTTCGGACGTAGTGTTCGCAAACACGAGAATCCAGTGGTCCCCAAACCTGAAGCGGAACGCAAGACGGCATCTCAGCTCCCATGGATCGTCTATCTCAACGGCGGTCCAGGTCTAGAATGCCGCCCTCCACACCACTATCCCTTCGTTCATCGACTTCTTGATGCCGGATACCAAGCTTTCTTCCTCGATCAACGAGGTACAGGTCTCTCCACTCCTGTCACAGCATCCACATTAGGACTCCGCGGCTACAACGACGTCCAAGCCGAGTACTTGAAGCTTTATCGCGCAGACAACATCGTACGAGACTGTGAAGCAATCCGTCAAGCCCTCACAGCAGACTATCCTCCCGAAAAGCAGAAATGGAGCACAATCGGACAATCCTTCGGCGGCTTCTGTACCATCACCTATCTATCCTTCTACCCTGAAGGTCTTCGAGAGTCATTCCTCTTTGGCGGTCTGCAGCCACTCGTCTCAACGCCAGACGATGTCTACAGACGTCTATACCGCAAAGTCGCAGAACGAAACAAAGCCTACTACGCCAAATACCCCGAAGACGTAAAACGGGTCAAGAACATCCTCACATACCTTTCCCGTTTCGGCGACGGCAAGATCAAACTGCCCTCCGAAGGAACCCTCACCCGAAGACGCTTCCTAGCCATGGGAATCGCACTAGGAATGCACAGCGGACTTGACAGCGTGCATGATATTGTGCAACGAGCAAATAACGACATTGAACTTTTTGGACACCTGACGCGCGGAACATTAGCGGCAATCGACTCTTCCTCTCCGTTCGATAATCATCTCATTTATGCCATTCTGCACGAACCCATATACTGTTCAGGTCCGAACAAAGGCGCACCGAACTGGTCCGCGCATCGATTACAATCCGAATATCCCGAATTCAGCATCGACGATCGCAAAGACGATTCCGAACCAATCTACTTCACGGGCGAGATGGTATTTCCTTGGATGTTCGAAGACTACGCCGAACTGCGCAAAGTCCAAGATGTAGCGGAACGCATCGCGAAGGAAGAAAATTGGCCGGCCTTGTTCGATGAGGAACAATTGCAGAAGAATGAAGTTCCAGTATATGCTGCGAGTTATGTGGAAGATATGTACGTGGATTTTGACCTTGCAAGTGAAACGGCGAAGAAGATCAAGGGGGCCAAAGTGTTTACGACGAATGTTATGTTCCATGATGCGATCCGGTCGAAGATGGATGACGTGGTGAGGCAGGCGTTTGCTTTGAGGGATGATGTTCTGGACTAGAAGTGCCAAGTGAATGCCGCTGTATGTTGCGAGATTCCAAGTGCTGTGGCTGGAGGGTTGGATTGGGACGACGTGCATAGAGGTGACCAGCGGCAATGAGCTCCAATAACAAGACGAGTTACGACTTCAAATGTCTTGACGAGTATTCTTCCTGCAGCGAGTGGTGCTCGACCCTTGGTCCCAGTAGATCTGCGTATCATTGATGTCTTCATCAGCGACCCCATCGTGCCCTAGAAAGTCAGTGCACCCCAGCTCTCGATATCTCAGGTGCAGCGAGCAACGCGCAATGCACAAGTAAAGAAAATCTTCGTTTGATGTCCATGCATGCCTTAGCTGTAGCCTTCTACCAGCCACTTGCCATATCATATTTACAATGTGGTTGCAGAGAACCCTCTCTCTTTTCGTCCCTCCTCTACAAATGCATTGGCGGCGGTGCTGTAACAGTCAGTCAGACACAGCCACTTAAATTTCAAGGGCGTTGTTGTCCACGTACGGTCCAAGTTGGGACAAGGCAAGTTTCGCTCGTACTTGCTTCCACCAGGAGCGGTTGGTGGTCTGTATGGGTCGGGGTGCTTCCACTTCTCTAGTAGTTGTTTCGTTTCTTCAATTAGAGCCTGTGTTACGAGAATATCATCTCAGCATGTAAATCTTCCGAAGCCCTCCTTCCTTTCCTTAGAGATATGGTTGCGGACTAAAACGTACAGCTTGCTGTCTCGGCTGTGTGACGTTCTTGTTCGCTTCGAAGAGGGAGCGGATGTACAAGGCCTGGCCGCGCCAGATGTAGCGGTGGACGGCCCAATCGAGGGAGAGCTTGAGGGCGCGGCGGTAGAGGGAGCTATGGGAGGGAGGTGAGGATTAGTAAAGTCGTGCAGCCATTGGAGGAGCTTCAATGCAGGCTGCGTACAGGACCTGGGTGCGTGCGGCGGACATGTCGGCGGTGGTGACCGGGCGCGAGGCCTCGGGGAGTGGTGTTGTGTCAGGTAGGCAAGGCGCAGAAGACAGCCGAGAGTATGCGCGCCCGGTTTGTCCCCTTGGTGTCGGCGGTGGAGTGCGTGGCAGTGGTGTTTGGGGTCTTGGATGAGGCAGCGCCCGGCTTGTTCCCGATTCCGAAAGGTTCCTACAGAGTGCGGCTCTTCTCGCTCCTGGCTGCTTGTGACGAAAGAAGACCTGAGTGGCCGATCAGCTTCCTCTTCTTCGAGCTGTACATACTTACACACAACGCACCACTTCTCACGCGACATCTCTCCTTTCCTTCGTTCTCGAGAGCTCCTCAAAGGCAGCCTGCCGTCTCTCGCCCATCATGTCCAGCTCACAGTGTTTGCGCCGTCTGGCCCGAAGCTCGCCTCGACCAGCAACTCTGCGCCAACCTCTCGCAAGCACCACTCGCGCAACGCAGTCATATAGCAGCTTGCGCGCACTCTCCACAGCTTCGTCGTCCTCAAAAGCACTCCCTGCGCTACGACAATCACCGTATGGACACCTTACCATCTCCTATACCACCCTGCAAACACTGACTCGCGCCCTCAGGAAGCTCTTTTCACCTGTTCAATTGCGCCAATTTAGCCTCTCTACGCAGCGATGGGGTATGCAAGCTCTGTGGAAGCTGCGCAAGTAGCGCCAGCACGATATGTTACTGACTGCGTGCTGCAGAGGAGCAAATGGTGCAGGTGCCGCAAATGGCCGAATCCATCTCCGAGGGAACCCTAAAACAGTTCTCAAAACAGGTTGGCGACTACGTGGAGCAGGATGAGGAAATCGCGACCATCGAGACCGACAAGATTGATGTTGCCGTCAACGCCCCAGTTGCCGGTACCATCAAGGAATTCCTGGCAAACGAGGAGGACACGGTTACTGTAGGACAAGATCTCGTGAGACTCGAGCTCGGCGGTGAGCCAGGAGAGAAGAAGGCACCTGCGAAGGAAGAGCCAAAGGATGCCGCACCCGCCGAACAAAAGACTCCTCCGTCGCAACAGGGCTCAACGGAGAACGCGCAGAGCCAACAGCCCAAGCAGGAATCAAAGTCAGAGCCAAAGAAGGAAGAGTCGAAACCCGCGCCGAAGAAGGAGGAGTCAAAACCTGCGCCAAAGAAAGAGGAGCCCAAAAAGGAGCAGGCTGAGTCGTCTCCATATGGCTCGCGCAGCGAGAACCGTGTGAAGATGAACCGCATGCGCCTGAGGATCGCAGAGCGTCTGAAGCAGTCGCAAAACACCGCTGCCTCCCTCACCACATTCAACGAGGTCGATATGTCACAGCTCATGGATCTGCGCAAGAACTACAAGGATGAGATCCTGAAGAAGACTGGTGTGAAGCTTGGCTTCATGAGCGCATTCTCCAAGGCGGCTGTGTTGGCCATGAAGGACGTTCCAACTGTCAATGCCGCGATTGAGGGACCAGGTGGTGGTGATACCATTGTCTACAAGGACTACGTCGACATCAGTGTGGCGGTCGCAACCGAGAAGGGTCTCGTGACGCCTGTCGTACGAAATGCTGAGAGCTTGGACATGGTCGGCATTGAGAAGGCCATTGCTGATCTCGGCAAGAAGGTGAGCATGACGCGAAATTTGTAGGAGAAGGAGACGTATGCTGACATTGATAGGCTCGCGACAACAAGCTTACCATCGAAGACATGGCTGGCGGCACTTTCACCATCTCCAACGGTGGTGTCTTCGGCTCCATGTTCGGAACTCCCATCATTAACCTCCCACAAACTGCCGTCCTCGGGCTTCACGCCATCAAGGACAAGCCTGTCGCTATCAACGGAAAAGTCGAAATCCGCCCCATGATGTACCTCGCTCTCACATACGACCACAGACTACTAGATGGTAGAGAAGCAGTGACCTTCTTGGTCAAGATCAAAGTACGTTCCCTTCATAGCCGTTCGACACATGACGTCTACTGACCATATTCTTCAGGAATACATTGAGGACCCCAGAAAAATGCTTCTGGCGTAGATGAGTTTAGCGTGTCCCTGTCTGTAGCATTTTCCCGTGTACAAAACGTCCATTCAGCACAAGGTCAAGCTGGCCTAATTCACAACCACCTCGTTGCATTCCGATCTCTTTTCTTCCGGCATCTCAACATTTGGCAGTGCACGCATCGCCACGGCCACGGCCACCGGCTGTGGAAGTCGGGATTGTCTGACATGCAGGTCCACAAACAGACTTTGCCAAGAACCAGCATGGGAACTCAATTGACTTCCATGCTGTGCGAGGAACAACGGTCTCCCATGCCAACTCCATCGTAATATTTTGTGCTTCATATCGTGCAACTCTTCTCATCTTTCCTACACCACCGTGTTTCATCACCAGCAGAACCAATGTCAAGCGCCAAGCTGACCATAATGCGACTCCTCTTCGGCGATAAGTTCTCCATAATCTCGGGGTGTTCACCAACATCCGAGATGGAAAGCCCGATGCCACGCTGCTGTATTTAGCCCGCTTACGGTAGGCGCGCTCGCACACGCAGCGTGGAAACAGCGCGCCGTCGACGATGGCGTAGTTGAGTATGAGATCTGGTACTCTTTTCGGTACCCGTCTTTACTTCCTCTCTTTCAACACGTGAACTCCGCGAATCACTTGCAACTGAACCAGACGACGAAGCAGCACCTGGGAATGAATAGGAACAACAGCATAACCACAACACGGTAGACCTGGCATCACAGCGCAAGCAGAACACAACCAACCAGCACCGCGCTCCAGTCGCGACGAGAGACGCGCTCACAATGTCCTACTCCGCCTCCAACACGACAACCCGCAGCAGCTCGCCCACAACGACATCCGAAACCCCCACCACCCTCTCCAAACCCCGCATCCTCTGCCTCCACGGCGGCGGCGTCAACAGCGAAGTCTTCCGCATGCAATGCCGCTCCCTAATCAAACACCTCCCAGCCTTCCGCTTCGTCTTCGCCGACGGTCCCTGGTTCTGCGAAGCCGGACCGGGAATCGTCCCCGTCTACGAAGACTGCGGGCCTTTTCGACGCTGGCTTCGTTGGTTACCGCATCAGCCTGAAACAGACGACGAGTCCGCTACAGAGGAGATTTTCTACGAAATTGAGAGGTGTAAGAGGGAAGATGATGAGAAGGGTGCGACGGGAGAGTGGGTGGGGATATTGGGGTTCTCGCAGGGTGCCAAGGTTGCGGCGAGTTTGTTGTATGATCAGCAGATAAGGGAGGAGAAGGGGTTGGAGGTGGAAACGAGGTATAAATTTGGGGTGCTGATGGCGGGGAGGAATCCTTTGGTGAGTTTTGGGGAACATAGTCGATCGGAAGCGTTGGTAAGTGCTGGGCAGTTGAGTGAGGGATTTGTGTTTGAGGGGACGAGTCCGCATATTTTGAAGTTGCCGACTTTGCATGTGCATGGATTGAGAGATAATGGGCTGCATTTACATCGGAGGTTGTTGAAGCAGTATTGTAATCCGCAGTCGAGTGAAGTTGTGGAGTGGGATGGAGATCACAGGGTGCCGATCAAATCGACTGATGTGAAGCCGATTAAAGATTGGGTGTACGATATTGCGAGGAAGGAGGGGATACCGTTGAGGGAGACGTGACGGGCGAAGAAGAAGGAGATATAGACGAAGATCACGATAGTAATCATCACAGCCGTCCGCGGCCAGCTTTTTCGATTTCTCTCTTTCGCTGTACAGTCCAAGCTCGAATACATTTCACTAGCCCCTCAATCTCCTCAACCGTGTTGCCAGCATGCAAACACACTCGGATCCTCTCCGTCCCCAAAGGCACAGTAGGCGGCACGATCCCCCTGACCACAAAGCCTTGCTGTTGACAATACGCTGCCAGTGCCTTTGGCTCACTCGAGAGTACCGCAAAAATTGGCGTCTCAGGCATCTCGACCGGACATCTCAACAAATGCTTCTCCTCGATCCCCAATTCGAGCTCCCTCTCCACCTGCTGCAATCTCTCGTACAAAACCCTCATCAACTTCCTCAAGTTCTCCGCCAGAATGTCCCCTTGCCCGGACATCAACACCCCATAACTCGCTTTGATCGCCGCCAAATTTGGATAACTCATGAAAGTCGTGTATATCATCGGCCTTGCATAATTGATCAGATACTCCCTCAACACTTCCGAAGAACATAACAGAATCGCTCCATTCGCGGCCATAGCTTTACCGAAAGTGTGTAATCGAATCAGAAATTCGTTTTCCAAACCGAGTTCGGAAACGAGGCCTCGGCCTTTGGGACCTACCCAGCCTGTTGAGTGGGCTTCGTCAATGATGATATGGCAATTCGTCAAAGATCCGGAAGCAGAGGCAGGTTTCTTGGGAGGAAAGAGTTCGTTCCTCAACTCCACCACTTCTCGTAAGGGCACCATGTCGCCATCCATAGAATAGACCGCCTCAACTGCGACGAAGATGTTCGATGTCCCATTTCTAATGTTTTGGTCTTCCTCCAGAATCTGCTCTAAAACACTTCGCAACGCTCTCAAGTCATTATGTGGAAAGAACCTCGTCTCCTTGGCACGCGAAAGTCTCATTCCATCGTGTACTGAGGCGTGAATATATTCGTCGTAGACGATATAATCTCCTTTCTGCGGGAGGCAGGAAAACAGGCCGGTGTTGGCATCATATCCAGAATTACAGAGGAGGCCACAAGGAGCGGAGTGGAATTGAGAGATCTGTTTTTCGAGGTCTTCGGCGTAAGTGCTGTTGCCATCCAGGAGTCGGGAGCCGCCGGAGCCGAGATGGGAGGTCAAGATGGGATCTTGAGACAGTTCTTGCAAGTATGCATTTCGCAGATTGGGACAGGTGGCGAGGGAGAGGAAGTCGTTGCTAGAGAAGTCGGCTGTGGTTGAAGGGAAGGTGGTGAGTTTGCGGATTGTGTGGTTCTTCTTCCGCTTTGCGAGTGTTGAGGATAGAACGGATTCGAAATTTGGTGGGGGTTTGTTCTTGTCCATGACGGGTCATTGATTGTACGGGCTTGAATGGCTTGGATTCATGATGTGTATCGGTATTGTGAAGCTGTGCGGTGGAAGTCGGGCAGCTTGCCATTGGGATTCGGATGTGGGGTGGCGAGGGTGCCAAATCTCAATGGGCGTTTTTGAGTTTCTTGGGATAATCAGCCATTTCCTTTGAGCGGCTTCATCCCACTTTATCTCTTGCCGGGGAGGTTTTCAGTATCGCCGGGTGTGTCAGGCTGAGCAGAGAGGTTGCCATTTTGAAAGTTTTGAGAGCATTGGATTCGAAGTCGTGCTTTCCTTGGACCAGATCAGAACTCCGCAGCTCCTCCCACACCCTTGCATGCTTGCCATGCCGACGACATGAGAACAATCGGTTCGGTCCTGTGGCCGAAATTCAGAGTCTTGCAGGTCTATGGCGCCAATACCGGAGTCGGCAAGACAATCTTCAGCTCGATATTGTGTCGAGCTTTCAGGAAGAAGCTGGAGAATGTCAAGTACCTGAAGCCGATCTCCACCGGTCCGCTGGAGGAGGCAGATGACCAGTCAGTATACATCTTTACCTTCTCTGCTCACTGTACAAGCCATCTGACTCCTTGATAGTCACAACAAATCTTTCAATGGCAACATTGTTGACTCGAAATGTCTCTTCCAGTTCGACGACCCTGTGAGCCCGCACCTCGCGGCTCGAGTTATGGGCAGAGACCTACCAGATGCAGAAGTTCAAGCTGCGGTCTACGATGAACTGAAGTCCTACGTCAATGGCCGCCAAGGCATCGCCATTGTTGAGACAGCAGGAGGTGTGCTGTCTCCATCGCCTTCGGGAAGTTCGCAGGCAGATCTGTACCGACCGCTGCGTCTTCCGTCACTGCTTGTCGGAGACCATAGACTGGGTGGCATTGCAACAACGATATCAGCATGGGAGTCTCTGCATGTGCGAGGATACGATGTCCCCGCAATAGCGCTGTTCACTGGGCGACGATACCAGAACTACGAGTACTTGAAGGACTACTTCTACGAACGGCAGGTCGAGACGTTCGCTGTTGAGGAGCCTCCGGAGCGGCAGTCATCAGCTGAGGCAGACCGGAAAGCAATGCAGGAATACTATCAAGCGATGAGCGAGCATCCCGAAGTCGACGCCTTTACAGAAAGCTTTCTTGAATCGCACGAGCAACGAATCCAGGACCTGCGAATCATGTCTGAGGTCGCCAATGAGGCTATTTGGCACCCTTTTATGCAGCATACAGAACGTTCGAAGGATACCGTCACGGCTTGGGACTCTGCTTACGGCGATCATTTTCAAGCTTACCGAACAGCGCACGAAAATGAACTGAGATCGGACCCCAACACATCTCTGCTCAAGCCCGCTTTTGACGGCTCTGCATCATGGTGGACGCAAGGTCTTGGTCATGGTAACCCAAAGCTAGCACTCACAGCAGCGCATGCCGCAGGAAGATACGGGCACGTAATGTTTGCAAATGCGATACATCAGCCTGCTCTGGACTTGGCCACAACCGTGATCAACAAATCTGGAAATCCACGATTAGCAAGGGTCTTTTACTCAGACAACGGTTCAACAGGCATGGAAGTTGCAGTGAAAATGGCACTTCGAGCTACAGTAGAGAGATACAAGCCTCAAGATCGTAAGAACCTGGATATGCGGATTGTTGGGCTGACAAACAGCTACCATGGCGACACAATTGGTACAATGGACTGTTCGGAGCCCAGCATTTACAATGAGAAAGTCGAGTGGTATCGGGGTCGCGGTATCTGGCTCGACTTCCCAACAGTGAAAATGAGCAAAGGCCAGTGGCTGGTCGATCCGGTGGAGGGCACAGGCGAGACGAAGCATTTTGACTCTCTGAGTGCAATCTTCAATTTCCAGCAGCGGCAGCAGGAGGCAGAGCATTACAGAAAGCACATACGTGAGATGCTGCTCCAGCGCGTCAAGGCCGAAGGCGCCAGTCTCGGAGCTCTCGTGATTGAGCCTATCATCTTGGGTGCAGGCGGTATGCTCTTCGCTGATCCACTCTTTCAGAGGTGCCTTGTAGAAGTTGCAAGGACTTTCTACAACGAATCGTTCGAGCCAACCTCAATCCCAACAGCGTCCGCCAGCACCAACGATGCGTTAGATTGGCAAGGCATGCCCGTCATCTTTGATGAAGTCTTCACCGGCCTCTACCGCCTCGGCCGCTTCAGCGCAGCAAGTTTTCTCGGCGTTCAGCCGGACATCGTAGTCAACGCCAAACTTCTCACAGGAGGACTCTTACCCTTGTGCACCACAACAGCCAGCAACGCCATCTTCGAAGCCTTCCTGAGCAACGACAAGACAGACGCTCTCTTGCACGGACACAGCTACACCGCACACCCTGTTGGCTGCGCCGTCGCGAACGAGAGTCTTCGAACATTCGACGACCTCGAAAGTTCAGGAGCGTGGGATACCTTCAAGAAAGACTGGGCATCACCTTCCACCTCGAGCCCAGTCGCACCCGCTTCCTCACACGCCGCGACATGGAGCATGTGGTCCCAATCCTTCATCACCACCGCCTCACACAAGAACTCCGTAGACCATGTCTTCGCCCTCGGATCTGTCGTAGCAATCTGTCTCAAAGATCCTTCCGGAGGAGGCTACGCTTCGACAGCAGCCACTGGACTCCGCGACCAACTCCTCGAAGTGGCAAGTCCAGATGGAAGTGTGATGCATTCGAGAGTCATGGGGAATGTGTTGTACTTGATGGCTGCTCTGACGACCACGGAGGCAACGCTGAAGAGTATCGAGGAGAGGGTGCTGGGTGCGCTGGCTTAGAATTGTAATGCAGCCTCATGCATGGATCCGAATCTGAGGACTGTACATAGATATATATTGGTGTCTCTGCCGCATGGACCTTACTGTGCATCGAAGAGGTCCCAGTCTCGTTCAGGTTCTGGCATTGCGATCGCGGTGCTTCTCTTGAAGCCGTTTCGCAGTTTCACGGGTTCCTCCTCTCTACTTCACGATCTGCTTAAAGCACTCCCTGCCTTGGATCGTCGTCATTGCGTCTTCTTCCCAAAAGTACAGTCCCGCTTGGAAAGCTCACAGGGCTCAGTTGAGATTCTCTGCTCATTCGTGCTGCGTTCTCGAGAAATGCAATCTTCTCGCAATCATGCTCCTTTTCTGCTCATTTCGCCAGATTCCCTCTTAGCACCATTTTCAGTTTCCACGAGTTGCACATTATTCGGTCTGCGCTCGCAGTCGTCGTCGCGGGCTCTCGCTGTGTCGCAAAATGTGGGTGTTCTGCTGGACGCGCCGCCAAGACCGCCATTGTTTTGATCCATGACGCGACCTCGCTCGACGCGTCGAGAACCGAAAAATCGCAATCTGCAGGTCAGTTTCGCATCGAATAAAGCAGATAAAGAGAATCGTGAACAATTGTGTGAAGTCTTTGAAGTGCTGATCGATTCTTGGTATCATCATAAGCCTGTTGCCCGAATAGCACTGTGCTATGGTATCGTGGGCATAATGTACAGCCTTCGCTCCTGGATCAGATCAGAAGCCTGCGTGCATGCAAAGTAGTAAAAAGTCAAGAGCACGCCATAACCCTGAGCTCGTGCCCGCCCGTGTCGATGAGCCCATTATCATCGCGAAACAACCCCATTCTGCGCCATAACCCATTGTGCCGTGATCTCAAACCAAAGAAACAAGAATGCGCATCTACAGCTCTTGTGATGCACCACCCTTGCCTGGCTTGGTACCGGTGGTCTTCTTGGGCAGGAGGTCTGAGAAAGCAGAAGTCAGTGGATGATCGAGGCGATTTGGGTCGGAAAGGCGGCTTACTCTGGTGAATGTTTGGAAGCACACCACCCTGTGCGATGGTGACGTGGCCGAGGAGCTTGTTCAACTCCTC
Organism: Cercospora nicotianae; assembly: GCA_029490675.1. Classification (NCBI taxonomy): domain Eukaryota; kingdom Fungi; phylum Ascomycota; class Dothideomycetes; order Mycosphaerellales; family Mycosphaerellaceae; genus Cercospora; species Cercospora nicotianae. Next base: position 4,242,752 of record JANQAT010000012.1, on the reverse strand, counting down.
ATCGTTGCGGATGGCCAACTGAAGATGACGTGGGATAATACGCGTCTTCTTGTTGTCACGAGCAGCGTTACCAGCCAACTCGAGGATTTCGGCTGCCAGGTATTCGAGGACAGCTGCGAGGTAGACGGGAGCACCTGGAGATGAGAGTCAGATGATGCGATCGGGCAAATTGGATGAGAAGATGCGACGTACCGGCACCAACACGCTGAGCGTAGTTGCCCTTGCGGAGGAGTCTGTGGACACGACCGACTGGGAATGCGAGACCGGCCTTGGATGAGCGACTATTGAAGAAATGATGTCAGTTTGCGCCGATGGAGATTGCGGATGGAGAACGCGTTGTTTTGGATGCGAAAAGCGCATCAGACGCGATGGATTGCGATGGAGCATCCGATGCGCCTGGAGGAGAGGACTTACGATTGAGCGTTCGACTTGGCACCGCTGGCCTTGCCTCCGGACTTGCCTCCAGTCATTTTGATGGATTGATGTGGGTTGTTTGGTTTTGAAAATGGGTTGTGAGTGGCGTGGAAGACGTGAACGTGTCGTGGAGCGCTGGGTGTGGATGGATGTGTGATGAAGAGAAGAAGAGCGCGTTCGCAGAAGGTGGGCGTCGCCGACTTTAAGTAACGGCAGGCGAAGTTGTGGGGTCTGCCAGATCAACAGTTGTTTGCCGCACGGACGCACCTGCCCGCGACGCGTCGCTGATTCGCCAGCGGCCGCGACTGTTGATTGGAATTCGCGCTTCTGACTTGCGGAGTACAAGTACCCTCCACTTCCCACGCTCTTGCGCAGCTTTCTCTTCCTTTCATCAACACCAGCATCACCCAACGTACGCATCCATCAACGCAACTCGACCCATCTCATCCACCACTCCAACTCACACTCCAAACCCGATTTCCAAATTCGAAATGGCACCAAAGGCAGCAACCAAGGTAATTCAGCGCGACTTTCGCACTTTCTTGCGTTTCGCACAGCGTTCTGACGCGTCTTTCGCAGACCCCAACCACCGCCGGCAAGGCACCAGCTGGCAAGGCTCCTGCTGAGAAGAAGGAGGCTGGCAAGAAAACCGCCGCCCCTTCCGGTGACAAGAAGAAGCGCACCAAGACCAGAAAGGAGACCTACTCTTCTTACATCTACAAGGGTACGTCGCCTCTTCTCGCCTCATCCAGCTGATTCTGAAGTCGCATTTCGATTTCAAATCACATTTGAGTCACGCCTCGACTTTGAATCCTTTACTGACGCGTCTTTTTCCTCCAGTCCTCAAGCAGGTCCACCCAGACACTGGTATCTCCAACCGTGCCATGTCGATCCTCAACTCCTTCGTGAACGACATCTTCGAGCGCGTCGCAACTGAGGCCTCCAAGCTCGCTGCCTACAACAAGAAGTCAACGATCTCGTCACGCGAAATCCAGACTTCCGTGCGACTCATCCTCCCTGGTGAGCTGGCCAAGCACGCCGTGTCTGAGGGCACCAAGGCCGTCACCAAGTACTCTTCCAGCACCAAGTAAACGCGACACATGACATCAATATGGCTTTGATGTAATGTTGGCGTTTGACTTCCTTCCTGCTTTGCGACACGATGACAGAAGTATGGGGCTGCTCTGGTTTTGAGGCGGCTTTCCCTTCTTCTGACTCACAACTACTGGGGTACAATGAGATGGCGTTCAGATAATGCGATCATGGGCTGGGTTTTGGTTTGGTTTTTCTTTATTTTACGATTGCTCACAATACCACAACGCGCCCGGTTGCCGCAGTCGGCACGCGCGCGCCAGCAGAGCTTTCGAAATGCATGAACGGGTGGTAGCGGTGGTGGGTGCTGTACAGTAGTAACTGCGGCAGAGAGAAGGGCGAGAGAGTGTAGCAGGTCGCATCAGGCTGATACCCAAAGCTTGATATGAATGCATGATTTCAAAAACTTCACACTGCTTCCTCTACTTCCATTTCAACTTGTTCGACATTTGAAGTTCTTCTAATGACGTTGCAAAACACGCGACTTTGCGCTCTGCAGCACGCAGACAAAGACGTGAGGTTCGCGAACGGTTTGTTTTGATTTCTCTGTCACGAGATTGACACGCTAGGCCGAAAAGAGAAGACCATGTAAACAAGCACATTCGGCATTTTGCCGCGCAGAGGAGATCGCAGACCGAAACTGCTCGACGACTTCGCTGCATCTGTACAATCGCTTCAAGACACCAGAAGTTGCGAACGAGACGAAGTCAATGACCGGTACAACATGGAAGGTGAAACGCACAAGGCAAAGAACTCATCGCATGACCTCCATTGAGAGCATCCCATGTTCAGCCACGAGGAAGCAGCAGGCAGCATCGAGTCTTGACATCCAAAAGCCAGAGCAACTCGAAGAACAGAACTGATGTTGTTCACGCGTTCTATGTACTGTGATGCCAGGCCTTGCCCGAACAGCATTCGAAATTTCGCTCGTCCAACATTGTTGCCCATCCATCATTATAAAAATCATCACATCATTCAATTCGTGAATCACACCGTTTTTCGACTGTACATCATGGGATCGGTTTCCTCGGAATACTGTGTTCCCTCCTCAAAGGCCACCTTTGCAATATCGAAGAAGAATTTGTTGTCGTCGAGCCGGCCACACTTCCGTCTCGCTGCAATTCCGCAGAACCAGACGTCCGTCCTCCAGGAGCGAATTGTTCATAGGCTTGGAGACCTTGCATTTCGCTTTGGCCTCGGTCTAACGCAGCCTGATTCTTCGCATTTGCGATAGCGGCTTTTTCGGCATTTCGACGAGGGAATCGAGTGTCGATTTCGTTGTTCAGTGTGCCGCGGAGAGTTTCGCCCACGCCCTGTTGAGGTTATCAGTAAGTGAGTATGAGTAAGAGTGCCTGGGGTGAACTTACATGTAGACCTTTCGCTGCAGCCTTGAGACTGCCGAATGTGGAGGCCGGAGCTGAAGGAGCTGCAGAGGGAGTCTGAGAGGCGCTGGCACTTGGTGCGACTGATGATGTTTCCGACATGCTTTCAATTGTTGATAGGCCGCCGTACGATGAAGGTGGTCCGGAAGGATGGCCGTAGCCTTCATGTTGGTTGCCTGCGTGGCTGAAGCTCGCCGCGTTAGGCGCATATTGATGCGGATGGCCTGGAGCCGTGGGAGGAGCTGTCGTATAATTCTGATAATCGTCTGGTCCGTGTGGGTATATCTCCGCCATCTGCGGACGTGGTGGAGGAGGGAACGGCGCTGGAGTCCCTTGCTGAGCAGCCTGGTTCTGCATGAAATTGTTTCCTGAGAAGTTTTGCTGTGAGTCTTGCGGCCTCAGCCCACCAAGGGGACTGTGCCTCTGCGGCTCTTGTGAAAACGGGGCAGCGGGAGGCGCATTGTTGGGCACCGCGGGAGGATTGTTCGATGGTGAGCCATCGTGTGACCTGTTGAGGTACGAGAAGTTGGGTCCAACGTTGCTGCCAACTATTGGACTCGGAGGCACATGATCTCCAATTTCACCGGGAGGACGATCGAACTCTCGGGACAATCGCTTTGGACTCTTCGCGGGCAGATCTGGTGCATTCGGTGGGAAGTTGGGTGCAGAAGTCTGAAGAGGAGTCGGTCTTGGTGGCGTCTGACCCCGACTGGCTGTTGTAGAGAGTGGGGCCGGCAATACGTCTACACTCGGCCTTCGAGGCGCTGAATCTGCTGGCATCTCTGAGACTCCGCTGTTGTCTCTTGGTCTGTTTGACGTCGCACTCGGCCCTGGTGCTGAGCTAGACGAAGCTGCTGTAGTCGTGGTCCCGGCCGGGACAGTATTGACATTCGTTCGTAGCTCCTTCTTGCCATCCTTGCCACGCACCAATGTCGTAGTCGTTGTGGTTGTGGTGGTGGTTGTCACAGTCGAGACGATCTCTCCAGTATCCTCGTCCAACACGTCTCCCGTAGCCTTGTTCACTGCCAGATTGCGATCCTTGTTCACACCTTCAATCTGGCCATCATTTTGTACTGAGACAATGTTGTTGTTGGAGTTGTTCGAACGCGAGTTCGACGGAGCTTCGCTGCTGGCATATGCTGAATCGTGGACTGCTCCGCTCATCGGCGACGTGGTTGTCGGAACAGTACTCGAGCTGTGTGCGTTCTCATTCTGTGCCGCTGTATTGGGGTTCGGCGAGAGCAGGTCTGTGGACGGATTCGTAGCAGTCGTGCTGCTCGGAGCAAGCAGATCCGATGATGTCGTATTCGTCGACTGTGAACCCGCCGTCTTGTCCTTCCTCTTGAATATCCCACTCAATCGTCTCCTCTCTTTCTTCGGCTGCATGGTGTCTGTGTCGCTCCCGTCTGTACCAGCTCTATCGGTGGAAGGATTCCGCTTCTGTAGTTTCTTCACCATGTCGCTTTGACCTTGGGGTCGTTGTCTGGGCAAGAGTAGCTATATCGATAGCATGCAGGGGATGCTAGATGAAACAACGGAACCAGAACAAAAGGAACACTTGAGAAGACCTACCGCATGCCTACAATGTGGCTCCTCATGCCCGCCATGTTGTCACGAAAACTGGGACAAGCTTCCATCCTCGTGCGTGGAGTGTGATGTCACCAGCACGCAGATCGCGCATATGCTGTCGGAGCTGCGTCCTGAAGTGGTATGAAAGTGTGAAAGGGTCCTTCGTTCTCATCCACGCATGCACGTTCTGGGTTCTCGTCGTGAGGGGGCCTCGAGTATAGGCTCGATGTGTTGGATTTCAATGAGGCCTTGTGGCTGTGAAGGTCGATCGCATCGTCTGTGTGGAGCGACTGCCTCGTAACAGCCACACTTCCTGCGTCTGCTGTGGCGACTACTCTTGTTGTCGTGCTCGTTTCTACTGTACATCGTGATATCGCATGTACCGCAGAGTGGCTCAGTAGCTCGGTTGCTGTGGCGGTCATCCAATGGAAGAGGTGAGGTCGCGTCGTGAAAGTGGAAGTCTGGGTCGGACTGAGAGTCTGTGTCTACTTTCGCCAAGCCTATGCGGGAAGGTCATAGAATCGATCAACTCAACATCGAAGACGCTGTTGTTGCCGATATCCAGCAGGTGCGAAAACGATGAATCGATATACCGTTTCGTTTGCTGCTTATTCTGAACGGTTGATATTTTTGTGTTTGGCGACTTGTGTGTCGGAAGACGTCTGTACATTGTTGTGGTTGTAGACTTGAATCGCTTCAAACCATCAATTCCAGCAATTGCCAAACTCAGAGAAATCGACACCACACCACCAGGGTAAGCCACGAGCACACCAAACTTCTTAAACATATTTAAACCGTCGTTCTTTATCCCACAAGGCTCATCTTGGCGTGTTTGGACAGCTTCGTCGTCGTCGCGGTCTAACCCCAAGTAACCCTAAGGCTAACCCTAAGGTCTAGCCTCAGGCCCAAGAATCTATGTCTATCCCTATCCCTCCAACGCGAGCAGCAAACGCGCCAACAAGCCATTTTCACAACGCGGAATGTATTGAGAAGCGAAAAGAGAGCCCAGGGTGCGGCCAGACGAGAATTTGCGTCGACCATGACCATCATGGCACAAACACCTGTACAGGTTTAACCCAGCCCAGCAGTTCCGATCCTCATGATCTGCTCCACCGGCACCGTTCGTCCTTCGTTGTCTTTGCCGAGACCCATGCCCTTCGTCCAGCCATGCTTTGCCATAAGCTTGGCTCCAAAACTGGTATGACTGATCTCCGGAGCCGCAGCACCAACGACCTCTCCGTGCCTGACCGAAACAGCTGCTTTATCGAAGCCACCGCCTCTTCCACCACCTTTACCAGCCTTCTTTGCAAACTTCTTCGCCGTGGAGCGATTAGATAAGAACCCTCTCGTCGACGCTTGCACGATCTTCACGAATATCTCTTCCGAGTATTCACCAGTTCTCGAAGTCTTGGACACGATCGGGAAGCGGTTCTTACCCGCTCCCTGCGATCGAGAAGTGAGGTTGAGGGCATTGCAAATGTTATGCAGAGCTGCCCGATCGGTCTTGTCCATGGGTGGGAAAGCCCGTTGGTTGAGATCCTCGTCCTGCAAGAACTCCCGCAGCTCGTCGTGGACGTTGCGCATGTTCATTCCGAGAGGATATTTGGTGCCTAGATGAGCTCTGCCCTTCTTGCCAGAGGATCCAAGGAGTCCTTCACGACGCAGCTCCTCGCGCTCGAGTTTCTTCTGTGCCTTCTTCGATCGGTCTCGATTCCACTGGTCATTCAGAGTCTCCTTGAGATCTTCGTCGGAAAGGATTTCGAGCTCAGCAGGCAGTTGTCCTTTCCGTCCTTTCTTGCGAGGACGCAACGACGGCCGCTCAAAGTCCATGACGTCGAAGCCGTTCTCACCATACTGTTCCACAGTGTCGGCAAGTAGCGATGCACTGACAAAGTTGTTCTTCTTGTCACGACCACTTCTTCGTGTGCCATTTCTGTTTGGCGCTCTGCCGGGCGTGAGGTTGGTGATGTTGGCAAGACCTCTTCGAGCAGCATCCACATCACCAAATCCGCCGTCCGAGCCGTACACGCCGCCATCGTCGATCATGAGCTCGTCTCCGTCCATTCCGAACTCCTCTTGCTTGGCCAACAATCTTGCGATCTGCTCGTCAGTCATCATGTCCTGGCGCCGCTGTCGAAGATCTTCCTCATCTTCCCACATTTCTTGCTCGTTGTACTCAAGCTCGGACTCTAGACCGTCAGAAGACAATTCGTCCATGTCAGGATTGATGGAGTCGTCGTCGTCCTCATCGCTGTCATCGACGCTCTCCCAATCTTCGTGATCGTCGTCAACTTCTGCCTCGTCATCTACGCGTGCGTGCTTCAACAGCTCGTCGTCTGGCACTTCGCGCCCATCGACCACCAGTGACGGGCCACCCAGCGTTGCATTCGCTTTCATCTCAGCAAAGAAGTTGTCGCTCGAAGCTCCTCCTCTTCCATCTGTGCGATGAGATTTTGCATGTAATCATCATATGCAGCTTCTCCGTCAGAGTCTTCGTCTTCTGATGTCATGTTTGCACGCAGTTGGCGATTATCCTTCTTTCTGCCACGCTTCCCCCTCCGATCGGACTTCGATGCGCTCTTGCTCTCGCTCTTCTTTGAAGACTTCTTCTCTCGTAACGCCTCTTTCCAATCAGCTTGGAGCGATTCAATGGTGTCTGCTGCACCCATCTCTGACTTGGCCGGCGCGGGCTCTGCGAACTTCACCTTCGATGGTCTCGGCGAAGAGCTCTGGTAAGCTTCTCGCTCAGCTGGTAAAGGATCCAGATCTGGTCGCGGTTTGCTCTTGCCCTTCCGCCAATAAGGGTTGGCTGGTGCTGGTGTCCAATCTTCTTGAGGTTTGACAGTGAGGTCGTGCTTTGAAGGAGCCGATCCCCAACCCTGACGTTCTGATGGTTTGCTTACTGCTGCCTTATGTGAAGGTGCTGTGCCACCGTTGAGCGCCTTTAGAAGATCGTCGGTCGGGTGAGGGCTCGCTCGTGAATGTGATTGTGCATGAGACGTGGCAGGTTCGCACTGTCGAGGGGGCGGTGCGGAAAACGGATCGTTGATCACTGTCGGCCTGTTGCGTCCTTTGAACATGACCACTTCTTCGCTCGAATCTGATCGCGCGGGAGAGGGTTCGCGGACTGCCCGCTTGCCCTGCGCTTTCGAAGATCTCATGGGACCTGACAGACTTTCGTCCCCGACGGTATCGACCACGAACTGCAATTCTGGTGTCGGTTCTCGCGCTGGCTCTGCATCAACAATGATGCGTGTTTCTGTGCTGGCTGTGGTCGTCTCCACCTTAATGTCCATGATTTCTGAGCTGTCGAGCACCATGTTTGCCACTCCATCTTCAGTGCTATTGATGTCCGCTTCCATCTGAATATTCGTCTGTATTGTACTGTCGTCGATCTCGATGTCATCGTCGTCGCTCTCGTCGTCGTCGAGTTCTCCACCTGTGCTAGGCCCTGTCTCGTCGAGCTGCTGATTCCGCTCTTCAAGAGCAGACTGCGGCACACCTACACTCACAAAAGAGATGGGTTGGTGGCGATACTTTACAGACGCACTTGAAGGTGTTCCAAACTTCGATGGCTTTGCCTTCGCGCCGCTGAAGCCCTTGAAACCCACGCGGTTGTCATCGTCTGCCACGGTTTAGCATGCGGATGTGCAGCCGGATGGCAAATTTACGAACCGCCCCAATCGCTGTCGTCGTATTGTGAGTAATTACGGCGAGGTGTATTCTGTGCACTGCCGTTGTTTTTTGCCTTCTGCTTCTTGCCAGCGCGACCTTGGGCCTTGCCCTTCTTGCCCATCGTTCTCAGCCCCACCGGATAGTCGCTGCAGTGTCTCGAGTGGCGAAATGGAAGGTGAATGCTTCCTTGCTGTCAATGAGCTCAGCAAACAACTTCTGCTCTCCACGAATCTGCAGCAGAGAAGAAACGGCGCAAGAGAGCGACAATGGTCGGGATGTGCGAAGTTTGGGAGTGAAAGAAAGTCGAGCTCTCCTGGTCGGCCACTCACGATGACTGCATGATCCACATGCAGCCGCACCTTGACTGGACCCTGCCGCATCGCATCGCTCCCCGCCCAGCAGGCGATCGCCCGTGCTCCCAGGCACACATCTCGCATCACTCATCCTCCAGCCATCATGCATGAGTGACTCCTCTGCGCAATCACATCCTGAGCAACTCGCAGTATCGCCTCTACTGCGAGCACCTCGAGCTGCCCTCCCGCAACCGCGTCCTCCGCCTGGGAGGTAGATCACTCCGCCCCGCTGTCTCACCTGTCACATGCTCCAACGCTAGCGCAACACGCGCGTGAGCACTGCTGATTGAGCTCAAGGTAGTAGACCATCTTCGACTTCGCAGCTTCATACACCTTGTCACAGTGGCCATGAACGAGTTTGCCCGCTTCTCGAAGCGGGCAGTCGACTACATCTTCGATCGGCCCGCCAGAAACGACGACCCATCACCTATCTGGTGCCTGGGGCGATCCTACGACTCCGAGTATCGTCCCAACCGACCATCTTCAGCAAGCGGTGCCCTGCCAGGCACCTCTCCCTCAGCACATTCAGATGTATCACACGCCGACAGTGCAGTGGTGACCAAAGCTAGTGCGAAGTCGGACGATGTTACTGCAGATAACGACGACGAGCTGGTCAAGAGCTTCGACCAAGTGCAACTTAGTAAGAGCATGGATGAGGAGGATCTTGGATGGCCATCAGAGTTTGTTGATGACTTCGAGTCGCGGATATGGATCACATACCGAGATGGCTTCCCGCCAATACCCAAGTCCTCAGACCCAGCTGCAGGCTCGAAGATGTCGTTCACGACCAAGCTACGAAGCCTTGCGAATCAACAGGGCTTCACTTCCGACACTGGTTGGGGATGCATGATCAGAAGCGGACAGTCTTTGTTGGCGAACACAATCGTACTGCATAGACTAGGCCGGGATTGGAGGAAGGGCAAGAACGAGGCTGAGCACAAGAACATCCTGTCGCTTTTCGCAGATACACCTGAGGCGCCCTTCTCTATCCATAAGTTCGTCGAGCACGGTGCGCAAGCATGTGGCACATATCCGGGCGAGTGGTTCGGTCCAAGTGCCACAGCCAGGTGTTTGCGGTGAGTGCAGCGGGATCGGCTGACTGGACATTACTGATGCATCACAGAGCTCTCACCGACAAGTACCACGAAGCAGGATTGCGGGTCTACGCACGCCCTAACGATAGCGATGTATACGCAGATGCGCTCCTGGAAACAGCGACACAGAAAGACGCAGATGATAAATTCCAGCCGACATTGATCGTTCTCGGAATCAGGTTGGGAATAGACAAGGTCACATCGGCATATCACACAGCCCTGAAGGCGGCACTCGAGCTTCCACAAAGTGTTGGAATTGCTGGTGGACGACCAAGCAGCAGCCACTACTTCATCGGTCACCAAGGCGATGCGTTCTTCTATCTCGATCCGCACTATACACGGCCCATGCTATCGCCACAGCCTTCTGGCGAAGACATCGAAACATGCCACACACGACGGATCCGGAAGCTGCCACTGTCCGAGATGGACCCTTCGATGCTCCTCGGTTTCCTCATCCACAGCAAAGAAGAATTTGAGCAATGGAGAAAGGCTGTCTCAGAAATGCCGGGCAAAGCCATCATACACATTCACGATACAGAGCCTAAGTATGCCACTGGAAATGAGCGAGCAGGTGCCATTGACGAGGTGGAGACTATGGATGAAACGCTAGATGAGGATGATGACGACGAGGGCGAGAAGATATGAGGTCTTGTGGGCCGGAGGATTGGGATATACGACTGATGTGAAAGGCTTGGTTTTCGGGATACCTGAACAGTTCTGCTCGGGAAATGACTACTATTCTGACGATGGCATTTGAGCGTTCTTGCATGACGAAACGGCGGCCGGCGCATATTGGTTGGAATGCTATGCATGACCGGTTGTAGACGATCAGCCTATAGATAATCGATATGAATGAAATCGGTTGTCGAATCGGAATTGTCTGTTGTGAAGGTGAGTTTGGCAAAGTTGGAAGCGTGGAGCGTGAACGCGAGATTGACGCGAGGTCTTGGCATGGTGTTGGGAACGTGCTGGGCACGTCGCGCTCTACTTTTGTACTTTTCTCCGATTTGACTCCTCCATTTAGTAGCACAATCGCAACCATACAACTCCAATGCTTACACACGACTAGACCGTGGCAGGTCATATCGGTAGCTGAATTGCTGACATGCACCCATTTGGCGCATTGTGGAAACAGGGAAAATGACACATGAAGACCGATGCCACACTATCCGAACGCACCTTATTCAACCCCACTGTGCTCAGTGCCGAAGACTTTCTGGACCTGACTGGGCATGTAGATCCTACAGCCCGAGCAGCACTGCTGATCTATATGCCGGCCGTGCCGCAGTATCTCAAGCTTGCAGTACATGAAGCCTACTACCACGTCCCGAAGATCTGAGTAATCTTCTGCAATTTCCACGAGAACCTTGTTGGTACGCATGTTATTCAATACCGTGGCGAAGTCCTTGGAGTCTTCTTTCACAGGAAGCAGTTTTTCGAAGCTGTCTCGAATCAGCTAATAATCAGTGCCAGTCCAAGTGCCATATGGCTTACTGAGATTTGCTCTTGTTATTACCGAGCCCGAAGCATATGCCTTTGCCAACGTGCTGTTCAAGCCTTTTGTAAGCGCGACCAGCTTTCTCCATCTTTGCCAAAGTTCCGGCAAGAGCTACCGGGTCCAGGCCTTTCATGGCGCCATTGATCAGCGCCGAAGCTGCATCGGCGTTGGAAAGCCTCACGGACAGGCCCTCGCGAAACTCCACATATGAAATACACACAAAGCGCTGGGCTATCCGGGACTAAACGTCACCACCCTCTGTGCGCCAATACCATCTGATGCAATACGCGAATGGATCAATCTCCTCAAAGTCGGGCCCTGAGCGAGGCGCCGACTCTAGCCAGAAGGACGCTGGCATCGTCTTCCAAGATGGAACATTCACGCTGATGCTGAGCCAGGCAGATGTATCCGCCTCAGAGAAGTCTTGGAGAGCCTTCTGACGACTCCTCGTGCTTTCATTGGTCTCCAGAACGCGATATCTCGTCTTGCATCTCGGATTCTGCTTGAGGTATTCGTGAAGTGGCTGCAGGATGCTATCTATGGTAACAGCATCCTACAACGATATCAGCAGCGTTCCGACTAGCTCGGCCTATTTACACACCCTCTTGAGATCACCCGACATAAGCGATAAGATGTCCATCCTGTCAGATTTCTGAGATGGTGATCTTGCGATATTGTGCCGCCGAAAGACCGCACGTTCAAAGCGTGGCGGGACCTGCCTGTTCTTGAAGGCCTCTACTGGTGATCGGGCTGCCGGGTTCGAGGACCTCGCCGTCTGGACCAACACTTCTTGACGTATGCAGCTGCAGGTTGCACGCGCCATAGACTCCCATTCGACTGCGTGCTACATGTTGCTCACGAAACTTGGATATTCATGGAAAATTGCACGCTTGCCATCTTAAGGTTGCGCTAAAAAGTCGCGCGGTCATTCCTTGGCTAATTCCGGACGTGGAGGAGCAAGCTTCGCAGTATATTCTGCGCAGATAAAGACAGTGACTATCATGCGTCCCTTCGTCACCGGCGATGATCTTCCAGCGCAAAACCAGCCGCAGGATCGAGCCAGAAACAGCTTTACACGTCCAGGTCTTCACAGCTCGATCGCAATGATTGTCAAGGGATCCTACGCCACCAGCACTGGATCTTGCGAATCGAATACAGCAGTGCACGCGAATCTCCGTGATCTGTCGTGTCCACGGTCGCTATTGTGCTGATCTCCGGATGCAGTCATACGCGCCATCATGATCGGACGTCATCGACAAGTTAACATCATCGCCGTGTGATGTAGCAGGATGGCAAAACAGAGCGCATAAAAAGGCTGGATGAAACACTTGTGGTCAGCCGCACAGCCCAACGGCTTTCACGAATCAACAGCTCTTCATCATGGCTCCATCAAGAATATCCGTCTCCCCGTCCAGGGACTACGAGTATCAGGATGCAGAAAACATGTCGCAAGGCTGCTCGATGGACGACTCATGTTCTGAGCCAACCATGCCCTTTGCAGACAAAGAAGCTTACTTGACAAAATGCCATTGGTTCGGAAGCATTATGTTCAACGCGATTCTCGCTGAACGACTATTTCGCAATACTTCGGCGACTTCAAAAGCCGATTTGGATGTACGATGACAAGAAACCCGGAATGTGCTGTACTGACAGTCGACGAACAGTTCGAGCTCAAAGCTATGCTCTATGATTTCCCATTTGCTCAATGTCTGCAAGACTTGTCTGCGATCGATGATTTCGAGCTACCGAGATATGGGACAAGTTCTACGAGCGCTTTGGTAAAAGCAGTCGAAACCAAAATCGGCATCATCATTCAGCGTGGCGACGCTACTGTGAGACAGCAGATGGTACAACTCTTACAATCAGGTGGAACTGCGGAATCCGCATTTTCGACAGTGTCTGGATCGTCGCAGGCGTCACATGTGCAGCAACAGCAATCGAATGGTGTGCCTGAACGTGACATGAAACAATCAGCGATGTATACGATGAGATTGAACGAATGGTGTGCGAAGAGGAACAAGCTCATATTGTACACCTATACACAATTATCTGTGGAGCCTCCGCAATGGAAAGCTGTCGTGGCTATCGATGGAAAGCAACATACAGGCTATGGTAAGAATAAGAAAATGGCGCACCACACGGCGTCCATTGAGGCATGTAGGGACCAGGAAATCAAGGTCTGATAGCGCTGCGAATATCACATGCAAAAAGGCAGCGCAGTACAACTAATTCTGGAGTACGTGATGTCATGGCAATGGGTGCGATGCATATAAGGCAAGCTATGTGCTTCATGAAATTTGTCCTTCCGCAGAACTTTGTGAGCGTCGTGACCTGCGACCATGGCGGAGCTGAGCGGACGCAACCGGTCCTTGGACGAGTCCCTCGCAGATCTATACGATGGCATCACCCTGCTTTCGTACATCCAGCATGCTAAAGGGAACCCGCAAACCTTGCACGGCAACGACAATACAACCTTCGGACCAAATCGCACGCCTTGGCAGGAGCTCCTGGATAGCATTTGTGTCCTCTGCAACTTTCATCAAGCAGCGGACGCTTTCATGGCACTCGGAGTTGAGCAGAGCTCCCGTTGCAGCCGTTTCTGGGTTGCTTGGAACGGTGAGGTGGGACAGGACACAGATGGAAGAACCCCAGCCGATGCACGGAACCGTGCATTGGCTCGAGAGTTTCTGGCCAAGATTCTGAAGCTGTTGAAGAAAGCAACACAAACGGATCCTCGACGCCGGGCTGAGATTGTTAACGAGATCGCGAATGCCTCGATCAAGCAGAGCTGACAAAAGGCCCATAACTATCATTCGAGGCTGAAATGCATGTTGAAGCAAGCCACTGTTGAGCATAAAGCTAGGCCAGTAGTTGCTCCAGGTTTGTACACGAGATCATTGACTGCCATTGGAGATGCTAATCAGTTCAAAGCCCGTTGGGTGATTCTTCAGACTGCTGTTCAAGCGATCGTGAACGAGAATAAATATGAGCAGGCGTGTCAGCTGGCTTCCAATTTCACGTGTCACGACGCTTCCGCCGTTTTGAAAGAATTGCTGAGATCTAAAGCTGCAGCCTACAAAAGACTAAACCATTACCTAGGACGTCTCGGTTCGTGGAAGAGAGCGGCACTCCTGGCTGTTACTGGAGCTTGCAAGTTCGAGACAGTCTTTCGCAGGACCGACATCCAGGCCGTTCCATCGCAGCCGGCAGGACCCCTATCAATGTTCAGAAGGATTTATATCAGCTTGTTCGTGAACAGTGCCCAAGAGCTGCAAGCTCCGAACAGATTCTCGAGACTACCATTGCTCGACTGCGGACTGCAAAGAATCAGATCGACAAGCTGAATAGGAATTCACAACGTCCGGTATGATGATCCTCGGAGGAAATTCTCCACAATTGACTGATCTCGACCTACAGACTGAACATGCCGAAGCGATCATCGCACAGCATTTCTTTATCAACAAACTACAATTCGTCAACAATGATCCATACGTCGGCGTTGGCAAGCTCGCTTGCTACTGCTGTGCCCTATGGTTCAAACTTCATCCAGCAAAGTTCTCACCCCAGAGATCTCACGGCCATGTATGGCTTCGATGGCTACCGCCTGGTCCGGAGGGAAACAGCTTCACATCCGACCGAGAGAGGCAGATGCTTGTTGAACGGATGATACAAGCAATCCGCGGAGATATCGATGACCGGATCTTCAATGCGAGGTTTGGCAATCAGAGAGACTTCAGCTCGACGACGGGGATGACGGTGGCATTCTAGGTGACTTTACCTGGATCACTGGCTTGATGCTGGTGTCGAGTCATGCCAGTCAGGCCAGTTGGTGGAGTGGAATGAACCACTTTGTATATGCTTGGCGCCGTACGGTCTTTTAGCGCAACCTTATCAGGTGAACATGCATATTGTGGTTCTCGGAGACAACAAATTCTTGGGAAGTGTGCCACATGTAGCGTCGTCTTCCGCTCACTACCTCTTACTGATTCCATGCGACTTTAGGCTCTCCAGCTCCATGGAACCATCCATCGGTCCGCCATAGCAAACGACTCCTCAGATAAACTTTCCCTGTGCAGAATTTGGAATATCAGAATTTTAGGCTTCGAACGCGTCGATTGAGAACGATACGAAGCGAGAGCAGGCTGGAAGATATTACAGGCATGACACTGCGTGGAGGCTGCTGGCTGGAACCTTCTGGTCTCTCAGGGTGAATGGTCATTCACCCGTCTCCGTGCGTAATTTTGGCGTCGAGCTTCTTTGCCTTCCTTCCCAGAGCTCCCTTGGATCCGGAGAACTGTACCGCTATTTCCAATCGCATGCACTTACCTGCCTTTCCTATTCACCACTGCAGCGCTCGCAAACATGTCCATGTACAAGGAGTATGTCGCTTTGCTTTCCAACGACCAAACTCCGCTAACTGTCAACAGTATCGCTCGCTGCAAGCCATGCAAATTCCGAGTTGGGAGCGCGAAGGCTGTCTTCTATGTGCATCCGGGAGCGATCACCGGACAATCGAAGTCACTACAAGATCTGACCCTCGAGAATGCCGAAAACTCGATGAAGAACTCGATCACGCTGGAAGATGTCGACGAAGGAACTTTTGTGCGTCTCGTCGAGTATCTCTACACTGGCGAGTACGCTGCCGCGGGGCCAACGGCGCGGGTACAGTCGGCGGAGGCTTCTGCTGCGGAGGATTCCGATGAAGAACTCACACCAGGGACGTCCAAGGCGGACCATGATGAGAGCGTCGGTAAACAATCAAATTTGGTTTGGGAATTCGGCAACGGATTCTCCGATGCTTTCGAACGCGAACACACTCCTCAGGACTCAGGATTCGGGACTCAGCCTGGAACTGGTATCGCCTTCTCCTTTGACGAGGACTTAATGTTCAAGAAGAAGCAAAAAAAGAAGACCAGCCTGCTCCACCCTCCGGCAAGGGCGGTTACAGGACCACAACCTGTGGCGATCCAGAAGGTGGCTCTCTCTGCTGAGAAGCAAGCCTGGGAGGCATTCAAGGAGCTGTCTTGGTCACTGGCAAAGATGGAAGCAAAGCGCCCCGAATACTACGCAAGACCGAATGAGACTGGTGACGAAGACTACAGTCAGGTCTTTCTTTCCCACGCACGCTTACACGTTTTCGCTTGCGTTCACGACATCGGTCGCCTAAAGGCACTGACGCTCAAGAAGTTACACAAGACGCTTGTTGGATTCACCATTTTCGAAGACTGCGCAAAGGACATTGCTGAGCTGCTCCTCTACAGCTACAGCGAACATGGAGACGACAGCGTCCCGGAGCTACGCAAACTGGTCACTGACTACGTGGCGTGCAACGTGAAGAAGTTGATGAAAGATGCTTCTTTCAAGAGTGCTGTTCAGGGCACTGAGGCTTCTTTCGCTCTCCTTGCGCTTGTCGTCGAGCGCATGTAGATACGGGGGTAAAGATGCCCAGCTAGCCAGTCCATCTTAATGCTTGTACAGTTGGTTCAAAGAATAACTCAGCATCTGTCAGCTTTTCAAGACGACGGGGAGGACTGTGGCTTTCTAGGTGATCTTGCTTCACTAACTGGCCCCATGCTGGAGGTGATCGATGCGCTGTCCGGAAAGTGAGCTTGAAGGCATATCCTTGGCACTCTACGGTCTTTTAGCGCAACTTTATCCAGTGAATATGCATCTAGCAGTTCTTGCTCGCAACGATATCCTTGAGAAGAGCTTGTGCAGCTACAGTAACAGCTTCCAGCTTGAGGACCCCAATTCTCTATCGACTCTCTCGCGCTCTACGTGTCTGGGCCCCATTGTCGTCGTTGTATAGCAAACACTTCGTCGCAGAGAAACAAAGTGATGTGGTAAGCCCTTGAATCCCAGACACTTCTCATGGCAAGAAGAAGGGCAATTCGATCTCGAAAATCCAGAGTCTACCCCACGCCGAATCGATCGAACTCTCCCGCCTGTGAGGCGAATATGGCTGCTCCATATAGAAAGTAAGCCACCTTTCCGTCTCAATGCCAGCACGAATAACTGATTGACTCACAGAATCGCAACCACAAAGCCCTTCTGCTTCATCGTTGGCAGCGATGCCGTCGAGTTCTTCGCACATCCTGCCATCATCATCCAGCAGTCAAAACCATTGGCCAAGTTGATATATGGAGATATGAAAGAAGCCAAGGAAGGTCAAGCTCGTATCGAAGAGGTCGATGAGAATACTTTTGCAAGATTTCTGGAGTATTGCTACACGAAGGATTATCCTGCCGCTGAACATGCAATCATGCTCGATGCCGCCTCGATAGAACAAGAAAACCAACCGCAGCAAGCTCCTGAGGCGAACATGGTTACACAAAACCGTGGTTGGGGCCAAGCGAACGGGTCTTCTGGGTTTGGTGCTGGATCTGTCTCTAGGGGCAATGAACAAGAGGGCCGCCAATCTGCTTCGAAAAAGAGGGCGCTAGACAAAACACTTTGGAACAGTGTCTCGCCGCAGGCGGAATCTATTTCGTCATCGCGTCGTGCAAATGCGTGGAGTGTATTCCAAAAGATGTCCTGGGAGCAACCCTCCAACGATTCAAAAACACCATCGGAGGACGCTCGACCCAACAAAGAAGCCTGTGAAGACTACACAGACGTCTTTCTCTCTCACGCCAAGATCTACGTATTTGCAGACACTTACGGAATCGACTCGCTTCGAATCCTTTCACTCCAGAAGCTACACAAGACTCTATCAGTTTTCACTCTCTTCCCAAAACGAGAAGAGGATATTGCAGCACTATTGCAGTATACTTTCAGAACACAGCTGAAAGAGAGGGAAAGATGGATGATTTGCGAGAGTTGGTGGTCAAGTATGTGTGCTGTAACGTCGAGAAGTTCCGAAGCAGCGAGACCTTCAAGGAGACGCTTAGAGCTGAGAATGCTTCTTCGGTGGATCTGATTGAGATGTTACTGCCGCGATTAGACTGAAATTGAAAGTAGAATCTCATAGTGATTGTATATCATGGTTGATCATGAGTGGAACGGGTGTGAAAACAAGACTCCCGGCCACTTAATGCTGTCTATACCTGCAAGCCTGATTCGACTCGATCGAGGCATTCTTCGGACCCTGGTCGATATCAGAGCTACTGCTAATTGCATTGTTGTGGGCGAAGATCTTGTGATTACCCACGCAAGAAAAGCTGCAGCGTAAATTAGCGTGGAACCTTCCGCAAGGGAGGCTCGGAGAATGGTTAAGAATTATCTCTTCACCAACAGTGCTCCTTCTCAGCACAACCAATTCGACCTTCTTGACTTCCACCGCACCTACGAGACTGTTCACATGCAGTAAATATGAGTGTTGTTGATGTCACAAAGTAAGTGCGGGATTGCAGGATCGAACTCGGACAACAACTAACGTTGCAAGTTTGGGCGAGGTTGCCCAATACCGCATCATTGAGTGTCTCATCGGCGAGGCGAGGACGAAGTTCTTTGTTCATGGTGTTCTTCTAGCATACAAGGGAGGCCAGTTGAAACCAATCCTCTGGAAGAACGAAGCATTGCCTATCGGGCTACCAGAGACTGATGTTGGAACATCCAAGCGGTTTGTCGAGTACCTGTACACAGGAGACTACGCTGCAGCAGAGCCAAGCCCCCGTGCAATCCCGTGCTCGTGCTCAACCAGTGAGTGCTCGGATGCAGAGGTACTCACTCCAATAGCGACACAAGATGAAGACACTTGGAAAAGTGCAGAAAAGGGGTCGATGTGCTTGGAAGACTCGTCTTTCTTGGGAGGAAAATCTGAGTCGTTTGCAAAGGCGACGAAACAGCCCGACCAGTCGAAGAAGAAGGCAGCCCACTGTAGCTCCACCTTGCCGTGGAAGAAACGGGCACCTTCGCTACAGCAGCAAGCATGGGAAAACTTCGTGGCTGCAGCTCCTCCTGGTCCAGATGAGAGAATCAAGCCCCCGGCCTACACAACCCAGCCAAATGGAGAGTCAACAGCGTACTATGGGAACGTTTTCCTCTCTCATGCAAAGCTCTACATCTTCGCAGCAGAGTGGGACATTGAGGACTTGCAAAAGCTCTCGCTGCGAAAATTGCATGAAACACTGGTCAATTTCAACTTCCATCGGGAGTGTGTGGACGACGTTGCGACTCTGCTCCAGCACGCTTATCAGGAAACCGAGACTCTCTGCGATATTTCCGAGCTGAAGGCCATTGTCATCGATTACGTGGCCTGCCATGTAGAAAAAGCTGGCGAAGAACACTGTCTTTCAGCAAACCATGCAGGACTCAAACGAGGCAGCGGTGGATCTTATCCAGAGTCTACTCAGAAGACTGGACACTTGATATTCAGCACACTTTTGTTACTCTGGCTTTGCGTTATTTGTTCTACTGTAACGACTGACATCCTTATCTGATTCTCCCCACGGTCTCTCTCCTCACATCAGGTCCACCTGAAATCAAGCAGCTTCGCTCAATTCTTCTTAGAGCCCGAGTTGGAATTGCCAGAGTTGCCGCCTTTGCTTGCAGCATTTACGTTCTTGTCCGCGGCGGACTGAGCACGCTGAGCGAAACCTTGGTCATTGCCAGACTTGGCCTGTGACAGATTCAGTAGCGTATCGATAGGTGGCGATCAGTGATATACACATACATTGGCCGACTGGATGCGGGCCGCATCTTCTTTGCTCATTTGACCAGACATGTTGGTATGTGGTAGATTGTTGATTCTTGTTTCAAGTTATGTGGAGTGGTGCAACTGAATGAAGGAGCTGAACCGTGAAGGAACGGTCTTATATATCTCTATTTTGATGTCTCCGCTCATTCCTGCGCGTCTGAAGGAGCTCGATGCTCTCGATGCTCTAGCTCTGAAGCTCTTGCATGCACGGAGCCCAGGAATCTGCACAATCAAGCTCGTTCTTTGGCCAATGTACTCTTGAGTTTGGGCTAAAATACCGTGCGGCACAATTCTGCTCACGGCATGGGTAGTTTATTTGTCTAGAGCAGAATTTCACAGCTGTCAGGCCCCAGGCCGTGTAGAAACCGACTCGACATTGCCTTCACGCCGGTGACCCATCTGTGGTAGTTCTTGTCGCGAGCTTGTTCATGGGGTGTCTGGAGCTGATCTGGAAGAGCTCGTAATTCATGCAGACCGCTGTACAAGTGATACTAACCTCAGCTTCTGCCGTGGGACGATGTTGGTGCGTAAATCCTACGCTCCATTAATTGTCGATGCACGTTGAGTTGCTTCCCGCCTCATTGCAGTTCTCACTGTACGGCACAACTCTCGGAAATCCCAGCAACTGATCCGGTCCACCATCACTAATAAATCCCTGATACGCGCCCGGCTTGCCCACCTTCCAATATGGACCTCCCTCAGCACGTTGCTGACTCCATTCATTGGCTCCATACACGAAATCACAGTCAAGTTCGTTGGTGTTAATGATCCTGCAGATCGATGGCTGTGTGCCGACTCCGGCTATTTGACCGGGAGGGGATAGGCGGAAGAAGGCAAAGGATGTGCCAGCGCGGAGGCAGCAGTTCTCGGTGAACATACGAGTCCCGGTATATGGGCCCCCTAGAGCTGTAAGGTGGCATTCTGATGATAGCTGGAAAAGCTGTGTCCTGACGTCGTTGATTCTGTTGTTGCGTGTGCTGAGCACGGCTCCATACGCCGGATTTCCTGGTGGAGTGTGCTCCACTATCTCTGCGTAGGCGCCTTCATTGGCTATAGCGGGGGCTGTAGGGAGTAGGCCAAACGTCGGAAAGACCGTATAGGTGGTTGTGGATGTGAAACTCGTACTTGTAGATGTTGATATCGTTGAGGTGGACGCAGTGACCGATACTGTGCTGGATGTGACGGTGGTGGTTGTTCGTGCGGTGATCACGGACACAATAGTGGTTGTAGTAGTAGCTGTGTCGAGCTCTGTCCTCAAGTATGTTGAAGTGACTGTGCGAGTCACGCCAGAAGTGAACAGGGGTGTCGACGTTCGAGTCGGTGCCTTAAGTGATAGGCATTTGCATGCGTTGCCTAGCGTCTTTTCGAATGCTTTCAGACATGTCGGGAGGCGAATCGCTGACTTGCTATTGGGAACAGATCGCTTCTCTTTAGCACGCGGAGGATTATAGACGGATGGCTCGCAAGAGTTTCTGACGCTGGAAATGACAGTGGTGGTGACGGAAGTGCTAGTCGTGGTGCCAACGGTCGTTGTGTAGCCAACATATGAAGTCCTGGACGAGTCAGCGTTGAGTCGAATCAAAGTGCAGTGAGCTGTGTCACAAGACATACTCAGTGCTTGTGCTTGTGCTCAGACTATCAATCCATTAGCGTTACGAATGACTCCCGAGAACGAAAGTTGATACCTAATGACCTCTACGGCGGAAGTCGTTGTTTGCCTTGCGACTTGAGTGGTAGATACCGTCACGAATCCAGTCGTGGTGATAGTAGACACGACAGTCGATGTGACAGGCTTGATTCCGAGATATGACGAGCAATATGCAGAAGCGGTAGAAGAGGCACGAAGCGTCTTGATAGCCTTGGAGACACTGCTGCAGACCTGAGGCGGAGGCTTTGCACCAGCATATGCTTCGGGCGCAGGAGTCGCAGCTGCGATGCTTGATAGCAAAGCTAGGAGAGGTCCGATCACCCACATCTTGGAGAAGCCGTCCGCTCAACAGAGTACCAGCGGAGAGCAAGTTAAGCAGAAGTGGTCGATGTCCGGACGGCTCTGTCTCTTGACCTTGTACCAGTATCTGGGGCAGAGGACATGGCTGAGCTGCCAATGGGTTCTGGCCTCGAGAGTCTCAGTGGCGGTCGTGAAGTTGACGCCCACGTTCCTCATGATTGGCGAGGTCTTCAAATCAATCTCCTTTGAACCTTATACACGACCGATCCGGTTAGCACCTCCAAGAACTTCCCAAATGGAGACAGTGTAGGCGAAGAGGCTGCCGTTTAAGAAGCTGTCGTCTCATTGCACCCGCTTTCGTGTTTGGCATCAGGTGGTAGCGGACATGGTTTTTTGCGCTTCGGCTGTCACGATTTGCTGTGCAGGTCATTCACGGCACGGCAAATGCAGCTGGATCTTGCATCCGAAGCATTTGCGCTCCATTGAAGTCACTTCTTCTCAGGAGACCTCCCAGCGCCAATCTGCCTCAGGACGAGCTTCGGTGAACATATTATGAAGTCGCTGGGCCATGTGTGAGCATACAACTTCAGTGAGACGCCTTCGAGTGTGGTTCTTCTGTGAATATAGGAGAAGAAGTCTTCCAGAAGGTGGGGTGTTCCTTGAAAAGCGCCCTGACAGGGTTCTTGATCCTTTGGCGGATGGCGGAGTCTGAACTCTCGTCTGTTCCTGGATAGCATGCCCAGACCAGTATCAACTTCAGCTCGCGCTGGATTCAATATGACATCTCCATCTTCCAGCCGGCTGTGGAAATGCAGACTCCTGTCCGAGTGAGCTGCTGCGAACGTAGGTGTCTTCACAATTCCAGCCCTAGCCCTCTACTCGTCGCAGGATCGGTCCGTCTCACGCCATCAGCACGCCCGGGCCTGATTCGTCCACGGCCAGCGAAGACAATGGCCTTTTTCGCCTATCCCTGCATACTGTTGTCCTGAACATGGTCATAATCAACAAACCAGAGAAATGATGCATCGTGGTACAAGCACAAGCACCATGCACAGCATGGGCCTCGGCACCAGCAGCAGCTCCATAGTTCCACCCTACGACTCCACCACCCAAAACATCGAAGTCCTCACTTCCTTGTTCGCCAACGCCATCAACGCCCGGAACTTCGACGCCAAAAGCTCGCCGTGGAACAAAGTCACGCCCAATTTTCGGGCGCAGCCGGTGTTCGCGGAGAATCGTCAGCTCGATGTACATGAGCTGTTGGCTCATTGGCGGACGGTATTTGAGGAGTTTCCGAATATGTTTGTGCGGACGGTAGATCGGTACACCAGACTTCTTGACGAGGGCAATCTGGCTGAGAAGTATGAGACGTTGGAGATCATGAATGCTCCGGAGGGCGTGATTAAGCAGATGATTGGAAGATGTACTTGGGTTTTCCGTGAAGGGGAGTGGAGAATCGCAAGCTATAAGGCCATGAATGGCATGAATTCGGCGTAGAAGTTGCTCAGAGCAAGACCGTTTGCTCCTGCCGAACAGCGATGAAGGAAAACACGATCGGGAGAGTCTTTCGGAGACAAAACAGGTGGGTCAGAGAGGCTTGTCGACTCTTGGCACAGGCTTGCTCAGCCAGATGGGTGCACGACATGGCCGGGTATGCACATCCGCGACCTCTCCTTCTAGGGGCTGGTTTACCGAGCGTGTGCCACCGATATGACTGTGGCCCGACTGTGGCACATGGGAGACTTCCGAAGCTTCCGTGTACATACGCCTATCATTGGACTTCAGCCTGTGAATGAGGTTGATGAGGACAGGGACGCACGTGGAGCGAGACGGGAGCGAAAGGGCGACAGAGGTTGGCGAGCCCAGCTTAATTGCGGAAGTCATCGAAAGTTGTGGCGGTATGGCTCAATCAGAAGCAGACCACATCTATCTGTCCTCAAATATCCAAGGATTCCAGGAGTAGCACGCTGTCGATATCGACATTAGACTGTTCTATACCTCCTCAACATCCTCACAAATTCCACCTCGCACTCCACTCCTTCCGACTCTCATCCTCCGCATCATGTCTCCTTACATAATGTCCCTTCTTCCCCTCCTTCGCAATCCCCTTAAACTTATGCCTCACATCCTGCTGTGCCTTGCCGACCGGCGCATCATAATCCACCGTGAAAACACTAATGCTCGCCCTACAGCCCGAACTCAGCACCTCCGTCTCCCCGGGCAAATCACAATCTCCATTGATACAAACGTTGCCACCAGCAGGTACAATATTTTCATATCTGAACAGTCCCGAGGTCTGGTTAAACACCGCAACATCATAATCCGCCCCACCAGTCAATCTGGTCTGAACGAATGTCGGATCAACACAAGAATCATTCGTGAGAGAGGTGATGAAAGGCGTGTTGACACTGATTCCATAGCCCAATGGCAATAGCCGTTCACCGCGCTTCGTATTCTTCACAAGAGCTTGAACGACTTTGACAGCGAGTTGAGCTTGAACAGTAGCAGGATCTGGGTGTCCAGAAGGAGTGGTCTTGTTGATCCATTGGTAGGAGCGCTGTTCACTGTTTCCGCCGCTGAAGGCTATTGCTGGATAGCCTCTGCCCACGGAGGCGTACGTATAGCCTGCAGTACCGGAGAGAGTGTACAAAAAGGGACCGAGGTTGAGGCCAAAGTTGGGGCCTGCAACGACGAGATCGGGTTCAGTGAAAATGGTGAAGTTGGGAAGGACATAGTCGAGGCCGACGAAGGCTGTTGCAGCGGGGGTGCCGTTGTAGTACCAGATGTTTTGGTCTGTACATCGTTAGGTGCTGCTCTCAGCATATGCAGAACGCGATCCGACTTGCCTACTGGGTCTCTGCCAATTGATGGAGCTCCGGCTTTGATGATACCATACTCCGAATCTTGCTGAAGGGTGTTTCTGTTCGTGAAGACTGCTCGGCCGCCTTGACCACTCTGGTTGTCGGCCTCGGACACGACAACGACATTGTGCCCTTCCTTCTTCAGTAGTCTGTAAGTTTCTCGGAGTTGGGCAGACGCAAAACCGTCATCGTTGCCGAGCAAGATGTTCAAGCCATACACATAAGGAGCCAATGCCGCTGCGGTAGCAGCAACAGTGAAGAAATGCATGCTGGGGAACTGGAATGACTGATGAAAGAAACGAACGATTGTGAAGAGGACCTACGAGCATTTTAAGCATTGGTACAAGCAGCCTTAGCACAGCTTGAACAAGACAAGCTTTCGATTTTCTACCAAAAGCGCGGCCGAGTGAACAGATCGAGAGTGTCTGGCCGACATGAAGACGGGAGCGCAAGATAAATGCGTACTCGCTCCGGCGTGCAACGCGACTCAAAGAGCTGTTCGCACGCACGTGTCGCGCTAGCTTGATCCTGTACGACTTGAACCTGCAGTTGGCGACAGATCGTTTCGTCAGAGGCGGCATCTAACTCCGAGCGGCGAGCCGTCTTCTGAGCAACGCAAGCCGCGAGCCCGCGCAAGCGCGTCAACAATCTGGAGAGTCTGTGTTGCACCCCGAGCTATGTGCTTTGGCTGATAGACGCGATGTTAGGGCATACAATTGCCAGCAGACCCAACCCCTGGTTGTTTGAGCAGGAGAACCGCGAATGTACCTGACCTAGTCCTGGAATTGTCACGCGACAAGAAAGGATCACCCTTCAGTCGCATTCTTACTACTGCCACAGGCCTGCTCGTCGACAGCAGAGCAAGCGCAATGGCTTCTCCAACGACAGCTCAGTCATCGAGCAGGCCAAGCTGGCAATACAAGTATGTGCATGAGATGAGCGACGAAGAACGACTGGAGTCTCTCAAAGCTTGGGCAGAAGAGAAGAAGTATGTGACACCAGGCGAACAAGGTACCTTGAGCACGGGCATTGGTGGTGTCACCTCGCTCGCACTTGGAGGACCACTGCGAACGGTTCAAAGCGCAAGACATGCGGACGACAAATATCATGGCCAGTATGATGCGCCCATTGGGCCTCCTTCGTACAAAGTGGCGACCACCGAGGAGCAGGAGCGAAAGCCTAACGTGTTGAAGCGATGGCTGGAGAAGCGGCGATTGAAGAAGGCGGCAAAGCGCAGCGAAAGTGCTCCAGTATATGTGCGATGAGCTTGAGCACTGATGCATCCGCGAATGAGGGTTTCCCCCAGATGCTGGAATCGACCGAATTGAGATCTGCACACGCGCGGTCAGCATTGAGCGCAAACACGAGATGTTTGGACGAAGCGCGGCACTATTGTGAAGATCATACAAATTGGTGTAGTTGTTTCTCATCAATTTTGCTCAAGTCAAAACCCGAAGGCGAAGACAGAGCGATTATGAGTGGTGCATGAAACAGTTGCTAATCATTTCAGAGGATGAAGGAGCAGGGAAGGCGACTTACCTGGCGATTGGTGCGATCCAGGTTCTGGTGGCAGTGATAGCAGTGGTGTAACCACTTGGAGCAGTGCAGGCGAGCCAGAGCAGAGCACAAGCTTCGTAATCGAGGCGGAAACAGGGGAACAGAATCTCAAATGGCGTCTTCGCCAAACCCCATACCTTCCCTCCAACCAGCTTTCTCTTTGAGCACTTTCTTGCGCTCTTCTCTCCACTTCTTGTCCCATGCCTCAATCTTCCCACCTAGCACGTCCACATTGCCAGGTGTGAGCATGATGACGCCTCTGGACACGATGAAGTCCTTCAGTATGAGCTTCGCGCCAATAGGCAGAGTGATGTCCAATTTGTTGATCTTGGTCATTTCGAAAGCGTATGCTTTACTGCCTTTCGCATCTTGCAGCAACAATTTATGTGGACCACCTTTTTCGGCCGAGTTTGCCGGCGGGTTCATGTCTGTGTTGTCCTCTTCATCAGGAACGACGCGTATGACTTCGTGACCTTTGCGCATTTCGCCTCGTTCCTCCATTTCAATGGCCTCGACCTGGCTCCATCTGCTGCGACCAATGTCTTCGATGTCGAGGACCTGCACGGGCACCGGGCCAGGCACGCGCAGCTCTTGCACTTCCGGACTAGCCACTCCCGCAGGGAAGCATGAAGCTGCACTGGTTTGCAGGGTGGATGTGAAGTCTGTGGTCAGAAGACGCGACTCGGCGGATTTCTGCTGCACAATGGGTGGAGTTTGAAGTTTGATAGACGGCTTGTAAGATTGCAGCCATTGTGCAGTGGGCATCAGTGACTTGAAGGTGAGATAAGTGCGTATGGCGTTGACTGCAGCGTCAGCCATGGTTGGTTGCCTCACATCTTTGTTGTTTGGGTGTTGCAGAAAAGGAAGAGAAATTCGGAAATGGAAAGCGCGCCTTTCACAAGCTGCCAAGACCGGTAGTTCTAGCTGTCCTCCCACGTCACCAATAGGCCCTCCTTCTCCAGAGTATCACTGGATACACAAGACCCGTATCACCATGTCAGTCGCATCGCCTCGTCCATCGGTATCTCTGTCCTCTCGCCGCACATCAATCGACACAACTACATCCACTACTTCGAAAACAGCATCCCAAGCCGCCGAACGAGGCTCTCTCCGCCGCAACCGCGCAGCTCTCCGAGATTACTACAACCTCAAAACCACTTCTCCTGCTGGCGCTCAAGAGCTTTTCACACCTATCACGCCTTCTCTCGACCCCGACCAGGAATCTGAACTCGACAAACCCGGCTTCGAGCCTGAACAATATGTCCAGAACCTCCTCACTACCGAAGACCTCTACGGCGTGCTCCGCATCGAAGCTAGTCTTGTCTCCGATATCCGGAATCTAGATGGAGAGAAAAAAGCGCTGGTATATGATAACTATTCAAAGCTCATAACAGCCACGGACACGATCAAAGCTATGAGGGAGAAGATGGATCCCATGATGCCGGGCACGAGTACACTGGGACCAGCGATTGGACATATTGCTGAAACTGCGGCGGGGCTGAAGAGGGAGATGAGAGAAGCGAGTGCGGGTGGAGAGGTCGCGAAAGTCGAACAGAGGAGGAAGCAGCAGGAGTGTGTGAGGTGGGTTTTGGGAAGTCCGGACAGGTTGAGGGATCTGAAGAGAGAGGGGAGAGATGAGGAAGCGGACGAAGAATGGGATAAAATCAGCAGAGTGTTGGAAGGATGGAAGGGCGTCAAAGGTGTTGAAGGGGTGAAGAGGGCTTGCCTGGAGGTGCTGGAAGAGAGTGACGAAGGATGAAGCGCGTTATCTGGACGACTGACTGCATTTCACGACTGCTCTGGAACCGTCGACACGAGTATGACGACTTGAGCGCTCCATGCCTCTACTGCCCAAGAGTTCTGGACACGATCCGACATGCGACTAAGATCTAGCATCGCTACTGACATCTAGCTCACTTTCCTGCCTTACACGCCGTGAGGCGGCGAACGTAGCACATTCCCGATCTGAAATGGGCTTCCAATCTCGTCACAATGAGCCGCTTGGGTTGATGAATGTCCCTTGCTGGGAAGTATACTCGATTCGGTCGTTTCCTAATGCACGGAGCGTGGGAAGACCGCGGCGAGTGACTCTGATTGCCTCCATGATTGCCTCCATTGGGGACCAAAAGATTGTTCTCAAGCTCATGATCGTCTGGCCCTTTGGACATCGCAGACTATTCGGAGAAAGTGTAGTGTGTCACAGCCGCAGACTAGGAAGTCGTTGCGCTGGACGTTGGCCGAGCGTGACCTATCCACATGAAACGGCGCTCTGTTCTTGGCTGCCAGATTTGATCTTGGAAGCTTGGATTATCACGCCGATACGGTAGCATTCACCTGCCGAACGGGGAATCGATTCACTATCTCACGATTCGGATCATGCTCGTGATACGGTCGGGTATCGGCCACTCGTATGCATTGATTGCAAAAACTTTGTTCCGATTTTCCTTACCCCAGCTAGTTGGTGGAGGTGAGGGGCGGATATTGACTACGCTCCAGTATGATCTCCCAAGATAAATTGCATTGTATACTGAGGGCATGTAGATAGCCGATAACCGTATACCATGGCGAACAGTAACGAAGACAAACGCTGGAAACGTGCTCGCCGTTCGAGGCACATTATATCAAAGACATGAGCTGGGTGGGAATCGTCACCATGCATGTGAAGGGCAAGTGTACCTGCAGATCTGGCGGCGCCCTCATCTCGAAGCGAGCGAATCGTTGGAGCTTGGCGGTTTAGCTCACAACCCCTGCCACGCGCCAGGAGTCGTTTGCGCGACGCTTTTGCGACGAGAATACGACCTCTTCCACCGCCGTATCGCAACACTGCGTCTTCACGCAAACCACGCTCACTTCCACGCAGAATTTCACTGCAGTCACTCCTTTAGCAGCAACCGCGATCCGCTGGTCGGATCGAATCCTCCACAAGCCACCACCGCCACATGCGTCTGACACCCGAACATCAACCATGTCTCGCCGTCTTGGGGGCCTGGTCAGCATTGCGCTGCTTGTCGCAACTTCCCTGGCGCAGACCTTCACGGACTGCAATCCCAACAACTCATCATGTGGTCCCGATCCAGCATTGGGCACGACGTTCGCCGAGGAGTACAACAAGACGTACAATGAGTTCGATCCGCGCTTCTGGAACGTCACGGCGGGCAAGCAGCTGATCTCGTTTGGCGAAGAGGGAGCGGAGCTTGCATTGAACAAAGAGGAGAATCAATCACTGTC
This sequence comes from Cercospora nicotianae, assembly GCA_029490675.1. Classification (NCBI taxonomy): domain Eukaryota; kingdom Fungi; phylum Ascomycota; class Dothideomycetes; order Mycosphaerellales; family Mycosphaerellaceae; genus Cercospora; species Cercospora nicotianae. The sequence continues at coordinate 4,213,443 of JANQAT010000012.1, read as the reverse complement.
AAATCGAATTTCTACATCTTCTGGGGACAAGTCGAGATCTTATTCAAGGCAGCGCAGGGCAATGGCATCATCAGCACAGTCATCACTCTCAGTGACAACCTGGATGAAATTGATTGGGAGATAAAAGGTGGTAACCACACAAGCGCATCGAACAACTACTACGGATGGGGAAACCTCACGCAATTCAATTCAGAATACCCTGCGATGAACCCAGGACCTCAAGATGACTTCCACAACTACACTATCGACTGGACAAAGGACAGAATTCAACTGTATGCTAATGGCGACATGGTGAGGAACATTCCCGCTGGTGTGGCAGGTGAATATCCACAAACACCCAGTCGCGTCCAATTCGGTGTATGGTGTGGCGGGTGCTCCGACCAGCCTGGAACAGTTGAATGGGCTGGCGGAAAGCCCACCTGGGACGAAGGGTGAGTACATATACCTCGCCATCATTTTTCAGGACAAAAAGACACTGACATCTCCTCAGCCCTTACGTAATGAAGGTCAAATCACTCCGCATCACAGACGGGACTACGAACGCCACCGAATACAGCTACGGTGACCACAGCGGCAAATGGGAAAGCATCAAAATCGTCGATGGCCAATCCGAGGCTTACAAAGAAATGAACAAACTCAACACATACGAGAAAGCTCAGAAACACTGGGAAGGACTTTCCACCGGCGCCAAAATTGGTATTGCATGCGGTGTGCTCGGCGTGTTCCTCATCTGCGCAACCGCTTTCGCATTCTACTGCATGAAGCAACGGAAAGAAGGCCGCGCGGAAGCTCTTCTGCAAGAGAAAGAATGGGATGCGCATAATGCCGAATTGATGGAGTACCGCACCATGATGGCCAAAGGAAATTTTGCTGTCTCGAGACAGAGCGTCATGATGGAAGCTCTGCAGGAGCCTAAGCAGAGTCGGTTGGCGAGGTTGAGTGGGAGGTTCTAGGAGTGAGAGGGCTCGCTCCTCCGGCCGGCGCTTTTTCATTTTTCCTTCATTTATACCAATCGACAGCGATGAGAACAGAGAGATGCGCGGAGTCGGCAGAAGTCTTGCATGCGTGCTTGCATGCTTGCGAAGAAAGTGTACAGTGCAGAGAGGCTTTCACGAGCCAGGTGGAGGAGTTGCTCTTTTGAATTGTTCCTTTCTGGGGTTTGGGTAACGTGCATCATGAGATACCAGTCAATCTTTCATTCTTACTATGCCTCATTTTCACCATATTTGCTCCAATCCGGTTTGGTTGAATTTGCTAACAATGTCGGATCAGCATACTACCTTCCATCTGTAGTTTAGGCGTCCTTGTCTGGGTGAGTCAACCTTAGCTGCTGCGAAGCGTCGAGTTGAGGCTGAGACCAAACTTTCCTCAATGCCACCGGACGATTGAGCCGCGGACGAAGCGGACCAAATTCACACAGTCCTTTGGGACACCGCAGGCCAACTCGCACGTTGAGAACATATATATGGCTTCGATCACACTGTGAAGACTCTGGACAGGCACTCCTTACGTCTTCTGTCGAGCTAATTCGCAGAATGGCGATTCTTGCAGCAGACGTGGCGACAAGCTGGCTCGCTCCCACTCTTGCCATCACAATAACGTCCTTCCTCTTCTACTATCGTTTCATACTCCCCAAACGCTCCCCATTCCCCACAATCAACTCCCATCCCTACGACTTCCTCAATCGCAAAGCCCACAAGGCCTACCTCGAAAATGCCCAAGATCTCATCACACAAGGCCTCGAGAAACATCATGGCCCCATCACTCTTGCGACACCTTCCGGCCTTCTCATCATCCTCCCGGCTGAATTGATCGACTGGGTCCGCACAAACCCCGATCTCGACCACCAAGAACTCGTCCTCCAACAGTATTTCGGCAACTTCCCCGGCTTCGAAGCGAATAAGCTCATGCACGATGATCCTGACAATTTAGTCATAAATCTGATCAAGAAGAAACTTTCGCAAAATGGGAGACTGGTTCCGATTCTTAGTCGGCACATTTTTGAGGCTTTGACGGAGTTGTGGACCGAGAAGGAGGATTGGCATCTGATTGAATGGTATGGTAGTACGATGGGATTGATCTCGAGAGCTGCAGGGGCTGTTTTTGCGGGAGAGAGGCTTTCGCGTGATGGAGAGTGGCAGCGGATGACGATGCGGTACGCTACGGGGTTCTTTGCTGCGGCATTCGAGTTAATGAGGTGGCCTGGATGGATGAGGCCTGTCGTGAATTGGTTCTTGCCGGGGGCGAGAGACTGTAGGGAACTGGTGAGAGATGTGAGGAGGGTTATGCGGGAGGAGGTGAAGAGGAGAGAGAAAGAGGGAGCAGAAGTGAAAGGAGATCAAGAGTATTTTGATGCTGTGAAATGGAGTGAGGAGCTTTCGGGCGGGAAGAAGGTCGATCATGGGGCTGTACAGCTTTCGCTTGCGATGGCTGCGTTGCACACTACCTCGAGCGCGCTGAGGCAGGTTCTGTTGGACTTATGTGAGCACGCTGAGCTTGTTGAGCCTCTGCGGAAAGAAGTGAGGAATGCTGTGAAGGACCATGGCGTGACTGCGGCAGCAGTTGCGAAAATGCATTTGCTCGACAGTGTCATGAAGGAGTCGCAAAGGCTAGGTCCTCCAACGATTGGTAAGTCAAGCCTGATGCGAAGCCAAACCTAGGTTCCTGGCACTAACGAGATCATAGCGGGTCCCGAGCGCCTCGCAATCCGCGACACAAGGCTTCCAGATGGTACTCTGCTTGCACGCGGCTCTCACATCGCCGTCGACCAATCTGGCATGCGAAGTCCGAGGAACTACTCCGATCCAGAAAAGTTCGACGGTTATCGCTTCTACAAAATGCGTGAAGCGGGCGATGAGCGCACGGCTTTCGCCTCATCGACCAAAGAGCATAGCGTATTCGGCATTGGGAAATATATCTGTCCAGGGAGGTTTCTTGCCGCGGTCGAGATAAAGCTGTGTCTGGCGCAAATCTTGCTCAAGTACGATGTCAGATTTCGAGAGGGTTACAGGCCACAATCTACCAAGCTGGGGATCGTGAAGATGGTCGATATGGCGGCGCAGATCGAAGTGAGACGGCGGCGTGAAGACGATAGTGTTCTTGCTTGAGCGGCACGCATGGATCTATGATGTTGTGTAAATGTATCGAGTATGTATGTGGAAGGTTGATGGAGAACGGCGCGCGATGTCCACTTGGACGCGTTCAAGCCGAATTTCGCCCGATTTCCACGGCAACGCCCACAACAAACTTCCGCTCTTGGACTTTTGGCACAGCATCACCGCCACGACATTCGTTGGAACAGCCTTATTCAGCAGTTTGGAGACTATTGTACATATTTCACTTCAGCATGGCTCGGTTACGGCGCGCCGCCGCAGAAGGCAGCGAACCTTGCAGAAGCGCACGCGAAGCAGACGTGTTAGATTCACCGCCAACTCGGCCAACAAGACGGAAACCAACAGCGAGATACACGATTCCGGAAGACTCAGATGAGGAAGAACCTGTGATACGGAAGAAGAAGCCACAAACCACAGAAAGTCGGCAGAATGCGACCTCGCAGATCCGGCTTGCTCCTTTGCAATCTTTGAGCAGCCTCAGCGATTTGACGATACAGGATGATACACCGGAGAAGGCGAGGCGTAGATCGCCTTTGAAGCAGGACGCGCGAAGAATGTTACAGAAGAAGGCGCCGGAGAATTCGAGCTCATTGGAAGATGAATTGAGAGCTACTCAGATTACCTTGACCACGCCCGGCGAGATGGATCGCAACGAAGAATTGGCTGAAAGCGAAGATGACGTAGATGAGGAAGTGGATGTCGAAGAAAGTATTTGGTGCGGCTCAGAGCCTGATGCATCGGCATCTGAGGATGACTTGCCCAGTCCGAGTTCATTCTTTCCAGCAAGGCGGAAGCACGCAGATCAGAAGCAGCCTGACTTGGCAAGGCAACTGGAAGCACTTAGCATTTTCGATGCAGATACTGATGCACCCGCGAAGCGTCCCACAGTGAGAAACAACACATTGGCCCCAGCAATATGCCCCGGCAGTTCCTCAGATAAGGAGAACCAAGATGCGGTCATCAAGTTTTCGCCCCTCGGTTTAGGAAGCCGATTGTTGCGCGAGAACCCGATGGACGACCATCAACACCACCTTTACCACCACCTTCACCCACGAAGCTGAAGTCTCCATCCAAGCGACCACCACGTATACCTACACCACCCGGCCGACCGAGCCTGGAAGCTTTCTGGACAGCATCAGCAGTCAATGACTGGAACGACCAGTACTCCCCACAAAAGCCCATTCGATCACCGCGAAAGCTGTTCGAACCCCAAAGCAAAACCTTCGACGACACACCTATAGCCTCACCGGCCAAACTCTCGAGCCCGACGAAACGCTCTAAAGCCGAATTGCAAGCCCGCAAAGACTGGGAGACCCGCAAGATCTCTGTCGCGGAATCATTCCTCCACGAGCTCGACCAAACCATCACCCAAGGCCGTATCGCCGCCCTCTCAGCCTCCACCGGAGGTGTCCAAATAATCTGGTCCAAAACCCTCAACAGCACCGCCGGTCGCGCAAACTGGCGCCGCGAAACAACAAAATCCCACCACTCCAGCAACAACACCAAAGACCCCACAAGAGCGGCAACGACTACGACCACACAAAAACACTTCGCCACAATCGAACTCGCCTCCAAAGTCCTAACCTACTCCCCTCAAGCCGAGACCCAACTCCTCAACGTGCTCGCTCACGAATTCTGCCATTTGGCGAATTTCATGATTTCAGGAATAAAAGACCAGCCACATGGAGCGAGTTTCAAATCTTGGGGAAGGAAGTGTAGCCAGGCGTTCAAGGACCGAGGTATTGAAGTCACAACGAAACATAGTTATGAGATTGAGTATAAATATGTTTGGAAGTGTGTGGAAGAGGAGGAGTGTGGGATGGAATTCAAGAGGCATAGTAAGAGTATTGATCCGAAGAGGCACCGGTGTGGAGGGTGTAAGGGGAATTTGGTGCAGGTAAAGCCCGTGCCGCGAGGAGGTGCAGTCAAGACTGTGGGTGGGAAAGTGGAGGGTGGTGGTGAAGCTGGGGAGAAGAAGTCTGCGCCGCAAGTCAATGGATATGCGGCGTATGTGAAGCAGCATTTTGCGCAGTTGAAGAAGTCTTTACCGCCCGGGACGAGTCATAAGGAAGTTATGGAGGCTTTGGGGAGACAGTATCGGGCTGAGAAAGCTGCAGTGGGAATGAAGACTCAATCGAAAGCAGTCTCTACGGCAGATGATGTGGCGGACAACTTGGCCAGCGTGAAACTGAACGTCAAAGAGATCGTTGAGCTAGATGATTGAGCCGCATTATCAAGCTTCTATAGATGATCCATCACGCTTCATGGTTGTATCAATGTCAGCAGGTCCACTTGACCTTTGTGATCAACCTGCTCAGTAACACATCTCAACGCATTCTATCACTCCATAGCTCTTCGGCTGATCCGGCACAAAAGACATCCTCCCTCGTTCAACCATTCACACGAAGGTTGAAAGCTATCCATGAACAGGAAAAGTTACAATCTAGGTTCAAGAGCTACCAGATAGAACCTCACTCCAGCTCAGCCCATCAGCTTGTAGCTATCATGATCAGGAAACTCGAAACTTCGAAAGTGTAGGAACTCGCTCCAAATAAGCTAGGCAAAGCGAGCCAGATCAAGTCATCACAACACCAAAAAATGGATTGGAAGCAAGAGATGGTCACCGTATCGTCGATTTCGTACTAGTAGTTACACTCTATTTCCTTTGCCTCCATTTCCCTCCATTCTACCCATACATGTCCGAAGATACAATGCTTCCGTGGATATCTCGTAAAGATCGGAATGAGTCTATGGCCATCCAATGCCTGATGCCTTCTGCTCTCCCAAAGAGTGTGTCTGCTGCTGCTTCTGCGCGCTGCTGCTGTGTAAAAGGACTGTGTGTTCTAAATCCTGATTCAAAAACGCCCGCTTTGCCCGGCCTATCCCCAAATTGAATCCTAGACTCCAGGTCTCCCAATGCAATTGTCGTGATATTCGTAATCATCGTAGTCCTTCCCATTTTGGCCAGTGTGCTGCTCATCCTAAGAATGCGTTCACAGATTGATACCCAGCCCCAAGCCAACACCGAGGCCGAGACCGCCACCAAGGCCAATGTTGATACCGCCATTGGCATAGTATCCTCCCCAACTTCCACCGAATGGGTATGCTCCCCAGCATGTGGCAAAGTTGACGTAGTTGTAGTCCCAGTATGCGGGATAGAGACTGTAAGGATAGAAGTTTTGGCAACCGGGAAGGAAGTCCCACCAGTCGAGCCAGCTGCTGCCACAGTTTGGCCAGCACTGTGCATTGGCTTCAGCGTCACGCTGCTGAATGCTGTTGGGGTCTTTGTTGTTGGTAGTTTGCGTGGTGCCTTGTTGTTGCGCTGCCTTTGCTTGCGCTTTGAGATTCTCGAAATCCTTTGCAGTAGGGATCTTCGCGGTCGACAGCTTGTCTGGACTGAAGTTCGTCTCCCATGCTTGCTTTAGATCGGCGCCGAATTTGTCGAAGATTTCTTTTTCGGCATCCGCGACTTGTTTGGCCTTGGTGACTAGTTGGGACATCTCGGCATTCTGAGCATTGATTTCTCGAGCAACAATGTTCTGCTGATGGTTAGTGATGGTTAGTGGAGAGGTTTCGAGTGCCACTCACTTCTGTTGGTACTGCGAGAACGCCAGAGAGAGCCAAAGAGGCGACAGTAGCAGCAACGAGCTTGAATTGCATATTGATTGATTGTTTGATTGTTTGATCGAGGCGTTGACTGAAACTGATGAATAAAGAAGTGCTGAGCTGATTGTGATTGAAGGAGGTGGTTGTATTGGTTGTTGTGGTGTTGAGATGCTGATGCTGATGATGAGTTAGATGTCGGGCAATCTTCAGTCCTTATATCTGATTTCTGTCGCCATAGAGGCCGGAAGCATGGCATGTGAGTCGTCGCTTTGCCTTCCGTAACGAAGACGTTCGAAGACTTCCGCACATGGCAACGACTGGGGTCGAAGCTGGGGTTGGAGAGGGATATGCCTGTTGACATGCACTATTCATACATCAGCAACCATTCTGGGCAGTACTCTTTGAACTCAATAGTTGTTGCTCTTCCCAAAAAGGTTGGCCTTCCAACTCAATTCATGGATCTTGCTGATCGGAGTTGAGGAACACCAGTACCGCCAAAGCATGTTGCTATTTCGTGCTGGCCTGCTCGGTCGGCGTGACGTCGATTTTCTTCACAACACCAACAATAGTACCGTCCCGCCCCGAACCTTCTCGCACGATGCTGGGCGTGGCAGTTGGGGCTCTGGCCACGGACTTCGCTCAAAGACCGAGAAACCGGTGGGCTGGATAGCACCTGCATTTGGGAATGCAACAAACAATGCCACTGAACTTTTGTCAGCCCTATCCCAGACTCCAGTCTTCGTTCGAGGTTGGAAGAAAGTGCTGAGCCGAGCATTGCTGACAGGCACGAACTGCTCGCTGACAGGTCTATCCTCATCGCACAGTGAGCGTCCCTCCCCCATCTGGTCGTGTCTGACTGGATCCACGAAGAATGTTGACGGGGTCGTCTCCAAACCCTCAGTCTCTGCATGACCTCTTCCGACCGTGAAGCGAGGAGAGCTTGGTGTTACTGGTTGTCGGAGATCCAGACCGCTCTGCACCCTGGTGCCGAAAAGACCACAAGCTTTCCACAGCCACCCGTACAGGGAAAGACCACCGCAGCGTTTTCCTCTCTCAGCTGAAAATGCCCGAACAAGGGCTCATTATGCTATTCGTGCATGTGTGCATGGGTACTGTATAGTGATCAGAGAGTGTTACTGTGCCATCACGTAATCCATGCCTTTGCACCTTACCGCTAAGGTTAATTCTTCTGCCCAGTCGGACGTGCTGCTCTGCTCTGAGTCTATCGCCCGGCTTGCCTCGTGCCATAGCGCTGGGTCAAGACCGTCTATGTTTAGCAGGACAACCAGGAAGCGGGATTGTGCCATTGCATGTCGTGGTTGGATTTGCGGCGGAATCGTGATGTTGCCATGTTGGTGCACGAAAGATCGGTGCTTTTCATGACCTGCATGCGGCAAGTGTGCTCTGTGCCTGCCAACAGTGTCAGTCAGCGATCGTCACATGTGCTCCTGCTCCATTCCAGCTTTACGGGTGTACTGCTTCCGTTGAAGGTACTGCACAGCATACGAGCTTCGATCTCACCTGCATGTCACTCGCCTTCCTCCCTGACTCACGATATCTCTGCCTAGGGCAACAGCTCCCAAGCGTGTGGAGCGCCGTCAGATCCGCCAGAGTGCCCCGTGACCTCTGTTAGAAACTTCCCTGCAGTATCGTCAACTCCGATCATCAGACCTCCCCAACACGACAAAGTATGCAAACTTCGGCCGTTACCGGTTCTCGCGGAAAGTAAGGAAGAGAGTACGAAATGTTATTCCACTCTGCGCGTATCGACGAGAAACACGTCTCTGAGCACGATCGCGATACGGAAACACCAATGTTCACCCAACCATGGCCTGTCGAGCAGCCAGATCTCAGCCATCATGTCCTAACGCCATCAATCATTCCGTCATGGTATCCAGCCACCCCAAGAGAATCCTGTACATCGTGCCCTCATCAAGTCAACTCCAGTCGTGCTTGCTACAAGACTCGAGACAGCTGCGTCCAATGCTACCACTATTGCGGCGTTTGCAAAAGCCCAGCATCAGGCGCTCCAGCTCCAGCTCCGGCTCTCGCTTGCTGCACCGTCCGATGTTGCGGATCAATATAATCACGGTTCTCAACCGTAACACTCTTCGTCTACACATCGCAATAAAGTCAGCACAAGCATCTCCAAGCCTCGCCCCAAGAAAGCGAGAAGTCAGACTTACCATATGATTAACCTTGTAAACGCCAACCAACCTTGCCGCCAACTCAAACATATTGTTCCTCAACGAAATAACAATAAACTGCGCATTCTTCGTCCTCTCCTTGATATACGCCGCCACAATACTCACATTCCTGAAATCCAATGCAGCATCAATCTCATCCATGACATAGAGTGGCGTAGGCTTGTAATGATGCAGCGCGAAAACCAAAGCCAGTGAAGAAAGTGTCTTCTCACCACCAGACAAATTGCCAATGTTCTTCCAAGATTTCTTGGGTGGCATGACAGAGAACAGAATACCTTCGCTGAAAGGATCCAATGAATCAACGAGTTCGAGCTCGGCGTTGCCGCCCATGGTGATCATTTGGTACATTTCCTTCAGGCGTTGCGAGATGATGAAGAAGCCTTCCATGAAACCTTCGAGGCGCAGACGGCGGAGATCATCGGTGCGTTTCTTGGCCGAATCGCGCGCTGCGAGGGCTGTGTTGAGGTCCTCGAGCCGGTCCCCGTATTCTCGGACGCGTTTGCGGTACTCAGCGAGGACCGAGAGTTCGACCGCTTGGGAGGTGCGATCTTCGAGCGACGCTATCTGTGCCTTGAGGTCGTTTTTGTCGAGGTCTTGAAGTTCATCACGGGAGAGTTCAGGGACAGCTTCGGGTTCCTTTTCTTCGCCGTCTTCGGAGACGTTTTGCAGGGTGAGCTTGCTGAGTTTCTCTGTCCAGTAGGCTTGTTGCTTTTGGTTCGTCGCCAGATGTTTCTGGCTTTCCTCCAGTCTGTTGCGCATCTCGACCTCTGCGCCTCTGGTCTCGTTGAGTTCGGCCTGCATCTCGTCGATCTTGTTCTTGAGCTCGTCAAGCCGATCTTTCTTCTCTTCAAGGGCGATCTTGCCCTCTTCATATTGATTGCGCAAGTCGGAGTTGCCATTGTTTTGGTTCTGCGCACTCTGTTCGACGTTCTCGAGTTCAGCAGCTATCTTTTCCAGCTCGGCTTCGGCATCCGCAAGAGCCTTTTCATGCTTGGTTCGCGCTTTGTCTGCTTTGGTCTTGGACACTTCTGCAGCATTCAGACGCTCAGCGAGGAGGTCAATCTGTGCCTTCAGGCTGTCGACCTTGGCCTTCTGGCCACGCATTTTCATACCACCAATTTCCATGATCTTGTCTTGAAGCTCCTTGATCTCCAATTCGAGGCCCTCCGTCTCAGACTGAAGCTTCTCGATGTCCTTCTCCATGGCGGCGATGCTCTTCTCAAGAGATGCAGTCTTGTTCTTGTCGGTCTTCGAACCGCGCTGCTCGTTAGAGAGCTCTGATATCCGGTGTTGAGCGTCCGCGATATTGCGATCAATGCTGCCAAGTTCCAATTCGAGCTTCTGCACCTGTGTCTCGAGCTTCGGTATCTGGTTCTGCAACTGCCTGACCTGATTCTCGAGCTCCCGCTGCTCATCTTGAAGTGCAGAGAACTCTTTCTCAAGTGCATCGCGATCGACCTCGTACTTTTGTACCTGCTCCTTCGTGGTATCTGCTGCAACTTTGGACGACATGGCGCCCTTGGACACCTTGTTACCACCACCGCTCATGGTACCAGACTTATCGATCAGCTTGCCCTGGAGAGAGACCACTCGCCATCTCTTCGCACCATAAGCAACTCGATCCGCTTGCTGCGAGTCGTCCGCAACAAGGGTATTCTGAAGCACACTGTAGAAAGCTGGGAGGAAACGCTCGTGCTTCGCTCTGACCAAGTCGAATAGTCGAGGGCAGTTTTCCGGCGTTTGAATAGGTGAAAGATCCCGCCTGGGCAACTTGTCGAGACAGATGAAGTTGGCGCGACCCAAATTGTTCTTCCGCAGGTACTCGATACATTGCTGAGCAGCTTCGACAGTATCCACGACCATGTTGTCAAGGGACGGACATGCCGTAGAAATGGCGACATCGTACTTCGCATCGATGGCTCCGAGATTACCCAGTCGTCCGTGGAAGCCGTCAACACGACCAGATTCTTTCAAGCGAGTCAAACCAGCAAGCACATTTCCTTGGCTCTGTGTTGCCGACAGGCTAGCGCGAGCTTCGTCTGCTTTTGAACGTGCATTAGACAGTTTCGCTTTCAGAGCGGGCTCTTTCGCTGAGACTTCATCGAGCTGCTTCTGGGCAACTTGGACCTCCTTCTCGGCTGACTTGCGCTGCTTCTTGCACGTCTCGATCTCGGCGGCTTTGATCTCGCGTTGCTCTTGTAAGGATTCGATCTTGGCTTGCACTTCAGCAACGGCAGTGGCACCAGCATTCTCGCGCTCTCGAAGGATGTCAAGCTCTGATTGTGCGACAGCAATCGATGATTGCTTTTCACTGATCTTCGCCAACCATGGCTCTAACTGTTTTTGTTTGACTGCGATCTCGTCGCTGATGCCCTGCGTCTTGCCCTTCAGTGACTCTCGAATCTTCGCCAGCTCTTCGTCCTCAGCTGTCATCTGCTCCTCGAGTTGCTGGATCTCCCCAGTGAGGCGCTCGACGTCATCAGCAGCCTGCCTTGACAGATTTGTCGCCTGGGAGATTTCGAATTTGGAGGTCTCGCGAGTCTTCTCAGACTTCTTCTCCTTGTTCTTGAGGTGTTTCTTCTTTTCCTCGATCTTGACACCAGCCTTGTCCATCTCGTCGACTTGCTTCTTCACAGCGGCCAGCTCCTTCTCCATCTTGTCATAGACTTTGGACTCGCTTTTGTGTTGCTTCTCGACAGCCTTGATTTCTGTCTCAGCCTCCTGATGTCTGCCAAGCTCTTCATTTAGCTCTCCTTGGACTTGAGCGATTGCTTCTTCCGACACCTGGATATTGTCGGAGCACTCAGCGATATAGACCTGGTACAGTGCCGACTGCTTTGACGCAAGCTCGTTCTCATCGCGCAAATATGCCAGCGCCTTCTCTTTCTTGTCTTCCAGCCCGTTCTTCTCCTTCTCCACGTGCTGAACTCGCGTACTCTTCTCAAGACACACCTCGTTCAGAGTCTCGGTCTCCGTTGCCGCCTCTTCGATAGGAGTCTTGTACTTGGACGTGCCGATAATATCCTCAAGATATTCCAGCAATCCGTCATCGTGCTCGTTGGCTGCCTTTGGCTTCATCTGTGCAATCGATTCGACTTCACCCTGCAGAATCAGGAAACGCTTGTGATCCAAGTCGATTCCCCTATCTTTGAGCAATGTCGTGACCGTGGTAAAGTCGGATGTCTTCCCGTTGATGTAGTATTTGCTACTGTTGTTCTTGAAGGCTCGTCTCGAAACGACCAATTCTGAATCGAGAACAACTTCTGAGCCTCCTCCTGGCAAATCCATAACCATCTGGAAATGCACTTCGACCTCGCAGTAGTCCAGATCTGGGTATTGCGCACTGTTGTGAATCAATGCAGAGATCTTGCCCTGCCTCATCTTGCTCGCACGGAAACCAAAGACGAATAAAAGTGAATCGATCACATTGCTCTTGCCAGATCCATTGGGTCCGACAACTGAGGAGAACGAAGAGTGAAAAGGACCGACTCTCTGCTGTCCCGCATAAGACTTGAAGTTGGTGAGCGTGAGCCAGGTTATTGTCATCCGTGGCTTTTGCTCCACAGGTTCTTGCGACACGGGCACACCCAGCGCTCTCCGCTTAACCACAATGTCCATTGGTCTCTCCAGCTTTGTCATATTGGCATCGATCTTCTTGAATGCAGCTTGTGTCGCATCTGGACCAGGCGTGCGCTGCGGAGCTTCGAGCATGTTCGAATCGTCGTCTTCTGGTGGTGTAGCTGGACCTTGCGCATCTCCATCCTTGGGCGGTGTGATCGGGCCTTTCGCAGCCTTGGGGGTCGCAACATTCTCGTCCACAGTCACGTCCGTCATGTCCACATCTTCTTGGATCGATGTATGGCGTGAGCTCTGGCGCGGCGTTTGCTCGTTCGCTGAAATCTCGGTGAGCGCGCTCCCTCGTCGCGACGAAGCTTCACGTGAATCTGGAGAATTTGTTGGTCGTGGTGTTGGAAGTAGCTGCGACTCCTCTTCCTGCAGATCGGGTGCAATGGATACGCGCGAAGTTCTGCTCTTACGTGCGCGTGCGTCCTTGACACTCCGTCGCTTGGGCGCTGCTTTCTTGGTTGGTGACTCGGGCTCTTCTGTCGCATCATCGGGTGGAAGGCTGGAGACTTGCGACACATCGATAGAGGAATCGGCCGTTGTTCGTCGCGCGGCGGTTCTCCTTCGGGTCGCTGCATCGCCGAGCGTCTTGCGACGCGCTGATGCCTTTGCAGCTGGTGTGAACTCTTCCTCATCCTCCTCGTCCTGCTTGCTGACCACGCTCTGCTCTGCATCTGATCCGTCGTCCTCGTCGACGACAATCTTCCTCCTCGATGCCATTCGTCGCGCCAGTCTGGTGGACGATTCCGCCATGGTTGTGGTGGGCGGCGGTGTGCTGTTTGGTTAGTATGTGCAGTCAAACACTTCCGACAGCACTGTTTGTAAACACTAAACACTAGGAGGTAACTAGGTCGCGCTTGCCCTCGCGACGTGTGCTCTTGCCCGCCCTTGAACGCGCTAACGAGTGATTGCCACAAGTCGAGGGGCAGTCGCACACTTTTGTCTCCTCGATCTCCATCTGCAAGCGATCAAAGCTTGTGTGAGGATGTTCCCGGTCGTCGTCTTCGGCAGGTCCAGTTTTGACATCACCTTGCTCAATTGTTCCTGAACTCTCTGAAATCCGCCTTGTCGCAGAGCCGCTCCTTGTTCTGCTGCCTCACTCAAGCTTGGTTGTAACGAATTCGCATCGCCATGACCATCGCCATGCAGCCCGCGGAGCGTGTGACCTGCAGCTGCCGACAGACCCGAAGCACAAACTCGGTGTCTATACCACTTGTGACGAACTGGCGACCCGAGGATGCCGGGGTATCCGCGAAGCGCTGTAGCAGCCACGAAGTTCTGCTCTGTCATCGAGCTGCATTGCAGACCAGTCTGTGCGAAGAATGTGGCTGCTACTGCTCCTATTAGAGTCACCTGCTATGGCAAGGCGAAAGGTTGCTTCTTATTTCTTTGCCGTCTTTCCGCTCTTTATTAATGTCACGCTTCTGAAGCTTGAGAAAGGCGTGTTTTATCTCATCACGGCATCGAAAGCTGAAACAGGATTAAACCACAGGTCATAGCGCAGAGTTTCTTGACAGGCAACTATGATATAAGGGCTCCGTCCTTCGTGCCGTGGCTATCGCTGGCGATCACCATCAATTACAAGCTACAACTCGAGTACAACCATACAACACCGGGAGAGAAATGGGCACCTACACACCAGCAACTTTTCCTCGGCGACCCAAGAGCAGCAACGTCTTCACAGACACATACTATCATTGGCAACTGGCATACTACCGATATGAAGTCCATACCGGGCTCTATGTCATGTCCTCGTGGGAGAAGATCGCATTCAACCTCGTAATGCTCTCGCTACTGGCGTTGTGTTTCGCTGCAGTATACTACTGCCTACCACGAGCCGCGATCAAGTCACTACAGCGGCTGGCCTACTACGCTACTGGGACATACAGGATGCCGTCATCTGCTATACAACCTGGGTCTGACATAGCGCAACGCATCATACATGCCAGTGGAGAGGCTATAGCAAGCTTGGGCAACAACGGCATCACCGCTCTGAACGCGAGCATGTCACTCACGCCCTGAGAGGATCAATCACGATCGCAAGCCTTGGAGACAAATACGGAGCAGTTCAGAACACCTCCCACAATGCGGTGACAAGAGCAAGGCTACCAGAGATATTGACATCGACTTAAATAATCCTTGGACACGTTTCGACTATTGGTCTGGATGTACCGAAGCCTCATAAGACAGCATTGATCACCATACAAGGAAACGATATCAAGACTTGTGGACAATTTTGCTAGCGAGCGAATACTGAGTGCTGAAGCATAGGAGGGAAGCGTAGATTTTTGGTTTACTGGCGATTTCCTGCTTCACGCGAATACCCATCACGATGCAGATGCATGATGATCACCATGATATTACTGTTGACAACCTCACTACACACATCACATGCCTCATCATCGTACATGTTTCGTCGTGTCTCTGCATACTGACCGCTTTCTTCGATCGTAACTTGTAACCCACGATCGTCTGATAGCCTTCTGAGACAGACCTGACGTCTCGAGAGAAAGGGCTCTGACGTCGTTTTCGATCAGCAACTTTTGACAGTTTCCCTGGTTGTTTCTTGTCCGCCTGTATCCGACCCGAGTGATCGGAGCAGGGGTCTTGTTGCACCTTGCTGAAGCTCTTCTCGTCATCACAACGCGACCTTCGACAACGAACGACGCGTTTCTGCGCGCGGATAATGTGAACGACAGAAGTCGAAGCCTGTACAGGCAGGTGACTTGACACTATTCGAAACTGTGCCTAAGCATTAGGCTAGTCATCGCAATGAAGCTCTCCGGCTCGGCGTACGGCCTCTGGGCATTCAGCTTCGTAGCGGCTCAGCGTGTACAGCAGCTACTTCAGCAGGAAACTGGCTCTGGCAAGCCGGTTCAAGTAGCCATCATCGGTACAACCTACCAGACTCCGCTGCACCTCACACTCAGCTAATACCATTATCACAAGGCGCCGGCGCAGCAGGCTCATCAGCCGCTTACCACCTCTCTCAATACGCCCACAATGCCTCTCTTCCCATCAACATCACCATCTTCGAATCCAATCCCTATATCGGCGGCCGCAGCACCACCGTAACAGCCTACAACCTCACCACGACCGAACTCGATTCCCTCACCTCTCCGAACTCCTACTCCGTCGAGCTCGGCGCCTCAATCTTTGTCGCGGTCAATCACATCCTCGTTTCCGCCGTCCAGACCTTCAACCTCAGCACGTCGGACGACACACCCGATAACCCCAAAGGCCATTTGGGCCAAGAACTCGGCATATGGGACGGCGACAAGTTTCTCCTCCAACTCGACTCCTCCTTCCTCAATGGCTACTGGTCCCTTGCGAAACTTCTCTTCCGCTACGGTCTCGCGCCTATCCGAACGCATAGTCTGACCAAATCCGTAATATCGAAGTTCCTGAACCTCTACGAGTCTCCGATCTTCCCGTTCAAATCCCTCACAGCTGCGGCGCAAGATGCGGAGTTGTTAGCTGTGACAGCTGCCACGGGCGAGCAGTATTTACGCGAGAATGGCATTTCGGAGGGCTTTGCGAGAGAGGTGGTGCAAGCGAGTACGAGAGTGAATTATGCGCAGAATTTGGAGTATATTCACGGACTGGAGGCTATGGTATGCATGGCCACGGATGGTGGAGCGAGGAGCGTGGAAGGAGGCAATTGGAGGATCTTTGAGGCAATGGTGAATGCTAGTGGGGCGAACCTGAGGTTGGGAGAGAGGGTGGACCTTGTCACAGAGACGAGAGACGAGAAATACAGGATATCAACCCTCGAAGGGGATGCGAGCGAAGAGCAGCAGCGGTTGCAGGAGGGGAAAGATGCCGGAACAGCCTTTGATCACGTTGTCGTTGCTTCTCCATGGCAGTACGCCAACGTTGAATTTGGGGTATTCCCCGAATTCCCCTACCAGACAAGATTCCCTACGTGCGACTGCACGTCACCCTCTTTACGAGCCCTCACCTGCTCGATCCGGAATTCTTCAACGTGCCAAAGGACCAAGCCGTGCCGCAAGTCATCCTCACTACTCTCCCTGATGGCCAACCCGCCCAGACAGGTCCTGAAGGTGTGGGCAAACCCGGCTTCTTCAGCATTTCCCTCCTACGTCCCATCACGAATCCAAAAAGCGGAAGAGAAGAATATCTTTACAAGATCTTCTCCCCGGGAAGGATATCTGACGACTATCTCGCGAAGATCCTGAACACCAATGACAACAGCGACAATGGGAGCAGTGAAGTTCCTTCCAGTAACGAGAAGGAGAACGTGACTTGGATCTATCGCAGAATCTGGAATTCGTATCCTTATGAGACTCCACGTGTGGCGTTCGAGGACGTACAGCTGCGGAGGAACGTCTGGTATACTGGAGGCATGGACAATTTCATCAGTACGATGGAGACGAATGCTTTGATGGGGAAGAATGTGGCGAAGTTGATTGTTGATGCTGAGCAGAGCGAAGCTGAGAGAAGGACGGGCATGCAAGTGGATGAGGACATGAAAGCAAGGAAGCAGGATTTGTGAGGGCGATGGATGTGGAAGGGCATATGATTTACGAGATTACATGATAGAATGCATTACAATGAAATGATTGCACGAGAGCGCTTCTCTCTTGTTCGACTGGCCCTATCTTGTTTATGTTCACCGCATTGGCGACATGGTACAGTATGCAGGGTCCATGAAGTGGAAACCGAAGCCAGAGAAACTCCGACGTGGTGTGATTGCTGTTCCTGAGCAGCTCGCTTTGAAGGTTATATGCAAAACCAATAGACCGCGCGTATCACGAGCGTGGACGATGCGGAATGCGGATGCGGAGGATAGCGTTGCTTGTCGATGGCGCAGCTTCGATCATGTCAACGATATGGCAGTCAGAAGTCAGTGTTCGAGTTGCTGTAGCTTCCCTGACAGTTTGATATATGTGAAACGCTTTTCTATCAGCTTGTTTGATGGAACTCAACGTCGTTGACCGCTCCACAAGCTCTTGCCCGGAGAATGTAGTCAATGCCTGGATTCACTTTGGGCGTGACACCACGTCGAGCGTTCCGTGCTGAAACGCCACAGCGTTCGTATCAGGGCACGCGCGTCCGGCAAAGTCTCCCGCATCGATTGGCGTAAATAGTCCCGACATAACCGCACACACAATCGCAGTCTATACGATGCTAGTCATGAGTGCGGATTCATATAGCAGTACTCTTCGATGTAAACGTGGTGAAGTGCTTCTTTCACGTGGTTGTCGGCAGTTTTAATCACCAAATGTGGGACAAAATTGGGGAATCGGGACCCTTAGTGGACTGCGCCTGCACTTGGCATCGATCTAGTTCCAGACCATGGTGAGACCTCATCTTGGCTGCTCACCACCGCCACAACGCCTGGAGATGAAGACCAAACTCAGCAGATCTGAGCTTGAATGCTGTAGATAGCCGTCAGTCTCCGCTAGATGACTTATCGAGTGAGAGTGGGAAAGAAAGACGGACAGAATACGAAAGGAGACAGCCTGGTGAGAGTGGTGGCCTGCCCGGAATCCCCGATTCGATGCGTGAACCTTCATTAGCTTCGCATTCGGCTTGGCGCGGTTGGGATGGTAGGGCCATCGCGAAAACCGGCGCCTGCTTCTCTCTCCGCACAAACAACAACCACCTGAGCATTGAGCGAAACCTGGCCTCGAGGACGACACTGCGCTGTGTTGCATCCGATACCGAAATTCGGAGCATACCTTGGACGACAACTCCCTCTTTCGTGCCTGGATCGGCGTTTTGGCGCGGCCGCCCCGGATCGCGGCGTGGAAGTCTAGGCAGTGAGGCACGCTGAGCCACGCGAGCGAGCTGCTGCTGTCAGCTGGAGCACCGCACCGCAGTTGCGACAGCACGAACACCTGGAATTGCTCTGCATCATGCAAGGCGCGAGTGCAGTGCAATCCGACATCTCGACATGAGTCCTGACATCCGCGGACTCCACACCATCCACCCCGTTCGCCCGTGGCATCTCCAAAGCTGGCTGTAGCGCGCTATGCGCCTCTCCATACGCCATCAACTTGCGCTTCTTCTGGTCTTCTCCTCCGTGGTAGGACTGGCCGCGCTCGCCATAGCGACATGGATCACCAATCACAATTTCGTCCTGGACGTCACGGCCTCGCGCCTGCGTACCACTGCCGTGCTCAAGGCCGCGCAGATTGCATTCAACCTGGAGCTTATGCAAACAGCGGCCACCTTTCTCACCACCAGGACGATTATTCAGTCAGCTCTGGAGCGCTACAATGATGGCTCGAACACGACTGTGGAGAATTGGGCCGATGCTGCTACAGATTTATCAGCGACCCTCGGAACTGTTGGGCCTCTGACCAATCCTCTAGTCCTCCAAGCTCAAGTCTTTTCGAGGAATATCTCGGGTCCCGCGGGATCCGCGAGCGTTCTGAATAGCACTGGCACCGGCATCAACATCGAACTCCCTTGGAAGAATCCGCAAGGCGATCCCGTGTTTCTGGGCGATAGCCAATATGGCTACCCTTCCGCATTGTATCCTAATTTGACAGTCACCCAGACTGGGAGCGGCGCTGCGACCAATTACAGTGCCACCTACAATGGTCAATCCTTAGGTCTGGCATCAACACTCATTCTTGGCCCTGTTTCGGTGAATGACACCTTTGCGTTGCTTTCACTTACGCTGCCAATTGTAAACAAGGCTACTGATGATGATATCTTGGGCTGGGTCACTGTCTTGACCGACGCCAGACTCATTCGTCTGGTGCAGCAAGATCAGCGAGGTCTGGGAGATACAGGACAGACTTTACTCATTGGACCGACCAATACCACCAATCACTTCCCCCGCGGTGTTATTGGTAATGAGGAACTGGCTCCCCAGGCTGACGTTCAATATCTGATCCCGCTGAACGTTACCGTGGCATCCCGCCATCCAAACCGTACTGCAGGGGCTCCCAATCCACCTTTCAAAGCAGGCGCATATCCTGCTGTCGAACGTGCCATTGTTGAGGATAACAGAGGCATTGATGATGTCAACAGCATGCTGCGAACGCACAACGAAGCTGATCACAGTGTCTCTGTCAGCTACTCAGTACCGCCAACGACCTTGGTAGACTGGGTTGTCATTGTGGAGCAATCAAAAAGCGAGGTCTGGAAACCAATCAATCATCTCAGGGTCATCATTCTGGCGTGTTTGTTCGCAGTCATGGGATTTTGGTTGATTGTGTCATTTCCACTCGCGCATTGGGCAGTGCTGCCCATCATCCGACTACGTGCCGCGACCGAGCAGACCACGGACCCACCAAACAGTGCAGGATCGTCTGATGATCTCAGTCGTAGCTGCAAGACCGGAGATGCGAAATCTTGCTACTCAAACCGTGTGCACGGAAGACGTGCTGGTCTGATAGAGACGATCATTCGATGGAGGGGCCAACGTCGCGGAGGACTTCGCATCGAGTCCAGAGACGATCAGCGGTTTCGCATTCCTGGCAAAGTGCCAGAGAAGAAGAAGATCTGGATCCACGACGAGATGACCGACCTGATCAAGACCTTCAATGAGATGACCGATGAGCTGTATCTGCAGTACTCCAAACTCGAGGAGCGCGTGCGACAACGGACCATCGAGCTCGAACACAGCAAGAAGGCTGCCGAAGCAGCAAACGAGAGCAAGACTCTCTTTGTCGCGAATGTCAGTCACGAACTCAAGACTCCTCTCAATGGTATCTTGGGCATGTGCGCTGTGTGTATGGAGGAATCAGACCCGAACAAACTGAAGCAGTCACTGGGAATTATCTTCAAGAGCGGAGATCTACTCCTCCGGACGCTCACAGATCTGCTCACCTTCAGCACCAATCAGGTCGGCACTCAAGTTCTTAAGTTGGACGAGAAGGAATTCTACCTCCGTGATTTGGAGTCGCAAGTTATAGCGATTTTCGGCGAGCAAGCCAAAGAGAAGAAGGTCCATCTCAGCGTGGTATTTGAAGAGATGCCAATGGAGCGATTCTCGTCACCGGATCAACCACAGCTCAAAGAACTCCCTCTGTTTGGTGACATCCACCGTATGCTGCAGATTGTGATCAATTTCACTTCTAACGCTCTCAAATTCACCCCACCAGATGGCAGCGTGACAGTAACACTCCGGGCCCTGAAAGAAGAGCCGCCGAGACGGCAGTCACTAGATGCCCAGCCAGTGCGGTTCTCGCCCGGACATAAAAGCCAGAACTCGCAGCCTGGAACATCTCCCGATCCGAAAGGCACTGCGAACTTCATCAACCCTCGGGAATTGCCCCACGAGCGATCGGAGTCTCCTCCGCCGGGATACGACATGTATATTGAGCTTGAGGTCAAAGATACCGGTCCTGGCATACCAGATGAACACAAGCGAACCATCTTCGAGCCCTTCGTGCAAGGCGATGCTGGTCTGAGCAGAAAGCACAGCGGCACGGGTCTTGGACTGAGCATATGTTCGCAGCTGGCAAGTCTGATGCGAGGTTCCATCAAATTACGGAGCAAAGTGGGCACCGGAAGCACTTTCACTGTCAAGCTACCGCTTCGACGTGTCACTGGCAGGAAAAGTGCGCGTAGCTCACTGTCGCGTAAATCGTCGCATGAGATCGCTGCACCTGAGGGGCAGCAGAGCGTGCGAGTACCGACCATATCCAGCATGACGGCTCAGCATTATAATTTTCCACCTACCATACCGGCAGTCAATGTCTCCCCTGCATCTAATGAGTCGCCGCCACTGAACGGCACTCCATCCTCGCAGGCCAAGACTATCACCAAAGCGGGTAAAGACGTCAAAGCCAGCAAAGAGGCCAAGCATGACTTCAGCAAAGTGAGGATACTGGTTGCTGAGGACAATAAGGTCAATCAGCAGGTCATTGTGAAGATGCTGGAGCTGGAGAAAATCTTCGACGTCACCATCGCAGGCGATGGGCAGGAAGCCTTGGATCTGGTCAAGACGAACTCAAGCCCCAGCGAACGCACAAATTCGTCCACCGGAGACGACTCGTCCACACTTGTAGAAGACTCGTCAACTTCATCTACTTCTCCAAGGCCAAGAACTCCTTATGACCTCATCTTCATGGATGTCCAGATGCCAAATATGGACGGACTGACTTCTACGAAGCTCATCAGGCAGTACGGCTACGCGGGGCCAATAGTAGCGCTGACCGCATACGCCGAGCAAAACAACGTCGACGGCTGTTATCAAGCAGGCATGGATTACTTCCTGGCCAAACCGATCAAGCGACCACTGCTGCGAAAAGTCCTTACCGAATACTGCGCACCCGCACCCAATGAGGTTGGCGGTCCTGTGGGCAGTGCATCACGACACATTGCGACAGATTCGCAGAGCACGGCCGGACTTGACACCAAAGACCCACCCTCTATGCCGTCACCTTCCGAAGCGAAAGAGACGCGCGAGGGAATAGAGATGAGCCACGTCGAGAATGGCCACCTCCAGGTCCAGCATCCCACGAGCCCGCCGGCTGTGTGAGACACTATTTCTCCTTCTTCTCTATGATTTTTTTTTTGCATGTAGATTTTGTGACATTTAGCGCTGGCGTTGGGGGAAAACATAGACGCTCGTGTAAAGAGCTGTCGTTGTGCTCGTGCACCTGGGTATATACATATCTGTTTCTGTGGGTGGAAGTTTATTATAGCGAGATCGCTTCCGATCATCGAAAGAAAAGCGGCGATAGTGTACGAAAATCGAACAGACGTTGCTATATGCAAAACCTTTGACCCTATGACCGTGGCGGCAGTGCGGTGAGCACGACGATTGTGGCTAGCTGTACTACGAGAATGTGGCTGGCTGAGCATTTGGAGCTGCGAGCTTGTGCTGCTTTGCGTCGTTGCACAGGATGCAATAGGCTTTAGGGCTGCATCGACCCATGCTCCAGCCCTGATTTAGACCCGTCGTTTGAAGCGCTAACAGCTATCTGGACTGTGAGAAGCAAGCCACATTGGCTTCGATTGACCCCACTATGCTTGTAGCAAGCCAAAGCTGAAAGAGAGGCATGAAGGGGTATAAATGCTGCGGCTTTCTGAGAGTGAGAGGATGGAAACTTGCATTCCTTGAAAAGCTGCAAGTCGAAGTGATACGACATTCTTGAAAGAATATATATAAATATATTACTCTCCACGAAGCAAACTTGGATCCAGCATAATGGCTTCTCCACAACTCCAAGTCCTCATCCTCGCCTTCCAAGGCCTCAATATCCTCGACCTCTGTGGTCCCTCTGAAGTCTTCGCCAATTTCGCTCTGGGACCCAAAGCTTTTAAGATCACAATCGCAGCCTCCCAAGAGCTCGTAACAAGCTTCGAAGGCCCTGACGTTCAACGCCACCGCTCTTTGAAATCCCTCTTAGACCCCTCTTCTGATCCCCAATACCCCCTCCGTCCCCTTGAAAAATTCGACCTCCTCGTCATCCCAGGCGGTCCAGGAGACAGAGTCCAAGCCGCAATCGACCGCGATACAGATATCGCCAAAATCATCACAAAATGGTCCGAAATCTCCCGTCCCTTCCCAACGGACTCCTCCAACCCATGGAAAAGTCGTCAACCTCTGCTGTCAATCTGCACAGGCGCCGCATTCCTCGGCACCTTAGGTCTCCTCGGAGGAAAAACTTGCACGACACATTTCGGATATATCCCCACTTTAGAGGGGATTTGCAAGAAGGCTGGGAAGGAAGCGAATGTGGAAAGGAAAAGATTTGTGGATGCGGGGGAGACGAGTAAGGGAATGAGGATCTTGACGAGTGGGGGGATTAGTTGTGGGATTGATGCTAGTTTGTGGGTGGTAGGGCAGATGGTGGGGTTTGAGGAGGCGAAGGGGGTTGCGAAGATGATGGATTATAGGTGGGTGTTTGATAAGGATGGGGAGGGAAGTGTTACGGAGGGGAGGTGGTTTGATGCGTGCGTTCTTGAGATGGTTCGAGTCAGAGTTTCTAAGTAGAGGGCAAGATTATGGAGGATGAGGAGAGGAAGGAGTGAGAAAAGGGCAGCATAGTACGTACCAACTCGCATTCGAACCCTTGACCTGCGTGTGACTTGCGGAGCTCTCACGCGCAAAAAGCAAAAACAAGTCGACCGCACTCTATACGTGTGGCTCTGCCGAAATTCGACGATTTGCGAGTCGACTTGTTAGGTAAGCACGTTTGCTTGGGATATATAAATGTCAGTTGTCGCCGCACGGACTTCAGCCTTCTCCCACTACTTTGCTATTCCAACGAGTTTGGGAGTCGGGCCGTTCTCCTTGCGGTGAGCTTCCGGAGGAACGCTGAGTACGTTCAGAGCTTGCTATCGCGACTTCGTTCTTCTTCCACGGGCGCTACACCAGTCTCGCTGTCCCAGCCGGCGATGAGGTCTTCGACGACGGCGAGCTCGTCTTGGCCCCAGACGAGGTCTCCGCATTGTTGCCAGGTGCTGGCTGACGAGCCGAGCTTCTTGTGGAAGACTCGGTACGTAGGTACGCCGCAAATGCCAACGTCTTTGGCTTCTTTTGTTCGAGCACGGAGGTCTTGCTTGATTTTGTCGCTGTTGGCTTCTGCTAATATTTTCGCTGCGTCGTAGCCAGCTTCTTGAACCACTTCTCTGAGAACTCTGTCGTCTGACATGTTCAGGTTGCGCTCCCAGCAGGCTCGGTCTGACATAGATCAGTTGGAGAGCATCAAAGGAATGTAGATTGTACTTACACAACACATCGCACAGCTTTGGCTCTGCCAGAACTGCTTTCAGCACCGTCGGCGTGCGAATCGGAAATTGATCCGCCCAGTAGAAGTCAATATTCTTGTGCGGTCTCCTTCTTGCACATTGATGGCATTCCACCATCTCACCCAATCTCCATGATCCAATTTCGAATAGTTCCGCTTTTGCTCGGATATCGCGGCCATAGGCAGATTAGGTGCTCCGATTTCGCGGAACAGGATTCCAAGCAGAAAGGGCTTCATTTCGATTTGCAAGCGATCACCAAATCGTCGCTTGAGACTCGCGAGTTGTGTCCAGCCAAGGAAGGCCCAGGGACTACTGAAGTCGTACCAGAATTCGAGCTTGACTTCTTGATCTTTGGGTATGGATGCGCGGACACATCGTGGAGTGAGATCTCGCAAAGGTCTTGCGATTTGGCTCAGCGAGTCTCCATCCTTGCCTTCATTCAGTGCGAGGAGAACAGCTTCCACAAATTGCATCCGGTCTTGGCCCCAGTATAGCCGACCTTTATGTTGCTTGCCATTGCTATCAGTCCAGACCTCCTCTGGCACCCAGAACCCAGGCACTCCAGGAGTCCCGCGTTTGACCGCAAGATCTGTTGAGGTCTCCAGTTGCTGTCGTTGTTCTGCGCCTTCAATGCTTCCGTCTTCGATTGCAGCAAGTATGCGATCGGTTTCCGAGGCCGAGAACTGGCAGCTTCGAACGGCTCTCTTAAGCGAGGCTTTATCGCCGACGGGAGAATTGTCTACCCAGTACAATTTGAACAGCTCGTGAGTGAGCTTCGGCCTGTATTGTTCATTCACGAAGTAGAGTAGACGCAATGCTGCTGTCGTCTTTTGTGGATGTCGGTCTGGCTGCTTGTGAGGTATGCCATGTCGCGTGATAGTTCGTTGGAATGCCCTGCCGCTGACTGCTTTCTTTGTCGCGTTAAATACATCAGAGGCTGACCCGGCAGCGCCTTGCGGTGCATTTGTTGCTCGATATATGGCTCCGAGAAGGACTGGTCTCCAGACGATTTTGGCACCTGTGCGAGCAGCAAGAGCCTCGACTCTAACTTCACTCAGCTTTAGACTTGTGTCATGCTGCTGGGAACGTACTTCGTCGAAGCTATATAAGCAAAAGGACAGGATATCTAGGCCATGTCAGACGAGTTCCGGCCAGGTGTGAATCTTGTGCTTACATCGTAGTGGAATTCCACAACATGGCCTGAGCTTCGAGGCATCTTTGCAGACTTCATAATCTGTAACTTCGATATCTGAGAATATGTACTTATCGTTCGCCCATGAAGTGAATAGGTGTCGCTGTGTCATTGCAAAGAAAGAGCCAAGAAAGGTATGGAAGCCCTCCACTTGCCTCGCGACCTCGGCTACAAGACTCGCACTTCACTTCATCGACATCCATCGCCATAGCCACAGCGACATCACTGTGGCTATCGGCATGAGGAGTATGCATCTTCATTTAGCGCTGTACGCATGCAGCTGGGCTGGACTCGCGCATGCAAAGAGTGGTTTCAGTGGCCAGCAGCAAGTGCCGATATTGGAAGACCCGCCCAGTGGTGCATTCGCCAATTCTGCATCCCTGCCCACGGTGATCCCGACAATTCACGACACTTCTGCTCCTGATCCTCAAAGAGAATGTCCTGGCTACAAGGCTTGGAGTGTGGCCACAAACGAACATGGCTTTACCGCCAGCCTTGCTATCGCCGGAGAGACCTGTAATGTGTTCGGGAACGATATTGCAGACCTCACGCTGCACGTCTCGCATCAGACTGCATCTCGGTTGAGCGTGAAGATCTTGCCGACATACATTGGACCGGAGAATACCACCTGGTTTGAACTTGGAGACCAATTTGTAGCTCAGCCGAGTTGGGATGGCAGTACCACGACTGAGACGAGTCATCTACAGTTTGAATGGAGCAACGAGCCCTCATTCCAGTTCTCCATATCTCGACGTCAAGATGGCGAGGTCCTTTTCTCAACATTTGGCCATAAAATAGTCTATGAAGATCAGTTCCATGAGCTGATCACCAACATGGTAGATGACTATAACATATACGGGTTAGTGAGCTATCAAACCAAAACAGGATGTAAATTGACAAAGCAGCCTGGCCGAGATCGTCCGCCCATTTCGATTCGGCACAAACTTCAACGCCACTCTTTTCAATGTCGACAACGCAGACGCCACAGACAGCAATTCTTACGGCAGTCATCCGTTCTACCAGGAGACACGATACCGTAGTGATCAGAACTCCAGCGCTCACGGCGTATATGCTCGAAATGTTCATGCGCAAGAATGGCTGATGCGAGAAAAGACGCTCACTTATCGTGCGATTGGCGGCAGCATTGACCTTTATTTCTTCAGCGGCCGTCCTGATGACATTTCGGATGCACCTTCAACAGCTCTAGAAGCCATTCGTCAGTATCAAAGGAGTATCGGCTTCCCGGCGATGCAGGCTTACTGGGCACACGGCTTTCACCAGTGTCACTGGGGCTGGAGCAAAGTGCAAGATCTGCGCGACGTGGTGGAAAACTACAGGCGCGCAAATGTCCCGTTAGAAGCTATCTGGACAGACCTGGATGTCTATTACAAAGCTCGACCACTGACAAATGACGAGAGCAGGTTCTCATCTGCAGCAATGCACGAATTCGTGGCTGATCTGAACAAGGATGGGCAACATTATGTTCCATTGGTGGACAGTAATGTCTACATGCCTGACAGAGACGACCCTGATGATATTTATCTTCCGTTCACACGAGGCGACAAGCTTGGCGCCTTTATACGCGATGGCAGGACCGGTGACTATTTTGTGGGCAAAGCCTGGCCAGGCAAGAGGTACAAATTTCTCGCATTGTATGTCTAGACATTTACTCACTTTGCGCAGTGTGTGGGCTGATTGGCTGGTGCCATCCACCCACGATTGGTTTGCCAACGAACTTCGCATTATGCATGAAGCAACACCATTTAGCGGGTAAGTTCAGCTATCAGCAATTCAGCACGGCTGGCCCCTCCAGCTGACATCCAACACAGGATCTGGATTGATGTCAACGAACCTTCCAATTTCGACAATGTCCTCGTGGACGACACATTACATTCCCAAGATAGCAGGGACTCACGGAAGCTGGACTTCCCACCTTACAGGATCAACAACTTTAGATCATCGCACCAGATCATCGACGGCACGATAGCACTGAGCGCGATGCATGATGACGAACATGCGACACGTGAATACGACGTGCACAACTTATGGAGTGTCGGAATTACGAAAGCGGCGTACAACGGGCTGGCGACCACTGTACATCCTGGTAAACGGCCGTTCATCATCTCGCGAAGCACTGGAATCGGGATTGGCCAATATGCTGGACATTGGGGAGGAGACAATGAGAGCAAATGGGGCGCTCTGTATTTGTCTATCTCTCAAGCACTGATATTCCAGATGGCTGGGGTACCTATGTTTGGAACCGACACCTGCGGCTTTGGCGGGCCTGATTCGTTCGAGGAGCTATGTGCGAGATGGACCCAAGTCAATGCTTTCTTCCCGTTCTTCAGGTGTGTAGACTCCGATATGATCGGCACAAAAGTCATTACTGACCCACTAATTCACAGAAACCACTACGGCGTCATGCGTGCTGCACAAGAAGCGTACGTCTGGCCGGCAGTCGCCGTAGCAGCACGACGAGTTATTGCCATTCGGTACTCGCTTCTCACATACATGTACACGCTGTTCTACCATGCTCACACAAGAGGCGATACCGTCCTTCGAGCTCTAGCCTGGGAGTTCCCTAATGACGAGAGCTTGCGAGCTACGGATAATCAATTTATGCTTGGATCTGCTTTGCTCATCACACCTGTCTTGAACGAGGGTGTGACGAGTGTGAAAGGAGTCTTACCTGGAATAATCGAGAATACGAGGTGGTATGATTGGTATACCCTGCAAGAAGTCAAGAGTGAGAAGCCAAATGAAAACATCACGATGGGAGCACCGCTTGAGCACATCAATTTGCATGTGCGAGGTGGGTCAATTTTGACTCTGCAAGAGCCGGGCTATACGACTCGTGAGACGAGAGAGGGGCTGTATAGCATTTTTGTTGCTCTGGATGATCGACAGGAAGCGGATGGAGATTTGTACCTGGATGATGGCGAGAGTATTGAGCAGGACGCCACGAAAATGGTCCAGGTGAGCAATCTTCAACGTCCGATTCCTCGCAGATCTACGTATACTGACATGTTCGCAGCTCAAATTTGCTTCGGACAAGCTGACTGTCAGCATCAAAGGCATGTATCACGCCGCGCCGGCTCTGGCTAGCATCACAATCGCAGGAGCCAAGCGTCGGCCTAAAAGTGTTGCTTTGGACATCCAAGGATCTCAACATTCACTCCGAGATTACACTTACCAGAACAAGACATTACGAATCACAGATCTTGCCCAATACTTCAGTGACGGAGCATGGGAGCATGGGTTTGCCCTTCAGCTGGCTTAGAAGTAGGGACGTGGAGTAGAATGACAGCACACGGAAGCAGATGTTGTGGTAATGGGTTTGCACTCGTACGTTCCATAGTTTCTCAAACATATGTCAAAATGATACGACTCCACCCATGCCATGCAGTACCTCTTAAAGCCCAAGACGCCCGCGCTCACAGACCTTGAAACGGACCTCCCGTGCGAGGGCCCCTCACAAGCAGCATACCCACTCACAAAACTTTCTACTTAGCTGCATGCGAGGCCACTACGGCTGCTTGTTAAGCAGCTTAAGCTTTGCAAGCGTTTCTTGCAGCTCCGCTTGTCTTCTGGCCCATCCACAACCGCCCGCGCAGACCATTCCCGGACGATACCAGTCAATTTGGGATGCTTGGCGCTTGGTCTTTGATGCAATCTGTACCGGGCGAGCACTGTTCCTCAGTCGCTCTTCATCAAATCCTTGTGGTGGCGCGAGAAAGGCATCGTTGCAGAATCCCTCGTAACCGGCTGCGCAGGCGCGTTTGGCGAGGCTCGAGTCCACGTCTCGCTGAGCGAGCTCTCCCGCCGGTCGAGCAGCTGGCAAAAGTTCCTCCAAGCGGGAGCACCGCCGTTGCAGGATCCACCATATCCAATGGCACACAGTTGTGCATCACGTTTGGCTTTTTCCTGCGACCCCTTCGCCAGCTGAGCCCACAGCTCTGGGGTAAATCCGGCTCCGATTCTTGGGCCTGGCAGATATTGACGTCGAGCAATCTCTCTGTCGATGTCAAAGTTTGGGAAGAGCGTTCCTGGCAACCTGAATCGTCCGGAGCCGAAGTTTCCTGGGTCGTTCTCCCCATTGCAAGGTCCTCCAGCACCAACTGCGCAAACTCCTGCCTGGCGCTTGGCGACCTTGGAGACTTCCTCTCGCCTAGCCTTCTTGTTTTCTCTCTGAGATTGGATTGTACGGAAGGTTCCTGGCCAGTTGAAGTTTCCCGGATCGTTATCTCCATTGCAAGGTCCTCCGAATCCAACTGCACAGACTCCGTAAACTGCGCGCTTGTCTATTCGTTCAGGTTAGATATCCCTTCACGACAACATCTGATATGTGAAAGTGTGGGAGGGACGAAGTTACCTTCAGCCTCTGCTGTAGCAGAAGCACCCGCCAGCAAAGCGGCGGCTGCGACAAGGGATGTGACCTTCATGGCTGATTGTCGTGGATGATGCTGCTGACAATGAGAATGCAAAGAGACCTGCTCTTTGGTGAACGTTAAGAAATGTAATGAGACCTGCTCCTTGATACTGATCGAGTGTCTTGTTGCCCGGGTGCTGTTGTTTTATATGACATGTTGCCTCGGACTCCGCTAGCATTTCACATGTTCCGAGCCGGCTCTACCGACTACGTCTGGAACACCCACAGCCTCACCAAGGCGTTTTGCTCATAAAGCGTGAAGTCATTCTCCAGTACTCGGAGAATCGGCTGGGCGTGTGTACTAGTCCTCAGCGTGTAAGAACTGTGTGGAGGCTGACTGGAGCCAAGAACAGCTAGCATGAGTTGGCTGTGGGAGGTTAGTCACAGGAGGAAGCTTGAATGCCGCCTATTGAATCGACCAAACGGCGATGTTGGTACATGACATCGGCCCGTTCTGTCAATGCTATTCTTGATATTGAGAATCCTGTGCCATGGGAGCCGCTTGAAGACCGGCATATCTGAGTCGGCATTTTCGGGCCCTTGAACTGAGATAGAGAATATTGGCATCAATGGACAATCGTATTGGCGGCGACCGCTACACGCTTCGAGGTCTTCGCACTCCGTAACATCCGTGGAGCAGCTGCGTCTTCGTGGATGTGGTGGAATCTCGAATACTGTACTCCCTAGAACAGTATCTCCGCGTGGCGAGGTTTGACTAGCGATGCCAATTGCGATCCATCAGACGTCCGATCGAGTATCTGTCAGTGCTTATTTGGCTCTCGTCCCGATATCATGCGACGTAGCTCGTGAGCTAGCAGCGATGGCATGGTGAAGGGTGGTGCGTTGGAAGGTGAAGTCGTGGAAAGAGCCGAATTCCGTCATGGGGTTCTGATGCCTCACGTTGTAAGTGCCTCAGGCTCCACCACGACATTACCTACTACAATTCCGCTCGTAGAAGGTCAGCCTGAGATAAAGAACGAGCTGAACGAAAGCTAGGCAAGGCACTGCCACTAATTTTCCTCTATGCTCACAGATATTAGTATGTTACTGTACATGTTCATCAACCAGATCTATTTCCACACAACGCCGACGCTAATGCCCAAATTTTGTAGAGTTCCTCCTTTGCCCCACTATTCAGTCGTTGTACGACAGTATTCTTCCACCCAACGCCTTGTTTGGTACGCCTCCTTTTGTATGGCAAGTGCTGGCAAGTGCCAGACATCTGCAGCCGGTTGATGCACCCTTCGTAGAGCACGGGCTTAGTGCTTATGATGCGCTGATGACTGCCTCGATTCCAGCTTCACACCGAGCGCCGCTGGAACATTAACTGAATGGCGCGTCCATCCAGCTACGCAACCGAGCGCTTAAGAGAGCGCCAGCCCCTCAGTGCGACACCGAGAGACCCGGCGAGCAGTGAATCCCAATATTGATAGTTCCGCCGCCTTGCGGCAGAATCTGCAATCGATGTCGTGTCGAACACGCTTGGTGGCCGGCTTGCATTCAACTTCCTTGAGCACTTCAAGGTGCCAACAACTCTGCGAGCAGGACGACCGAGCAAGCGTAGAGAGCCAGCAGTTGTAGCCCCACACTCTGCATCGACGATGAAGCAAGTGAAGGGCTGCCTCCGTCTCCAGATGAATTATTATCGTTGGAATTATTGTCCCCGTTCGAGTTCGATCCTGAGTCCTCATTTCCGGAATTATTCGAGGAGTCGTCGCTGTCGGCGTTGTTGTTGTTGTTGTCGTTGTTCGAAGACCCGCCCGATGAATTATTATTCTCGCCAGAAGAACCCTGTCCATTGCCGCCAGAGGAGCCTCCAGAATTGTTGTTGGAGCCTTCGCTACCTTGGCCGCTGCCTCCAGAACTATTGTTTCCGGATCCATTTTCTCCACCTCGGCCTGAGCCCGAACCCTGATCATTGTTGTTGGACGAGCCGCCGCCTTCGCCGGACGACCCTCCATTATTGGAGGAACCTCCTCCATTGTTTTCTGCTCCTTGATTGTTGGAACCCCCGTTATTTCCTGACCCTCCATTGTTGGAGTTCCCTCCGATATCGCCTGAATTTCCATTGTTTGAACCACCTCCATTATTTCCTGACCCTCCATTGTTTGAACCACTTCCACCGTTCCCTGATCCTCCATTGTTGGAGCCCCCTCCTCCATTGTTTCCCGACCCTCCATTGTTTGAACCACTTCCACCGTTCCCTGATCCTCCATTGTTGGAGCCCCCTCCTCCATTGTTTCCCGACCCTCCACCTTTCCCACCCGATGACCCTCCATAATTGGGAGGCAAGGTCGGACCAGCAGGACTACCTTCGGGAGGAAGCTCATTCGGAAGCGCAGTCGGTCGAGCAAAAGGAGGAATCTGAGGCAGGTTCCCAGGGACGGCAGTTTGCGGTGTGTTGTTCGGTTGCGCAGGGCGTGGAGTCGGTTTATATCCACCTGGTAACGTAGGGGCTTCGGCCACCGAGGCCTTTGTCAGAGCTATGGGAGGATCGTAAACGCCGTAGATGACCGGGAAGCAAGACTTCCACGCTCCCTGGAATCCAGTGACCTCTTGTGGCAAAGAAATGAGTGCGCGATATGCTCCTTCGTAGATGGTAGAACATTGCGGCTGTGGTGCTAACGGGTCACATCCAGGAGCGTTGTCCAGTGGCTGCAAATAGTATGCTTCAGGCGGTGGATGAAGAACATCGCTCAAGTTCAGTGGCTTAGCAGTCACGTTGAAGTTGCCGGCGACCTTTGCCATGACATCTGCGTATCCTGGTAGGTTGTGGGCCATGGTGCTGATGATGCTCGAGGCCTCTTTTGCATCGAAGTTCAGCACAATACTGGAAACCTCCTGCGGTGCCAGAGATACCAGTTGACCCTTGATTGACGTCCCTTCGTGCTTTCTCTCCTGGCCGCCGTCTACTGCTTGCGTCACGCAGCCCTTTTCGTTGCAGGTTGTGCAGTATATGGCATCATTCGCGTTGATTTCACGCTCTGCAGAGAGATAGTCGAATTTGAGATAGATTGAAGGCGAGGTGAAAGTGGTTCCCGGTGCATATTCGTAGACTACCGCGGGTGGTTGCGTGATGGTCCCTGAAGGCTCAATGGTCGGAGTGGTGGACTGAGTAGGAAAGTAAAAGAGTTGCACGCTATTACCCATGATTGTGCAGTCATTAGAGTAACTCGTCACGAACGACTTCCGACAGGTTGAAAAAGGCTTGTAAAAGTAGTCCGGACAGGGCGGCGAATTGACCGGCGCAGGCGTGACCTTTGGCACGGAAGCATTGTATGGAAGTCCAAGGCTCGATATGTATTCGACGTAGAGCTTTCTGCACTCCTTTGGCTTGAGCAAATCGCAAGTTGGTGTTGCTCTGGCAAGGGTTTTATTCCGAGTCGACTCCGTAGCTGTCTCACTGATAGAAGTGATGTTCAAAACTCGACTCGTCGCTGTGCTCGTCGCTGTGAAGTTGCCGCGGGCTACGGGTATCCTATAGACAGGTTCGGTTGAGTAAACATCTCCAGTGCCGTAAGTGAGATCTGTGGTCAGCGCTTGATACACAGTGGTCGTGATATGTTTCCAGACGACGTTTGCAGATGCGCGGCTGCGGTATTTACTCCAACTGCTCGAGCATGCTGAGGCGGCAGCCAGATCCTGGTCGGGAGGCGGAGGCGAAGGCGGAGGAGGCGAACCAGCAGTAACCGTGACATGTTGCGTTGTCACATAATACTCATACTTCGTCTGTGTTAGTTGTACAGGTCCGTCGTACCCAAGGCCGGCGCGAATGTAGTCTGCGCATCCTGGAGGATTTTTGTCGTCACATGTAGTCAGGCCAGCATTGAGTGCTACAGCGAGCGAAAGTAGTACTACTAGACGTGTATTAGATGCATGACTCTGCAAGATTCACCTGAAAACGGAGCACCTACCACTAGAGGCCTTTGAAAGCGCGTGGCCGAGGATCATCGCGAGGCAAGAAGTTCCGTAGCGACCGTGGAGAGTAGAGCCTTTTACGCAGTTCTAGGCTCCTCGGAAGTGCTCATTAGCAGAATCCAGCCCAGAGACTGCCGTGGAGAGTCGTGGTAGAGGCCTCAAAACGCGAATATTGATGAGGAGCAAGAGGCTGGACGTGCAGAGGTGTTGACGTAAACCTTGAAACACCCCAAGGCCCAGGAAGCTAGAATGACGCCGTCCTCAGTCGTACCGTAGAAGAGAGTTGGGCTTCCTGCACAGTTCCACGCCAGCATAAGATGTCGTCTCCTTCGGTATCGGTTGTCCTGGTACAGTCGCAGCGTCGTAGGCGACCGCAGATGAGCAATGCATTGTAAGATCGAGTCTGAGAGCGAGCGTGCGCGTAGGATGTGAGGAGATCGCTTCGCAGGGTTGTTGCTAAGGTTCAGAATACGAAAGTCTAGCGCCCTCGGCACATGCGGAAGCCGGATCGCATTGGGAAAGGCGGCGGTGACGACTCCTATTCTCCTGCTCGTAAAGACGAAGATCTTGCTAGTACCTTCCAACATCAGCCTCATCATTGTTTGTAACAATTAAAACATGGATTGAACATCTTCAACAGATCTCCTTCGACATTTTTCTCTACCCTATATGCCATTTTCGCACAGGTCCCAATTTAGCAACTCAACGGTGACGAGGAATAAACTCTATGAAAAAGCATGATGACAAGCGAAGGATGTACATTCTGGAATGAGCCACACTTCGAACGCAAGGATCGACAGGCTTCTTGGCCATACATCCTGGCTTAGCAGAAAGGTCAAATCTTGGACGCACCGGACTCTTACGACCATGCCAGATTTTGCAAAAGTGTGCCCATCAGCACAGCCATCCACGTCGCGCCATTTGAGACAATTGTTCTACTTTACGCAGCAACTATTGACTACACGCTACATTTGATGAGACGCTGCATATAGGCGCCAGGAATTCACAAGTATACGAAAGTAGATGCTAACAATATGAAACAGAGGAGACGAGTTCGCAAAATACAATTCCATTGCCGAAAATCACACGAAAAAATCAGGATGCTATTCTAACTTAGTATGTCCGTCACTGTGCCTGCACAAGTGGTGGAGTTAGCACACTCTATTCACAACCCAATGCATGAATGAACTCCAAAACATTCGCTGCCTCGCTTCCAACTCCGTTAACCAAGGACCAGAAAAAGTGCTACGGAGGAGTCCATGTCTCACGCTTTGGGAAAGTACTGGTCAGTCCACCTTTGGTGGCGTCAGTAAAGATCTCAAAGGCTGAGGTACGCGTGCTCAGTGCCTTGAGAAGAACTTCTGAGAAGCGAAACCACAGTGAAATGCGTCCGTCGAATTTCTCACAATCCATCTTGCGGAGACACTCAACAGCTGTTGAGACGAGAATTGCCCAGCTCAAAGCTTCACCCTTATGAGCACGGTAGTATTCCTCTTGTTCTTGCAGGTGAAGGCCGCTTTGCTTGACGACCCACTCGCAGAGTATGTTCTCCTCGATGATGGAGCGACCTGGAGCGTCGAAGGTCACTGGGCGACTTGTTTCGCGCCAAGCGTGGTAGCGTTCGAGGAAGTCATGGTCTTGGTCGGGCGTATCGGTGCCGTTGAAGGTAAGATTCGTTTGGCCGGGTCTTACATCCATTGGGATGTGATAGCGATGTCCTGGCATCAGAAGTGTCAGCATGCCGAAAGTGGAGAGATTCTTCACCAGGGCGTCCAAGCCATTGTCTTCTTCGACATTGCGGTCTTCATAATCGAACTCTTCCTCGTCGCAGTCATCGTCACTGCTGTCTTCGTCAGCGCTGTTACCGTTGTCAAGAATGGTTCCCTGTGTCACGTCATCAGCATAGTTCGTGTTGTCGAAAATGCTTTGCTGCTCCTCATTTAGAGCACCTTCCTCCTCAGAACTGCTTTCTTCTTCTTCAGCGTAGAGAACATCTCCACAAACTGGACCTTCAGCGTAGAGAGTATCGCCACAAACTGGGCAGCCATTATTTGACGTCGACCAACCTTTGATACAGTCGTAACAGTAGGTGAAATTGCCAATACACGAGCAAGAACATTCTGCGATGATGACCGGATTGTTCGCGCGTCTTGTAGGGCAGAGAACACAGCCTGGCTCTGGGGGAGGAACCAGCCTACACAGGAAGCCAGCTCTCGTGTTGGAGGGGGACATGATGTTTATCTTTGTTTGTTTCGTGTATGTAGATCAAGAGTGCTTGTTCGTGCTGCTTGATCTGTTCGTGCTGAGTCCTTCTGGTAGAACCAGAAGGTCTGAAGCATGTTCACTCACGTACTTATAACATATCAGTGCCCACGTTTTGCTTCCTGGTGAGAAACCTTTGTTGCGTTGTTTAGAACTATATTTCTTTGTTCCATTGTTGACTAATGTACAAAGAATGTGCCCTAGGCTTCCATGATTTCGAGACATTGTCCCCTCTATCGCCTCCAGTTAGAGACAAACCGTGGCGATAGTAATTGTACAAATGCTAAGGGAACAATGGCATTATGTCTGAGAAACAAAGAGCAAAGTGCACATTCGCCCAAACCTGCGATGTCATAGAGTCACTGTCAAGAGACATCATTGGAAGAAAATCTTGACAGTACTTGTTGCAAGACAGTAATTGGTACGGAGTGTACAGTATCATCGCTTCTAGAGAGAGAATATTTCAAGTCGTGTGTCAATGAATACACTGCAGAATTGACTTGCCAACGAGCCATCTCACTTAGCATGGATCCTGAATCCCATCTCTGTACATTTGCTCGTGAGATCTCAACAGGTCTAACGACCAAATAGTTCCAGCTCGGCTTGTTTCCACTTCTTGACATATTCCTTGTTCTCACACCATATTCTCTAAGAGTTACAATTGCATTGTGCATATCCACTCAGGAAACCACCACAGGGCTCCTGATCCAAAGAGAAGGTCGCAACAGTACAGCATTTTCTCCTAGTTCCTTCAGCAATGCACAAGTCGCCGCAGTCCTCTCCTGGAATATTTGGAGTGCCATAGATGCCGCACTCGCCACCAACGAAAGGGCCAGAGAAGCATTGGCGGGCTTCGAGGTTCTCGACAGCTTCAGTCTTGGCGACGGGACTGGCGAGCGTGAGAGTAGTGAGAATGGTGGTAAGGAGCAGTGTTTGAAGTTGCATGGCTGCTCTCGGTGTGAGGTTGCTTGAGTTTGGGTGTGCTCGTTATAGTTCTTGTTATGACCTTCTTGAATGTTGATTGCTTATGTTTCGTGGATCAAAGGCTGCGTAGAAGTCCAGAATTGGAAGGCAAAACAAGAGATCCGTGGGCGCAGGTGGAGATATAAGTATGTCGTCGCATACAACTCCAAGGCCCAACACAAGCCATGCTATGGGCAATCTGGCACTTGCGATACTTTCCCTTCTGGTCTCTCCTCTCCGCTCTCTCGCAATGTAAATCAACTCATGACTTCACACCTTCTCTTTCTGTCCCAACCGCGCATTTCCCCTCCGCATGTTCTCGATAATCACCACAGCCTCACGCACATCAATCTGCCGCCATGTAACCTCAGCTCCACACTTCCTTCTACATCGATTCCATGACGTCCCTTACTCCCAGTCTATGTCATTCACAAACACGACCACGAAAAGTAGACTCTACTAGCTCTTCCCGAATCACTTCTTGGCAGCCTCAAAGCGCGAATGCGAAGCAAAAGGTTTGAAGCTGCATCGCACACATACCGCTTTAGGAAGAGAAAATACCTTCCTAATCGGGATTACCTTGAGAACTTCGCAGCAAATCCTCGATGTACAATATTTTCAGTTTGTTTGCATGCGTCATGCTTTGCATTCGAGGGTCCTCTTACAGGCCGATGGTAGTGGTCGTCGCTCCCTGGCGTTGCTGTCGTGGCCAGTGACTTTGCAGGGGGCTGAAGGTAGATCTTAAGCTTATTGGCACCGCTCCTAATCCTTCCAGTAACGCGGGTATATTGCTGGCATTCGAGTGGCTAAAGGGGTGGATCCGTTCATGATCAGCAGTCGACCGACGTCAGGCTGTGTAAGGATATGGTTGCGGACTGCGGATTCTGTCGATTTTAGACAATCTGTGCTACGCACGATGTGTTGAAGAACCCCACCCGGTCATTGGTCTCCACATTTTGTTAGACGTTGGCCGAGCACATTCATCAACAGCATCTTGAGAGGCTTGTGGCATGGTGCAGTCCTGAAAAAGAGGATTAGAATCATGTGTCGTTGCACCGCGGCTTCCTGATTTGTCTGAATCAAGTGACCATGAGCGACAAGACGGATGGTGAGAAGGATTTCGACATGCTGACGCTTCGGAGTCTGGATTCCGATGGTGCTTGGGACCCGTTCGATTTTCATTTTGTGCATTCGCACCTCAGCTGAAAACCGTGATTGACCTTCGTCTCTCCGTCAGCCAAGGCGTTGCAATGCAACGGCGTCATATTATTTTAGTTCAGGCTGCTGATATCTGCTTCTTCCATCCATGGTGTAACAATCACGATGTGACGATGGTCGTATCGATCGGTCTTGAGTCGTCAACGTAGCATTGAAGGATCGCTCGCTGTCGATTCTCCCGTGCCTTCATTCCCATACGAGAAATACTGTTTCCGGAAAGTGTGTCGTAGTGGTTCAGAAAGGGCCTGAGTCACGTTTCCCGCAATTATAAGTATCTCCCCAAAGAGCCTCTCCAATTCATCAATTTCCACTCGAGACGTCGACAAGTGCAAAAGAATTTCCACCAAAACACAACGCTGCTAGTTAACAAAAGTCTCAAAAATGCAATTTGCACTACTTACCCTCTTGGCCACCTGCGCCGCCCTCATCACCGCAACACCAACCCCAGTCGAGCTGCAAGAACGTCAATGTTTCCGTGGAACATTCCCTGGCGGAGGTTGCGCGATCTATTCCACTGAGGCGAATCCCTCGGGACCCAATTGCGGAGATCAGTGAGTTGCCCCAGGTTCCTTCTTTTCTATTGCTTCATGAATATAATAGTAGAGTTTGCTGACTGGGTATCTCTCTGTATAGGTGCATCGCCGAAGGAATCCGCAGAGGATGCTGCGGACCAACGGGTTTCCAGATCGTGCCGGCAAACTGCTTCCAGCCATTCAGTGCGTGTCAATGTACTTGCACATAGAGTACTTGAAGGCAGGGCGGTTGTGGAATGCGCTCTTGGCGAGGAGAAGGTGAACTTGAGACAGGACGAATATGCCAAATAACATACCTCTTGTGACATTTCAGAACTTACTCATACAAGTGACCACATTCCATCCTTGGTCTAACACTTCATGTTCACACCTCTTCTTTTCTCTGCCTCTCGTACTTCAAACATGACTTGCACGCCGACGAAGAGTGTAGCCATTGCCCCGAGCAAGAAAACACGTCCACCCCAACTTCCAATGATACCATCAACCAGACCCTTGAGCCCGTCAAGACCAACCGCAAACCCCACGAGATTCGCAGCCATCATCATAAGAATATTGCCCACGGCTCCCACTCCACAAAGCCAACGGTACTGATCTGGGCGATCCTTCCATTTCTTCGCCGGGAAAGCCAGTGTTGCCAGGATCTCCGGCAGAACGAAGAGTGTAATGAGCCATCCCCACATAAGCAATCGAAGATTGATATCATGCCAGAGTGCAACGAAAGTGAAAACGGCGAGGAAGTTGAGAATACCTCGAACTTTGCCTTGTCCGGAGCCTCCAAGCGGGACATAAATATATCGTACGACGAAACGGTTGAAGGAACGATGCCAGCCTCTCCAGAACGCGAGCGCGGAGTAGTTGTCCGACATGCAGCGCACCATGTTCTCTGGCGGGTCGATGCCATCTACTAGAGACCAGAGGCGGAAGAAGCGCCACGGAAGCAAGAGTTTGAGCCAGATGACGTGGAGGTTGAAGTAGCCGAGCATACTGAGCTGGAAAGGTGAGTAGATGTTCCAGTCTGGATTTGATTTGGATATGGCGACGGCGTAGAGGTAGTGGAGGACGAGTTCCATGCAGAGGAGGCAGAGGATGAATCTGATCGCATAGGGAATGATGCGAGAGCGGGAGGTGGTTGCCATTGGGTAGCGAGATTGCGAGATGTAGTCATTGAAGTTCACAATGGGGCCGGCGAGGTACAGGGGCGAGT
Organism: Cercospora nicotianae; assembly: GCA_029490675.1. Lineage (NCBI taxonomy): Eukaryota > Fungi > Ascomycota > Dothideomycetes > Mycosphaerellales > Mycosphaerellaceae > Cercospora > Cercospora nicotianae. Next base: position 4,173,489 of record JANQAT010000012.1, on the reverse strand, counting down.
AGAGGACGTAGGCGAGGTAGTTGCGGAAGGTGAAATCGGAGGGCTTGGCGCCGAGGGAGGTGCGTTCTCGTTCGGACAGGTTGGCGGGATCGATACCTTTCTTCTAGAGTTGATCAGCATGGCGGAACATAAAAACAGAGCAAGAGTATACCTCAACTGGACTACTAGCTCTCCTGTCGAGCATCCACAGGTGATCGAAGTTGAAAGCGATTAAGCGAAGTACTGTGATGTTAAACAAGATCTCCCAGCGTGGGATTAGACCTCCATAGCTGTCTAGCCATGTACCCCAGTTGTCTCCTGAAGGCTTATCTGCGCCTGTGGTAGTTGGAGGAAGTGTCACGGCGGCGATATCAGCAAACTTGTAGCCTTGGCAGAGTTCATTTGCGAACAGAATGCCGATGTTGAACACCCAAGTCGTAGCAGCCACATACTGCCTTGGCAGTGCGGTACCGATTTGGTAATTGAGGTAGAGGATCAGCAGTACCTTCGTTGCAGAGATGCCATGCAGCGCGATGATGAAAACCATGGCGAAGAAGAGGTCAAACGTGACGCGGTCCTGCAAATGCTGATCTGCTTTCTGCGTGGCGCTCCCATCTTTGCTGCCGGTCTTCGCGCCAGGCTTGACAGCTTCGTAGGCTCTTCGTAACAATGGATGCAGCATCAAGACGATTGCCATGTATGGGATATTCTCCCGGAAGCCAGCATACTGGGCGTCAGAATTGTCGACCTTTCGTCCTGGGATCCAGCCTGGCTCGAGAAGAGGCTCTAGTTTGGCGTAGCCCGGATGGCTTGGCTTGGAAACATCATATACACTCTTGAACATCATGAAGGGAATGGTCAGGAAGACCAGGTAGTACACATAGTACTCGGCCGTATTCCTGTAGTCTCATCAGCGTTCCCTGAACACTTGTGCTGCGTTTCCCACTCACTGCTGACTGTTAGCCACGTTTCTCGATTGGCGGAAGCAGCCGACTTGCCCATTTTGACGACTGTGCGGTAGGCAGTGCTTGACCGGACCCGGCAAAACGCGTGTCGAGCGTTTCGACTTTGTACAAATCGCGTATTCGCATGGTGAAGTGTTGTTGGAATGGAGGTGGTCCAGTCTGCAGGGGCTCAAATTGGCCAAGGCAAGAGGCAAGTCAGCGGATCGTACCGCATGCTGTGGCTGCCTCAGGCAGTCAAACAATTAACGACCAATCTGCTTCCTCCTTTTCATGACATCCTGTCGCCGCCACGCCCGACCACGCAACCACTGTGTGCCGAGACTAACACTGTACTCACGCATCGGAACACCATACGGGCACAGCGAGCTCTACCAAGCACTAAGGATCTGAACTTCCAAGGCATGCCTCATCGCCGCTGCTTCCAGGAAACTTTGCGAACGCATCCTCTCCTCTCTCCACGTGGACAGATACAGTTCAGTGCATGCTGACTTGTCTGCCGCTCCTTCGAGCAGCCTATCTCGCCGTGCCTCATGATAGAGTTGGTGTTTGCCGGGCGCTCAAGGAGCATCGCTCACCTGCCTGAGATCCTGGAACAGCCTTTACATCGCAAGTGCGTTGACAATTGGTCTGCGGTCATAGTAACTACGGCCATGGTCATGCTACTGTCCTGGAGTTATACATACAGAAGATTTGAATGACCACAGAATTTAGCGAGTAAAGAGTCGACAAAGAGGAATCTCAAGGATCAGAATGCTCGAAGCGTGTAGGCGTGGGAGACGAGGATATTGTGGCAGTGCATGGTAGGCAGTATACTCCCGTCGTAGGCCCGCATGCTTTGACGGGCATCAGTCGAGTTGGCAAAGCCAGTCGTGTTTCCAGTGGTAACTTCTCGGTTCTGTCAATCGGCATGTTCTTGGCTGCCCAACGGACCAGGCGATGGTATACCAACAACCCCCAAGCATCTGACCGAACGAATCACGCACAATGGCGATTTGAGTCGGTGGTTACACTGAATCTCTCGTGTTGAAAAGGTGACCACGCGAAGTGTTACTGTCCAAGTGCTCACCAAAGTAAGCAGTATCCGGCTTGCCGAAACTAATGCATCATGCCCTAGGGCAAAGTATACCTCTTCGAAGACACAACAGTGTTTCATCCGGGGAATCGTGCTGCACAGCTGCTCCCAGCGGCGCGATGTTTTCAGGAAGCAGCAAGCAAAGCGCCGGCAGCGATGCCATCAAGGTCACGGCGGTATTGTCCAATTGACATATAAACGCAGACCTCGACGTTGGAACTGTTGGAGCCCATCAGAACACAAAGCTCAATACTATTCACACCACGACTTTTCAAACGAACAAGGCGCAGGCGCCCTAATCCCAACGGAATCACCCATAACAACCATACATCAAAGATCATACACCAGCAACCATACATCGACAAAATGAAATTTTCAGCTATCACTCTGCTCTGCCTTGCCAGTGGTCTGGCTATCGCTGCACCTGTGGAAGTCCCTAGTGCACAAATCCCAGGTCTCGCCCAGCACCCAAAAGCAGAAATCAACGACCTCGTCCCGCCGCTGGCAGAAAAGCGCGACCCAAGATTCAAAGTCAGGCCACCTGGATCGAAACCACCAAACAATCCACCCTCAGCAAACAATGGAGGGGGATCCAGAGATGGCATTTGGGGCAGAGTTAGGCAGTTTTTCAGCGGATGCTGCACCGGTTCGCCGCTTGACAACCAAGGCGGCTGCCAATGCGAAAACTGCTGTTGATCAGCAAGGAGTGGAGGCGCGAGGCAATAGGAAGTTCAAAAAGGACATCCGCCACATAGCGTGCACACGTGCGGTAGGACTACGTAGTCGGCTGAAATTGGCGCGAATATTTGTAGTGGCCAGATAGAGTTTAGCGTGTCGAGCTTCACGAGCAAGTCGCGTTCCTCGCTGCAGCGAAACACAATTCCATGCATCGTTGTCGCAAACCATCTCAACCTTTCCATTGACCTTTCTCTTGTCGCCGAACCACATCAACCGAGTCGCGCTCTTCTGCCGAGCCGCCTACCGTTTGAAATTGTTCAAGGCTTTCGCGTATCGGCGCATTGAGCGCAACCTCCACGCACCAACATGTCCACCCTTCCTCCTACGCAAGCCCCGGGGCAACAGGAATATGCAGGCGACGAGATCAATGCGCTTGTGTTAGATCCGGGCAGTCACAGTGTGCGCGCGGGCTTCGCCGGAGAAGACACGCCCAAGTCGGTGGTGAGCATATCTCAATCCAGGATCAGGAAACACAGCTAAGGCGAGCAGGTTCCCACGAGCTATGCAAAGACGGCATCAGGCGATAAGCTGTTTGGCGAAAATGCGATACATCTCCCGAAACCCGAAGTCGAGATACTGAATCCCTACGATGCAGACGGAATTGTGGAAGACTGGGAGACAGCGTCGAGTTTGTGGGAGTACGCAGTCACGAGCAGATTAACGGGGCAGCGGCAAACACCACCCTCGAAGAATGGGCTCAACGACGGCAACACGGACGAAAATGGCGACGTGAATATGGATGAGGCGGCGGAGCAGGCAGAGGAGCAGGAGAAGGTGCTGGGAGAGTATCCGCTACTCATGACAGAACCAGGTTGGAACCCGCTCAAGGCGCGAGAAAAGACGATGGAAATCGCCATGGAGCAGTGGGGTGTGCCGGCTTTCTTCCTCGCAAAGACAGGGCAGTTGGCGGCATACTCACAAGGCAAGGCGACGGCGCTGGTCGTGGACGTTGGGCATCAGAACACGTCGGTCACGGCGCTACATGAGGGCATGGTGCTGAAGAAGAGCATTCAGCGAACACCACTCGCCGGAAACTGGCTTAACGATCAGATCCGGCTCATGTACAACCAACAGAGTGTGCCTCTGGTGCCGCACTACATGGTCAAGTCGAAGCTGCCCGTCGATGCCGGTGCACCCAGCAATGCCACATACGTCAAATTTGACAAGCCGCCCACAGACAGCTACCGCAAGCTCGAAGAAGAACGCGTTCTGACAGCCTTCAAAGAGAGTGTCGTGCAAGCCTGGCCTGGTCCCGGACGCCTAGATCAACCTTTCGGACCCGGCGGCCAAACGAATGCCGACTCAGTCAAGGGACTCCCACCTAAGCCATTCGAGATGCCAGACGGATGGAACCAAGTCTTTGGCGTAGAGCGCTTCCGCGTTGCTGAAGGGCTCTTCGACAATAAAGCCGCATACACAGACTCGGAACACGCCGCGCCCCAGCAGTCGCAAACAATAACGCAAACCGTTCGCACAGCTGTCGAGAGCGTTGATGTCGACCAACGGCCAAGTCTCCTTAACAACGTGATCTTGACCGGCGCTGGCTCTCTGATCGACAAGCTGCCTGAGCGACTGCAGGCCGATTTGGCAGCTCTGTTCCCCAATCCGAAGGTACGTGTGATTGCGAACAGCAGTAGTCCGGAGCGAAAATATGGCGCATGGATCGGAGGAAGTGTTTTGGGGAGTTTGGGCACGTTCCACCAAATGTGGGTTAGCAGGCAGGAGTATGAGGAGTTTGGATCAAAGATTGTGGAGAAGAGATGCAAGTGATGATTGCAAAACAGTGCTTGAATGACGCTAGCAAAGAAAGAATAAAGGGAAGATCAGCTTCTGCCGGAGCTTGTCACAACTAGACAAAGGATAACCTGTCCCGATTCCCAAGGTTCAGAAAGATGTAATGCTTTACGCCCCGTTCAAGAGACGACTCTGGCAAGCTCGAAATTCCATCGAATCTTTCCAAACGTTCTGTCACTATCATGACTCTGTCTCCACATCTCTGCGACTCACGTCCAAACTTCCCCTTCAAACACTGGCCCCTCACTTTCGACAATGTAGCCTTTCTCACATCTCTCGAATTTAACTTTTTGCTGCTTCGCGTAGAAGTCATCGTACTTATCATTCATCGCATCTTTCAAATTTCTGACATCTTGCGCAGTATGTAGAACCTCCCAGGGATGAGTACAAGATCTCCCTTTGCAGGTTTTGAGCACCATGGTGAGGGTATCTAAACGGTCGAGCAGCTTGCTTATTGAGAAGTTCGATTTTTCGTTCGAGGGTTCTGGGGCATCGTTGACGAGAGGTGATTGTGCGAGGGTCATGGGGGAGACGAAGACATCGCTTTGATAATCATCTTGGTCGGAGGAGATACCGCCAAGCGTGATGAATGTGCTGGAGTGATTTAGGATGTAGAGGTTCTCCATCTCGTATGGGTCTTGGATTAAACCGTAGAGTTCGTGTTCGCCGCTGCACCAGATTGTGTACAAGAGGCTGTAGCTTTCTCCGATGATTCGGAGGGCTTTGTAAGTATGGTTTGGGTAGAGGACTGAGCCGTGATTGCCTTCGGACATTATTACGCCCCAGGCTTCGATGTTGATATGTTCTGTTGTCCAGGATGAGGTATCTGCTGTCAGCGAGTTTCCAGACTCATCGTCAAGATGTTGGGAACTTTCGGCTTCGGAAGTATCACTTCTGTTAAGTCCATGTAAGGGAAGGACCTGTCCATCGAAATCTTCTTGTAACTCCCCGCCTGCTAGCTTCACGAAGGTTGGAGCAAGGTCGGTATGTGTCGTCACGATCTCTGTGCTCCAATTCTTCGGAATTCCAGGTCCTCTTACGATTAGAGGGATATGAACATCCTCTTCAAATGGGCATTGCTTGCCAGGTTGAAGTCGATGCTGCCCGATATGATATCCATTATCCGTAGAGAAGAACACGTAAGTCTCATCAGTAACACCGGCCTCATCAAGCTTTCTGAAGACTGCATCAATCATCTCATCCACCGCCTGCAAAGCTCTCAATCTTTGACGATAGAAATGGTCATTGAATTCTAGGTTGGTCTGATTCTGCCTCGGCAGCTTCTCGATCCAAGAAACGCCGTGTGGGATTTCCGGGTTGAAATGTGGTGTTCTGGGCACGACCACGTCTTCGAAAAGATGCGCATGGCGTGCAGCCGCAACAGGCGGAGACTGCGTGTTAGAGCGTTCGGAAAAGTTGCCGTCAATGAGGGTGTTCATGTGCACATTGGAGTGTGGGGCATTAGGGGCAATGGTCATAAAGAATGGCTTTTCCGTTTCTTGATACTCGTTCAGAGCATCATCGAGGAATCCCAACGCCATTTCTGAGATCACGTCCGTGCTGTACTGTCCTTCGTAGGAGATCGGATGCCCATCATGGTTCCGGACGAAGGTAGCGTTCAAATATTCGTATGTGTAAGGATTGAGCAAGAACTCTGAGCCTGTCCAGCCAGCTGCGCGAGGTGAGTCGTAATTTTCCACGCTATGGGCATTGAAGAGTTTGCCGATGTAATAGGTTGCGTAGCCGAGCTCTTGCAGCCATATGGGAAGGTAGGCAGAGTTGAAACCTTGGGACACAAACTTGGGCCAGCCGCCTGTGTAATGTCGAGTGGAGTCTCAGCATGATGATTCTGGGTAGTACAAGAACGTGATCGGTTCGAGGTGGAGAATCGTTAGAAAGGCGAAAGGGAAAGTACTGCAGGTACCTACCGTACGGAGGATTCACATCTGTGACATTGGTGTTATGTGCTGCCTTTCCAGTCCAGATGGTTACTCTTGAAGGGCAGCATTGGGCCACTGTACAATAGTGCCTGCCAAAAGTTGTACCTTGTTCGGTGATGTGTTTCTTCAGATAAGGCATGTAAGAAAGCGAGTCCATGTGAAGGTCCTGGTCATCAGTGAGGATGAAGATGATGTTTGGCTGCTTCGTATTTTTCCCATCTCCAGCTATCCTGTTTCCCATGCCCAAGCTGCATACGAGGCTCAGGCATAGCAGGAAAGATCTAAGGATTGCCATAGCTCGTTCAGTCTGTAGGATTGTTTTGCCACAATCATGGATGTCTAGTCTTGATGGGCCATGTAGGTGGGTTTATGCTGAGCTGTTCAACGAGAGTCGGAGAAGCTCAAGGCTGTATAGATTGACACCTTCGTGTGTCTTGTGACTCGAGGCCATGTCAAGCGACGAAGCTGCTGTTGCCGTGATTGCCAAGACAATTGGCACAGCAATTGCCGAATGTTGACCTTTTCCTTTTCCATTGTCTTGCACTTCTGCAGATTTCACAAATATCACCACTGCATTGCCCACACACCGCTATGGGGCTAGCGAAGATGTTCCGATGCAGCCGAAGACTATGCACGGGGGCATTTGGCCACGAGACACGCCTCCTCCGAGTCAGTCGCGTCGGCTAAACGGCGGTACATGAGCCCGCCGACCTGACTGCTTCATCTGATCGTCTAGCGACAGCAATGGAGTCTTCGGAAGGGTCAAGACAAGACATGGGAGTGACTGCCCTATATCTCTAACTAGAAGAATGGACGCGTAGAATGTGCTATCGGCTCGGCTAGCGCACTTCGGAAAGAGACACTTCGCAACAGCCGAGCCATGTTCCGACCATCAAGAACTTCACCTTGAGGTCCCATGGGCCTCCGCATTGCTTATCACCGCCCGACCGGGTTGAACCATGGCAGTATCTGGAGAAGCCTGAACACAGCAGGTGCAGCCTTCTCGCATTCGTTCTGCTTGTCTCCTTGCTGAACGCGCCTTTTCCCAAGAACGTGCGAGCTGTGGGCGTTGCGAAAGGTCCCACATACGGGAACAAAAAGAGCGGAGCAAGCTGTCCACTAGACGTGCTACTTTGCCATACTAATGCTGTACCTAATTCCATGGCTACCGGACTGCCTATGCACCCGGCAAACTACAATGGCTTTTAAAGTTTGGGATCTACCCAAGCTCGAGCATCTAGAATTGGTCGGAAGTACAGCTCCTCATTGAAGAGGCCGTACTACCGAAGCATTATAGTATATCATCATCTTCCTGCCCGACCTCACTTGTTCCGCAGTGGAACTCAACATCCGCAAAGATGCTGCCTCTGCTCCTTACTTCTTTTCTGGCACTCGCTGCTGAGTCTTCAGCAGCGACATGCTCGTCCAAGGCACTCGAAGCAGCGGGGAAGCCTGCCGATTTGGAAGGCGTCAAGATTGAAGAGGTGATCGCAGAGGCTGTGAAGGGATGGGTCGAAGAGCCAGTCCCAATGCCAAGAGCTCTACCTTTGTTGCCAGCTGAAGCAAAGCCATTGGACTTTTGCAATGTAACCATTCTTTACTCACATCCTGGTAAGTCTGGGCTTTTTCATCGGGCATCTCCACTTGCTTGCTTACAATCACAGGCGTTGAGGGCCAAGTTCGTGTGAACGTGTGGCTGCCCGAAGAGAAAGAGTGGAACGGCAGGTACCTGGGGCAGGGAGGGAGTGGACATGTATGTGATTTGCGTCCTCAGCACCGATGCGTAGAACTAACACCATGGCCAGGCAGCGGGTATTCCTGACGCACTTGGCCCGGCGGTGTCGATGGGCTATGCTGCAGCCAACACAGACGGCGGCCATAGCAACGAGGGCGATGTTTTCCGCACTGCGCTCGATTCAACCTGGTGGGGCGTTAAAAGCCCCGGCAACGTAAACTACGACTTACTGCAGCTATATGGCTGGCGCTCTGTGGGAGAACTCGGGATGCTTGCCAAGCATGTGATTGAGCACTACTATGGCAAGAAAATCAAATACTCTTATTGGAACGGATGCAGCACAGGTGAGTGACTTTTGCAAAGAGTCCGTGAAGGCTTTACTGATGTCCCGAATCACTAGGCGGACGTCAGGGCATGATCCTGGCCCAACGCTACCCAAAGCTGTACCAAGGCATTATCTCCACCGCACCTTCATTCAACTGGGTAACCTTCTTGGTGACTGAGTTCTACCCTCATGTCGTTATGAAGAGACTGAACTATTTTCCGGCTCCGTGCGAGCTCGATGCTATCACGGCCGCAGCTGTCGACGCTTGCGATGAGATCGATGGCGTCAAGGATGGTATCATCTCTGCTCCGGGTCAATGCAAGTTCGATCCCAAATCAGTGGTTGGGCAGAAGTACACCTGCGGCACCGATACGCGCAAGATCACGAAGCAGGCTGCCGAGGTCGCCTCCTATGCTTGGAGTGGTCCTATTGATCCAGAAAGTGGCAAGCGAGTGTGGTTTGGAACTACCCCAGACGCATCTATGTCAGGCATCGACCCTGTTTTTGGCGGCCTTGCTACAACGAAGTGTGATGAAAATTCGAAGAACTGCAAGTCTTCGCCATTTGGCATCTCCGCAGACTGGATCAAGACATGGGTGATGAAGAACCCTGACTTCGACCTGACAACTGTCGACGACGAGCAATTCTTCGATGAGCTGCTTGTCAAGAGCTATCAAGAATACCACTCATCGATCAACTCAGCTGACGCTGATCTCCGACGATTCCGGAAGGCTGGTGGCAAGCTTTTGGGCTGGCACGGTCTGCAAGATCAATTGATCCCACCAAACGGTACCTCGAGCTACCACGAGCGCGTGAAAGCAATTGTTGGGCCGAGGATCAATGATTTCTATCGACACTTCGAGGCTCCTGGCATTGCCCACTGCATTGGAGGACCAGGAGCTTATCCTCTGACGGCTTTCTTAGATCTTGTCAAGTGGGTCGAGAAAGGCGAAGCTCCAGACCACATTCTGGCACAGAACTTGCCCTTCCCAGGACAAGATATGAGCACGTTCAAACAATTCACCCGGAAACTGTGTCCATACCCCAAGGTCGCCGCTTTCACTGGAGGAGACGAGAACGATGCTGCCAATTTCGAATGCAAGGATAATTTCGAGACGAGCGCGAGAGCGAAGGATGAGTTGTAGTATGATGTCGCACCGGAGAAAAGAACATGAGAAGTCTTCCTACGACGGAGAATAATCGAAGTGGTGCAACGTCGTCAACGAATATATGTATTGCTGCTGTCGAGCTCCTCTCTTCTCTGCACATATTGTCTTCACTCTCCTAAAAGGCATTGCAAAGCAAGTCGTTCGCATGATCTGCATCCTTCTACCAAGATTTAACCTCTCGGCTTCGTACCGCTTATCTCGGCAAAAAAGCGAAGTGATGCGACGATTTCTCGATCGGACGTCACACGTGCAGCATCCAGGCCACTACAGACTTCCACCTCTCCGTAGGCTGAACGCTTGTTTACATTTGGCGGCGCATCACGATCATCACCATTATGCTTCATTGGCTTCGTTTAGAGCGGGGTTGGACGGCAATGTGGCTGCCGAAGGTGATGATGGGCGGCCACAACATAGACTAGCCATGCCCCCAGGTAAGGTATAACAGTTTCTTGTTCCTCTCAGTACAATAGAGCTTGTTTGACAGCAGGAAATATACACATTTTACAACATGTCGAGCCGACGCGATTTCCCAAGTGCAGACGAGGCTAAGGCCAAGGCTCAAGAGGGCAAGCAGAAGGTCGAGAATAAGCTGGCGAATGATGGCGTGTGAGTTCTAGCAGAGCGACTGCGACAAGAGAAGCGTAGCTGATAGCGAGATTCTTGCAGCGAGGACCCAGCAGGCCTGGCAATGTTCGGCTTCGGAGGCCTTTTCCTCGCCGCAATCCCTCTCACATCCTGGATCACGCAACCCAACAGCCTTGTCGAGAAGGCCGTGAACGGAGTCGTCAGCACAGTCGGCTTTCTCTCCTCCGCCGGAAGCACTTCTGCGATCCCTCAATCCGGCAAGATCGCAGCGTTGGCGGGACTGTACGTTACAGTCACCTACGCGCTCTCAGGAGCGGGCAGTGCGGCGGCCTCCGCAGCAGGAATAAAAGGAGGCAGAGACAACGACCACCCACGAGCACAGATCAAGGATTTGCGTGGGCTGCCATTGAGGCTGTACTCCGCACACTACAACCTCATGGAGATGTTCCCTGGTTTTGCGATCAGTGCTGCGCTGGCGCAGGCTATGGCTCCCGGCGACCAGACTTTGATCAACTTGCTCGGTTTGCATGTGATTGCGAAGTGCTTTGTGTGAGTATTCAGAGAGGACCCGATGAAGAGGATGTTTAGGAACTGACTGTGAGGGACATACAGACACTATCCATGCTACGTGTTCAACCTGGGCACTCCACGAACGCTCGCACATGTAATCGCGACCTCTAGCGTGATCAATGTTGCTCTCAGACTTGCAAAGAAGCCATTGATCTAAATTGCGATGATGAACGGCATAGAGAATGGCATACCGAAAGACAACAACCAAAGGATGAGAAACAGTTGGCGAGAGAAGCAGAAGCAGGGAGGAATTCGACTGCAGAAACGAACAGGGATGATGAAGAGATGCGCCTATATATGTTTTGTAGTAATGCATAAAGAAACAACTCTTGTAATTTGGCAAGAAGAGTCTATTAGCTCCACAAGCTCTCGGGTTAATTTCTGCTAAGCGTTACGGCAGGTAGAAGAGCAGACTCTACGTTGACGCTGGTTCCAGTCTTATGGACCGTGTCCTCAGCTCCAAATCATTAGGAGCAAATGGACAATCATTGAAGTTGCTCTGACTTCGTTCATGATGTAGCCGGATCCTTGCCGAATCGGGTAAGCGCCAAGAAATCTGGGGTGGTGGTGGCGGTCGACTTTCGCCCAGCAGTCGCGTCCACTTCACGCCCATCACAACACACACGACAACAAGAACACAAACAGCTAAATTTCTCGTCAGTGTCACTGCAACCCTCTCGGAGTTCTGTGCACGAAGCTTGTACCACAGCGGCGCGCAACCACGACGAGGACGTACCAACTGAGCGTGCCCCAGTTCCAGGATGCAGACTTGCCGAGCCGCTCGACAGCTCGCGCTACCACATCGCGTCTTTCACGCGTCAAACACGTCTCACATATTTGCCTAGCAGACCTGAAGAAGAGGCCCCTACGACCATGGAAGATGATGATCAAGCACGAAACTCAAGTGATGGTTGGAGGCAAGCAGTCACTTCTGGATCTGGCACAGCCTTGCCGGAAAACAATCTCTTAAGAGCGCCAGACCAGGACTGCGATCAGCGTCAGCCAGATTCGTTCCAGACGACCTTGAAAGATGGAAGGTTCGTGTCGACTTGCCATGAAGGTCCTATTCAGACACCACGAAATGCGCGTCTCTGTGATGCCTGTCAGAACTGGAATCACGTGGGAAGTATTTTCTACAGCACGGCCTGCGATGGGCACCATGTTTCCAGTCAACCAATTTCTCATCACATGCGCAATACCCATTGCATCATATGCCAAATCTTCGCAGACGCTATCGTGGAGAAGCGGGAATCGACCTCATTACAGACACACGAGCTGGACGATCTGCAATGTGTCAACGCTGGCGCGTATTATTTGAAGGGATTCGTTCCTCAGTGGACAGAGCGACAGGATCGATTCAACCCCCAAAGTCGCGACTGGGGCCGATGTGTCTTTATCCTATTCCTTGTTTCGAAGAATGTAGATATCAGCATCTTCCGTCGCTTCAGAGCGTCTGAGGCACAGGACAAGCTAAGTTTCTTGGAGAAGTGGCGGCCTTACAGCTTTGCTGTAAGAGTCACAGTACGCTACGAACCTCATGGGACTGGACTGCTAGCTATAGAGCGAGGCGAGACGCCATTGCTGGATCTTGTCGAATTGCGCTATTTTGTGGAGGACTCCAGGAGGGGAGATCCGGGCTCGCTAAGTACTTCCGATGATGAAAACGACGTTGTTTCTTCAGATGAGTCTGACAACGACGGTCGTCAATACACGCCAAAAGGCCAAGGTTGGGTTGGTCCTGGATCTTTCAGAGACTCTGCAGATTCATCGGCCAGTGACCGCTCGTCGATAGCGCAGTGCGGTCCTGAAGGATCTCCAAAGCTGCCAGACAATTTTCGCCTGATCGACACAACGCAGAAGCGTATTATTCGCCAAGATTTACCACACAGTGTGGAGTACGCTGCTTTGAGTTACGTCTGGGCATCTTCCAGAGGTCAACCAAGTTGTGACTTGACACGATCAACTGTGCACCGGATGAGCGATGAAGGTGTCATCGGTGCGCACAACACGCCTTGCGTGATATGGGACGCCATTAACCTCTGCCAAGATCTAGATATTCGGTATTTGTGGACAGATCGGCTTTGTATAGTGCAAGATGACTCCACCGATTTAGCATCGCAAGTGTCTTGCATGGACCAGATCTATGAACATGCTATATTGACTATCGTGGATGTGGTGGATCACAACCTGGATCTTGGCCTTCCTGGTGTCAGAGGACGGCCTCGGCGCCCTTTCATTCACAATCACTCTTGGAGCTTCCTTGGAGTCAGTCCGGTGCTAGGGAACACCTTTTATCAGGTAGTTGACGAGTCACACTGGAACACACGAGGCTGGACATTCCAAGAGCGCATGCTTTCCAGGCGCAAGTTGTTCGTCTCAAATTTTCAGTACTACTATGAAACTCCACGAGGCACTCATCAGGAGGACTTCGGCTACATCGGTGCTGACAATGAGACAAATGTCAGCATTGAAGTCGACACAGATCACTGGTATGTACGTCTAATCGAGCGCTACACAATTCGTCGGTTGTCTTATGATTCGGACATCCTCAATGCTTTCACTGGGATCGCAAACTTCATTGCAAGATCTGGAAATACCGAACATATTTTGCTATTCGGACACTCAACCAAGTTCTTCGCACAGAGTCTCTTGTGGGGTTATAATGGTGTCTCAGGGTTACGTGAGAGTGTGAAGACCATCGTTCCTTCGTGGAGCTGGGCAGCATGGGCTGGGAATATTTGGTACCGAAGCTTGTACCAAGATTATCAACACGACGGCCGCCATATCGGAAAATTAGTCACCTTCCACATCGTACGTCCTCAGACGGGTGTAGAAAAGTTACAGGTTGAGGAGCATGGAACATGGTTCGGCGAGTACAATGGTGATGAAGTGCCGAATGGGCTTCAGAATGCAGCACTTGAATGCGAATCAACTCGATATGACTCTGACGACCCAGGTAGAGATTGGCGAGGCTGTTTGCAAAATCCTTGGACGGTGCACGAGCGCCGTATGATTGACGTTGAGGTCAAGTCTGTCGCATCGTATCACCCCTGGGCACTCGTATTCCAGACCACAGTGGCCAGGCTGCGACTGACTTCGCTCGACCAGACATATGCATTGCGGGAAGATGCGGACCTTATTTCTGGTATTCAATATCCCAGTGGGGTGGTCTTCATTCTCGACGAGTCGAATCGAAGAATCGGATATCTAATGCTCAGCTATAAGGAATGGGCTGACCGTTGGCTAGACGTGAAGAAGCGATATGATTTCATTGTCCTAAGTGCAGGAACAATTCCCCAAAGCATGATACACGATTCAAGAAATGCAACAGAGCCCCTTCGGCAATTGTTCGACGATCCTGTTGAGATGGAGCGCGGCGCGAACGCTTGGACGCTAAACGTCATGCTCATCAAACGAAGTGACCATCAACCGGCCGTTGTGAAGCGGGTCGCAATCGGAATGGTATTGATGAAGCGCTGGCAGGACTGCACTCCAAAATGGGAGAGTTTCATCTTGACATGATCTACCACTGCAAGAATCGCCATTCCTGGAATCTTGGACGAGACGCAGGAAAAACGTTGTTGGCAGTGTTGAGCTCTGCCCTTGCTATTCTCAGGCTGGACTTCTCCTTTGAACCGCTGAAGGAGGTCACGAGCGCATTTCACCTTCAGTCGGCACTGACCTGATGTGCGTTTCCGATGCCGGAGACCTGTGGATCATCGAAGAAAACGCTGGACGTACGAGAGTCGTTGCCAGCTACTCCGTCTGCAGGTTCGACGCCCTGCGCCTTGGGCGGACAATTGACTCATTATGGATTGTCAGAGGGAGGCGATGCTTGACTATCATCTGCGATGGGACTGCAAGCTTAGCAGACCCGACTTGAAGATCCTACCGTACGTCCGCAAAAGCGCTCCAGAAAGACGTGCTTGAGATCGGTTCCTGATCCGCTCCTCGACGACGCTATTCGTGGCTTAGCCCATGGTCTCTCTCCGCTGGCTCAGTCGATGGCTCAGTCGATGGCACAGCCAATGGCTGATGGCTCAGGCGGTGCCTTACTCGCCTGACATATGCTGCCATGATGTCCATGGACACACAGCCTGTGCTTCGGTCATCGCACGTTGAGCCCTTCAACTCTGACCGGCCCCGAATGTCACACTCATTAAGTCAACGATGGACTCATTTCCATGTAGGCTTGGCAGCAATGTTTCCGAGCTTGAGTCTGAGCTTCCTCGAGCATGCAAGACATAGCTCACTGACTTTGGTTCTAAACGGTGAGAAAGCCGCATCGCAAGCTGTTCCTCTAAAGGGAAATTTCATGACTCTTGCTCGAATTAGGGTGTCTTGGAGCAAGCTCAAAGCGTAAGTTGTAGTTGAGTCACGCTGACAAGATGCCGCATAACTTCAACATTCCGGAGAAGTTTTTCTTCCGCATCGAACAACTCAAAGGCTTCAAAGGTTGCAATGAAGAGAAATACAGTTTAACGCGACCGCAGCACACTGATGCAGGAACCGAAGTCAAGGAAGGCATCGTGCAAGTGCCGAACCGCGGCCTCATTGTCTCCCGCGTTTGATAGACCGCAAGTCCCGGATCCGCCCAGAAGAGGGCTGAGCAGGATCAATATACTAAGCCAGCGATGAGGGTTCGAAGACTCATTACAGCTCCAGTATCGAAGACCACACCTCACGCTGCCCGACCATGAGCATAGGTCGGACAGATTATGACCAGGTGGAGCATTTCCACCCTTACTTGGAGCTCAATTACACACGAACTCATGACCCGGTTCATCCAGTTTGCTTGCTCAATATGGTCTGCATGCGTTTCGAGGCAGCGAGGTCCTCATTGTTGACAAGTGTGTCTGACTCAAGTACAAAGCAATATCCCTCAGACAGAGCCTCTCGGTGGGTTCTGCTCCTCTGGAAGACGCTTTCAGGGGACGCAATCTCAGCATGTCCTTTCTTGCAAGACATACCGAGATGAGTGACATCTAGCGTCCTGTTGAGGCTATTGCTGGACATTGCTTTGGGCACCGCTCGAATGTGTCGCGTGCTCGATACGCTGCCATTGGGGCTTGAAGCATCGCATGCCGGGCATATTCGGCGATGCCCGGCAATAATGCTACCTGATACAGCGAATGCGAAGAAATTGCCTCCATGGCGGAGCTTGTCTTCAACTCTGTCGCTGACACAGGTTCCTACGGGTTGATCTGATGCGCGCCAGGGTTCGATCTACTCTGGTTGTTATCCTCGGCGGTTGTTCCTCGTCGAAATCACATATGCTTCTATTAGCCACATGGCGTTCATCGCTCGCGAGATGTGGCGCCTGGCTATGTGAGTGAGTGGTCCTCTCGAGTCAGCCGGAATGAGCACTGGAACCTTTCGAAAACATTTCGTGTCGAGCTTGTGAGCCCGACCAGACAGCTCATGCTCAGATGAAGTACCTTCATCTGGTTCCGGTGCTGTTTGTGCGTCAGAAGATCTAGCCCGAGTACCTTCGTGTCCGCTCCTCGCCCTGACCGGCTCTAAAGGCAAGCTCCGGATGGTATGGTGATGTTTTACTACTGAGGGAAGCGTTGTCCTAAGGCTGACACAACTTCAAGAGCTTTCACGATGCACTTGACTCCGGCTCAACTGATTCACACAGAATTCGTCTGGAAACTGCAGCGTGCAGCGTCACACCACTGTCAGCCTAACACCATGATTACTCGCTCTCAAGAGTCTCAACAATCCTACTGACTCTTGCCATCACGAAGACAGCGGTGTGCTTGTAACACATATTCCGGCGCATCGGAAACCGTCAGGAAGATCAACACCGAAGCAAAGGGACGACCACGTCTTCCAGAAGCCGAGACACTCCCACATGTCAGATCTCAGATGCCGTGCCGCCAGAGACGACCAAATCCTGGTTTGCGCATAGCTTATGGAACTACTGCGCCGTCGGACAACAGCACACCGTCTCGCCAAGTGGCATCGTTCACGATCGATGTGAGAGCGCCTGTGCTTTCCGGTTTTCCAAGGACATCATCGTTCGTGATGCTCTCCGGCCAGCGCATACGGGTACACACCGTCCGACTCTGCCTGTCCTTCAAACAGACATCATTTGTGGCTGGGCGAACAAGAGTGATGCTGACACTTCCAACTGCATGAGCTGAAACAGCCGTTCGTGAGTCTCGCAAAGCATGAACTCCATCCTCGGAGCGCTTGCAACTCTCGGGGCCGCAATACCTGCTTGCCCAGAGCCACGTGCCCATTCTCAGCGCGACGTCGGCCGACCTTGCATATCCGCGAGAACCGGGCAGGTGTCTGCAATCAAAGAAAAGGCTAAAGACCCGCCAACCCGGGTTGCGGCCATTTCTGCGGCGTGTGTGCGCGGATTGTGATTGCGCACCGCCTTGCGCCACTTGGGCAAGGAAGCTGTCCCAAAGAGCTTCCAGCCCTTCCAATCGACGCAACGTCGAAGCTCGTCCCGCGCCTGTCGAAGCAGGCTACGCATGCATGCCATGCCATGCCGTCGCGGCACAGCCAGAGTCAGCCAACGTGGCATGGGAGACCTTGCACGTTCTCGATCTTGAGCCCCGGGCAGCTCGAGTGTGGCTGTGCACATTGCAGATCACTGCCCATGTCGGAGTAGATCTTCAACGTCAGGCGTCAGGGCGCTGGGTTCGAACCTCCGTACAGCTCCACGGACGGTCATCACTCATCACCAACACGAGCATCGGATCATCTCATGTTACTGTGTATAGCAACAGTGAACCCTTTCTTTTGGGCAACCGCACAGAAAGTGCTGCTGGACGCGTAACACGGCTGCTAGACCCCAGAGAACACCAGAGCTCATTTGCCACCTCGATATAGCTCTCCCCGCCAGCAAATGGACACCAGAACACCCATGCAAGGTGACGGTATATGCTTGCCCTCCACGTAACAGAATCGAGGCGTTTTCATTGGCATCACACTCCCAAGCAACAGCAGTAAACCAAAAACGCAACAGAAAGCAGAGCTCCGAAATAGCCCTACGAAATACGAGACTTGGGGACTTCCCAAAAGGCTTGTCCTTTGTTTCATGTTCGAGGCTGGTGAAAGCTGTCGTGGCTGTCTGCAGGCGGCACGCGCTGCTTGGTTGTGGCGCTATCTGCTTCTTGCTTCTTCGCTTCCTCCTCACCCAAGCCGCAAGCGCGGAGAAAGCCACACCTGCTCGTCTAATCTTGCAGCACAACCCAGCGGCCAGTCTTCCATGTTTGCAGAAGATTGGCGCTCTCTCGTCTACAAGCACCAAGCACTATAATAAACAATAGTTCCAGAATAGCTACTAACGACCGATACGTCTAAGCGTCCGCACAACGTCCGTCGAAATGTCCGCGCCACAGCAGAAACTGGGTCTGGCTGGAATCGCTGGAATGATTGCAGCAGGCAGGTACTCTGTCGCCCGCCCGCTCTTTTCTGATTTGGCAGGCAGTGGTCGGTGTCCAGCCTCACATTACCAGAGCTCTCTTCCAAGCCGTGGCTCGCGCGTTGCGCCGCACACGGGAAAGAAAGGGAAGGGCAGAACTCTAGACTAACTAACTTAGTCAACCCCACGGACAACCCGGCCAGTGGACATGGACGGGATGTGCCCAGATGACCTTTTTCTGTCTGTGATGATCTTCGCCAGGGAAGGGCCTGACATGAGCTTCGACGACTAATGTTCGTTCGAATGTTGCAGCCTTCGTGTGCGACGCACGTACGCCCAACTCAACTTTGCGCTGCGGTGCTTGGAAAAGTGTACGGTCATGGGAAACGGGCGGGATGGACAGTTGCTTTACCTTTTGCGTGCTGGAAGCCCGGAAGCCTCACGTAAAACTCAATGTACGCATCGTAGTGGAGAAGGATGATTGAAATTGAATGAGCTTTGAACACATCATCATTTGATTGATTGTATAGACAAGAGACCCTGTGAAGTACTACGCACCGCTATCCAGGCTGGCTGCTGGATTGGTGGGTAATCCTATCCTATACTGTGTATCTCTCTCTGTGTGCCTCCTGGTGACAAATGTAACTGCTATGACTGTCATGTAGGCAGTGCACTTCAAGCAGCTCTGCCGCTGTGTGTGTGTGTTCCTTGTCCATGTCTTCTGGACAAACGATCCATGATCCATTCTGATCCGATATGTAGTAGCTTAGTAGTAGCAGTAGTAGTTCCCCGTGTGTGATTCCCGCCGCAGCAGTGGAGTCCCGCCACCGCTGATGATGAGGTTATACAGCGCCCGCCCCCCGCAGACCCAAGAGACAATAGCAAAGATCCCCGATCGCCACATTTCCCTCCCGCCTCCCAACCATCCCATCCCATCCATGTATTAATCTCTTTCTGCGCGCGTTCCTGACCCGAGCAAATTCTCCAGAGCCATCCCGGTTAATCGCAGGTGTGGGTATCTCCAGTATTCAGAATGATGAGAAGAACAGTAAAAGTAAAAAGGTTTCGCCTCAAATTCGTAGGCCATGTGGTATCTCAGAAGGAAGGAAAAAAAGAGGCTGCCTTCTCAATCGCAGGCGGGCGATATCTAACCAAAGGAGGAGGACAAGGATAGGAAGAAAAGTTCTGCAGAAACCGTCCCAAATCATGTACACGCTTCCCGTTTCATGCGATATGATGCGTTTGTTTCGTTCGTCGTGTTGCTCGTGTCGTGCGATTAGAAACCAAGGAGCGGAGGAGATGGACTCCTCATTGTAGGAGAGTCGCAAGTTCATCGCTGAAAGCAAATCAAAATAGCAATTTGAGCTCGTAGCCGTGAGAATTCACATTTTCCGTCGTCGGAAGTTCGCCGTCGCATTGAATGTCGGTGGGCCCAGCGTCCCACTCTCGTTCGGCCTTTACCGGAGCATCGTCGTCGTCGAGTTGGACCTCGCAGAATTCGGCGGTCATATCCTGTCCTTCGGCCAGTTCCTCGATGCATTCGTCGTCGAAGAAAACGTTGAGACCATTTTCGGTGATCCGGTATGTGCGCAACACTTGGGTCGGCTCGATGTTGCACTTCCTGGCGAGCGCATTGGTAAAATCTTTGAGCGTTCGCTTCATCAGGTAAATGGCGCGATAGTGGTTATCGGACGGCGCTCGGCCGGACACATGTGGCTGGACATAGAAGCACGCAACCGGTTTGACAGCCCTGGGTGGAGGTGGCCGGTAACTAGGGTCAACTCCGACCGCCTCGATCCAGCCAGAAACGGCCGCAGCCTCTGATGATTTGATCTGCACCTTCACAGGCGCATTTTCTGGTGGGCTGTGGAGCTGTTCCGGTATTGTCGGCTGGATGTCCATGGTCGCTGTCTGCGGGTTATTGCGCCACTCGTTCGATGATTGTCGCGATGGTCCTCCGACAGGCGTGGGCTGCTGCATCGTCGAGTCTTTGCGACTGCCAATTAGGGAGTTGGAACTCGGTGTGGGCGATACCATCGAAGACTCGTTCTTGCCGTCGCTGTGCTTATCCCAGTTCGCCGTGTCCGCAGAATCTGTCCGTACCAGGTCGATGTCTCCAGTGAGCTTGACGGGGTAGGCGTCTGGATCGTCGCCGTCTTCGCCGCGAAGGTACAATACACTGGCAGGTCGTGTTGACGTGAACATGTCTTGCAGTGTCATTAATTTCATGTGAAGATCCTCTTCTGCGCTTCCACGGCCGCCGTTCGATGTCGTAGAAGTGACCGACCACGTTCTTCGGTGCTTGGGCACCTTGCCGGGCCTGTCCATACCAGGCTTTTGCGCCAGAGATCCAGCTCTCTTCCTTTTGCTCAAGTCCCGCATCCCGGACTCGATCTGTGCTATTTGCTGATTGAGCTTGTCGATGGTCTTCTTGACATGCGCGACATCGTTGGACAGCTTTCGTTCTGCGCCGTGGTCTCTGAACAGCTTGACTTTACAGTAGCACACTTCTGGTCCGGTCGCTTGTGATGGCGTAAGTGTCGCCTCATCGATTGCTTCCGTCTTCGCACATAAGCGGACTGGAATACCCTTGACACCTTTGGAATGGCTGAAGTCGGTGGACAAGAAGTTAAAGCGCACTGATATGGGACATTCGGCAGCGCCGTTGGCAGGTGACCAGGTCACGCAGAAGCCGTCGAAAGACGAACATTCGAGGTCGACCTTCGGTTTTGACGGGTCCTCGGCGCCTCCAAGCTGACCAGAGTCGACGTATTCGACTGCTTGTAAGCGACCGCCGCGTTGATGCGCTTCGTTGGTACCTCGACCTTCTTTCCACAATTGCCAGCAGGCCGCCGGCTTCTGTCGCTGCTGTTCATCTTCGAACGACACGCGCACGTAGGTCCGGTATCGTGACGCGGGCGCACCTTGTTGTGTGTGCGTGTCGACGACGTTCAGCGTGTACGCCTGGCCTTTGTTGAGGTACGTCACGGGAATCTCATCGGCATGCTTGATCATCGCCGTGGGCGCATTCAGCGTGACATGGTAGCGGAACCTAGAAGTTATATTAGTCTCGCTCGTGTTGTGTCGTCTGGATACGCACTTCTCAGCGGACGGATGCAGCGGGGGCGGTTGCATCGTGGTATGCATGTTGGGCGGCCGAAAGAGCATGTCGGGCGATTGGTGTGGATGTGGCAGGCCCATGTCCAGACCCATGTCGTCGACAGGCGAGTCTCCAACCGGCCCTTGCAAGTCATCGAAGCTGTTCTGATGTGAGAACTGCGATGGCGCAAAGCCCTGCTGGTGCATGTGGAAAGGGTTCATGTTCTGGAATTGTTGCTGCTGCGGTTGTTGCATGTGCTGAGGCAAGCCGGGCTGGAAGCCATGAAACGGTGCGCCTTGCTGGCCAGCATGCAAGGCGCTCTCTGAAGTTGGCATCGATAGCGGCGTGCCCAACCCCATGCCGAAGGTGGGCGTGTGCAGGTCGCCGGCTTGGTTGTGATAGAGGGTGTTGGTGCCGCCGGGCGTGGGCGTGTAGTAGCCCGGCATTTGGTTGGCGAACATATTGAAGCTGTGGCTATTGGGATCCATGAGGGACGGTGTTAGACCAGAAGTGCCAAAATTCCACGGCTCGTTGGAGCCTCGGGGGGTGGGGTCGGCATCCTTGATATCGTGCGGCTGACTCTGATTGTCGAGAGGTCTGGAGCGCATGTCAGGGCTCGTTCATAATGCGCAGTTGCCTGCCACGCAGACCGCGTTGATCGGTGCTGGGTATTTCCAGCACGCCGACAGGGAGAGGCCTACCGCGGGTTCAACGGGATGTCGAGCGCTTCCGCGAGCGAAGTCGTCGGCGGCGCTTGGGCAGCGTCGCTGGTCGCCGGCGCACTGTTACCGCCGAGGGTTGGGAAATTGGCCTTGAAGTTGCGGTACAGGTCGTCGCTGGGCTTCTGGGAGTTCCTGCTATGGTATCGCCGTCAGTATGAGTGTTGTGGTGTGTCTCCGCGCCGCAGCGTGATAGAGTTCCCAATTGCGCAACACCGGAGACGATCGATGTGGCAGTGGAGGCTGTCCGGCCAGCGGGCTGGCGAGCTGACTGCGACCGCGCCTCGCCATTTCTCTACTCACCGATTGCGGAACATGGCCAGCAGAGGAGCACTCTAGCAGCAGCGCCGTCGCGAGGAGGTTTGGAGGAGCATGAAAGAAGGCGCGCTGGGCGGAGGGTGTGGAAGTCGAGCGTGCTGCGCCGTGGTGAAACTGGAGGAGAGATTATGTTCAGCCACAGCAGATGGGCGCTGGGGCTCCCGTGAGAATAAGAGCGGCGCCAGACTGCATTCTGAACGACCCCTGTCCGGCCGTGACTTTCTAGCGTGCGCTTCGACACTCCGCCGGCAGCTCTCACATACTCTGCAGCACGTCGCGATCGATCAGGGTACGCTGCCTATAGCGACACGCAATGACACGGCTCGTCCGCGCTCGCCATCCCTTCCATGCTCTTCGACCGCCTGCCCTGTGCCCGCCGGCCACGAGAGCACGAGAAACGCAAGCGAGCTTGCCGATCACTCATCATCCTCGCCTGCGCCACAGCTGTGGCGACGACGCCACATGTGCTGGCTCTGGCTCTGGCTCGATGCAACGCGGGACGCTGCAACTAATGCTAGTTGCTTCCTTGTGCTCATTGTGGCTCGTTTCGTATGTCTGCTCCGTCCCCGCCCAACGACGCTCTGATCTCCAAGCTGCTGCCACTCTTCCTGCGGCCTGCGGCATAGTGCCAATGTAAAGCTCAAGAACGTGCCGTGTGCGAGGATCGACGGTCGCTTAGTAGCCCGCGTGAGCCACTTGGTCGACTGCAAACTGCTGCGATCCTTCGACACGCGAGCGGACCTTCTGGACACTGGTCCGCAGTCCAGCTTCCAAGCATTGGGATCACACTCATATCGAGCCACTTGGCGAAATACGGTGGAGCGCGTCTTCGGAGTCGTGCGGGCGAGGGACGCCCAGCCGGAGCCACCTTGGTTGCTTCGTTGTGCATGAATGTCATCGGCATCGAGAGATCCGTGCGGTGCGCATCAACAGCACGAGGCAGTGAAGCTGTGACGTGCAATGACTTGCTGTCTGTCGAATTTTTCGCCCTGCGATGAGATGGAGTAGTTGGCACAACCCGGCAGTCCGTCGGCGTTGCACCAGCGGCTACCGACGTGATCGGGTCGTCAATAGCCTGTAAGAGGTCTGACGGTATTGACGCCCAGGGCCATGGCACGCTCCGCTAGATCGCGCATACCGTCTGTCGATGCCACTTGCCTGTGATGCTGCAGAAAGAAGCTTTGTATGCGAAACACCCACCTGTGAGTGGCTGAAGTCCTCGACGGAACCTCCGCCTGTTCTTCACCTAGTCACTTTCAGTAGCCGAAATGAGCATAGAATGTGATGCTCCATTCATTGCTGCACCTCCGGCCGCAATCATTGCCCGCAGCCAGCGAACGCTGTCATAGAATAACACGTGATGGTGTCCTGTGTATGTGCCTGCGATACCGCTGCTGTACAGAAGTACCTCTCACCATACTGCTCTAGCCTGTGGAAAGAGCTTGTGTGCGCGTGACGGTGTGCAACTGCACGGGTGACCAGTGTTCGGAGCGTGTAGGAATCACAAGCAGCTCGGAGCCGAGTCGTGGGGCACTGGAAATTCGACTCCCATACCCATCTTCACAGTCGTGGATGCCGTGAGTGGATCGTCGATGTGCGTCGCGAGCAGTGGGTCGCGAGCATTCCTTCCAGCGACAACGACGGTCGCAGAAATCGCATCAGTTCGGATGGCTGTCCGACAAAGCACAAGCGCGTCGTCACCACGAAAGCCGTCAGCTGCCACGCCGGCCCGACGCCGACACATCCTCTCCAGCCGCGCTGTGGCAGTCGGGAATTTGTGCCACGAGGACGGAATACTCCTTCGCGATTGTGGCTGTGCAATGCACCACCCCTCACTTGCGTCTGCTGTATGGATCTAGGCAGCTCCATCACTCACTGTGTCCGCCCACCGCTGACGTGGTGCCCCAACACACTGCACGACCTTGCGCTGATCTTCGAGACGATGTGGCAACGATGTCGAAGATCAAAGCGATGCCTGCGTGCTTCATCGTGCTCGAGCAGCCACACCCATGCCCAACATGTGCGTCATGTTGACTGTGCAAAGGACGACAGCGGACCGTCAGACCGAGCAGATTCCTGAAGAACGGACTGTCCGCAAGGCCTAGGCCTGAGGATCGCTGAAGAGGGAGGGCGGCGAGCATTGGAGATGTTCTTCGGGAACACTTCGTAGCGATGGTGTTCGCACGTGTTGTCGAACTAAGGGCAGACATTCGATCCATACTGACGTTTTCAGGCAGAACTTTTTGCAAACATTGTACCTCCTAGGTACATGCTGTGAGAGTGCCTGTATCATGAATGCTGAAACACGCTTGACGAAATGGACCCCTGCCGATAACAATGATCCATGCCTATAGCGGGTCGTCGCAAGCGCGTCAACGTCAATGCTGTGTCTGCCAGCACAGCTTCCATCACAGCGCTGGCTCGCTGGTTGACCGACTGTAATGCTGCATGTGCATGTGCATGTGCGCCGAGCCATAGTGGCTGAGAGATTCCTCGAGTGTGAGCCTGACGGCCAGCTGTAACACATACCGTTTTGCAGACTTGGCACTTGCTGCCCCAGACCTGCCGCGCTGCGAACTATTGGAGCGGCGCTGTCAAGATAATTGGTTGTTGCGGTTGAAAGCTAATGCGGGTGATTCATTTCGCCTGGTATGCGAGTGGCAACTACCGCATATGCCAATGAGCAAAGCCACAGTGCCTCGTGGACTTGCATACCATCGATCAAATCCGAGTCCTATCGGCAGCAGCGCTGTGCACTTCAGTGGCCTAGAACTCAATTTGCGGGCCGCGTATTCTCCTGTCGAACATCGATGCTGACCGAAGACGCGGTGTGACTACTGCGAAGGTACTGCGTACTTTGTCTCTTGACGGACTGCCCTCGCGGAGAGATGTCTGGCCGGATGTGAGTACCACGGGCTGTGCCTGCAGTCAGACCAGGGCCACGTAGCGAGTTGGAGTGACCCCGTAAAATGTCACTTTCATTGGAGATAGGTCGAGGCACGGGGCTCTGTATGGTGAGCACTTCGTGCGCTGCACGAGCAAGATTGATTCGACTGCCTGATGGCGAGCTGTAACTGGAGCTGCTCACCGATCTGGCACGACACTTTTCATCGTTCCGTTGAATGACAGTCAATAAACTGGCTGCTGAATCCTCTCGTTCCTGTCTTGGCCTGGCGAGTGAGCCAGAGCTGAAGACTGGTGTTGGAATTCTCGAAGGCGGACCAACTCGCACATCACCCAACGTGGACGCCGTTGGGCTTTGGGCAACAGGCGACAAAGAGCGGGGTGCAGTGGCCATGTCGGGCCCTCTTAACGCATACGCTGAAACAGTCTTTCGCAGAACGCGATCTTTGTGATCAGAGCACGAAGCCTGGGGCTGATTGCCAGCGGGAATAGAGTCGTCTCCTGGCTCGAAGGAGAATCTGCGAATTGCTTCAGGGCCAGTGCTTGGGTCCATGTTGAGCTGGGGCACGAGTTTCTGCAGAAAGCCTGACGCTTTCGACATCACAGTGCGATGTCTTGATGGTGCAGCATTTGTCGCCGCCAGCATCGATGTCGTCCGCGCCGGCCAGGGGTTGTTGGCATGCGGAAGAGCTGTTGGCATACTGGCTGCTTTGCCGCTGTCAAGAACCTGTGCATTGAACATCGTTAAGAGTTGGGGCATGATTTGGGCAGGATCCATTCTGCGGCGGCGAGCGAGTGATTCGGCAATTTTTGCAATGGACACATAATCTTCGTCTTGCGACAGAAATTGTCGTGCTGGTTGGTCCGGAGATACGAGCTCTTCGCAACTGAATGTGGAGAAGGTGTCCTCCGAGTCGCTTTGCGTTGTCGACCCGGTGTCAGCGCGCTTTCGGCTGGTAAGCTTGCGCAAGTCTTGTTCCAACGATGGATTGGTCAACGAGAAACGAATGTCGCTCGTTGGTGGCGTGCCAAACGGGAGCTCTGCATGAAGGTGTGTCATGGACTTCTTCTGTGCCAACTGTTGCGAAGCCTGAATGTCTTTGTTAGAAGGAGACTGAACAATGGGCTTCATCGTTGCTGCAATTCTGTTAGCATGCGTATGTCGGAATGTTGGTCTGCGACTCACCTCGCTGACTGTCCCAAGTCTTGTCATCGTACAAGTTTGATTTTTCGAGGAGCTCGAAAATGGTCTCCTTTTTGTGAAGTCCACGGGACTGATGCCCATGGAGCCTGCTTTCTTGACGTGCAAGCGTGACTTCCGCGACACCACGCTTGCTAGCTTTTGCCAGGAGCACTTCAAGTCGCTTAACTTCGTCTTTGTAGTCTTGCTTCTCATCTTCCCAGTCCTTCTCGGCCATGTTGAGCTTCGCGATCAGAGCCTTGTTCGATGCAACTTCAGCTCCAAGACGCTGCTGAAGTCGAGCTTTTTCGTCGATCAGGTCTCTGTATGCTTCGAAAACCAACATGAGTGAGCTGTTGTGGCGAGGGTCGAGTGGCTTGTAGAGAGATGCCATGAGTGTACACATCATCTC
Source organism: Cercospora nicotianae (assembly GCA_029490675.1). Lineage (NCBI taxonomy): Eukaryota > Fungi > Ascomycota > Dothideomycetes > Mycosphaerellales > Mycosphaerellaceae > Cercospora > Cercospora nicotianae. The sequence goes on along the minus strand of JANQAT010000012.1, from coordinate 4,146,600 downwards.
GTCCAGCACTTCTTCAGGCTTCGGATCAGGATAGAACTGGTCTGGTGGCCACGCTGGCAGCTCCGTAGATGTCGCCACGTCTCCTTGCAACGATGATTTCTGGTTGTGGCCAAAGTAGGACGACAACTTTGGTTTAATGCGCTTCTTGGGCGTCGTGGAGGTGAAATAGTCATCGGGTTCTTCGTGATCGGGAAAGGGCGTGGCTGGAGTGCGAGATCTCGCCGGCTGAATCTTGCGTCGCCATTGTTGGATGTCGGCCATGGCGGTGGTCAGATCGACCTGTGTCGTCGTCTTGCACGTGTGGGCGGTGGCGCAGTGTGGTGGTGGAGGAGCGGGGTGAAAGAGAGAAGGCATTGCGAGCGATGAGGTGATGTTGGGGAGATGAAGTGACGTTGGGTGCGTCTCGTCGCTGCTGCTGTTTGCTTGCAGAAGGGGGAAGCGTGAAGCGCGCTAGTGCGTCCTGCGCATGAAGGGAAAGAACGTTGCCTGCGAGGGGAGTGTCGGCTGAAGTGGCGAGGAAACCGATATGGGCGCGGCACAGCAACTGAGCAGACAGTTGCGCTCATTCTTGATACCGATGTGAATCAGACGTGAAGATTGTCGTGACTTGTGCTGCATTCTCAACGGAGGCGCGGACCGCGAGCTCGCCCCTTCCTGTCGTTGGCAACGCAATTGTCTGCGCATCATATCAGTGGTACTTAGATGTCTATCATGCGAGCGTCAGGCGCTCGCTCACGACTGCACGTATGCATGCAAATGGCGCTCCGGTAGAGGACAGTGTTCTGCCAAAGAAGATGAGAAGCACAGCGTATGGCAAGGTCAACGAGTTCGAATTGCGTAGCTACCTACTCTTCTCGATCGGCTTCGCCCTCTTCACAGAGAAAGAAGCTTCGTATCAAATGTCTGTAACCACAGTCTTCATGCACAAACGCCGACAGAAACAGCGCTCGTGTTTGGTAATGACATGGTATGCTCCGAAAAGACTCAATCTTGGCATGATAGATTTTCCTTCAACGCTGAAGCATGGAGATTGTGCGAGGCGTTGTACACACTGCTGCCGTGGGAGAGAACAAAGAAGGAAAGGGGGAACACCATGGATCGGAGAGCGCAACCCGAGGGCCGAATGGTAGACGCGCCTGGTGCCAACCCAGCTTACCTGTGAGATGTTCTTGGTGGAGAAGGCGGACTTGTCGGTTCAGGCATGCAATTCAGCTACCTTCGTCATGAGGCCTTTCTCAAGCAGGCAGGCATCTCCCTTCTCGCAATGCCATTTCCATCCCTTCTCTCGCTTTTGCGCCATGGCATGCTCTCGTGTCGAAGCCGTAATGTCAGACCGCCGTGTGGTATGCTCCAGGTCCCAGCAGTAGTGAAAAGCAAAACTCAATGGACAAAACTCGTTTATGCCGCATCGCGCTTGCCCTCCTTGACCTCCTTCTGCTCCAGTTGTCAGCGTTTTCCATTGATATCCAAGTGCGAAGGATCTGCACGCACCAATGCCTTCATGGTGCCGTGAAGAGCATGTCTGTGGTTTCTCCGGAACTTAGGGTCGGTTCCCTTGAGCGAAGGGTATCGGTTGGTCTTTGGCTTCTTGATACTGTTCACGTTCCTCCGTCAGCGCAATTCTCTCGACCCCAGCTCATTTGTTTCCCCTCTCAACGGCGCTCGTATGCTCGATGCATCTTCGTTCGTTCGGTGTGGTTGAGTCGTACCCGTTCTTGTGGTTCTTCTTAGCCTGGTTGTGCTGAGACGAGTTCTTTGACTCTGCGCATCTGGTCAGTATAATTCCAAGACTGCATCTCTGTCGGCGCACATACTGGCCATGGCGACGGTATTTGTGCGAACGTGCTGCGAGGTTCTGTCGTCGGAGGTGAGCTTTGGCAGTGTGATTGCGGCAGGTGCGCTTGATTTTCCACTTGGCGCCAAGTCGGTGGCCGTCTCGCCGAAGAGTCGGCCTCAGGCATGACACACGAGATCGAACATCTTCGCCTTCACGCTGGGAAGCACATCTCAGGTTGGCATTGCTGCACTATTTCAGCACTGACTTCTTCGCTTATAGACACCAATCAACATGACAACATGGCGTTAAATCTGGTGCATCGCAGCTGGACTGTCAAGGAGAAGATTTTGGTCTTAAAAGTTCATTGTCACAATACATGATCCCCTCCGGAACGACCAAACGCGCCTGAAATAAATATGCACAATGCTACAGTCTCGTCGCTGACCGCGCTGGCCACTGCCTCCCACGCATGTAATGCACGAGGCGACGAATGCCGCCCGTTCTGTGTATCATTACGACGATCCGAAAGTCGTTGCTTTCATACCTCTTGTCATTCACTCCTCTTTCTCATCCTGTTCCTCGTTCAAGATCAACTTATTTCTGAGCCGCCTTCTTGGCCATGGTGTTCAGCGCACTGCCGTTTCTGAACCACTCCAGTTGTCCTTCGTTGAATGTGTGCACAAGTGTGATATCGAAAGCTTGACCACCAGCAGCTGGGTGCACAGTCATGGTAACAGGCTTGCCAACACCAATGTCGGTGAGCTTGAGGTCGATACGGTCATCTGGCTTGATCTTGTCGTAATCTTCTGGGTTCTGGAAGGTCAAAGGAAGCATACCCTGCTTCTTCAAGTTGGTCTCGTGGATACGGGCGAACGATCGGGTGATGATGGCAAGGCCACCGAGGTGGCGAGGCTCGAGAGCAGCGTGCTCACGGGATGAGCCCTCTCCGTAATTCCAGTCACCAATAACGACCCACTTGACACCCTCCTTCTTATATTGACGGGCCACTGCTGGAACGGCGTCCCAGTTGTCGGTGTCCTGGTTCTTGACCTTGTTGGCCTCACCGTTGGCCTCGTTGATGGCACCAATGAGCAAGTTGTTCGAGATGTTGTCCAAGTGGCCACGGTACTTCAACCATGGACCGGCCATAGAGATGTGGTCAGTAGTGGTCTTGCCTTGAGCCTTGATCAGGATTGGGACGTTCTTGGCGTCCTGGCCGTTCCATGGCTCAAAAGGCTCCAAAAGCTGGAGACGATCAGAAGTTGGCGAGACCTGGACCTTCACGGAAGAGCGGTCCTCTGGCGGTGCCTGAAATGTGTCAACTCCAGCATCGTAGCCGTTCTTTGGCAGTCCATCGCCAGTTGGCTCCTTGAGCTTGAAGTCCTTGCCATCCTTGTCCTTGAGGGTGTCGGTGAGCGGGTTGAAGGTAAGGTCGCCGGCGAGGGTCATGGCAACGACCATATCAGGAGAGGCAACGAAGGAGTGGGTAGCCGGGTTGGCATCGTTACGACCAGTGAAGTTTCGGTTGTACGAGCAGATGATCGAGTTGGCTTCGCCCTTCTTGACGTCGCGGCGCTGTAAAAAAATCAGCAATAGTTCTCGGACTGCACAAATGGTTGAGTGAACTGACATCCCACTGTCCGATACATGGACCACATGCGTTAGCTGCACACCTGTTAGCATTGAAAGCCACATAATTTCAGAGAAAGCGGTTTCACGCACCGAGAACCATGCCACCAAATTCCTCGAGAGTCTTGAGCTGACCGTCACGCTCGCAAGTAGCGCGGATCTGCTCAGAACCAGGCGTGATCGTGAAAAGGGCCTTGGCCTTGATACCGTGGTCGAGCGCATCCTGAGCAATGGCCGCAGCTCTGCTCATGTCCTCGTACGAGGAATTTGTGCAGGATCCGATCAGACCGACCTTCAGCTCTTGTGGCCACTTGTTCTCCTTGACAGCGTCTGCGAACTTGCTAATTGGTGTGGCAAGATCAGGGGTGAAGGGACCGTTGATTTGTGGCTCGAGCTCGCTCAGGTTGATTTCGATGAGCTCATCGTACTCGGCGCCCTCGTCCTCGCGGAGCTCAGCAGCGTAACCGCGAGCGAAGTCACCGATGTGCTGGCGCTTGGTGGCGGCGAGGTAGTCGTACATGCGGTCGTTGAATGGGAAGAGCGAGGTGGTGGCGCCAATCTCAGCACCCATGTTGCCTGTTTCTCTTGTTAACGCACACTCCTGTATCAAGTCATTGAACTCTGAACTCACAAATAGTGGCCATTCCAGTGCAGCTCAGGTTCTCAGTTCCAGGTCCGTGGTACTCCACGATGGCACCAGTTCCACCCTTGACAGTGAGGATACCAGCTACCTTGCAGATAATGTCTAGAGAGATTAGTACACGATCAGTGCAGCCCGTTTGAATGGTAGAAACTCACCCTTTGGTGCAGTCCAGCCGCTCATCTTTCCGGTAAGCCTGACACCGATGACCTTTGGTGCCTTGAGCTCCCACGGCAAGCTAGCCATGACATCGACGGCATCAGCGCCACCAACACCAATGGCGGCCATACCAAGACCACCAGCGTTTGGAGTGTGAGAGTCGGTACCGATCATGAGACCACCTGGGAAAGCGTAGTTCTCGAGCACGATCTGGTGAATGATACCAGAACCTGGCTTCCAGAAACCAATGTTGTACTTGGCGCATGAAGAGCTCAAGAAGTCGTAGACCTCTCGGTTGATGTCGTATGCACGCGCCAAATCTTTCTCGCCACCAACTTGTGCCTCGATCAAGTGATCGCAGTGCACAGTGGTGGGTGTGGCAACAGCATCCATACCCGAGCTCATGAACTGCAGGATGGCCATCTGAGCTGTGGCATCTTGGCAAGCAACTCTGTCTGGGCGGAGCTTGAGATAGCTCTTTCCACGCTCGATCTCCTGCCCATGCGGATCGTCCAAGTGCGAGTACAGGATCTTCTCGGCGTATGTGAGAGGCTTGTTCAGTCGCTTCCGCACAATGTTCAGGTTCTCGTTCATGCCCGCGTAGTTGATGTAGTGGCCCTTCTCCCAGTTGGTCATCTCGACCTTCTTGGTGAGAGGAGTCATTGACGGTAGCGAAGGTCCGGCGACCCAGCCGGGGCTGTAGTGAGCGAGTGTCAGTCTCTCTTCCCGGCGTTCAATGGCGCGTTGTGCGGGTGCGCAAGCTCTTATCAGAAGCAAACATACCAGCTGTCGCGCTGCGAGTCGTTGCGCCAACATCCTGAAAGACGCTCAGCTGAGAGGCAGTGTCCCAACAAAGCTGCAAGAGAGGAGAGGACTGTCAGGTCGGAGGGCAGACCTGAAGTGCGAAAGGTGCGGATATCAAGAGAAGACGTAACAAGACGCCGGCAAAGAGTAGAGAAATGGAGCTCAAAAGTAAGCAAATGTGATTGGCTAGCGCTCTTCCGTCGTTCCTTTCCTCGGCTACACCCCCGGCACGGCGTGGTCTCCAGGTCAAGAAGAATTTGCGTCGCGCCCAGCCGAGACGAGGAAGCGGTCCGATCTCGCTGTGTGCGCTGCACTGAACGCGAACCAAAGTTTCCAGACACAATCAGCACTCCTCTTGCAGCACCGACACAGGCGCTCGACCACTACAGACTCATCTCAAGACCGACACCGGCGCGGCGCAGCGCTGACAATCGCACGCCATGCCTGCAATCAGAGGCGCAAACAGCAAGAGGAAGGCGAGGCGGTATGCCGCGATCCGTGACATCGATCAGATCTACGCCGACAAGCAGGACCAGAAGCACCTTCAGCAGTTCAAGGACACCAAAGCGTTGGAGGATCTGCCCGGGTTCGGCGAGTGGTATTGCACGGAATGCGCAAAATGGTTCGAGTCAGAGACCAACTACCAGCGCCATAGCAAAGGCAAACCACACAAGAGGCGCGTCAAGCAGCTGAAGGAGGAACCACACACGCAGAAGGCGGCAGAAGCGGCAATCGGGTTGCGGACAGACACCGACAAGAAGATCGTGGAAGAGGACATGGAGGACGTTACGGATGAAGACATCCGATGAAGATTCAGTCTCATCAGCCCCCACAGAGACTGAAAGCACTCCCAGTTGCCTACGCGCCGGGTTCAGCACAATGTGCTCTTTGGACGCGACCTGAGAACGTATTCCTGCTGTTGGATCCTACTGCTCAAGCTATACTGGTTCGCTGATCGGCCATCGATGTGCGGCGTCAACATGCGTCTCTGGATCTCGAGAGTAGCCTCTGCCTGGACGTCTATCACCCATTCCGAGAGTCCTGCGATCTTCTCTTGTAATCATGCACAATCGCATAAATTTGCAAATTCACAGGACCTAGACCGGACCCACAAAATTTCTGGTGCTCTCTGGCCGTCCACTCACAGCATCGAGATTTGTCTTGGGCTGCCACAACTTCTGGAGCATATACCACGACAACGCACACCGACCGCTATAGGCTACGGTGCCTTGAACATCTGCACACCACGATGTGAGACAGTCCTCGCCGACACGAAATCGCCGAAGTCGCAGACGCTGCCGCGGAGCCACAACTTCCGTTGCCATGTGAAATACTTGGCACTCGATTCTAGCGGCTCCGCACGTGCATGCGTCTGTTTAGCGTCCGCATATTCCCGGTCGAAGCAGATCGGCACAACACTATCGTGAGGTAGTGAGGCATATCAAATATATGCATTATCATCATGAGCCTCAATTTTTGAAGAGCTGACCGTGCCTGTATTCTTTCGGTGCTCCAGGGATGGCTGTCACTTAGCCGCCTGCCGTGTTGTGCACTGACTTGTATGTGGAAGCCCTGGCGTTTTGGTTATGGGCGTGGTCTTCTTGATTGTATGCGACGCAAGGTCTTGCTGATTATCTCTTGTTGGAGGTGCGAACGTGCCTGGAAGAGGACGTGGTGTCAAAACTAACTTCGCGCAGTCGAGAAAGGCGCATCTGAAGGACCTGCAAACCCAGACTTTCTGCTATATCTTCCTCCACGAAACTGACATCCAGTGCGCCGAAACCGACTTGAGCCCCTCAGCTCATCTGGCGAAGCGGTGCACTTCAGATTTCAGCGTCACCATTTCCGTCCACTCTGCAAACCGCAGACCACGCATCTGAAAATCGCGGCCGTCTCGCAGGAGGCACTCTCATATCCTGACGTCGAACATTTGGCTGCTGGTGGCAAGACCTCATGTATGTCGTTGACTCATTCCTCGCATCTCCAGATCGCAGAGGGGCTCGAACTTGGTTGAGTACTGGACTTCCGAGTTCTGCTCGATATCAACGCAGAATCTTGCAGGGCACCCGAATGTCGATGGAAGTGCCTTTTGCTGTAAGGCAGATACGAGTGTCTCCGTACCTTCTGAATGCCAATAGGAATACCGCGCTGGACACCTGAAGCCTGGACAAGCCTTCACTGCGATGCGAGCGTATCGATCCTGACAGGTACTGGATATCAATGCCTATCGAAGGCGTCAATTGCAGGCATTCCGCTGCGATTTTGGATCAGGCTCTCTGCTGCACGCCATACTGATCGGCCATCTCCGCTCGCATGAACAAGCGCATGCAGCAACCACTTCGAGAGACTGGCGCCCCGATAAGCCTTAGCAAAACCTGCGTAGCTGGTTAGTCTTCTACGCATCTTCGGAGAGGTCCCTGTACCACATGGCTTTTGACAAATCCTGCAGTGGCGAAACATGTTCCAGGAGGAAGCGCAGCCAGGATGCTCTAACAGATATACCTACAATCCTTCACTAAGTCCGCGCCTAGAACGCCTTGTCCGCTCCGGAGCCTCGGCCACATCACGAAAGTGCGTAGTACAAGACTCACCAGGTGAGACGTGATACGTGTTTGTGATAGACAACGTTCCAGTGAAGATTTGGACTTGCACGCATAGAAACTCCTCGTACCGGGATACCCCAATACTATGTTCGAGCGCCCAAGAATCTGCGCTCAAAGTGGTAGGTTGGTCCGCGACCCAGGCAACAGTAGTGCATTCGTCTACGACGAACTTGCTTTTGCTCCATATTGCTCGCACCATAAGTGCCGAGGAGCACACACTCAGTGGCCAATCGTCGGGTTACAATGGCGGTGTACCCCAGCATCCACTGGTTCCACAACGTTCGCGTGGAAGTATCAGATGCCCTAAGGCGCTGCGGAGCGCACGCCGAGCATTCTACTGCACACACCATCCAAGCAACGGGTCGTTGGGTGGTGTAAGGTGGCAGGAGTGTGGTATCTCGCCCTGTATCGGCGAAGCACCCTCGCAGCTGACGTGTATGTCGGCTTTGTTGGCAGGAATGCGACTGTACGAGGATGTTCCTAGTTGAAGATCTAGCGAACACGACTCGCAAAGAGGCCCTCTGCGCCTGCTCACCACTCTCTGACTCTCTGTAACAATCAGCGTTTGCGATATTCACTGCAATCTGACAGAAAGTAGGGCAAAATGCCAACCACGGCAGCACTGCAAGCGGCCGGCTTGAATGTGTGTGAATTGAGACAGATTATCAAATTGGACAGAGAAGCAACGAAAGAGCTCCAGTCACGTACAGACAAACTCCGAAGAGATCTAAGGAACGGAGGAGTTTTGCCAGAAAAGACAGTAGAAATGATGGAAGACCTCAATAAAGACATGACCAGGGAGCTCGTACAGAAAATCGAGAAGATAGAATCGCAAGACGCACTTACGACCACTGATCGCGAGCTCCTACAAGCACTCAACGCTCAACTTGCTAAGTGCGACCAGTCAGGAATGAAGTTGGCAGAATTGCGAGATCTGGAAGAGGAGCTGCAGCGCAGAAGACGAGATTCTGGTTACAAAGATACTCTGCCTTTAGGCGGCACACCTCGAAGAATCAGCAAGGCCAGCGCACGATACACACCAGCTGAGGTTCCTCATACAATACCGATACGATCAAGTACCAATCTACCTCCACCTCCACCATACACACCGACATACAGTCCGAGCAGCAGCGATCCAACATTAACGCCGCCATCATCTCGATCACCACGATCCAGCAACCATTCACTAGAACGAGTAGACAGCAGCCAAGGTCGCAGTCGGAAAAGCATGGAACGTGCTCGACCGCCAGCCTTCATGCCACCAACGATGTCCACGAGCCCAAGATTTCCGCCTCCTCCAACTTCACCAATTATGCCCGCATCAGCTCCAATGAGCTCTACTCCTCCAACTCCACCCTCTCCAAGATCTTTCAGAAGCATGCCATCACCTTTTACACCGGCTGTGCACCCACCATTTACCGCTCCTTCAGAGCCTATCCGCAGAAGCAGCAGCAACAAACGCGCTTCTGCGACCGGAACGGGCGAGTACCAGTTCTACTCATACGCCGACTACGACGACAGCGATGATGAAGCAATACATGCGGAATGGAGCAAGACAGACTGGCCATTGCTGTATCGAATCCTAGATATCAACCCTTCGACCGATCCGGATGTTCTTTTGCTTCTTGCGAAGAGGTATGATGAACACCAAAATGTACATCACAAAAGGGACGTTGGCTAGCGTGCTGACAATATCCCCACTCACAGGCAACTCGAACGTCTCTCCCTCCGTCACAATCCGAATCGAAATCCCGAGGATCCCGATGCTCCTTCAAGATGGGTAAGCAAATTCCCACAGGCTGGAGTTTCCGTTGGATCGTAGTACTAACCACATGCAATGAACAGATTGCAATCAACAAAGCCTACGACGTTCTCACGCACCCGGAAAGAAAGAGATATTATGACGAGTATGGACGCGAGCCGGATGAGGTGGAAGGGATCGATCTGACGGGGCTGAAGATCTCTTGATTCGTCCATCCACGTTGATTAACTGATTGGGAGTTCTTTGGGACGACTTTTGGAGAGGATGGCTGAGCGTGCAGTGCTTCTCTGGCGAGTACATCATCCTTCATATTTTTCGGCAGTTTATGCGAGTCATTTTGTGCACATGGGAGGAAGCGCTGGAACACACACATCTTGAGAATCTGATATAGCTTCGATCAATGAATTGTTCATTCCATACATCGCTTCTCCAAACAACAGTAAAAGAGACAAGGGTATCGCCTAATCGTACAGCTCGCACGAATCGTACAGTAATCGCGTCCGTCAATCATTACTTCGTCGTCACATGCTCAGTCCCATGCCCTCAAATGACATTCGAGCAATAAAGGTCCTTCCTTAGACATAAGTCCTTCTCGCGCCACGACCATCTGTACCATGCATTCTTCGTGTTCCAGCAGCCTGTTCGAGATATGTCAGCCAACTAGTCCACACCGATATCACGCACTCGAAAGCTTAAGAACAAGAACTCACCTTTTGTCCGCTCCTGCCCGTCGCACTGCCCTTCAACTTTAACAACGCTCCGGAAATCTTATCTCCCATGCTCGTCTTCCTCTTATGATGGTGCACTGGGCCCGAAGTGCCCGTCGTGTAGTGAGTTGCGTGGTTGCTAGCCATTGGTCCACGACCTCCGTGACCTCTGTAGCCGATGCCATTAGGATGAGTTGTAGTCTTCTGCGTCGTGGTCGTAGTGCCCGTGATAGGGTTCGTAGATTGCGAAGTTGTGACTTTGGCTTGGTTCTTATTTCGGAGACGAGAGAGGAGAGAGGGCTTTTGGCTGTGGCAGTAGTGCGCGAGGTGCGAGTAGTGGTGTTGTGTTTGCGTGTGATGGCCATTTTGTCTTCTTGGTCTTCTTGTTGTGGTTGTAGGTTGTTGTTCTTCTTGCTGCGTCGATTCTTGAGATAATACTCTGTAAAAGTAGGTTGTAGCGTTGTACTCTGCTGTGAAGGATAAGAAGGGAATCCCAAAGTCGTCCGTGGAGGCATCACATATATCTATTCATTCGTGATTCATGGTCCAGAATACCTGCTTTCAGCGACAAGGGCAACCGAGCTCACGAGATTGCCAAACTACATCATCGTCCACTTCACCGTGCCACAACAGTTCGCGTAGCCTGCGATAACCCTACTGAGCACTTCTAGAACGACGTCAATCCTCCCGATTCAGCGGCTCGAATGTGGAGACAAGGCTGCGTGGGTGTCGTGGTGGTGTGGACGCGAAGTTGGAATCCTGGCCAAAGGATTGCTGGAAACGAATTCAGGGTCCGAATTTCTCGCTGTCGAACAACGTCATACCATGCTTGAAACCTGACACAAGGCTTGATGTCGAGTAGATCTCTATACCAAATCAGTTAGACCATTGCGAATGGAAATAGAGAACAGCGTCAGCTTGACTCGGGATGGTGTGCAGAGTGCGGATAAACTGTTATCTGATGCGGTTGCTGAGCCACAATTGCTGGTATCACGATCACAGCCACATATGCGGAGAGTCTCGAGGTAGAAGTGGCTGCGCGAGCGGGATCAGCATGAGAGTAAGTCTTGACGAGCAGTGACGTGAGTAGAGGTGTGGCTGGTGTCAATTGGAGTCCACTGTCTGACCATTCCTGTCAATGGTATCGTAGTTTTACCCATCCCGATAACGCCTTGCTAATACCTCAATTGTCTTTCATGCCAGCTTCTGTATGCTCGTCCTGGGACCAGGCTCAAGGCAGATAAGCACCGCCTGCAACGACCAGATTCATCTGTGTGAAGCCGACCTTGTAGACTGGACTCTTCTTGGTCGGAAAAGCCGAGATCTGGTCGGGTGATACCACGACGTCCTTCTTGGACTTGCCTTTCGCGACAGCACCTCCTGTTGCCGCGCCATCGATCTTGGCACCCGCTCCACCTTCGCCTACGACCTTGCCTTGGCCTTCCTTGTTGGGCTGCACGTCCCAGACACGGACAGTTCCGTCCGCGCCGCCAGAGACGAGCACGCTCGACTCGATGCTCCAATCCAGACTCCAGATTCCGCCTCGGCCGTGTCCACGCATGCGCTTCACCAAGCGACCGCGAGCTAGGTCCCAGAGCAGAATTTCCCCTCTATCGTCGGCGCTGGCGAGAATCTTCCCGCTCGGCGAGCACGCAACAGCAGTGACGTTGCCAACGTGGCCGGTGAAGATACGCACAGCTTGTCCTCTTGAGATGTCCCACATGCGCACTGTCCTCTCTGGCGCACCCGATCCCGTGAAGATGTACGCGCTGTTCGGATGCCATGCCACTGTGTCTACATCCGAGTCGTGCCCAACGAAGAGCCGTAGTGGTGCAATCTGCGGCGTACTCCAGAGTCGAGCTGTTCGGTCTGCAGAGCATGATGTGAAGTAGTGGCCGTACGGTGAGAAGCGGACGTCCCAGACAGGCAGATTGTGGGATTTGTAGACCACCAAGTTTGTCCATGTGTCTAATGACCACAGTCGGATAGTGCAGTCCGCTGAGCAAGATAGTAAGTATCTTGGGCGCGAGTCTGATGAAGTCGAGTTGTTCATATGCCCATTCGTCTGTGGTTCTGGAATAGCAATCGATGGCGAAAACGAAAGCCCGTAGACTGGGCCGGAGTGTCCGATCAAGCGCCGTGACGAAGATGGCTGGAAGTTCGGAGGGTCAGTAGGTGAAGTCAGAGTCTGTCCATCCAGTGACCAGACTCTGATATATGACTCTGCCGATCCGATGGCGACGAGGCAATTGTCGCCGGAGAATTCGATGCAGTTGACGCTGTCATAAGTGTTGTGGAATGTGAACATTGTCACGCTCACACCAGGCCCGACGCCGCCAGTCTTGCCTTCGATGCGGAAGCGGTCACGGTTCTCCTTGACCCTCTGCACCTCCATAGCCACGTCTCGTGCCGTGGAAGGTGGGAAAGGGAGTGTATCTCGAGATGGTGCCGCGTCATCAGTCTCTTCGCGCTTTATGCGCTGCTCAAACTCATCTATCAGAGAGTTTTGGCCTGCCGCGGGCGGATGTGCTGCGTCATGTTCTTGCAATTCTGCCTTGACGTCCTCCAGCAAGTCATTCTCCATGGGTAGTGGACCAAGAGCAAGCTTCGACAGTACTGAAGGTGCCTTGGGGTCGAGGTTGGCAGATCCGGGATTATGACCAGGAATGCCTTCGTCCTCTGCCGGCACGTCTTCTTGCCCGTCTCGGGTTGCTAGCATTTTCGCCAGACTCCGCTCAGTGCCGGCAGCGGCGCGATCCACTACGCGCACATCCAAATTCTGTGAGATGATATGGGTGATGACCTTGCCGCCTTCGTTGTCTTTGCTCTCCAAGTGCATCATGAGCGTTTGGAAAGCCATGTTGCTAAGTGTCAGGCGGTACTTGTTGTTGCGATACAGGTCCGCGACCGCGTTGTCCTGCGCGTGCTCCGGCTCGTACAATTTGGAGAGCGCTCGCAAATCATCTGGATTTTCGCGCTCGAAGTGGCTCCGAAAACGTGTGAAGAATTCCTCTGCATCTCGAGAATAAAACTCGCCGATGCATTGCAGGTAGGAGTACACAAAGAGTGGCCAGAGTAGACGCTTCAGCTCTGGCTTGTAGATGTCCAAGACGTTGTCGATCCAGTTGGTGACGAGGTCGAAAGCGCGCCCATACTTCTTGCCGCCGATTTCATCTATCGAGGTGGCGACGATGTTGCCGTTGGCATCGGTGTTTGCACTCTCTTTGCGGAGCATGGCCTCGGTACGGCTGTACCCTTTCTTAGAGAGATATTCAAGTACCTGGGGAATGAGGTCAGCCATGATGCCGGTGGAAGTTGTTTGACGCGCAGTGATGAACTAGTTCACGAAGTGCAGGATCCGACTAAACGGGGTTGCGTCGTGCGGACAAAGACGGCTCCATTATGTTGACGGGAGGAAGCGCGCTGCCGGGCTCGTGAGGACTGACGTGAAATCTCCTTCAATGTCGATGTCGATGTCGTGGGAAAACCAGCAAGACAGACATCGGATTGGGCTCTGGTGGGTGCCTTCTGGCGACGGATGATCGAGTGTCTCTAGCGGCAGTGGCGACAGATCGGAAGGCGCTTTCGAGTAATTGCCGGCTTTGCCTCAATAGCAACATCTCGCGTTGCTTTCTCTATCCGAATTCGTCCAAGTCCAATTCGATAGAGCGCCGTTGCTGGATGCATGTGGGCTCGCGCGGTCCTTGGACGCCAGTAGGAAAGGTTCGTGCGATGCGCGATGCTTGATGGGGGCGCATCCGACAGAGAATAAATCCTGAAAATCAACGCGACAACAAAGGCACACTTACTATTTGATTCAGATTCTGCTGTTGGTTGTTCTGGCCGCCCGCGCCGCCTGGCGCATTTGGGCCAGGAGCGCCCATGCCGCCTGCACTGGAAGGTCCAACGCTCGTTGTGCGCGACGGCGGTAACGGCTGCGACGCCATGATGAATACTGAACGGCCTTCACATGCGAAGTGGGAAGATGAATAAAGATGATCCCGCGAATGATGTGAAGTTGTAGTGGAAACGGAGGCTCGAAGTGAAGCTGTGCAGGGTTCCAGCGGCTCGGCTCATCCCGCCGCTAAGCGGTACCTGCAGCTGCAGCTGTCGCATCACTTTGTCCATGCTGTATCGCGAAGCTACGCGCTTGTTCACGATGCTGGGGAACTGAGACTCGCGATGGCGCAACAAAATCGGACCTTCACACCAGAAGAGCGCATCGACGAGCTCTCGGAGATCAACCAAGATGTCTCGAAACTCGTCACTTCTGCCGGCCAGGCAATTCATGCGCTCACGAACCGACCATTAAACCTGTACGCTTCCGGGGACGATGAAGACGAGCAAATGGCGGGCACGAATAACGACACCGTCGAAGATCGAAAAGCCCAATTCAAGGACAACACCGAGTCTTTCTTCACTCACTTGCAGTCCATCTTTGTCATGCTCCGACGACAGACGTATGCTCTGGAAGAAGCTGGTATAATCACACCTGATCCGCTCGCGCTACCTGAGCAGCCGAAACCAGTACAGGCGCCGGCTCAGTCAACGCCGAGAGGGTTCGCGCCAGTTCCGAAAGAGCAGCAACTGGATCCGGAGAGGATCAAGAATGGTGGTTTGGGACATCTCGATATCGGCTGGCTGAACAGTCGCGGTAACAAAGTTGGCGCTGAGAAGGAGGCTGAGCTTGTACAAGAGGCGAAGACTTTGCTGGAAGATGTCCTGAGAAGTGAAGATTCAATTGGCTGAGAGCGGATGAGCAACGCGGCGGACGATACTCAACGTCGCGAGGTCTGCACGCTGAAGCCAGGGACACTTTTGAACTTCGCATGAAATGGGTAGCGTGAGCGATCCTTCTGCGGTCGCTACATCATATGGTCAAAGATCTCGTGGAACTGGATTTCACACTCAATGGACGTTCATGCCCAACACCGGTCATTGGCAGCATACACCTTACATGGCCCAGTGCGAGGCACATGAACCTCCGTCTCAACTGCACCTCTTCGCGAAAGATTCCAGTGGCGCAGACGCTCAATTATGAGCCCGCAGGATAGATCAAGACTACGATGGACGCCGAGAGACCCGTCGGCTGCCATCCTTTAGATGTCTGCATTTCTAACTTCCCCGTGCCGAGCGGACACTTGGATTGAAGACGTATTGGCTGACCAGAGCTTTCAAGCACACAGGGAAAGAGTTTTGGACAAGGCACTGCCCTTCGGCGATGTGCAGTGGAGGAGGAATTTTGACTGACGTAAGTGAGAGAATTCGCGTCTTGGAGCAAAACTTCTGAATAGTGCACCGAATTCGAAACCAAAGCTTCATTTATCACGCTTTTCGAACGTTCGCATGTGTCCTTATCCTTGGGTCAGCTTCTGCCTCGATTGTTCCCCGGTTCAAAACTGAAGTGTCCGCAGTTGCCCTTGGACCGCTGGCAGAATTAGAGTCCATATCCGAGTTTCAGATCCAACTGTTCAACAGTCAGTCTTGGTCTAGTGGTCTTCCGTTAGTCGACTTGGCGACGTCGCCGGACACACATTGGACGAGACGAATCCCTCATGATGTCAAGCTGGCATGTTTGGAATCCATGTCGTCAGCAACACCACCCGGCCAAGGCCAATTGTTTTGCTCTGCGTTGGCAGATATCTGACTCTTTTTGTCGTTGTTTGCCTAACTTTTGCTGCCACCATACCGAGCTTGATAGCTACAGTATGTCTCAAGCCGTGCTTGTCCTCGGGTCACCGTTCATATACAATCCTCACCGTCAGTTTTTCGACGAGCAGTCTTGGTCCAGCGGTCTCAGCATAAGTCGTGCTACCATGTTCGCCGTTGGATTGGATCGCCGGGGTGACGATACGAAGCGACGTTGAAGTCTTCATTTCGCCCTGCTGTAGTAGTGCGAAAACGCTAGACTATCGTCGACTGTTTTGCCCCTTTTTGCCTTAAGAACTCAGTATCTTGCTGCAGGGACCTTGGAAGAAAAGTATACTGTCTGTCTTGTGCCGTCGCCAGATCCTCATCGTCTTCACTGTGGATCAGGCTTGATAAGTGGCCCGCGTGCTGAATGTCCCCAACAATCAGCATTGGTCTAGCGGTACAAGCGTAAGTCGTGCCAAACGTACGCTGTTGAACTGATGGACGAGAAGACTGACACGTAGATGCGTTTTGGAGTCTTCGAATGTCTTCTTCAACTTCTAAAACGCATCGGCCAAAGCTGATTGTTTTGCACTTCTTCTTCTTCTTCTTCTTCTTCTTCTTCTATTTTTTTTTTCAAGAAATGCTTCGCCTTACTTATATCTCGCCGGCTGCCGTAGTGTCCGCTTGCTTTCAGCATTCTCTGGAAAGATTGGTCATTATAGATAATACCCATCGTGTATCAACCAACCAATCGACCTTGATTTAGCGGTATGGTCGTAAGACGTGCAAGTTTGTACGCTGATCAGCCTGGCCAACAGCGGCGGGGGTCTGAAGACGCATCACAACGTTCCACGTATTCCCTGGCTTTCGGCCACTGCTTGATCATTGCCAATCGTTTTGCTTGATTTTTGCTCCTTGTGCCCATCTTCCTCCAGGAGAGATTGATTCACCTGGCTTGTGTTCTTCTAGCTCTTGATTCTTCCGACTAGCCTCTTTAAGTGGCTGAGGTGCTGCTTCCATCCGACGACCAGTCTTGGCCTAGCGGTATGATCGTAAATCGACGTTCAAGCATGCTGATCAATTCGGATACCAGCGAGAGCACCTCGGAATCAACTTTGATTCCCAAAGTTCCAATCTGCCTCAACACGCTCGGCCATTTCTAATGTTTTGCAACATTCATTTTGCCTTGCCAAAAGCCACTTGGTTGCTATGCTCGACATCGAAACCATCGCCATGTTGCACACTCGCGAGCGCCATGTTTGCTATACTCTTGGGGTTTGTGAACATCCATAGATAGCTCTGATTGAACGCACCTCCAACGATCAGTCTTGGGCGAGCGGTACAGCTGTAAGTCGCTCTGTAACGAGCGCTGCTGAATCGAGTCCGATGTCGCTGCGAGTAACACCGTCGCTAATGTTAGAATGTCGCTTCAGCCACGGACCGCTTTCCCATCGCCGATTGTTTCGCACGTTCTTTTGCCTTGCTCACCAAGCTTTTGCTGCTTCCATTGGTGCACAAGTGACTGTGGTCCTCTGTGATCACAAGCGACAACCTTGGATGAGGCTCAAAAATTGGTTAGCCTTCATATACCGATTGCATCTTACGCCTCTAGAACGATCGGCATTTTGCAACTTGCACGCTGACAATGTGCAGCTGAACATGCCTTGCGGTTACTACCTCTCTGTACCCTATGTCTGCTCTTTGTCCTGCTGCTCAGTCCACATAGACTCTCCATCCATATGCCCTTCCAAACCACTTTCTCGCCAATTGTGCTCCAGCCGCTGTGGGTTGAGAGAAAGCGATGTCCTGTTTCCTTCCAATCTTCCTCGGCTTACCACTTGTCGCAAGGCGTTTCCCATCTTCTCGGAACCCGATCGTGGAATTGTGCCGGTTGATCGCAGTGTTCAAAAGACATCGAGCTATGCCTTGTCCTCTCACGGAAGAAGAAGTCCAGATCCTCGAGACGCCCATGATAGCAGAATGTGTCGACTCGGAGAGCTCAATGGGATGTCCCGCTGCCTTTTCAATCTCGTCTTGGATAGCTTTCGCAGCATCAGCTTCTTGCTGCTTCCGTGCTCGGAGCTTCTCCAGTGCAGACTGCGTTCTCGTCCCAGCTTCACCTTTCTCTCTCGCTGGCGGTGTCGACCTCTTGTCTTTCTCTAGAGCCTTCGGCCTTACCACCTCCAATGCTTGCTCAATCCTCTTCACCAGCAAGAACCCGACACACTTCGTCCCTCGAACATACAAGAAACTCTTGTATATCGAGTCTTCCAGAGCTTGTCCGCCGCTCTTCGTTCTCCCCTCCCAAATCTCCTTCTCCGGAATCTCCACAGCCCCCAGCTCCCTCTGCACAATCTCCAAGACCTCCTGTGTCTTTCTTTTCCGATGGACAGAGTTCCCACAGTCCACATACACAATCGCATCTCCCTCTTTCACTCCCTTGAAGACACATAATCTCTTTCCTTCTTGCCTCACCTTCATCACAAAGTCCTTGCCGAGATCATACCCATCCACATTTTGCTTATGATACTTATCATGCAACTTTCGGTCTTCTGCAGAAGATGCGACATATTCCATTCCGCATGTGAGACATTTCTTTTGAACTTTCTGGCCGAGGCTCATTTGCATTTGTTGGAGGCCATCGTTGGCAGAAGACGAAGAAGGTTTGGAGGTCTTGGAAGGACGAGGATTGTCGGTGGAAGGCGTTAGAGGTTTGCGCTTGCCGAGGATGGAGAAGACGTTCTTGAAAGGTCCTGCTGTTGTGGATGTTTTTGAGACGGACTTGTTGTCGCTGGTGGACGAGGACTCGTCTTGTTTTCGTTCCCATGGGAAGGCGTTCGGAGGACTGCTCGGCGGACTGCTGACTCCATTGACAACAAAATCGCTGAAGATGGCCGGCTGGCTCGACGCGCGCGGCGGTGTCGAGCTCATGATTGATGCATTGTATCTGAATGTTGACAAGTCGAAGTCCTCACGACGCGTCGAAAGTTCACGCGTCGATGAGCTCATCCCTGCCACCGCGCTAGCCGATAAGCTTAAACATGGAGGTAAAGCCTTCGCCTATCGGAGACCCCACCTTGCTTCCCTCACCTCTCACCGTCCGAACATGTCTCCATCGAATCCAGAATCGACATCCTCCAAAGTCATCGCGTGGCTAAAGAAGACCTTCATCCGACCACCTGGCGACGGCTACAGCCCAAACAGTCAATCCGACAACCTCGAGCCCCAACATCCTCGCTTCAAGTCGCATTAGTGGTACCTTCTTGAAGCTCCACAAACATGCGATCTCAAGCTCCGAACCGTCTCGTCTCCGTCTCACCTCTCACGCCCGAAGGTTTCGCGCCTTTCGGCGAGGTTATACAAAATCCTGCTACACACGATGAACTAGACGGCAACGGCGAGTGGAGGCTACAACATCAAACCGCGAATCAAGGCAGCGCGACGAAATGGCTGGATGTGACACATCTGAGGAATCATTACGATCGAGCAGCGAGTCGCAAAGCTGCGAAAGTAGTGATGAACATGTTTGTGTGTAAGCCGAGGTCTTTGTCAAAGAGAAAGTCGGACGGGAAAGCGGTGTTCAAGGTGGGGATCCTGGAGAGACACCCGTTCACTCCCCAGACATTCGTTCCTATGGGATTGGGGAAAGAGGATGAGAGGACAAAGTATCTGGTCATCGTGGCGCCTACTTTGCCTGTCAAGGCAAGAACTGGGGGCGAGAGGTCGGAGAAGGCATATCCAGTCGATGCGCCGAGGAGAAAGAGAAGTCTGAAAGAGAGATTGCTTGGTGCAAGGCCAAATCCTTTTACGAACGACTATGTGCCTTCCACCACACGCTCTGTAGCTGCACTACCTCTCTCACAGCGCCCAAAAGGAACTGGTTTGCCGGACCTGCAGAATCTGCAAGCTTTCATCGCCAGAGGCGACCAGGCTGTGACATATGGTCCTGGAACGTGGCATGCTCCAATGGTGGTCTTGGGAGCGAAAGAGATTGAGTTTGTTGTTGTGCAATATGCGAATGGTGTTGGCATTGAGGATTGCCAAGAGTGTGAGATTGTTACTGATGGCGGGGAAGGAGTAGTGGTCGATGTCGGTGTCGATGGATCTGCGGTTGATGAAGCAGATGCAAGCAAACCAGGTTATATGCGGGCGAAGCTGTGATGTTGCTCGAACAAATTCCCCGAGGCTTCCGACACGTCCCGCAAACATGTCTTGCATCGCTGGCAAGACTTTCGACTCTCAAGTCCCTGTTCCTGCTCTTTAGGCGAGGCCACTCCACTGTTATAGAACCACTCAACCGCTGTTCCTGGAAACATTTTATCGTGCCTCGAACAGCTCTCTGCAATGCTATTGTGCGACTTCTCCGGGGCGGAGAACAGACCAGCAGAGAGAGGATTCAATTGCCTCTATGCGGATGGAGATCAAGCGCGACTTCCTCGTAGATCCGAGCTCTCAACATGAAAGGCAGGCCAAGGAACGCGGACAAGGTCAACCCGCACAGCATCGAACAGTGGGCCTTGCAGCCGAAAACGAGGGGACGGGCAGCTGACTGTTCCGAATGTGTCGCTGGGGATGGAGTGGCAATCGGGTTGGTGGTCGCATCGAATAGAATCCCGGGCGAGCTCATGGTCGACCGCATTGGCGACTGAATGTCGCGCCTATCGGAAGACCGCTTCTGCGTCGCATGTCTTTCACGAGCGAACATCGCGCCGTAGAAGATTTCAATTGCTCCTCCGCATTATAATCGTCTCCGCTTCCGATGAAGCCCGTCCCGTCGATGCGCACTTTATCCTTCGAAGACCACGCGAGTAAGTGCGGTGCCACGGTGGTAAGTACGTCTGCCGCGGTTGCCTTAGCCGTATCTCAGAAGCGGCAGTGGCAGTCAATGTCGGGATCGTGACGGAAGGCACAACAGCTGGGGCATTCTCTGTGACTGTTCCTCGTTGTTGATGTTTACGTTGACTGCATATACCGCATGTCAATCACCCGCTGCACATTACAGAGTGCCGCGCCCAATGCCTTTGCCACATCTTCCTGTCAAGGCCGCCTTTCAAGAATCCGCCTCCAACTATTGCCTGTCAGTTGCAATTGCACCGTCATCGTCGTCGGCGTCTGGATCTTCTAGCTCGAGAAGGAACGCATAGACATGCGCGAGATGGCCGGCGACCTCCACTGGCCTGCCACCGACGAGTGGATCAAGCGCCCAGTTTCGTTGATTCCTCGGGGGATGAACAAGAGTGGAGCTGATCGTCTGGCCTATGTGTTCTGCGCGGTGCTCTGCTTCTCTTGATGTGACTGCGAGCTGTTATGTTCGCCGGGCGATCAATGACAGTTCGCAGGCAGTGGCTCTCCGAGAACCTGTTCATTTGGCAGTCGCGGCATTTGGCATGATGTCGGAGAGTCCGCAATATCATTTCTTCTCTCAGTTTGTGTGTAAAGCAGAGCCTGCATGCGATCAATGGTGTACGAAAGCTGGCTAAGGCTAAATTCTTGATGATGTTGGAGCTCTGATCAGTTAGTAACGGTACGATCAATCTTCCGTGAGTGGAGGTTTGTTGTCTTACTGGATGCCTTGAGGCGCTCACTCTGTCCAGCGTCCAAGCTCGCGGTGTCCCCAGTGATCATATCAACACTGTCAAAATTGGGAGGAGGGATGTATTTGCCTTCGTAATCACCCAGTGGAATGCGAATGAACCCCAGGTTGGGCGTGCCTTTCTTCCTGATGGCCGTACTTGCAAAGCGATCCGATAACACAGTGGCACAGCGACCGAGCCGAGGGAACCATCAGACTTGAGGTTGGCTACGCGCCTGTTCAGTGGTCCACCATTGTGTAATGGCCTGACGTAAGACTTGAATGGCCCATGGACTCTGAAGGCATGACAATGTGCTGTGTCCCATTCCTCTGCAATGGTGACCGCGGATACCTCTGCATCTAACTAATCCTGAGAGCGAGTGCATAATTAGACTGGCTCTCGATCCATGCAAAGCTTTGCTGATTGGCTTGGCGACCTGCGGTTGCATTTGGAGGGCGTTGCATTCAGAGGTATTCACGGTTACGGCCCCGAGCCAGGTCCGATGACAGAGCTGGCGTGCCTCTGGGCGTTGATGACATCCGACTTCCGCCTGCAAGGAGTTTTCGTCGAGCTCGGTGTTGTAAGGCGATCTGGTCATGACAGTGAGCCACGGTGTCAACGGAGGAAGCAGGATCGGGAGACACTTACCAGGAGTGGTGTTTTGATCAACGCGGGAACGCTTCTTCTTCTTGCGACCTGTATCTTTCCGAGCAGCCTGGCCTGCTGTCGGACTTTGGAGGAACGAGTGGGATCAGAGGACATACGTTGGTGGTATATGTGCGGGGAGTTAAAAGTTCTATGAAAAGTTAGCAAAGCGAAGCGCTGCCCAGTTTGCCGTGTGGCGCTTGCCTTGATGCGAAATTCGTGGAACCACCTCGTATGATTACTTCAGTTCTGCTTCTCTGACCGACCAACAGACGCTGGACATCTCGATGCCGCGGTCAGAGAAGCAGAACTGAAGTGATCATACAACTCGCCTCCAGGTGCTGTCGTTTCCATGTACAGTGGCGTTCTCTGCTCTGTCTTGTTCTTGCTCGGTTCCTTAGTGGGACTGTCGCCAGTACGGGGTCTGGCATTCTGGACGTCGGTTCAGATGGGGTGCGATTCACATTGTCTCCGCTACTGATATGCGTTGTCGGTGCCGCTAATGCGCGGAACAGTGACTGAAAAGCCAGTGGGTGTGGCTGTCCGCCGAGGAATGGAGGCGGTGGTGCTTGCTGTTGATAGGGAGGCTGCACTGACCACGGCGGCGCCGGGACGTGCAGTGCGTAGATGGGCTGCCCTGACCACTGTCACTTTCGTGACAATCCTGTGCCGCTCTCTCTGCAAGGCCTTGACTGTCACATGAAAGTCTCCTCCTCTGCTTCAGATACAGCTGATCGCGACTCCATCATCGCCTCGGATCTTTTGACTATGGCTTTGTTGAACGACTTCTTCACTTGACCCATGAAGTTGCAAGGAAGTCTTGGGGTCCGTGAAGTGCATTGTGTTGAATATGGATCCCACGTCGGTGATCACCTCTCGCTCGAGAAGAATCTGCTCCATGTACTGGTATGAGCCATCTGTATGGAGGAACAGAGCGTTACAATCGAGTGTCATGGGATGGAAGTCCATAGGAACCTCCAAGAAGTTGTGATTCTTGCGTTCACGAGTGAGGAGCTTCGAATTCCCCCAGCACCACACTCTCCAATTTCTTCTTCGAGGAAGAAGTATAGCGTAATGTGCATCGTCACCCCAGACCACATCAAGAGGACTTCGGTGGCGTGGTCATAATTTTTTTTTTCCTATGACACCCATGAACTTGGTATGCCAATGGAAAGTGCAGTCCTCATTCGGACAGCTCATGTGGAAGCTCGCATCCACGAGCAGAGATGGCGGCAGCGGTGGAAAGTGGGCATCTTTGAAATGGTGCCACATTTCCGGCCAAATGTGAACGGCAGTGCAACCTTCTTCGGGGCAGGCAGAGGGCACAAGAATATCTTTTGCGTAGGCTTTCGTCATCTCGTGGCACTGAGCATCGAAGTCTACGTCGGTTGCGTATTCAAGTGAGCAGGCGGGTTGACGTCCATGGCCGTGACAAGTACCGGTAGTGGTGCATCTCTGACGAGCCACATTCACGACACCTCGCTCGTATATGGCGTGCACCGGATTCACGTAATGTGTCTGAGAGTCCAGGTGGGAATACTCAAGATCCGGCTTGTTCGTGTACTTGGTCCAGTCAGAAGCTGTGAACCTCCGCAGCCAGACTTGCAGAATGAATTTGACCTTAAACACGGAATGATAGCTGTCAAAGCCGTGCCTCGGACACTCGTATCCTGGCGGAAGCACTATAGCAATGCCTTCGATGCCGTCGTAGGAAGGGTTTCGAACCTCGTAGGCAATATCGACTTCGGGCGAGAGGACGTGGCCATCGAGGCAACCGACCTCTTTAAACCACTCCTCGACCTCCTTCGGTCGAAATGGACCAGAGTGTCCAAGCTTGCGTACGATCTCAAAAGCGCGAAGCCCGCACATGTAACGAAAGCCATCGTCTTGTAGTAGTGCGACTTTGCATTCCCATGGAGCCTTAACGTCGTGATGTTGAAACCTGTATTCTTCAGCACGTTTCATGGGAAGCGCCCACTCTTGTTGGTGCTCAGGACCGATGGGGCACGTCTCATATCCGTCTCGTCCGGGAACTCTTCCATCCACAATCGGATTCGTTTGTGACATCCATGTCTGTTGTATGTCGCTCGGCAATTGTTGGTGCCAATCTGCATGCTGGAATGCACATTGAGATGAATCTTGGCGACGATGCTTGCATCTCTTCTCCTCGGCGGTGAGCACACCTGCAGTTGCCAGCCTTTGTTGCCAGGCTTGGATCCTTGGAACGGGGCACTGCTTGTCACGAGGCAGTGCAGGAAGTGCGTCGACATACTCTGACCCTGAGTCTGGATGACGCAGTGTACTGATGGGCCCGGCTTGCGACAAAGTGAACTCGGAATGTGATGATTCCGAGGATAGGACGGGCAGACGAACGTCTCGCGAGATCGTCGAGCAGTGAAACTTTCTTCTGGAGCCATATTGCTCAGCCCGAGCGCATTGACGTGGTGCAGGCGGAAAGCCATGTGTTTGCGTGAGCCATTCATGACACTGCTTGCGGGAAGAAGTGAATATCGACCTTGAGCTAGATTGGTCAGCACATCTACGTACAAAAGGCGCCAATAAAGACGTCGTTAGAAGTCGCACAATCAAACTCGTGACGACTCTTCGTATTCTCCAAGGAGAGGTCGGTCGTAGTTTGGTTCGTGTTTGCGATTGCTCTGTCATCAGCTACCTGCTACGATGTGCGTCAACCACACGACGCGTGCTCAACGCCCTAATGCAATGCTTTTATCGGTGATGCAGTACGCACACCGTCTCAATCGTCATCAGCCAGTCATGCATGCCACATCTATGGAAGTCTGCGCGGGTCGCTTGGGAAAGCAGTGGCGAGACGCACATTTGGTAGGCCCAGCCACAGCATCACAATACGCTCCAGGCCAATACCACCTCCTGCATGTGGTGGGCAGCCTTGCCGGAAGGCATCGACGTATGGTGCAATACCTGGATGCTTGGGGTCGACCGCATTCGGGTGCTCCTTCATCCTCTGCTCCAAGAACTCTGCCTTGTGAATACGCTGCGCGCCTGACATGATCTCTTGCCCTCGCATGAAGAAATCGTAAGAGTTCGAGTAGCCAGCGTTGGGGTTCTTGGGGTCATATGCCGCTTGCGTCTCCACAGTAGGCATCGTGTACCACGGCCGAACCTCGAGTGGGTACTTGTCAAGCACGTAAAAGTCAGAGTTGTACTTCTCAAGTACAAGTGCTCCAAGTTTCTTCTCCTGTGGTGTGCTCAAGTCGTCAAAGTCTCCGACCTCCTCACCAGCATCGCGAAGCATTTGAATACCTTCCTTGAACTCGAGGCGAGGAACCTTGCCAGCTTCCGGGAGCTTAAATGGCTCGACATGATACACGGTCCTCACGTGCTCTATCTCTTTCTTGTACCGCTCATTGAGGCCATTGAAGATGTACAGGAACAGATTCTCAAGTAGTGACACCACCTCGTGGTAATGCTGGTTGAAGGCCATTTCCAGATCCAGTCCGACAAACTCTGTGAGATGGCGATTGGTGTTGCTGTTTTCTGATCGGAAAACGTGTCCAATCATCATGACCTTTTCGAAACGAGCGGCGATCAGACGTTGTTTGTAGAACTGTGGCGATTGTGCCAGGTAGCCCTTTTTATCGAAGTATTTGACTTCAAACACAGAGGCACCGCCTTCTGTTGCTGCGCCAAGCATTTCAGGCACGTCGACATCGAGGAAACCGCGTTCTTCGAGGAACTCTCGGAACAGCTTCTTGACGCCAGATCGTATTTTGAGGATCGAGTGGTTCAGGTTCGCGGTCAAGTCCAGTGTTCTGTTGTTGAGACGAGTGTCGAGAGATACAATGGCCTTGCCGTCGTTGCTAACAGCGTTGTCCTCTCCTTCGGCAGGGATGCGACCTTCTGCATCGGCGACCTGTAATGGTAATTGCGAGTCGGCTTTGTTGAGCAAGTAGAGCTTGGTGACATGAACCTCCAGGTTCTGTACAGTCGTGCTCTTCACTGGCTCGAAAGGCTTGGCAAGAACTCCGTGGACGAGGACTTCACTCAGAGTAGGGATGCTGCCCGCAAATTTGACCATCTGCTTGCTGAGAGTGTCGCTGCCTGCCACGACGGCCTGAATGGAATGCTCCTGCTGAGCGAATGTCAAGAATGACAACTTCGCGCTCTGATTGCGTGCATTGAGCACAGTCGCCCTGAAGACAGCTTTGGGACCGTTTGCCTGTGTGATATCCTTGCCCTCGTGCTCAGCCGCGAGCTCGACGAGTTGCTCGTACTTGGGCCCTTCCTGCTCGCGAACCATCGGCAACTCGCCGTAGTCTTCCTTGCTCACATCGTTGGCCTCGTCGGCTTTCTTGCGCGCAGCCTCCTCCGCAGCCAAGCGAGCTCTCTTCTCTGCCTTCTCTTTCTCCTTGGCGGCCTTCTTCAATGCAGACTTCGAGGGCCCCTTCTCGCCCTCGCCTGCAGCAGCCCCCGCAGCGGGTTGTTCGCCTTCTTTGGGTCGCTCGGGGATTTCTTGCTGTTGCTCCGACATTGTGACTGTTCGGTGTCAGCAGAGAGTGTTTGAACTGAACGGGCAGCGTAGCTGACCTGGTGTATAAGGTGAAGAAGATATAGGCGTCCCAAGTGGGTAGACTCATTGAGTGACTGACTGGAAGTTTTGGTGGGGCATTCGTGGATCGGCATAACATTTTCCCGACGTGCGTCATCTATACAAACATTGACCCTTTCCAGAGAGACTGGAGTTCCAACTTGTACACGTGCATGAGAGAAGTCATAAATGACATTAGACAATCATGAGGCCATCATGCGAAACACTATGCATATCATAGACGAGACAACTATCAGGAGCACCCTCAAGCCTTGTCAGGATTCATCCGCTACAGCAAATCCCCTGGCTTAACGAAGCCCAGTTCCCGTATAGTCTCATCCCATAGCTGATCAATCAGCTTCTTGCCTTCCGGCGTATGCAAGAATGGCGCAAATTTGTCGAGCCCGTACTCAGCATGTCCTTCGGCCACTTCTCCTGAAAGCCGCCCGTGGGCACGGCGTTTAAACTTACGACTGAAGCATCCGACTCGCCAGGAAGCAGCAATGGCTCCCTTCAGCCGTGATTGCTATGCTATCGAGACAAGTCGAAGCTTCTACTTCAAATGACCAACCTGTCATAGCTGCGAAAGTCTTGACTGCAAAGGCCGTGAGTGCTGGCATCTTCTTTACTGAATCCGTGCCTTCCACGTATGCCGGATCGACCGCAGTGACATCAACAATATTGTCAGCTGAAAGCACTTCAGAGAGCTTCCAAAATATCAAGTGCATCAGAGTCTTAGAAGTGTTTGACCATGCTGTATTGATAGAGTTTGCCTTTACGATCGAAAGACTTCAAGACCGGCTCATTCAAGAACTCAGGATCAGAATATGCGAAGTGAGCTGAGGCGAAGAAGAGTCCAGGGCTTAAAGACGGGACTGAGTGAAGAGTCAGTAATGCGGAGGAGGGTAGATCAGGCAGAATGAACTTGGCTGCAGGACAGATGTCAATATGAGGATGCTTCAAAGCAGATTATGCCTCCAGATGAGCAGTAGTATATGTTGTTCTCAACTTATTCTTCGCGATTCCTGCCACTCTACCTCCTCATCTCGCAGCTTCGCAAAGCCCGCAAGTCAATCTTCTCATACGCTCTTAAGCCCGCCGAGAAGTCGGCACCTACTCGCCTCCGGTCAAATTGTAGATCTTCTGGATATCCTTGAGCTGCTTCTCAAAGTCCAATTTCAGATCCTTAAGCAGACCGTCCTTGAAGTCAAAGATCCATGCATGGACAATGGGGAACTTGTTCTTGGCATAGCTCTGCTGAACAGCAGCAGTCTTGACAACATTGCGAGCCTGCTCCAACACATTGAGCTCAGCCAGCCTGTTGTACTTCTGGTCCTGGTCGGTGATGGCATCAAGTTCCTGCTCGTGCAACCTATACACGTCTCGGATGTTGCGAAGCCATGGGTTGAGGATACCAAGATCGGCCGGAGTCATGGCCGCCTTGACTCCACCGCAGCTGTAGTGGCCCACAACCACAATGTGCTTGACCTCGAGGTGCCGGACCGCGTAGTTAATGACGCTCATCACATTGAGGTCGGTGTTGCACACCAGATTGGCGATGTTGCGGTGCGTGAAAACCTCGCCGGCATCCAGACCCATAATCTCGTTGGATGGGATTCGGCTGTCGGCACATCCAATATAGAGGTAATCTGGCTTCTGGCCAGAGGACAGCTTGGTGAAGAACTCCGGGTCGTTCTGTGCCTTGTCGGAAGCCCATTTTCGATTGTTCTCAAAGATGCGGTCGTGGCTCGCGCCGAGATAGTCGGTGGTGAGGTCGGACATTTTGTGGGCGGAGCAATATGCTCTGTGATGACCGGTGACCTTGATGGGGAGTAGCTTGTGAGATGTGACGAAACGAGCTGCGGGCCGCGTGCAGGCACGAGTTATGTCAGTGCTGGCTCCACGCAACAATGCTCTCCGAAACATGAGAAGAGACGTTGCTTCTCTTATGGGTGCTGCAGCTCGGGCGAAGTTGGAACGTTGCGGGATGCGCAGCTTCGGTGTCCCGCCCAACAAAAACACTGACTTTTCCGTTCTTGCTAGGGTTATCGGGACTGTGACGACGCTCACGTGTCCGCGACAGGGCCTGCCAAGCCAGATATGAGCAACTCCAAGAAGCAATGGGAACCGATCGTGCCTGCAACAGGCATTATCCTCCAACTAAGTCCAGCTTCAGATCGCGAGTGTCAATCTCCGATAACGATCACGACGTCAGCATCAGCGTCTTTCGTAGCTGCGTCCTACGGTTTCGATCCGGTTGGGGTTAGATGCATCCTGGTGCAATCTTAAGTAAGCGCAAAACATCGGGGACGCGGAGACCCCAGCTACAGAGTCAACGCATGGAGACTATGACTTCGGAACGATCCGATGACGGCCAG
Organism: Cercospora nicotianae; assembly: GCA_029490675.1. NCBI lineage: Eukaryota > Fungi > Ascomycota > Dothideomycetes > Mycosphaerellales > Mycosphaerellaceae > Cercospora > Cercospora nicotianae. Next base: position 4,117,722 of record JANQAT010000012.1, on the reverse strand, counting down.
CATTTCGCGGAAATGTATGCGTCTATCAGACCATAGTGGCAGGCATACTTCGACGAGTGTGTGAGACATCACATATCGTAGAGTGGGAAGCTAGTACCGAGAGGAAACAACGACGGTTGTATAAGAAAAAGAGGCAGGGTTTAGCATTCGCCGCAATGAGAAGGAACAGAGTAGATACTAGGCAAGCATGCTTCCAAGGTCGTGATCGGAGAATGAATTGCAACACAATCTGTTAGCGCAGTGTGGACACAAAAGGACAGACTTGGAGACGTGGACATGGACATGGACAGCACACATAAGCAATCGCAGGTGCCTCAGGCCAACGCGCCGAGCCAAGTGACCTCTCCTCTCCTCCCAGCAAACAACAACATGCTCGTGTCCGCCACCGCTCCACTCCGCCACCTTGACCAAGATGTCCCAGGCAGTCGTGCCATACGAGAAAAGGTGTGTTGATTGCAGGCGCGTCTTTGTGGAGCTCCGCAGCCGGACAGCACGAAAGAGACGAATTACATGAGGACGGACTGTCGTGGAGCGATTATGGCTCAAGAGGTGCACGGCAAAAGAGCTGTGGATCTGCGGATAGCACTGGAATGTGAGATCGCAGCGGCATCATTCTCATGACAACACCCTCAGGCTGTTGGCGCTGATGATGATGGAACAATGAGGGTAGCCTTCTGAGGCCAAAGAGCTGGAAGTACCGCCTTGGATCGGCAGCGGGCCATAGCATGTCAGTAATGCAATGCTATCGGAATACATACTCTTTGCGATCGTATGCTTCAGCAATAAAGAGACAACTGAGGTCTGCATCCTCCGAACGTCGACCATCTGCCTCTGAAGCCCGCTGTTACCTTGTTCGGCTTGAACAAGAACGTTCCGTGTCCACAGATGTTCTGGCCGTGCCTTCGCCACGCCTACCCTACCGAGACATACATTGATCCTGTGATTTAGCATGCTCTCGGCAACGACCACCTCGTGCACATCAGCGTAGTGCTGTAGAGGACCGAGACTATCGCGCAGGTTATGGGTATCAGTGTCACGATTCGTGCAGAAGGCTCTATCAGGCCTTCCAAAACGGAAGATGGGCAATCGAAGCTGCAACAATTGCTCGGTGTGTTGGCTGCCACCACATTTGTTCAGTCCACCCGACTCCATGTCCAAATATTTTCATTCAAGCCTCGGGAGTTACCACGTTCGGAATATATGCAATTTCGTCCTGTTGGCTCAGCTTAGGGTAGACCCCGACTTATGCGCCGGCAGACCATACAAGACAAGACTCCGCCTTCTCGATGACAGCACGAACACCCGTGGAAGCACGGAATAGCCATTGCTTGAGCTTGGAAACTGGGCGGTTCTCCGCATTCGACGAGCTTGATGGACGTGGCTCTCAGCCCAAAAGCTTACCTGCTCTCGCATCGAAGGTGCGTCGGTGTAGGCAGCTCCTCCGCGGAAATTGGAAGTCCCGCGTCTCTTTAAAATGACTGGTCCGCTTGTTTGCGTGACACAATCTCTTTGCCATATACTGTCACTCGGCCGCCCCTTTGCTTGATATCAGCAACCATCGCGCAAGGCCAACTCTTGAACTCCGGTCTGAATGAGCAGAGCTACTCAGGGAATACAGATCGTCACAAGCGCTGAGTACGCAATCAAGCAGTCGTGGTGTCACGGCGCAAGAGCAGGCTTGCACCCAGGATACCTCCATTCTGGTCACCACAACTTTGCAAGCCCAATAAACAGATGTCGATCGAGGCATGAAGGCGTTCAAGTTCAGGCTCTTTTCCGGGCCCTCGGCGTTACTCGCAAGGCCTTCCTCGTCGTGTCTCAATATCGAGATACTGGCTTCAGCCGAATTTTATATATACCACCTCAACTGGCCAACAGGGCTCCAGAACACAATGCGATGCAGGGAACCCAGCAGAAGGTAGTGCTCTACAAGCATATGGTGCTTTGTGGTCAGCTGCCGAGCCATTGCGATCACAAGAAGTCATCGCCGCTGGCGTGGGAGTCCTTCATTCCCATGACACGAGCAGCTATTGTTGTATAGCTTGTACGTGGCATGCGATCTGCTACAGTTCGGCCTTCTCGGCAATTTCGTGCTCTTCACCTGCCAATACTGTCAGCGTTGATGTTGATCTCCGCCTCCGGTCCTTACTGGCTTTCCCCTTCCGCGCCATAAGTCCAACGCACATCTGGCAGGCCTCTTCGTTCACTCAGCCAACAGAGTATTGAGCTGGCTCTACTCGCCCATTGCATCGTCAGCCTCCCTGCCATGGCCAGAGATGTCGACACTGGGACTGGGCTTGGCATGGATTTCCCTTGAGCCATCACAAGTCCGTCGCCTCATTGTTCAGCTTTCTTATAACTGCTTGGATACCTTATTTGAGTACCTCCTACAGCATCATGGTGTTTGCTAGTATCTTGCGCCATCTTGTGCAGCTCTGTCGTGGATGCTTCCGGACTGGCATTTATCCCGGACCATTCTGGCTTCTTCGATACTGTGCCCAAAGACTTGGCTCTGCTAGTAGCACTACATTAGCCCACTCTCATGAGGCTCTTGAAGTGTTTAGGCGTGATAGTCATCGTTGTCGCTACCTGTCACCCAGAGTGTCCGACTCTATTTTCCTCGCGGACTCCAAACTCGGACGATGAACCGCCAGCATTCCATTCGGATAACCAGAACTCCTAATTAGGACCTTGGCTACAATCTCGTATCAAAATCGGAGTGTCTAATGTTCATGTTGCTGCCATGGAGTCGTTGTCCCGAAATCTTGCTTTCTTCGGTTGCGCACAACTCCGGACTTTGCTGGGCAGTTCTGCTCAAACTCGAATCACCTACTCAATGGACTCTCATCTTTCATTTCTCCCTGGTTCAAATGTCGACAGACCTCGTCTTGACCCAGAGACACATGTCTTGGCATTCCGCCCACATCTCCACCCCTCACAGAATCCGCAAAGTTGTGGCAGCGCCAAAATAAACCAGATATTCGGATCCTACGTCCTCGAATTAGTCTCCTCAGTCTCGAAGCATTGCGCAGCGCGTCGTTGTTCGGCCATTTGCCAGGATCATCCGCTTTCACATGATCCTCGCCAAGACTTTGAAGTGAATTTGAAGCCGCCCCACTTTCAGCACTTGTGGGGCGCGCGGTCACTGCGCAACCTCACGCCCCACAAACATGACTCTTACCAACCTCGCCATTGCTCCATTGGCTCAATGTCTGGTGAACGTGACCTCCCCACAAAGATCGACGCTTTTGCAGGCTCGTGCAGGGGCGCAGCGGTGGTGTGCTGTTTAACTGGCACTCCGGCGGTGGGAAATGCCTCAGTGTGCCTGAGGACTGGGCGCGCGTGCCTGAGAGCCTGAGGGCGAGGAGCACGCGGGCGGCGAGTCAGGCAGAGGCAGAGGGGGCGCTGGCAAGGAGGAGGAGAGATGGAGAGATCGTGGTGACTTCGGGCTTATTCTCCATTGCTCTGGCTACGGTCTCTCCCGTCTTGCTTCGTAGTCTGTCAGATGCTCTCTCGAGATTCCATTGTCAATCCTTAAAGCCTTTCGTGCGAGCGGCGGCGCGTGCTCGTCTACGAGACTTCGTGTTGAAGTTGGCTTTGATCTGGTCTGTCATCTGCAATGATGGCACGTCCATATGCAGAGATTCGTAGAGGTCGTGGGAGCGAAATGTCTGAGATAACTCAAATCTCTGCTTTGCCTGTGATTTGTTTGATGGCCGAAGTTGACATGCCTTGGACCATGGCACTCAGCGACCGCGATGCAAGCCTATGTTCTGCCAAAGAAGGAAGAGGAGTTCGAAAGTTTCAGGTAACGCAGGAGCGAGTTTGTATTAAGCTCCTGCTATGCTATCTCAAGTCGCACCTACTTTCATCCTGGAGTGGAGAGTCTCATGACCAGCCGTCTGACCAACGCTTGACATTCATTGTTCGGCCAAGCAAAATGCAAGATCCTCATGCTCCGCACATCTTCAGAAGGTATCCGAAAACCTACTCTTCATCTTCCAGCTCCTTCTTCTCGGCCGCTACTTTCTCCTTCAAGGCCCGCATTCCTTCCTCGGAACGGAATGTGCCCATAAACACGGCAGGCGGGCGAACTTGTCCTGGCAAGGTGGTCACGTCGTTGTTCAGCAGCGCCATGATGCGAGCCATCTCTGCGACTCTCTCTTGCTTGCCCCAAGCGAATCGGTCTTTGCTTCTCTGCGAAAAGGTCAGCGGTGCTCTTTGCAGCAAGAGACGACAAAATCTCACCTCCACTTCCTGGGCTGTCACAGCCACTGTGCGCTTGACCGTAGCAGTGTGATCATCTGGACGGTTGGTATCCTGAAGTATGGCAGCGATTGGCTGCACGAAAGCGCGCTCTTCGTCAGTTGGATTCTTCGAATTGTCCACCAGGAACTGTGCTCGCTGTCTGTAGCGCTCGGCAATGAGTGACGCGCTCATTGGGAGTAGATTGGCGCGCTCGAGGTGCATATCAGGTACGTCTTGCTGGATCTTTTCCCAATCGTCTCTGGCCTGCAGACCGTTGACGTTGAGAGGTTGTGCGAAAGACTGCCATGGTTGGACACGGGCTCCTGTCTGCTCGTCGATCGGCCTCCGCGAGAACGAAGTGTTGAGCTCGTTCTGGATTGATGGCTGCAGCTTCGCAATTGCAGCGTCAATCTCAAGCATCTCTCGACTCAAGCGTGCAATCACGCCAGCTTCTTGGAGAAATTCGGCTCTGCGATTTTCGCTGACGAACAACTCGGCGTGTTTGCTCAAACGCTCAATCTCAGGCGTGACTTTGCTGACAACAGTCACGGCTTCGCGGACGTGGACGTTGCGATTGTAGTTGAGCGGGTTGCCACCGTAGGCCTTGTAGGTCGAAGCGACATTCAGGTAATCGCCGGCTCGCAGAACAAGAAGGTCCATGTATCCAAGGTGGTCGATCAAGCTTTCCAGGAAAGCTTCATCGCACTTGAGAACGCCGTCAGGAGAAGCTGTTTCGTCTTTTGACATCAGCTGCAATTCCTACCACAGATACTTTCGACTCACCATTGGCAACGCCACGTTGGCCACGTATTTTAAACGACTCAGCGTCCTTCATCTGCTGTACGGTCGGCCACTGGGGGAGCAGGTGCGGGAAGTTTGGGCCCAAAATATCCATCCTGGTTGCTTCGAGCCTGTATCGCTGAAGTCCTGCTCAGTGGCTATGCCGATGTTCTGCAGCGCCGAGGGAGATGGTGATGCTTGGGGTGAAGTGGCAGTCTGCGGTCGAGACGGCGATCGCTCTCAACTCAGCTTCGCGTGGCTGGAAGAAGGGTCATGCGCTCCGTTCACTTCGTGAACAGCTCAACGAGGCGAAGATGTGAAAGCGCCGAGGTCCCTCGATTGATCGAATGACTATGGTGAGTATTGGTCGAGCGTCTGCGATGATGTTGTGAGAAACGGCTAGTCGTAGCTGTGCAGTGAATTGCACCGAAGTTTCTCCGGCGAAGGGGCGAAGCAACAACCGCGTCAACCAGTAATGCTCGCTGTCACGGCAGGTCAAAGAAGCACCATATCCTGACGCCTTTCTCTATCCATCGTGTGCATTCCACACGCATGGAGCGACCATTGCATTGTCTATGTCAGCAGGAAGGCGAGGCGAAATCCAGGCAGCGTTTGTCATAGAAGCTTGGAGCAGGGGAAGACGAAGACGCGATGCGCTGCTGGAGTAGCCACCAAAGAGGCGTCGGAAGATATTATTACAAGAGCTCTCCAACTAAGTGTGTATGACTTGGGCCAGATCTACAGCCGGTCTTGTCTATCGTGTATACTGGGACGGCGCGGACGATGTCACGGAATGGGACAAAACAATGGCTCTGCAGCATTGGTCCGCCGACTTGATGGTCAAGGGCGCATTGATATGCTGGGTAGCGTACCTGAGGCAGGAGAGTCACGATAGCGCCACAACATCCAGCCGCTCTCATCTGCAGCCAGCGGAGCGAGGATGCGCCGTGCTGAGTACGTGAGAAAGGAAGGAAACGCTATGGCTGCAAGGTCTAGTCCTACGGTTGGAGCGCGTGGATGGTCTGAACAGAGTGCGTCGGTACGGAGAGACACAATGCTTTTGCGACCTGTCTCCGGCAAACGGATCTGAGTGCTTGTAGCGGGGGGCGCACTGATGAGGCCTCGCGCTTCTCTCAAAGCAGAGCGAAGTGAAGCGTTGTGCGCCGGTCTGCCAATTACCTGGAGTTTGTCGTTTATCGCGATTGTTCACCTTGCGCCGTCCGTGCTGAGTTTTGGATTGCAGGGATTGTTCGTTCCCCAGCCACCGGCCACCAGCTTTTCTGTCTGAGACTCCTTTCTGAAACTTCATTCCTTTGATTCCAACCATACCGCATTCGCACATCCCTTTGTTATCACCCTTTCACCGCACCCAAACAATCGGATCCACTACCGCCGACATGGCCACCGACGCCATGACAGAAGAGTTCCGAATCTACCTCCAGTCTTGCAGTGAGGACATGGCCACCCAAATCATTGGTGCGCTGCAGCAAGCAGGAAGCCGCGCCGTGCCAAATGCAGCACCCAGCATGACTGCCACTGGCTCTGCCGTGGCGAAGACCGAGAAGAAGCAGCGCAAGAAGGCGAAATCTGATCTTGAGACCGGAGGGCCAAAGCGACCACTCAACTCCTGGATGGCATATCGCAGTGAGTTCATCTGTCTGTCTGCTGTACATGTCACATCGCTGATCAAGTCTCAGAATACTACAACAGAGTGCTCGCACCACACACTCAGAAAGCGATCTCAGGCTGCCTGGCTCAGTTGTGGAAAGCAGATCTTTTCACGGCAAAGTGGTGAGTGCCGCGTCGCTTTCTCTGTTTCCATGCCTCATTCGACTAACACTTGACAGGGCTCTTCTTGCCAAGGCATACAGCGTTGTGCGCGGTAGTGGCGAGAAGAAAGATGCTCCGCTTGACGAGTACTTCGCCATCTGCGCACCACTCATCGGCATCATCCCGCCAGAGATGTATCTGGAGAGCATGGGATGGCAGGTGCTTCCGCCACAAGATGGCAATCCGGTATGCCGATCGTCTTCCGCTACGTGGCCTCTCACTGACAACGAATGCAGGAGAAAGTGCCGCAGCTCGTGCGCAGCTTCGAGCCGTCCCTCGACTGCTTTGACGAAGAGCACACCACGACCAATCTCGGTGTTGATGACCTAGTCAGCGCCTGCTTCGCTGCAGGCTACGGCCAGCAAAGCAGCAATGGTCCACAGAGCGCAAGCGCCCACGGCTCACTCACCATGGCCTCCAGACCCAACACCAACACGAACAACAACCTCCACCAGACTCTTGTCACTGCTCCTCCGTTGCCAGCCTTCAACTTCGACCCATCACCACTCACAAGCGCACGCGCGGCTGGCCAGGAGACCCTCGACGAGGCGTACAACACTCTACAGTCAGATGGCTGGAATTTCGGCCTCGGAGCACAAGTCGAGCAGCCTTTCGACCCCAACGCCTCGAGCGAAGACCAGTGGGACGCATACGATCTCACCACCATCAACATTCCCGGCTCCGATGGCATGGGCGTCGAGCAGTTCGACATCGATGAGTGGCTCAACTGAGCCGCGAGACGACATCGGGCGCGGTCGCCCTTGCATACCCCCACAGATTTGTACATTGCTTGTCTTGTAAACAGTTTGCGCTGCCCTTCACCACTTGCGCGCGGTGTGAAGGTGTGCACGAAAGTGCTCTGTAATAAGTAAATAGCAAAAGTCAATGCATCATACTGCCACTAGTTTGTGTATCACGTCTCTCGCATGTGCTCCTTGGCGCCTTGAAGCACAAACCGAGTCACGGAATTTGACGCCAGCACCCTCCTTGCAACAGCAACTTGCGCCGCACCACTTACCTGCGGGTTCCTTCGGAAGCGACTGAACGTGGAGACAAATCAGTCACACGACATCTCGTCGTACTTCAACGGCGAACACAGAGCACCGGCCGCAATGGCTGCGACAGATGAGCTCAAGCGCCAGCTTCTCGAAATCGAACGACTTTGCGACCGCCCCGAGCCACCTCCATCGGGTGTCACGCCAGCAAATAGGGCTCGCACGATCTGCGACAGTCAGTCAATGCAGCCAGAACAGCGTCAGCTGCTGGAGGCACTGTACCGGGAAGAGTTGGCCATTGAGAACCGCCTGCAAGAGTCCGTACGTGCGAGGGCAACTACCGCACTGCGCGCTCAAGGAGGCAAGACCTCGCCGTGGGAACACACAGGATCAACACTTCAGCGCGGTATCCGTCTTTCAGCACAGGAATGCGCTGATGTCTTCCGCGGTCGTCAAGAAGCCCTCAAGCGCGGTGTTGACAACCTCACGTACGCTCGAGCCCTTGTGCCTCAGCCTCCAGCCTCGCTGCCACAATTCGAGATCCCAAAGCACGCAAGAGAGATGCTAGAAGCTTACTACACCAAGTTTGGCCGGCCTGAGGAGAACGAAGTATCGATGTTGGCGTCTGCGCTTGACCTCGAGGAGGACGATGTTGTCGAATTCTGTGAGTCGTGAATCGCTTTCGCTCCCACGAAGTAGTCATAAGACGCTGACCTGTTTCCAGGCGACGCAGTCATCGACAACACGATGGCTCAAGAAAAGATGTCGAAAATGCTGTTGAAGAAGATTGGTCAAGAAAGCGCGAGACTGAGTCGCTGAATTCGCAAACGCAACGATCCAGGCTCAGAACACACGTCCCTGGCGAGCAGAAGAACAGGTGCTGGGCAGGAGCTGTCGCAAGCAGTAATCCACCATGTCTCCAGCTGACTGGAGGCGAATCGACCTTTGTTCCGCCTTTGTACTGGCTTTAATTGCGTTGACTCGGATGGAATGTGCCCCAAGCGCCATCTTTGTTCGCCAACGTCCGCGAGACGTCATGTATAGCACATTGAGCAATGAACTGGCTCGTAGAAGTGATTCTAGGACCTATGCCAGTTCTGCAAGTGTTAATAATAACCTCTAATTGCAACAGATGAAGTCCAAAACCAAGAAATTTGAGTTTTTACTTGTTGTGATCCTTCCGTCCCCAGCATCATGAACGCTTGCAGACGATGCGAACACCATTTGCACCAAAGCCACAGAGACTAAGCCACGGCATCTACAGTACCGTGTTCACACTGTAACACGGGAAAAAGCTCGCGTTGATCAGGATGCGGATGGAGGATGTAGAGGTGAAGCCGTGGGTAGAAGTCTGGGCGTTCCCGAGCGGCTGACGTAGCCAGGTGTCGTTCTGGTTCACGTGGCAGAAGCGCGTCTCAGACGAGTATCCACGCACCTGCAAACCGGAAAAGCTGCCAGTCGCAATGTGACTGCTCTGCTGCCGCCGTATGAGCTTCGAAATGCCCGCCGACCAAGATGATTGACCTCCACAATGACTCTGCGCGCCCTCCTCTACGCCTACGTGATCGGCGGTCTGACCTTCATCCCGTTGCTGGCCGCTGCCATCCTCATTCCAGCCTGGTATTTGCTGCCGCGAGCGGAGCAAGGGAAGAGCAGTGGACAGCGAGATGGAGATGATGGGGAAAACGTGATTCCAAGATACACCGCAAAGGGCCACACGCCCGGAGCTTCTCTGGTGATGCAGCAGCGAGCGGCACATTTGCTGTATTGAGACGCTACGACTTTCAAGCTGCTCTCACTGCTCTGAATGGGCGGACCAACAGCACTACAAGCGTAGGCGGAAACACCATCAGCGATGGCCTCGCGTCTCCAGAGGGAGCGACCAATGCTTCCAGCGAGTCCGTCTACCAAAGCATGTATCGCTCCGTCTTCACCGGCAGCAAGAACAATGGCAGCACCTCTTCTGTTTTGCACGACGCGAATGGGCAGGAAGTCACCGCTGGTCGGAAACCGGTCCCTGCGAATCTGTTGTACATTGTGCTACGCCACGGCCATCTGATGCTCTACGATTCACCAGCACAGGTTGAAGTAAAGCACGTGTTGAGTCTGGCTCACCACAAGGTCACCTTGCAGGCTGGCAAGGACGACGATGAAGACTGCAAGGAAACGAACATCCTCGAGGCCGACCTCTTCACAAAGAGGACTGCAATCGTCCTTACACCTGTAGACTTGCCCAATGGAGCCTTGCAGACTCCATCACAGAGTCAGGCCAAGCCTTTCTATCTCTTCACCGCCACCAATATTGACAAAGAGGATTTCTATCATGCACTCATCGCACATCGAGCCCATCCGCCAACACCAAAAGCTCTCGAATCAAATGCGCTGATCAAGTTGCAGTCGGCCCTTCACTCTTCGTCACTCACCCCGGAGACGAGGGCACTTGATGCTCTCGTCGGCCGCATCTTTCTCGCGATTCATCGAACAGACACCTTAAGCTCATTTATGCGGGGAAAGTTGGAGAAGAAGCTGAATAGGATCCAGAAGCCTGCCTTTATACCCTCTCTTCTTGTTCAATCCATCCATCTCGGCGACGCAGGCCCGGTCTTCTCCAGCCTCAAGTTAAGAGAACTCAATATCGATGGCGAAATGGTCCTTTCCGCAGATATGAAATACAATGGCGGTCTTGCCGTCACACTACTGGCTGTCGCCAAGCTGGACTTGGGTACCAGATTTAAGGTCCGGACTGTTGATCTAGCTCTCAAGACAGTTATCGAGCGCATCAGCGGGACGATGCTGCTTCGTATCAAGCCTCCGCCCTCCAACAGGCTCTGGTTCTGCTTCGAAAGCGTGCCCGAGCTGGACGTGCGCGTGGAGCCCATTGTGAGCGAAAGGAAGATCACTTACGGATTCATACTACGCGCGATTGAGGACAGGGTTAGATTAGCATTCAAAGAAGGGCTTGTGAAGCCTAATTGGGACGATATACCTATGCCCTTCACTGACACCAGAGGCACCTCGGCGCGTGGTGGGTTGTGGAGCGACCTCGGAGCAACAGACACTGAGGTCGCCTCGGACGCTGAGCACGCGCTGTCTGAACGCAACGAGAAAACAGCTTCAATGCCATCTCTCCCGCAGGGACTGGATACTGGTGTCTCTTCAGGCGTCAGCCCCGCCCACAGTGGCATCAGAGGCCGGGAAACCACGTCGGTAGAAGCGGGCACAGACAAGTCTCCCAGACCTCCTCGACCTTTGCGAGCGGCCTCGACATCATCATCCCCTAGCACGGCCGTAGATGGACAGAATGTAGAGCCAGTTCGAGGTGAAGATGCAGGGCGTCTTGCACAGCACCCTCGAAGGCTCTGGCGGCCTCGGACTACCACCGCCACCGCTATAACGAAAGACGCGGCTGAGGAGCTTCGTGACCTGCAGCTCAAAGCTGAGCGGCTTATGTCTTCTGCGAACGAGAAGGCTGGAGAGGAAGTAGGACGTACATCCGATCTGGACCAAAACCTCGACAACGCCACGACAGAGAAGAATAATGGTGACGAGCCGAGCGTTCACAGTCCCGAATCGTCTTCCAGGGGTAGCGCAGCGTCCACACGGACGCCATCAATGCGCAGCACAGTGTCAAGCACCTCCACTGCAGCGCCATCGGTCGCATCCGAAACGACCCATGCGGGCCGCAAAGCAAACCTGCTTGCAGCAACGGTAAACGCAACGACAGCTGCGAAGAACTGGGGATGGAACGCGATACAACGGAATAGAGGTGCTATCCCGCGTCCAGAACAAAAGCAGGACTTGGTCGCTCAGCAGCCACTAGGACGAGGGATGCCACTTCCTCCGCCAGGCCAACCACTTCCAGGCCCGCAAAAGGGTCTGTGGGGAAGCGTCAATAGTCTTCGCCGGCGACCGGTGCCAGGCCCAGGTCCACTCCACGCAGAGCCCATACCACCAACCGGACAAGCTACAGAAGAAGAGTTTCAGCCTTTCCAAGAAAACAGTGGTGAACAGCAATACGACACGCGCAGCGAATCCTCAATTGCACGAGGTGTTGTTGACGCCAGCTCACATTCTGATCCTGGCGAGCACAACGACAATGAGCAACGTAAGGATACAAATACATCCGCGGCTGTCAGTAGACGCGATCGTGAACCCGATACCAAAGGAGCATCTACTCTTGACGTTGAACCGAGTCACAAAAGCCCTCCGCCACTCCCCGCACGCCCGCCGAAGAGCGTAGAATCAGGTGGCCTGCCGCCAAATTCATCGTCGCTATCAGGATCGCCTTCGAGCACCCATGCGTCTTCAAAGGAAAGGATGACAGGGAGCTCACCACTGGGGGCAGATGACGGTGCGAGCGCCGCCGAACAATCGAAACATGCGAGAGCCCGTTCATCAACCAGCTTGCTCGTTGGTTCAACGCCGGCAGTGATGGATGAAGCAGTTGCAACCACGCCGGTGCCAGCTCTGTCTGCCATGGACGCACAGCCAACTCCGCAAGGCACGCGAGCCGCTGTGTCGTCCGCTAGAGATGACAGAAACAATTCACTTCGAGCTGCGCAGGTTGCGTCAAACACTTCCAGTTCAGGCGCACAAAAGCAGCATGACGCTGTCCAAGTGCACAGCGCTACCAAAGAGCTGGATGCTCGAAGTGAGTCACAACTTCAAAACGACAACATTGGCGCAGATAAAATCTCAGTCCATTCTCGAAGCAGCATGGAAGATCGCATCCCAGTCGCGGAGAAGGAACGGGCAACTGTCGCTCAGCATAAGACGTCGCCATCCATTGGGTTTAGCGATGGATGGCCCAGTAATTGAAATTCGTTCGCAACAATTGCTTATCCTCCATTCTACAATCGATGCTCATTGGTCCTAGTACGCAAGCTAATGTCGGCGCCTCTTCTCAATGCTGCAACTTGAGGTTAGGACGTACTTGCGTGGCCGTCGACACGCTACCACTTGATAACTGGTTTGGTGACGTTTCCATCGTGCAAGTCATGCAAAGCTTGGCTGAAATCCTTGTAGTCGTATACCTTGCACAGCTCTGGTCACGCGTGTGGTCAGCATCCATCTACAGCCACGAGTTGCACAATACGTACTCTCGACCGGGAAGTGTCCGTCTTTCTGCATCTTGCATAACTGTGGAATGAAGACGGGCGGATTACTATCGCCTTCACGGCAGCCTTTGTAGCCTCTGCTACCCAACAGATAGGCCAGTGGGTCGATCTCAATCTTCGCGCCTGTAGGCGGAACGCCTACCGTTGCCGCTGTGCCTCGCATGCCAAGCATGTTCAGCATGGCTTCTATTACCTTGGGCACTCCTGTGCAGTCAATCGCGAAGTCGACTCCAATGCCGCCTGTCAGATCTTTGATCGCTTTGACCTACGAAGCGGGTCAGAACGATCGTTCTGTGACGAGAGTATCCTGTGTCAATACTCACTATGTCACCGTCGGGTGCATTCTTCGAATTCAGCACGTCGGTACATCCGAGCTCTTTGGCAAGAGGCAATTTATGGTCGTAGATGTCGACTCCGATGATGGTCTTCATATTCAAGTATTTCGCGGCCATGATCGCGGTGCTGGACAGGATCGTTAACATCAGCAATGGGTTTGCCTCAAGTTTGCACCTACAGGCCCACGGTACCCAATCCGAAAACGACGATACTTTCATCGGAGCGAGGCCGGAGAATGTTCATCACTGTTCCGGCTCCTGCAGTGTGCAGGCATTAGAGACACGAGCCGCGCATTTTAAACCAAGAAGTCAGTATCATGGCTTACCAGTTTGATAGCCTATGTTCAGAGATTAGTGTGCACATCCCACGCGATCATCTGGATTTGCTGCTGTCGCTTCTTACCACAACCCATGGCAGCCAAGAAGGGAATGTTCTCGTCTGGAACATCCTCTGGCACCTTCACCACACAAGTGTCTTGAACAAAGTTCACTTTGGCGAAACTGGACTGTCCAAAGAAGTGATTCCTCAGAGACGCGCCCGTGTCTTTGAGACTTGCGGCAGTCGAGCCATCGGGTCTGACGCCGAAGAGGTGCAGGCGCGTTCCTAGCTGCAATGTCAGAACAACAAATGCACGCGACACTACTTGACGACATTGGGCATGGAAGGTACCTTCTGTGCAATCCGCGGGGTGATCGCTCAAGCAGAATTTACATTCCTGGCAGTAGTTGATGCTCAGAAGGACTTTATCGCCCACTTTCAGGCCTCGCTTCGGATCCACTTTGTCTCCAATCGCGAGGACGGTTCCTGCACCCTACGAAGTGGGCAAACATGTCAGCACGAATGCAGATGCCTGACGACATACAACAGTTGTTTACCTCGTGGCCGAAGATGGCAGGGTATGGGCAGACCTTAATCTGCCCCTGCTGGAACACAAGATCCGTATGGCCTGCATTTTCCCGTCAGAGGCATTGCTATAAGAACAACCTTGATGGCACATAACCTCACTTACATATACCCGAATATTGCATGTCAACCAGCAGCTCGTTCGGCTGCATTGCATCGAGTACTACATTCTCCAACTTGAAATCTTCTCCAGCATCGTGCACGACATAAGCAAGGGTTTCGATATTCTTCGTTTGTACTTCGGCCATTGTGTTCGATTATCTCACTTCATACAATGTATTGTTTGACATGGGTGTGAAACACAGTCACGTAGGCATTCTCCTCATGCGGGAGCTGCCTGCTGCCCGAGGTAGCTGTGAGCTTGATCTCAAAGCACAGCTTGCCCGCACCTTGCAGTCTGCCCGCCCACTCTGATCCTTTGGCCCAAATAGGCAAGAATCGAAGGACCCTGACGAATGTGGACGTGGATAGCTGGATACGCGGATGTGAAGGCACAATATCAATGACTTTCACCTGCTGACGGTACACAAAGATGCTTAGGAAGAATTTGCGTTGATGGCGGTGGATCGACGTTGAGAGAACGTGCGCGGAGGAAGAGGGCTCCGAGACGTTTCTCGCTATCGCGAAAATTTCAGGTCTTGAACAAAGAGGTTCGGCGACGAGTCTTTGTCTCCAACGTCCGAACGACATCATCAATTTTTACCGATTGGGAATGCCTCGGAACTTCGTAGGACCAATCGTCTTTGATGCCATGCAAATCTTGGCTCATATATCACGAACAGCATGTCGTGAGGGACAGATGGTATTTGAGAAGTTCGTGCTGGAGGATATTTGATTAGCTCTCAATGCTCCATGCTTGCCAAAGATGTTAGGAATCGAACTACACTTCCTCCCGCTCGCGGCATACGCCTGTATCGCGGCGTTGCTATGTTTCCTCCTGCCATATCACATCCGACAACGAAAGCTCGCATCGCAGACAGAGCGCCGACTGAGCTTCGGCGCATCTGAAGCCCCCATCGAGAGCGGCCTCAGCGTCGTCGAGGATGGCATGAAAGCAATGAAAGACCATCGCTTACTAGAGCTCTCGAGCAACCGTTTTGGAGCAATCGGATCCAATATCGTCCACGTGAAGTTCCCAAGAGGCCATTTCTATGAGACGGCAGACCCGGAGAATGTGAAGGCCATGTTGTCGTCGGATTTCAGGAAGTGGGGATTGGCGAAGGCTCGAAAAGATATTTTCAGGCCCGTGATGGGAGAAGGTGAGTGATCGCCTATTATCGCTTCGTGCATCGAAGTAAAAGCTGACCAGTCTGCAATAGGTATCTTCATCGCCGAAGGTGCAAAATGGAAACATTCTCGTGCCTTCCTCCGGCCCATGTTCTCGCGCACGCAGCTAGAAAACTTTGCAATTTTCGAGTTTCAGGCAACGCATCTCGTCAACGCCATTGTCCGGGCCGAGGGCAAGGTCGACCTGAGAGACATGTTCTTCCGCATGACACTGGATACCTCCCTCGAATTCCTCATGGGCGAATCTATCTCTTCTCTTGCCAGTCCCGAGGATGCCAAACGCTCGGCCATGAACTCTGCACTCCATCGCGTCGAAGTCCACATCTCTAGTGGCGGTGGACTTGGCAATGTATGCACTTCGTGGCTTCCAAAGAGTCGTCAGTACGTCAAGGATATCCAAACAATACGCTCGTTTGTCGAGAGTTTCATCCTTCCTCGCCTTGCCAAACGCGAAGAGATACTTCATCGCGACGATGAAGGGCTGTCGGATGGAGAGCGGCCAACGTTCTTAGACGAATTGATCAAGCAGACGAATGATCTGACTGAAATCGGAGACGAGATCCTCTCGACTCTCTTCGCCGGCCGCGATACCACGGCTTCGCTGTTGACAAACATCTTCTTTGTCGTATCCAGACGGCCGGACATCTGGCGAGCGCTACAGGAGGAAATCAATCAGGCCCTGCCAGACGGGCAAAGACCTAACTCTGATCAGCTGAAGCAGCTGAAATATCTTCGAGCACTCGTCAACGAGTCTCTCCGCTTACATCCCGTAATCCCAGGGAACACGCGTCAAGACCTTGAGGACACGGTTCTTCCTTCGGGCGGAGGTCCAGATGGCACTGCACCAGTCTTCATCCCCAAAGGCGAGATGGTGCGCTTCAACACCTTCGCCATGCAGCGTAGGAAAGACTTGTACGGCGAAGACGCCCTGGAATTCCGGCCCGAACGATGGCTGGATACTGATTCATCCAAGGGCTTGCGCGTGAGCTGGGAATATATCCCGTTTGGTGGAGGCCCGCGAATCTGTTTGGGGCAGATGTTTGCATTGAATCATGCCATGTATACCATTGTGAGGATGTGCCAGGAGTTCAGGGAGATTGAGAGTTGGGTCGAAGAGGAAGTGTGGAGGAGGATATCACCTTGGAGGTCTGCACGAATTTTTCAGGTGCGAAGGTGGTGTTGAGGAAGTAGCAGGCTGGCTTCTCCTTCCATGCTAGTCTTGCACATCGATCAGTATGAGTCCTCCTGGTGCAACTTTCCTACCGCCGTTTCAATTCCTTTCCATGTCGTCTTCCGATGACTTGCTCGAGGAGCATAAGACAGCCGATCCAGCCTCACATTCCAGCTCGGCTTGGATTGGAGAGACCGGCTAGTGTATCAGCATTGCGATACCCTTGTTTTCTAGGTCTATATCTAGCACGAATCTACAGCATGCGTCCTTATTCATCTAGCTATATTGTGGCACCATTCGCCTTCGCATCCTCGACGGCCCATCTGACGGCATCCAACACATTGTTCTGCACAACGTGCGGCTTGTGTGTCGGTGTTGTTCCCTCCCTCCAGACTCCCGTCTTGACCAGAATACTCCTCCACTCGCTGCTATACGGGCTGCGATAGTTGTTCGCCCCAGCGATATCACTCTCCGGATTATCCCCAATCATATACACCCTCTTCAGTGGATCCCTCAATCCACTCACCTTGCTTCCAAACAACCTTCTTCTCGCTTTCAACAACTGCCTCTCGGCGTATTCGTATGTCCCCTGATTCGGCTTGCCAATCGTCTCCGTCTGCCCGCTCAGATCCGCTTCATCTGTCACAGTGTCCCACAACCCTCTGAATGCTGCCTGGAAACCACCTTGACCTAGTCTCGAAAGGTGGTACCCAGCCGCCCACCAAAGGTCTGGATTCGAAAACCACACCTTCGGCTGACCATCTTGCAAGTATCCGCGATTTGCCAATTTCTCATTTCCGTTCTTCGCCGAAACTGTGCCCAAGAATCCTTTCTCACTCAGTAGACAGTCCAGAATGACACTCGCGTCTAGTCCCCAATCTCTTGGGTCGTTGTACACAAATACCGCATCAATTTTCAAACTCTTGCCTTCTTCCAACACTGGATTCCCCGTGGGACTGTACAATGGTGTTGGCAATGGCCTTGCGAAGGTTTTGTAGTATTCTTGAAACGGCCGATTGAAAGGCCATATTTCCGGGTATGCTGCGACCAAGTCCCCAGGCGTCACAGCATGTTTGAAACCGTAAGTCTCCGCGACACGCTGACAATTATCTCGCTCACCACCCACGACAAGGACAGTCTTGTCGTGAAGCTGGCTCAGTTCGCGAAAGGGAGTGTGCGATTGTACAATGAGACTCTCGTCCAGTCCTGCAAGATCGAGCTTCTTTGCGACGTCTGCGATGCGGGCAGATTCGGTGCGGCCGCCGCCATTGGTGAGGAGGATGAACGGGATCGTTTCGGATTGGAGGTACGAGAGAGCTGCTGCGGCGCCGGGCAGGGGAGCGGATTCGCGGAGAAGAACGCCGTCAATGTCGAAGGCGAATGCGAAGTTTGGAATGCCGCTGTTGGTGACTTGTGGGATGGGATGGGATTGGTAGGCTCGTGTCTGCCGTATCTGTTGTTGCTGCTGCCATTGAGGCAGGATAGCCGGAGCGCTACATCTTGTGGCGCGAGTTGTGAAGCTGCTGACAAAAGGTCGCAGCTTTGTCGTGGTGGAAGCCATCGAAGGTCGGCACGAGAGTGGCAGAAAGTGGATGGAAGCTTTGGAGATGGACTGGCTTCAGCGGGGTCACTCACCACCATTGTCAGACTACCAACAAATGAAGAAGCTTCGACCACGAATCGAAACTCATACACTTGGACATTGTACTGACAATTACATCAACTGATGAATCTGTTCTGATGCTATTTCAAGGGCATGCTAATAGGAAAGCATCAAGCCGTAAGTAAACGCCCGCTATACTTTGTGATCCATTCGTCTGAAACAACGAAAGCAATGCCATTCGCCGCATATCATTACAGCCCTGCTCTATCGCTTCTTTGGTTTGGTCTTCTTCCTGCTGTCTTCATCCTCGAGACCGCCTTCGCGATCCTTCTTGGCGGCCTTCTTCTCTAATTCATCCCAGTCTTCTCCTTCTTCGTCGTCACTGACGTCCTCATCGCTAGCCTCAGCGCTGGCATCATCATCGAAATCCGACTCGTCTTCGCTTGACTCAGAAGCAAGATCCTCAGAGGACGCTTCGAAAGCAGACTCTTCCTCTTCCTCGTCGGAACCCTCGTCATCAGACTCCGTGCCCAGGAAACTCCAGCCGCCGTCAGCGAAGAATGTATGTGGGTCCTGAATGACCGTCTTCATGATGGTGGCCCAGTTCAGGTTGAGGGGACCTTCGCTGAAGGGGATGTCAACTGAGTCGAGCCAGTCGCGGACGCCATCAAGCGCCTCGACCGGAATGGTGTTAATATGAGCAGGAGGCCGCGTGAAGTCCTTGAAGACAACCACCATGTCGAACTGCTTCAAGCCGAACTGAACACGCTCCAAGTGTACCACCTCAATATCTGTGAGTGTGATAACCATGAAGGGTGGCTCGGTCAGCTGCACCAAGCAGTCGGTAGTAGGTTGGATCATGACAGACGATCTGCTGGGCACACCGTTGAAGCCCAAGTCACGGAAAGGCATGTCGACCGAGATACCTTCGCCCTTCCCGGCGTCCGCAATCTTCTCAGCAAACTGCTTGAACTCCTTGTCGAGTGCAGCCCGTCGTCGCTTCTCCTCTTGCTCAGCCTCAAATTCTTCCTCATCGCCATAGCGATGCTTGCGCTTGCGGTTTCCCGTCTCGTCGAATTGCATCTCAGTAGCTTCGCGGTAGAACTGCACATCCTTCGTCTTTCTCTTTCCAATAATGATGGGATTGATGAGATGGACGTGAATGATAACGATCAGCTCGCCGGCACACGGCTGGAAGAAGAGGTGCTTGACGTTCGAGAAAAGTATATCAATCTTCTGGTTTCCAAGATGGTTATAACGCAGACCGTTTTGGTGGATCTCGACAGCGCCACCAATGCGCTTGCTCTCCATAGCGGGGCGCATGTAAATGTTGTCCAGGCGGAATGGGCGACGGTTGCGGATCTCGACGAGCTTGTCTTGCTCCACTACGTCTTCCATGTCCTTCTTCTCTTGCTCCTTGCGGACAGACGCTTTCTTCATTTCTGTCAGCTGCTCTCGCACGTCTTCCATACGATCCGCATCCTTATTTCGGAATGTAAGGGAACGAATAAATTGTGCAGTCGGGTCCTCAAATGGCTGGTCATCCTTTCTGCCCACACCCTGACCTGGCGAAAGGAAGTTGATGCGGAGGTATGTGAAGCCACCTTCGGTGCTGGTGGTTGCATTCTTGATTGTGTTGATGTGGAAAGGCACCGGGCGACCCATGATCGGAAGAATGATGGAGTAGTTCTTTGCGTCAACCAGGATCGTGAGGTCCTTGACGCGAGGCGGCAAAGACTCCACACGCTTATACGATTCGAAACGCTTGAACTTCTTTTCTTGAACGCCGTTCAAATTTCCGTGTCCTTTCTGGTACATCTCGAGACCCTCCTGTTGTTTCTTGGTGTGAAGCTCCTTCTGATGCTCCCTCCGCGCAGCCTCCTTCTCTTCATTCTGTGTGCTTCCACCTTGTGCTCTCAGGCGCGTCTTGGTGATGTTCGAGGATGCCACAGCTCCGACGCGAGAGTCCTTCTTCGGCTTTGGCTTCTTCTCTTCCTCCTCTTCATCGTTGAAGAAGAAAGAAGCGCTCTCCATGTCGCGTGGTGCATCTTTTGTGAAGCAGTACGCTTCACCACCACTCGTGATACGCACTGTGTCGCTAAGGAGAAGAGAGTATGTGCCCTCGCGCTTCTTATCTTTCGCGTTGGGGTTCTCAAGATTGGAGAAGCCTGTGGTGATGGAGAAAGTCATGCCGTCCTTAAGCTGGCGGACGTTCTTCCCGTTGAGGCTCAGAGTTGGATCCTTAGCCTCGATGCCGATACCAGAGCCAACACTCTTGACAAAATTCTCCACGAGTTCCGGCTTCTTGGCCTTGATAACGGCGACGGCCTTTTGGTAGACGTCTTTCGCAAGTACACCGTCGCGCAACTCCTTGATGACTGTCTCGTGTACACTCAAAAGGAGCTTGTACATACTCTCCTGCGTCTTGTTCGGTTCTACGAGGTATGTACGAGCCAGCTGAGATGCATAGGTCTGGTATCGCAGCCCAAAGGCGGAGAGAATGACACCAGGCTGGTGCAAGTTGTTATCGTCCGGCTCGGCCTGCAGCTTCAGGTCAAAGTTGCCACCACTCTGCACTGTCGGCGAAATGCTCCAGTCCAGCTGCTGCGAGTCGAACTTGCCAACGCCCTTCATGGCTCGGAAGAACTTGTCATCATCGAGCTTGTTTGACACTTTGTTTGCAAATGCCTTGTGTGTAATCTTCTTTTCCTTGTCCAAGATGTCGGACATGGTCTCGACAAAGTACTCTCGCATGAGGTAGGCCGAAGCACTGGACGCATTCCTGATCGATCGCAATTCATTCTCGTCCTTGATGGCCATTGCTGTGGACAAGGCCGTGCTGATGTCGTACTCTTCCACATCTTTGCCAATCTCGCTGAACGCGCTCTTCCACTCCGTAACGAAAGGGCCACCCGACTGCTCTTTTGGCAATGTACCGACCTTCTTGCCCGCAGATTTGATGGTCTCGTTGATCTTCTCGAACTGCTTTGCGTTCTCTTCGGCATCCTTGCCCCGCACGATGATTTCGACCGGTGTTTTGCCATCCTTTAGCACCTCCAAGTATGCCGCCTTCTTCTTCGTAGTGACGATGTACATGGCCTCGAGGGTAATTAGGAAGAGCGTAGCTGGGAACTCGTAGCCCAGCAGCCAGAACTGCAGACCGTTCGCCTTGTGAAATCCTGCCGCCTCATCGCTCTTGCCCATGCACACAACGATGCTGCCGACATCACCGTAGACATTGTTGCCACTGCGTTTGTCGTTCTTCCAGGCAGTAATCAGCGACGACAGTCGATTGTGGAACTGCGCCTTGTCGATGCTGACTTCGTCGGCCATCTTCGCGGTCCGGAAATGGTGATGCCGCTGATGATGGTTTGGTGACGAGCCGGACAGCGATGAGAAGAGATTGGTGTGGATGCGCGGTGGTGCAGTGACGGCGAACAACGAGTTCACGTTCGTTGCGCGTCAAAGTCGCGATGCGGAGCTCGAGCCGCAGAGTGGCAGGTGCGATGGATGCCTGGCGAGCTGCGCGGAGGTGACAGCTTGGCGACTGGCGGCTGTCTTCACTTGACGCTGCACAACTCCTACATGTACTTCTTTCACATGCATCTTGCATACCTGCAAGTTCCACATCAACTGCACGGTCTCTATTGATATTCGAGGCACATCACGATATCTGGGATCTGCTGAGCCACTGTCCATTATTCTTGTGCTGGTTCACTCCACGTGGCACACCTGCACATCAAACTGGTTATAAGATGCGATAACATCTAGCTACATTTCTGTATGACATGAGCGACGCTGCCAGTAATGGCGGACTTGACGCACGTCTCCGCGAAGGCGGATTTCTGCCCACGACCATGCAGGTCGAAGCGACGAAAAAGAAACGCAAGGAGCATGCAGGTACTGGCTTCACAGCTGCTACGATGCGCGCGTTAAGCGCCCGAATGCTCACTTTCTACTTTCGAGCTCCAATCAAGGCTTTCTTCAGACCCAGGATAGAGTGAGCTGTTGTAGTCGTCTTTGCTGAACTTCTAGCTGACAGAAGTCTAGTTACATGGTATGAACCTTCGAACTCTAGATATTCACATGGTATTGAGTCGATTCTAGGGCTATGCTAGAGCCATCAACCCAAACGTGAAGGCTGGGCAGGCATGGTCATGGCGAATGACTTCACCGGCACTGCTCTTCACGGCCGTTCAACAGCAGGGCTGGGCCTTCCTGCCAAACCAAGTCCTTCCGCCCCTTCTCGCGAACACCGCTGTTGGCACAGTGCTTTACACAGCCTATCTTCAGATCATAAGCACCCTGCACCAGCCAAACTCTCTTTCCTCGAAGCGAGTCTTTCCTCCGCCCTCGTTCGGAACATGCTTTACTGCCGGTTTCTTGGCTGGTACAGTGCAAAGCGTTATAGCCGCACCACTTGATGCTCTCCAGGTTCGCTTCCAGAGCACAGACATGATCGATGGCAAGTACAGGAACATGTGGCACTATGGGTTGCGCAAAACCCAGGAGATCGGCGCGAGAGGTGTCTTCGCTGGCTGGACGCTGTCCCTCTTGCGTGACTCTCTGGGTGCCGGCATCTTCTTTGCCACTTTCGAAACGGTGAAAAGTCAGGCCTTCTATGGCTTTGTCAGTCGATATTATGGAAGCTGGACACAGTTGTCAGATTTGCAGCGCGAATCGATCTCTGTGCAGAGGTCACAGAGCTCTTCGAGCCGACCTGAGATCCGACCACACTATATGGTGGAACCTACCTTCCTCCTTCTTGCTGGGGTTGCAGCTTCCGTGGCGCAAGCTTTCATACAACATCCTTTGAGTCGGATTCAGGAGATACACTACGGCAGGCTAGAATGGATTGACCAACACACACATACAGCTCCAGAGCAGAAAAAGATTCGCACTCTGAAGCTGTATGCCGCCGCCTACCGCAAGACGATGCGACATGTCCTGGCACTGGCGCGTAGGGACGGTGGGCTTCGTCAATGGTTGTTCCGGCACTTCATATCGAATACCATAAGACAGACACCATCGACAGCTGCGGGTCTCATTGTCTTTGAAGTGATACGCAGAAAGTGGGGCTTCGATGAAGAACCAGTCCGAATTCCGAAAGACGGCTATGAGATCCTCCTGACTTGAGGTGGAGAGCCGCAAGTGCTCTCACAACGCATCGACCCGTGGAACGTCTGCCCTCTGGCTCGGCACCTCGTTCTGCACGATGGCTTCCCTCACCAACCAACTATCCAGATAAGCTCTCACCTCCACGATCTCTCCGCTCTCATCAAATCGACAGCACCATGCGTAACAGTTATCAAATGCGAGACCTGCAGCAAGAAATCAGCCATTTTCCCGACCAACGATGCCGAACAAAGAACTCACCGTTCTCGCATACCCCATTGACAACCAGTTCAACTGTACACCATTCCTGATCTCCGCCACCAATCACATTCCTCGGCTTCAATCTTATCCCAGGGGCCTTCATTATTTTGCCTAGACGCGCAAACGTCGCGGTTTGAAAATCGGAAAGTGAATTGTATCTACCAGCAAGAGGATGCGTTCCCATAACAGTCCAGTCGACATCATGCGCTACGCGTGCAAAGAACGCCTCTGGTTGGGTACTGAGATTGGAGAACAAGGCATGGATTTCCGACGCGTTGGGATACTTCTTGGTCGTACCGGACGACATTGTTGAGGCGACGGCCGTTGTCTTGGAAGAGGGATTTTGCTTAGGACTTGAATTTGAGGAGGCAGATGGCGAAGAAGACAGCGGTGCCTGATGTCTGTCATATAATGGCCCATCATGTCGGACTTTCTGCTTCTGCCGCTGAGGTGGCCTAGAATACTGCTCCGAAATCGCAGGGTTGTTGTGCCGGTGGTATATCTGGCCCGCCTGGTATCGTTGCTGCTGCTGTGATTCTTCCAGCTGCTTCTCGCTCGCCAAGGGCCAGTCCGAAGCCGATTCCATGAAAGTTCGGAAGATCGTTCCGCTACTTGTCGCCGTTATCGTGGTCGCGGGAGCTGTTCGCAATGCATCACATCTTTGCAATAGCGAACTGGCAGATTGGTTCCGTCCACTGCCCAGAATGGATTTCGCTACTTGTTTGTACATTTTCGTGAGCCAACCACATAAATGAAATTTTGTGCGTACAGTATCAAATGCGCTCTACAGCTCACGCAACTTTGGAAGTGATGACCAAATATGCGCCTCTGTTGTTCTATCATAGCCAGCTATTGATTGGCTAAGCGCAGAGTGGATCTGCGTAGCTACACCTTGCATACCACAAAGCATGCCACCGGAGGAAGGGAAGCCGAGGTACCTCATTCGAAGTACTGTAGTTCTCAGCAGCTAGGCTAGCTCTTTGTCATGTGCTCTCAGTGCCTTAGGCTACCGTCGCTTTGAGATATACATATATGCCCAATCACCATTGTGTGAGATGCATCGCAGCGGTTTAGTTCTCGAGATTTGGGTTGTATCACATTGCCCGCTTTCCAATACTGACTTCCTCCGAGATCGTTTACAAGTCTGCGAGTTACAATGATTCATGGCTTCATGGCTCGTTGAACTCATAAGTGCTCTCCCGCAGCCATGAACGTTGAAAATATCTCCTGAGCTGGCGGGCACGAGATGAGTGGGCTAGCTCGCTCATCACTTTAAAATGCCCATAGCCCGCATGGAAGGTCATGTACTCGCTGTTCGCCCAACGTCGGGTAAGTAGCTCTCCTTCCACAGCGTGGCATAGACATCTCGATATGATCACAAGATCGGGTCGTGCGGCCTTCTTGCACTTCGTGAAAAGATAGAGGGTTCTGATGTGTTCAGCTTCTGTAGGCCAGTCTTCAGCCATCAAACGTCCAGACGCCGCTTTCCATCTCCTCAGCATCACCAGCCTTCACTGCAGCGTCCTGCAAGGCGTCGCTCAAGGCCGCAGTCTCGTCCGCATTCGACCCGGACTGCCAAAACAAACTCTTCGCAACTCTGACCTGCCTCAGCTTTGGCAACGAGCCATCCTCCACCGCGATCAACACATCGATCGGCGTGATCTTATCCTCGACGCCTGGGTTTCCCGAGTTCGTTAGCTCCAGTGTCCTCAGTTGGCAATGCGGATCGGCTCCATGCCTCGGGCCAGGAGGTAACCAGATCTCTGGCATCTCAGGCCCTCGATTCGCGCCCAAATCGAACACCTGCGGAGTGATGTAATCCACACTGATACTCAGCTTCGTCAGTCCAGGCAGAATAATCAAGACATCGTCCAGTGAATTCCCCATCAATCTAGGCAGGTTCGATAACCTCAGAACTTCCAAATTTGGAAGTGGCCGCACAGCCGTCCTCAACAGATGCAAGATCGCCCCTGTCTTTGCCATGGGGCAATGCTCGACCGTGAGACTCCGCAAAGTCTCGGGAAACGACACAACGCCTTGCAGAAAATGCACATCGATGCCGCCGCTCAGGCATAGATCCTCTAAATTCGGCGGCCATGTCATCGCTTCTGCGTGAAAGCCCTGGCTGAAACCCGCACTTCGCGGCAGTCGTAGATGCGAAAGTTTGGCTAGATGCCCAATCGTCTTGAACAGGTCCATCAAAGGCGGGCTTTCGCTCACAAGACTCAAATCTAGGACCTTCAAGTTCCGGCTTTTCCCCAGAGCAGGAAAGCAATTCGTTCCAAAACTGGCTTGGGGCGCAACGAACTCTTCCAAATTCCCCTTTGTGCGACCCAAGAGGCGAGCGGTCGTGGCTTTGCTCCCGGAATGCACCAGGTGTGACATGTTGAGGACCTTGACGAACTCGGCCAATGGACTTTTGCGGACGTGCAGGTTGATAGAGGGACAAATGGCGCGGACAAACGCATCGAAGTTCTTGCCGGTAACGTAGGGGATTGCGTAAAGGAAGGGAACAGAGGCGGAGTACCACTGACGGGAGAGCCGGCAACAAGAAGCAAGTGTGAGTTGGGCGGAGCGAAAGTGAGAGACGTATTCGACGATTTGGATGATAATTTCATCCGGAAGGTAAACGGGCAGGGTGGTCCAGACTTTGGGTGTGGTGTCTGTCTGGTCCTGCTTGGATGATACCTGGTCTTCGTTCTCGTAATGTCTGTGCTTCATCAACGGCTTGATCTTGCCACGCTTCTTGACTTGCTCAAGATTGTCAGCCATGTTGATGGTCCAGTTGATCTGCTGGTTTAGTGCCGACATGATGGTGAGGTTGTGGCAAGTGTAGCAGATCTGAGCAGCTTTGCACAGTGAAGTATTGACGAAGAATTGGCCGACGTGGTAGTCATGTTGTGGCAAAAGCGCCTGCTCTACGCACGGATTCGGAATGTGTTCACGGCTCCATCTTGGTCAACAGCGTTTCACTCAGACAGTAAGCAGAGCGAGAAATCCCCAATCCAAATGTCGATCACGTCTTTGTCTTGCATCTGGACATCGAGTTGAAGGTCAGTCGACTGACGTATTCCCAAAATCCAGCATCACGTGGAGCTGCCGGGGAGAAGCGGAAAGACCCGCAAGCATCCGCACTTGCTTCGTGATGCACTACACACAGCCATTGAGACACGACACCACCGAACATCTCCCCTCCAGGCTCACACACACCATGCTCGGGCTTCGCGCGACTCGCACCTTCACCCCGGCCGTGCGCCGTATCACGCAAAAGAGACTGCAAAGCGGACTGCAGGGCCCGGCGGACAATGCCTTCAACCGCGAACGAGCTGCTGTCAAGGAGCACGCCGCTGCTACTTCTGGTACGTCAGATTCGCTCCTCCAGAGAGCGGGTAATCGGACTGGGTGCTGCTGCTGTTGGATGTTGGAGGATCCTGGGGAGCTGGAAAGAGGTGTACAGAAGGCTAGCGCGCCGCGCGCACGACAACAGCCCGAGACGAGGACAGTAATCAACAGAAAATACATCAAAGGGCCACAGCAGCAGCAGCAGCACACCTACCAGAGCCTGTGATTTCACACCCTTCCAAATGGCTTGCTAACCGCTTTCATCAACATAGACCTCTGGCGCAAGCTCTCAATTTAGTACGATCCCCGTCCCTAGAGCCCGGCAGTTCTCTCTAACCCTCCACAGCGTTGTCATCCCCTCCCTCATGATTGCTGGCGTCAACGCATGGCGCCTGTGGACCGAGCACTGGGAGCATGTTGCCCACGGCCCCCCACTCGAGGAGCGCACTGAGTACCCATACATGAACATCAGGACCAAGAACTACTTCTGGGGTGATGGCGATAAGGTATGTTAAAAGGCGGTCTTCTTCAACGCTGCACGCGATATCAGAAACGGAATCCCGCAAGGGAACGAGGCTCTCGCAAGTCGTGGAGGGCGAGAAGACACCGACCCGCGAAGAGTAAACAATGGTAGGACGTAGCTGACAACTCTCAACTAGACTCTCTTCTGGAACCCTGAAGTCAACCACCACAAGAAGTCCGAAGAAGAGTAAATGCATCGCGCTCCCTAGATATGGAAAATGCAGCATAGAATCGGTGCAAAGACCCGCGATGTAAATCTACAGTGCTAGTCACAACGGACAAAGAAGAACCTCACGGAATGAACTCTTCCTCGCGTCATTTTCATATGTACATACAAGCGTTGCAATGAGATGCCATCTGAAACAGAATCAAAGCATGATCTCACCTCAGCGAACGCGAAGCCCGGATTCCGTACGAATGTTGTTGTCACATTCCGCTCATGACCAGAAACGCACCATCGGTCAACAATCGCGCTCCAAGCACATTTCTTGTCCGTACTTCGAGGCTGCTTTGCAAAATTGAAGAGACGTGGCAAGGAAGGATCGACATTATGCATGCAATTCTACATTTTAGTTGCCGCTGATCCCCTACTACGACCGTCTGCTACTGAACTTCCAAGAAAACAGGCCACTGCAACATAACATATTCCTTTCGCCTTCGCTCTCGCCAAAATGCAGCCCTCAGCCCATCCATACTAATATGCCCGAGTTTCCTGATACCGGTTGAGAACAGTCATAATCGAAAAACTCAAGAAATCTCTGTTGTGCGTGATGACGGTAGTAGTGGTATCATACATCCCCTTGTCATGTCCTTTCCATTTTCTGTGCCAACTCCACTATGCCACGCCGAAAAACTCAATTAGGTGAGAAATCTCTCAAAGCTCATCCTTAGCCTCAGCTGTCTTCTTCTCAACCTCGCTTTCTGGTTCAGGTGTAGCCTTGGCGTCTTGAATGCTCTGCTCCTTCTTCAGATCTTCGTCGACCTGCTGAGTGGAACTCTCGGGACTCCCCGCCTCGCGACCCAATGGTGTCTCTGGGTCCACTCCGTCGGGCTTCGCTGGAGGTTCGCCGTCATGAGCTTCGACCAGCCCGTCGTGGACCTCGCGACCCATTTCATCGACGAGTCGCGTGCGGGTCTCGTAGCGCGTAGAGAAAGAGACCTGACCTTCGAGTGCAGCGACTTCTTCCTCGCTGAGGAGATTGCCGTCTTCGTCGCGGTACTCAACTTTTTCTTCTACCTGGCCATCAACGTAGGCTGGTTCACCCTGCACTTGAGGTGTGACATGCACATCCTTTTGCGGGTCGTCGGCGACTGGCGGTGCGGGTCCGTGGGCAGCTTGAGTCGTTGGAGCAGCACCTCCTGCCGATGGTACAGCAAGGGAGTAGTCGGCGTACTAGACGACCAGTCAGTAAAGTGTAAAGCTGCATGAATGTGATGTCAACTTACAGAGTCGTAGAAGGTATTGCAGTCCCAGTCCCAAGTATCAAAGAGCTTCACGCGCTTGCAGTCGCTCTTCGTCCACTGATTACCATAGCTCAATGGTGCATAGAGAGAAAAGACCACAATGGAAAGCGCCAGGTAGATGACAGCCACGCTGATACCAATGAAAGGCTTATCCTTGAGAGTCAAGGAGCCGATGCTAATCCGGCTGAAGTTGAAGTCGAAAATCTGGGCCAAGGCAATGATGGCAAAGTAAAGAGCTGGGAAGTAGTGGTGCAAGAACAGCTGGCGCTGCATGAGGAAGAAGGGGAAGTAGTGGAAGGCCCAGCCAAGAACCGTCGTACCCAATTCGTAGTCGAAGCGGCGGAACGTAAGGTTTTGGTAGTCGTTGCAGCTGCGCTGCCATCTGATAACGGACAAGCCCTTGAACAGGATGTAGATTACGATAGCGGCTGTGCTTGACCACCAGATCAAAGGATTACCGATGAGGTAAATTTGACGATGGTCTTTACCCCAGAAATTGATACCGCGCTTGAGCGTTGGCCATGAGGGTGGGCGAGAGTCCCAGGCGTGAGATTCAACGAGACCGGCGTTGGTTGTCCACATGACCTTCTGCAGCTCCCAGAACTTGCCAAAGAAGCCCGGATTGCGGTAGTTGACCTTTTCGGCGTCTTCCTTGAGTTGAGGGTGGACATTAGACTCAATGTACCAAATCGAGTTTGGCAGAGTTCCACCCTTCGCGCACGTCACCTCCTGTTGCTCGAAACCCCAGTCTGGGAGCTTGACCTTGTGCGAGAAGAGTACGCAGCCAGTCATGATGTGGACCAGCTTGAACTTGGTCTGAATGGTCCTCACTCGCTCCTTGGCCTCCTTGCCGTCCGACATGGACTTGACAATCTCAACACGGAAGAGATCGTTGGCGTCTCCTTCAAATCCCGCGTAGCCATATGCCGACACCTCGTTTTGCCATTCGGCCTCGGTGATCGGAGGTCGCACATCGTGAGAGTGCACGCGGCGATCAGTGGTGATGTGGTACAATTTGAGGACGCTGCCATCCTTCACGTAGGCTGGCTCCAGTTTGTCCCATGCAAGAGGACCAGCGATGGAAGTGTTGCCGGTCGGATCTGCGGCCCAATCGATGGGCTGAGTCTGGTTCTCGAGGAGGAAGACGTTGTTCTCGTCCTTGTGGGGGTAAAGTGTAATCTGTTGCTGTTTACTGCCGCCAGGATACATGTGCGAATGCGAATGCAAGTAACCACCCTGGGTGTTGTGATGCCTAAGACTGATACGAGAGCCGAACGCAACATCTGCTGGTACGTCGGCCATTCCCTTGGAGTTGAGCGTAGACTGGAACTCGCTGCTCATGAAACCGTCACCGTCACCTGGATTGACGAGACAGACGAAGTGAATTGCAAACATTGCCATGTAGAAGGTGACCGGGATGATGATCAAGCAAAAAACGCGTGCGAAGAAGTGCTTGAACCAGAGGCGTGGGGTGACATTCTTGGTGTCACCAAGAAGAACCCAGAGTTGAAGAGCAGTCAGAGATCCCACCCAGGCGATGGTGAAGAGACCGACCCACTTGACGCTTGCAGTCGCTCCCAAGCACAGTCCTGTTGCTGCCAACCAGAACCACCAACTTGGGGTGAAGGCCTTCCGAGGACCGAGTTCGTGCTGGTTGATGAAAGAAACCCACGATAAGCCAGTCAAAGCGGTGAAGATGACAAGAGGGGAATCCAAGAGGATTAATCGGGACTGAGTGACGAAGCCGTTCTCGAATGTGAGCAGACCAGCACCCAGCGCAGCAGTGACCGTCTTGCAGCCCGATGCTTTGAGTGTAAGAAACATGGTGGGGACAGCCAGCACGCCGAGGAGAGCTGGGAGCAGTCGCATAGCCACGTATGGCACCTTAGCCTCGAGGTAGTCTTTGCCAATGTCCTTGAAATCGAAGTTTCCATCGAAGCCCGCCAGCCAGCCGGCGAGCGTGATCAACAGTTTCGCAAGAGGCGGGTGCACGTCCATAAAGAAGCGTCCCTTGATGTATTTGCTGGCAAACCCTCCGAAGTGCACTTCATCGAAGACGACGCTCGAGGGTTGATAGATGCGGAAGAGTCGCACAAACAGCGCAATCAGTGTGACCACACCCAAAACTTCCCAATCACTGCTCTTAAGGTTCAGGATGTTGTGATCTTGCACGCCACGCGAGGTGTAATCGTATCGAGGATGCGGCGGCTTGTTTGGACTCGACTGGACCCAGTCCTTCGGGGCAGCGCCGTTGGCAGTGCGCAGGGCGCCATTGCTCTTCTTCTGCTGCACCTTCGTCTGGCTGGGCCTGGAAGCCATGGCAGCGACGGCGGGGTGTCAGGCCGACGGGCGGTGGTGGTTGTGGTGGTGATGGGACGTGCAAGAATTCAGGGCTGTGAGGA
Source organism: Cercospora nicotianae (assembly GCA_029490675.1). Lineage (NCBI taxonomy): Eukaryota > Fungi > Ascomycota > Dothideomycetes > Mycosphaerellales > Mycosphaerellaceae > Cercospora > Cercospora nicotianae. The sequence goes on along the minus strand of JANQAT010000012.1, from coordinate 4,086,346 downwards.
TGGGATCCCCATGCGCCGATCGGAGTCCCTTCCTGACACGCGCGGCTGACAGCGTTTCGAGGGCGTCGTGCTGGTGGCCGACGCGGTGCGCCTGTGCTGGACAAGAGAGAGTGAATGAATCGGAAACCGGGGCGAGAGAAGAGAAGAAGTGGTGATGGGCTGAGCAAAGGAGAGGATTGCGGCAGCTGTTGACCACGTATGAGCTTCTCTGCGCCCACACGAATAGTTCACCTTGCAGAGGAATCTAGGGGCTAGCGCCCGCCAATGCGAGGCTAGCGCGCAGCGTCCTCGTGAAGAGTCGCACAGGGACGCGGGATTGGTGCCGCTCCGCGACGAAGCTTGTCTCGTGTTTTGCGACACTTGCATGTGCATCACCAATTTGCATCACCGCCATCACCGCCGCCACCGCCCACCGCGCCCACCGCACCCGTGCTCGCCATTCTCGCCATCTTCACGTGCCAAACCTCCGCTGACGGCACTTTTCGCACATCTGAGGGAAGCGGCAGATCTGACGTGACGGCATGGCTGCCACTAACGGCGAGCAGCCAGCAGCAGAAGGCCAGGATGACTTCCTCAAGCGCCTGCCCGAGGGCACCGTGCTGCCGCCGCGCGGAGTCAGAGAGAAGATCGAAAAGGTAGCGGCATACGTCGCGCGCAGTGGCCAGAGTTTCGAGGACAATGTCCGCCGAAAAATGCTGGCACCAACATCACCCACTTTCTCGAGCCCGAAGACGAGTACAATCCCTACTACAAATGGCGCGTTGCCGAGTGCAAGGCCGGACGGAGTCTCGATGCCAGCGCGCCCGCTGCGAAAACCGATGTCACCTTCCAAGGTCGCGAGTCGAGAGCGCCCAAGCCGCCCGAGGAGTTCAAGTTCAGTGCCCGCATGCCCAACATCAGCGCACAGGATCTGGACATCGTCAAGTTGACTGCGCTGTATGCGGCGAAGAATGGCAAGAGTTGGGTGACGCATCTCAGTCAGCGCGAGGCTGGCAACTACCAATTTGACTTTCTTCGTCCTCAGCACTCGCTGAACATGTACTTCAGCCGCCTGGTCGATCAGTATAAGGACCTGATTGAAGGCGAGACGGTCGACAGTGGTGCGCCAGAGAAGAAGCGCATCGAGGAGCTGCAGGCGAACGTGGACAATCGCTTCAACCTACTGGAGAGGGCGAAGAAGCGGGCAGAGTACGTCAAGTATCAGGAGAAGCAGCGGGAGGAGAAGGAAGAGAAGGCCGAGAAGGACCGCGTTGCCTTTGCACAAATCGACTGGCACGACTTCAGTGTCATTGCTACCATCACATTCGATGAGCGTGATGAAGCTGCAGATATGCCTCCGCCAAAGTCGCTGAACGACATGCTCTCGCTCAGTCTGGAGGAAAAGGCAAATATGCGCATCGACCCAAACAGAAGACTGGAGGAGGCCGTGCCCGACTTCAACGACTACTCTGCCATTTACGGGCAGCAACCGCAGTTTCCCGCAGCACAGATGCCACCTCCACAGGGGTACGCGCCGTCGCCAGTACAGCCAACCCCACCTCCAGGATCTGCGTATCAACCTCCTCCTACGCCTTCGCTCAACGAAGAACGCGAGAATGCCCGTGCAGCTATTCGTGCTTCGCAAGCGCAGCCTACACGTGTTCGGACCGATTACGTTCCACGAGCGCAACAGCGGAACCAGCTACAGAATACCTCCATCTGTCCGAACTGCAAGCTGGCTATTCCCAACGACGAGATTGCCGAGCACATGCGTATCGAACAGCTGGATCCGCGATGGCGTGAACAGTTTGGCAAGAACCAACAGCGCTCTTCTACAACGAATCTGTCCACCGCTGATGTTGCGAACAACTTGAAGCGGCTGGCGTCTCAGCGCACAGATCTATTCGACCCCATCACCGGACAGGCGATCAGTGAAGAAGAAAAGGAGAGGAGGAAGCGCGCGGAATTACAAAGCTACGACGGAGTCAGCCAGGTCCCGAACGCAGCGATGGGGCAGGCTCCGCCAGGAGTCTACCCACCTGGTACGCCAGGCACGAATGTGAACGAGCAGATTAGGCAGCTGCATGAGAAGTACAGTCAACGGTGAAGGAGCTTCGCTTGTAAGTGATGCATTTCGTGCAAGATGATAGAGGCGGGGCTGCGCGTTGCTTGGTCCCCAAGTGGTCGGAACATTCGTTTCGCTCGCTCGTCATCACGCAGCCGCGTAATGCTGTTGCGTACGCAAACATCGCCCAGATACGACGATATCGAGACGACAAACGGGACAAGATGCTGCACGGACCAGTGACTGCTTTCTGGCTTCGCTGCGCTCAGCGATCGCGGGTCACTCAGCTCAACCGCCAGATTCCAGCCGCCAACAAATAAGTTGTACATGATGGCCGGCTCCGACCCAGCCACCACCAGACACCATCATCTCACAGGTCCCGTTCGAGACCGATTGCTGCCCTATTAGCTTGCAGACTGCGACCCACGCATAGCAGGCACGGCTCACGAGGAAGAGAACGCTAAGCTTGCCGGGCGGAGGCTTTCCGTCTGATCGAGAACCCCGCTTCAATGTTGGGTACTGGTAAAGACCAAGTATGTATGCACCTGTAATGAGAAAAATGAAAATTGTGCTATACATGTTCATCAGGAAATGAGAATCGCAGGATTACCTATGTATCTAAGTGGATATGTTGGCGCTGACCAAGCAGTTGGAGAGGAAATTCAAGATTGCCGTATATAAGAGCTGCCATCTATCTCAGCTGATAAAAATGTGTCCCATGTCAATCAATCGGCTAGGGACCTTGTTGCGACTGAACACGGCAAAACAAGTGAACTTGTGCATGAGAGAAGTGTGAAGGCCACACAGCATGAGAAATCCTTCGAGTACATTACATTTCCTCAACATAGGTACATCCGGAAGTACCACGCTGAAAGCAGCTCTGAAGGAAGGCATTGAGAGTAACATTTCGTTGAAACTTTGATTTGTTTATTCGCACAGACGACTTTGCCTTAAGTCGATACTACAGTGCCAGTACGCCCGTACTCCGCGGCTAATGATTATGTATGTACAGAGAGCAAAGAAGCAAGAAAGCTAGGGAAAAAGCGCCTTTCTTCCCACCTCGAAGATCCAAAACCCAAAGCTAGGAGACCAAATGTGTTCAAAGGAAAACAAAAGAACTCCAATGCAATGATTGTGTTGTGCCCATCCGTCCATCCGTCCATTCGCTGCTGGGCAGCTTCTTTTGTGTCTCCAGCCGTGTTCCATTCCAATTTCCACAAAGACTGCACCTCATTTTCCATGTTCAAGAAGCGCCGGAAGTGAACACCAAGGAAATGCGCAACGAGTGTTGTGCTAGTCTTGAATTGATAGCAGTCAGCCTGTAGCTGCCGTTTCAATTTTAGAAATCCTTCTTGTTGTTTTCTCTTATTTCCCCATGTGACAAGGTCCTGTTCCTCCCTGTCCTATCACCGCTCGCCAACAATAAAAGTAGTCGAAGCAAGAAAGGAAATGTGGCAGCACCAGGCTCTTTCAAGTTCAATCCGGTAGGCTGGCAAGTTCCTGATCATCTGCGCTGAGGGTTCCGCAACGCGTTTGGTGGTGATGGTCTCCATGTTAAACGGTGCTTTTCCATCCCATTGCTGCACTTTCAAGGCTGGACGCAATGCTCTCTGGAGAGCTTCTTTTTCGATAATATCGACATGCATAGTTGCCGACAGTGCTGGCTCGTTGTGCGCTTAACGCACAGTTGCACAAAGGCAGTATGCGCAATACTCTGGGAGCACGTCGTACGTTCTGCTTCCTCTCTGAAACGCAAATGAGCGTCGCTCAGACCTCAACGATCTTCTATCGGCCCAGACCAAGGCTCACGCGACGCAAGGAACGACCAGGCGTTACACGCCTGCGGTATCCTTGGCAACATGTACGAGCTTTGACTCCTTTTCGATCTGGGAGTACCAAGGACCGGGACATGGCACTATCTCATCGCCGCGGTAGCTCTCATTGAGGCCGGCGCGGACTCCGTCACTTCACGATTGTTGGCAGTGGGTGACGGTGGCATGTCTTCGATCAATGCGTATGGCTTCATTTCAGACGTTTCGCCTTCATCGCTCAATCTTCGGCCAGCCATTTATCCAGTTCATAGCAATAAAACCGACGATGACAACCGCTGCAAAACTCCCATATGGCACTCCATAATAGAGTAAAGCTTTGTCCATATCGCGAGCACCAATGTTGGAAGGATCTGACCCGATCACTTCTCGTGCTAGGAATTGCGTTAACATCTTGGCTTGCTCGGGTGTGATAGGTCGGCCTTCTTCAACTCCAGCGCGTTGGAGCAGATTGCCAGGAGTCGGATTGGAGCTCGACGCAGGCGGGAGTATATGTCCATTGGACTCGATTGATAGTCCATCAGGTTGGGGCAAGGACCTTGCCGGTGAACTTTGCGCTTTGGCCAACGAAATGCTCTTCTCGCTAGCCTGCTCAGCGTTTTGTCTCCGCTTCTCCTCGACCATTTCTGCCAATGTCTGTTTAGCCTCGTCTCTCTCGGACTCTGCCTTCTCGGCACGCTGACGGTATGCTTCCATTTGTTGCTTCATCTCGTCCATCTGAGTCCGCAGGCGATCGAGCTGGATCTGCACTTCAGGTGCTGGATCACTGATGACATCCGTCGGCCTTGTAGACGTGCTTGGACTATTATCTGCGCTGGGGTGGCCGTCGTTGGTCGGTGAGTCTCGTCGATCAGCTTGCTCCAATCGCTGCGCCCTCTCCTCAGCGCTTTCACGTGCCAAGCGTTCTTGCGCAAGTTCGTTTTCAAGCGACTTCATGCGCTCGCTCTGGTTGCTAAGCTCGCCCTTTGCCGATTTGAGCTCCTCGCACAGTCGTAGAATGTCGCTAGAGTGATCGTTCCGGGTTGGCGAACTACTTGAAGATGACGGCCTAGCTGTGTCACTCCTTCGCAGCAACGGCTGAATCAACGGGTCGGCAAGTGCTCGCGCGACATCAGGTTTTTCTGGAAGCGGCGCCTGTGGCGGTGGTGCCGGTGGTTCTGAAAAGTGCGCCTTGAGATCGAGCTTCGATTTGGTAGGCGATGGCCTTGCTTTCTCGGAGTTCGATTTTGGCTTTTCCATGGCCGGAGCCTCGAGTTTGCCACCAAGCATGTTCTCGATAGCTTGTCTTGCTCGCGCAATTTCTTGCGATTGCTGCATGGCAAGTTTCATTTCGTACTAGGAATATCAGTCTGATGAAACGCGCCACATATCAAGGTTTACTTACGTTGAGCTTGCGAACGATGTGCTCGGTTGTGATTGGGTTCAGCCAATTCCTCATGTGTTGCGGCTGATTGACAAGTCCCATGCCCATGGCGGCTTGGCTTACCGCAGGGTTCGCGGCCACTCGAGAGTTGACAGATCCCTGACTGCCTCTTCGTCCAAATTGTTGCTGGAAGCCCTGCCCACCACTGGGGTCCAGATCGCCGAAGTTCAGCGCGCCACCGTTATCAGGGTAGACTCCAGCACTTTCGACCTTGGCAGCAACTTTGTGATGAACCACCGTCTTTTGGTCTTCGGAGACAATGTCAATGCCGAGTTCCAGGACATCATGCTCCCGCAATTCACGCGGTTCCGATTCCTTGTTCTCTTGACTGAGCCGCATGCCATTGACGAATGTGCCATTGCTCGATTTGACATCGCGAATGAAGATACGGCCCTGTCGATCGGCGTAGATTTCTGCATGCTGTCGCGACAAGACTTTCGAGTCGAAGTAGCCATTCACCGGTGATGGTACGGTCTTCTGGTTGGTCTGTCTTCCAATGCGCATGCAATCTGGCGCATACGGTACAGTGATAGTCTTGCGCTCGAAAGTGCCGTTCATGGGAGAAAGGTGCAGAATGGCAGGCGGCATCTGCTGCACCTGCTCCCGTGCCATAACGCCATTCGCCTGCCCACTCCCGTTCGCCATTTGCTGTGATGGCAGCAGCGGTGCGTGCAGTGCCGATATAGCAGACGATGCTGTTGCGCCCGAAGTGGTTGCGCTCACTGGTTGAGGCCTTGCTGTCGATATCCCTGCCACCGGCTCCGATTTGCCAGGCGGCCACAGCCCACGCGTGGGTTTCTTTCGCGCGGCCCAATTGTTTGTATCTGATACTGGCTGTACGGCGCCGTTTGATTGTGTAGATGTGGCAGATATGGTGGACGTGGAGGATGCGGTCGAAGCTATGCTGGAGCTCGAGTTCTGGCGAGAGAGGTTTTTGCGGGGACCAAACATCCTGATCTCTTCAGTCCATCCTAGTTTGGTAGTCGCAGGCTGGAACGAAGAAGCTACGGCCGTCATTGGAGGTAGTTACGCGGTGGTGAGGCTGGTGGGACTCGGCAACCTCCTCGGCACAGATTTTAGGTCGTCCTGCCGGCGAGTGCTCTACGATTCAACGCAGTCGTCGCGAGGCTGTTGAAGGTCTCGGTCAGTGGCCCCGACTGGGGTCGGAGAATGGTGCGGCGAGGATATCGTGTGAGGTGTGGCTCCGCGGACGGGTGCAGCACAGCCAGTCGTGGCGGCGAGGCGACGAAGATTCCAGCGCAGTTACTCGAGAGCGCGGTGGTGATGGATATGGATAGCAGCGGCGGGTGGAGAGTCGTGGACGCATTCGCTGTCGGGTGTCTGCACGCACAGGAGATGAAGCGTGTGAAGTCGGGCTGCCGGTCGCGGCGCCAAAGCACCGACCAACCAGAGGGCGCTGGCGGCTATTGCATGTGCTCGTCCAGAGTCCCAAGAACGCAGGCTGCAGCAGCGGATCTGGATCGCGCGTGTTGTCCGTTCACGCTGGCTGTCGCAACACGTCGTTGTCCCCGTGTGATATCCTGCTGTTGGTAGCCGTCCTTAGCGTCGTTGGGCCCACTATTTCACGTGGGCTCCAAAGGATCGGCGCGCGCTTGACCTTCTCGGCAGCGTCGTCTGTGCGGAGTTGCAGCGCAGCCAAAACATACTTCTCGAGGCCGTGAAGCTGTGATCGTGCATTCTCCCAACGCCATTGCAGGAATCGCAAGCCAATATGCCTCCAGTAGCTGCAGCAGGTAGGTCTGGTCTCGGCCACCAAGTATAGCCCAACATGGCTAATGGCGTCAAAGGTGGGATGGCGGGTCCTTCGACCTTCGACAAATGGAAGATGGGTGCCATGATGGGTAGCAGTATGTGTTCTGGTTGCTGCTTCCACGCGCTTTTCATTGACAGCATTACCCAGCCGTCGGTCTGATCATCGGATTCATCTTTGGCGCAACAAATATCATCAGATTCGGGCCAGGACCAAACGGCATGATGCGAACACTGGGGCAATACATGGTCGGCTCCGCAGCAACATTTGGGTACGCGAGGCGTGTGAGTGGGTTTTCCAGTCGATGCTGACCCTCCGACAGATTCTTTATGGGCATAGGAACGACGATACGAACAGACAGCTCGCCGATCCTCCAGGAAGCCTTCAAGGCAGCACACATGCGTAACAGGCAACCAATGATCATGCCTCTCGACCGAACGCAAAGGAGCTCACAGGAGTCATGAAGATGTATCAAATGGGAATGCGATGTACAAAACAATTGAAAGGATACTGTAAAGAGGGAGTTCAGGCTGACCGCTGCCGAGTGAAGCGGAAACACGATCGCGCAGCAGGCTTTCCGTGCTGTTGCTTTCAGTGCAGTCTCAGGGCAGGCGTAATTTCACTCATGCCAGCACTCAATCGAGCTAGAAATAGGGAATGGTACTCCGTCTCGGTCGACAACACATCCTTCTCCCCTCACATCCACTGACCAACAGCTCACACCAACGTGTGTGTTCCAATGGATCACGAACAATCACGGAGAACCATTGCTTGAGACCGCTCGGAGAGGCGCCAAACATTCATCATCCGCAATTCGTCGCGACTTTGAGTACTGCCATCGCGCGCTGCACTACTGTCGTTTGCTATTTTCCAAAACGGTCGTGCCTTCCCAGCCAAAACGCGCTAATGCATCGGTGGAGCTAGCGTCAGTGAACAGCCAGAATCACTTCGCCGCCAACTTCTTCGCGAACGCGACTTGTCTCGCAACCTCAACTCGCCCGCTCCCAACCAGTCGCGATGAGTCCCTCCGCCCAGCCAGGCGAGGCGCGAGCGGATGCAATGCTTCAGGATGCCTTCAAAGGCCTCCTCAATGCACTCGACGCTAGAAGCGACGCTCGATTCGACGCGCTTGAGAAAGAGCACGAGAAGGCTAACCGGGTCATTCAGGAACAGCAACAAGCCCTACAGACCTCCCTTGGCGCGCTGCGTGAGCAGTGCGAACAGCGCAGCAAGTCTTCTGGCGTCGACATGGCAGCCATTTGGGACGCCCTAAACCAATTCAAGAAGGAAGACAGCGAGCGCAACTCTGCCTTGTCAGCCGCGAATGAGGATTTGTCGGCAAATCTGGCATCTATGCGCGATGGCTTGACAGCAGTGCACAAAATGGTCACTGACCTGGGCCAGTAAGATTTTCTTGCCTCAAGCTGTGCTGCTCCCCACCTGACATCATCCGTAGGCAAATAGGAGAGCACGACACCATTTCCCTCAGTGGTAAATTGGAGCAAGTGGAGGAGAGCGTGCAGGAACTCCAACACCAACAGCAGACACTCGTACAGCAACAGCAGACGACTGTGCGGGCACTTGTCGAAGAGCGCAAGTACGAGAGACTCCTTGATGGTTCTCACGTCCACAAACTGACCATGTTGGGCAGTGGCATGCAGACGAAGCTGCAACAGCAGGAACCTCTGGTACGAACGATCGAAAACTGGTACAATTCACAAAGTCCAGGTAGGTAACGTGACGCTCGATTTAGTCATACGCTCACCAGAGGCAGCAGCCATTCCCAGCCTTCGAGTGGTTGAAGCGACGGACGAGAGGCCTCCTTCTTTGCCACAAACGCTGCAGGGAAGCAACCGCAACGACCAGAATGCGGCCGAAGACATCGACGACCCTGCACAACTTCGGTCCCCCTCCTCTGCCACCTTTCGTGGATCGCCACCCGACAAAAGCGACGATAAGCAAGCGTTCGATGGTTCGCTGGCATTCACTGTGACCTCCAGAAAGCGCACCACTACTCAAAGACAGAGCGAGTCGTTCGATGAAGAACTCAAGGCGCCACACAAGCGATCTGGATCCTTGCAGAGGAAGCGAGCCAGCATCAATTTGAAAAAGGCCAGTGCTGACTCTGTGGCCGAATCGTCCTTCGCAACACGCAAGCCATCGTCCTTGCAACAATTCTTCACGGCTACAGATGCGACTGAGGACGACTACGAAATTGGCAGTGGTTCCGGCAGTGGTGCTAGCAGCGAGATCGTAGTCGCAAGGTCCCACCCAGCGCCTGCCCACTTGACCTCGGAGTTTAGCCCTGCCAGTCAAGGTGTCTTCGAGAAGATCCTGAATGGCCAATCTGCTATAGACAGCCTGAAGACTCTTGGAGCAAACCCCTCACCAAAAGCGCATCCTCCATCTTGGCCGCGGATGTCCGGTGCCAATGTTCCTCCAGCACATCTCGACGGAGGTCGAAAGGCCCTTTCAACTCAGGTGTCACAGCTGTCTCCAGTGCCAACACTGGGCCTTACCGATACAAGTCTACCTGGCCTATTCAGTAACTCTCAGCCCTTGATGATGGCCGGTCAGGCTCCACACAGTCCGACACAGCTGTCTCAGGGCACAACCCCATCGAAGCAGCCCGCACAGATACTTTCTGCTCCTGCCGGAGGACGACGTCGCTCGTCACGCGAGGCCAAGAAGAAAGGTGTCCCGGATGACTTCGTCGACCTCAGGACATTGAAGAGCGACAAGGTATTGGGTCTAGTGCCAAAGGAGGAGTAGCATGAGTGAATGTGGGAGTACTAGAGTGTACGGCCAAACTTTGGACGAGATTCTGAAAGTTGTCTGGGCGCCTTTGCTCGCTGTCAAAAGATGGCATCGGATCTGCGATCGACTTGTACAGCGCGCATGTACAAAACACGTAGACAAGTGCAGGCGATAGACCTCACGCTGTTGTGAGAAAGAGCCGGAAGTAGGCTCCACGTAATTGGACGTTGAAATGACTTCTCATCATGGCTGTGCCTCTTCTCCTTCGTGACCTTCCAGTTGCAACCCAACCCTATCGCACACCTCCCTCATCTTTGCCATCCACCTTCTCAAGACCGGATGTCCCGCCGCCACAACCTCAAACGTAACATCATCTCCCTCTTCGCCTTCCACCTCATACAACCAGATCCCATCTCCGCCAAAGTACTTCTGGCCCAAAATTTTCTCCACTCTCAACTCATCCTTCGCCTCGCCGAATATTCCCTCTACTTCGTTCCGTAGACCAGCGATCTCCTCTTTTCCATCTTCTCGCTGAGCATTCTCCTTCCCGTTCTTCAACCCTCTCACAATCCCTTCCAAGACACCCAGAATGTACCCCGCCTTCTGTCCGATTTCGCCCCCAAGACTAAATCCTTCGTCAAAACCGGCTTGTATATGGGACTCTTTCGAAACAGCTATGCCTTCACGATATCCATTCGTGATGTGTATGCTTCGCAGGCGAAGAATGTCAGAATGGTGCTGATCTCTGCTGCTTGCGATTCTCGCATTTTCGCGAGGACTGTCGCCATTGTGATCATGCTGAGCAGAAAGTACAGGGCTATTTGGTGCTGAGCCAAAGATATCGTCATTCAGCTCATTACTGTGTTGTGGTGTTTCTTGCGAAGTATTGTTATCGGCTTCGTGTATTGTGCCTGCTCTTGCTGGTGGGATGCCCGTCATAAAGAGTGCTGGCTCGGTGTTGTCTGAGGTGCGACGGCCGAGCGTGTCGCGGAGCATGATGTGTGTGACATGTTGCAATTTCGCGACTGGTATTGTGCAGTGAGCGATGACTGTTGCGCTGGAGAAGCGCTTGTGAAGTTCGTCATTTTTCGGCTTCGGATCGCGTTCGCCCACCTTCCACGTCCACTTCGCGAAGGTTTCAACTTTCACGACTGCCACGTTTTGCTGTTGCTCGAGACATTGCGAAGACTGCGATATCCTGCCATGCTCGGATGCTCGTAAAAGTGGTCAGATGGAAACCTGATCCTCGCGGGACATGATGGCCGCTTCAAATGCATCTCGAAACGAATGCTACCTGTCCTGGAACAGACATTTTCCCGCGCAGCGCCAGCCGAGGACGTTTGCCGGCCATAATCTGCACATGAGCACACTAGACATCACTTCGACGTGCTCTATGCCTCTTTGCCTTTTCAATATGGCAATTGTCCGACTTCGCAATCCACAATGGCCATATTCGGCAGGATACACGGTAGGTCTGGCATATAGCACTCGATGATGAATATAGTCGAGATGGTATGCGCCGGTTATGCGGTAGGCATCTCTTAGACTTATTCTGCTACTTACGTATCAGTCATTCCCTGCGCACTAATAGATATGGCTGCATCGATGCGAAGCCTTCCACGAGAAGCCTGTGAGAGCCCACGAGCAGATTCACCGTCACGCGCTTCGTCCTTATCCGATATCGAGAAGCAAGAGCCAGACAACCACCATTCACTACAAGAATGCGATGTTGGAGCGCCGCTGGGGTCATCCCCTTCATATCTGTCGCAGCCATCGTCGCCAGGCATTCCTGATGGCGGACTCACAGCGTGGCTTCAGGTTCTTTGTGGCTTCTTCCTGTTCTTCAACTCCTGGTCAGTCACACTACCAACGCGAACGACGAAAAGACATGCTAATCGATTCTTCTGGCAGGGGAGTGATCAGCTCATATGGTGTCTTCCAGGTTTACTACAATTCCACTCTGTTCCCAGGCGCTTCAGCTTCCACCGTTTCTTGGATTGGCTCGGTCGAAGCTTTCATGCTTTGCTGCACTACGATATTCGCTGGACCACTGGTTGATAGTGTATATGGCCGGCTCTTGTTATTCACAGGCACTTTTCTTGTTGTCTTCGGTCTCATGACCTTGTTTATGTGCGAGCAATTTTGGCAGCTCATGCTTGCTCAAGGCCTGTGCACGGGTATTGGCCATGGCTGTCTCTTTATAACCAGCATTGCCATCGTATCGACATACTTCTCGACCAAATGTAGCCTTGTCATCGGCATTGCAGCTTCTGGGTCGAGCGTCGGGGGTGTTGCTTATTCAATCATGTTCAACCGACTTATGGACTTTCATCACCTGACGTTCGAATGGACTGCGAGAATCCTGGGTATCACAGCTCTCGCGACGCTGCTGCTGCCTTGTCTTCTGATACGGCAACGGAGAACTGGCACTAAGGCCATAAAATGCAAAATCATCGACCTCGGCAGCCTCAGGCAGCAGCTACCCTTCACGCTCTTTAATCTGGCCACATTCGTTGGGAACATCGGACTATATATTCCCTTCTTCTAGGTCAGCACCTTCGGGACTTCGAGGGCAGGTCTCAGTAGCGAGCTGTCATTCTACCTACTACCAATCCTTTCCGCTGGCTCTGTGGTGGGAAGAATCGCCCCAGCGTTCTTTGCTGATCGTGTTGGGCCACTCAACGTTCTCTCTGTTTGCACGCTCGTCGCCGGACTTTCGGGCTTCTGCTGGACGGCAGTCACACCACACTCGACAATAGCTGGACTGATCGCGTGGTCGATACTCTATGGAGCCTTTAGTGGCGCTTTCGTGTCCCTCCGGCCAAGTGCAGTCGTCAGTATCGCAGAAGATATGAGCACTGTTGCAGCCAGACTGGGGTTGAACACATTTTGCGCAGCGCTTGGTTTGCTCATAGGAACGCCCATCGCCGGGGTCCTACTACAAGAAGATTCCAGCTGGGTGGGACTGCAGGTGTTTTGTGGTGCAACGCGTTTTCTCGCTGGAGGACTGGTCGTCGCTACCCGATTTGCACGAGTTGGCGTGATAGCAATTTCCAAAGCTTGAAAAGTGAACCTTCCCATTCACTTATCGGTAGTCACTTCCGAGTTTGCACGTGCACATGACTCTTGGCATTAAATAGCTGGCTGACTCCACTTCTATCACCCTCTTTCGAGACTCTATTAGGAGCAACGATCTTTCCAGCGTCAACATCAATAACGCTTTTGCACACCAATTCTTCGACCAGCATCCTGCGACTCGATCGAACGATCACAGCAACTCCTTACCCACGACATTCATCCCAACCAGCACTCATGGGAGGACCCCGAATTCCGAAATGCGACGAGTGTAGGCGTAGGAAGGTAAACCTCTCAGTCTCTTGCTTTCTACTGACCTTGTTTGCTGACACATTGTGACAGAAACGTTGTACGCATATGGGAGATCAGACCGCGGCCCAATCTCTTGAAGTCTCCTCTGCAGCTGCACCTAAGCAGTCACTCGTTGTGAAGCTGCCCATCGCTGTTCGTTCGAGACCAGGAAATGCTACACACCTCGAGATGGTGAAGACGGTGCGTCCACCAGACCCTTCGACGCACCTCAGTAGCCATGCATTGGGCCCTCCTCCGCTCACTTTGCCCACTTTGAAATTGGTCAACCCCTTCTTCAGAGCTAATGCTACGCCAACGCAAAGTCAAACGGCTGCAGCGACCCAGCCAGCCGCTCGGGAGAGCTCTGATCCTGGGGACGGCGATCTTGACGTGGTGATGCAAGATGTTGGGGCCTCTCCGCAGGAAGCCAAAACCACCCCTTCTCAGGACAGGGATGTACCACTTACAGATTCGACGCCCACCTCGCAGGCAGATGTGGGCACGCCGAGCTTAGGTAACAGATCTCAACCCAAGAGAGAGGTTAAACAGAAGGTCATCGATGCAAATTTGATCTCTGAATCTGGCTTCACTTCAACACCGACAAACGCCTTAGATCAGGCTATCACATCGTCCCAAGGAGACGCAGAGCCCATGGACCATACCCATCCGAGAGCCACAAGCGAAGCTGGTCCAAGATTCACTTGTGGCGTCTGCCATAAAGAGATAAGATCGGCACTCTGGCAGGCATGCACAACGTGTCTACAGGTTGACTTTCACAAAGGCTGTATCCACGAAGGCCGCAGAATACACCATCTCGACTTTCCTGACCATAGATTTCACCAAGTCACGCGGGAAGCCGCAGAACACGAGGAAAATCTTGACGAACTCATTGGCGAAGAGAGTCCAAAGAGACCCTTGAGGAGGGATTCAGTCAGCGACTACGATTGTGACGAGTGCGATCAACGAATCACTGGTCTGCGCCACTTTTGCAGTACGTGCAAGGAAGTCGACTTCTGCGATGACCACTTCATTGCCGGCATGAAGAAACACCACGCTGAACATCCTGGGCATATCTTTGATCATCAGCCATCCTCCACTGTCAAAGGTGGCGCAGTCGACTCCAAGGCAGCTACCCCGAACGCTCATGCAGGAGCGTTTGCTCAAGATGAGCGCACTCGCAGAAGCGACACGCCCATGGCAGGGAGTGCTGATCATGAAAATAATCTCTTCTGGTCGAATGGCAAGCCGCAACCAGGTGCCTTCACGCAGTCGCTCATTGACGCTGGGCGCAGCGGATCAGCTTCACTCGATCCAAAAACTGAATTACCAAGCTCAAGTCGAACGGGAGGCAAGACAGACGCCATGACGGCACCGCCTCAGACACCGCGAGCTGCTTCGCGTGCTACTCCTCAGGGCAAGTACAGTTCGTTCGGACATGGCGAGCAAGGAGTTGCGGCGCGTACCACGAGGACCTCGGGTCGTGCACGTATCAACGAATTGCCATCATCAGCACGGGAAAAGACTCCGCAAAAGAAGTACAATGCCGCGCATTTCTCTGCTATCACGGAGCAGTTAGCGAGAGGCGTCTCACTTTCTTCGACACAGCCGAAGACATATCCTGCAGAACGCACCACTATCGACGTGTTTGCTGAGAAGTGGCTTCGTCGCCTTCACAGCTACGTCAGAACCTGGTCTGAGACGTCTTCTGCCGTGCACGCTACGAACGGTCTACAGCTGCTATCCGACTTCCAAGTAGATGCGGCACTCAACGAGCTTCTGCCGACGCACTTTCCGGATATCACAGGGGTGGTGAACGTGCTCCGGAATAGGGACTACCTTTTCACAAACCCATTCCTTGCGGCAGCGAAGGCGAAGGAGCTGGCTCGGATGAGTGTTGGGCTTTGGAAGCGGGTGCGATATTACAAGGGGGTCGTGGGCGGGCTGAGCTTGAACACTCTGAGTGTTGCGCAGCTGCAGGAGATTGATGCGTTGTTGGGGAGGGCGGAGCGGCTGGGAATGGCGTGAGAGATGAAGGGAAGCTCATCCATGCATTGAAGACTCACGCCTGGAAGTTGAGCCGTCAGCAAGTAGGTGAAGGGCGCAAGATGGAACCCCAGGACACCGAAACACCCTGATCGCGCGCGCGCTTCGCGTCATCCCGTACGCGGTGGATGTTGCCGTTCAATCGCGTGTGTGACCCCATCAGGCAGCACGGAAGTGAAGCTGCGACACGCGCGGAAGGTGCCAAACAGTCGTCGTTTCCTCCCGTTTTGCGCGTTCGACTCGCGTCCACCGCACTGTCGAATCTGTCCCAACAACGCACCAGCGCCACTACAGAAGACCGAGTTCCTCGTCACTATGGGGGCCACACGACCAACAACATCCACGACGCCAGCCAAAGTGTTTGGGTCAGTACGTACTGACCCTTACCTCCATGACTCTGGATGAGTAAACTAAGAACGGCGCAGCAGGAGTCTCGGGCCATCTTCGAGCAGAAGTGGTATCGCAAGACAAACGACCATATGGCCAAGATACCTTTATCCGAGCTCATGGACCACCCGCGCGATGATTCGATCCTTCGCATAGCCAATTGGTGTTTGGATGCATTTGAGCTCATTGTCGCCTTCGAATCACAAGCCAAAGATCTCCGATCTGTAATCGAGAAGAAGACTGGCGATCATGATCCGGTGCATGTCGCTGAGCGTATGCGTCAGCTCGTCAATTACTTCGTCAAGATCAATGGCCAAGCGCGTGGCAGGCGCGCTGGGCCCCAAACTGAAGCTGTGGACAAACTAATTGACAAGATCGTTATGGGAGAGCTGGAAGGCATCTGGTCGACTGATGAGGAGTTGGCGGAGGCGCAGTTTGAGGAAGCTAAGAATCACAGGGGAGATCTAGGTGAACTGAAGAAGCAGGGAAGGCGCGTTCATGGAGAGTTGCGGGATTACGCGACGTCTTGAGCGCTTGGGATGTGCAGATGGGCGGGAAACGGACATTGGTCGATGAACTGTCCGGCAGAAAGGACAGTGAGATGAGAAACCTTGGAAGGCCTTTTAAGGTCCAGTGGAAGGTATCATGTGCGTAACTGCCCATCGAAGTGGCCATCGGGCAGTACCTGCTGAAACGGCATCTGCTTTCGCAAAAACGATAGATACAGCTGAAACATCACAACTCAACCTGCTTCCATTCCCTCTTCACTCCAAGCGAGCTCGAAACGATCATGGAGAACCACAAACCCGCATTCGGCCCAGTAAGAATGCTGCAACATCACCCATCATACGCGCGTTACCAGCTAACGATTCCAAAGCAAGAAACCGAAGCCATCTTCAACGAGAAATGGGTCACAAAACTCAAAGCTTACAGCTCAGAAGTCATGGGAGCCGCGTCTACGGGCTCCAGCGACGCCGAGGACAACATATTCCCAAACATGCGCAGAGGCATACAACTCGTAGTCGACTTTCGCAAAGAAGCCCGAATCATGCGATCTGGAAGCGAGGCTTCCATGGACAACACTATAGCCAAGGGCCTCGAGCAACTCGTCTCAGGGATCGAAATCACGATCAATCTCACCCTCAAAGCGCGTCGTCAGGAGTTCAAGAGCGGCAAGCCAACTAGGCAGGTTCTGGACCAGATGGCGGAGATCGCGAATTTCATGAATGGGGCCAAGATGGAAGGGTTGTGGAATTCGAAGATATGAGAACTTTCCGGAAGATGAGAGTTGCACGGCTGGAATGGAGTAGATCGTTCCACTATTGTTCGCGGCGTATAGATTGATGGATCGCTACGGTGCCACAGAGGCGAAGTCTAGGATAACGAGCGGGCGGCCAGTTTAAATTTGTGTGTGTAAAGAGCAGGAGCATTGGATTGAGTGTTCCGCAGTACCAGTAGCTGCAAAGTTCGTGGGAAGACAATGCTCAGCAAGACAGTCTTCATACAAAGTTTACATCTGATAGTATACTGATGGAATTTGCGAACATTGACACGAATGTCCAACAACGCCATTTTTGCCGGGGTGTCGTTGACCTCGCGAATCCTGTCTCTCAGATTCTTCCAGTGAGTATGCTGTCTTGCTCGCAACGGTCCTCTGCTGGACAATTCTGTTGAGAGGAAAAGGTATCTCATCATGGGGCTTTGTTCTTAGCTCGCAGTTTCTGGCATTGATTGCCAGCCTGTAGTTGCTGCGTTGAGGGTTGGTGTGCTGTTGTCTCAGGTTTTCATTCAATCAAGCAAACCATGTCTCGAAAGGATGGCAAACTCGAGTACACGTACAAATACATGTTCTGCCGACTGAGCTTTTCTTGCCATCGCAGGAAACAGCAGGAACTGGTAGAGCCATCCAGTCAACGAGATAATCAGATCATATCAGTCAATCGCCGCCCTTGCATCCACTCTGTTGTCCAGAGCCCATATGCCGCCAGGTTCACCCGAATCGATCATGAATCCCAACAACCATCATGTTCACGTCCAAGAAATCAAGAGCCAAGACCCCGTCGAGTGTACCAAAATCATTGCAGCCAGAGCATTCAAGGGCCAGGGTTACGACCTTACGAACAGCTTGGAGGACTATGCTGCTCGTGCGTATCCAAACCAGCGTCTCGTGAAAGCCTTTGGCATCAAAAACTCCTTCGTCATGCCTGAAAAGGGGGATTCGCAAAAGTTCCGCAAACTAGTGGTAGATAAGCTCCATGTCAAAGAGGACAAATGGACCGCATTCGCTGCGGCTGCAAGGTCAATCGCGCAAGAGCAGATCTCGGCAGAGGAGGAGTGTCGCAACCTGTTCGATGTCGTACAGATGCTTAGCATCAAGATGGTCAGGAAGGTCATTTGGGATGTGGACCAGGAAGAGAAGGGTATCGATGACCAGTTGCGTATCTTGGCGAAGGAGATCAACAAGCAGTGGCTGAGATCGAAGAAGTTTGACGACGACTTTGTGCAAGCTGGAGATGGCGTCGAAATGCCAGATGAGCTGAAGCATGCATTGATGCAAGTCTTCGGCTGGGATGGTGAGGATCGCGAGGAGAACCCGCTCAACTTCATCCTGCCCGGTTACGAGACCATCTGGCGGGTAGTCCTACGCTGCTTCATCGAATTGTCTGCTCGTCGCCACCCGAACAGCAGTGGGTGGATCACGGCGCTCAAACTGTTCCTCGATAGCCCTACGCCAGAACAACTCGAGCATCGCACGGACGTGAATGGCGAACAAGTCTCCGCCCTCATGATCTCGCAAGAGATTCTTCGTCTCTATCCGCCAACGAGACGCGTCTACCGTCGGTTCGAAGACAAGGATGGGACGGCATATTCCATGGCAGCAGATGTCGAAAGCATGCAGCGTGATGCTAGCGTTTGGCCAGGAGACCCACTGACGTTCCGACCAGAACGCTGGATGAACATCGAACAACCCAAAGGCGATGATAAAAGATGGCTTCCTTTCGGAGCGTCACCTTTTCGCTGTCCAGCCAAGCAGCGCCTCAACGTATACATCCCGTTCGGAGTGTCCATGATTGCAGTCCTGACAGGTGCTCTGCTCGAAGCAACAGAGAATCGCTGGGAGTACTCCGGAGAAGCGCTTCCAGATGTTGGCGTCCCACTCGATACCGACAGAGAGGCGTACCAAGAGGCCGAGTTGCGCAAGATCAGAAGTCAGGCATAGGACGCCAGTCATGCTTGACAGACATCTTGATCACAGCGGCGCACTCCTCTTCCGGAAACTCGCCTGCATCTCAGCCAACAGCATATTTTGAATCCTCTCCAGCCTCGCATCAGCCTTCTCGTCGCTTTCTCCAGGCAATGGGGATGAATATGGCGCCTTGGCGAGGGGTGCCAGGTGCTCGAAATGCAACTTCGAAGGAGAAACTGCGGACACAATCAGAGACGTTACCAGGCAGTTGTCCAAGATGGATGACAGGTCCGGGCTTTGGAATTTGTAGTAGAATAGGTAGCAATCGATTCGTCCAATCCCGCCAGCATTCCCAATCGTGATGGCATAGCTCGTGACTTCGCTGCTGCTTTTTGTCGAGATAGAATTCATGAGCCGATCCAGCGTTTCAGCGATGACAGCTGTGAGGCCTTCGATCTGGCAACGATATATATCAGCATCCATCACGTACTATCAGGTGAGCGATGATTGCATCTCAACGTACGATTTCTGGCTTCAAGTACCGCCCCAGATACTGTTCAATGGCTTGCCGTGCAGCTCCTGCGTCTCGCTTCACACAGCAATGTGCGACGTGGAATCTCCTCAAAATCTTGTCGATTGGTAAGATATCTTCGTCGATGGGGTTTGTGCTCACACGCTGGTAGTGTGTGGTAGCTTTGACTTCGGCGAGGACAATCAGTCTATTCAAGACATCTTCCATCTCACGCCTCGATTTAGTTGAACCTTTGGCATCTCGCAGGACGGAGCTGATAGCATTCCCCATCCTGCCTTCTAGCAATTGCATGGATCACGGGAGATGCTCCGCACACCTGCAGCGGTCGTGGCGTCTTGCTTTCGGACGGTGTTGCTGGAATGTGGGCGCTCCCGTTCGCCTCTCTCTACCGACAACGACCTGCCAAGCGTCCCGGACCAAGCGTTCAAAACGTACATATAGAGTGACTGTTGGCTGAGATCGTCATGCTGTGATCTGGACGAGGGAAGTCTTTCGTATTTGTTGGTGTATCCTTGTCGACAAGGGATGCCGAAGACAAGGGCTAGCGTCCAATCATGGTGTCTCTTCGGGACGAGATCATACAGCGTCATTACAAGCTGGGGACGGAGTAAGGACCGTCAGCCCGTTGCAGGTACAAAGCACTGCAGTGATCTCGCACCGCTTTCGAGATTCTTACTTTTGCTGCGCGTCCATGGCAATCGCCGCACAACACATCATTCTTGGTGCGGATTGGAATAGCTTTTGATGTTTAGCACTCCTCCGGTCAACGTTTTCGAAATTTTTGCAACTCGCTCTTCGCTCCGTTACATATTGACACACTCTTTCGG
Organism: Cercospora nicotianae; assembly: GCA_029490675.1. Classification (NCBI taxonomy): domain Eukaryota; kingdom Fungi; phylum Ascomycota; class Dothideomycetes; order Mycosphaerellales; family Mycosphaerellaceae; genus Cercospora; species Cercospora nicotianae. The sequence goes on along the minus strand of JANQAT010000012.1, from coordinate 4,066,180 downwards.
CTTGAGATTGAGGCCGGCGATGGTGACATTAGCTAGCAGATTGCCATCCGCAGACCGACCGGTGACCTTGGCGCAGAAGTACTCGTCCCACAGCGGCAGAGCTGCCGTCTCCGACGCGGTTGTTCAAACGCAAACACCATTAATGGAAAGCAGTCCGCGACGTGACGCACCACTCCTCTCTCAGAACGATGCTGAGGCACCGGTGATTCTCACATGCAGCGGACCTACCGCCAGCCATCTGATTCGCGACCATCTTGGCCTCTTCCCATACGAGCTCCTGCTACGGCTGTGGTGCACACATGCCTTGGTCAACTCCAGCCTCCTTGAGTCATGCCATGGGAATGCCTCCAGTGACCCTCCTCTCTTGCGTTCGTGCTCAGAGCAGCCTTCATACACGGACCAGAAGTGCCATCATTTTGACGACAACGACCAGGACACTTAAAGGGGAGCGGCCTCATAAAGCGGCACAGCAGTACAACAGGCAATGCTGCTGAGTGACCCGAACGTCGCCGCATGGAGCGTCGAGCATCATTCATGGTCTCCACGAGGACTTCTTCGTGCTGATAAGGACTGTCTCTGGGGTCGCGATCCTTTTTGAGCCCAATTCCCGATACATCGCCTCGCCTCATGCAACTGCCATCTTGGCCATTCAAGAGTCTGGTGCCGTACTCGAGTCATCAGCCCTTGAACGGATATTGCTCTCGCAACCTCCGACCGATCCAGTAGAATACCAGAGGCGCCGGCATCAAAGCCGTGGCGATGAAGCCGAATACGCTCATACCCCATCCATATCCGAGTTCCTCAAACAGCTTGCTCACGAACAGAGGCACAATACCTCCGACCATGCTTCGGAGGAAGGAACCTGCCGCAAGAGCGGAGGCGGCGTTGCTCTCGTAGGCTTCGGTGTAATATGTCTGGACACTGTTGAAGATGCTGGCCTGGCTCGCGCCGAAGAATATCATGAAGACCAAAGGCACGGCCCAATGGTAGCCTTTCTCCACTGTCCAGCCGAAGCCAAATAGTGCGATGGGCAAGAGGACCGCTCCTATGTTAGCTAGAGGAAGACGATATTCCGGCTGGCCTTGATCGTCGTGTTTCTCAGACAGCCGGTCGTAGATCTTGTCAATGAATGGTATGACAATCGTGAAAGCTGTGATTGCGAAACCAAATGCAGGCGCAAGGTACGCAAGGCCGACTTGGCTCTTGCTGAATTCGTAAGGTGGTTGTGTCCAGATGGTGTTGTAGGAAGCGTATAGCGAAAACATGGTGCTGAAAATCAACGCCTGGTAAATGGACATGATCAACACAATGGGTTGTGTTCCTAGAATCTTCACAGCACGAGTGCCGTTGCCCGCGATCTTTGCCGGGATAGACTCATTGTTGACACCTTCGACGTAGTATTCGGTTTGGGGTTCTTCTTCTCCAGGTCCGCCTTTCGCTCCTGCAAGATCGTAATCGCCCGGGTCTCGTACATGAAGAAATACGATATGATCGTGGTCAATGCAGCAAGAATGAACATCAGCCAAGCCAGGGAACGCCAGCTCATCCTGTCGACCATGACGCCTCCCAATGCTGGGCCGAGTGAAGGTGCCAATAGAGGTGCAATCATATAAACACCCAACACCTTCGCTCTTTCATGCGCCTCGAACATATCCGCGATCGAACCTCCGCCGTTGCCCACGCCCACAGATCCGAAGAGTCCAGACAGCGTTCTGAAAACCACGAATGTCGCCACGTTCGGCGCCAACGCACATGGTATCTGCAGCACAGTAAAAGCTGCTAGGCAGATTAGGTAAATCATCCTTCGACCGAACGTCTCCGACATTGGAGCCAAGAACAGAGGTCCGACTCCAAGCATGCACACGAAGCCCGTTTGATTGAGAAGAGCCATCTGTCTTGGCACGCCAAACTCTTCTGCGATCGGATTTGATGCTGGTGCAAAGATACTAGAAGCCATAGGTAGGAAGAAGGCCGTGAGTGTGATCAAAGCAACCACGGTGTATTTCTTCGAAAGTGGCCATTGTCTTGGGTTCGCAGAATCCTTGTCATCAAATTCGACCTTCTGGGAACGGCGTTGACTTCCTTGATCTTCATTGTGACTTTCTCCACGCTCGAGCAGAGGCTGCCTCTCATCGTTCCGTGGCGGAGGCATAATGGTGGCGAATAACAGATGAAAGTAGAGAGCAAGAAACAGAGTGAGAGCAGGCGCCGAAGTTTTGACGCGTTGAAGGCAGGAGCGTGACCAGGGTCGGACTGCAGTCCGGCCGGTGTTTGATGACGAGCGCATTACGGGATATCAAACTCTATCTCACCTCACACACGCGTCGAAGATCTGAACACTACAGATGCAACGCATGATTTAATTGAATAAGAGTGTGTTGTCAGCTATGAGAGTGTCCAAGAACCAGTTGAGCGGTCTGCGAACAGCTCCCAGAACAATTCCGAACCAAGTTTATTCACGGAAAGATGACGATAGAGCAAGCACGCCATGAACCACGCAAGGAAAAGGATCGAAAGGTTTGAACATCAGCATATAATAGACAGCTAATTCCCGATCATGCGTCCGCCAAAATCGTATCCGCCGCCTTCTCACTCATAACCAAAATCGGCGCCGTAATGAACACGCCAGGAATCTTAGGGAAAACACTCGCATCTACGACTCTCAGTCCATCCACGCCCTTCACTCGGAACTTGCTGTCCAGAGGCGTGCTCAAATCATCATCAGCGCCCATCGGAACTGAACATGAAGCGTGATGTCCCCATGCACGATCTTTGATGTACGTGCCTAGATCCTCGTCGCTCGTGACATCGGGACCAGGGAAAAATTCTGTATATTTTGAGCCTCCGAGGAGAGAAAGTGGAAGCTGGTTGTATTTCTGGAGGGCGGAGCGCGAAAGCTGGAGAGCTTGAATCATGGCGTTGAGGTCAGCCTGGTCGGCTCCGTTGGTGGTGGTGCCGGTGTCGAAGTAGTTGAAGTCGATCTGAGGTGGATCGAGAGGGTCGGCGCTGCGGAGCGTGACGGTTCCGGCGGTGTTGCGGGTGTGTGCTTTGAGAGTATACCAGGAGTAGCTGCCGGTTCAGTCAGCCGAAGGCCTTGACGTGTGTGAATGTTTGACGGAGAAACTTACAAGTTGTGCTGATCCAGGATGTGATTGTACCATTCGGGGAAGTAGCCTGTGAAGTTCGCCGGCGAGCCAAAAATGAACATGTCAACATCGGTAGTAGAAGCATAGTCGGAGCGCTTGACCATGGTTGCTGCAAGGCCATTGGTGGCGTATACACCTCGTTGAGCCAAGATGTAAGGACTGTTGACCCATTGCTTGTAGCACTTGTCGTGATCCTTGGCATCAAGCGTGCAGCCATCGAGAATCGCAAAGTCTTTGTCATGCTGCACGTTCAAGCCGATCTCGTATCGGTCTTGCATGTTAGTGCCGACACCAGGCGAATTGACAAGAACTGGGATGTCGAAGGAGTTGAGTTCATCCTCTGGTCCAATACCGCTTAGCTTGAGAAGTTGTGGGGTATTCTAGAGATTATCAGTCATCAGTGGCATGAAGAAAAGCAAATTGGCCGAAACGTACGTAGGCGCCTCCAGAGAGAATAATTTCCTTGCTCGCCTTGGCTGAGCCTTGAACACCACTACCGCCACTGAGAGGACTGGCCCTGTACAGGTAGCTACCCGACAGGTATTCGACCCCCACGGCTCGGGGCTTGTCACCAGTAGTATCGAAGTCGACCTTGGTGACATAGGTGTTGGTGCGGACAGTGAGAGGAAAGCCACCAGCGACGGTGTCTCTAATAAACTCTTTCACCCCAACACGCTCACCATTCTTCATGGTCAGGGGAATTGGATAAAAGCCTTGCTTGGAATCTCGCCCTGCCACCTCAGCGTTAGGGTTTCCGAGAAGGGCGTTGGTAAGTCCAACGACAGGCTTCAACAAATCAATGAGGCCAGGAGTCGCGACTGAGGCTCCTCCAGCGAGTTGTTGGACAAATTGTAGATCACGGAGCAGGATTGTCGGATCGGTGGGCTCTGTAGGCAACCATTTCTTGACCTTGTCGAGGTATTGCTTCATGTTCGATGCACTCCAGCTGTCGTCTCCTGTCAATGTTTGGATGCCGTTCCAGTCGCTGTCATGAGCGGTGATCCAGATCAAAGCATTGTGCGTGACACAGCCTCCAAGAGTACCTGCTCGCGGGTAGAGAATCCCAAGGTCTTTCGCTCCAGCTGGTGGATTGAGGCCAGTGTACACTTCGCCATTGCCAATATCGTAAACGTATTTAGGGTCCCGGCGAGCGCGTTCTTGGTCCTTGTACTAGAACCACTTCGTCAGTAAACCTCGCTAGAGTAGTTGGCTGTTACTTACGTGAGTGACATAGAAGTCCCATCGAAGCTTGGGGTCTCCAGAGACCAACGTTCTGGTAAATAGTCAGTTTGATCATTCCTCCTGTGGCCGTTGCTGCGCATACTGGAAAATTGGCACTGTTGTGTTCGAGTTCCCAGTCTGATCGTCTCCAGCTTCGATCAAGAGTGTCCTGTGGCCAGCACGAGCGAGTCGACTCGCAAGTGGTCCACCTCCAGCACCACTTCCAACCACGATGTATTCAAAAGTCTCCTCTTGACGTGCCTCGTTCGTGGGCAGGGCTTGAGTCAGCGACAAGGCGCTCAGCAGAGCGCCGATACCTGTCGTCCACTTCATGGCGATGGAAGGAAATGTTGGGTCACAGTCTCAGAGGAGGTCACAGGCTCGGCCACCTTATGTCTTGACCAGCTCGCTCCAGGCGCCTATCGATGTCTGACTGCCGAGCTCAGATGAGGCACTCTCGCCGATGGCTGCAACAGCGATCTCGTACATTCCCGCGGCGATCACACTATAGCGTCATTGGTCTAGACAGTAGGGTGCAGCAGAAGCTAGCACAGAATACCGCTGTGTCCATAATAGGGAAACACCCGACTAGATTGCTTGCATTATTAGGGTTTTCTAGCGTGCAGTGCGATGAGTGCGTAATCCCTTGTCGTCGTATGCAGGAACGGCTTAGGATACTGTAGTGGTAGGTGATTGGGCGATGCTTGCTACCGATGCCATTTGAGGGTATCGCCCTACACAACCTGGAGCTGAGTGAGGAAGTCACGCCGAAATCGAAAGGCAAGGAGGACTTCTAGCGAGGTATGCGGTTCTCATCTCGGTTGTGTGCTGCAGCCGAGACCCACAAAATGTCCACTTTGAGAGATGCTGCGCGCACGATCCGGTCCACTTCATGCACGCAAACCTGGTCAGTTGGAAGCCTCGTTCCACTATCAAGAACGAGTCTCGTGCCGAACTCTGCTGTGCACGCGGCAAGCTTGAAATAGACTTCTGCAACGACGCCCAGGTCTCAATAGCCTCGTCCACTCCAGGGCGTCGATAAACAATATGAGATGTCGTCGTACACCATGATAGAATCTTTGGCGCAAGACTGCGGTCGTGGGTAGAAGAATTCGTGGTAAGAAGACTTTCTGTGACTCTTGCAGGAGTCGAGCCTCTCGAAGTAGAGCTTGCTGAGACTTCGCACGCGGCGACCAGAGTCAAATATGCCCGTAGCATCAGTGTCGTCTCAACTTCGGGGATCCTAAAACCTGTCATGAGCTTTTTCACAATGTCTCTTTGAACTGTCAATAATAAAGTTGTGCTTCAGGAATCCCGCAAAAAACCTAGGTCACTACCCCAAAGACTTCTCCAGATTGCCCAGCAGATCCTCGTCCCCGTCATCGAATTTCTCGACCTTATCCTCCTCTTTTGAGGAGCAGGAGCAACTGGAGCCAGTGATTCTGCTGCCAGTGACGCCTCTTCTGCTGACTCGACTTCAGCGGTCTTGGCTTCAGCAGACTCAGTATCAGCGGGCTCTTCGATCGTGGGGTCCTCCACGATGGGCTCTCCTGCTTCCGGCTCCTCCAGTGGCTTCTCCTCCGGCACAGTGTCCAATGTCAGTGGCGCAGGCTCTGCGACTGATGCCGCACTGCTGTGACCTTGCGCGAGTGGGAGATCTGGCGAGCTCTCGACGCTCCGTTTAGCGTCAGAGTGTGTCTCGATAGGCGCGATGACTGGTTCTAGTGCGGATTCCGTGGCAGGCGCTGCAGGCTGCTCGGGCTCTTCAGCTGGCTTGTCTATCGTCTCCGGAAGTGCAGGCTCCGCCTCTGTTGGCGCAGTCGGAAGAGTCGGCTGCACGTCTTCCATGGGCTGCGGCGCTCCGTTTTCTTCGACTTTCGCAGGTGTCTGAGCTCCAGTAGCGGGTGCATCATCGTCTTCTTCATCGGACAGCTCACCATCCTCGCGGTCATCGTCATCTTCATCTCCTCTTCATCATCGTCGCCAGAGCCTTCCTCGCCATTCTCATCGTGCCTTTGCGCAGCATTCCTCGCAGCTTCCTCTGCAGAAACGTCTGCCGTTGCCTCTTCACCTTTCGCGACGTGTTTGATCGTCTGACCAGGCTGCGGCACAATTTTCGTGGCATTCGGAACAATCGCAGTATACGTAGATCCATCGGGATTCGTAAAGGTAACGCGCTTCTTGCCTCGCCCTGGTCCCCCCTTCTTCTTCGGCGGTGGCCTATTCCGTCTTGGTATAGATGGTTTGAGATGTTCGGCTACCATGACTCCTTCCTCGTTTGCAACACCTACGCCCTCGATAACAGTACCTAATTAATGATTAGCAAGTGCGAAGGAACTCGAAGCTGGAAATCCCTACCAGGAGCAGCCAACACAGGCTTTACATCTGCAAGCTCTGTTGATTCTGCAATTTCGCCTTCAATTGTCTGCCCCTCAGGCACAAGCACTTCGTAAACGGCAACTTCGCCGTTCGCGTCCGCCTTCTGCACTTTCGTCTTGCGCATAGGTACAGATGCCAATTGCAAGTCTGGGCCATACAGACTAGGAAGTCCTCTGCGTCGCTTCGCGAGGAAATTGAAGTGCTTGTGTTCGGGTTCCAAGGAGTGTTCTGGCACAGGCTTCCACTTCTTCGCTACATACCCGCGGTCGTCAATACCGGTGATAGGCTTAGTATCTTCTTCGGCTACTTCGTCATCAGGCTTATCGTCGTCCGCATCGGCATCTTGTTTCCGTTTGGTGCCAACTTTGCCAGATCGTGCTAGCCGCAGAAGGTGCTGAGTCCAAGGAGTGAGGAGCTGAAAGTCCCGTGGCATTGGCGGCTCTCCCCATTTGTCGTCTTTGCTAGCTTCGATCTCTGATACCGGAGGGGCAAGCGATACCTTCGCAAAGGTCTGGTTCCATTGCTTGACCGGCAATCCCTCGAATACGTCGTTATCTGCATTAGAGCGACCAGAGCGGTTGCTTCGGCCCGGTGGTCTGTACTGTTCGATGACATTCATGTTAGCTTTTCCTCACGGATCCCAAGTCGCACGCTAGGACCGATTAAAGCCAATCAGGACATCCGCAGCTCTGATATTCCAGGAATGTTGTAAGAATGTTGTCTCGTTGAGGCGGAGTGCAAACGTTTTCGTGTATCACCAGGATTCAGAGGCTCGGGAGCATGCTGTGGCTGGTGTGTTGGCTACCAGGATCGAGTGAGGGGAGTCAGATGCGGGAGGCGGGCAGATGTACAACGCATCCAGCTTCTCGTTTGGTGCGGTCTCATATGGAAGAAGAGTATGGAGTATTGACCTACGTACCGGAGCCATGGCTAGAAAGTGATACGCGCCGGAGCACCGCGTGGGCTAAGGATGTGCTTGTTGGTGATGACTATGCTTGTTATAGAGGCATATATGGTACAAGAAGTGTATGACAGTGGACCGATGTTGTACAGAATTGATGCAGGGGAAGAACAATGGAGATGGCAATGGTGGTGGTGAAGTGCAGCGCGTTCGCGTCGTGTGGTCTGCTCTCCCCAGAGACGATGCGCCCGAGCCCTCAGACAGATCGGCATGTCGGACCCCGCGGCGCATCGCCCGCCCGAAGCAGAAGGTCAAGCGAGTCGCCCGAGCGTCATCATCGAGAAATGCTCCAGATCTCCAAAGAATCTCCATCGACCACAGAGAGAGCTTGCGATCGCCTGTCAATTCTCACGCAACACGAATACCCACATCCTGTAATGAGTTACGCAATGTCAAGCCAGTCCGCTGTGCAGGTGCGCTCGCTATATCGCCAACTCCTTCGACAATCAAGACAATTCGCCGCATACAATTTCAGAGAATACGCGACACGGAGGACGAAAGATGCGTTTCGAGAGCACAAGGCGGTGGCAGATCAGGAGAAAGTGAAGGAGTTGTTGGAGAAGGGGCAAAAGGAATTGCAGATGTTGAAGGTGCGTAAGAGCGATGGAGATGTTTGGACGCGAGGCGATATGGGAAATGGCCGATGCTGAGCGCAGGGCTGTGCTGCCAAGGGTCTCGTTGGGGCATGAGATTGAAAGTTGCTGACTTTGTTGCAGAGACAAACAGTGGTGAGCCAATTCTTCCAGCTCGACCGGTTAGTAGTGGAAGGAGGAAAGGAAGGCCGACAGAAGGGTGGCCGCAACGATATAGTCCGGCAGAAAGACCAAGGGTAAGTCAGCTGTCTTTGGTAGTCTTCATACGTGCTAACATTGTTCAGGTGGGACTGAGCGACCTTAATGTTATGATAATAGACACAAAATCGGCGCTCGCCATGTACAGTATCATCTGACTCCGCAAGACTTCGCTTGGTCGTCCATTTACTCATTCGATCACAACCACTTTGCTTCATCGCTACCCAGCTTCTTTGGCATGACTTCCCAACCAGGCTCTTTGCCCTCTACACTCGCCGAATGTCGCACAGCGCTCAGCTCTCCGAAATCGGTCCTTCTCGTCTCCAAGTAGGAGGAAATATCTCCTAGCGGCTCACATTCGAAGCCGTTTCGACCCGGATACTGGCCCAAACTTCGCAGATACTTCATCACACCCGCAAGACTTACATGTACTTCCCAGCTGCCCCCTCCGTCGCCCTCCGATACAGTGCAGCATTAATCCCGGTTGCAAGAAGATATCCGGCTGCGTGATCAAGAGCTTGTACGGGCAGGGCACGGGCTGGGATACTCGGATCTCCAAAGTGTTCGGCTTCACTCACATTCAACCCGGATGCGTTCTGGACCATACTATCGAAACCACGGCTGTTGGACCAAGGCCCTTCTCCATATCCTTCGTCCCATGCGGACAAGGTGGCGTATATAATTCCAGGGTTCTCTTCAGCCAGCGCGCGAGGACTGAAACCACGAGCAGCCAGCGAGCCAGGTCGGTAGCTCTGGATGAATACGTCAGCATTGCGTGCGAGGGAATGCAATGTCTTGATGCCTTCTGCTGTATCAAGATCGAGCTGTATTGTGCGTTTACCACGAGATACATCGATGTCCAGACCAGGTAATGATGGAAGATTTGGTGAAGTCACCCAAAGGACGTCTGCGCCATGGGCTGCCAAAGTCTTACCAGCGACAGGAGCAGCGATGATACGACTCAATTCGAGGACTCTTACGCCTCGTAGACACCGGTCCGCGTTCTTTGGGAAATGATCAGGAACCGTATGAGGAACTCCACCCTGTGGGCCGATTCTGGTTACTCGTACTGGAAAGCTGTGTCCTGCCATGATGTGCTTTCCTGGAGCAGAGTTCTCCCATTCCTCGTATGATCGCAACGCGAAAATCACAGCACCTTTCCCCATTCCCGCTTTCTCCAGCTCTAGTGCTTTCCACTGAAGGGCCTTCTGGCCGAAGTCATCTTTTGTTGCCGTCTCCACATCAAGTCCAAGAATCTCGCAAGCCGCCTTTCGATGATTGAGGAAGTTGTCATGCACACGCACCCACCCATCTGCGGTTTTGTGCAGTCCTCCAAGTGGCCCCCATAAGGATGGAGCAGCTTTGCCATCGAGCAGATAGTGATGCTCAGATCTGAATTCGACAGCAGCATGTTTGAGTGGCACACTGATTTGAGTAGACTCCGAGCTTTGATTGATGTGAGAATGAACTAAAGCTGCTGACAGAGCAGAAAGGCCTATTGAAGCTTGAGCAAGATGTCCGATCTTGAAAGAGGATGGAAGTGCTTTCTGATCCTCGCCGGGCAGGTCAAGATGGAGGAAATCGCGGGCTTGCGCAGGAAGACCAAGACCGTGCCATATGTAGTCTATGCTATCACGAGTCGTGTAAGCCGAACGATCTGGCTGGTCTTCCCAGTCCTGTGGCCAAGATGTCATGATGTCGGTACTGCACATAAAGCGCTCTGCCGTCGGAGTTTCGGAACATGTATCTCGATGTGTATCTCGCCATCCAGAGGCTCTGTTCAGAATGTGCTTCGTGAACTTGAATAGATTCACTCCATGCGATGTCGGCGCCAGCAATGTGACGCAAAGTGGGGACTCCGATGGGAACTACGCTAGACCCGATGCGTTGCCTGCACAGAAGTGAAACAACTTTTCGACGACGCGTTCTCGCGGTCGGTTGTGCCCGCTCTCCATCTATCGACTTCACCTCTTCCTTCTCGTCCTCGACTGATCTTGTCACTTTGCTCGCTGCCACTTCTCAGCTTCTCCCATCACGACATTCCGCCCCACGTGAAGCATCCGCCACCTCGCTAGATTCCGTCCTATCCGCTCAGGAGGCCCTTCCCGCAATTGGCGTCGCATTGGCTGAAACTGCAAAACGTGGCGCAGAGTGGAAAGTACCATGCACCGAGGAAAGGGGCCAGCAATGCCGAACCATCATCTTCCAACATGCTGTGCACCGACTGTGCTATACGAGAGCAGCAGCCAAGCTTCCGGAACCAGGAGCAACAAAGTGACCTCGTCGCACATGCCATGCAAGGGGCAGCACTTTCCTGTTAAGCTCAGCTGACAAGCTCTGAAGGAATTGCACTATTGCCTCTAGCTTGGACTGCATCGCGTATTCGTCCACGTTTTGCGCGACTTCCATTTTTGATCACCATTTTCCACGCCTACGACGCCTGTCACAGCAGACAAACTCGCTGGCTGATCTCCGGTGGGACTGTGTCACCTGTGCTGGCCAGCATTGTCAGCACTACCGGCTCTCGACCTCCGTCGCCGCGCACCGACACGATCGCTGGAGATCTCATGGGAAAGAATAGTATACCACATGGCGCAACCCCACTCTCGTTTGGTCGCAAGCTAATGTAAGGTACCGCTCAGCCATTCCTAAAGAGACCCTTCTTCTTCCACTTCAGCTCCTGTCCGCATTCACTTCTCTCGTGTCTTTTCCCTTCACTTGTCCCATTCCACGATGCGCAGAGGCTACGAATAAATCCAGCATGTTGGCAAATTTGTGGACGCAGAGGCGTCGGCCGCTGCCGCTGATCGCAGTGACACTGCTTGCAATCATAGCAGTCCTAACGGTCATGAACCACAACTCGAATCGAGAGCATTGGATTCCGCCGGAGATCGCCCAGAACTCGCGACAGTACACTGTCGACAAGGACACTTCCTACGACTATGCCGATGCTCAATTCGTATGCAAAGCGGTGGACTTCAAGCCATTTGGCAAGCAACGGAAAGTCTACGACTTGATCATGTTCTCGACCGAATTGGACTGGCTTGAGATTCGACTGCATACCTTGTACCCGGTGGTGGACTATTTCATCATCATCGAGTCGCCGACGACCTTCACGAACGCCGACAAACCGCTCGTCCTTCGAGACAATTGGGAACGATACAGACAATTCTGGCCCAAGATCATCTATCGCGAGATCCATGATCCAATCAAGTCGGACCGGACGTGGGATCACGAGGACTACTTGCGGAACTCAATGCTCTACTCAGTCTTTCCTTCTCTTACCGGCTCAGAGATCCCCGAGAAAGGCGACGTGATTGTTGTCAGCGATATGGACGAAGTCCTCCGACCCGACACGATGATCCTCCTTCGCTACTGCTCCTTCCCCGCCCGCCTCACGCTTCGCAGCCAGTTCTACTACTACTCGTTTCAATGGCTCCACCGCGGCATACAGTGGTCACACCCACAAGCCACCGTCTACGGCGGCTCCATCGAAAACACCATCGCTCCAAACGATCTCCGAATGGGCCTCATTGGCTCTTCCTTCTTTACCTATCCTTACCAATACTTTCGCCGCTTTTGGGATCGAGGCGAGCTATGGAATGCAGGCTGGCACTGCAGTTCCTGCTTTTCGACCATTGCAGAATTTCAGATGAAGATGAACAGCTTTTCACACCAGATTTGGAACACGCCAGAGAATAGAGACCCCAGGACAATTGCAGAAAGAGTAAAGAGTGGACAGGACTTGTTCGGGAGAATGGGAGAAGAGTTCGAGAAAGTGGAGCACAATGAGGATATCCCGCCTTATGTGGCCCGACAGCATAAGGAGAAGGGGAGATTCGGGTATATGGTGAATAGGGACAACGAGCACGCGAGTTTTGAGGACTGGGATGCTCAAATGAGAGGCGGAGGTTGAGGATGGGGTGGGATAATACACCACTGTCTGCCTGGCGCATTCCATTGTGGACTGCAAGTTGAGCGCTGCCGCAGCACGAATGCCGCGAAGGATATCGGATCGCATGCTGGGCCATCCTGGCGCAAAATCCGGACATATATCCTGTGTTGGATCGTTGAACGCGCAAGCGTGTCAAACTCATTTCTGGAGTCCTCCTGGTTTTCGGAAGATGCATAGCAGCACCGGAGCTGGAGCAAAATTTCAGATTGCAGCTCGCTTGTTATATCTGTATACTCCACAACTGGGCAACATACACTGTACGGGCTCGATAGTGCGCCCTGTCTGGCTGACAAGTCGAGGAATGACCTCGTCAAGTGTCGAATGCCACCAAAGTTCAGATCTTGCCTTAGGGAAACGATGGGGAAAGAGGGGATTTCTTCACTGATGTGTCACTGAAGCGCTCCCAATGGAACGTATTCACGGAGGTCTCTTCGTTGACATATAGCGAAGCCTGGTTCCTCAAGTCGATCTCCATCTCACACCCGCATCTCCGACTTTGCAGTCTAGTCACAGCACGCACTTCGTGTACACCTTCGTTATCACATCAAGAACAGTCACTGAACAACATCATCCAAGATGCACCCAATTTTCCTGATATCTGGTCTGCTTGGGGTGGTCACTGCGCAGCAGTCTGGTGTTCACCTCACGGTCCTACCTTCAGAGCCGCCCATGATCACGACTGAGGATCACTGGAGCTGTGCTACCAAAGACATCACTTCGTACTTCCTGCCTCCATTACCAACTGGTGCACTATCAGCAGCACGTTTGTCCTATGGCCGTGCTGTACAGACCTGCACGTATACTGGTGCGGAAGCATTCAACTGCCCCTTCCCGGACAAGTCCTTGTGGTGTGGATTCTCTACTGCGGCGACTTCAACACTGAGCGACGAATACATCGCATACGGCAGCACAGCATCTTCTTGGTGGGCAGAACATAGCTCAGCAGCTGTCTCTCTGGCCCTCGCATGTCCACACAGTTGGTGGCAAGCTAGAGATCGTGTCACTTTTGGCGCCGAGGATCTCAACCTTACGATCATCGAAGCGGAATGCTACGCAGAGGCTCATCCGACACCCAGTGAGCCTCTCATCTACAGCATCACAAGTACACGCTTTGCTTCTACACCAGAACCTACAGCACCACCACAAACAAGCGAGGTATAGGTGTATGCTAGGCCGAAACAGTCGAGCAATAGCGGGAATTGGCTCGCTGATGAATGCTGTTGAACCCGTTTCTATAGAGCTGCAACATGGATTGGGGTAGTTGCACGAGCATGGCAATGGAATTGTCCTCATGCTGCCGGACTATGCCCAATCTTTATGGCCATATCATGTACGACTGGCTGCGATGATCAATACAAGCACTCGATTGTCTCACTCTCTTTCCGCGTCGCACGATCTCTGAAACTTCATTACGCTATGACTGCATGTTTCAGTGCAATGAATTCCGCACATGTACAGAACCAAGTGAACGAAAGCTGTGCCTGTAGAGACGTCTCAGAGTCGGGAGAGCTGCCCATCCTGCCAAGTACTCTAGGCTTTGTCTGTCTACCATATCATCACTTCCTTCGTTCCTCTACAGTCTTGTGCCCGTTCAGAGTGGGAAGAAATGCCCTGGGAACCTCTCCGCAATCACTCTCTCAAGCTCCGTTATACATTCATCTTTTCGGAAATTCTCAAGATCGGGCCATCCATGCCGACGAAAGATCTCTTGTCCGATGCGACAAGCTTCAACGCGACAAGTACCTTCATCACTGAGCACATCTCCATCTTCTTGCTCTCCTAAGTAGACTTCCTCGACAATTCGTCTACTCAGCGGAACATAGTCTAAGTTGATGAACTGACGCTTCAACACTTCAAAGAACTCTGCAATCGGCCAGGCCGGTGCGAGCCTCCATTCTTGCTCTTCGTCAGGGGCATAGTCAAAGGGATCGTCCTGAATCGGCTCAATGCGATGGTCTGGTTCGCTGTGGAACAAGGTCGGACCACCAGTCATGTGTACCAGGCCCAAGTTCGTATCCAGCAGCATCTTGTATGGTCCCTCTGAGATACCAATCACGTCAGGTGAAACATGATAAGGCTCCATTGTCCACAGAAAAACATCACCGTCGGCTCGTCCTGCGATATTCTGAGAAAGGCGTGCCCAGTCAACGAACGTGCATGCGGCGGCGCCTAAAAGCTATCAGTAATGTTCTTCTGCTCTGGGGATGGGAGTACTTACTGTGGATCTCTGGCTCGCCTTGAGACCAAGATACATAGGGCAGATGGCGCAGCAGCGTTATCACTTTCTCGGATTTGCCCAGCGCTTTCATGCTTTCCGGAGTGATATGCGCCCATCCCGTAGCGGGTGGCGTCTTGATCATGTCAGGGTCCATGTACATCTTGGCCAGGAACTCATAGTAGTCCTTGAAGGCCGCGACAGTGACCTCGTGAGAATAACTGATGTCGGAAATACTTGCTCTTGACAACGGCTTGCTCTTAGTGTCGCTGGATGCAGACATTTCGGCGTTGATTTGTCCCAAACAAGCTGCCTGGCTTTTGGAGCTCAGTGGAATGTGTGGAGAAGAAGGTGTATGAAGAATGGTCGCGCCTGCGCACTTCTTGACGAGTTGTTTGCTAATGCAAAGAGGGAGTCTTGGCGCTCATTCCAAAACGCCCATACGGCAACGCTAATGCATGCACGATATGGCTCTTCACGACGGGATAGCAATCAGCGACATGCGGCAGAGGCATCTGTCACAACTCCACGTGACGCATGTCCCTCACGCTTACACTGCACAACTTACCCTATTCACAAAAGGGGCGCAGCAAACCTCAGTGAAGGATGTTACGCAAATGCAGTGTACCATAGCTGCAGTTGTGGAAGAACATCTGTGAATGATGCGTTCAAAAGAGCATATACGGACGCTGGTTGTCCGAGAGAATGCCCATCATTACATCGGCACGACAACAACCCTTCCAGAGTACCAAAATGATTTCTCCAAGATCAATTCTTCGAGATGTATCGAGGCTTCTAGCCTTGACTACCTTGTTCACACCACACGTACAATCTACTCCAGACCGGGACAGGCCCGAAGGCGTCGAGCCTACGAACACGAAGAACAGCAATACACAGCTCACTGATGCCTGGGATCTCTATTGGCCAGAGCAGCACGATTGCCCACTCCTCTGCACCGACTATGCCAACATACACAGCTGGATCCCTTACCTGTCGGTGGACAGACTTGCCCGCTGTAAGCAGCCAATGCTGCTACAGTTTTCTGTCTCGACTCCTCTCGATGGCCCGGATTCCACTCCGCTCATACGAAGCTGCTCTCTGCCATCGAATTCCTCTTCTCAGAAAGTGCCCGAGCGACTCTTCAAAGCAGACAATCCCAAGTTGTCAGAATCCCTCTACGAGCCTGGCATCCTTACCGCATCAGCCTGTCGTCATAATGGTACAGCTTCAGATCGGTCCGTGTACTTTCACGAGAAGGGCGCCGCGCGGGAGAACAACCTGGACACAGCAAGTATACTCGAACGCATTCAAACGTTCTTCAGCACGCCCGAGAACTGTGACGAGTCTTTTGTATTCGCTTATTCGAATGATATCGTCGCCGGAGTCTACATAGGCAAAGAGCTTGGAAAAGCGACAGCAACATCTTCACTTCAAGGACTTGTAGACCACTTTCGACAGACTGGCCGTGTAAAGGAGCGTACTACCGCGCAGAGCTGCATGCCAGGTCTCACCGCCGAGCATGTCTTTGGCATCACGATCGACACAACTCGGGATCTTGCTGCTGTTCAGAAGACAGCGTTAAGATGGAAGCAAGGTCGTTGTGCGACAAGTGGCGACTCCGGGAGGCCTCTTAATGTGTGGCGCCTGCCTGGATCCGGAGTGTGGGAAATCACACCCCTTCCGCCTTGGACGAATCTTCCGATCAACGGGGAGAACACATACTGACCCGAATTGGCACACGATTCTACTCTCTCAAACAGGATGTTACTGAGATGGTATCGAGCATCAGGACTCTGTTCTCTGGTACGAATGTCGGACAAGTGACAGGTGATGACCGTAATTCGACGGCGAATACGGTTCCTAACATGTTCACGCCCTCCTCGACTCATCTTGCAAATACCACTCATACGTCAAATGGCCTCGCATTGTCTTCGGATCTCTCCTCCGTTGGCACATCTCCGTCGCATACGACACTCGGAGACATTGATACTTTTGAACGTGCCGAAATCACTGAGACCATACAAGACTTCAAGCATCTGGCGGAGAGACAGACGTCTTCTACTTGCCGGAGTCACATATTACAGAATGGCGATACCTGTTTTGCTTTGGCTGAACAGTACGATGTTTCCGTTGATGACATTGAATCTTGGAATGCAGGCAAGACGTGGGGTTGGCAGAGCTGCGATGACCTACTCATCGGATACCTCCTCTGCGTTGGAACCGGCGGACCACCTATGCCAGCACCTCGACAAGGCACCCAGTGTGGCCCTCTAGTCCCAGGGACATCCCCACCAGCCGATGCGTCGGTGTCACTGGCAGATCTAAACCCTTGTCCTCTGAAGGCATGTTGCACCAATTGGGGCTTCTGTGGAGTGTTTCCGGACCACTGCGATGTCAACGCACCGCCAAACGCTGCACCAGGAGCAAAGGACAAGGACGCAAAGAATACGTGTATCTCGAACTGTGGAACAAACATCGTCCAAAGTCACGATCCTCCTGCTCAGTTTGGTCGCGTGGGATACTATTCTGCATTCGCGTACGATCGGGAGTGCCTTCGCCTGCCAGTCAAAGAAGCTTGGACCGATGCATCGTACACAATCATCCACTGGGCATTTGCAGAGATCGACCCAACTACATGGGAGGTTCTTATAAAGGATCCTGGCAACCAATGGGAAGACTTCAAGTCTGTATATTTGCCCAAGCGCGTTATATCATTCGGTGGATGGGCTTATTCTACTGAACCAGCCACTTACAACATTATCAGACAAGCTATTCTTGTCAACTATGAGGCCTTCACAGACAACATAGTGCGGTTCCTTCAGGATCAAAATTTGGACGGGGGTAAGTGATCAAAGGCTCTTTGAAGGCCACAAGCTGACCATTTATGCAGTTGATATCGATTGGGAATACCCAGGGGTAAGACAGTCGCCCCAGCCTCAAGATGAATTCTAACCACGGGAGATAGGCTCCGGACATTGTCGTAAATGGACAACCCATCGAAGACAAGAACGATGGCGAGCTTTACCTGCGCTTCCTACGCGTACTCCGAGAAAAGCTTGGGAAAACAAAAATCCTCGCTATCTCTGCTCCAGCCTCTTACTAGTACTTGAAGGCACTCCCTATCGATGCCATAGCTACAGTGGTTGATTAAATCGTCTATATGTAAGTTGAAGTGGCTGCTTGTTTTCACGTTGCATAGAGCTCCAAATTAATTACAGGACAACAGGACTTACGATCTGCACGGCCAATGGGACTACGGTAATCCGAACTCCTTCGACAATTGCGACTCAGGCAAATGCCTTCGCAGCCATGGTAAGTATTGTGGCCGCGTTGCAATAATCTTAACTTACGACGCACCTAGTGAATCTCACGGAGACAGTCAATACTTTGAGCATGAGTAAGTGGACGTGATGTCGTTCGTAAAGTCCTGATTGCTCATACTTTCTACAGTCACCAAAGCTGGTGTGCCGACGAACAAAATATTCGTCGGCGAGGCAAGCTATGGCAGAAGTTTCCACATGGCCGATCCGGACTGTTGGTGGGAGATGTGTGAGTTTACCGGCTCGCGGATCCAATCAGACGCTGCACCAGGGAGATGTACTGGATCAGGTGGTTATCTGGCCATGGCAGAGATCGAGGAGCTTATGGTAGTGCACGGTGACCAAGTCCGGAGCTATCATGACTCCGGGTCTAACTCGGATATCCTGCTATATGATGGTATGTCGATTTCGGATTCGAGTGGGACAGACTAACCTCTATTCAGGAGACCACATCAGCTATATGACGAAGGAAACCAAGGATACGAGACGTGCTTTTTGGAAGAAACTCAACTTTGCCGGCAGTGTTGACTGGGCTTTGGACCTCCAGGCTTTCAGCTCTCTCGATGCCCAACCGCCTGTAGATATACCAGGGGGCGGGGAGGAAGGTTGCATTGGCGGTCTGGATAAATCACTCTACACAGGCAGTGTCTGCGAGTTCACCTGCAGTCTAGGGTTCTGTCCTCCTCAGTTCTGCGAGTGTTCGAACACGGGCGATGTTCCACCGCGGCCATCAGAGCACAATCTGCCGGATGCAAAAGCCGTTAACGACGAGCATGCCATCATCAACCAACTTTGCGCATTTTCATGCAAGTACGGCTACTGTCCACTCGATGTCTGTGTCCGTGGGGACGGTAATTCGGGTCTTGGTAATAGCGCTCCCGAGCGAGGTTCACGTGCAGAGTGCGTGGTGTACCAGGACCTTGTTCATCGCGGAGAAACTTTGAACGACTGCTTGGACTTCTGTGCGGATCACCTCGAGAAAGCGCGGGACGAAGGTCGCACTACGAATTCCGGCTGCCTAGCACTTGGTACACCCGACGGCAGTCTGGGATTCCGGTGGCGTGAGGACTTGTACGGTTTACGGCGTACTGTAGGCCGGTGTCTCTGCGACAACTATGTAATCAATGAGATCGCTGACGCTGTCATCGAAGCTTTACCAAGCGTCGCTCAGGTTCGTCTGTCGAAATGAAATTCGTCTGTTCTGCTATTTGACTGACAGATCTCACCAGGTCGGCTGTGCGATTCTCATGACATCCCTAGAATTCGTGGTCACGATGGGTGTCAACGCTTTTCCTCCGGGCCGCGCGGTACACTCTGGACTAGGTGAGCTGCATCCAATACGATCCATTTTGAGCCTAACATTACTGACTCTACCTAGATGCGCTTCTCACCGCTACACAAATGATCAACCATGTTTATCCCGAAGATCAGCATCCAGGAGAAGCTTTTGACTGGTGGTTGAGCCCATGCGGTGGCGATGACCTTGTTCCTGAAAACCTACGCCATGGATTCAACATTATGAGCCTGGTCAGCGGGAATGTCCCCAGCAGTTTCCGCGCACCAAAGAATATTCCCCGCGGCAGTGGCAGAAAAGGCGACACTGGAAATCCTAAGGATCAAACGACACCAAGGACACCTGCAACCACAACAAGCGGACCTGCCAATACAGCTTCCGTGGAATGCCATTTTGCAGGCACCACATCAGCTTGCCTCCCAACCCCAACGCCGAAAGCAAACGTCCAATGCCGGAGCCCAGGCGTAACAAGTGCCTGGGACCAGAACAAGGAGTTCTCCAATGTCCTCCGCCGCAAGACATGTGGCCAGAATCGCAGGTGGACCGTGAATGCGTACTCCGTGACCTCTCTCGAATACCCGGTTAATGGCATCCAAGTGACCTCAACAGCCACTTGTGGCGTAAACAGTGAAATGTGGCCTGCTTGTCGGCACTACAGTTCGGCGATCCGGATACGTCCATCATATGCCACGATCACATGCACACAAGACCAGGCGAAGGTATTGCCGGCTACAAGAGTTGATGGTCCACATGTACCAAGATATTCGAGACAGCATGCTGGCATCGGCTGGATGGACCCTGCGAACCGGCCATACAAAGAACTATGCCAAATCGACGAGTATCCGCCAGCGTACTTACTCGGCAAAGCACGTATCTCATCTACGGACGCTCAGCTTGTGCGCTACTTACCCGCATCCGCGAACGGTCGAGCCGGCGCAATCTGGAAAGGGATGTGTATGAGAGAACCGCTCGCACGGTTGTCACCAGACGAGATAGCTCGCAGAGTCAGGCAATCGGGAAGTTCGACTGTGGTATCAAACAGTGACGCAGAGACCACGAGATGGACGGCCAAGATTTCTGTCGATCACATCCCAGTGTTCACTATGGGCTCATGGTTGCAACCAACTCAAAACAACGACGGTTTAGACAACAACGGATGCTGGCCTTCAAAGATCGCGCCCCGTGACCCTGGATTTGCTCTGTTGGATGAAGACCCTTACAATCTTGGGCGTCAGCGTCCTGGCTACGACTATCGCAGGCCATATGTTCCTGGCAAAAACGGCGTATAGGGTATTGAAGATGGTGAGGATTGGTGAATTCGCTGCTGTCGAGACTGCTGCGGAGCATGGAGGTCCATTGCATCGTGTCAGACAAGTTCGACGCCCCACAGCGTGTGTATTTGTTTTTTTTCCTTATTATTGCTTCACATTATCATGGCGACAGTTCTTGACCACACCAGTAGTGGATCTATTTGCATTTTCTGGCGACTTCGAGGGTATAGACCGATACCAGCAACGGGTTAGCTTCTTTTTTTACTACACTAATCAAAATTCTAATGTGCCAAACGACCTAATTATTCCATTCAAAGGACAACATCCTCCTCCGTCGTGCTTGGAACTGAAGACGGAGAGATCTTTGAAGATTTCGACGAAGCCCCAAAGTTCATAAGTTCAAGACCAAATTAAAAGATCTTGCAGGATAGGCAGAGCACTACTGGCGGATCTTGGATCAACCCATTCGATCAACTAGCACCCCGGCATTCGACAATTTCGTCTGGGTCTTTTGACATCCTTCGAGGAGTAGACCGCACTTTTGGATAGCATTGGGGACTTGGTGGAAGTATCAATGACTCCTCTGAATCAATGCACTGCCCAGCGGCAGTGGCTAGCCCTATGCTACGCGACTTGCTCCTGAGTGAGGCAGAGGCCGTCCAGTCTCTGAGACTTATCTTCTGGACGACGAATGTGGAAGACCCTATCCGCTTTCCAATATGTAGTTCACCAACATGTAGGTCTTGGCTTCGTGCTATCCGGTCAGGTCCCAGCGCATCCGTCAGCACATGCGGAGCAGTGCATTGTCGGAAATTGATGGAGTTCCGTGAACTCGTGCAGGCCCAGGCTCAAAATCACAGGTAATTTCGAGAAGGAGCAAGAACGTGCTCGATCTGCGCGTACACGATATATATCGGATCTGTCGCAAACTTGGACATGTAACCTTCGCGTAGATGTGATGATGTTAATTTGCGGCGGTCACGACACCCATGGTGGTTGTGTTTGTCCTTGCCGGCGGAACTTCGCGGTCCGAACCGACCTCCACCCCTATTACCTTCCAACTCTGGGTTTGCTTCCTGTTCTACAACTTGTCAGCTCGTGCACAGACATCGCCAGTCAAGATGTACGGATGCGCGACATGCACTCGCGAGTTCGGCTCCGTCCATGCGGCAGCACAGCACATGAATGCAGTGAACCACTGTGCTGAGTGCGAGACCTGCGACGAGCAGTTCTACAATCAACGCGCCTGCAATCAGCATATGAACGATTGCGATCACTGGGCACCGAGATATGATTGCGAAGCTTGTAATCTTCAATTCGATTCTTTCAATGCCGCTCGACGCCATATGGACAATAACAATCACTGGCGTCAGCACTATTGCCGTGAATGCCAGAGGGGTTCCAGAATGAGAACAACCTCCAGCAGGTATAAAAGATTGTGTGGTCGTCTTGCTGGGCGTTCTCTGTTAGCTCACATCTTCTAGCACCTTCGAGGAGCAGCTCATATGGCGAACAGTGTCACTTGCCCTTTTTGCAAGAGGGTAAGTGGACGCTTCGTGTTGAAGTTGCTGGTTCCTGTACTGATATCTGGCATGGACATACTACTGCGAGCGGCGTGGCACATCACCTCGAGACTGATACCTGCCCAGCAGCACGTAACCTGAATCGAGAGACCATCTACAAGATCATCATTGAGCGAGACACTCGAGGAGCCATCACCAACAAGCAGCTGACTTGGCACGAAGAAGAGAACGCCGAGTTGGTTGCGAGTAACGCGAGCTGGAATGGTTACGCATTCGAGTGCTATCTCTGCCATCGTGACTTCGGCACTTTACGCGCCCTGAATCAGCATCTTAGCTCGCCGGCCCACAAGCAGAAGATCTACCATTGTCTAAGCCGTTCTTGCGGAAGACAATTCACTGCCCTCGCGCAGCTGTTCAATCACCTCGAGAGCGAGAGCTGTGGGGCAACGAGATTCAGCGTTGTGCAGAGGAATGCTGCCGCTGTGTTCTCTGGGCAGAGGATGATTGGTTGGTAGGACCAGCGGACTTGACCTGGAATTCCGTTCAAACCCTACGGAGACAGCAACGGTACCAACTAGAGGATTCACAAGCTTGAGAAGCTCCGATTGCCTCACAAAAATGGCAGTTCGTGGAATTGCTCATGTCGCATCAATCAGATCGGCTTGCGATTTGACATGCTTCGAACGCCATACATACACGAACGATCTTCCGAAAATGCTCGAGATCCTCGCAAAGAGATGCTGCTCTTGTCGAAGCTGCTCAGGGCTGCAGGGTGGCCCTAATGACGAAGGTGCCCTGACTCAGATCGATGCAACTCTTCTTCTCAAAGAGCACCATTGCGCATGAGCATTTTGCTGTCTGGATCAACGAGCTTCTCGTATAGGAGCACTTCGATCAAGCAGCAGTTGTGTTCGAGTCGTTTGATGGAGATTCCTCATGATACTTTTCTTGCCACTCGCGGTGAGTTGGCGCGCATCTCGTAAGAGAGTCGCGCAAGTCCACCATCTGCTCCTGCACTTCTTGCGTCAGGCTAGGATAAAACCTGACGAGCCACTTGATGTCCTCAACCGTAACGCGACGCGACAAGATGTCGATTGCAAGTTTCCGCAGTTTGGGGCCCATGAGGTCGGCATCTACCACAAACCCGCAAAGTTGTTTGATATTGATGCAATCAACCATGAGGGGGATCATGCTGTCAAGAACCTTGTTCATGAAGACAGTATCTCTCAGCTTTTGGCCGATACGCCAGACAGATTTTAATGAAACCAGTTTGAGGCCAAGGTCGTTGATGCTTTCCACTGGTTTGAGCTCGAAACACACCGATACATGCAGTTCGGAGTCCTCTTCGTGCAGATCCTTGGTGTAAGCCAAGAAAGGTGCTGCCATTACATCTGGCAACTCCATGACTCTGTCTCCATCGTAATTGGTGGTTGTTTTGGCGAGCTCTTCCTTGACGAACGGTGAGCGCTTGCAAATGACTTCTTCACGAAGTATGAAGGTTCTTCGCAGCTCGCCCTGGCCGGCAACGATCTTGACAAAGTTGGCGTAGTCGTAGATGTGAACTGTGGGACTTGGCTTTGCGCGCTGTGGGTTGCTGGGCGTGATAATGACATTGGCGCGCTTGCGCTTTGGTGCGGTGCTTGTGGAAGCCATGAAGCTGGTGTGTTTTGATGCGACAAAATGTCAACGCAGTGGAGTTTGATGTGTTCCAAGAGTTCTCACTCACAGTAAAAGAAGACACGAGTTCCAAGCAAGAAAGAGCATGATTTTCTGTGGAGAGAGTGAGCCTATGGGGCTGAATAGGCAGCTGCATTGGCGAAAGTCCATCTAAGGTGAATGTGATGCCTCACTTCTTGCACGTGAACACCGTCTACCACGCAGAGCTTCCGCTGCTGGTAATACCGCTGGATCAAAGTTCACTGAATAGCAGGTTGTACGTTTGGCTCATCACAAGGTCGGCATTCTCAAACTCAAGAAAACCTATCACTTTGCAGCTTCTATCACAAGAAGTGTTCCCTGATAATTGAAAAATCTTACCATTGCTTGCGTGGCTTCATCAAGCTGTAAGTGTAGGTATTGCGCATATGGCGCACTTGCTCGAGATTCGGAAGTTGTAAAACATTCTATATCATGCAGCAGGAGACCTTCCCGGCCGATACTCATATACATTATTTGCAATCCCTTTTCGAGTCCTCGCAATTGTATCTGTTGCTAATGACTGACAATTTCATAACTCGTCAAACTTCATCTCCGATCATCACCTTTATGGTTTCGATGTGAAGCACTCTTGACCCCCTTACATGGCCAATCCCAAGATCGCAGAGAGTGCCGCACCCAAGAGGGCTGACTTGAGCGAGATTCCAGTGTGAGCGGCGCTTGACCCAGTCTGCTGAGCTGGTGCTGAGGTCTCAGATCCTTGAGCATCTGATGTCTGCGATGCGCTTGCCGTGGGGCCTGTAGCAGCACTGATGTCGCCCGAGGCACTCGGTGTGATTGTCGTCAGAGTGGTCTGGGTGACGGCGGATGGTCCAGTACTGGTAGGCGAGCCTGATGAAGTTGCGTTGGGTGAGCCGGTTGGAATCGCTGCGAAAGTTGGTGTCTGTCATGGGGATTAGCTGCTTGTCTTACGATGGAGATGCATCATGGGTTCTCACGAATGTAGCAGGGTATGCGGCAGTATCGACAGCCTCTTCGCTTCGAATGGCCCACAGATATCCGACCTCGTCCTGATTTGTGGTGAGGATGTCGCTAGTATTGACAACATCGCCTTCGGAACTGTTGGCGTCGACCGAGAGTGCTGCTCGACCATTCGATGAGAATGTCGTGAAAAGAAGGCCGCCAGAGTCGGATGAGCTGTTGAAGACTTGGAACCTGAATGCCGTCAGCACCGGGCCTCGCCAATTCCCAAGTCTTGAAGAAGAGGTCGTAACTTACTCTGCCGCGTCATTGCCACATTCCCTCACAGTCGGTGGCTCGACACAAAGCTCTGGCCCATCACAGCCATCATAGAGACAGAACCTCCCCTCCGAAGTCTTCGATCTCAGAGCATACACGCCTCGGCTCGCATCAGGACCGGCAGCAACGAATTGCCACAAAGTTGGATCCTCAACATCGCTAAGCTGTGCTGCAGATGGAGGTGTGGCTACATTCGCCAGAAATTAGTCGCTGACACATCATTGTCGCTGGAGCGGAACCTACAGCTGGAGAGACCAAGGTAGTAGTCGGTCGCGAAAGCCTGGATGGAGTACCACGCGTCTGAGGAAATGCCAGTGAGGGCGTTGCCGAGAGCGGATGGAGTTGAGGACATTGTTTCTTGGTGTTCTAACGTCTGAGAATGCTCTGGTAGTGTGTCGTTGAACAGGTGAGGTCCGTTTTGAGCTTGCTATCCGATCACCACGTTCTTTCCTCACAACGAACACGAAAATCCCATGTGAAGATGCAGATGTGAGATGTACCTTCCCAAATTCACTTCTTTTCTTTCAGCTCCCGAATGTTGTCAGACGACAGCACGCATTCGTGTAACAAAGAACCAGGTCAGGTCACCTACAGGAATGACACAGGCCAAGGCATCACAAAGCACCTCGACCGACGCCACAGCCAAGGTTCCTGACTCTCTCACAACCTACCAAAGCTCTATGACCAGCATGCTTGTACGCCTGGGGCGTCGTGTTTTCCATAAGGTGATTCGGTACCATTTCCCGGAAGCCGAGACCTGCATATAAGCAAGCCTCGTTGTTGAGCTGCACAAGAGCTGTAGCTTGAATTTGTGCCCGTTGCTATGGAGACTTTTTTGCCAAGACAAGCTGTTTCATGTGCTTCCACGCGGGGAACGAGATGAGCTGAATATCCCTGCATGCTGTATGATATCCCGGTGGAGACCTTCCTGCGAAGAAATCGCCCAAAACACAACTCAGCCCTAGTCCATCCCAACATCCATCCTCACCTTTAACAAATCCTCCTTCTCAATCTTCTCCCTCTTCTGCAACAATTCATTGAAATCCCACGTACAGCTCACATACCTGCCCGCAAGCCACTCTCTTCTCTCAGATGTCAACCAAACAATCGAGTCGCCAGCAAGTTCAGGTGTATCCATCAACAAGTTGTGCATATCCTGTGGCAGACCGGTCGCAAGCGAAGTCATGACGCCTCCCGGATGAATACCAAACGACAAAAGGCCCTGATCCTTATAATCCAGATTCAAGAACTCCCCAAATCTCAGCAGAGCCAGTTTGCCAGTTTGATAGCCTGATCCTCCAGGCAGCAGGTGATGCGCTCCGATCGATGAGACGTTCAGGATAATCTTGAGACTATCTTGCGTCTTCAATATCAATGGCAAAAGAGCTTGGGTGACGAGATAAGGTCCTTTGACATTGACCTCCCAGACTTTCCACCAGTCGTCGGCGTCCTGCTCAATGATCGGAGCAAGTTTTTCCATGTACCCGGCGTTATTGATCAGGACATCCAGTCTTCCAAAAGCTTGCTCGACTTCCTTCGCAGCTTTCTGCACGCTCTCTTTACTGGTAACGTCGATGCTCAAAGGCAGAACTTTGGGAGTCTTCTTTCCGGCTTTAGTCGCCGCTTCAGTCATCTCTGTCGCTAGAGCTTCCATTCCAGATCGAGCGGCGATGGCGATGTATGATGTCCCGGCTCTGGCATAGCTCAAGGCTGTGGCTCTGCCAATTCCTTTCGAGGCCCCGGTTACGAGTACAGCGCGACCATCAAGCTCGAACTGTTCCGGGTTGATGGAGTCGTAACTCTCGCTGTGAATTGTGGGCGTGAAATTGATGCCATTATTACTGAGCTTTGCACCTGGTTTTTGCGACATCTTCGACGATTTCGACCGGAGTGTATGTTTTTAAATGTCTTTCTTGCCGAACGCTTCTCTCGCTGCTGTGTTGATTGATATATAGGAAGGGGAAGGATTCACTCGCCCCGCTCCGGCTTTATTGCTATCCACGATGCTTAAATGCGAGGTCCGCAGATAAAAGTGGTGCCTCCATCATTGATCAGACTCCTTGCAACCTGTGACTTTATGTGACGTTCGTGCGAAGATGATCCCTGAAACGGTCACGATGTGGTTTGTCCGCCGGATAGTTGGTAAGTCCGCTTCACCGAAGACTTAACCTCAATATGCGCCCGCGCCGCGATCGTTTCTTGCCTTTTGGAACAGTTTTCAAACTGGCCAGTCATTTGACGCCACGAAGCTGTCTGCTTGGTGTTAGTCTCATCAAGTCTGCGAACCGCAGCTTTCGTGCCTCCCGCCACCAAATCGCCTAATCTCCGGACAGAAAAGGATCGTGATGTCTTCTTCTCATGTCCAGGAGCTTTCCATCGCACAAAGGTAGTCGTGCTTGGGAATGATGTATACAATTCGTTTATTCATTATGTTCATCCTACCCAGTGATGTCTTATCACACCACATCTGTAGGATCGTATGCTTTACTTTTCCTCCCACTCATTGCTTCCCAGCCATCCCATCCACTATCCAGCTCGTATATTGAAGCTCGTGCGGCCTCCACTGCTCTCCCATCGCCTTCCAATTCGTATTTGGCTCCGATCGGGCTCAGTTCAGTCGTATACGCAGACTGCGGCGTCGCAAGAGAGTTTCGTGCAGGTAGTTCTGCCTTGCCGAATTGAGAGACGCCGCGTGGTCGGTCGAGATTATTGTTGTTGTCCTTTATCCTTTGCTGCTCTTTCCGCTTCTTCTTATGTCTGTACAGCATGAAAGCCCATACGAACAGGCTGACGACTCCAACAAGTGCCAAAAATGAGCCCACTCCGATTCCGATCATCATGCCCAGTCCTGGGCCGTCGTCCGATGGTTCGCTCGTCTCCGTCGCAGTCGCGGTCGCTGTCGGTAACACGGTCGTCGTCGCGGTCGCAGATGAACTGGCAGTCGCAGTGTTCGTAGGCTGCGCAACAATGTTGTACTGCGCAGCGGGGACATTCCCGCTCCCTCGCGCAGCATTCGCGCCATCCAGATACGCGCTGTCTGTTGTGCCTTTCATGTTGATCAACGTGAAGCGATTCGAGTAGTTGATGACCGTATTCCCATCCGTCGTATTGCTGATCATCCGGAAGTAGAAGCCATTCTCGAATGACTGCGCGATTTCCGGATCAATAGTACCTGTGATCTGGCCCGTCGAGACCTTCCCACCGGGAGATCCAATCGTCGCAATGGGTTTCGAGTTCAGAGGATCATTGCCTCCTACAATTAATTGTAATTCGTATGTGTCCAAGGCTGCCATGTCTGGCGAGCCACCCGCGTCGGTCCATCTCACTGTCTGTGCACCATCGCAGTCAGTCCCTCAGCCCATTGCGTCGCAATGCCAATTCCCCTCGAGGTACTCACTATCGGCCCTGCAGGCCAAGTCGCTCCGGCAGCCGGAGTGGTGAATGTGACTCCCACGGCAAGTGCATCCTGCACCAGCAAAGAAAGAGCGAAGAGCGAAAGCAATAGCAGCGAAAACGACCGTGATTCAGAATGCCGTACGGAAGGCATCTGTCGCATCCATAGAGCAGTGGTACCGAAAACCAAAAGAAGGAGCGTGATTGCGCAGGTATGCGCGTGTGGGTAAGAACGAGTGAATGGCAAGAATACGCTCTGTACAACGAATGCGTGACTACATTACCGTGGTGAGGTCGTTTGGCACAGCAGAAGGAGGAGTTGGCAGACCGCGTGGTCTGCGACTATACCACAAGCAGTTCGCACTGACTAGAATACGAGAATGATCGTCAGGCACCCAAATCGGGCTGATCGGCGTGCAGACGGCGTGGCCTGTTGCCAGTAGATTCCCGCTCACTGATTCGCCCAGAAGGCGGAACGCGCGGCGATGGCTCCTGGGGAGCTGTTTTCGACTGGACGGCGCTGCTTGGCATACGGTGTCGAAAGGTTTCTTGGCTTGCCGTTCATCTTTGCGCTCATCGAGGTCACAGTCGCGGATGGTGGTCTGGGAAGCTGCACTTCGGGGCAAGACATGTTGAATATTGGGGCGTCCGGCAACATCTCGGAAATCGCGTGGAACCATGAGATTCTGGTCTAGACTCATAGGTAGGCTGTCACTTCTCCGGAAATGACGATTCTGTACGGCAGTACCAAGCCCGCCAGCTCGGATACGATGCGCGGGTGCCTTCGTGCACTTCAGCACGTTCGCAAGTGGGATATTCGAACAGACAGCAGGGCAAAGGAAAGATGTGAATAAGCTGGGTCTGTATTCCGTCATCTTCATCTACATCTGTACCTCTATCAGATCACGCTCTGGACCGAAATGCTCAAACCTGAACCATCGACAAGAATCATACATCGAGTGCTTGCTCGCTCTCGCCTCTCCTTTTTCATCGTATTCGTCGTACACCTCGTCAACACACATGCGAAAATCGGGCGACCTCACCCGTCAAACACTCCATGCTGCAACTCCACGCCCATCCTGTGATACCATTAGCACTGCTCAGATCATTCATTGATCGCGAATCGAATTTCAACCCACCCTTCAGCCATCTTCTTCATACTCTGCTCGATATCATCATCCATTCCTCTGCCGAGTCCCAGGAACTGCCTGAATTTCGCATAGTAGAACCACAAATCCGTACTCAGTAGGACGACATTGAATAACAAATGTCTCCCATACTCAGCCCAGCGATGCCCAAGAGTCGCGTCTCGATCTTCCGTCAGGGCACGACTGGCCCAGTATCCAGTGATCTTGATACGGTTGACAGGGCTTCCGAGAAACTGATTATTGCCTTGCACGATGCGCAGATTTCGACCGATAAAGATGAGTTCTTGCGGAAATTTGTCCTGGTTCGCAAGTATGTCCCGGATACCTTTCCGCATGTGTTGCTGCATTTCGAATTGCCGCTCCTTCTGTTCCTTCTTGGACATGGACTGCAGTTCTTTCATGACTTTGTTGCCACCACCTTCATACGGTTTCATGAGTGTGGCACTTGCGAAGATGTCAGGGGCGTTGATACCCCACTCCTCGCTCGTGATTCGTTTGATGGTCTTGTCATCAAAGGTCATGAGTGAACGCCAGAAAAGCGCATACTGCTTGCGGAAATTGGGGTTCATTTTGATGTATAACCCGTGATCGATAAGAACGAGTTCGGGCTTGCCGTTGGGCTTTCGGCGAATGAAGATGTTGCCAGGATGGGGATCGCAGTGGACGAGGCCCCAGAGGAACATCTGGGCGCTGAAGAGATCGACCATTGTCTGCATGACTGGTCTCAAGGCGAGTCCGAGGCCTCCCTTTTTGTCTGTACCTCGCCATTCGTCGCGAGTGGGCTTAAGCTTTTCGTCATTCGGGTTGTTGGTTGGGATGGATTGGTGTAGCGTCTGAGGAACAGGAGGAAGCTGACTGCCACCTGCACCTGGAGAGCCTCGACGCCAGCCGCCTTGCCAACTTCCAGTGATGCCTTCCTTATCCCAGAGACGGATGCCCTCAATCCACTCGGCGGTCATGACGCGGCGGGAAGTCAATTCAGGATAGGCATCAGGAATGTAGACGCGATCCCGCAGTCGCGGTTCACCTTGGATGAGTCTGCGCATTTGTCGGGCGTTCTCAGCCTCATACTCGAAGTTGCACTCTGCCAGAAGTCTGTCGCAGACGTATGGCACGAGGTGGTATAGAGGCAGATCGAACCAGTACGAGTAGATTCTGCTCACAACCCGGAAGGCCCACAAATCCCATCCCACTTGTCTGGCAATCTCCTTCTTCTGTACCTTGACTGCGACCTCTCGCCCATCTGGCAGGCGTGCCCAATGTACCTGGGCCACACTCGCAGACGCTCTCGCCGTCCTCTCCATAATTCCCTTCCCTGGCTCTCCCGTGAAGCTGACGCCGAAAACTTCTTCCACACTCTTGCCAAAGTCCTCTCGAATGACCTTCTCCACCTCTTTCCAATCGTTCTGCGGCGCATCATCGAACATCCTCGCGAACATTTTTTGAAACTCCGGTGGCAGCACAGCACTCTGCATGGCGATGGCCTGCCCGATCTTCAGGTATAGCCCTCCGTTGGCACGAAGCAGTTCGAACACTCGTACTGCACTCCGGTGGTGTAAATCTTCAACGCTATCGCCAATCCATGGGTCGGCGCGAAAGTTGAGCTTGTAGTCGAGAGCAATGAGCAGACCAATGGAGAACGTCCGAACGCTGCGAGTAAGACAGGCATCATAGAACTGCGTGTCGATGCCCAGCACCACGGCGACTGCGAGCGTGGTCCTGATGAGGCGACGAAGCCATTTGCGGCTCTTGCGATACTGCTTCGCTTGCTTCGGTGCGCCGAGGTCAGCGGGCGAGGGAGGCTTCGCGTGCGTAAATTGGCCTTGGAAGCGTCGAAGAACGGGAGAGGATATAGGTAATGATCGTGGTCGCGTGTGGCGTGGTTGGAAAAGTGCTCGCGTGCTATTTTGTCGGAGTTGATGGTCTGCTCCGAAACGAGATGGACTCGCGAGGGTCTTGCTTGCGCATTGCCGGCATACTGGCCGGAAGACGCGAAGCATACCTCAGTACGAGCTGCTGCAGGTCGTGTCGGTGTAAGTGAATGACAATGTGTGAGATTGGAGAACAATGAAGACCTCCAAGTTGAAGGCATCATTTCACATGCGTCATTAAGCACTAGCGTCAAACTAGCGACATCGTTCCTTCTAGTCCCCAAATAGCCGGACAGCTCTATCTACACCTCCTGACACAGCACCAGTCTTTTGCCCTTGGCTTCAGCGAAACACTCCGCAGCTGGGGCTGTTATACCGCCGCCTGCTATATCACAAAGTATCCAGGCACGCTTGCGCCATAAAACCATTCGAGGTGATCCGGCCACTGCTTTCTCTCTTTGGCCATTTTCTCCTTCTCTCCATGCTTCTTCGCAGCTTTTGCGTCCTTGCGCGCTGCTCTTTCAACGGCGGCCTGTTGAGACCTTTCAAAGATATCTCCCTCTGCTGCGCTTGATTTCTTCCGGCCGAACGGGAATGCCCATGGATGCCGTTCACGATATGAGGAACTTGAAGTAGAGCTCGTCTTTCTCGAAGCTCCCGATCTGGTCGTAGCCTCGCTCTGACCTGTCTTTGACCTCTTCAGATGGCCCGCTTCTCTCTCCGAAGTGGTGGAATATGAGCTGTCGCACGAGCCACGGCGAGACTCAGCTTCCTCCTCAGCCTTCGACTTGCCGCCCGCAGCCTGCATCTTGGAATACCCTTTGGAGTCGGTCCGCTTGTGGCCGAATAGCTTGCTTGGTGACATCCCGAGCCCGGTCCTCAGTGGAATGTTCCGTCGATTGGCCGGTGTCTTGAAAGTTGCTCACAATGCTCTCTGGCAGGCCCTCGTCAGCAGCGTATCACCTGTCATACGAGGCGTTGCCTTTGTGCCATTACACACCGCGCACAGGAGTAATAGGTACTCCGGATATGGGCGGAAGCTACCAGCTTGCTCGAAGCTTTTTCGCACTTCACGCCGTATTGGGATCTAGATTCTGCCAGACGTCATTCATCGAGGATGCTCGTGGCGCGTCGACTTGATCACATCGCTTCACAACTTTCACAAGTCGCAACCACAGTTCTTTGGCGGCGATTACGATGTGCTGGCAAAGCTTGCGATGCAAAGAATGTCTTCGGCGGCCGAAGCTTCACGTATTGTGGGGGAGGGCCTGCTCGAGTCAAGTATCGATTTTTAGCACAATCCATCCACCTTCCCTGCCTTTCCCAAACTCTAGATGAAGATCACGCCAGTTTCCGTCGGTGGTTCTAAATTAGGGACGATACTCACAACCCTAAGAGGGTACGAAGATGGTTCCGAGGCGCAGAATTCATCTACTTTCCTCTTTGGACGACACTGATCGTTCTCCAGCCAGTAGCGATTGCAGCAACCAGGTATGTGTGGTCAGCGCTGCCCTGTACACCACCTTTCATGGTATACACTGCAACCACAATACAGAAGCCGCCACCAGAGCATTGGTGGGCGATTTGCGGCCGGCACTTCGATGCGATGGGCACTGGCATGCTCACCAAGCGATTAGTAGGTCTCGAAGCGATTCGAATGCAGTGCGCCATGAGGTAGCCACTATAAGTATCTGCTACGTTTGCTGTCAGATTCTGTATCACCAGCCTCGACCACCAGCTTCTCTTGTCCAAACCCCATACAGGCTCACTATATTCAGAACACGTTCAAGTCAACACCTACTGCGCAATTAAAATGAAGGCCACTACGTTCGCTGCAATTTTGGCTGCCCTTGCCACGGGTGCCGCTGCATTTCCAGCCCCTATTGGCTCAGAAGTATGCTCACTTTGGCAGAAGCGATTCTACCTATATGACTGACAGCATACAGGGTCTGGTTGCACGTGAGGATCAAGCCCAGGCTGCCCAGCAGAACACTCAGAAGTCGGACCAGGCTGCCGCTCCTCAGCAGGTGCAAAGCAAGCAGCTGCAAGCCCAGTCCGCCGGAACTCAAGAGCAGCAAAATGCAAAGGCACAGCAAGGACAACTCAGTGCTCAGCAGCAGCAAGATGCTCAGAAACTAGATGCCACCAACGCGTGGTGCTACGACAACTATCGCGGCTACTCTTCATGTGGTCCAGATAGCTACTACTCCCAGCATGTCTGCCAGGATACCTGGACCTTACAGTGGTATTTCTGCACTTACAATGACTGGTGCGTAAAAACTACATCTACACTTCTTCATTGAAGTGCCTGCGAACTGACACTGCTTCTTCACACAGGATTCAGCAATACTTTGGCTATTATTACCCGCCACGACAATGCTACGATGACTTCGGCAGGCAGTACCCGTGCAATCAGCCTCAGCCACAGTACTGCCGCGATTTCTACAACAATATTGTCCCATGTAATGGACGTTACCAGCCAGACAACAGAAATGTCTGCCGTGATCTACGGGGAAATATCACTCCTTGCCTCCTCGATAGCACGGAGTCCGCTTCTGTCGACACGCCTTTTGGAAAGTTTTCGGCCTCGCGCACAACTGGTGGTGACCAGAACTCCAACGCCAACGCAGGTGTTAGTTGCAAGGTTGGTAAGGATGGCAACTTGGAATGTGCTGCCTAAGACGAAGCCATGGAAGTGACGTGATTCGTTGAATCGATGAGAAACGAAGTCATCACGAGAAGCTGTACATCAGTATTGATGTGAAAGGCGCGGTCACGAAAAGTTCAGTCACGAAGTTGGATGAAATTTACGAATGTCGGTATAATATTAATGCTCATGCCAGTGCAAATGTATGTTCCGGCACTTCACCACTGTCCAAGGAAAAGATCCCAGAATGAACATACTTCTCTACTGCTCTCCAAAAGTCCCTCTGCGAGCTCGC
The DNA here is from genome assembly GCA_029490675.1 of Cercospora nicotianae. Classification (NCBI taxonomy): domain Eukaryota; kingdom Fungi; phylum Ascomycota; class Dothideomycetes; order Mycosphaerellales; family Mycosphaerellaceae; genus Cercospora; species Cercospora nicotianae. Next base: position 4,031,795 of record JANQAT010000012.1, on the reverse strand, counting down.
TTTTGCAAGCGGTTCCCTGGCCCGAGTATCGTTTCAAGAATGGCGTTGTTCAGCTGACAGAATCAAGCTTCGATGACAAGCGCCGAACAACGCCTATTTCTCTCGTCCTCCAACCCTTGTTTTCCCGGTGGAAACGCATTGGAGCTTGGCAACAGTAAGCAAGATGCTACAAGTGCTTCCTTGCCAATCTCATAGTCAGGGGTTGGTTGTCAGTCACGATTGAGCCTTCGCTACTCTGGCCCAGACCTCAGAAGGTCTAGACTGTCGAGCCGGTGATCGACCCATCACTCTGCGGGCATTTGACGTGCTATGAAGAATGCTGCTTACATGAGTAGTTGTGCACACCAGTCTGTCAATGCAACTTTAAGAAGGGATTCGGACGTGAACGATCGTGCGCGTGACTGGACAGCATACTGCCAAGATGTGCCAAGACCAGCTGCCCCCAACGACATGGCGTGAGTGAAGCTTCTTCTTCTTTCTCAACAAACATCAACCTCGTTCCATCAACAGTCGGACCTTCACAGCCCCCGCGCCCAGATCGAAGTGTGTTGTTCATTTTCGTCTCTGGTCCGTTCCGCTAATGCTCTTTGCGCTGTTTGGCACTCGCCATCAAGTGGCAATCACAGTCACAGAACTGTGGGCTTCAGTCACACATCCATTATTGCTATTCGGCGCTAGTCATTGGCGCTGACAGGTTGTTCGAAAAAGGATCAAATGGCTGTAAGATTATTCGTTCGTTCCTTCGTATTGCCCAATGCCTGGTTCGGAGTGTTCTTTCCCAGCAGTAGCGGTGATCTGGGCCTGCTCGTCGCGTTGGCTGCTTTCAGGATTTTCGTGCAAACTGGACTCTGGACACTCCTCATCGCACACGAACGCGTGGTAAATCTTTCACTGGGGGAACTGGTGGGGCCTCGTAGCCGAGGTCATGCACGAAGTTTTGTTTGTGCTGTAAGCTTCTCTGCTTCGATCGGCTTTTGAGCGATATGAGGCCGAGGATCCCAGCGAGAAGAACTGTGATCACAATTGCAAGCCAGCGACTGGTCGTCTGTCCACAGGTCAGTGCCATTCACGGAGGGGAAGAACAAGAGATCATACCGCAAGCCGACAGTCATTCCTTAATTGGGATCGTCTTTGCCTGATGTTATGCTGCATTTGGCACGCCCAAGACTCGTGAGTATACCTACCCAAGGAGTACACAGTTGTGTAGCTCCATGTGGTGCTTTGCTTCGTCTGAACGGTTGCAACGATGAAGGCGATTATGTTGATCGAAATTGATGTAGCCAACGCGGTATAGTATGCGACGCTATAAAGTCTTGAAGACGATTTCTGTATCTTGGTCAGCAACGAGTCTCCGTACAGCCCGGGAAGAGGCACACTTGCGTTGTTGTGAAGACCAATCCCGTACATGATAGCAATCACGACCATAGCCAAAGTGATCGACAGGGATACAAGCAATATATTACTCGCACCATTTTGAAAGTTCTCCGGTACACTCGCCAGCCTGTCAGCACCAACTCCGGGCGGCCAATTGATGAATGTAGCCGAATCCCGGCTGAGATTGTTCCGAACAGACACTTGAAATCCGATTTGCAGCATGGAGAGCAGAAAAACCAGGCTCACGCCAGCGACGTGGGTCGCATTCGATAGTAAGAAATGCATTGCTGCCATGTTTGAGTCGCAGCTTCCTGATCGGTCTATGTATATGGGTGTATTGCGGCACAGTGCCAAGCTTAGCCAAGGGCGCCTAAACTTCCCCTAGTCACCGCCAGCTGATCCTTCTCGCTCGAAACAACAACATCGCTTCACCCGAACCTGGCGACTTCATCTATTTCTCCAACCGCGCCTCATCCACCAGAGCAGAACCCCACTTAGTTGGACAGTGACTGCCTGTAAACCCCGGACTGGCGCTCTATTCTGAGCATCTTCTGGAGTTCATGTTGAGCAGGGGTTCACCTCCATTCATCGGCGTTCACTGGTCGCAATGGCAGTAATATTGAGGGTTGATGGGATTGTCTTCGAAGCACTTTCCGCGACAGCTATCGCCAGTAAGCATGCCATGTCGCATCAGAGCAATCGAGCACCAACGTACATTGATTCTCTACCATTGATCGCGCAGTAGCATTTCATCCCACAAGTCTTCATACTCGAGTGCGGCATACCCCCATCGCTAGTTTCCGCTTCATCTTCGGGTCTGCAGTCCTGCATCGCCAATACATGGCTAAGGAAAGTCAAGCTGAGAATAAGAAATCTGGTATTCATGATTGTTGAGTGAGCCTGGAATGGCGTGGTCGCTTATGGCATTCTCCAAATCTAGGTCTGGCCTTTATACAGAAGGACACCGCATTCTCAATGGCTCTTCGCTCGAACGAAATCGGCAGTGCAAGTTCACTTAGTGGATGGGAATAGAAGGTGGGCACTTCTGTGCCTCTTCACTACAGTAGTAGTTCTCTGTCCTCCAGTCTCAGTATACCTGTAGGCGCAGCCAACGCCATTGAACATCAGCTAACATGGAGACTTCTATTCTCAACATAGCTGTGTTCGCATCTAGCCTCTTCGAGCTTCAATAGCTCTTTGGGTGCATTTCGCTCTGACCTGCCATTGGAAGAGGTTTCTCAAGCGGTACCGGTAGCGGTCTCTGGACCAACATGCGCCTCCAAAGCTGAGAGTCTGTGCAGTCACTCTTGCAGTCGACTGAGAAGAGGTGGTCTTCTACGCCGCATGACATTCACTCAGTTCGTCATCTGGAAAGCTATACTTATACGGCGCGCCCATGATTCGAAAGAGAAATCATCAATCCACGCCTCAGTCAGTCAAGATGAATTTTGCACCTCTTCTCGCCATCTCCACGCTCATGCTACCCGGTGCTCTGGCCCAAGGATCATCAAAAGCCACCATCTTCAGCGACACTGCATCAGATCTCGCAACCGGCTATGATGCTGGCCAACAAGCTCTTGCTGCTGTCAATGTGATCGTTGACTTGTTCAAAAATGAGAACGCCAATGGCACAATGGTCCGGATAGGTGTGAACGAAGCTCATAGCAACAAATGGGATTACGTGAGTAGCATCAGAATCATCTAGATCATTCACTGAACATGTAACAGGAAGGCTCTGTGGGGATTGTTTGGGCCTTCGATGGCTTCAATTCTGTCTTGGGAAGCTCTGATATCAAGCCTGATGGGCGAATTGAAGCCGGAGGAGAAGGAGAATTCGAAGTGCATCAATTCCTGGGAGATAAGCGGACCGCTCAGTACCTGGACGTCATCGCCAGTGACGACGAGATCTGCATATCGTACATTCGTTAGTATACACACATGTCAGACGCGCAAATGGGAACTGACTCAGAATGACAGAAGCCTCAACTTTCGACAGCGGCAGGGCTCCTTTCACCTGGCTGGGTGACATCGGCAGAGCCTGCGGTCAGTCCTGGGAGTACGGCAGCAAGCCTATCACTGGTGGTGACAAAGCACTGTACTTTCCATCTTGCGTCTGGCTGGATCAGGATCATGGCGATGACATCGACAAGAAGGTACAGACCGACACAATCACAAACCGACAAATGAAGATCGACCTTTGGGCATATGCTGGGCTGGGAGCAGAGAATGGCACTATTCTCTCACAAGCAGACATTGACTATGTCTGCGGTGCAACAATATTTACGTGGGACATGGATGACCCTATCACGGAACGGACACCACGGGGACCATATTTCGATGAGCAGGGCAAATCACATCCCGACTCAGGTCGTGCTCGTCGACGCTCTTCGGGACAGAATCAGCAACAACACAAAGCTCGCCCACAAAGCGCGAAGATGGCAGAGCGTCTTTGGGTTAACTCCCGTCCTTCGCAGTCAGCTAAAGAGTTGTGCAACTCTCCTACGTCTCGTGGGTCCGACTTCGTCTCGGTCAATGAAGGCCTGTTCTGTGATATGGAGACCAAGACGTTGCACCCTTTATGCTCCAAGGACAAGAGTGTTGGATGTTTCGATTTGCACGCAGACAAATTGCAGCTCCATCGAAGAGGCGGTGCAAAGCTGGGACAAAAGGAAAAATCAGTGAAGCAGTATAAGACGATCTCGTACGCGGACTAACGGAGTCGCTCGAAAGCATAGACTACTTTTGATGTATGTGCATAGAGGCTTTTTCCAATTTATCTGATGATCGATATGGTCGAATGTCTGCCTGGGTCCGTTTGCTGAGTAATAGAGCGACATGGCCAAGAAACTTGTCCGCTTTTTACCTGCATTCAATCTTTGCGTAAGAAGCGCCACAATCGCAATGACAAGTTGTAATATGTCCGCGCATGCATCTGTCCCGTGGACACCGGTGATGCTACCCTACTTTGCCAGCACTGTGAAAGCCATCACGCTGCCCAGCGCAGAAGAGATTCGCGGTTGCACCGATGTTCTACACGAGCGTTTCCGCGCGAAGATTGTCGCAGTGAATGATCAACTTGTTGCCAAGTTCGGCGGCGACATTCTTGAAAGAGAGGGACAGGCTCTTATCTATCTGGAGCGATTCGTGCCTAAAGTGCCAGCGCCACGACTCTACGCCATGTATTACCACGAGGAGGAACTGTTCCTGATCATGCAGCGCGTTCCAGGGGTACAGTTGGAGAAGCTCCGGCCGTCTTTGACAGGTTTAGAGAAGCAGTCCGTTATCACAGCCCTTCACGAAATATTCAGGCACCTTCGGGAGGCAGTGTGCCCTATACCCAACTACTTCGGCGGTCTGGCAGGTGAGGCCGTGAACTATCATCTTTTCTTCAATCAGAAAGGAGATGGCCAATCTATATTGGGTCCGTTTCATGGCGAGGCAGCCTTTATCCAAGGCCTCACAAGCAACTTCCGCGCTCTGCGAGAGAATAATGGCCATCCCGTATTCAAGGCTCAATTTTGGGAAGAGCATCTCGTCAAGGTGCTACGAGACCTCCGTCCTACGCTGACGCATGGAGATGTGCAGCGTCGAAACATCATGGTTGCAGAGAGAGCCGACTGCACAGTTGAAGGCGGCCAAAGGACTTTCGATGTCTTTCTCGTCGACTGGGAAATGGCGGACTGGCTGCCGAGATTCTGGGAGTTCTTCATCGCTTCTAAACGATACCACTTCACAGAAATGGATGAAGATTGGTGGTTTCACCTTGGCAAATTCCTGGATGTGCGTCTTGGTGAGGCAGCAACACTTTCTATGTTCGAGCAAGACTACGGTTGAGTGGTGGCATGTCGATGTCGTCTCGCGATGAGATCCCGCCACTCACTCCATTTCATGACCCTTTTGGCTCATTCAATTGAACCACCCGCGGCTTTCATGAACAAGGTCATCGGCATTAGTTCATGTGAGACAAGGCTAGACAAGAGCCACATTGCCGCTACAAAGAAGGAAAAAGAAGTCTTCTCCATTGTGGCCTGTTCCGGTGAAGCCGGACCCCATTTCATTGTTACTATTCTTGCAACCCATAATGTCGAAGCACTTGGTGTATGTGCATAAAAGGATACTGATCCCAGCAGTCTGGCGCTGCCAAAGCATGCTGGCATCAACATTCAACGCGTTCTGGAACATGGTAACATTCTCCGTTCCAGGAGACTCGCCTCCTTCAACGCCAGTCAGACAAAAGGGCACCCCCAACTTTCGTACATTTAGTGGACCAGAAACACCTTCCAGTTCCCTATCTCTGTTTGAGCATGTCGACTCTCCGGATAGCGGTATCGATGTAATGCCCATGAGCGAAGTCAAAAAATTCGTGGCATCCCAATCCATTGATTCGAAAAGGCTGTCTGCTATTCCAGAAGAATTGAATGGCTCGAGCGATCCTAATTATGTTCCAGAGGAGACCATTCCAGGAGTGTCGAAGTACACAGAAGAAGGCAAGAAGCGATCGCAGGTCACTGATCAATACGAGGATGTATTTCAAGATTCGAATGCGCCTGCTCTGGTCGATGGACTGTATCGACTACCGACCCCCGGACCAGGTTTGCGGGATCGAGGTACTGTGCCTCGTGGTGCAAGCACTTCGTCACCAAAGAGCCACGATCCGAGACGTACGCTGGAACAAGCAGCTGACGCGAATGGTGAGCCAGGCCTCCGAGGTGTGACTGCCGCTCGAAGAGAGGGTCCAATGATGGCAAGGTATGTGACTTCGAGGACCATTCAAGAGTGGGCCGATGGCGGATATCGTCCAGGATCGCAAGAGCCGAGTAAACGGAGGAGACTGCAGTAGATCTTATTCGCGAATTATCCCAGGATTAGACAGGCTTGTCACCGGCAAGTGTTATTCGATGCATTCTACGGCGATATCCATGATAGTCATTAAGCGGATAGTGTTGTGTGCAGCGATTGTCCTAGAAAATCATTAGCTTGGTGCGCCAGCAAGGCGAAAATAAATAAAATAAGATACTTACCCAGAATGCGATCGTGCCAGCTTCCCATCTGTAAACAGTCAGAAAAATGCTTTCAACATACTAATTCGAGATTTACCTCAACCTGCAAGTGAACTCTGGCTTCACCTGATGCTTGTGCAAGTATTCCAACAGCGGACGACTCTCCTCTTCAGTCCAGCCATCGAACCTGGTAGTATGCGCGACGTTCACAAACAGCGCCTTTTTTCCCGTTTCCGGATGTGTTCGTACAGCAGGGTGAAACTGCTCCATATGCTCACTGCCTCTCCCACTGTCCTTGATTCGGTCTTCTCTCGTCTTACTCGCGTCCGCCTTTGCCGAGCTCTGTACGCACTTCAGTGGGTCCAAAGTCTTCTTGAGTCCATCGCTCAAAGACTCGTATGCAAGATATTGATTCGCCCACAAGGTATCGCCACCCACAGCTGGAATCTCTTTAGCTAGCAACACAGATCCCATGGGAGGCTCAGAGAGATACGTCGTATCACCATGCCAAACACCTCCAAAGTTTGCACCAGTTTCTGTTTCTTTCTTGAGTACTTCAATCACTTCCGGGAAGCCTTCGATACCTTTCACGAAGGGATACTCGACAGGCTGGCCAAAGAACGACGTGAACTTGACAAACTCGGCTGGCTGAAGATCTTGATTCCGGAAGAAGATGACACAATTGTCAAGAAGAGCTTGCCGGACGTCCTTTGCTGTAGTCGTATCCAACTGCCTCACATCAATGTTGGAGATCTCTGCGCCACAACCACCCGCCATGCGTTCGACTTGAATTCCAGCACTTGCGGCTCTGATGGCTGATGTTGCGAAGCCTCGTCTTACAGCACTGTGCCATAATGGCCTAGCATACGTCCTGTTCAGTGCTTTCAGCATTTTGGTAGCGGTGAAAGAAGTGACCGGCAAAGATGATCCGATGGCGGAAGCATGGTATACACTTGCGGTGATGCCACATGCTTTTGAGCTAAGGCAGTTTATTGAGGCCAATCAATTGAGGGGTAGCTGATCATAAGGGAGGTGCAAGTCAGCACGGTCACAGGCTGAGAGTTTATGCAGGATGACGTCCATCTTTAGCTGCAATGCTGATGGGCATGACCTTGTGAAATAAATATCTTGACAGAAACGAATGTCCAATAGAGTGTAGGACTCTTCGATGCCATACACTGCCTGCGATGCTCCAACATGAATCCTGAGCTCCGCTGGATCATCGAAAAGATCTTACGAGAACAGCGAAATCCGAGTACTGGCATCCATGTAAACTCTAGCCAGCAGAAAGCGTGATACCAGCAGATCGAGCATCAACAGATCGCGGGAAATTCATTCTGGACCTCTGTATGTTCGGGAAAATCTGGCAGAGCTCATTCGAGGAAAGTAATTCTTGCCGAGGCACCGCTGAAGATGGATCTGCCAGCATTAGAAGTAAAGCCGTCAGCAACAAATCTGAACAGTGGAGTAGTACTTCATCATCTCTCAGAGAACCGGGCTGCAACACATACGCTTCAAAAGTATGCAATGTGTTGAGATGCCCATTTGGACTGTCTCATATTTTCTTCTTCGTCATCTCCTTCTCTCGCAAAAGCATCCTCCAAACCTTCACACACGCCTCAGAAACAATGTTCACGACCAAGATTTGCGTGAACGAGAATCCCATTCCAGTACCTTCACTCGTGCTTGAATCAACATCGGGGGAGATGTAGCCGTTTTGCTTCAACAAGTAGAGAACTAAACATCCGAACAGCAAGAAAGGCGCTCGCATCAGCGCGCCTTGAGCGAATCGGAAACCCATTTTCTTGCCATTGGTGCTGGCAGTGGTCGACGTCTCTTCCTGTACAACTACTTCCATGTTAGAATCTGGTATTGGAATGCACCTTCTGAGACCCACCACTTTCTTCTTTTCTCGGAGCAGCAGTGCTCTTGGATTTGGTTTTCTTGGCCATTTTCGAGTGCCGCCTTGCTTGTAGCTGTAGCTTCAGGGAACGGCTGCGACTTCAATGAGATCGCGAATGATTGATATAACTTATATTCTGTACGACAGGCGTCTTTCACGTGGGATCGAGCGAGGAGGACATGTGGAAGATTCAGTGTGCTTGGCGCCAGCGAAAGGTGAGCACGTGGGCTTGGCTAGCAGGCGCAATCCAGCGATCTTGCGAGGCGGTTTTTCGTCAAGACGCACGTCTACTTGCACTTGAAGAGATTGCAGTCTTTTGGGGCCAAATTCCTAGGCTTTAGTCTGCGGAGCGAAAGTATGGACATGGACTGTCGCGGTGGACTCAATTGCTCGGGTTTCTTCTCCTGTGACCTGTCCACTTAGCGCATGTGACGAGCTGGCAGCGACAATGCCCTGCTATACTTCCTGGAGTTGCCACCGTGTGAGGACAAGCTGTCGGACCATGTTCTGAGTGGTGACTGTTTACTCATGTAGGGATGTCAATTACTGAACATTCTGTGCGAGAAAGGTAGAAGACGCTGAGACAGCACCGGGCTGACCATGGACCGCTATTCAGTGGCACAGCACTGTGGTTCACGATCCTGGTATCTGTTCCTGGCAGCCCAGGGACAGATTCTCAGTCGCCGGGTGTGAAAGGCTTGTTCGATCGCGGGTGTGGTGGGTTTGATGTTTGTGAAGCTGGCATGGAAGAGGCAATCCTGATTGCCGTGATTCTGCGAAAGGTAGCGAGGTGGTACTGATGATCACACATACCACATCCTTCGCAACGTCTATTTTTTGATCGGTGAAGTCGTTGTCATTGAAGGCTCGCAGAGTGAGTCGAGTCGAGCTTTGAGATCTCAGGCGCGACAGCCTGAGGCGCCAAACTCGCGCTTTCTTCAACTCCATCTCCATCTCCCTCACGTACATACCACTCTTCATCAACAACTACCACACCGACACCGACCTCGGACATGCGCCAGCTAAGGCACTTTTGCGCCAGCCAACCATACCTGCCGCTCGATGCACTATCCTACTGACCAGCAATCCAATACGCCCCATACCAATCGCCGCTTCCGATCGTATCCTCGCGACGCGCGGGCGTCCACAGAACGTGACATCGCAGACAGCTGACCTCCACAATATGCCCAGCTTCACGACAGGTCCGAGTCAAATGGGTGGAAACCACTCCGGCTCTGTACTCAAATGGACGTGAGCTCGTCGCCGCTTCTCTTGGCCCTCTCTTGGTATTCTTGACATGAGCGGGGAAACCCCAGCATTCCAATGCTTCGGTAGCGAGACGTGCGTGCGCACAACCGCCTTATTCCCGTGAATTGACTGAAGCAACATACGCGTACGATTGGAGGCTCAAGACGGCGAGCCATACGGCCAGAATGTCCTCTCGAACTGGGCCAAGAGAAAAGCAGCTTTTAGGGTTTTGCTATCTGGCCACGCGAAGCCGCGTGCTTGCAGCGCGTCGCCGATCTCCCAACTTTAGTGCTCACAGCTCCTGTGGCTGATTAGTTTATTACCGTTTCTTGCGGAGCCTGACAAGATGCCAATGCTGCATGGCTGCGGCGTCAAGTATATCTATTGCCCCGGTAGACACGGCAATAGCGGACTGCTCAAGCTCCTTCGTGTGCAGCGGAGAGGCACTTATATCTGCTGTTGGCCCTGTGAAGTTTCCTGCTGATCGAACGACGATCGCACGGCGACTTTTGGGGGACTCACCTCGTTCACCTTCTCGAACCTCCTTCGCCAGTCTGCTGGACAGGGTCAGCCGCAAACATGTCGGCCACATACGGCACGGCCCCAGAGGTCCAGGCTCTGGGAAAAGAAACTCACTATGCCGACCAAATAGAGAAGACATCGCAAACCTCTGACGAAAAAGGCCAGATCGTGGCGGAAGACGGAGATGGAGTCATTGTGCAAGACTGGACACCTGCAGAGGAGAGGACAGTTGTGTAAGTGTCATCGATCACCATCCAGCGGATGTTGCTTACATTCTCAAAGGAAGAAAGTGGACTTTCGATTGTTCCCCATGCTCTGTGTTGTCTTCGGACTTTCCCTCCTCGATCGAGCCAACATCTCGGCCGCATTCATCGCAGGAATGAATATCGACCTCGAGTTGACCGGTGCACGCTACAATGTCGCCCTGTTGGTATTCTTCATTGGCTACGGCTTATTCGAGCTGCCATCCAACTATGTGATCCGACGCCTCGGCGCTCGCTTCTGGCTGAGCTTTCTGATCACTACATGGGGCGCTTGCGTGCTGGGTATGGGCTTTGTGGACGACTGGAAAATCCTATCGGTGCTCCGCGCTTTACTTGGAGTTTTCGAAGCCGGCTTGTTTCCTGGTGCGATCTACATCATTGGCTCATGGTACCGCACTTTCGAGACTGCAAAGAGGATTTCCATCTTCTACATGGCATCTCTGGTAGCGCAGGGGTTTGGTCCCATCTTCGCGTACGCCCTATCGCTGATCAGCGTTGGTAACGGAAAATATGCTCAAGGATGGAGATGGATCTTCGTAAGTCTTCCGCTCCAACGCCCCGACAAAATGCAGCGCTGACATCGCCAAGATCGTTGAAGGACTAGCCACCATCGTTGCCGGTCTCATCTCCCCCTTCTTCCTAATCGAATTCCCGGAACGAGTCCGTTTCCTGGATGAGAGGCAAAAGCAAATCGCGTTGGACCGTGTGCGCATCGACAAAGCAGGCAAAGATATCGTCCACCTCAATTTCAAGCAAACGTGCGCTGCATTGCTCGACTGGAAGCTGCTTCTGTACTCCGTCCAATACTTCATTTCGGCAAGCAGCGTCTACTCTCTGGCCTTCTTTGCTCCGGTCATTCTCAGGCAAGGCTTGGGGTTCCCATACGTCAAGGCCCAGCTCCTTTCTTCCCCGCCTTACATGTTCACCATTGTTGCAACTATCATCATGGCTTGGCTCTCCGACAAGATCAAGATGCGCTGGCCGATTCAGAACGCCCATTGTATCATCGGCGTCGTGGGACTGCTGATCATGCTTTATCCCCGCCCACCGGGAGTCCGCTACTTTGGTCTCTTCCTTGCTTCGTGGGGTTGTGGTGCTCTTGTTCCCGGAACGTTGACATATGGGCAAAATCAAACCGCTAGGTTGGAGAAGAAGGGCGTGGTGGCCGCCGCAATGATTAGTGCGGGTGCGATCGGTGGTGTTTGTGGTAGCACCATCTTCCGAACACAGGATGCCCCCACATTCTACCCTGGCATGTGGGCGACAATTGGTATGCTGCTCGTGCACGCTAGTATCACTTCCCTTCTGTCGTTCTACTACAAGAAGCAGAACGAGAGGGCTGATCGGGAGGGTATCATTCTGGAAGGAGTTCCAGGTTTCCGATATGCGCCATGAGTTGCTCCAACTTCATGTTGGAATGGGAGGCTACGCTGAGCAAGACAGTATGGAGCGTAGTATCGAGTTAAAAGAGAACCGTGCCAAATCACTTTGATGATTCTGAACATTTTTCCATTCTGTGCATACCTACAACGAGCTGACGAGTCCATTGACAACGTCGCCACTGCACATGTAAATGTTCTCGATATCTCACGACGACGAGTTCTATCGGGGTCTTCAAGTCTGCTTCTCTACCCTTTGCATTACTTCAACCCTGTTTCGAAGAAGCGTCACCTCGCCGTTCGGCGAGTTATGCAATCTGGTATATGGAAGAATCTCGATTTATGCACATAGAATGCGCGCGGCTCAAGCTCCTAACCGCACCGCACCACTGCTCTGGTCTCCCCGCCATACTACCTCCGTAGCTTTCGCCGCACCCTGATGCCCAGCTTCTCAGAGTTCGTTCTAGATCTTCAACTTTTCTTGGTATCACAATACTCCTTGGCTATGCTCTTGGCAGGACGGGATCGTATGATGTTGGCATCAATGCTGATTGGGGAAATTATACGGTCTTCTTTTGTACGTTTCTGGCGTTCGGATTTGCACTGGAAATGCGCGTGGAGGAAATTGTAGTTTGCAGGTCGGAGAGTGCATTTGCTGTTTGGTTTGCTAGTGTGCTTGGGTGAGTATTTTCGTACTTCGGCCACGTGTGGTGGCTGATGCTGATTGCGGACGGGGTCCGAGTTGTTGGAACGACTTCCTTGCTATGTCCTAGCGATCTTTGCGAGGTAGCTGGGTCCAATGGGACGATGTTCTTATTCTCTGGTGTCACATTCGTCGCCACATGTCGCGCGTTTTTGGACAGAAGTTAGGACGGCTGCCTGGATCGTTCAGAGGGCGTAGAGACTGGAAAGAAGGTAATGAGTAGTTGGGAAGACCTTCAACGTGAGCAGTAGATCATTGCTCATGAGTGGACTTTTGCACACCTGTTTACCTTTACATCCGCAGTCTTCGGCTCACATCAGAGCCCAGCTTCTGAATGCGATCTTCGTCCTCTCTCTTTCCTGTTGTTACACTGTTTGTACATTGCTTCGCAGCCGTCTCTTCTCGATCATACACTCGAGCTCTCGCCCAGGCTCCACAGCACACCTTCGTACACACCAAACATTATCGCTGCGCTGGGCACCACTCGGAACATGTGCGGTACGAGGCCTCCATACAAGCTGGCCATGCCCTCCTCTTTGAAGACTGTGGTAAAGCAACTCCAGAGTCCGGTATACTTGACTCTTCCACTCGCGTCGACAGGGGCCTGCCGTAATCGCGTCCTCACCACTTCATGGGGATATGTGATCAGTGCCGCAAAGAACTTCGCACCGCCCGCAGCCGTCAGCTTCCCAGTCCATTCCACGGTTTTATCCCATGTGTTCGGCGTTCTCCCACTCAACACCAAGTCATCATGTCTTCTCGCTAGACTCCTCTTCGCTTGCTCGTACAGCATCCACTGCAACGTGCTTTCACTCACCCCCAGATAGCTCGCCGTCAACCCACGATACAGCCCTCTTATCCCCTCATGCCGCACAGTCTTCACCACACAGTCCCACGCATTTCGATACATCCTCCCCTGCCCCGGCGCACCTTTCGCATGCTCTTTATCCAATTGTAACCGCGTCTTCACCAACCAAATAGGATTCGTCGCAGTTCCTGTGATTATCCCCGCTGTCGCCGCAGCCAACAAATGTGCGCCTGCAACATCCTGTCCTCCAAAGAATTGATGTGAATAGAACCTTTTCCCGTTCCCGTATGCCCAAAAGTTGATTGCGCGAGCGGGAACTACACCGATCAAATTCGGCCCTAAGCCCTTGAACAATGCTCTCCAACCCTCAACTTTAGGAATCGCAGCCAGGATTGCTCCTGTTTCGCTAATGTGAAGCCATGAGGCGCGGAGGAAGGACATTTGTGATGGGGGAGGAATGCCTTTTGCCGTACGACGGGCCGCGAGTTCGGCTTGGTAGAAGGTGGATTGGAGGCGAGTTTTGAGGACATCGAGAGGAGAGGTGAGAGTTGCAGCTGTCATGCCACCGAGACCGCCGGCGACGAAGTGCGCCCATGGTCGGCGGTCTTTGATGTTCGATTGGGCGGTCGCGGCATTTTGTACTGATGTGGAAGCTGATGATGGATCGATCTGGCCGAGTTCGCGCGATTGAGAGATGGGCACGCTAGGAGCGGCCGAAGTTGCGACCATCAGTAGAGGAGTATAGATGTGATGGTCGAAGAATTCAGGTTCGGTATTCGCTCTCGATCTGTTGTTAGACAATGCTGCGATATGGCGATGATGGAGATGGATGATGATCCAGAAATTCTTTGGGTGTAACGCGACTCGTCGGAGACGCGGATTTGGCTCCGGCCGCGAAAGCTGCCGAGTTTCAGCCGGCTCAAGACTTCCTGCACTCACAGCACCGCCTCTCCTCTCGTCTTGACCATCTCCTCGTTGAACGATTGAAGCATCGAATGGCGAGGGTGATTTCTGAGATGAGTTGATACCCTTCACCAATTGGATCTTGCGAGAGTGACCGGAGCCTGAACCCTCTAACTAGAGTCGATTCTTACGCGTCTTGCACTCAATAGCAATCTATTGTCTACACATGCCACGAACGACGTGAGCCTGCCATTCGACTATGAAGTGCTTCCAGTCGAACTGGCTACTTCACGAACGCGCCTCTTCGTAGCTCACAGCATACAGCCTCGCTTCCAGATGACTTGTATATCCAAACAAGTCGAGGTGGGATCATGATATAGTCTAGGGCTGACAGAAGAACCCATAGGCTACGTCTCGAACAGCATTTCCTCTATAACAGGTACAACCACGGCAGAATCCCGGCAAGATGACTAGCCTCTGACCACAGTCATCCGGTCACATCCATTGCTTGACCGCTCGAGATTTTCTCCTTGAAAGTCCAAAACGATCCCAGCCCTAGACAAGGAGCATACGAGGACTACCCGCCGCGAAAGAATGAGCCCAGTTGGGTACAAGCTATCCTACAGTGTATGCGGATCGCGGACGATATGGACAGCCGGATTATAGATTTCTCGATCTTACGGCTCGACGGATTTTGTTTGGGCGTTCGGAAGTGCTATGTTTCCACTGCTTCTTGGCCACATGCTACATATGCTGAACAGCTGCACCGTAGTGCCTGTTCCTAATGTTCCTGAATCCTTTCGACCTTCAGTATTTGCCATCATGAAGTTCTTCACATCTTCCACCTACTTCCTCTACATCTTCTCTGTCTTTTTAGTAGGCTCAAACGCTTGCAGCCCCAAGACCGTGAACTATCCTTCAGACAACGCATGCCGCGCCGGTTGCGCCGCAGAGGTAAGATATTATCTTATGTTACCGCATGTCATATTGAAGGGTCTTCTGACTTGCATCAGTGCCAAGCAGTAGGATGCACCGACAGCACAAAAGTCTTTTGCAGCACCGGGCCATCAATCTCTGGAGCTGATTGTGTTTGCGGGGGATGAGCGAGGTCAAACCCATAAAGAGGAGAGGGTCAGAGCGGTTGATGTATTGTGGTGGACATATCAAGGTGGAAAGAAGAGCACCTTCGCGAGAAAGATGGTCCTAGAATCAATGTCGCTGCGATCCAAAGATGCGATTCATACCAAAAGTTGCGAAGAGTAGAGACATCTTGCTATCAGCAATCGTGAAAACTCTCTGTCCAAGGAGCCTTTGAGCTCGGCGCACATAACATAGGAAGTTGTACCAATCCGAGGCCTCGAAGATCAATTCATGTATAATAAGATCGGCCCCAAGTGCCTTTTTCGCAGCACCTACAAATTGAGAAAGACGAAATGTCGTTCGTGAGCGAGCTTCGCTCTAATCTTGTAAGGATTGCTTGGATGGCATGGTGGCGATCGCATTGTATCATGACAGACGTCCGAAGCCTCAAGGAGATGATATCAGTCCAAGCCTGAAATCAGTCTTGAAATGTCGGCATAAGTCAACGCCAGACGTCTGCTAACAGACGCACCGACGACTCCGCTGAGTGGAATTGTCTCCGATCCCTGTCAAAGCTGTTGCGGTGGGCTCAGCCACCTGTGAATTCTGGCCGCCGTTCCACGTATGGTATGCAGTATCGAGATTGTAAAGCGAGAGTCTGATGATGACAAAACCTACTGTATTCTTTTGCTCTTTGTGGAAATATTCATGCACAGTGCCTGAATGGCATGTTCCCTCGGAGATTACATGAAAGGCCCTGAAATTCATTCGTGATTGATGATTGAGGAGAAGAATGTGTGGGGTCCGCCGCATGGCACACGAAGACAAAGCGGGCAAGCAAGCATCTAGCCCACAACCCAACGCAGCTTTCCACGGCCGTATCGTAAGGTTTTCTGTAATGCGGAGTGTGACGATTCGTCGTAGATTTTCTGCCTGATGACCGAGCAGGACATGTCAGGCTTCCCTGGCTGACTTTGCAGAGTCTGACTCGGATCATACTGCAATCAGCATGACGCTCTCTGCTAAACGGCCGTGCAGCACACAGAGACAAAGAACGAGTATCTCGGCAGCCACGGTGTCACCAAAGAACCAAATTTGACATCAACGATTACATTCCGCTGCCAAAATCGCCGACCATTGTTCGTTTGATTGGTTCCAGACCGTCCGAATGTGGATTTTCTTCAGCGCTAGGTGCGACACGTGATGGTCACGTGCAATTGCACCATCGATGCAAAAAGTGGCCAAGGCAAAGAGGCTTTGAAATCCGCAGGCAGTGGCTCCGTGATGCCGCGACCGGAGCCGTGTTGTAGGGGAGAGCCTTCGAGAGCCAGTATGGCGTGCTCAGCAAGGTGACCGATCCGTTGCGTTTGCTCTTCCACTGGTCCTGTCTCTCCCACTTCCTTGACATCACCACACCACTACTCTCTTTGCGGACTGCTCCAACACCAGCGCAACAACCCCATACTCCAGATCACATATCCCTTCAGACTTGTCCTTGTCCTGAAAGGTCTTTCAATTGAGACATATTGCTTGGCGCCGGTGGCAGATTCTGCACTCCATACCCCTCACGAGACCACCACAGTACCGTCGCAATGGGTTTCCGTGAGCGCTCCAACTCCTCCGACCAAGAGTCCGGATATGCTTCAGGTGGCAGCTCATCGCCTTCACTGCCTGAAGTGTACTTCACTCGCCCACATCTCAAATTCATCAACGCACAGCTCTCCAAGCTTGAGCCCCAGGACATCCTAAAATGGTGCATGACATCTCTTCCTCGCCTATACCAGACTTCGGCCTTCGGACTCACAGGTCTGGCGATCATGGACATGATCTCCAAGCTCGACTATACTCTCCGACCAGATATTGAGTGCATCTTCCTTGACACATTGTACCACTTCCCTCAGACTCTTGATCTCGTGGAGCGAGTAAAGGCGAGATATCCCGGCATGACTGTCCACTCATACAAGCCTGAAGGATGCGAGACAACAGCAGACTTTGAGGCCAAATTCGGCGAGAAGTTGTGGGAGAAGGATGACGAGAAGTATGACTTCGTCGCCAAAGTCGAGCCTGCTCAGCGAGCGTACCGGGAACTGGAAGTCGCTGCTGTGATTACTGGTCGACGGAGGACACAAGGCGGGAAGCGTGGCGATCTCGATATCGTGGAGGTCGATGAGGCAGGCTTGCTCAAGATCAATCCTCTTGCAAATTGGTCATTCAAGGACGTCCAGTCATACATCGAATCGAACAATGTCCCCGTGAATGAGCTCCTCAGCCAAGGGTATCGTTCCGTTGGTGACTGGCACTCAACACAGCCAGTAAAGGAGGGCGAGGATGAGCGTGCCGGTCGATGGAAGGGCCAGAAGAAGACTGAGTGCGGCATCCACAACAAGCGAAGTCGTTATGCTATCTTCTTGCAGGAGCAGGAGGAGAAGCGCCAAAAAGAGTTGGCTTCGGCCATCGAGGATGGACTGAACCGTAACTGCTCGCCATTGGACGTCATCCGACAGGCGTAGCGGGATGTCGTCGTCGTTGTCGATTCGTTATGAGAAAAGTTGCAAGGCCATCAAGCATAGAGTGGGGATTCTGCTGATTAGCATTGGGCGTTTGGAGGTGGGACCATCGCCGCCACAATCTGGCGCTGCGGAAAGCATGCTGCGAGCATTGCTGTTGATGAACATAAGAACGAAATGAAAGATACTTCTCTGTGTGCCTTGGTGATCCACCAAGGTGCTTGTATACGTTCCCAGATCCGTCTCACCTTTGTGGTAAGTTCGTCTACTGATAAGGTCGTAGGAAACCCTCGCCACTGGGATCTTAAGCTCGCCATGATTCAAGACGCTCCTGGGGCGGTCATTCCTGTTCTGACTTGCTGTCTTCCATGTCCAGCGACAAGGAACGGTAGCTGGTGAAGTCGTTGCCCTCGTAGGAGGCTAGGTCTGAGATCCATACCGTATATCGGTGGGCTCACTATGCGGGTGTCGGTTTTGGATCCTTTGCTTCACACGGCATATTGGGCACTGGCTCAACTGCGTGAGAGAAGATTCGTTGGAGTTCGATAGTCCTGATCATTCCTGCCGTGTTCAGCGGGCGCTATCACGTGGAGGTGGGTCGGGAAGCCAGAAGTATCGCAACAGCATCATAAGAGCATCGACAACGTCTCGACTCTCGTCTCAGTAGGCTGAATATATCGTCTGATGCAGAGAAGAAAGGAATTTATCAGCAGAGATGAGCAGGTGAGGTGAGGAAGAAAAGACAAGCCGGGTGTGGGTGGTTCAAGAGGCACATCGCGCAGCAGAAGCCGGGTCGTCGCTTAGAGTCCGACTCGTCGCTATATAGCACAGCTTCTGCAATTCTGCTCACACCGTAGCACGCCAGCAGCCAATGAAGAGTATTTCATGCCGCGCATATCTCTCTGGCCGTCCAATTGACCTATTTTCTTACTATCGCGATTGCCGACATCTTTTCCCATTCCTTTGCGACACCCCACGGTGATGAGGGCTGCGCTGTCCCAGGCCAAGTACAGACACGAGCTCCCTACATGACGCAGCACGGAGACTGAACATCCTCGCCGTCGAGTGTTACTTACGCGGCGTTTGTCTGTGTACGACGCGGCATGAGACGATCTCCGTCTCCCACGGTGCGGTGAGCGCGCAAGCGATACAGCACGGCTCATCCGGGTGTCTGATAACAGGCGCGCGAATTCGTCTTCCTTCACTGGGGGCAAAGAGCGCCCGCGCCGTGAACGACTCGTGCCTTTCTGCGGCGAGGAGGGTCTACGACAGCAGGGAAGGCGTGCAGGGCGAAGGATGTGAAAGGGAGGGCTCGACGTCGACAAAGAAGGGCTGGTTTGGGCTGAGCGGAGATGAAAGCATGGCGTCTTCGTGTATGGCACTGACGACACAGCATACCACAATCGCGGCAAGTGGGAAGGCTCTTCGCTTGTTTTTCCTTTCCTCCCTCGCTGGGTGAAACAGACTGACGAACAGTATCCAACTCTACCTGCGGCACCCACTGCTGGACCCAACGCGAGCGCTTGGCACAACGTAACCGTCATTCGCCGATCACGGTTCGCAGCTTCGTAGGGTTGCGCGAAAGCATCGACAGCGGCAGCAGCGCTGGACAGCAGCACATTGTCCACTGCGCTGAACCTGGTCAAATTGTCCCGACATCCTCACATCTTCGAGCAAAGCCATCTCCAGCAAATCTTTTCTGCGCCTTCAACGCTCAACCGCGTGGCAGTCCCCCACTACAAATCGGAGTCGCGTCCACTCATCGGGTTCCACAAACGGCAAGGCCGAAAGCACGTCAGACGAGTTTAAGCTTCCAAGTGGGCTGTCTACAAAAAGTTCCTGTCGCGGAATTGCATCTTGCAAGAAACACGTCTTCTCTCTCCTCTCACTCACAATAATCATGGCAAACCCTCCTCATGGTATGCAGACTTAGGCAGCAATCTGCTGAAATGCTAATTGTCGTCCAGGCGGCGTCCTCAAGGACCTGATCGCCCGCGATGCCCCGCGCAGACAACAACTCTCCGAGGAGGCCGAGAAGCTGCCAGCCATTGTCCTCTACGAACGCCAGCTGTGCGATCTGGAACTCATCCTCAATGGCGGCTTCTCCCCGCTCGAGGGTTTCATGAGCGAGAAAGACTACAATGGAGTTGTGGAGAACAACCGTCTCGCCGACGGCAACCTCTTCTCCATTCCGATCAACCTGGACGTGAACCAGAACCTGATCGACGAGGTCGGCATCAAAGCCGGTGCGCGTATCACGCTTCGTGACTCTCGCGATGACCGCAATCTTGCCATTTTGACAGTCGAGGATGTATACAGGCCTGACAAGCAAAAAGAGGCCAAGGAAGTCTTTGGCGGTGACCCAGACCACCCGGCTGTCAAGTACCTCTTCAACCAGACTGGCGAATTCTACGTCGGAGGCAAGGTCGAGGCCATTGATCGCCTCCAGCACTACGACTACGTCGGCCTGCGCTACACACCTGCTGAGCTGCGTGCTCACTTTGACAAACTCGGCTGGTCCAAGGTTGTCGCTTTCCAGACCAGAAACCCAATGCACAGAGCTCACCGCGAGCTGACAGTCCGCGCTGCCCGCCAACGACAAGCCAACGTGCTTATCCACCCAGTCGTCGGCATGACCAAGCCTGGTGACATCGACCACTTCACCCGTGTCCGCGTGTACCAAGCACTCCTCCCACGATACCCCAACGGCATGGCCGTTCTCGGCCTCCTCCCGCTCGCCATGCGTATGGGTGGTCCTCGCGAGGCCATCTGGCACGCCATCATCCGAAAGAACCACGGTGCAACCCACTTCATTGTTGGCCGTGACCATGCAGGTCCGGGCAAGAACAGCAAGGGCGAGGAGATCTATGGTCCATACGACGCACAGTACGCTGTGGAGAAGTACCGGGATGAGCTGGGAATTGAGGTCGTGCCATTCCAGCAGATGACATATCTGCCAGACACCGACGAGTACAGGCCCAAGGATGAGGTGCCAAAGGAGATCAAGACATTGGACATTTCCGGCACGGAACTCCGCCGCCGTCTGCGAACTGGCGGAGACATCCCAGAGTGGTTCTCATACCCTGAAGTTGTCAAGGTGCTGAGAGAATCTCACCCACCTCGCAACAAGCAAGGTTTCACCGTCTTCCTCACCGGTCTCTACAACTCTGGCAAGGACGCCATTGCTCGCGCGCTGAACGTCACGCTCAACCAGCAAGGCGGCCGATCTGTCTCTCTCCTTCTCGGCGAGACTGTTCGCTCCGAGCTGTCCTCCGAACTCGGCTTCTCCCCAGAAGACCGCGACAAGAACATCCAGCGCATTGGCTTTGTCGCTTCCGAGCTCACTCGTGCCGGTGCTGCTGTCATTGCCGGTCCTATCGCCCCATACTCCAAGTCGCGAAAGGCCGCTCGCGAGATTGTCGAGAAGCACGGCTCTTTCTATCTCATTCATGTCGCCACTCCCATCGAGCACGCCGAGAAGACGGATCGCCGTGGTATTTACGCCAAGGCTCGCGCCGGCGAGATCAAGGGTTTCACTGGTGTTGATGACCCATATGAGGAGCCACGAGAGAAGGAAGCAGATCTCACTGTTGATTTGACCAAGATTAACGTGAGAACTGCTGTGCACCAGATTGTGCTTTTGTTGGAGGCCGAGGGTCTTTTGGATCAGCTATAGACGGAATGCAATCTGTTTGGGATATATAAACGGATGTTCTGCATAGATTTGATAACATTTCAAATGGCGATGATTGAGACACTTCCAGACTTTTCTCCTACTGCTTCTTCGCTGTTGACTCCTGCCAACATGCATGCTCTACCTCCCCGCGCTCATTCTGTCTTCGCCAACCAACTCAGTGCACCAACGATATACCCTTCCATACCCACTTTCATCGTGGGCTGAATCTGCGGCGCAAACAGCCCACTATGATTCACCGGAATCCCGTGCGAGAGCGTCCCAGCTTTCTCATGCTCATCCCACAGCTCGTGAGGTGTTCCTCCATACATGGAAAAAACTCGTAGGCCTGTCGACTGCCGTACCCAAAATACTAAAATCCTCCGATCCAGAAAGCTTCGCGCAGCAAGAAGTATATTGAATATCCTGTTGACTAATATCTTTCGAAGAAGGATCGACGAAGTGTGCCGTGAAATTGTTCTCCAGGACTTCGGTGATAGTCTCGTCGTTGATCGTCAAAGGGAAATCTCGAGTGATTTGGATTGTAGGATCTTTAACGCCTCGAAGAGAATCTGATTCCGCTTTGACGATTCTGCGAACGCTAGCGAGGGCGTGTTCGCGGGTTTTTTGATCGACGGCACGGATATCGACTGAGATTTTTGCGTCGTCGACTACGATGTTCTCTGTATCGCCTGCTTGAACGCTGGCGACTGTTACAACGCAGGAATCCATAGGGTCGACTTCGCGGGAGACAATGGTTTGGAGTTTGAGGACTGTATGAGCGGCCATGATGACGGGGTCGACGAGGCGGTGGGGCATACTGGCGTGGCCGCCGCGGCCGTGGAGGGTTATGCGCATGGAGTCTGCGGAAGTGGCGATTAGGCCGCGGCGGGTGCCGAGGGCTCCGGAGCGCCAGGGAACGACGTGTGCGCCTAAGACGATGTCTGGGATTGGAACTGCGTGGCGGTTTGGGTCGTAGAGGCCGTCGTTGACCATGTCGCGGGCGCCGGTGCCGCGCTCTTCGGCGGGTTGGAAGATGAGGAGGAGAGTGCCGGTCCAGTGCTCGCGGGCTGAGACGAGGGTGTGGGCTGCGCCGAGGAGACAGGTGATGTGCATGTCGTGGCCACAGGCGTGCATGACTGGGACTTCTTGGCCGTTTTGGGCGGAGACTTGACGGGCTTTGGAAGCGTATGGCAAGCCAGTGCGTTCTTCTACTGGTAGGGCATCGAAGTCTGCACGGAGAAGCACAATCTTGCCTGGGCCGTTTGAGAGGAGAGCAGCAATGCCATGACCACCGATATTCGGGCGGATATCGAAGTCAGGCGAGATCTTCTTCAGTTCTTCGATAATCCGGGCAGCAGTTTCCTTTTCTTGATTGGAAAGCTCAGGGTGAGCGTGGAAGTACTTGTATAGGTCTTCGTAGTAGGCGAACTCTGGCCGGTACTTGCTGGTGATCTCGGAGATGGTGGGACCCATCATGGAGGATGAAGTGGGCAGGAGTAATGAAGCTGCAGATACAAGTTGGATTAGTACAATACCTACATACAAATACAAGTCTGCACAGAACTAACCTCTGTCGACGATGTAGTCATAAAGTGAGGTCGAGGTGTGACCGCCGCAGTAGCCGTGCCGTCCATTGAAGCTTGCCCGAGCTCCCGAAAAGTGGGGACGGTACAGAAGCTGGCCGAGTACGCTGTGCTCAGCAAATTACAGATTGCAGCATACGATAGCGGCTGATAACCATGTTCTTGCCCATGATAGATCGCGTGAACCGCTTGATCATCATGCTGCTGCCTCCTCGCTGGGCTTTGCCCATGGCTGTCTGAATTCGAGCAGATCACGTTGCCCGAATACCTCACCAACAATGACCAAAATCGTGTCGAGCGTTGCAAGGGTATTTTCCGTAGGCTTGCCGTGATGAGTCCTGACCTGCTGGTTGCCTGTTGTGACTGAGTTTGATCCGTCACCTGCTTCAGTATCTGCTGCATCTTCAAGCTGGCCATCGACACTCGCAGCCGGAGTCTGTTCCCTCTGCTCCATAGCTTCGAGGTGTGCCGCGGCTTCTGGATCGAAAAAGTGCAGCTGAAGAAAGATGACTCGCTTACCGAGCTCACGCAGTGGATAGACCTGGTCGTTGGTCATGTTTCCGACATCATCAAGTCGACTGAGGAGCGACCATATCCAGGCACTGGTGACAGTCTTGATGTTCTTACCCTTCAACAAGTACGAGCTCTGCAGGAGCTTCAGTAGATTGAAAATGGTCTCCTCGTTCATAGCACGCAATTGAGCTGGCATGGGCGATTTCGAGCCTAGGATACGATGCCATTCGGCGCGTAGTCCCTTGTTGCCCTCGGGGAATGAGGTTGGGTAGCCGTCACCGAGCTCTGCTAGTTTTGCGGATGTGGTATTCATGTGGAGATGTTTCCGCTGCAACATGAAGCGGTCTTTCAGGGCTTTCGAGAAGACTTGTTGAGGATCTGTGTTGTCGTCTGCTGCGACAGCTGTCGGTTCTGCTCGTGCGATGTACGTGTCATCATCGGCCAGATAGCCATTGTCAGCGTTGTCTTCTCCTTGTTCGGCGCTGTGGTTGTCCCAGACTTGCCGTGATACTGTCAGGACCTCAGGCAGTCCTTGTCTTTCTTCCCGGACAGATTCTAGATATGCCAGCGCTTCTTCCGTCGTGCTGTCGTAGTCTTCTTCGTTGTAGTCATCGTTGTCATCATTTGCTGCAGCACCCAAAGCGACGCGTTGCCCTGTGTCAGACTTCCCGGCGCCGCGCTGTCTCTTGCTTGTCGATACTTGTGGTCCTACTGCTGCTCCTCGACGGTGGTCCTCGTCTCCATCTTGCCCATCTGTGTATCCTAGCCCTCTTGGCTCTCGTGGTGCCGGCACAGCACTCTGCTTATCCTCGAGTCCTGGCGACGTATGGGGTTCAGCTTCTGCTGCAAGTGTCGCTTCAGGCTCCTCCTCATCATCGGGATACTCGGCAATTTGATAGTTTGCCAGCGCGCTCTCGTCTAAAGCCATTTCCGGTGCCGCGTCGACTGAGGGAGTCGCGACTTCGACATCTTCGTCATCGGACCCGTAACTGAGCAAGACGCGTTTGTTAGGATCATAGGTAGCTTGGGGTCCGCACTTGGGCTTGTCGCGTTCTCTGCGCCGCTTCGGCATGTTTGGGCGAAGACTGTGGTGGAAGAGGTGATGTTCGTGGTCATCAATGTCAACGATGAGAGCTGGAGAGTTTCTTGGCAAACAGGATGGATCGCGACCTCACGTGGAGATCACAATCGCAACTTTGAACAGCCTATTGTATCGCTACCATTGCTGCAGTCATGGAATCGTCTCTTTACGACCCCTGCCCATCTTGGATGGACTTTCCACAACTTGAAACCTGGCAGCCTGTCGTCTTCTCGCAACTCACGATATGGACGAGACACGACAGCCGCAAAACCAACCACTTCAGAGTACAGTCTGCACAAGCCCCAACCTGATCATCCAGTCCAAACGGCTGCCTTCTTCAAGACCTTCTTGTTGTTGAATTTCTGGCCATCGGAGTCACCTGCTGTCAAGATCACAGGACTGCACATCAGGACAATCTTCTGCCCATCGAGAGCATGTGGGTCTCGAGACAAAGCCTTGTTGTGCAGGGTGTGCGGTTCGAACCACTCCGACTTGGAAGCATACTTCGGATAATCGCTCTTGAGGCGAAGAAAGTCGGCGAAACCCTGCACTTCCATGCGCGCTTTGCGTGTCCAAAGCTTGCGAGACAATTCTGCCGCCTCCTGTACAATATCTTCCAGCTCGATGAGAGCGCTGCGCAAATCATCCTCAGACATATCGTCCATGATAGTATCATCGATGATGTCCGAGACCAGCTTCGCAATCGCAACTTGGCGACTGACTTGAACCAACGTGCGGATCTGGTCAGCCTCCTTGCTGCGGTCATTTTCTGGCGGGTCGAGCAAACGCAGTAGCCGGCATCTGACAAGCTCGGCACCCTCTTCGTCGTCTGTCCGACAGCGTCAGTAAAACCCTCGTTGTCCCACATGGACGACACTCACTGTCTTTGACTATCTGAAGCAGTTCGCGAACGGCCGTGGCGTGGCCTCGCATGAGTACTCCACCACGATCCTGCGCGGTTCCTGAGAAAGCGAAGTATGGATCGTCGATGATCTTCTGCATGATATCGAAGGATACGATAGCCATCAGCATCATGGAGGAAGCTCTGCCAGCCTTGCGCATGTCCGAGTTCTGGACGAGGATCTCACGGAGTATGGAGGCATCTGCGATACACCCTCGACTCTTGAGCTGTTCGGCAATCGTATTGAAGCGCTTGGGCTCAAGCACTTGCTCGAGACTCAGATTGGAGTTCTCAGTCGACCACGTTAAAATCTTCATGTGCAGATCCTTCAGGTCATCCTCGATCTGTGCGGTCCTGGGGCCGCTCCAGACCGCAGCTTCGACTGATTGGAGCTGTGCTTCCTGCATGGATCTGATTTTGGACTTCAGGGATCTGATCTCCTGCTCCTGCTCTTTGCGAGCTCTCTCGGCCGCATCAGTCCTGTTGCGTGATTGAGATACAGCTTGCTTCGCTGCGTCAACCTCCTCCTCGGCACTTCGCTTCGTCAGATCGGCATACTGCTTTGCAGCTTCGACCTTTTGCTTGGCAGCTTCGTACTCTCGACGCAACTTTTGTCGGAAGGATTGCACCTCTTCTTCAAGTGTTCCCACACGGCGGCGATCGTTGTCCCACGCGGCTCTCATCCTGCGGATCTGCTCTTCATACTTGGCGGAATCGCGCTCACGTTGCTCTTTGTGTGTGACTTGGAGGTCTTTGCACTCCAATTCCCACTTGTGGTTGGCATTCCAGAGCGCTTCGTTTTCCTCTTTCACTTGGGCGAGTTTTGCGTCGTCATGCTCTAGAAGTACTTCTTTGAACTCTCGCGGTGGCGTCTCGTGGCCTTTGATCCAGGCCGTCACTGCTCCGATCAAGCTTGTGCTCTCCTTTTGCTTCTCTGGCTGCAGATCAACACGGCGCTGTCGGGTGAAACGACTCGTGGGGAGCTCGCTGAACCTGAACCTGTCGTCCGAATGCTTAAATAAACCACTCCTCGAGCCTGATGATTGCGCTTCGTCCGTTGCTGCCAGCATCTTTGCCGAAGCCGTGGTGCTACGCGTCGTGCGCACAGTTCTGCAGTTGCTTTTATCAGTGGCTTCAAGGCCGACGAACGCGCGAGTGAGCTCATCTACTGCGCTGTCTTTCACGCACCCTTCAGAGCCGCCGTTGTCGCTTCCTGCCATTTCGAGTAGTGACTGTGTGCCAAAGCACGCTTCACTTGAGGTCGATCTCTTGTGATTCATGGTTGTGTTCAAGTGAGTGCGGACTGGCGACGCGAAGTTTCAAGCGCGGTCAACGGCGACCTGCAGCTCAAACGGAGGCGCAACAAACAAACAGCTTGCCGCGATCCGTGTTGCAGCTTAAATTGGTGCCAGAATTTGCCTGTCAACACACTCCAACTTCATCAACTTGCTCTACATTCCAGCAACACCGCCAACATGTCTTTTGGCAGTCCGCCCCTTACACGGCGGTCCCGTCGGCAGCACAAGCAATGGCAGGACTCTCAGTTAACGAAGAGAGCTCGGAAGTGCACAAGTTGATTATCAGTGTCGACTTCGGCACGACTTCAACAGGTGTCGGCTGGGTCTCTACCGCAGGCGACCACGTCAAGACTCTCGCCGACATCCACTGTGTTGACACTTGGTACGCACACCCCTCGCTGACCTCGTGCGATTGGCGACAGCAATACTGACTCGATCTTCCAGGCCGGGTGGAGATGCAGAGATGATAGCGTCACGCATCGCATATGGCGGCGGCGTAGAGGGCAATGACTTCGAGGGCAATCTCATCGGCAACGACGTGGATGCACGCATGAAGTCCTTCTCCTGGATGAAGCTGCTTCTTGACTCAATCTCTGCCACCAAGTTCGATGACCCGGAACTTGCACAGAGCGAGGGCAGCGGCGTTCTCGCCAAGCCCATCAACAAGACTCCTGTCCAGATCTGCGCCGACTATCTGACTGAGGTCGCGATTCTTGCTCATCAGCACCTTGAAGGCCGTCTCGGAACTGAACTCCTCCGAGCCACTCCCATGGAGTTTTGGTTCACTGTCCCTGCTGTCTGGAGCGATAAAGCGAAAGCAGATACCTTGCTTGCCGCCCGCAAGGCTGCGAAGCAAGCAAAGCTCCCTTCACTGGCGGGCAGTCAAGTCTTCCTGATTCGAGAGCCAGAGGCGGCAGCTGTTGCCACCCTGACTGATCTTACTCGAGGCAATTCCCAAGAGCAGATCAAGATCGGCGAGAGTATCATGATCGTCGACTGTGGCGGTGGTACAGTGGACATCACAACATATGTCATTGATGGCATCTCACCAAAGCTCACGTTCAAAGAGCTTCTGGTCGGCGCAGGTATGCTTGTACGCTGACACGCTTTTTACTGGTTATCGCTGACTCCAGCCAGGCGGCAAATGTGGATCAACCTACATCGACAGACAATTCATCAAGTGGATGGAGTCCAAGTTTGGTGAGGCGTACACCAGCTTGCCGTGGCATATGCGTGGCCCGTCCAGCCGATTGATGCAAGATTTCGAGACCACCAAGCGGAACTTCGGCAAACTCAACACGAAGCGTAAGCGGGGCGACTTGATCTCATGCTTCATGGCCGACATCGAGGAATCTGAGAACTATTTGGATGATGGCTGGGTCAAGATCTACCAGAGCGACCTCGAAGCCCTGTTTGAACCCGTGGTCAGCAAGATCACCGATCTGCTTCAAGAGCAGCTCGAAGCTGAGCGACGTCAAGGCGGCCACGTTACCATCAAGGCAAGTTTCATTCATCATATGATGGCACTGTACTGACACCATAAATAGACTATGCTCCTGGTAGGAGGCTTCGGCGACTCTGAGTACCTCAAGACCGTTTTGCGTGATTGGGGCAAGGAGCGAAACATTCGTCTCTTCACGCCACCTAAGCCGTAAGAATGTCATCCATACCAGTGGTAACTGTCCACTAATCTCGTCACAGGCAAACGGCAATCGTCAAGGGTGCTGCCCTGGCAGGCGTCTTGAACATCCAACCGACTTCGCGCCGTTCCCGCATGCACTATGGTTGGGCTTATGCGGTTCCATTCGACAAGGAGATCCATGATGAACGTGACCGCTACATCTCCATTTGGGATGGCAAGCTGATGGCCCGTGGCAACATGAGCTGGGAGCTCGAGAAGGTACGTGTCGTGCCCTCATTCTGCATTGCTTCCGCAGCCATTGCTTCCGCAGCCATTGCTAATACTTCATAGGGAGACCTGGTGGACGAATCCACGTCGATCAAGTTCAGCTATGTGAAGACGCTGTACGATGAAGACGAATTGACGGACTCCTATGGCTCACTCAGTCTGTACTGCAGTACTCTTGAAGAAGCACCGAACTTCAAGCGCGAAGGAGGTATGTGCGTCTAACCTAGTCGTAGTATCGTCAGCTAACTCGATGTTGCAGGTCTCTTCAAGCTGGCCACAATCGAGCTTGACTTCCGCGCAATCGAGCCACGCTTCTTCAGACGCAAGACATTTGCTGGTCGTCGTCTGCGTCAAGCCACCTGTAAGGTTGCCGTTCATTTCGGACACCGTCGCGGTGTCCTGGTCTTCACCGCCAGCGTTGGCGGCAAGGAGATCGGCACCACTGAGGTGAGATTCGACGGCCAGAGCACCGCGGACGTCGCAGATGGTCTGATCGACGAGACCAGCGGCGCACCAGGCTGTGTTACACAGTAGGGCGTAGAACATGACGTACACACCTCTGCCGAATGCCACACTTGTTGGCGCTCAACAACATGGATTGCATACATGAGATTGACAGGCAGACATGGCGCACAGCCAGGATGGATAGAGGCTGCACACATGCGCACGGTATGGATAGCTTCGCCATAGCCATCAAACGTTGATGAGAACTTCGTTTCGTGTCTCAAATTACCCTCGCAGCTCCCAAATTTCCTGCACAGGTACAATGTCGGCGGTCTCGTGCGCGATCAATTGCCAAGTTCTAGTCAGCTCGAGAAGATCGCAAGTGCCAGGAGCATCATACTTCTCCCTTCTTCCAAGCACTACAGCATGCTGTCATCTCGCACTCGCCATGAACCACTCATACCTCTTCCCGTTTGCCGTGTCCAACCTCTACCCTCCTCCGGCGACATATTCAGATCAAGCTTCCAAAGTCCACGTCTTCTTTCGACGATCTTCGAATGACTTCAGCGACTGCTAGCAATAGACTCGAAGTCATCGGGAAATGGGAGGTCAGCGACCAGATAAAACATTGTAGAAAGTGGCAAAGGAGTGCAAGATGAGGCAAGTGCCAGGAAATGCTATATCTGCTGTGCTTGCCCATCGGTCCGAGCTGCTTGCGTCAGGACGTACCCAAAGTGCAGTCACTCCCTGCAACCAAGGGGTACTGCCATAGCGAGACAGGGCTTGCGCATCTCCAATGAAGCAATCCAAAGAGTCTCATTTCCAAATCCTCTCATCTGTAAAGTACTTACGACTCAGTTTCACGTCTCCTCCCACCCGTACCCGCCCATCCGACATCAGCAAGCGACGCAGGTACGATCCACAAGGATCATTCTGCATGAAGCAAGAGCAGAAAGCATACTCAGCCGATAGCCTGACAGCTATATTTGAAATGTCGACCCAAGAAAATGCTGTTCAGAAAGCCTTAGCACTTGTCATGCGTCATGGACATCCGAAGCAGGAGCAAGTGAAGTGCTCTCATGCCAAGACCTCGGATGTTCTGGGCGGAGGACAACGCGTCCATGAGTTGTTGAGCAGTAGAAATTCAGACAGATGTCTTTATAGCCAAGAGGCTGCGAGACCGATGCTTGTGGCTGTCTGCGTGGCATATGAAGCAAAAGCCTCGCGTTGACGCGTATATTTTCGACATAGCCACTATGACCCATGTCGTTTGCAAGCTTGCACGACATCCGGAAGGAAGTGGAGGAGTAGGGCAAGGCATCAAGCATGGACGCGATAGTTATCGCGAAAAGAAAAACTGAAGAGGAAGAGTTTCTGAGAAGATTTGATATCATTACATCGGAAAACACATTACATATTTTTCTTTCTTTCGATCAGACTTATTCCAGTTGGTATCGTATATTCAAACTCTGGTGGCATCAAAAACTAGCCGTGCAGTCGTAAGAGGCGTCAATACATGTCGAACGTTACGAGATAATTCTTCACCCCATCATCTTTCCCGTCTTCTTTCACACGTGCGTGGTTCTGTCGTTCATGGTACTTCATCGCGTTGGGTTAATTATTGTAGCGAGACGCGTTTAATCGTACCTGCGAGCCTCATATTAGCACCGCGCATTTATGCTGGGTCACGAGCATAGGAAGTCGGTGCTGGGATGCCATACTCGTCCTTGACGCGTCGGTCGCTCGAGCTATCGATGAAGCTTCCCCTGCTGCGTGTGCTCCTCTTGCGACCAAAGTATGAGGTCTTTGTCTTGCTGCTCTCCTTGCCAGCGGCACCACCAATGCAGACCAAGACTGCGGCGATGAACAGGGCTGCGACTGATCCCCATGTGAAACCGTAGGCGTAGCGTCCGAGGCTGGCCTCTTGGCCGTTGGAGTTGAGTTGGTTGCGAGCTCGGACAGTCCAGGCACTGCGATGTTGTTAGCGACGCGTCGATTGCAGAAATGAACAGAAATACTCACGTCATCAATGCCGCAGCAACAGCTTGCATCATGAAGGCGATCAGGCCGAAGAGGCCAGTCAGGTATGCTCCAAGACGCGCGCAGATGGCGAGCACGCTGATGAAGAAGGTGACGACCGAGAAGAACAGAGCAATCAGGTAGAAAGCCCACGCGACGCGGCTGAGATAGTAGTAGGAGTTGTTATCGAGGAATGGCTCTGGCACGCCAGTCTCAGTGCCAAAGTTTCTCGCGAGGTCGAAAGGAATAGCAGCGCGCTTTGGGCCACAGTCGACATTTCGGCTGCCATCAGCACCGCAGATGGCGAGGTAGGTCCATCGAGCTGGGTTGCGGTATTGGTCGTTGCCGTTCGAGATGCCGTTTGTCGTCGACTGCAGGAAGTAGACCAGGTTCAATGGCGACGGGTTGAGGCCGGACAGAATGATGAAGAACTGCAGGACGATGGCACCAGCGGTCAGGACGAGCGCCGTGATGGCGAGGATGGGGCCTGTACACGGTATGAGCTGCTGTTCGCGAAGGTGCTGTCAGTGTTGCAGGTGCTACTCACGTGCGCCTGCCATTGCAGACTACAGTGTCGCTGGTGGGAGGGCTGACAGGGGAATGCCAGAGACGGGCTCGTGCCTTTGTTGTTGTGTGGCTCGCTGTAGTTCGTCCTGAAACCGAGATGCAGCAGCAGCAGCAGCAGAGCGAGGACGAGGTCGGACAGTGGCAGGATTAAAGGTGTCGGCGAGTAGCGCGCAGCCGGCAGGTTTGTATGACCTTAGCCTGTGCCGTGGATGGGTGACGTGGGCGCTGCTGGTGACCAGAGCGACGCTGTGGCTTTGACTCTTGGTTTTACACTTTGCCGGCGTGACAATGACGTCTCGCGAAGCCACGGCCGGACTATTGCGATCTGCCCAATTCCCACCTCCTATCCAAACCGTTCCCAACGAAAGAGAGCACAGATACAAACTATGAGTGACGGATGGTATATACTCGAGAAGTGCAGTGCGAGTGGAAGAAAGTCAGCGTCAAACAAGTCAGCATTCCTCACGCTGGAGACAATGCCATCCATCCTTGTGCAAGCTCCCAGAGCTCCAGAGTCGCGTTGCTAGGAAGCCTGGTGACGTAGCGCACCTCGCGCCAACCAGATCAAGCTACGGCCAGCTCGGGCCACGACCGTTGCCAAGTTGCACTGAGCGCGCATATCGATCGACTGTTCATTGGCCATGTACCAGACCGACAGACAACGGTTGCCGTACGCAAAAGTCGGACCGTGACGGCTGTTGGAGTGAATTGAGCAGTGTTGGACAAATGATCTTGTGGCCTCTGAACATGAGCCTGTGGGTGTGAAGATGGAATGATATCGAGAAAAGAAAAGGCAGCGTGAATGGTGAGACGGCAGCCGAACGATCGGGAAAGCGCCTGCTCCCTCCCGGATCACCAACAGGCTTCTGCTCTCCTCGGCCCTCACGCGCCAGCCAATCCAGTGACATCGGAGCTTTCTGCCTCTGATGCACAAAACGGTATAGTCGACCACCATGTCAACACTGCTCTGGCCGCCCATTCCGCCCGAGGATCTGGCCCGCGAGGCAGAGGGAACACTTGCTAGCGAGTTGGAATGGCTGCTGGGATCGCTGCAGGACACGCTCAAATCCCTGAAAGAAGGGCTGGAAGAGTGCGCTGAATTGCTTGCGCCCAAAGAACCAGGCTCGACGCTTGTGCTGTCATCTCTCAGATCAGAAAGTCTGAAGGGCTTTATCACGCGAGTGGGCACGCGCATAGTCAAGGGCGATGTGCAGCTGCGACTGCCATCTCTACCGCCGCCAAAGGTCAGAGCAGCTACAAGCTGACCATTTCCTCTCTTCCAACCGCGCCTACCATCGTGCTCGAGCAACTGACCACAGCACGAACACTCATCAACGCATGTCTGGATGTGGTCGACGCTACACTATGGACAGGCGACAGCACGAATGCGGACTTCATCTCTGGACAACTGCGACTACTGCATGGCAACATCGAGGAAGCTAAGAACTCCTTGAAAGGATGGACGGAGAGCCAGAAGCCGTGGCATGAGGTGCCGTTGGACGAAAACGCCTTCAATCCACCTCTTCCCGCCTATGTGTCCTTCCACCTGTCCATATCCGAAGCCGCGGTGCTGCTCAACGTCCGAACGCTCGAACTTGCCGATCCGCATACGGGCACAAACACGCCTTTGGGCATTCCAGGGTCATCGTTCAGTGGCTTCGGTCTGCGCGAAAGACTTGCCACCGCGCTGGGAGGGCCTAGGCAGGCTGGTCACGATGAGGCGCACGAAGTCTTCACATACAAAGGTCAAGAGGTTCGCGTGCGAGACAAAGTCAGGATCGAATCGCAAGATCCAAGCCTAATGGCAGCAATGGCCAAACTTGGAGCTTTGGAGCGGAATGTTGCATTGTCAAGACGAGCACTGGACGTGGTCATGGGCAAAGATCAGGAAGATGTGTGAAAAGATTGATTCGCCGTACGGCGCACAAGGATATCTACACACCAAAGATACTGATATGCTATCGAAAACCCATCTCCACGGCATGTTTGGGCCTTGTCTGTTTCTCCACGGTCGGGCCACAAAGAAACCACGTGCTAGCGGGCTTCTCCGGATTTCCGTCCACGGCGCCGATAACGCAACTCGAAGATTATCAATGCGCGGCTACTGGCTGGCCAACAATTTTTATCTCTATTGTCAGAACGCATTGCCTTTGCCACACCCTGTTCCTTGGAGATACTGGGTGGTGAGCAATTGCAGAGATAGTGCGTACTTACATCAAGTGTGTCGTGCCCACACAACCAGGCTCGACCAGTTGACATTGTTCTCGCGCAAAATACAGCGGCATGTCGCCCGCATTACTCACAGCAGTAGATTCCACTGCACATGTACACCTGATCATCGGCTCGAATCCACTCGCGGGAGCACGAATAAGTCGATCGCTCGAGGTTGGCGCAACGCCGATCCTTATCGCTCCCGAATCTGCGACGCTACACTACGGCCTTGCGAAACGGATAGAAGAGCATGATGTACAATGGGAGAAGCGCGACTTTGAAGAGACGGACCTCACAACATTGGGGCGAGACGAAGTCGACCATGTCGTGGACGCAGTCTTTGTAACAGCAGGTGGCAAAAGTGCCGTTGGTACCAGGATATCTACACTATGCCGAAGACTGCGAATTCCAGTCAATGTTGCAGATGCACCGAATCTCTGCACATTCACGTTGCTATCTACACACAATTCTGGTCCACTACAGGTCGGCGTCACCACGTCCGGGAAGGGCTGCAAGCTCGCATCGCGCATCAGAAGAGAGATCGCTGCTGCACTGCCCAATGACCTTGGACCTGCTGTGGAACGCCTCGGCACTGTGAGGAGAAAGATTTGGGAGCAAGATCATGCTAGTGAGGCTGGTGGCGATCTTGAAGCAGAGGATGAAGAGACTGGACAAACGGCGACATTCAACAAACTTGTACTGCCATCAGATGCTGAAGCCGCGAAAGCTCGACGGATGAGATGGCTATCACAAATTTGCGAGTATTGGCCACTGCGACGTCTCGCTGCGATTACCGATGAGGACGTGGAGCAGATATTGCAGGCCTACAAGCAGGAAGCACAAAACACACAACTGGGCGAGACAAAGCCTCCATTGAGTACGACAATGCTCGACTCTCGCCGGAACCAGGGTCGTATTATCTTGGCCGGCTCTGGCCCTGGACATCCGGATTTGCTCACAACTGCCACGCTCAAAGCCATTCGTGGCGCCGATCTCATCCTTGCCGACAAATTAGTACCTGCGCCAGTGCTCGAACTCGTGCCCCGCCGAACGCCCATTCAGATCGCCCGCAAGTTCCCTGGCAATGCAGACCAAGCGCAAGACGAGCTTCATCGTCTTGGTCTAGAAGCCATGCAGCAGGGAAAGACTGTACTGCGACTCAAGCAAGGCGACCCGTATCTGTACGGCCGTGGTGCAGAGGAAGTGGCTTTCTTCAGGGAACATGGTTACGAGGCTATTGTCCTACCTGGCATAACTTCTTCCCTCAGTGCTCCTCTGTTTGCACAAATACCTGCCACGCATCGTTCGGTCAGTGATCAGATCTTGATCTGCACTGGAACTGGAAGAAAGGGAGCGAGTCCCAATCCGCCGGAATACCTAAGCAATCAGACTGTGGTTTTCCTTATGGCTTTGCACAGGTTACAAGATCTGATCACCAGTCTGGTTGAACACAAGACGAGCGCATACCCCTTGACAACTCCTTGTGCTGTCATCGAGCGTGCTTCGTGTCCAGATCAAAGGGTTATCAGGACAACGCTTGAGCATGTGGTGGCTGCGATTGAGGAGGAAGGGAGTAGACCGCCTGGACTCCTTGTTGTCGGTGCTTCTTGCGAAGTATTGAAGAAGAGTCCGCAGAAGTGGGTAGTCGAGGATGGCTTTCAAGGTCTCGATGCGCTCGATTCGCTTGGGGAGAGTGGGAGAGGACTTGATGGGCTACGAGACGCGCTCTTGACGCCTGGTGTGGAAGAGCCCAACAAGACGCTGACTGCCCCTGTGACAGTATGAAGTTGAAATGAAGGGCTGTTATAGGCGAGAACAACAGATCTGCT
This sequence comes from Cercospora nicotianae, assembly GCA_029490675.1. Lineage (NCBI taxonomy): Eukaryota > Fungi > Ascomycota > Dothideomycetes > Mycosphaerellales > Mycosphaerellaceae > Cercospora > Cercospora nicotianae. The sequence goes on along the minus strand of JANQAT010000012.1, from coordinate 3,996,074 downwards.
CTGCAGCCATGAGACTTTCGCGCTCAATCTACAAATTTCGCGCGTGTACCTTTTATGAATTAGCATCTGTCTCTGCGAACGTGAGTGCGGCTGTCCATATGTGCTCTTGCCGTCTGCACGGCACAATACCAAGATTTGGGGGTCAGCAAGATGCACGAAGGAAGCAGCCAATAATGAACGCGACGTCTCTCAATGGGCGAAGCCAAGTACTCGGTCGGAATGTCTCGTTCCGACTTTGTACCAATGCAATGCCTCGACTGAGTTGCTCCGCAAACTCTGGCAAGGAAGTGCTCGGAATTAGCTACCACAATGGCCATGCCGACGAATGCCGACCGCTCCACCAGCAGTTGCCGACACCACTTGCTCTTTTTACCTCCATTGCTATAGGTAAAACTGTGGCCTCTGCCCCTCCTTCCCAAGTCCAAACACCACACAAACGAAACGCCAAAATGAAGCTCCTCTACCCAACCTCACTAGAACTGAACGTCGACTCCTTCAAAGGTTTCGCAACAGAATACCACCCCTACAACGTCAAAGAGCCAATCCCAGATGACCTCATCGACGCCGAGATTCTGATAACCTGGACCAACACAGCCTCTAACCTCAAAGATGCCGCTTCACGAATGAAGAATTTGAAATGGATCCAATCGCTCGCTGCTGGACCGAATGATGTTTTCAATGCCGGATTCTCGAAAGATATCACGGTTACCACTGGCTCGAGCTTACACGATTACACTGTTGCAGAACACACTCTCGCTCTCCTCCTCAATGCCGCGAGGAAATTCTATGAGATGAGAGATTTTCAGGTACAAGGCAAATGGCCTGGACATCTCGGAGGCCCGCAGCCGGATCGACCAAAGGGGAAATTTACGAGTTTGAGAGACGCGAATGTTTTGATTTGGGGTTATGGGAATATTGCCAAGGCTTTGACGCCGCATTTGGTTAGTTTGGGGGCGAATGTGAAGGGTGTGGCCAGGTCGGCTGGTGTACGAAACGGGGTGGAAGTTATCGATGAGGGGGCTTTGGAGGAGCAGTTGAAAAAGACTGATGCGCTGGTTATGATTTTGCCGGGGAGTGATAGTACGAAGAATGCGTTGAATAAGGAGCGGTTGGCGGCGCTGCCGGATCATGCTTGGGTTGTTAATGTGGGACGGGGGATGAGTGTGGATGAGGAGGCTTTGGCTGATGCTTTGGATGCTGGGACGATTGGTGGTGCGGCGTTGGATGTGTTTGTGCAGGAGCCTTTGCAGACGGAGTCGAGGTTGTGGAAGACACCGAATACGATTATTAGTCCTCATGCTGCTGGTGGGCGGCCGCAGGGAGCGGAGGGTTTGATCTCGGAGAACTTGAGGAGGTTCATGTCTGGTCAAGAGCTTAGAAATATTGCTTGACTCGGGGTTCGTGGAGTTCATGAGCGCGCCAAGCTGTAGGACTTCGTATCGCGCATCCGGACTTCACTTCCTCAGGATTCTGGCAGGTGGATAAGGTTGATCAACTGCAGGATTTGGTCGATGCAGGATTCCACAATGGGCATGATGGGCCTGTCAAGTACAAGAAGCAGAATACGTACTTCGTATGTAGAAGGCACTTAAAAGATCATTGAAGACGTTATTTGACTGACCTAGCCTCGCCCCAGACAACATCATATCTGAAACATCTTTCGCAAGCATCACCTTTTACCTAGCTTAAAGACTCTGCTTGCACTGCTTGATCTTCCAGGCCTGGCTGGGTCTCAAGTCTTCCCTTTGGACAGGAATAGACTAAAGTCCCAGACAAGCTTACCATGTGGCCGCGATCAGCGATATTGTGAATACCATCCACAACCAGCGAACCTTCAGAACGTCCACATTCCCACGAGAGCTACTCCGGTCCAATATAGAATACAGCATGCCAAGAGCCCTAGGCATTGACTGAAGAGCTTGCAGGGAACATGAAGCTTGTAAAATTAGCATACCATGCCCGCCGATGATTGCCGGACATGGGAGCAATGGTATGACAAGGACTTCAGGAGCACGTTCACGTCCAGACATCACGAACAAATCTCTGAGCAGCGCGCCTCTCGCAACGCGAGAACATACTCCAACCTCCATTGCCAGCTGAGAACACTTCCACTGCAAGTCGCCCAACATGCATCCTCGCCATATCCTCGCAGCAGCCGCTGCGTTCGCAACCTCAACATCAGCCCAAACCTGGGAAAACGACATGGCCACAGACATGACCCGCCGGCCAGTCTCCGCATCCCTCATGAACATCACCTTCTCCGACGCGAACAGCCGGGACTGCGGCAACGACAGCTCCAACTCCCTCACAATCGCCATCCGCACAATCCCCCAAGACCGCGTCTGCTTCAACCTCGGAAACACCTTCAGCGACCCGACCGCAACCTACTCCATGCGCGGCCTCGATTGCAAAGACAACACAATCTGCGGCGTAAATTACACAATCGTCGCCTCAGATTTCAGCACGAGTGTGAATTATAGTCAGATTGGTTATACACAAATTAGTAATCCTTTTGAGGAGGAGAGGGAGCAGCGAGCCATGGGTGGGAGGTTGGAATTTCATGTTTATAATGCGGCGAATTGTAAAGAGGATGATGGGGTGAGGAGTCGTGGGTGGGATTGTTTGGATGGGGAGGTGCAGTGTAGTACTATGCCGTTTGCTGTGCAGAGCTTTTCTGTTGCGATGACGGATCCGAAGGATGTTGGGCAGAGTAGTTGTGCGGTTGCGAAGGTTAGTGGGGCGGAGAGGAGTGTGGTGAGGTTGTGGAGGACGAGTGGTGGGGTGGCAGTGATATCTGGGATAGTATTAGGTTTTGGATACTTATCGTGAAAAGCACTTCTTGTCTTTGTTCTTGCAGCTGTGCTCTAGGTCATGGTGCTGCTTGGGATTTTGCATGTTTCGCATGGCTTCTGCGGCTTCGTAGCAAGTGTTCATTCGACTGAACTTGTTGCTACAACGCATGACACTGGGATCATACTGGTATCCACGTTGGCTTTGTGATACCCTTTGCAGCACTCTGAAGAGATCTGCGTTACTTGCTTTGAATGATCTCGGCGATCTGCGCTAGCGGAGCGCACGACTTCGACAGTTGCCTGACAACGAGAAGCCGGCAGTGTTGAAGCTCTCATGTGCTTGTACTCTCCTTCAGACTGCTGTTTGATCACATAGTCTCTTGTTAGGGAAGTGCCTTGGAGTGACCCTAGGTGCGAGACTTTACCAATAGGGAATCCGAAACCTCTGGGCGTGTTCCAGAATGCAAATTTGACTTTCTGCGGCGTCGAAGGGCTTCTGCTACATATTGCGTCTCGGGTGCAGATAGAGCCAGAAGTGAAGTTGAGTAATCGCCGGAGGGAGGCAAGTATTTGTCTAGGTTGAACTTAATTGCAGACACGCTTTTGGTCAAGCTGGAGGCGTGAGAGCTTGTGAGCTTGAAGACAATCTTGTCTCTTAGGAATAACGCTCGCCGTATTGCCAAAAGTGCGGGTATATACTGCAGCCAGTGTTGAGCCAGCATGCAATTCCTTGTCGACATTGATCATCCGCGCACTTCCACTTCATGAAATGCCAAACCGGCTTCGGATACGCTGCTGTTCCAGAGCCGCGGTATTCCAGCTTAGGTGACAACGAATCGTATGCACTCTACTGCATGTGATTGTCAAGCATCAACCATTCTCAAGTCACTTGGCAAAGTGATGAGAGCATGCTGCTAGTCATGAGCAGAACATATATTAAGCGGTGTCATTCACAAGTTCCTGTCAGGATACTACAGCAATTCAGCACAGCACCAGCAACAACCAACTTACCTTCCCCACTTCAACGCCGAACAACGCAAACATGCAGTTCCAGATTGCCTCCCTTCTTGCCATCGGCCTCGCGGTCGGCAACGTCCTGGCTGCTCCAGTCTCCGGAGATGCTCTTGTTCCTCGCGAGGAGCAGGCCGCGCAGACGTCCAACGACTTCATCGATGACGCTGCTCGCGCGGCGGGCGATTTCTCTGCCGCTTACCAGAACGGCCGTGACTACCGATATGGACGCAACAACCCATATGACCGCGATTACTACTATGATGGCCCATACCAGAATGGTCCTTACGATCGATACCGCTATGGCCCTGGATATGACAGATGTGAGTCGGACCCGGTTCAAATGAGCTGGTGGCAGCGAGCTGACAGATCGACCACAGATGGACATGGCCGTGGTCCATGGCGGAACTAGATGTTCAATTCGGTGGCTGCAGAGTGAAGTGCTGGTTGTCGTAGCGCGCAACTTGTATTTTGTGACAACAAGGGTTGTGATGGATCTTGAGTCGGCATGGTGCTAGCTAGAAGCAGTAGTCTGGTATGAAAAGCGCAATATCACTCTACGTGATTTGCGAGACAGTTCTATCGTACCCGCAGCTGCTTCGTACCCGCTGTCAACCTATGGTGTTCTGATGTTCAATGATGTTATCGCCACTGCGTGATTTCCGGGCCCGAGGTGAGGGAGCATTCATCGTCGAACATGTCATTCGATCGAGTCTCATCCCAAGACGTAGCAAGCTTGCGTAATGATCATTGGGACAGACGGGGGTTGAATCTGGTTGAGCGAGGGATTCATAAGAGAGCACTGCGTCTGACGAGAAGGTGAAGAAGTCCTTGGCATGTCGTGAAGTGGAAGTTGCGGAGTGAACTCGGACTTCCGCAGAGCCGCGTCTCTCGTCCAGACTTCTGGTGCTGCTGGCACACGCTTTCTCGGTGCCATAGTCCAATGTCGAAACGAGTGTGTCTTTCGTTACTCTCCGCTCCCCAGCGGCCCCATCATCAGCAGACGTGTCGCTTGCTCCTCCAGCGACAGCAAATATGGAACACCACCACCTCCACCGCCCGCGATAGCCACCAAACGGGTCGATTGGCTCGCCCATCATGCCGCTCCTTTTCATCCACCTCCTGCCAGCGCGTCGGCATCAATCGCATGGCCGGTAGACCGCAACAGAAGCCCCAGCAGTCGATAACCCTGCAACAGAAACAGGCAATGAAGAAAATGCAGGCTTCTGGCGAACACCTCGATCACGTCGGCCTTCTCGAAGGCACCTTTGTTCCACCTACAGGCGAGAAGCTTCCTTCGCTCTTTTCTGATCCACGCGGCCGCTGGAAAGTAGTACGGTATCAATTCAAATCATGGATCGGGATCATGCAATCCCGCCTCACGGCCTTTTGGTTTGTGAAACCAAGGCTAAAACTGGAGGTTGGCAAGACTCCACGCATTGCGAAAGAGTTGTATGAGGAGATGTATGCCGCTTTTGCCAACGGGAATATGGCAGCAATGCAGGGGAAGGTTGCGCCTGGGCTGCTGAGGAGCTTGAACGACCGGATTGCACAACGCACGCCGAACACGCATCTTCAATGGAAATTGCACAAATACATCGGAAGTCCGGAGTGTGTCAGCTACAAATTTGCCATGCCAGAGGTCAAGGGCCCGAACACCACGAGAACAGGTCTCATGCAAGCTGTGGTGAGAATCAAGTCGCAACAAAGCCTGCTACAAGTGAGGAGGCAGAGGATGAGGGATCCAGCTACAAAGCAACAGGTTGTGGCAGAGGTGCCGATTGATCGAAGTGGGAAAGAGATTCAAAACTTCGACCGGGAGGTTGAGGAAAAGAAGAACATGAAGACCATGGTGGAGTATTTCGTGATTGAGCGACTCTTGATCAAGGGACAACTGGGTTCGTGGAGGGCGTGGGGAACAACACAGGAGGCGGATCTGTCGAAACTTCTGAAGGCAGAGAGGGAGAAACACAAGGCCTTGATGGGCGAGGAATCACCGACGGGATGATGAGCAGCATAGCAAGAATTTGCAGCTGCTGATATCTCATTCGGACAGGGAATGAATGAGGGAGGGTTGTTTGGCACACAAGGACAATCCGAAAGTTGCAGGGTGCAACTTGTACAGAAGATGTTGGACGGCATGCCAATTATCGCATGAGCAGCAAAGCCACCAAAGCCTATAATGCACAGCCCCGAACCACATTGAACATTTCAAGCACTTCGTTAGCTCCACGACATTCAATGCCGAGTGGTTGCGTCCATCTTCGCGGCTTATGATTCGCATAGTGGGACGTGGCGTGCTCAGAAGAAGGCTGAACTGCAACATCCAAAGACGAGTACATGGTGGCTTTCGTCCGCATAAAGAATACTGTCAGGTGATGCGACATTTAGCAATGACACGCGTAAAGTCGATCTGGTCCGTAGCTAATACGCTCTCGGGATTGTGAGAGAGGTACAACCCCAAAATTCATTGTCCTATATTGGAGATGTACGCTAGCAAGAATGATCGATTCAAATTCAAATCAATACCAGTGCTACGCAAAGTTTCGTGTATTCAATAGGCATCAAATGAGTTCACCAACGGTTGTACTGCTCCGAAATAGAAAATGCGTCGTTGCCAGGGTTTAGGGTGCCGAGGCTGATACAGTGACGCCCATTTTATTGAGATCGATTCTTGCTCTCTGTAGAGTTGACGAAGCCAGACAGAGTAGCGTCGGGATCTCAAGGTTTATGTTTATGTTTCGGTGCTGCGACCAAGCAGGGGTGCCTCAGGTTGCGCGACTTCCACAATCGGACGCCAAGCCGCCCACTCTCGCGGAGCCACGATTTTCGAAGCGCCGACTCTCCAACGACGTTTTGACCTTGACGAGGACAACCCATTCCACCCAGCGACCAGGACAAATACCGCCAACATGACCAAGGGTACCAGCTCCTTCGGAAAGTGAGTTGGCGCACGGCAATTGCAGCACCCAGAGGCCATGCTGACCGCACACCAGGCGCCACAACAAGTCGCACGTTCTGTGCAGACGTTGCGGTAAGTCGGCTCTCGCAAATGGAAATGACGATCAGAGGAGGAGGCATTGAGTGAGGAGGATGTTGGACAGAAAATACGCGGTTGAGAAGGATGCTTAGGAAGGGGAATAATGCTGATGAGAATGGGACATACAGGCCGCCGCTCCATGCACGTCCAGAAGCACACCTGTGCCAACTGCGGATACCCAAGCGCCAGCGTTAGAAAGTGTACGTGAACCCACCGCGAGCCAGGACGAAAGCGACCGCGATCTCGACTCGACATGCGCACGAACAACTACTAACAACTCTCGTACAGACAACTGGGGCGAGAAGGCCAAGCGAAGAAAGACCACCGGCTCCGGACGCATGCGATCGCTCAAGCTTGTCCCACGCAAGTTCAAGAACGGCTTCCAGAACGGCGCACCAAAGGGTGCCCGCGGCCCAACTGCCGCCTCCTCATAAATGACGACCAACTGGCATGGGAGATGATGGAGCAAAGCATGAAGCTGGGTTGCTAGGAGTTCGGGCGGATCGGACTTTTTGCCTTCAAAGAGGATACACTGCATCTCAGTTTGGCATGGAAGATCATGGACAATGAGGAAGGTACATGTGAAAAGTGCCTGCAGCCTCCGCGAGAAATGTGCGCCAAAGTAGTCTAGGAGTAGGCGAAATGGCTGAATTGAGCGACTACGAACTCTGTGCACCCAGCAGTCTCCGGTTCCTCAGTTCTACTTGTCGGTCGCAAAAGGGGAGGTGAAAATACTGACAGTAGGGAATCAATTGTCGAGCCACAGCATGCAATCCCCAGCACGTCTTGCCTGCCGTTCACTCCACCAGTGAAATTCTGAAATGTCAGACACTTCCACTGCATCTGGTCGATCGAACACGAGCCATATATCACGGTCCGACGAATCATGCGCCCTGTACAGTGGGAAAGACATTGACATGGGTCAAACAATTTGCAACGACCAAATTGACATCAGGAGCCTCAACATTGTGACCCGACATACATTTCATGTCCGGTCTAAGTTCCCATCATTTCATCTACACAAAACCGCTTACACCGTCTCTAAACCTCGCAAACACTTCCACGGGGAAGCCTTCAGCCATTGCCTTGTATCCCTTAGGGTTCAAATGCAAACAATCCCCACTGTCCAAATCTGGTCTCAACCTCGTCTCATTCGTCGGATCCCTCACAATCCTATCAAAATCTACCAGTGCCTCGAACCCGCCTTGCTTTCCCACAGAGCTTCGAATGAATTCGTTGATTCTTGACCTCGTGACCTCTCGTTCTGGCGTACTATAAGCTTGTAATGTGCTGTTCAAGCAGCCGAAAGGTGTGATAGTAGCGCCGAAGACTGGGATCCCGTCTGCATGAATACGTGAGAGAATCTGTTTATATCCTTGTACGAGAGGATTGTAGACGGCTTCTTGTGCTTCGGGTGTGGAAACTGCGGTGCCAATGTCGTTGACGCCTTCGAAGATGAGAGCATAGCCTACATTGGGGTGAGCCAGGACGTCCCGTTCGATGCGAGACAGGGCCGAGGGCCCAAGGCCGTCGGCTAGGATACGGTTGCCACCAGCTGCTTGATTCGAGATAGCGATGGACTTGAGGTTTGCGTTGCCGGACTGGAGGCGTGAGAAGAGCTGGTCAGGCCAGCGGTCGTTTCCATTCGTGGTAGAGCCTCGTCCATCTGTTATGCTGTCCCCAACGATGACTAACGACTTGCTGTTGCGAGGTGACCAGGCCTCCAGGGCAGAGATCAGATACCAGTGGGCTGTACTTTGCGTGCTAGCATCTGTGAAGTTGGTAGCCGAGGTCTGATCGCCGAAGGAAAGCCAACTCGTTGTTCTTGAGCCTGGATGAGAAGTGATTGCAAAGCCTTGCTGTCCAGAGGCAAGATACAGACTGATGCTCAGAATCTGGTTGGCTTGCACCGAAAGAGGAATCGGGTCAGATATTGCCAGAGCTCCTGGTGGAATGACAATACTCGGGGTGTTCGAGAAAGTGATACTCCGCAAGGTCGATACATCGATGCCGCTGGCCCCAGTTTTGTTCTGCCCGGCTTCAGCACGGGCTAGTGCAATGCTCGCAGCCGTGATAGGAAGCTCGGTCAGACCGAAGGCGTTCGAGATCCGTAGGCGAACATGAGAGCTTGCACCGATGGTCGTCTTGATCGTCTGCCGGATTGTGGTATCTGGGAACACCGAGTTGCTACCATTGTACGGCGCCGGAGGAAGGTTGGCTGGTTCTGTGAGTTGCGGCATAGATACCCAAGTATCGACCCAATGGCCGTCTTTGGGGCTGGGGGCATTATGGGATCTCTCGTGACGTGTGACCAGGGCATTCGCAAAGCATACTGATGCCAGTAACGAGTTTGAAATCTTTGAGAATAACATACTGAGCTGCTTTGTATGGCACAATGAACAAAGTGTCTCTAACCACGGTTCTTGAATCAATTTATGACTATGATCTTGACAATCGCTCTGCCTAATTGCACACCTCAGTGGTGAGGAGCACCAAAGACGGCATCGTGCTTGCCGGCTAAATGCCATGGCTCTGCCATGTGACCGAATGTACACACAACAGCCGGAGCGGGACTATGTTGGGGGCACATAGTGGAACTCTGGTGGCAGAAAGAATACTGACCTACTGCACCGAATGTCGATCGTGGATGTCGGCAGTGACAATGGAGTGAGCGATGCGGCAGGTAAGCTTCGAAGTCTCAGTGGCTCAGGCCACTTCTTGGCTCATGGTCCCAGAGGAGCTTAGTGCAGCGACTTCTCCAAGCTGAGACTGCACTTTTTCCTCGCCTTTGCGCGAGACATTCAGTTGAGAATTGACAAATACCGGCCACGAAGATGCTCTCAGAGCACTTCATAGCGTCAATAGGCGTGCCTTCCAAGGCTCCAGGGACGAACGTTGCCAAAGATGCAGCCATTTTCCTTCACGAATTTCAGCCGCTTGCACAACAGCGCGCCATTTTCAAGAAATCTGCGACGGCCCCGAACTGCTTGGCCATAAGTGAAAGTCACATCTTTGCTGCGCAAGAAGGCAAAGGAGCAGTACACGTCTACAATCGGGAAAAGGGCAACCAAGAGGCTACGGTTCCATTCACCGAGAAGATCTCAGCCATTACCCTGGCCTGCGATGATGCTGTGCTCGTTCTTGGCACTGTTGAAGGACGAATCTTCCTATGGGAGACTTCTACGGGGAGACAAGTTGCCACAAATCAAGCTCATCTGCAAGCTGTGAGCGCACTCGCCGTCGACGCCACTTCGAACTTTCTGCTTTCAGCTTCCAAAGATGCGACTATCCATGTCTGGTCAATACCGCAGCTTCTTTCGTTCACCCACACAGGCGGCGCGTCACCTCTTCGAACTTTCTCATCGCATCATGCAGAAATCACCAGCCTCGTGCTTGGACATGGCGCCTTCAACTTGAACTTCGTAATATCCACTTCAAAGGATAAGACGTGCCTGGTGTGGGACTACAAGACTAGCAACATCCTGCGGACATATCTCTTGCCAGGAACCCCTCTCTGTGCTGCACTAGATCCAGCCGATCGAGCGGTGTACATCGGCTACGAGGATGGCTGTCTTCAACAGCTCGATCTATACACGTCGCCCACGGGTGAGCTGGATGCGGTGCAGAACGGACAAGGAGCACTTGATCCTGTACAGCCTCCTGCAGCTTCTCGATGGAAGCTCCCTGATGCTTCTCATGGCTCAGCTTTGAGTCTGAATGTCTCTTATGATGGCAGTGTGGTACTCACGGGCCACCAATCTGGAGCAGTGCTTAGCTGGGATGTCGCTCGAGCTAGCTTTGCCACGAACCTCACACCACTTCCTCTACCTGGCCCTGCCAGCAATCTCACATTCCTGCCAGTCAGCGGACACCATGGTCAACAGTCTGGTACCAAGAAAATCAAAATCAATGAGATTGTCAAGCCCAAGTTCGGCGCTTTTGATGTAACTGGAAGCGGAGCTGTGCCTGGCAACTATGTAGCCAATGTGCAATTTCCATGTGAACTCGACCTAGGAACACCAGAATTCCGCTCTGCCTTGACTGCCCCAACATTTCCAACAGCTCTGCTCGATGAAGGTCTAGATGAGCTCGCGAACTGGGGAAAGATGCCGAATCAGTCAAATGGCGATATTAGTGCAAACGGCGATGACTTCATGTCACTCGATGGCAATGAAGATAAATCAGAGAGCCAGAAATTGCAAGAAGAAAATGCCGCCTTGGAGGCGCAACTCGAGTCGATGAGGAGGATGCAGAAAAAGAGTTTTGAGAAGCTGAGCAAGCTGAGCGACGAGGTCCGAAGCCTTTCGAAGAAGCAGCAGAAACGAGGTCAAGCGAATGGGGTCCAGGCGGGCGACGATATAAGTGATTGAACGGCCACGCTACAGCTGCCAACGATTGTGTGCGGGAAACGTGCAACGTGAGGACAGGAGTATCTGGAGAGTTCTTGGCATGCTTCATAAATGCAAGGTCGTGCAACCCAGCAGCACGAGCGGCCTTGCATTCCATGAGCCCGCCACCTCGGCTCATCAACCACGTATTTGTTTTGCGTCTCGAGGAAGGAATGTCCAATACAGTTCTCGATCTGCGCGATCTTCTGCGTCCTCTACAGCAATACAGGTTGAGCACTGGGTGCTACCTCACGGTCGACTGTCTTGAGGATACGACCAACGTCGACGGTACTAACACGTTCGTTCTAGCAGCACCAATCTTTCTGCCACCATGGCTCACTTTCGTTCTCTTGTTGCGGTTCTCGTTCACACTTTGGCATACCAGGCGAATGCTCGCCACCTCCACCAATTCAAGCATGAAGCGGTCAATATCCAACGAAGGCAGGTTGGGCCCCCGATCGAGGCATTGCCAACAACCACACCTGAGGCTGTAGAAGTGCCTGCGACCAGTTCGGAACCAGTGGTCTTAACCTATCTGACGCCATCTCCTGGCGCGTCTCCTATCGCCATCACACAACAAAGTCAACTCGAAACATCCTATGTTCCGCAGTTCACTCTCTGCGCGCTTCCTCCTGCCGCAGCTTACCCCGTAACTCCACTGCCAACGATGACTACAATGTCGTCCCCCTGGCGCAACTACTCGCTTTCTATTCCTCCTGGAAACGGTACCTGCACAACTATCTACAGCCCTACTCAGACCATGGCCTGCGCGACCACCTTGACTGGACTTGTCGAGAAATATACGGTCAGCAAGTGCGACCAAGACATTACCTTTTCGACCGAATATGGCTATGTTCTAGCGTCTCCTACGGCAGACGCAGACGCCAGTGCGCTCGCGACGACAGATGCGACAATTACACCCCGTCCAACAGTGCAGCGTTTGACCACTTACTATCTTGCGCCATGGCAAGCTATGACCGCTGGAGAGGCGCCTTCGGACGTCGATCTCAAGGTTTGCGCTCTGTACGCCAATGGCACAGAGGAGTGCATTCACCAATACGAAGTCTGGCGCACTTCTCTGGTCACGGCATCGGCAACTCGCACTACCTCAGTCAATATTTCCACAACCTTGCACGGTCTCAGCCAAGTCATTGTCGAGACTTACGTCGCGAACGTCACGGAGCAAGTCACCACGTTCTCCATGTCGACTACCATGGAATTTGAGTACGCTACAGAAGTCATTACCACCCAAAGAGCGAGCGCGAGCGGCACGATCACAGGACCGACGAGCTATGTGACTGTCACTTTGGAGAATGCTTCTTCGACTCCTCGCCCAACTATAATGTGAGTTTTGCGGGTTTCCGAGAGGACAGCACAGATTTCGAGAGACTGACCTTGAATCAGCACCACGAGGACTTCGACCATCCGCCGCACTAGCACTACGACCGTCTACGATGGCTACACGACTGTAACTCTCCCTGACGCAGAGGCGACTCCAACTGAAGCTCCGACTGCTCCAGAGTAAGCTTCTCTCGCTGAGCGCAAGGTTTTGCTGAACTGATATCCGCGCGCACAGGGAATCGCCAGATTGGGTCTCGATGCTCGGCATACAGACTGCGCGGAAGCGGAAGCATTAGTTGATTAGACATCAAGGAAGACGTCAGTGATCAAATTACTGTATTCAAGAAATGTAGCGCAGGTCGTTTTGCTATCGGTCCAACGTGATTGCTTGTCATTGTTATGATGTCCCCACGGGATTCAAGCTAGAAGAGCCTGTCACTTCGTGTTGTATGTGTCATCACTAGTGACATATCTCTCTGTGAGCAGGTCCTCTTATCTCGAACGCCGCCTTCGGGGAGAGCCGCTCCTACGGTTCCTGGTGGCCATTGTACCCCAAGCTTTACATGTCTACAGCTGTAGTGCCCTAGCTTACTTCACCTGACACTGATGATATGTTGGGCTGCGATCATCTCGCTGGTGGCGCAAGGCGCAGAAAGCCCGACTAGCTCAGAGTGATGCGCATGGACGCAAGCTCACAGCCTGCGCAGTTCAAACAAGTCTACTCTGGTGCTGTCAAAAGCGGAGTATCGTTGGTCAAAAAGACCAGTGGCGCATTTTTGCCAGGTCAATCATCCCTGCGGAAGCCGATCGTGTCTGTACGGTGCTGCCTTGCTGACACATGAGTGACAACTTTGAAAAAAGCGGATGTGCAATATACGATCTCAGCGTTTCTGGTATATCAAGTGCTTCCTCCACCTTTGGTGTAGTGCTTCCACTGTCCTCCCAGGTAGCAATGTGGCCTGGATGGACTTGTACGGTAAACCAGCTTCGCGACCCTTAGTCAATGCTTCGTCCTCATCGGTCGTCCATCTGTCCAAGTTCCGGCTCGTGTTTAACCTCATCCTCGTGGCACCTTGTCGCAGAGTTCTAAGTGACCGCGATGGCATGAGTTTTGCAATTGCCGACCAGGAAAATCCCTGGCTCACCAAGTCCCTTAGTTTCTGCTTTTCCTCGTCAGTCCACATGTATTCGCGTGACTTGGTCATGCCGATCTCTGGCGACACGTCCTTTCTTGAAGACTTGGCGATTCTGTTCTCCAACGCGAACTTCGAGCGTTGTGGGAAGGCCGCTAATAATGTGGTCCATGGTTTGCACTCAGACCGCAAACGCAGGAGTGTTTCATGTTCGGCCTTGGACCATGGAGCTTGCTTCTTGAAGCTCACCAAGTTCAATCTTGCTCGACGACGAGTGATTGCAGCCCAAGAACGACCAGAAAACATGGCGACCATGTCTTTCACCGCGACACCTTTGGCGCCCAGATCAGCCAGCATCTGGTCTTCCTTCGGCGTCCATCGTTGCCCGCTGCTGGTTGATGTAGCCGTGGATCGTATGAGTGATGCTCCGGACCGTCCACTCGTCGAGGCACAAGAGAGGATCGGCCGCGCCAACAGAACAGAAGATGAGTGCTTGCAGCTAGCTAGTATTCTTTGCAACATAATTTGACGTTGAACATAAGCCGCATGCGAAGATCCTGGAATCTCGTTCTGTGAGGCCCAAAGGTCCAGGCAAAACGTTTACGCTCCGGCCAAATACTCCCTCCTCTGTTCTGTAACCAGTGCTATGCAATGCTTGTGCAGGGAAGCTCTCTTCTTGATCGTGATGACGCTGCGCCAGGTCTGTTCTTCACCAGTAGATTTCTGCAGCATCATGTCGAAGTTCAAACTGCAGCGGGCTGCAGCGGGCGAATATCCAGCATCTTGTGCAACCATGTGAAGTGGAGCGGGCAAGAACAGGCAGAAATTCGGCGAACGCGAAACTGTCGCGTCAATTATTCAGCAGCGTCCGTGCACCATACAGCACAGTCCCAATTCTCTGGCACGACAATACACTATCATATCATACAAACTCCAACCTTCACCAACGCTACCAACGTGCCAATCCTCAAATTTCCAGCCAAGCACTTCGCACCTCTCATCCATCACTCCGAATCATCCGTCTTTTCCCACCATCTTGGCACATGAAACAACCTCGTAACCAAACCCTCCACCTCCTCCCACTGCTCTCTCTCCAGACCACCCCGCCCAGTAACACGCTCGCCAATACGCCCCAACTCTCTCCCGAACCTCTCCTTCAACACCTCCAAATCTCCCAAACTACTATTCCCCTTCCCATTCACAGTCCCCACCAATTTCACCCCCTTATCTCCCACCCTCACAACCTCCACCAAAACCCTCAAAAGCCTTAAATAAAACCTCAAATGCCGAATCTTCCTCACATACTCCCCCGCTCACCTCCATCGCATTCCGCTTCATCTTCAATACCACTCAACCAGTGCCGAAAGTCCACAGTCGCAGGCACCTCCGAGTCTCCCTGATCTTCTCCTTTGCTGAGTGCATTTTGACTTTTATCGTGAAGCCTTTCATAATGATACTCATCCCTGGCAGATTCACCATAATCCAAAGTGAAATAATTCCCGCTATAGAACAAAGACCGACAGAGTTGCATATCCAGTCCGTGCTCGGCTTGGATTTTGGCATAAGGAGCCCAGTGGTTGTAAGTGTATGTTGGCCCGAGTGGCCGATTTGCGCCTGCTTCCGCGTTACGCCGCCGAGGTTGGATGGTGATGCAGAACCTTCTTAGGCAATCGGGGAGGATTTGCATCTGGAGTTCGGCTGGAAGAGAGCGGAGGCAGTGCGAGAAGGAGACTTTGGAGATGCCTCGACGGGTCGGATGCAGCTTGCTTTCGGTGGGCATCTGTGGCAGTGAAGCGGCGATGCTGTCGGCTCCTTGTGCAGTGATGTCTTCGCGGTGTGGTATGTTGTCGTGGTCGGATTGAGTCGGTTTCATTATCTTTCGTGATTTCGATGAGCATTCTTCAGCTTCGCTCCTTTTCGCTCCTCTCTTCATATCGTCGGAATGAAGGGAGGAAGAGACGGTGTGACCTGCGATACCGTCTTTCTTGTGATCGTCCTCTGTTTCTTGAAGTCTCCTGAGGAGGTCTTGTGCTCTGTCCTTGATTCTCATCTTGTCCTTCGTGAGTGACTGTAAGAGGTGTGAAATGGAAGCGGTTATGCAGCTCACTCGATTAATACTTATCAAGTACCTTTGAAACTCAAAAGATGAGGACCCAAGACTCTACCATGGGTCCAACGACTGCGGCCTCAGATATGCCATCCCCACCAATCTAGACTCGGTGTGGCCTACAGAGCCGATGGTAAGTGGGATCTCTTGTGCATCGTTGGCGCACAAGTGGGAAGTGAGTGATGTGAACCTGTGCTGCTCGGTATCGGTCGGAGGTGTTCAGCGTCGATGCGAACTTGTCCATCAAATGACATCGCAATTGTCTCACCTACCATCGAATGCAAAGAATGTGAAGATCTTCCAGTGTCCAAGATAATCGTAGGGGTATCATGTGTTCGTATCTATCATTAGTATACTAATACAGCGCTCAAATCATTCATGGGACAGCGAGAGTAGGCTTCCCATCTGCACCTGCTGGTGCGACGCTCCCTGCATCCTTGTCTTTGCTCAGCGGAACTTCACGCTTTTCGTCCTTGAGTGGTGCAGCGTCACGACTCTCGGCTTTGAGCGGTGCCGCAGGTTGCTTCTCGTTCGTGCTTGGCGAAGCATCATATTTCTCGTTCTTCGGGGGTGCAGGGTCGCGCTTGTCGTCCTTGCTCGAAGGAGAATCTCGCTTCTCTTCCTTGGCCGCTGGCGCAGTGTCTCGCTTTTCGTCGCCTTTTACTGAAGGCACGTACGGCTTGCCCGCAACGACCATCTCCCCTGGCAGCTTGCTGGGTGTCGGCGGTATCTCGTTCAATGATGGCGTTTTCGCAGTGCTGAACGTATCGCTGGTGCTATTCCTTCGAGTTTCGGGCTGCTCTTTCCTATTGCCGGTGTCCTAGCGACCATAACCCGGATGCATTCCGTTCTCAAGTTTCGACAGGTCAACATCGTCATGGCTCTTTTCGCTTCGGGTCAGTGGCGCACCAGAGGCTGATGGGGATGTGGCCAGCCCAGGAACGTTGGGAGCGCTCGGGACGCCAGTGCTAGGAGGCGTCTGCGAAAGGCGGTCACCAAAGCCTGGAATTTGCTGTGCAGAGTCACGGCTGGCTGCCGAATTGAGCGGACTGAGTCCTGATGGAACAGGTCGAGCCACATCAGCACCTGTTGCTGCGTTATCCTCATCGAATTGAAAGTGCTCTGCCTCTTGCTCGTTGAAGTCTTGTCCCGGGTTTGCAGTCTCATACTCCAAGATCTTGACAAAGCGGTAAAAACCAACTGCGAGCAGCGAACCAAGAGCTGGTCCAAGCCAGTAGATCCAGTGTGTACCCGGGAAGGAGCGGAGGACGACGCAAGGACCGAACGAACGGGCCGGGTTGAGAGAACCTGTCAAACCAGTGTTAGCTGAGTGCTTCAATATTCTGTTCGGACGGAATGGTGCGTACCGCCTGTGAAGAAGACTCCCGAGAGCTCGGCGATGAACAGCGCGAGACCAATGCCGACGGGTGCGATGAACGTGGCCTTGTGCTTCTCCGCGGCGAGCATGAAGATGGTGAAGACGAGCTCGGCCGTGAGGAACATTTCGATGACTGGAAAGTGGTCAGAATGGGCTTCACTGTGGCTGTGATGACCATTACTCACACAAGCCACGAGCGACAGATGTGCCAGCGCTGATATTCGTCGAGACAGCAAGCGGGCCTGGAAAGAGGGCCGACACGACCGCTGCGGAAGCGATAGCACCCAGGATTTGAGCGATGAAAGTAAGAAGCGCTCGCACCCAGTTGATCGCTCCGATCAGGGCCAGGCCAAGGGTGACGGCTGGGTTGAACAAGCCTACAGACGGTCAGCTCATTCTTCATTGATCGTTCTACTCCATCGAGTACTCACCTCCGCTGATTCGGAAGAAGACCCATGCATTGACGGCCAAGCTGAAACCGAAAGCCAAAGCGATATACATCAGCACGGGAGCATTGGGCACTTGACTCAATTCCTCGCTGCCAGCATTCGCTCCAGCTGCTGCGGCATTGGCGACTTGTGTCCCACTGAAGGCGAAGAACAAAAACAGGAAGGTGCCAATAAACTCGCCGACCATGGCAATGAAATGGTTGCGAACTCGATTTGGCAGAAATCCTATGAACGGCAGCCTGTGTTCATTCAGATGCCCGGGCTCCTCTTTGTTGCCGAGACCTGGAACGGGAACGAAGGTCTTGTTGGGATCCATTTTATCGGAGGGCGGTATTGCAGCGGTGGAGGAGCTCTGTGTGATAGGTAGTCGAGCCCGATGGCCGCTCGTGTGCGCGGGTATCGATGCCGTAGGTGTATGCTGGGATGAATGTCGCGTAGATATCAGGCTCGTGCGAAGGGTGTAGGTCAATGTGATAGCTGTGAGGTATGATGGGGAGCAGATCGAGACACGAAGATGGGAGGAAATGGGTGCCACGAGGTAAACACACGCTGGAACGCAAGAGCAATGTGCAAAAAGAAGTCGATCAGGCAAGGCTGAAGGACTTTTTGGCAAAAGGGAGCAGCTGCAGACTCACGCCGTGCGCAGTGACGACTGTGCGCAGTGGAATTGCCGACATGCTTTGAGCTTGTTGGTGCTGGACCGCGTTCACTTTTTTCGGTATGCGTTACACTGAATCGGCTTACGGCCATCCAATTTTCGTATAGCGGCACAGGCGGATTGTCGATCGGAGGAGCCATCGCTCGAGCAGACGCCCACAGGCGAACCGTTAGACGGAGCGAATCGAAGCCAGCGAAGCCACACGGCATGATCGGCAGCTGCAACGGCCATTTCGCTCAGCAGCAACGGCGGCAGTGGCCACGGGCGAGGTGCGTGTAGCTGCGACAGGTGCAATGATGATGACAAGATGAAGCGTAGAGGAGGGCGTCTGCGGAGTGCAGTAGGGTGGGAGTTCGCGATACCTGCAGCACGCATGCCGCCCCGCTGCAATCCTTCATCGTATTCTCCCGATCCGTACTGGCTCTGTTGCTGAGCCAAGAGGGTGGACATCTTCTCGTAGCCTTTCGCAGGTGGTGGCCGTGGAATGCAGACAAGATGTGCGTGAGAAGGCATCTCGGAACAACCACATGTCGTCGGACCACGCGTTTGGGAAGAATCGCTGTCGTCACCAACGGCGGCGTGTGCATGGGCAAGGATGTCGCAGCTCTGCTGGCACACACGCCACCCCGCAGTCTCAGCGTCGTGGATCGCCTCAGGCATGTCGAAGGCAGATCTCCTGCTCTACGTGAGACGCGAGCATCGGGGCTGCCGAGTGCTCGCAGACGGCCAAGCGTGTCGTTCAGCATGGGACATGACGTGCGCATCAGCAGACGAGTGTGCATATGTATGTTCTGCCATATTCTTCACTGTCATGAGGTCCGCGAGCCTGTTCGCACGTGATGAGTGTTTTACAGGCCTCCTCCATGACCACCACAAGCAAGGACGTAAGTGTGTAAGAGCTCCCCTATCATCCTGATTCCTGTTCCTATTCCTGTTCTCCGCAACACCTCTTCTTGTACATTCTTCCCTCCTCTCCTTCACCTCCAAGCCAACCATTCCTCTGTGCCGAGGCCGGCCGTTGTTGCACAGAGCGTCCAGGAAAGAGCGGTCCGCCAGCAGCAGATCGACACATCATCAACACCCTGATCAGCGCCACCTCCAGCCTGCTGCCACCACGCTCACCTCGCGATCGTACACTCCTCAACCCCACAATCCTAGACCACGACCGCGAATGATAACGTGATCGCTGTCGCGGCGAGGTCGCGTGTCGGCCGCCTACGTACCACATCCGCGACTCCGTAGCACAACACTCACCATGCGACCCCTCCGCTTCCTCCTCACACTCACAACCTGCATCGTTGCATTCCTCCTTCTCGTCGTTGTGGGTCCCTGGCACAGTGATGATGGACTCGAAGAAGAGCGCGGGGGCTTGGGAGCATACTTCAACTGGCGAACACCGTCCAGCTTATTTCCACCCAGCGCTATCATCAGCATAACAGACGACAATTCTACAAATTTTGTGGCCCGACCTGCAGCGTTTGGGCCACTGCTACCGGCCAAGAGCTTGAGCGGGCAATTGTGGATCGGAAGTGGCTTTGGAAATGACCATCTGGGGCGAGGAGGCTCTGGCGCGGGCGCTGGAGGTGAATTAGGCTGCAGCGACGTACCGGGATGGGATGACGGGAACTGGATTGTTGCTAAGAAGCCCGTCAGCGAGAGCAAGAGCAAGAGTAAGAGCTCTTCACCAGAAGGCAAGGGACCTCTGGCAGGCAACAGCAAAAGAGATTATCCTGTGGAAGTAGAAGACGAGGAAAAGCCGGAGAAGGAATATCCCACAGAAGACGATGGAACAGATGACCATTTACACCATCCCCTCCCGGCATCAGACGGCATCCACGTGAATGGAAACTCGGCTGGCAGTACGAAGAAGCCCACTCATGCCGACATCCAGTCTTTACAGGAAAGTGCTGAGATCGCGGGTAAGGTCGTCCTACTCAGCCGAGGCGGTTGTGGATTCCTGGAGAAAGTGAAATGGGTGCAGCGCAGAGGGGGAATCGCATTGATTGTTGGAGACGACATTCGAGGTGGGCCTCTGGTGACCATGTACGCACGCGGAGACACGTCAAATGTGACGATCCCCTCGCTATTCACATCGTACACCACTGCACAGCTCCTGTCGAGCCTGATGCCGGCGGGTGGCAAGGGTATTACTGAGTCGAAGAAGATTGTGATTCCAACGCTGGGGCAGAAGTCCTCGGCCCACAAGCCTTCGTCAGATGACAAACCGAACTTCACCACCACAGCTGCGAGCAGCAAGGCCACTTCTGTAGCGCAGGAGAAGCAGGTCAGCGCGGCGAAGCCAGGTCCAGGGGCGCAGCACAAGACAGAAGAGGTGCAGCGACAACGCACTGGTTGGCTTGCTTCGCTTTTCGGTAGCCATTCCCACGATGCTGACAGTAGGCGTCCTCCAAGCAGTGGCAAACCTGGCTGGGTGCTGCAAGAAGATTTCGAGGACGACTTGCAAGATCAAAAAGCTACCAAGCAAGACGCTACCACAGCACCTTCCTCAGAATCCGCCAGCACGAAGAAAGTAGGCTCCGATGATGGCTTTGTCATCGGTGTTCAGGACTGGCGGGACCCAGATATGGTCGCTGAACAGAAAGAACAGCACCTTCAGGATGACGCGTCTCGCTCGAATGCGATTGCAGAACCCAAAAGCACTTCAGTGGAGGCGCCACTCAAGGGCGGCAGCATCACACCGGGTAGTGGAGAATATGGGAAAAGTCACCATGGAGCCGTCGATATTGGCAGTCCGAAGAAAGCGGAACCAAAGAAAGATGCACCTATGCTACATGCTGAAGAGCAACAAGAATCTGGAGGCTGGTTCGGCCGTTTGTTCGGTGTCGGTCATCACCCTGAGCAATCACACAAACCTCTTGCTGGCCTTCCGGAACACCATGAGCAGGACTCACAGCAGCCCACAAAACCCGACCCACATCGAAAACCTCATCTTGCGGAGGGCACGCCACATCATGAGGGTCTGTGGGTCACCCTCTCGCCAGCCTCGATGTCTTCGTCGCCCTTCTTCGACACACTACTGGTGCTAGTTGTGTCGCCGCTCGTGACACTGACAGTAGTATACGCACTTCTTCTACTGCGCTCACGTATACGCAGACGAAGATGGCGGGCACCGAAGTCTGTCGTTGAGCGATTACCGGTCCGGACATATCAGACTATGCCCAGCTCCACTGCTTCCACGACTTCCATTTCATCACAAGCCAGTGCAACAACACCTCTTCTTCCAGCTTCGCGACCTATCAGCACACGCTCACGCCCGCGAGCACGAACAGCGTCTGATCTCCCACAAAGCAGTGGCTCTCATTCAGACAGTATGGCCTCACCTTCACTGGAACAAATCGAGGAGAAACGTGCTGCAGGCTTAGCGGAGTGGCGAAGGCGGTACGGCGGTAAACAACGAGAGTGCGTAGTATGCTTGGAGGAATACATCGATGGCGTCAGCAGAGTCATGAGTCTTCCTTGCGGTCACGAGTTCCATGCCGAGTGCATGTAAGTTTCCCTGTCACTACTATCATTCATGACAATATACTGACATGCATTTCACAGCACACCATGGCTCACCACCCGCCGCCGCACATGCCCGATCTGCAAAGGCGATGTCGTTCGCTCTCTTGCGAGGAACGGAGCATCATCTTCGGCAGCCTCGACCCCTTCCCAATATGCCCATGAACCTTATCGAGATGATACAGAAGATGAGGTCGACGTGCAAGAACAGGCCGTCACGTTAGTGAATGATGACCCGGCTTCGCAGCAGCCTGTCAGCAGGGAAGATGAGGCATTCGAAGATCTGGAAAGAGGTTTGCCGGATAGGAACCGGTGATGACACCACAAATCAAACATTCATGAGAAAAGCCATTACCGGCAGGCTCGGGCGAGGCGCATTCGGGCGAAATGAATGAAATGCTTCTTCAAGCACGCTTTTTTCTGTCATGGTGCATTTCACGATGCAAAAGTTCGTGTATTTCCTTTTTGTGCACCATGGTCGGTGAGTCGATATCCCTGTTGTGTTCCCATTCGTATCTCATGGAGTTCTATGAGCGTTGTTCCGCTGCGTGCACTCCCACTCGGTGTGGCGATCCAACCCACTTTCCCATCCAGATCACATTCGAGTCAGGTGCCCGGCTGAAGGTATAGATGGCCGAGATCTTCTAGAACGTTTTCACCGGTGCATTAGGGGGCCAGGAACGGAGGCGACAAGACCACGGCTCTTGTGAGATGAGACACACATACATTTGCCACGATACCACTGCACGCGGATCTGGGACTCAGCCGGCTAGTTTGAGACAGGGACCCTGTCTGATCAACGTGGGTCCCACGAGCACGACGTGCATGAAGACGTCCATTTCCGTGGAACTTCATACTGGTCACGAATGGTATGGATTCATCGACTAAAACGTGTTGCTCAGTTGAAATTGTAGTTTCTACGGGTACTACGAAGAGTGCTAGGATTACAAGTAAGACTTTTGCCCACATGTCGGTTGTTGGGTTCAGGATCGCTTTCTCCAAGGAGACAGAGATGGGCGCAATAAGGCCAAGTAGGTGTTGAACAGATCTCTTTGATGTCCTGGCTCGGTTCATTGGAGGGAGCAAGTTTGACGATTAGATTCTTCCAACTTTCAAATTTCGAAGTCGATGTCCGATTGTCGGCTTGTGAATGAGTTTTGACAGGAGAGAATGTCTTTGCCGGTTTTCGGGAGCGTGAGGTTGGATCTGCTTCCGAACTGCGTTGGTAATTGAGGGCTGTGATTTGTCCTTGCAGCGTGAGTCACGATGGTGGCTGGTTGATAGGTTTGAAAAGTCGTCGTGGCCTAGGAAGTGCTCCATGCTCCGGCTCGAGATTGGATTGGGCTGGGAAGAAGTGCGGCGATGGGCCTGCAGTGGACTTGTTTTTTATATTCCGGCTGACGTTCGTCTCTGAGGAGGATCAGCGAGTGGGGCGAGGCAGAGCGTATTTATCAAGAACGCTGGAGGTTTATTCACAATGTTGTGAGGTTGAGAGCGCTATGGAATGGTTGACACGAATTGCATAATGTTAGTGCTCAGCATGGTCGCCGAGTAGAAGGCGCCATGCTGTGTTGCTGTTTCTGCTGTCAGTGCATGTGGCAACATACCTTCGCTCATGCTCCCCCATCTCTCTGGGAAGTGCTCAAGACCTGGAAAACAGTAGTCCATGAAGCTTGAAGCGGAAAATCTGCGTGGAAGCAGTAATGCATACAGCAAGAAGATATGCATTGCCACTAGACTTGCCCTCCAGTAAATCACGGAACTGAACGCTCGCTCGAATAACACGTACATTTCGTCTCTCATTCATGTTTGTCCCATCAGATAAAAGCCTCGCTTTCCTTTCACTCGATAACTCCTCTTGCCTGGCTCCCGCTATTTGCAGGGGCTCTCCATTCTTCCCTCCCGAGATCTGATATCTCCATGCTCTTGTTCTCTGACCATTACCACGCGTTGCGGTCCCAATTCGGATCTTGCACAAATCCTCCAAGCACCCTACTTCCCGTTTGCAAAAGCGGATGCCCCACTACAATCCTCAAAAATCTCTCCAACCCCTTCCGTCGCTCTTCGATCACCGCATCATCAAACCGATTGAGATAGACCTTGCCAGGCAGCGGCGGGATACTAACTCGCGCCGATTCGCGCTCCAATAGATCGCGGAACACTTCAAAGTCCGAATATCTTCTTCGCACTTCAGACCGTCGGAGCTTGAAGGCCGGGATGTTGGTGCTCAATCGAATGAGATAGGTGGTGTAGCGGGAGTTAGGACTGGATGTAGGTTGGTGTGTTTGAGGATCGGTGACCTCGATTTCGAGGAAGTTTTCGGGTACGCCGTAGATCTCTTCGAAAGATTGCGTGTGAGACTCGCGGCCGGTGCTGGCGAAGCCGGAGGAAGCGTCCAGCCGCCGCGTTGTTCGAGGGCGGTTTTGGTGGTGGTCGTGGTGGAGTGTTGTTGCGAGTCATGGGGCTCAGCAGCGGGGTCCGCTCGGGGCTCGATGCGCTGCATGGTGGGCGGCGACAGCGATGGAGGCGATGGTGACAGTGGTATGTGTACTTGGAGTGTTCAGATGGGCGGTGATTGAGCTTCTAGAACCTGCAGTGTGGAAGATGGAAGAGGAGGAGCTGCTGCGTCATTGGAGGTCGGCTCCATGTCGCGTGCGCAGCAGACAGGGTCGCGATGCCAACAACACCAACATGTCCAACGCAATGATACGCTCGAATCTTGAGCCATGGCGGCACGCGAATCACCTCCATCTCCAACTGCTGGTGCCCCTAGGAATGAACCTACGACCGCACGCCGCGCATGCGATTCCTGCTATGCGCTCAAGGAGAAATGCTTCTACCCGGATGCCACCTCCGACTGCCACCGTTGCTGTAGGCTGAAGAAGGAGTGTACAGACGATAGACCTATACGCCAATCAGGACGTCCTCGAAGAGGTCGGCCAGTTCAGCGTGGCACTTGCCAGCGATCTTCAGCTGCTGCAGTTCAGCATGCCATTTGCAAGCGAGCTACAGAGATAGCGGCCAAGCCTTCACCAATGCTGCCCCCATTTGGACCTCTCTCCGCACGGCTCGGTCCCGCGGACGAGTACTTGCTCGTCAAGTACATCGAGCCTCAAAACGTCGGCGATCTCATGGTAGCGCCGAGAATTGGAGAGGAAATGTTCCAGCAAGCCGTGCAATGTCTGCTTACACACTACGATGACCTTCGAGACGGGTTTCTATCACTGTATGGCTCTTACCTGGCTGCTCTTGGTGTTGAAATGCCTGGCTACACGTACGAGAAGAACATACGTCAAGGAACGCGTGCTCTCGCCAAGTTCAGCTCCTGGCAGCTGCCACAAGACTATCGAGCTTTTGTGCCGTGGCTCTGGCTGGGTGTGAAGATCTTACTTCATGGTCATTGTGTACTTGGCTCGAACAACGCGCCTGTGAGACGTTACACGCTGACCCATCTGAGGCAGCTCGGTACAAATGGCAAGGACCTGATGTTGCATCCTGTGGTCATTTCGCAGATCGCCCTCGACATACACGACAGTCTCATGCAAGGGCAACTCCCCATACTCAATATGCCCGAACGTTTCGAAGACCCTCTTCGATATGAGATCTTCGTGGGGCTGTGTCCAGAGATGTTTCGCTTTCTGCATGAGCTATGTGAGATCCTTTTCGAGAGAAATGGCTCTCATGATGGGACAGGAATTCTAGAAGATCGTTTGTCAGATCTCTCAAACAGAATTGAAGCATGGCATCCTTATCTCTCGCCACAGATCTTGAACGAACTTAGCTCCACGGAAGCAATTCATATACAGACACAAGTTCGAGTGCATAAGAGTGCCATCAAGCTCTTCATCCATCGCCTGCGCCACCCGTTCGGCGAAGAGGACGAAATGGCACATACTATTGCATTGACAATCTTCGCGGATCTCGATCTTGCGACGGCATTGTCAGGTGAGCCTCCAAGTCTCGTCACTTTGCCTTTCATCGTTGCAGCAATAGAAGCTTGGCCTGGAGATCGCAGTCGAATCGATCAGGATGTCCAAACGTACGTAGATGGCATAACACCCTTAGTCTACGCTCGCAACAAGGAATTTTTGCACACTGTTTGGGAGCGGAGACAAGCCGGCTGCTCTTTCAAGTGGATCGATATCATGAACGAGTTGCCGGAACTAAGCATCAATCGTGTGGGTGGCAGGAAGCGGTATCGCTCGCACGGAAAGACCGCTCTCGAGCAGGACAGTTTACAAGCTGGATGAAGGACTCGGCAATGACGTTCCTTCATCTTCGTCTCCGGATTTATGGGCAGAATATCCTCATCGTCCGTCACGAACACTCTTGGCTTGATGCGGTCTCACGCTCAATGCACTCCTTCGTCTGTGCACGTGCCAGGGATGTCTCCACCGTATGGGCAAACCCTCCGGTTCCGGTCACGTGCCGCATGAAGTGGTCGTTCAGCAGGGCGAAGGGCATGTTTAAATAGCTCGTCTTGTCGAAGGCGAGCCTGTTCGAGGTCCCAGAACCAGTCCGCGAACACTATCAACACTGCCGCAATGTCCACGAGCGCCGGCGGTATCGAATACAATCCAAACCTCAAAGGACCCGGTCATTTTCCAGTCCTATGCTGGGGTCATAACAGTATACCTCGCCCGTCATGTACCACCTCCAGCACGAATACAACATCTGACGTACCGCATAGAGCTTCCAAAGCAGAAAGGGCAGATCACGTATACTCTTGGCCGAAACCAACATCGTCCTACGTTCGCTTTATGGAACCATGGCATCTTTGCTGGACTTCGAAATACGATTAGACGATGCAGTGGACAAGCACTCTATGTCGTGCCGCCGTTTCTTGCAGCTTGGGTGGCGATGAGTTGGGCCGAGGATAGGTGAGACCTAAAGCCTCTTCTCTTGCGTTTGCAAGGCTTCTTCGGGCGCCCGCTGAATCGAAATGCAATCAGAAATCGATACCTGAATTCGAAGAAAGGACGCGTAGAGGACACAGACGAACAGTGAACTCATTCGCCTTGCTTTGGAACGAGTTATACGAAATGATAACAAGAAGCGCACGATTCTGTCGTAGAAGATCTCCAGACATTCTTCGGGCGATACATTGAGGTATCTGGAAAGGACCATTACATTACACATTACAGGGTTTTGAATACACTCATTGCGACTACGCCAACCCTATCCAGATCGAGCCATCTGTCAGTCCTCATGGATGATGCGAAAGTGCAGGGTGCTTCCAGCAGAAGGCCCTGTGCAACATTGCTTGTGCGGCCGTCGAATGTCAGTCCAGTCAGACTGGTCGCGGCGCTGGCGTGATTACAGCTTCCGATGGGTCGTTGGGGTCGCTCTCAGTCGGTGCGCTTCTCGTACGAGTCTGAAGAGTGGTTGCCAGCAAATCGTCTTCCGGTGCTGCGTTCGTTGGTGTCGCAGCCACAG
Organism: Cercospora nicotianae; assembly: GCA_029490675.1. NCBI lineage: Eukaryota > Fungi > Ascomycota > Dothideomycetes > Mycosphaerellales > Mycosphaerellaceae > Cercospora > Cercospora nicotianae. Next base: position 3,968,819 of record JANQAT010000012.1, on the reverse strand, counting down.
TGACGGTTTTGTCGCCTGACGCTCGGGTTTTGCCTGCCAGTATAGAGCTGGCTCTATGACGCTCATGATCTGCCCATTTCCAGTACATCTCAACGAGTTGGATGTAGAGCGGAAGCAGCTCCTTCACCGTGTTGCTGTATCGGTCACGCCACATCTGAATGACATTTCCGGCGTGCGCGAAGCCTAGGGAATACATGCGGACTTTTGGGCTGCGCTTGGCAAAGACAGATTTCTGGTCTTCATGCTCGTCACGCTCGCGCGAGGCCGGCCCACTGTCTGCTGTTCGCTCGAGCTGTGCCGAGTCAAGATTGTCCGCCTCGGAATCTGTCGCGAGAATATCCTGGAGCGAGTCCAGTACTTCGCGCTTGAATGGCGAATGCCGGAGCATCAGTTGCTGTAGCACTGTGGTGATCGAGTTGAAGTCCGTCTTGATCCTCTCCTCAATCTTGGGCAATTCTTTCGCACAGGCGTCGAAGGCGTTCCACGTTTGCTCCAACATAGCCGGGGGATCGGGCCAACGTGCGCGAAGATGGTGGCCTCCGACACCCGGACTGTTGAATGGAAGAAACGTCGGAAGAGGAGGGGTTTGGCTTGTGATAGATTTTTTGTCTGATCCAATGATCATATTGGCCGCTTCTTTCTGAATGCGTGCCAAGGCATCGGCCACTCGTGAACTTAGAGCATTGAGATTGGTCTTTTCCGTGTTGCAACCATCCAGCCATCCGGTGTATGCGCCCTCCATGACGGCGTATTCTGGATGATGGTCTCCGGGTGACCGCCGATCGTGGTGAGAGAGCACCTTTGGTTCACGTGGGGGAACGGGGAAATATGGTACTCGCAGTTTACAATTTCATCCATCAAGTCTCTGATTCTGGCCTTTTTGTGATCAAGGTCCTGTTGGATCTCCGCGAGCAGGCGTTCGCGGTCTCGGACATGGACAAGACAACTGATCTCTCTGGCACACCATTCGGATCTGGTCGAATTGTATGCGCCAGTTGTAGTAGGGTATGAACCACTTGTTGTGGAAGTGGTCTGATTTGTGGCAAGAGTAGGAGGTGAAGAGGTATACGCAGCCTCGTGGGCCTGCCGAGACAGTGGTTGATCGAATGCGCTGAGGAGGTCGATTTCGTCGGTACCGCGACGGGCATTGTCATGCTCTTGAATCGCATCGCTCAAGGGCTTTCCTGCACCGCATTGCTGGGATCTCGCAACCGATGTATAGTACCTCAAGCGAGCCTCCAGGCGCTCTCTTTGCTCTTCAAAATCCTGCGCTTTGCCGGCGAGATCTACTGTTCTGGTGTGGCAGGACTCGAATGAACGTAGACATTCCTGATCATTGGTGCTTCTGCGTCTTGGAACTAGAGAAGGTACTGGAGTGGCTGGAACCCCATCGGCAAGGCCTGTTGGCGATGATGCGCAGTCCAAGAGATGAGAGGCGGAGGTCACCTCGGAAGCTGAGAGCAAAGGGTAAATGGAGGAAATACAAAGGATAATCAAGCGTCCTGCTGACTTCATGGTTACTGTGAGACCACAAAAGCAGGCAAGCGCTTTGAGAGATGAAGTGAAAGGAGTGATTCCTCAAGCTCACAAATTGCTCGTATCTATCACACTTTATGTGCAGCTCTCTGTCTCCGCGCAGAGTTGCTTCCGCTTCCACGGACGAAGGCGATTCGACGTCCACGAACAGCCTATCTCTAGCAATGCGCACGAGACCAGCTGGATCAGCTTCAAACTTCATGACTGGAAGCCCAAGCACGAATTCAGCGATGTACCGCCTGTAGCTGGCATGTCAAATGGGTTTGATCAGCTATACCGCCTTAATCCTGTTCGCAAGTGGCGACGTGAAGCTCTGTGACCTACGGCTTCGTACATTGGCAATCTTCAGGAACCACGCGGTACCAGTTCACGGAATGCTTTGGCGAATGTTTGGATGAGATGTAGCTCTTTTGAAAGTGCAATGATCGCTCCACAATACCTAGTCAGGCGGTATATGCCCAATGCAAACAGCGGAAAGATAGGAAGCACCCGGCTAAATCTGAGAAGGTTCTGTGGAGGACTCTGCTCTACTGTCGCGAACTTCGGACCAGTTATTGAGCATGATTCCCCGCGACGATGAAT